>JASDDO010000031.1:282331560-283647283 GCA_030015575.1 Agapanthus africanus | reverse complement strand
ACAAGCTTCCACTAAGCATCAACCATGACTAATTTCAACCCAATTTTGAATTACTTTAAATAAATAAAACCCTTGATTATGTTAAGCATGGTGTGAGTTTCATACACCCATGTCACATGTATCATCTAGCATAACACACTAAAATGTACATTAATATATATCACATATATACTAAATGCACAAGTGAGAAAAAGAATTCTTAAGTGAGCTAATATTAGTTAATGTAAGTCAATATATCAAATATATAATTATACACTAAATTATTAAATCAACACTTGATTTAATAATCCGGTTATATCACATACAACCGACAAATATCATATGTATCAACTTATCGAATCAACACTTGATTCGACAGCCCGGCTATATCACATATAACCGACCGTTATCACATGTCGCGAGAATAGAATACAGTATCACATACACGTATTAATCTCGGTCCCACACATATCACATAGGTGCTCCTACTTCGTTTCGCTTGAGCCAGGAAACCTCTGTGTATGACTCTAAAGACTCGTCAATACGCCGGCAGTCGGTGGTGATCATATCAGTCACCCACAAGCCGCAAGCAGTCTGCTAAACGTAACGGCCACCCGGCTATTGAGCAATCAGAAGATCAACAAGAAAGCCTGCTCATACTCCTGCGAATCCAATAATTAACACTACAGTACAGTTTGGTCTCTTCGTCTGATATGTCGCATATCCTGCCTGGGGGGTGGTAAACGTTAGACCCCAATAGCCTGATAAGTCATGCCGATGTGAGGCCTATAACGGTTAGAGAAACTACTGATAACACTTTCCAGTAGATCTCAGCAACCCTGGCCAGGGATTTCTTGTTATGGCCAATCGAGCATAGCGCAACATCAACCCCCAATACCGGGAGAGACGAAATCCCCTCCTATCGCTCATTGCCTCCATGTGACTCGGGACTGTACCCAAAAACCACCGTTTTGCACGATCTCTTCAACGTGGTAAGGTGGAAATCAAAGCACAGTGGGAATCACACAAGACTCTATGACGATCTCGGGTCGACAGACTAACCTGTACCAGTATCACCAGTGAACTGCTATCTGACGTGAGGTATAATACCATCTAGGAGTTCTTGGTTAGTCCGTTCAGTGTACCCAGTCTCCACTTATCACCCGTATACCATCTCTAATGTCAAACATCAATGGATATGGGATCATCCATCGCCCATCACATGGGTCGAGAAGCGTATACGCTAGTCTACTGTAGAATATCGATGCCCCGTCTCGATACTCCCATGACTAGGAACATTTGAAGGATGTACTTACCGACTACCTCTGCCCCAATAGTATGATCTGCCTCATAATCTTGGTAGTCAAGTACTCATCCTAAGGGCTTTATCAACATGTAATAGAGAGACAATAACTGTACATGTTAAGATAAAGAGCAACCAGATAGTATACTATCATGTAGAGCAAGAAAGTCCTCCCTATATATGTCCAAGCATCCACTATAATATACATCACATGTATAATAATGGCCTCTAGGGTATACATATAACTAACAATCTCCCACTTGCAATGAGGCCATTTGTTATAGTATCTCATACTCAACGCCCCATAAAAGTCGCTCTAGGGAAAGGCCTCTGTGAGTGGATCCGCCGTGTTATCCTTTGCGTCAACTTTCCTTACCTCGATCCCCTGGAGATCAACCATCTCCCTGATCAGGTGATACTTGCCTCAGAATATGTCTGGATCGCAGATGGGACCGGCGTTCCTTGGCCAAAGCCACAACTCTATTGTTGTCACAATAACAGTTATTGGACTCTCAATGGTAGGAACCATTTTCATCTCATGAACAAGAATTATCCAGTCATCCACTTTGGTAGCATTGTTGGTAGGGATGTATTCAGCCTTTATCGTCTAGTTTGCCACGGTATATAGCTTGGAACACTTCCAACATATCGTCCCTCCATTGAGGGTAAAGACAAAGCCCATGACTGACTTTCAGTCGACCTTATCACTCTGGGAGCTGGAATTGGTAAAGGACTCCATTGGAGTTCACCGTTACCAAAACCCTAAGAATATTTCTTTAGTGCTTCTCAAGTACTTAAGAACGTCCTTCGCAGCTGTCCAGTGATTCTCGCAAGATCCGATTGATTCCTGATCACTACACCTAGTGATTTAGCTACATCTGGTCTGGTACATCACATCGCATACATGTTAGAGCCTACTGCCGAAGCATAGGGTATCCCTTGCACGCGAGCTCTCTCCAAATCAGTCTTAGAAGACATCTTTTTGGAGAGAGTGATTTCTGAGTAAGTGGGCGAACCGCCACGCTTAGAATTCTCCATACTAAACCCCATTATTATGGTGTTAATGTACCTGGATTTGGGACACTCCCATCATCCACTTAGATCTATCACCATAGATCATAATCCACAAGATGTAGTAGGTATCATCCAGATCTTCCATGGAGAATCCTCATGATAAAAGGGATTGACCGAGTGTAGCATAGGAAACCATTTCCTCTCAAGAGTATGTCATCTACGTACAATACGTGGAAGAAAACCCTTGTCACGACCCAAAGTTTGGATGTGACCGGCACTTAGATCGTATAATATCTAAAGATATCTACGCATTCCGAGTAAGCCAAAAACCAAGCTCAAAACCCTTTTTGCGGAACTTTTAGGAAAAATTTAGTTTTTAAGTAAAAATCGCAGTTTTAGGTAATTAAGATTTTTAACCGTAACCTCCTAATGAAATAATAATAAAACAGTTATAAAGTATTCAAAAAGGTTGCATCCCTAGTTGGGATCAACAATGTTAACTGCGGAAATAAATATACAACTTTATATGACAGCAATAAGAATTTCAGACATAAGTAAAGGAAATACCATTTAATATATAACCAAACTATCTCATCTGCCAAAATATACATACAACCAGCTCTCGTTCTAAGTCATAATACAGGGTCTGATGGAGATTTTCTAGATTCAATATACAATACCAAAAAGGGAAGGTTACTACATATGTAACCTACCTAGCAAAACATGCGACAAAAGCCGATACGTGGACCTGCACTGCTGCTAACCGTCCACTCTACTCCTGCAGCGAACTGGTGCATAATGGGGGTGAGTTGCCAACTCAGTGAATATAACTAACATATAATGGCTGGTAATGTAAATATGACGAACTAGAACTAATTTCAACAATAATGAATACGATACATGATAACAAGTGGACGAATGAATATGTAATACTCCATATATGAACCAAAACTGAAATATCATCAATTATTTTCCAAATCATATTCATTTTTCTCTCCGTGCTTAACATCGACACAAATCTTCGATATTTCATCAGGCATCATTCCTCGAACGATCCTGTAATCAATAACACCGGTCGGTATCATCTAAATATCCGCCGTGTTTCATAACTGTATCCGGTATTGAGTCACCTCGTTAGGCTCCGCGGCTAAAGTGCGGCTATCCTGCCCCTCGGTCTCGACCGGGTCCACCATGTATCCAACTGTATCCCCACCGACTCAGTCTGGATAAAAATGTAAATCCGTAACCGTATACCTACCGACTCGGTCCGGAATGAAACCAAATCATAAAAACGACATATCATGGTAGACATGACACATAATCATGAAAATCTCTGATTTTTCATAATAGTATATGAAAACTTAAAACCATAAATCCTTAATAATACAAATGCCTCTTATATCAACTACTAATACTTGAATACGAAATATAATGTCGTATATGCTAATTACTACAACTATTGACTACTTAAGGTATGATACGAATCATGTTTTACAGAATAATTTCTAAGTGTGAAGTGACATGTTAATACCGACGAGGTGTAGTGTAACATGTAGATATGTGCATGTGCAGCATAACTCGTCGATAATGGTGCAGTGTTCTAACAAATATTAATCCTGGAGATATATATAGATATTAGAATGCATAAGATAAAGTTAACATACAAAAACAAAACTTGAATTTAAATCTAACTACGGGCGTAGCTCGCCATCTTTACAAGATCCCCAGGCAGATGTTTAGTCTACTGACCGAAATACGTCATAACTACTCAGGAATCGCCAATCCTTTTCCTTTCCTTGCGGCCTCTGAAGTCCTCGCACTCAAATCTAACATTTTGTCACGACCCAAAAATTGGCCCGTGACGGCCCTAATACTACGCAATGCCTAAAGACGTGGCGCAGTAAAAGAAAAGCCAAAACCCAGAAATCTAAACCATAAAAAAATACGGAAAAGAAAATAATAGAGAGAAAGCTGTATAGAAAAGACAACAAACCGACAAATAATAATATACAGTATCGTCCTCACCAAGTCTCTAAGTCAACAACATAATAATAGATGGAGTGTACAAGATACAACGAATGTACAATACAAAATACAGATGACCACCAAAACCCACCTAAGAAAAATAGTACTGTGAGCTGATGCGGTATCTGTAGCAAAAGATGATATCTGAAACGTTGAATAGCCTGCCTCGACTACTCTGGGGAACAACCTGAAACACCTGTGGCACAACGGGGGTGAGTTGCCAACTCGTGAATAGTAGATAACATATGCAGGTAATCGCAGGAATGCACGTACAACATGAATCTAAGATATGCGATTACAGTAATAGCATGTCATGCAAATGCTGAAAAAAGGTAAGTGCACTAGCAGGTACAATCAAAATGTGAAGCAACAGTAACATGACAATAATATGCAATAACCATGCAATAGGGATATGAGAATGTAAATATGCAACTATCATAAGGGTACACTAACAGGTACTACCAATATATGAATCTGTGCATAAAATAGATAAGTGTGAGGTATAGGGTGGGATATGTCATTCCACGGAAACCTGACATCGTGGTAGGATCACAATCCATCAAGACACTCAAATCCCAAATCCTCAAATCAGCCCCCAAATTGGGCTCTCACATCATATAAGTCTCACATCACCTCAATTTACAATATCGAGTAATCTCCTATATCTCGAATGTACAAATCAACAATCTCTTTCATATCCAATATCCAACCTCAATGAATCACATATATCCCAAGTCGAATCTCAAGTAAGTTTCTAACATCCTAAGGTATATATATTTGCAGAAATAAATATGATGGGGGCAATACACATATATTAGCGTCCCATTCCACTAATATTGGTGTAAGGGTATATATAACAACGGCAAATCCCCTGTTATATATACAAAGGTATTAAAAGAAATATCATGAAAACAATGTGCCAAGTATCGACACAGAAATCCTGATAGGTACGTATCATACGCTGTCCCGAAAGCACGAGTGCCTAGCTCTGACCCTCGCCTTTCACGTATGCATACGTACAAGACTCCGGTCGGTATCCCCAAGATAACCACCGAGTAAAAGGTAATATCACCGGACGGTATGGTTCCCCTGACAGGCTCACCGTCTACCAAATCCAGCGATCCGTTCTCGTCCCGGGGTACCTCCGGGCCCCACCATGTACCCTCATGCAGCCTCTACGCCTCCTCGCATGGGGTATAAATAATCAGCACCGATAAAACCCATGGTGGATGCGCAAATATCATATCAAGGAAACCAGGTTTTTCAATGTATGCATAATTTCATGAACTCCCGCGGTTCCCAAATCCAGAAAACATCATGTAAAATCCATCTAATAATGCGCAATCCAGGAATAAACATATACGATATATCTGAAATGCGAGCAGATAAATGAGAATATGTAGCTGAAACCAGATGTATGCGAAACCAATAAGGTACAGCTAAGTAACATCAGTAAAGGTAAATATATAACTGCAACTGAATATGTGTGTAACATACAGGTGTAGCAATGTATAGGTATCTACCTATAAGAACTAATGTCGTATACCCCCTGGGTATAGGTAAAATATGTAGGGTATCCCCGCCGGTATAACTAAAATATGTGCAAGGTATACCTGTAGCTGTATCGCAAGGTGTATGTGTACCTATCACTAAAGGTATGATACACTATAGGTATACCGATAAGCTAGATGTCATATGTGATAAGCAATAGTATCTATAATGGTTAGTGTGTGACATGGCAATTATTGACGGTGTGTGTGTAGCATACAATCCGTGCTCGTGTAACATGAAACGTCAATAATGTGTGCAGTGTCCTACGGCTGTTTGTCACTGTACCACTATATCAAGGAAATACAGTAAAGGCGCAATTCTAACAATGACGTAGAATATGCGACAGGTATTTGAATCCTAACCCAGACGCATAACGCCATGCGGGCGATTCCCCTGTAGATATTAAATCTACTCACCTACAGTCCACGTTAGGTGAATCCTACCATCTTCTCCCCCCTGTAGTAGTGTCCGTAGTCCCTGCCTGCAAACCTGCAAATAAGACCCGGAAATTATATATAAGCCAAATATTCCGCGAAACGCGATATCGAACCAAAACGAGAAACTCGCATCGCGAACTAAACGCGCGTGTGCACGATATGCTGAAACGTGTGTGTACGCGTCTAAAACCATCGCGACACGCCGCGATACGAGAACCCTCTCACGTATCGCTCGTATCGCGCAAACACAACAAACATAAAATACGATATATTGTCCCAGATTTTCCTACAGGTCAAAACTTACAAAACTAGACATGCCAAAGCACTATACAACCCTACAGACAACCCTAGCCAAGACCTCAACACCCCTGCCCCCCACTTGGCCACAAATTGCGGCCAAACCTAATAAATCTGCGGCCTCAGTTGGGAATGGGGATCTCGTGTTCTTGTGGTGTTGTCTAAACCTAGTGAGCATGCTCCAGTTTTCTCAATTTTGTTCTGTAGGGTCCGGATCAAAAGCAGATTACAAATACCCAGTATATCACTTAAAAACACTAATTTAGCACAAAAGAAAAACCTATGGTATTTTAGTGTAATCTGGGATATTTCTCAGTTGATGTGACCCTATTAACACTAAAATAGGCTAGGTTTACCCACTCAAACATCACTTAATCAAAGTTCCACATAAATCACCATAATTAGCACTAAACTAGCTAATTAACACTAACCGACACCAATTAACACATAAGCTAAGCAACTAGGGGATTGGGTTCAGAAATATACCCTAAAGAACCCTAGAGAGCAGGTGAAGAAGTGGAGAAGAGCTGCTATAGGTTGCTGGAGCTCCTGCTACTGCTGCTGCTGCTGATGATGATGATGCTGTTGCTGATGATGATGATGCTGCTGCTGCTACTGAAGGCTGCTGCTTCTGCTGATGATGCAGGTAAGTGTATGTGTGTGTGTGTTTGAGAGAACAAGAGAAAAGAGAGGAAATGAGAGAAATGAGTGAGAGTGAGAGTAAACACAAAGACCCCTCCCATTCTCACTCTCTCTCTTCATTAAATGGGCATGGCACAAGCCATGTTGCCCCATGCCCATTTCTCTCTCAAGTCAACCATTCAACCAAATAAAATAAAACCCTTTTAAATAAAAATCATTTTTCATTTCCTAATAACAACCATAACACACCTAACAACCCAAAACACTTAAACAAAGCCTAAAACTAGATTAAGAGATGGTTAAACCCCAAATTAACACCCTAGCTAACATGCACAAGTGTGTGTGTGCCTAACAAAATTCTAATAAAATACTCATTAAATAGGATAAAATATTTAAAAACCAATTTGGTAAACTTTTTATTAAAAACCACATATTAAAATATAATTAGCTACAAAACACATTCTAAGGTGTTACAATCTCCCCCCCTTAAAAGAAATTCGTGCCCGAATTTAAAAATATACCAATACGCGTACCTTCAAAGAGAAGATTAAAATCCTCAAATCTCGCTCGCTGCCTCCCAAGTGACTATCTCACTATACGGCTACGTCCAAGGAAAACCCTTCACAGATAGCAAGACCCTTGACCGATGTTCCTCCACTTGCTGAGCCATTAACACAATTGGCTGCTGGTGAACGAAAGATCGCGTCTAAGCTAAATGGTCTGGTGCTAAATCATATGAGAAAGGCCAAGAAGGTAATTGTAGAGTATCATCACAAGGAATACGGGGTGAAAATCCAATAATCTGGGCGGAAGTGCCAATTTAAAGGCAACGAAACTAACTCGCTTATAGGATCTCAGAAAGACCTAAATCCTGGGACAAGCTTTCCAAAATCCAACACGTCTTTTCATCGGAAAGTCCGTAGGAATACATGATCTGTCCCTGCGAACTCGAGTCTATTGCTAACACAGTCGGCATAAGACCTCAGCTCGCAATGGACAATTCCCATCTTGACCTAACACAGCTGGACTATCTCTGAAGTCTCTAGACTAGCTGGGGTCCTAGGTCCTACTTACGCAGAGTCAGAAAACAACATACTGGTGATCGACACGACCTAACCCCTAAGCCTAAAGGTGGCCAATTGGAGTGTCTCCTGATAACAGCTATCGAAGGAGAACCCGAACGATGGCGAGTGATGATCCCCAACTGCTGACAACAAACAATACAAACACACAACTTAACAAGAAACAACTGAGCACATTGAGTAAAACCGGACGACAAGAATCCGAATGGAGTCACACCCTGACTAAACTTGTGTAGAAACCATAACAAAATTCATGGAGACCTGCTCCCATTCCTACTTCGGAACGGTAAAAGGTTGCAACTCTCCAGCAGGCCTCAGATGCTCGACTCAAGCACACAACAAGACTGACACCTTGAAACGAAACCTGAAACTTCTCTTTACATCCCTGTCCACTCGTAACTATCTCACAAGTCACGCCAAAGCTGGTGGAACTTGAATGAATACAGAGAGTTGACTGATGTGCTTACTCTAGGATTGCACGTCTCTACCTGATAATGTCAGGTACACAAACGTGTCCCTAACTTAGCACACCATTGTCACAATTCAAGGTCTCCGAATCATTACCCAGCCGAGTATGCTCAAGTATCACTGACGAACGAGTATCGGCGGGCAGTGTCTCGCGAAAACGATTTAAGGAAAGTGGTCGGGCGCGGACATGAGCAAGCTGTCCCCTCCGTAGAGACGAACTTAAGCTATACTCAACGATCACACAAAAACTGTAAATCTGCAGAAGACTAACACAATAATCAAAATCCGCTACAGGAAGATGTTCATTAAGCTCTAGTGGTCCGTGGAAAATCTGATACGACTCTCGAACAAGTAGTGTCCCCAAATCTCCAACGCAAAACCACCGCGGCCATCTCCAGATCATGAGTGGAATATCCTTCTCGTACTTCCTCCAAATGTAGGGAAGCAAAAGCGATGACTCTGTAGTGTCACAACAGTACACACTCGAGCCCACTCAAGAAACATTACAGTCAAACAACAAAGTCGCCCGAACCAAAGGCAAAGAAGAACTGATGCAGTTGTTAACCGAATCTCCAACTGCCGAAAACTCCGTACACATGCCTCAGTCCACAGAAAAGAAACCTCCCTTCCCGTCCATTCAGTCGACGGTGCAGCACTACTCTAGCAATCCTGCATGAAACGGCGGTAAAACCAGCTAAGCCAAACAATCTGCTGATCTCCGTCCTGCACACATGTCTGGACCTAAGCTGTACGGTCACGATCTCCCTTGGGACCATACAAAACCGTCTCCCGTGACTACTAGACCTAGGAGTCAACACAAAACAAGCATGAAGAAACACTCCGAGAATTTAGCAAACTGCTGGTGCTCTCCCAGTATCTGCATAACAAATCCTCAAGTGATACTACTGTCCCTCAAGACACATTAAATAGACCAGAATGTCGTAAATAACACAACAATAACTGGTCGACGAACGGCCTGAAGAAATCTGGTTCATCACATCTACGAATGCTGCTAAGGCATCAGTGAATCCAACGACTCACAAAAACACACAAAGTCCGTCGCACGCACAAGGCAGTCTTCGGAATGCTATCACTCCGAATCCGCAATAATGATGACCTGATCCCAAACAAACTTAGGAAATGTCTCGCACTCTGGAGCTGATCGAGGAAATCGTCACGGCGAGGTGAAGGATACCTATCCGCACCGTAAGCCGGTTCAATTGACGATCCGTCGATACCCAACAAACTTCCATCTTCCTCCTCGACGAACAGAAATTGGAGCTTCCAAAAGCGAAACACTCAGACGCACAAACACCCCAAACCATAACTCTGCAGCTGATCCTTTAGCTCCCAAGCTTCGACGGCTCGCCCGGAACAACGTCGGAAAAACTCTCGCACGAAAGGAACCCGGTCCAACAATCCTGCTGTGGCTCCGGTATCACGAGTGAACGCCAAGAATCCACAACATCTCCTCAGTAGCCGACTAGCGAAAAAGGCTGAATTCAAGCTGTGAGAGGCGGCACAACTATCCACCTGCACAACAAGAACTGACTTGCTGGGGAAAACAAAACCTAACTTGTTTCCTCACGGTAGTCCACAGATGCGTAGCACGTAGTTAACCAGTCCGTGCCTAAGAGAAAGTCAAACCCAACATCTCTAGAAGAATCGAGAAGATGGACGAATCTATATCTCCTATCCGATTGGCACACAACTGAAATACGTGTCTCGTAACAAAAGAATCGCTGACAGAAGTTAGCACAACTACGACTAATCTACCCAACCACAGTACAAGCATGAAAACAAATGAATACATGAAAAGAACATATAAATCAAGGGTACCTGAAAACTCCACATTGGACGTCTGCACGTTCCGATGAGTAGAAGCAAACTCCTGTGTCTGCCCTTTACTCGCAGCTGGATGAACTCCCCTGGTAGACTGAGCCCTCTGAGAAAATCTTCCACGTCCACGGCCTCTCTGAGTACGATCCTGACGCCGTGCTGAGGAACAATCCCTAACTAAGTGCTGAAGGCTTCCGCATCGAAAACATCCACGCGCTGACTGCTGACCATCCTGGGGATGAGAGCTGAACGACTGTCCTCGTCCTAAGCCTCCGCTACTCCTGCGACTGCCACGAAATCTGTCCCGACGACCAAACCTCTGTCTCTAGGTGGGTACACTGGTATGAGTCCTCCACCGTCCTGGAACTCTCTGAGCCTCTGGAATATGCGCCTCATCAACTGGAGCTGCAACCACTGGTGCTATGTAGGTGACGGACTGCTGCATGCTGATCGCAAGTGACAACTGAGTAACAGGGGTAACAACCTCCTGTCGTAGCTCCCGAACGACATCAACCAATGAACTCATAGTCTGGCGGAAGTCCTGCATCTCTACCAAAAGTCTATCAATAGTATAGGTCGTAGGCTGATCCGTCTGCACCTGTGCAACTAGAGTGCCATCCTGGTCAGTACTCGTCTCACCCGAGCCAACTCTGACCTCGGCCCTCGCTGCATCACTCTGAGTCCCCATAGTCATCGGCGGCAAGGCTATAAATAGTTATAAGATTCGATGAGAATAAGGAAATCAAATCTCAAGGATAGGAATCATCAAGGAAGGAATTTCAAACAATTTGTACTTAGGTCACTTAATGCAAAGTACCGCACCGTGGGTATGCTGCAGACATACACACACTACGTTATTCTGCTTAAGCTACCTACTCCATCATACTAAGGTTATCCTACACTCCGAAAGGGAAAACCTAGCGCTCTGATACCAACTTTGTCACGACCCAAAAATTGGCCCGTGACGGCCCTAATACTACGCAATGCCTAAAGACGTGGCACAGTAAAAGAAAAGCCAAAACCCAGAAATCTAAACCATAAAAAAATACGGAAAAGAAAATAATAGAGAGAAAGCTGTATAGAAAAGACAACAAACCCACAAATAATAATATACAGTATCGTCCTCACCAAATCTCTAAGTCAACAACATAATAATAGATGGAGAGTACAAGATACAACGAATGTACAATACAAAATACAGATGACCACCAAAACCCACCTAAGCAAAATAGTACTGTGAGCTGATGCGGTATCTGTAGCAAAAGATGATAGCTGAAACGCTGAATAGCCTGCCTCGACTACTCTGGGGAACAACCTGAAACACCTATGGCACAACGGGGGTGAGTTGCCAACTCGTGAATAGTAGATAACATATGCAGGTAATCGCAGGAATGCACGTACAACATGAATCTAAGATATGCGATTACAGTAATAACATGTCATGCAAATGCTGAAAAAAGGTAAGTGCACTAGCAGGTACAATCAATATGTGAAGCAACAGTAACATGACAATAATATGCAATAACCATGCAATAGGGATATGAGAATGTAAATATGCAACTATCATAAGGGTACACTAACAGGTACTACCAATATATGAATCTGTGCATAAAATAGATAAGTGTGAGGTATAGGGTGGGATATGTCATTCCACGGAAACCTGACATCGTGGTAGGATCACAATCCATCAAGACACTCAAATCCCAAATCCTCAAATCAGCCCCCAAATTGGTCTCTCACATCATATAAGTCTCACATCACCTCTGTCACGTCCCGAAAGTACGGAACATGACCGGCACTTAAACTACGAGACGTCTTGAGACGTCCGTAATCTAAGTAAGCCGAAAACCCAGAAATCCAAACCAAGAAAAGTAGTAGAGTGCAGGAAAAACCAACTTAAAGCAAGTAATTTCAATAGCATAAGCCGAATTATGCGGTTTTTAAAACATCAAAAATTACTGAAAATTTCGGCAGAGTCTCCTTTGTAAATACTGGCCCCCAAACGGGATACAACATGAATAGTATACGAAATCAAGAAAAAGGCATCCCCAAGCAGGAGCTAGCTCTTCGTCAATCGACGGTCACAACCACACAAGCAATATAATATACAACGCCAACGGCGAGGATCAAAACTCAAAAGGAAACTCAAAACCACCAGAAAAATAACGAGCGACTCTACGGTCGAAAGAATAAACAACACTGGTCTCTATCTCAAAAAATACATGTTTGGTTGATGGAATTTACTAGATACAACGGAATAATATTATACAAGGTAATATGATGGGTACGATACAAGAAAAACCCACCTACTAGCAAGTCACCCGAATGAAACTGAGCCCGCAAAGCCGTAACGAAACCTGTACGGCAAACCTGCAAGAAACTGGGGCACAACGGGGGTGAGTTGCCAACTCGTGAATAGAAAAACATCTACGCACAGAAATCGCATAAATAAGCTAGGTCAATGATCATAATATATCCTCAAATATATGAATAACACGTAGCCTATAACAAGGCTAGGGTAAATATCTAACCCGAGTGTAATCTCATGTTCCCGTGTCAGTGCCTCTGGTAGCAATATATCATATGGATGATGTATGAATGCATGAAACAGAATGCATGTACTGAATAAAACTGGTTTCATAAATCAGTGAGATTTCTGTATTTTAAAAGAAATGAGGTACCATATATGAAATCAGCATAAAACAGTGCCCAGCATCGACACAAAACAAGTGTCCAAATACCTCGATATCTCTGTGTCACAATCTATGTACCTCAAGTCTCAATCTCAATGTCTAAATCACAATATCTAGGGCGCCGTCAGTCCAGACCGGCCCCTACCATCCATCTCAAGACCACGACGGTACCCTCCGAATATCCGACGCGTCGGGTAATATCACCGGTAGGTAGTGCTCCCCTGCCAGGCTCACATCGTTATCATCACGCGCTTCTTGCCCCGGGGTACCTTACCTGGTCCACCATGTACCCGAAACGGTTCATCCGTCTCCTCGAATCGGGTCTCGAAATCCATCAGCAAACTCATGGTGGACGACTCATACATCATGGGAAAAACCGCACTTTTATTTAAAAAGAGAGAAATCAGTTTATATATGTTTTGCGGTTTTCCTCCAAATCCAGAAAATATCATGGAAATCCGAATCATCAATAGCATGTAGAACCATGAATATAAGCATGAGAATGAATAACAGTATGCATGAAGCGACAAGTAATAACTACAATATCTAAGCTGGCATATAAGGTATGTACACTAATATTATGTCAAACTACTGGCTATCAAGCTAAGTTAAGCAACAATATTTTCTAAGGTGTACGTGGCATGGTAATTACCGATGAAGATGTGTGTGAGCCGGCAAGTAAGTGTATGTGGTACATACGCATCATCGGTAATGGTGCTGGTGTCCTAACAGCATAATGTCAACAATGCAATATGAAATAACAATGTAAATATGCGATGCGGAGCGAGCAACCAAAATGAGTGGGAGCTAAAAACTAGACGCAACTATAACTAATCTGCATTAATCTAATATAAGTCCTACAAATGGTGCCATTTGAAATAACACGAACCGCGGAGTTTTGAAAATAGGGCTACGGTGGTTTTTAAGAAAGGATATGTCTTTTGAAATATCCGTAGATCCCTTGACCTGTCTTTTAAAATACCCACGATCCGCTAGTTTTGAAATAGGTAGGAGTCTAATCTAATCTAACAACTACACAAAACTATACAGCTGAACTACAGGTAAGGAAACCGCCTATCATCTGAGTCGATACATATACATACCTGTATATATACAGTCGGTGATCCCGCCTCAATAATATCATATCCATAACCAGACATCCCAAGTCAAGAGTGCGGATCAATCATCAAAATATAGCTCGTACGTAAATCCGTCGTACGGCATCCCCAAATCTGGGTACGGGTCAATATCACATTCATCATACCATTCACCTGGTATCCTCTTTATCAAATATCATGATCGGGGTACTGATCTACGTCTAGTACAATACTGATACCGCCTAAGTATGCATGGACGTGTTTGAAACACTACGTCAAGGACCCGCTACAACGTCATGTTGTATCTCAAATACGAATCCTGCCATATCACCGAAGTCACAACCTCAATACAAATCTCATCGACTTATCTCAAACCCAAGCCTCAAATTCGTATGTGAACCAATAGTCCCATACCCATGTGAACACATAACTATATACCCCGTATAAGCATAAATGAAAGAAGAAAGTATGCAAGTATGGGTTGGTGTGTGCATGTGTAGTGCGACCACTACTCTAGGGTTTCGGGACACTAAATCATCCAAGAACACCAAATATCCATATTATCATCAATATACTGAAACAATATATATATATATATGTATGCATACGTATTCGTATACATCACCACGAACTGTGGGGGTGCTATACGCCATCCACCCGACTTCTTCCCGTATATATAAATCTACTCACCTGGTCCTCGCCCGCCGGTGCCGACATCGCCACGCGCTTGCTTGTTGTCTCGAAGTCCAAATGGGGTTACCTACATATCATAACGCACCATATCGCATTAAAACTAAATTCTAAATCGAAACGGCATACGAAAATCAAATCGGCACGCGTATCACGCATAGGTCCAAACCTATCGCCTACGCATGCAAGAATAGTCAAACCAAGCCTCGATGTCGATGTACAAACGTCAAACCATCGAGAAAAATCCAATCACACTCATTTGCACATTCACGAACCCTAATTTTAATATAAACTAGGTTAAAACTCACAAAAACCCCAATTTCACTTAAAAAGTCATTTTTCCGAAAATCTAGCATGCACAATTCGCCATTTTTGTACAAAACATGACGTTTAAATGAATGTAGCGGCCAATATACTTATTAAATATCTTAAATAAGTCATATAAACAATTCCCGGAATTTAATCTCATTAAATTCCAAAAACCCTAATATTCTAGTTTACAAAATACCTAAAATTTAACAATTTCAAAGCAAAAATGCACAAACTACAATCTAGCTTAGATTTGCATGATCTAAAGCATTAAACCACACTTAATAAGGTTGATGAAGTCATGAAAAACCTAAACACATTTTTAATCCCAAGTATTTAACCAATTTCAAAAACCTAGTAAGCAAATTAGCAAATTAACACAATTTCTAAACTAACCATTAGCACAAGCTACTATTCTTGTATTAACATGACAAAAAGCCTAAATATAACACACAACCATACACCAATTTTATAAAACCCTAACTTGCATTCAAATTCCTAACTTGAATTCCAAAACTTGCAACTTAAGCCTAATTAACACTTAAGTAGTTTAGCTTTAAGAAATTTGTAACAAATTAAGAAAAAATGTTTTAGAATTATATCCCAAAAACATTTGAAGATCCGCAAGCATCCATGGCCTCCCAAAATGCTCTCTTTTCACAAAGATCCATGCTATACGGGCTAGGCTAAAATGGGTAGGAGTCGGATTTGGGTTTTGGGATTTTTTTTGATGGATTTGAGGCAATTTTTGATGAAGTTTGAAGAGAAAAGAGAAGGGAAATGGGGGGGGGGGCTGCTGCTGCTGTAGGAGGGGGGGGGGGTCGACTGGAATGGGAGTGGGAGAGGAGAGAGAGGGAGGTAGAGAAAGTGGGGGGAGAAGTCAAAGTCAATTCAAGGTCAAAGGTCCACCTCATTTCTCCATTTTCTTTTCTTTTCTTTCATTTCTTTTCCTTTGAAATTCAAGTGGGGAAAAAGATGGTGGCTGCTGAATTCAGCCAAAGGGAGAAGTGAATGGGGGTATGTAGGTGTGGGTACGGGTGTGGGGTGATGAAAAATGATAAATACAATACCCCAAACATCCATTTACGCTAAAAAAAAGCCTTTTTTCTTCAATAATTTCTAAACCGTTTTGCCAAATAATTTCGTTCCAAAAACCACATGATAAAATTTTATTTAATGTTTTATGTTGCACAAAATTTGTTTGAACTCATTCCAATTTGTAATTTTCCTTAATTAAATGTATTAGTGACGGCTTAAAATAATAATAAAATAATATTTTTTTCAGAAAATTTGAAATTTCACCAGCGGCTCAATAAACACCAAATAATAGCAATTACATAGCAAGAATATGTATATTTAATTTTTATAATAAGATATTTGCATTTTGACTTTTTACAGAAAACCCCCTTATTTTACCGTTTTTTCGAAATTTCACCGAAACGATTTTCAAAACGTTACAATCTTCCCCCCTTAAAGAAATTCGGTCCCCGAATTTAAATTAAAACTTCCCCCAAATACTAAAATATTTCAGCCAAAACCATCAAATCGCCGGGGCTCCGAAATCATAAATACATAAAACAAATCGTAGCGCAACGCATGCACATGAAAAATGAGCATATAACTCAAATCAGAACTCCGTCAAGCATCCCGCAATCATCGGAGTCATGGGGAAGACATCAATACCAAATCCAAAGCAAAACCAATATGATATAACTCGAAACTATACATGTAAAATATATTCAGGTACTGTCCTCTGACTAGTCCTGCTCAGTACGAAAACACATAGCAATATCATAAAAACGTACTGCTCTATAAGAAAAATCAATCCCCAAAATACGCGTATGAATACTACGTGCGTCTTGTGCGCACGGAAATCAAAATCCAAATATGTGCCATACATATGCACAGAAACAACATCTAAGTGCATCGGGTGTGCACGAAACATCTGTCATAGGCAACATGTGTGCCTGACAGCAAAATCAGGTGCATCTGATATGCACGAAAAATCTCGATTTATTGCATCTGGTGTGCACCAAAATCACACTTCAAAACATGCGCCCAACATGCGCGAAAATCCAAATCAGGTGCATCCATCGTGCACGAAATCATGAAATCCAATATCAAGTGCCGAACATGCGCAAAATCAAATCAGGTGCATAAGGTGCACAAAACAAATATCGAACATCACCATCGAAATCAAAGTCCAATGCATCTAAGTGCACAAAAGGCGTATCACTGCACTGCAAGCATATATAAACTATACAGAGTGCAGGAACCAAATCGTGTGCGTGCATACGCACAAAATCAACTCAAATGTCTAAAACCGTAAAATCACAACCATGTGAAACCCAAGCACGAAAAAGATATCAAGTGCAACACTGTGCAAGGATCGTAAATTCTCAATCATCAAAATCAAATCATGCGAATAAATCACCCAAAACATCGAAATCAATAATGGCGGAATAGTACTGCTCAAGTGCATCCTCTAAGAATCTCGGGCCAACTGTCGCGGTCACTAGTGGGACGTCTCGTCGATGATCATGGACTCTCGCCTGCTGGTGTGCGTAACAATGACCACTCCTGGGTCAAGGTCTTCACTGTGAATTACCAATCTCTCGGTCCATCGGCTCATCGGCCCTGTCAGGTGTGCTAACGGGGATGATCCCATTCTGGCACTTCTCTGGTCATCTCTCGGTCAATCATCGCGACCACTCGTAAGACAACATATCACTGGCGTCGGCCTCTGGCTCTCTGAATGTACGTGACACATCTGAACCTGGGTGCATGTATAATTGCAGCAATGTCCTGGAAGGAATCCTGCTCACGGTCTCTTCCATGTCTCGTCTCTGCCAACTGTCCGGAAGTCATCGACCTTTCCTATATCTGCATCTTGTTCCGGAACGGCTGCATACCCATCGCGACTCCTTCTGGAAGGTATATCCAGTACTCTGTCTCGGCATGCGTATCGCATCTCTGATGTCGGCGGAGTGGAACGTCGTCTTATCCAGATCTTGTACGGACCTCTTTACTCCACTTTCTCTAATGTAGACTGCTTCAGACTCGTCTCATCGTGGCTACATGGACTGAGCTCCAACGGCTATCCTCATATCAGGAGTCTCCCAAGAAATGCATCTCACCACCTAGCATCCGAATTAAGTCAAGCCATCCGATCGAGTCGTCAAAACTTCATAATCCCCCAAGAGCTCAACCTCTTGGGCACAGTTTAATAGTATCAAGTACATACCACAGCATCGGTGGTCCAGCCGTAGAAGGGCAAACCCAAGCCTCACTAATGGCGCCGTAGAACTGCCGCAAACCCGAAGGTTCAAAGGCTTTCACACGGTCATTAAGTTGAGTCATTCTTCTAGAGGGACCATAGAATTGCCTGCATGTCTTTCCGACTACTTTAAACTTGGAATAATAGGTTTCTGACATTCGATCGTCTCTGTCGACTCCCAACGTCTCCACGTGAAATCGTCTCTAGCTGGAATCAATCTATCTGATGACCTCGCATCGGGGTAGGCGAACGATCCACCTGTCCTAGTCATTCATCCTCGATGACTAGCGACCTTCTATCATCTCTTAGTACAACTCGTTCTGCACTAACGCCAGCATCTGGGGCAATATCTCGTCGTTCGCAGCAATAACTGGCTCGCTCGTCTGCACGCTGAACAGTGCCTCGACCATCATGAATAAGCAACACACCAACGGTCATCAAAATCTGGCTGGCCTCTGTCAGTGGCCCAATCCTCTGATACTGATCGGCGCGTCCGAGAAATCTCATAAAGGCGATCCGCCAAACACTCGTGGCGTGGAAACACAGTAAAAAGACACATCTCCGCAATCGAGTGTCGCCGGAATTTCGCCCTGGTCAGTCCTCGTTCGTGACGAGCTCGTGCTGACCGCAACTCTAGCCGTAGCTCTCTCTGCCGTAACCGTAGCAGCAAAACCAAACTGGTACCGATAAGGCTAGATCAGGAAGGAATATAATACTGAACAAGGAAATGTACATCCTAAGGCTTCATAAGTGGAGTGGCGTGTCGTAAATATGCCGCGGAACATATCAACGGTACGTCACTCTACTTTAGTCACCTATTCCATCAACCAAGGGTCATCCTACGCTCCGAAGGTTAAAACCTAACGCTCTGATACCAACTTTGTCACGTCCCGAAAGTATGGAACATGACCCGCACTTAAACTACGAGACGTCTTGAGACGTCCGTAATCTAAGTAAGCCGAAAACCAAGAAATCCAAACCAAGAAAAGTAGAAGAGTGCAGGAAAAACCAACTTAAAGCAAGTAATTTCAATAGCATAAGTCGAATTATGCGGTTTTTAAAACATCAAAAATTACTGAAAATTTCGGCAGAGTCTCCTTTGTAAATACTGGCCCCCTAACGGGATACAACATGAATAGTATACGAAATCAAGAAAAAGGCATCCCCAAGCGGGAGCTAGCTCTTCGTCAATCGACGGTCACAACCACACAAGCAATATAATATACAACGCCAACGGCGAGGATCAAAACTCAAAAGGAAACTCAAAACCACCAGAAAAATAACGAGCGGCTCTACGGTCGAAAGAATAAACAACACTGGTCTCTATCTCAATAAATACATGTTTGGTTGATGGAATTTACTAGATACAACGGAATAATATTATACTAGGTAATATGATGGGTACGATACAAGAAAAACCCACCTACTAGCAAGTCACCCGAATGAAACTAAGCCCGCAAAGCCGTAACGAAACCTGTACGGCAAACCTGCAAGAAACTGGGGCACAACGGGGGTGAGTTGCCAACTCGTGAATAGAAAAACATCTACGCACAGAAATCGCATAAATAACGCAAGCTAGGTCAATGATCATAATATATCCTCAAATATATGAATAACACGTAGCCTATAACAAGGCTAGGGTAAATATCTAACCCGAGTGTAATCTCATGTGCCCGTGTCAGTGCCTCAGGTGGCAATATATCATATGGATGATGTATGAATGCATGAAACAGAATGCATGTACTGAATAAAACTGTTTCATAAATCAGTGAGATTTCTTTATTTTAAAAGAAATGAGGTACCATATATGAAATCAACATAAAACAGTGCCCAGCATCGACACAAAACAAGTGTCCAAATACCTCGATATCTCTGTGTCACAATCTATGTACCTCAAGTCTCAATCTCAATGTCTCAATCACAATATCTAGGGCGCCGTCAGTCCAGACCGGCCCCTACCATCCATCTCAAGACGACGACGGTACCCTCTGAATATCCGACGCGTCGGGTAATATCACCGGTAGGTAGTGCTCCCCTGCCAGGCTCACATCGTCATCATCACGCGCTTCTTGCCCCGGGGTACCTTACCGGGTCCACCATGTACCCGAAACGTTTCATCCGTCTCCTCGAATCGGGTCTCGAAATCCATCAGCAAACTCATGGTGGACGACTCATACATCATGGGAAAAACCGCACTTTTATTTAAAAAGAGAGAAATCAGTTTATATATGTTTTGCGGTTTTCCTCCAAATCCAGAAAATATCATGGAAATCTGAATCATCAATAGCATGTAGAACCATGAATATAAGCATGAGAATGAATAACAGTATGCATGAAGCGACAAGTAATAACTACAATATCTAAGCTGGCATATAAGGTATGTACACTAATATTATGTCAAACTACTGGCTATCAAGCTAAGTTAAGCAACAATATTTTCTAAGGTGTACGTGACATGGCAATTACCGATGAAGATGTGTGTGAGCCGGCAAGTAAGTGTATGTGGTACATACGCATCATCGGTAATGGTGCTGGTGTCCTAACAGCATAATGTCAACAATGCAATATGAAATAACAATGTAAATATGCGATGCGGAGCGAGCAACCAAAATGAGCGGGAGCTAAAAACTAGACGCAACTATAACTAATCTGCATTAATCTAATATAAGTCCTACAAATGGTGCCATTTGAAATAACACGAACCGCGGGGTTTTGAAAATAGGGCTACGGTGGTTTTTAAGAAAGGATACGTCTTTTGAAATATCCGTAGATCCCTTGACCTGTCTTTTAAAATACCCACGATCCGCTAGTTTTGAAATAGGTAGGAGTCTAATCTAATCTAACAACTACACTAAACTATACGGCTGAACTAACAAGCTGAACTACAGGTAAGGAAACCGCCTATCATCTGAGTCGATACATATACATACCTGTATATATACAGTCGGTGATCCCGCCTCAATAATATCATATCCATAACCAGACATCCCAAGTCAAGAGTGCGGATCAATCATCAAAATATAGCTCGTACGTAAATCCGTCGTACGGTATCCCCAAATCTGGGTACGGGTCAATATCACATTCATCATACCATTCACCTGGTATCCTCTTTATCAAATATCATGATCGGGGTACTGATCTACGTCTAGTACAATACTGATACCGCCTATGTATGCATGGACGTGTGTGAAACACTACGTCAAGGACCCGCTACAACGTCATGTCGTATCTCAAATACGAATCCTGCCATATCACCGAAGTCACAACCTCAATACAAATCTCATCGACTCATCTCAAACCCAAGCCTCAAATTCGTATGTGAACCCTTAGTCCCATACCCATGTGAACACATAACTATATACCCCGTATAAGCATAAATGAAAGAAGAAAGTATGCAAGTATGGGTTGGTGTGTGCATGTGTAGTGCGACCACTACTCTAGGGTTTCGGGACACTAAATCATCCAAGAACACCAAATATCCATATTATCATCAATATACTGAAACAATATATATATATGTATGCATACGTATTCGTATACATCACCACGAACTGCGGGGGTGCTATACGCCATCCACCCGACTTCTTCCCGTAGATATAAATCTACTCACCTGGTCCTCGCCTGCCGGTGCCGACATCGCCACGCGCTTGCTTGTCGTCTCGAAGTCCACATGGGGTTACCTACATATCATAACGCACCATATCGCATTAAAACTAAATTCGAAATCGAAACGGCATACGAAAATCAAATCGGCACGCGTATCACGCATAGGTCCAAACCTATCGCCTACGCATGCAAGAATAGTCAAACCAACCCTCGATGTCGATGTACAAACGTCAACCCATCGAGAAAAATCCAATCACACTCATTTGCACATTCACGAACCCTAATTTTAATATAAACTAGGTTAAAACTCACAAAAACCCCAATTTCACTTAAAAAGTCATTTTTCCGAAAATCTAGCAAGCACAATTCGCCGTTTTTGTACAAAACATGACGTTTAAATGAAAGTAGCGGCCAATATACTTATTAAATATCTTAAATAAGTCATATAAACAATTCCCGGAATTTAATCTCATTAAATTCCAAAAGCCCTAATATTCTAGTTTACAAAATATATAAAATTTAACAATTTCAAAGCAAAAATGCACAAACTACAATCTAGCTTAGATTTGCATGATCTAAAGCATTAAACCACACTTAATAAGGTTGATGAAGTCATGAAAAACCTAAACACATTTTTAATCCCAAGTATTTAACCAATTTCAAAAACCTTGTAAGCAAATTAGCAAATTAACACAATTTCTAAACTAACCATTAGCACAAGCTACTAATCTTGTATTAACATGACAAAAAGCCTAAATATAACACACAACCATACACCAATTTTATAAAACCCTAACTTGCATTCAAATTCCTAACTTGAATTCCAAAACTTGCAACTTAAGCCTAATTAACACTTAAGTAGTTTAGCTTTAAGAAATTTGTAACAAATTAAGAAAAAATGTTTTAGAATTATATCCCAAAAACATTTGAAGATCCGCAAGCATCCATGGCCTCCCAAAATGCTCTCTTTTCACAAAGATCCATGCTATACGGGCTAGGCTAAAATGGGTAGGAGTCGGATTTGGGTTTTGGGATTTTTTTTGATGGATTTGAGGCAATTTTTGATGAAGTTTGAAGAGAAAAGAGAAGGGAAATGGGGGGGGCTGCTACTGCTGTAGGAGGGGGGGGGGTCGGCTGGAATGGGAGTGGGAGTGGAGAGAGAGGGAGGTAGAGAAAGTGGGGGGAGAAGTCAAAGTCAATTCAAGGTCAAAGGTCCACCTCATTTCTCCATTTTCTTTTCTTTTCTTTCATTTCTTTTCCTTTGAAATTCAAGTGGGGAAAAAGATGGTGGCTGCTGAATTCAGCCAAGGGGAGAAGTGAATGGGGGTGTGTGGGTGTGGGTACGGGTGTGGGGTGATGAAAAATGATAAATACAATACCCCAAACATCCATTTACGCTAAAAAAAAGCCTTTTTTCTTCAATAATTTCTAAACCGTTTTGCCAAATAATTTCGTTCCAAAAACCACATGATAAAATTTTATTTAATGTTTTATGATGCACAAAATTTGTTTCAACTCATTCCAATTTGTAATTTTCCTTAATTAAATGTATTAGTGACGGCTTAAAATAATAATAAAATAATATTTTTTTCAGAAAATTTGAAATTTCACAAGCGGCTCAATAAACACCAAATAATAGCAATTACATAGCTAGAATATGTATATTTAATTTTTATAATAAGATATTTGCATTTTGACTTTTTACATAAAACCCCCTTATTTTACCGTTTTTTCGAAATTTCACCGAAACGATTTTCAAAATGTTACAATCACCTCAATGTACAATATCGAGTAATCTCCTATAACTCGAATGTACAAATCAACAATCTCTTTCATATCCAATATCCAATCACAATGAGTCACATATATCCCAAGTCGAATCTCAAGTAAGTTTCTAACATCCTAAGGTATATATATTTGCAGAAATAAATATGATGGGGGCAATACACATATATTAGCGTTCCATTCCACTAATATTAGTGTAAGGGTATATATAACAACGGCAAATCCCCTGTTATATATACAAAGGTATTAAAAGAAATATCATGAAAACAATGTGCCAAGCATCGACACAGAAATCCTGATAGGTACGTATCATACGCTGTCCCGAAAGCACGAGTGCCTAGCTCTGACCCTCGCCTTTCACGTATGCATACGTACAAGACTCCGGTCGGTATCCCCAAGATAACCGCCGAGTAAAAGGTAATATCACCGGACGGTATGGTTCCCCTGACAGGCTCACCGTCTAACAAATCCAACGATCCGTTCTCGCCCCGGGGTACCTCCGGGCCCCACCATGTACCCTCATGCGGCCTCTACGCCTCCTCGCATGGGGTATAAATAATCAGCACCGATAAAACCCATGGTGGATGCGCAAATATCATATCAAGGAAACCGGGTTTTTCAATGTATGCATAATTTCATGAACTCCCGCGGTTCCCAAATCCAGAAAATATCATATAAAATCCAAATAATAATGCGCAATCCAGGAATAAACATATACGATATATCTGAAATGCGAGCAGATAAATGAGAATATGTAGCTGAAACCAGATGTATGCGAAACAAATAAGGTAAAGCTAAGTAACATTAGTAAAGGTAAATATGTAACTGCAACTGAATATGTGTGTAACATACAGGTGTAGCAATGTATAGGTATCTACCTATAAGAACTGATGTCGTATACCCCCTTGGGTATAAGTAAAATATATAGGGTATCCCCGCCGGTATAACTAAAATATGTGCAAGGTATACATGTAGCTGTATCGCAAGGTGTATGTGTACCTATCACTAAAGGTATGATACACTATAGGTATACCGATAAACTAGATGTCATATGTGATAAACAATAGTATCTATAATGGTTAGTGTGTGACATGGCAATTATTGACGGTGTGTGTAGCATACAATCCGTGCTCGTGCAACATGAACCGTCAATAATGTGTGCAGTGTCCTACGGCTGCTAGTCACAGTACCGCTATATCAAGGAAATACAGTAAAGGCGCAATTCTAACAATGACGTAGAATATGCGACAGGTATTTGAATCCAAGCCCAGACGCATAACGCCATGCGGGCGATTCCCCTGTAGATGTTAAATCTACTCACCTACAGTCCACGCTAGGTGAATCCTACCATCTGCTCCCCCGTGTAGTAGTGTCCGTAGTCCCGCGTGCAAACCTGCAAATAAGACCCGGAAATCATATATAAGCCAAATATTCCGCGAAACGCGATATCGAACCAAAACGAGAAACTCGCATCGCGAACTAAACGCGCGTGTGCACGATATGCTGAAACGTGTGTGTACGCGTCTAAAACCATCGCGACACGCCGCGACACGCTGGATCACAGAACCCTCTCACGTATCGCGCGTATCGCGCAAACACAACGAACATCAAATACGATATATAGTCCTAGATTTTCCTATAGGTTAAAACTTACAAAACTAGACATGCCAAAGCACTATACAACCCTACAGACAACCCTAGCCAAGACCTCAACACCCCTGCCCCCCACTTGGCCGGAAATTGCGGCCAAACCTAATAAATCTGCGGCCTCGGTTGGGAATGGGGATCTCGTGTTCTTGTGGTGTTGTCTAAACCTAGTGAGCATGCTCCAGTTTTCTCAATTTTATTCTGTAGGGTCCGGATCAAAAGCAGATTACAAATACCCAGTATATCACTTAAAAACACTAATTTAGCACAAAAGCAAAACCCTTGGTATTTTAGTGTAATCTGGGATATTTCTCAGTTGAATTGACCCTATTAACACTAAAATAGGCTAGGTTTACCCACTCAAACATCACTTAATCAAAGTTCCACATAAATCACCATAATTAGCACTAAACTAGTTAATTAACACTAACCGACACCAATTAACACATAAGCTAAGAAACTAGGGGATTGGGTTCAGAAATATACCCTAAAGAACCCTAGAGAGCAGGTGAAGAAGTAGAGAAGAGCTGCTATAGGTTGCTGGAGCTCCTGCTACTGCTGCTGCTGCTGATGATGATGATGTTGTTGCTGCTGCTGCTACTGAAGGCTGCTGCTTCTGCTGATGATGCAGGTAAGTGTGTGTGTGTTTGTGTGTGTGTGTGTGTGTTTGAGAGAACAAGAGAAAAGAGAGGAAATGAGAGAAATGAGTGAGAGTGAGAGTAAACGACCCCTCCCATTCTCACTCTCTCTCTTCATTAAATGGGCATGGCACAAGCCATGTTGCCCCATGCCCATTCTCTCTCAAGTCAACCATTCAACCAAATAAAATAAAACCCTTTTAAATAAAAATCATTTTTCATTTCTTAATAACAACTATAACACACCTAACAACCCAAAACACTTAAATAAAGCCTAAAACTAGATTAAGAGATGGTTAAACCCCAAATTAACACCCTAGCTAACATGCACAAGTGTGTGTGCGCCTAACAAAATTCTAATAAAATACTCATTAAATAGGATAAAATATTTAAAAACCAATTTGGTAAACTTTTTATTAAAACCACATATTAAAATATAATTAGCTACAAAACACATTCTAAGGTGTTACACATTTTATTAACTTGTATAAGAAAATGGCTACTTTCCGATATGGAAAAAAAATCAAGAAAACACAAGTTGTACGTGCTAATTACATTACGTATGACTATTGCTAACGATCTAACACTTAACCTCACTGAAATTTACCCAAATGCTGTTTCGCAACAGAAAACAGGACGCGCTACGTTTTATCCATGTCGTATTTTAGAATTTTGATCTCTTTTCCGATATTAGTTCCCAGATTTTATATATAGTTAAACTAACTAGATTAAACAATACCAAAATAACCAAACACCTACACAGAGACCTACCCAACAACCCAAATCACCAAACTTCCTCAAAAATCCGGCGATGCCGGAATTCTACTGTTGATCGCCGGTCAAAATCCGAGCCCCTGGGTTCATGCTTCTATGGTTGGTTCTAGGTCCAACATACAACATTAAGACACTGTTTGGTTAAGTTAAATTTTATCTAAATTATAGAAATTTCAAAAGATTTCAGTTTTCCTTAAAATACGATATTATAAACCTTGGATTTCTAATTTAAACTAATTACAGAACTAAATCCTACTGTGAGTAATGATTTTTACCTATAAGGAATTGTTGGAAGAACTCTCTCCAAGATACACAAGCTCCTAGACCTAGCTTGATGGTGAACTCTTTGCCAAGTTCTTCTTATTCACTTCTCTTCTCCTTTATTTCTCTTTTTGAATTTTAAGTGTTTTCTTTCTCTTTGGTTTTGAAATTTCAGAAGTTTAATTTGGATTAATGATCTGAACACTTAATATATATGGTGATGGGAAGAGAGAGGTGTAGGAGGAGGTGTCAAAGACCTAGATGTGCCATCCTCATGCAAGGAGGAGGTGTGGGGTGTAGGTTGTGCATGAGAGTAGGAGGTGCCAAAGTTTTATCATTCTAATTTAATTATATTGTAAATAATTTCTGAACTAAAAACCTTATTAACCTCATTTTCTACTTATACCCTTAACAATTCAAATTTGCATAATCTCCTAAATTTTACATAACAACCCTTCACTACTTATGTTATTGCATAACACTATTTTATTAAAAATGAAGCTAAATTTATCGCTAAAACCCTAATAATTTATTTATGTTACATATTAAAATTTTAATTTAATTTGTTTTACATACTATTTATGTAAATGTCTTGTTTGGTTCTAATAACTTTTTAATTTATCATTTTATTAATTAATTTTATTTATTTCTAAATTTTCAAAATGTTACAACGTTACTCTCTACAACCTTCTTGTATATACAAGATTCATTTACCTTTTTGATGAAGTCAAACTCTTTGACTACCACATCAAAACTGATGTTCCAACTCCGCGATGCGTGCTTTAATCCTGATGGATTTAAGCATAACCACTGGAGAAAAGTTTTTATCATAAACCACACTTGGTTACATGACGAGAACCTTTTACTACAAGTCTAGCTTTGAAAGTCTCAACTTTTCCATCTATACCAAGAATCTTCTCAAGATCCATTTGCTCCCGATGGGTTTTACCCCTTTAGGTGCAACATTCAAAGTCATACTTTGTTGGTGTATATGGATTCCATCTTTGATCGAATAGCATCCAGCCATTTCAAAAAGTCCCCACTCGTGATGGCCTGCATGAACCTGGTCGGGTCATCCTCTACCATGATGCAATCCTTGCTCCCACCGTCAACGAGGAAACTTTAGTATCTCTCAGGTGGATGAGGAAACCTACCAGATTCGCGGAGAGGCTGAGGTTCATTGGAGACTATTGAATCCTTTGGTTTCACCAAATCATCAGCTATTAGTTTGTGCAGTTGGAACTCCTTCCAATTCTACCTCATGACCACTAATTTCTTCCATAATAAATTACTTTTCTAAAAAGTTGGCATGCTGAGAAACAAAACACCTTTTGCTCTTCAGTGTGGTAGAAGATATACCCTCGCAAATGTTTGAGATATCCTAACAAACTTATACAGAACTGGCCTTGCCTGGAGCTTGTCCGGATTTTGCTTTTCAACATAGCCCGAACAACCCCATATCTTAACTCGTTTAAGAGATGATCTCTTCCCATACCATATCTCATAAGGAGTGGTAGGCACAGCTTTGGATGGAACCCCATTCAATAGGTATGCAGCTTCTCAAGTTCATAACACCAAAAAGGAAATAGGCAACTCTGCAGTGCTCATCATAGAGCACGCCATATCTTATAGGGTGCGATACCTCCGCCCCGATACACCGTTGTGCTATGGTGTATACGAAGGAGTAAGCTGAGAGAGAATCCTATCTCTGTTTAGAAAATCCAGGAACTCCATGCCCAAATATTCGCCTCCTCGATCACATCGAAGGACATTAATACTTCTACCCGTGTGGTTCTTAACTTCAAGCTTATATTCCTTGAATTTCTCAAAAGTTTCAGACCCGTGTTTCAACAGGAACACATGTCTGAATCTTGAGAGATCGTTGATGAATGTAATGAAGTACAAATAACCAACCCTGGCATTTGTAGACATAGGACCGTATACATGATCATGTATGCGTCCCAAGAGTTCAATAACTCTTTCTCTGTTTCCAGTAAACGGAGTATTGGTCATTTTGCCTTTGAGACAAGACTGGCAAGTAACATAAAATGAAAATTCTTGCAGATTCAAATATTCATCCTTAATGTAACTTAGCTAGTCGTGTCGCATTGATATGACCTAGTCTACAAAGCCACAAGAAGGATTCGTTCATTTCTGAACTACTCCTCTTGTGTGTGTTCTATATACTTTGAACTGTGGTTTGATTTAGAACGTATATACCATTACATAACGTGCCTGATCCAATCAACTCTTGATTCAGGAAAATGTTCACAACATTATCCTGTAATACAAAATTATATCCTTCTTTAACTTAATAAAGAAAATGATGTAATGTTGTATATCAGGTTCGGCATGTAATAACATTTGTTCAAAATCAATGTATTTACCATTTGGTAATACAAGGTGATATTTGCCAACTAATTTGGCTGCAACAATTTCACCATTCTCTAACACTTAAAGACATATCACCCAATCCCAGTTCTCTACCTTTCTGTAGCCCATGTAACAGATTACATATGTGGGATCCTAATCTGGTATCTCATACCTAGGACGTAGACTCTACTGAGACACAGTTCTCGGTATCAAACATACCCGAAGAAGATGTATCAACATGCACATTCCTCGAATGGGTGGCATAGGAATCCGGATATTCCCCTATTTCCTGCTCGGACTTATAACAATTATAAGATAAAGCGGAACCAATGTTCCCCAGCTCAGCACAATAAGCATGTTCAGTCAATACATCCACATTATTATCTTGATTAAGTCATGTTACGGTCGCTACCAGGAGAGAGAGAGAGAAGAAAACACTCAGTGTATGCTCTTGCAAGATCAGATTGGTTATTTTTTATCTAATCAGGATGGCTCCCACTGTTTTTATCAAATCTTCTTTCAAACCCTAAAAGGTAAGACTGGTCGTGATTAATTACACCCTACAAGTTCGCCAATCTTTCGGCAGGCCAGTGTCGGTACTTTGAGGGAGGTTCCTCATGCTTTCGCATGGAACAAATTAAAATAAACCTCGTTTTCCCAGGGGCATAACCCCGTTAACACCTTTCTAGACACCTACTTGATCGGCTAATTGTAATGTGTAAAACACTCCCAGGAGTAACTCTTACTCGTAGTGGGTATCGGGATCCAACTATCTAATAGAATGTATGCAATCTCATTGCAAATTTCAACACTTGAAATTCCCGATATTATTTTGCCCCTAGCATCCTATGACCTTGACCGAGGCCAAAAAACCATATGCTTCTAGTCAAGTTCAACCCGTACATTTCATGATTGAATTAAACCCACCCGCACGACCGTTGACGTAGGCCAACAATGTCACACGACTACCCTAATCCAATCTCATCTTATGTTACAAATAAGAACTAGTTAGCTACCGCACACTACGCCTTGACGGAGGCCAACAAACGTAGCACGAATACTAAGTAGTACTTATCTGAAATGACGGAGGGCTACGACAGGTTTTTAAGAAAAACCCTTTACGTAATTAACTTGATATCGTTGTAGAATCGAGTGATTTAGAAAATGAGTTTTTTTAGGCTTTTGCTAGTTTTGCTAAAGAGATCACTCCCGGTGAAGGGATCTCGGCTCTTTCCTCATCGAATGAGGTGCTGGATATTTCACAAATCGTTGGTAGCATCGAATGAGGTTTTTGCTAGTTTCATTTTCGGTATCTCATGAACAAGAAATATCCAGACATCCACTTTGGTAGCATCGTTGGTAGCTATGTATTCAGCCTTTATCGTTTAGTTTGTCACAGTATATATCTTGGAACACTTCCAACATACCGTCCCTCCACTGAGGGTAAAGACAAAGCCCGTGACTGACTTTCAGTCGTCCTTAACACTCTGGGAGCTGGAATTGGTAAAGGACTCCTACTGGAGTTCATTGTTACCAAACACCAAGAACATTTCTTTAGTGCTTCTAAAGTACTTAAGAATGTCCTACACAGCTATCCAGTGATTTTCCCAAGGTCCGATTGATTCCTTATCACCACACCAAGTGAGTTAGCTACATCTGGTCTGGTACATACCATCGCATACATTATAGAGCCTACTGCCGAAGCATAGGGTATCCCTCGCACGCGAGCTCTCTTCAAATCAGTCTTGGAAGACTTCTTTTTGGAGAGTGATTCCTGAGTAAGTGGGCGAACCACCATGGTTAGAATCCTCCATCCTAAACCCCTTTTAGAATAGTCTTAATGTACTTGGATTTGGGACACTCCCAATATCCACGTAGAGCTATCACCCTATATCATAATCCACAAGATGTAGTAGGTATCATCCAGATCTTCTATGGAGAATCCTCGTGATAAGAGGAGTTTTACCAAGTGTAGCATTTACATACAATACGTAGAAGACAACCTTACTCTCTACAACCTTCTTGTATATACAAGGTTCATCTACCTTTTTAATGAACTCAAACTCTTTGACTACCACATCAATACAGATGTTCTAACTCCGCGATGCCTAGTTTAATCCTGATGGACTTAAGCATAGCTTTAAAAGTCTCAACTTTTCCGTTTACACCAAGAATCTACTCAATATCCATTTTCTCCTTGTGGGTTTTACCCCTTCAGCTGCCACATCCAAAGTCATACTTTGTTAGTGTACATGGATTCCATCTCTGATTGCATAGCATCCAGCAACTTCACAGAGTCTCCACTCGTGATGGCCTTCCTGAACCTGGTTGGATCATCATCTACCATGATGCAATCCTCGCTCCCACCGCCACTGAGAAAACCGTAGTATCTCTTAGGCGGATGAGGAACCCTACCAGATTTGCGGAGAGGCTTAGGTTCGTTGGAGACTATAGAATCCTTTGGTTCCACCAAATCATCAGCTGTTTGTTTGTCCAGCTGGAACTGCTTCCAGTTCTACCTCATGACCACTAATTTCTTCATAAGAAATTCCTTTTCTAAAAAGGTGGCATGCTGAGGAAAAAAACAGCTTTTGCTCCTCGGTGGGGTAGAAGATATACCCTCGCGAATGTTTGGGATATCCAACAAACTTACAGAACTGACCTTGCCTCGAGTTTTTCCGAATTTTTCTTTTCAACATAGGCCGGAAAACCCATATCTTAACTTAAGACATGGTCTCTTCCCATTCCATATCTCATATGGAGTGGTAAGCACTGATTTGGATGGAAACCCATTCAATAGTTTTGAAGCTTCACAAGTGCATAACGCCAAAAGGAAACAAGCAACTCAGCAGTACTCATCATAGAGCGCGTCATATCTCATAGGGTGCGATACCTCCGCCCCGATACACCGTTGTACTGTGACGTTTACGGAGGAGTAAGCTTAGAGAGAATCCTATTCTCTTTTAAATAATCCAGGAACTCCATGCCCAAGTAATCTCCTCCCCGATCATATCGAAGGACTTTAATACTTTTACCCCTCTGGTTCTCAACTTCAAGTTTACATTCCTTGAATTTCTCAAAAGTTTCAGACTCATGTTTCACAGGAACACATGCCCGAATCTTGGAGATTATCGATGAATGTAATTATGTACAAAGAACCAACCCTGGTGATCAGTCGAAAATATTGTATTTTTAACACATCAATTTCCCTACTATTTGCAATCATCGAAAGTTATTCGGTATGAATATAGCACATATTAGCAATTCTTCTGTAAAATACCAAATAACTTGTGTTATACATTATAACCAGCATTTTGAGGGAAATTGAGTGTTTATTATTGCACGCATGATCTTTTGTATATCGCAACACTTGTCTCGAGATTGTGTGCAGGAAATTCCAGGTAAAGACCTAGAAGTGCGGATAAAAATACGCCAAGTCCAAGACTTGTGATCTAGCGGTGAACAAGAAAGAATAAAAACATTTCAGACATCATAAAAATACCATGAGGCCAACATCAAGCAACACAGGAGTTTTCATTCACCAAGCTTTCTAAAGGGCCACGGATCCGCGGCCGTAGGGGCCTATTGGCCGCGGTTCCGCTGCCACGTCAGCAAGTCGTCGGTAATTTGACTTCTCAGACTTCTCCTTGTACTGGCCAAATGTCTTCAAGCCACTTCGTTCTCCAGAAATCTCCAGAAGCTTCCGTCCCAATAGCCAAGCTTCTTGCACATGCCAAATACATCCAAGCTTATCAAGGAAGCTAGCTAACTAACTAATTCTAGAATCTTCTACTCAACTACCAAGCTTGTAAGAGAAGCTAAACCTAGTTTAGCTTCTGAAAGGAAGATAAACCTAATCAAGCTTCTAGGGGAAGCTAAAGGAGAAGGCTATAAAAGGGGACCCAAGGGCTTCATTCGAGGGTTGTTCAACAATTTCCAACACAAGTTGAGTGACACAACTTGTAACCCTAATCCAATCCCAAAAGACAATTCAATATCACCGAGTACCAAATCAAACAAGAAGCCATCAAGCTTTTTTGAAGTGACGTCGATCTTCAACCGAGCAAGTGATCCAAGACAATCCGCGACTCACGGAGACGATGCGAAGCTAATTCGACGATCGAGTTCTCTTCTCAAATTCTTGTAGTCTTGAGCAAATTGTAACGAAATTGTTGAATAAGAAAAGGTGAAAACTCTTGATCTTGCTTTTCTTTATATTTGAGCATTATGATGAGTTCTCAATTCTTGATTGTTTTCTTTGTCATGATGTTTGAGTAAAAACTCCGCTCGTGGAGGAATCGAGAAAATTGATAGATGACGATGATTACATTCTTGAACGATTCTTAAGTCCTATGAGTTTTGTAAACTCTAGTAAATTGAATCATCGACAACCTAGTTTCGAGCGAGATGCTTTCTTGAATGTTTTCGCTCTTAATTAGAGATCAACTATTGATGATTGAATTTCCTAGAGGCTAGCATTTGAATGATAGTCAACGAAAGGACAAAGGATAGATGATGAAATCCTAGTTTCCCCAAGAGATCCCTAATTCTCGTTGATCGTCATCGATCTAGCAACAAATCATCAATGGATAAGAATACGTAATCACTAGTCTTCATCCTCACTGTCGATTTGATCCATTCCTACGAGCCTCTCTACAAATCTTGATAACTAATTCAATTTGGACAATTCTAGATTCTTGATCTTTAGTCTTTCTTGTTAATTAGATCTATTTCTTTAAAATTCTTGAAACTCAATTTCATAAATCTTGAATCAAATTTTCTTTTCTTCTTTCCTTTAATTTTCGACTCAACTAAAACAAATACGAGCAAATAACACTTTCCCTGTGGACGATCCACACTCGCTAACGAACCTACAATTGACACCATTATTGATTGCGGTTTACAAATTTCTTTGGTTGTGATCTTTACACTTTTCTTATATACACACCGAGATTCATTCAATCAAATGGCACCGTTGCTGGGGATCGTGTGCTAATTTGTTCATTTTTGAAATTTGTGTTGAAAAATTTATTCCATCAGAATGTTTAGATCAAAATTCGCACAAACACTAAACGATTCATTGTGATTTGTTGTGAGGAAACCTCGAATCTGTGGAGCGAGAGGAAAATTTTTCATAATATTCCAGAAAGTTCAGTGAGTGAACAGGAGCAGCTGCAAGAATTTTCGTGCAGGAATCTCAACATCATACCGCGTTTCCGCGGCCAATTGTAGCTCATTGCGGCGGTTCCGCGGCCTGATCAAGGTTTCAGTGCACCATTTTTCTCTGGTCTGCTTCTTACTTTCTTATCTTCTCCCTGCTCTGCTCAATTAACCAATTTTTGTAGGTTTCTTTACAAAAATTCGTAGCGCCGGAAAAAGATAAATTGTGCGTGTTTGATCTTAGTTGTTTGCATTTTTAATACGGAAATTAAGGGGCAAAGACCAAATTCAGATTAGGTCGGGATTTCATTACCCGTCCTAAGCCCCAAAAAATCACAAAACTGCATCCGCATTACCCTCATTAACTAAAAAATATCTAGACATGACTCTAAGGACCGTCGCTCTCACTTAGGACAGGAGAAGGTCGTGGGTAATCTATTGCTTATCCGCGTTTCTTTTGTGGTGTCTAAGGCAAGTGTGTCTAAAGCAAATGGTTACTTAATTAGGCCCACTACTTACGTAGTGGAGAACCTCCCACTTACCTGGCACTAACCTGGCCACAGGAGGGACAAAGTGGCAGTAGAAGATTGATCTTGCGACTTGTCTTCTGGCAGTCTAGGAGCGGTCTAGAGACTTGACCTAGGTGACCATTAGATCTAGGGTTGCTTGTGCATTGTTGTGATTTTCATTTTTTCAAAAAATCCGTATCGTTTTCAAAACAAACACCAATCTCATCTTTCCCATAATTATCTTAACGCAGCCACTTGTGCTAAACCCTTTAGTGCATGCTCGGCTGGACACTGGATTCTAGTGCCCGTCTTGTCCGCGTTCCCCCTATCGACTTCGAAGACGGTATTTCAATGTCTACTTCTTCTTTATCCCCCACCACACCCACATCGATGGACGGTTCTCTATCGAACTTCTTTACCACTGCTCTGCCGCCGTCCGCAGGTACGTAGAATCCACCCCGCATCTCTCTCCAAGAGAGATGTTACCCTATGCAAGGACCTCTTTCGACCTGTCTCACCATTCCACCAGCCAACGAGGACAACATTGAAATCAAATCCCAATATATCAACCTTCTACCCAAATATCACGGTCTCGAGTCTGAAGACGCATATGTATTTATTACCAAATTTGAAAATGCATGCGCTATGATGGGTACTTCACAGCTTTCTGTGGATGCTATGCGTCTACTGTTGGATATAGTGCCCTCTAAGTCAATTATTGGATCGCAGATACGTGATTGCAATGATTGAGGGAGGACCTATACTGACATGACTGTCTTACTCGAGATGATAGTATGCTATCTGGTTTGTCTTTACCATCGTATACATGCTTTAGTTCACTATTGCATGTTGATAGAGCCCATAGGATTCTTGCTTGACTGCCAGCAGTACGATGGCGATCATATACGTGGGAGCTGGGGTCTGTAAGCACATCCTTAAAGTGTCCCTAGTCGTGGGAGTTTCGAGACAGGGCATCGATACTCAAGAGTAGACTAGTGTATACAGTCGAGACCCCGACGAGAGGCGGTGGCCGGTCTCACAAGCCATTGGTGTTAGTTGGTTCATCTAAGATGTATACAAGTGCTCATTGAGTACACCGGACAGGACTCGCCGGGAATAAGCTAGTTGGTATTATATATATCGTCATATAGCAGTTCCCTGGTGACATGTGTACAGGTTAGTTTGTCGACCTGAGATCGTCATATGTTTCGTGTGAGTTCCCACTGTGCTTAGATTACTATCCTACCATGCTCAAAGGAGACGTGCAAACAGGTTTTAGTTGGGTACAGTCCTGAGCCACATGGAGGCAGTGAGCGGATTGCCGGGGATTCGTCTCTCCCGGTATTGGGGGTTGATGTCGCACAGTGCACGGGTGTCCATCACGAGAAATCCTCGGCAGAGGTAGTGGAGAATTACTGATTTGGATCAGTAGTTTCTCAGGAGGTGATGGGATTCACACCGACACGAATTATCGCGTTATTAGGGGTCTGACTTTATCCACCCCCTAGACTCGATATGCGATTCTCTTAGACGAACGGACCGGACTGTACGGATATTGTCACTGTCAGGCTTAGTAGGGTTTCTGGATGAGTTCGCTCGTCAGCTTCCCTTCCAATCAATACATAGGAAAACGTTACGTACAACTTGTACCTCTGACGTGCTAGTGGTTATACCCAGTGCCAGTGTGTTGATAAGTCATTAGAGTCCCACACAGACAGTTTCCCAAGTTCGGGCGAAACATTGTAGAGGCCGTATGGTTTTATGGCAAGGTTCGGAAAATGCACGTGCGTTTACGCACGTGTCATATTTCGGGCAGATAATACTGGTAGGCTTTGGTTTAAGCCGCATCCGAGTATTATACTGTGTAGATATAATATCTTTTTCTCAGTTGCATTTGTATTCGGTTGTAATACAAATGCGGGTATGTTTATACTGTTATGGGGTTATCCTGAAATTCGTTTCAGGATCGCTTTTGGAAGTTGCCAGTTTCCAGTTTTCTATCACCTGTCTTTAACATTCGGTTAAATGCGGATTTATCTTTTCTTGATGAGTGTGGAAGGTTCTAGATGTTTCTAGATGGTGACTAGGATGATGAAGTGTTCTTGATTCATTGGTTGCATTAATTGTTCATTTAATGAAAGGGTGACTAGGTTTATGACTCTTAATTTGCAATTAATGTTTGTGCAAGGTGTCTTGTGACTCATTCTCTTCTTTAAACTTATGGTTACCCTCCTTGAATCCTACACTCACCTCCCACATCCTATAATATGGCCGGCCCCCTCAAATGGATGATTGATTCATTTTGGAAAAAGTATATGAAATTTGCTTCATGGAATTTCATAGGTTGATTTCTTATTTCACCCGATCCAAAAAGGCAACTTTATTAACTGTTCTTCCATGGCTTTGGACGTAACGAGACAAAATGTTCTACTCATTATCTACATCAATCTTGGTCATTTTTTTTAGCAAACTTGATGATCGAGTTGACTCGGTTCAGAGGCGGGAGCCCGTTTAAAGATCCGTCGACATGGTGCCACCTGGACGAGGAGACTGGAGATTCAGGAGATCGGAGCAGCCGCAACAAAGCGTGGGATGATGGTTGAAGACCGAAGGACTCGGATCGTTCGGTATAACATTTCTACCCACTTTGTAGTTTGTTAGTTTAGCTTTAATGGCAGATCCGGGTTATAGTATACGATAGCACCAGTTGTAAAAGTTTTTGTTCCGCATTTGGCGTCTGTTAGACGGCCGGGGCACTACCGTGTACTTACAGTGGTATCAGAGCCTCACCATTAAGCTTTACTAACTTGTGCTAACGCGTTTAAAATATCGATCGAACGGATTTTCAAAAATCACAATTTTCAGTTTTAATGTTTCTGTCGATTTTAAAAGGGTTCTAAAAATCATTTTGACCATACCAGAAAATCAAGCAAGCTTTTATAAGAATACAGAAGAAAAACGATCAAGTGATTCGACCGTACCGCCGCGGAAACGCGGTCAAAACCTAGCTTTGACCGCGGAACCGCGGTAGTCTTGGTGACTCACTTGGCCTTTTTCTTCTGGTGTTTCTTTGTTGGAAATTGTGGTTTCTGGTACTGTTCTTTTGGGCCCAGATTTTGTTACTGTACAGTAGATGTGCATGGGGCCCACTTCGGGAAGTTTTGTCGATCGAAATTTTAAACTTGTTAGTATGCAGTAATTACATTATATCTCCGACCGGGAATGTCATTCGAGCGGTAAATTGCGTCTAATTGCTATAGCTCTTTTAGACGGATTTGCGAACGTGACATTCGTGTTGATGTTCTGTGTTGTGCTGTGATATTGCGGATTTGTCGTGGTGGATAGCAGTGTGCAATGGTAGTGCAATTTGGATTTATTTATACATTTGATATTGCGGGGCGAGCGTCCAAAATGTGGACTGCCGTCACTTCCTGTTTGTATAATATTCTTTTGGGGCACGACCGGGCTGAGGTCGATGTACCCGTTGTATATATTTTTCATTTCTGTACTAGGTTTACCCCGCGACGGAGTGCACGGATAGCCCGATTCTTGAGGGCACGGGTCCGTATCTCATGGCTTTGAGAGGCAGAGGGGCCTCACTCTAGAATTGACAGACTATTCACCCCACTCGTAGGGGGTACAGGTTGACCCAAGGAGGGGTGCTCAAGTTACCAGATTCCGTGAAGTGTCGGGTGGTCCATTCACTGTGTTGTAGGCGGCTGCCTCTCTTCAGGTTTTGGTGGGTAACTTGCCACACCCGTAGGGGTCTAGGTTTCATTGTACAGGCTATCCACATGACTAGGGGAACGTCGGGTTTCAGTAGAGGCTCTGTGAAACCCGGGGATCCCAGATTATCTGTATTGTTCTGTGATGCTTATTACTTTTCTGTAATGTTGCATATTATCACGCCTAGAGCGATTATTGTATATTGGTATATATACTAGTAGATGTTGTATATGTTTTACACCCGCGCTAGTTCAGTCCCCGCTCTGTCGTTAGTTAAGTAACCTAACAGGTGATGACGGGACCCAGTGACGAATGCGGATGACATATACGTACATTATATTTTCGTTCTTTTCTGGTGTGATTGATTGATGGGACTGCATTGATTCTTATCAATGCAAGGATAAAACAAACCTATATTTGATGTTGTTGGAACAGTTTTAAAAAGTGTCATTACAAAGACGTTTCCTTTTGTTTTGCACAGTGGTATTCGGTTGGAATATCCTGCACCTCATTCCACGAGGCAAGGGCCGAGATCCCTTCACCGGGAGTGACCCCTTAGGCAGAAGTTTACATCAGGGTAATAACTTCATTATAGTCGATTACAAGTTGATTTGCATCGCGGTATTCAGTTGGAATATCCTGCACCTCATTCTACGAGGAAAGAGCCGAGATCCCTTCACCGGGAGTGACTTCTTTAGCAAAGGTTTTTGCCACTATATTTTTATAAAAAGCTATCAGGTTCCTTCAACGAGATCAAGTTCATTACGTTAAAGGTTTTTCTCCAAAAACCAGTCGCAGCCCTCCGTCGTATCTTATGGATGGTCAGTAGTATTCAAGCTATATGTTTGTTGGCTTTCGTCAAGGCATAGTGTTTGGTAGCTGCTGGGGTATTCATTTGTAGCATAGATAGATGTGTTGGTTTGGGACAGTCGTATTACCTTGTTGGCTTTCGTCAAGGGTATGTACGGGTGGGTTCAAATTGACCTGGATAATGATGGGCAGAACTTGACATGTGACTTATGATTTGTTGGCTTTCATCAAGGTCATAAGAGCATGGGGTAAAAATCACATCGGGAGTTTCAAACATACTGAAACTTGCCAGGCTTGCGCACACCTTCTGGAGTGTGATAACTTGAGTGGCTTCTATCAAGTTATCATGCGATGATAGTTGGATCCCGATTCTCACTGATGAGTTGGTTTACTCTTCGGGTGATCCCGACTAATTCTTCTTTCAGGTTTGGAGGAGAATTTGAGATTACAGTGGGTGGTTTCCTGATTAGATAAAGTGATAACCATTCTGATCTAGGTTAGAGTGCACGCAGAGTGTTTCTTTTCTCTCTCTCTCTTTGGTAGCGACCATTGACCGACCCTAGACTATGACTCAGTGACCAAGTTAACCGAACCTTCTTAAAATACTGGCTTTTGGATTGTCTAAGTTGCATAAGTCATTGCCGCTCATTCTTTTACCCTTTGTATTTCTCAGAACACCCCGTATTACTACGGACATCCACTTCCATTGGATAGATCCATCGTATGGTTATATACGAACTCGAAGGGACTTCTTCGAGGATGGATCCAGGTTCACGAGAAATAGAATTGGTTTATTCAGTTGACTTTTATTATCACTTTCTCTCAGGTTGCGAGGGCTCCTTAGTTTAGGAGAGTATACCTATTACGCTTATTGGATAGTCTTATTCCAAACCATAGGCAGGTGCCGAAAGGTAGGAAATGAAGAAAACCAATTAGCCTAAGTAGGGTGTACAGAAGATAATAACTAAAGAAAAAATAAAGTGATTAGAAAGAGGGCAAAGTAAATTGCGACTGTTATCATTCACGACCAAACCGCGTACTTCATCACCACTCCTATTTCACCTTTGCTTTTTTTCCCCAGTTCGGGAGAAATAGAATAAGGTATTATTCAGTTGTCTTTTATCATCACCTTCTCTCAAGTTGCGAGTACTTCTTGGTTTAGGAGAGTACACCTACTATGCTTACTAGATAGTCTTCATCCAAATCATAGTCTGGTGCCGAACGGTAGGGAAGTATGAAAACCACTTAGCCTAAATGGGTGTACAGAAGGTAATAAATAAAGACAAATAAAGAAATTTGGAGAGATGGCAAAGAAATATACGGTTATATTCATGAATTGGATTATGGAAGAGTCATTACTAGGAATACCAGGATACCCCTATGAAACATTTTCTTGTTTCAGTGCATTGTTAATGCAAAACTGATTTCCCAATTAGATACTTACTCCAGGGTATGTATTTACCAGGTATGATTCTCACATCTGTATGGTTTTACAGATGATAAGTGGGATTAGGTTATTGGGAATAAAGGTGATCATCCTCTTTATATCGGAATTCGTTGTAATTGGTGATATTTGAGGAAGTTGCCTGAGTTTTTGCCGGACGGCATGTATTTGATTTTGAGTATCCGTTGTTGTGCACCAATTTCAAAATGATATATCTGTACGTTTATTTTTATAAAATGAGATATAACTTTTTGAAATTATGTCCGTGACATTTACCTATATCAGTTGACGATTGAGTAAGGAGTATGAAACAACGGAGTAGTTCTTAAACCATAAGTACAGTTTTCAACCTGCGATGCGCAGGTTTTGAGTTATTCGACTCCGCGGACTTATACAGAGTATTGTATGTTGTTCAGAGTCCGTGAGGACAAAGGGGTTGGTCCTCGTACTATGTTCTGTTTACTTATGACTTCTCTAGATTTTAGACAAGTGTTTCGTAGAAATGCAAGGTCTAAGTTTTGAAAAGTTGTGGGTATAAGAATAAAGTAGAGAACCAGGTGTCACAAGTATCGGGATTCTTCAAAGAGATCGAAAATGTAGATTCTTGTTATTGGTATTCAGATGATAGTAATAGTTTTGAGAAACTTGTTTCTCTTTCAGGTTACTCATAATTGGATGTATTCCTAAGTTGAGTAACGCTGATTAGCCACTCTCCATTAAGTTGATATGCACTGGAGATAGCTGCATGATTTGAATCTGGTTCCAATTAAATAAGTGCCAAAGTTTCTATATTGGATATAGAATGGTTCATATCTTAACGATGTTAAGGTATGGGGAGTTGTCCAGCTTATGCTTAAAACCAGACACAGGATAACTCATGGCACGTTTCTGTAATGGCAGTTTGTGGGTTGACCCTGGCTTTGACGAGGGTTGACATTTCTACCATTTGGAAGATCAATAGTGATATTATTCTTGACTCGCCACAGTTTTAGAAAAATGGATTTTTTCAGAAAATAGTATTGGGAGTATGGTAGAACTGGAAGTGATTCCAGAACCGCAAACGATTACGGAAAATTTAATAGAACCTATATATTCAATCAGGTTTGACATTCCAATATCCACTCCGCAGACATGGTGGGTAACCTCAGACACCCGAGAGGTACTCCGGTAGCCTCAAGGACGGTGACAGGGAGGTTCTTGTTTACCAGGACTTGACACTACTGTTGTTCCAGACTATGAGACCCGGCAGGAGGATATGTATAGCGTCATTCTAAACATGTTTTAGAAGTACACGTATATATTATTCTGCCAGGGGTTGTTGTGGTCAGTGGGAGCAGCGGAAGCATAGTGGACAAGTAGCTTATGTCTATTTATAGGCTTGAGCAAATATAGTGGAGAAAGATCATCTATTTTTTGATGTAACAGTCATGGCTTTAACTTCATCAGAATAGAGGATGGATCTGTTAAGAAGGTTGTAGGGTGTGATGTCCTGGTATTTGCATGACATACACAAAGTAGGAAGTAAAATTCCTATATTACGATCGGTTGTACATTGGTCGTCACACAGTTGTTTCTCCACAAAGGACATGGATATAATATCAGACATTCTGGTTACTAGATCTATGGTTTTAGATCTAGAATTGGGTACTCCGGTAGCCACTCCGCAGATCCCATCTAACTTTCTCCACAAAGAAAAAGCTAAACCCATCAATACCCACCATGATAACCGTCCTTGGGTACACTGAACGGACTTGTCAAGAACTTCTAGATGGTATTATACCTATCGTCGGATAGCAGTTCTCTGGTGACACTAGTACAGGTTAGTCTGCAGACCAGAGATCGTCATAGAGTCTTGTGTGATTCTCACTGTGCTCTGATTTCCACCATACCACAGTCAAGAGATCGTGGAAAAAGGTGGTTTTTGGGTACAGTCCTGAGTCACATGGAGGCAATGAGCGATAGGAGGGGTTTCGTCTCTCCCGGTATTGGGAGTTGATGTTGCGCTTTGCTCGATTGGCCATAACAGGATATCCCAGGCCAGGGTTGCTGAGATTTACTGGTAAGTGTTATCAGTAGTTTCTAGAACCGTTATGGACCTTGCATTGGCATGAATTATCAGGCTATTGGGTTTTGACGTTATACCACCCCCAGGATATGACATGCGACATATCTGACGAAGAGACCGGACTGTACGATATTGTTACTGATTGGATTCGCCGGAGTATGAGCAAGCTTGCTTGTTGATCTTCTAATCGCTCAATACCCGGGTGTTACGTTTAGCAGACCGCTTGCGGCTTGTGGGTGTTTGATATGATCATCACGTACTGCCGGCGTATTGACGAGTCTTTAGAGTCCTACACAGAGGTTCCTGGATCAAGCGAAACGGAGTAGGAGCACATATGTGATATGTACGGGTCCGAGATTAATGCGCGTATGTGATACCGCATTCTATTCACGCAATTTGTGACATCGGTCGGTTATATGTGATATAGCCGGGTTATCGGATCAAGTATTGATTCGATAAGTTGTTACATATGATATTAGTCGGTTATATGTGATATAGCCGGATTATTAAATCAAGAGTTGATTTGATAATCTAATGTATAATTATATATTTGATCTATAAAATTACATTAACTAGTATTAGCTCACTTAAGATTTGTTTTCTCACTTGATTTGTGTATGTGTACATATGTGATATATATATAAGTGTACAAAGTATTGTGTCATGCTTGATGATACATGCAACTTGGGTGTGTGTGTGACTTACACCATGCTATGTATAATGAGGGGTTTTTATTTATTTTGGTAAATAAAAAAGGGTGGCATTTTTGTCATGAGAAGCTTGGTTTTCCATTGAAAAAGTCCACTTCTTTTGTTTTGCCTAAGATATTTATTAACCCAACCAATTATCCTAGCCATGGTTATGTCTCTACAAAGGTTAGTATATGATACTAACTCACCTAAGGTTGCCATTCTCTACTTGATAATTCATGAGAGATTTCTTCTTCTTCCTCCTCAAAGCTTTCTAGCTTCAATGGAGATGATGGAAAATGAGTGAGAAAATTATTTCTAAAGTGAGCATAGGGTGTTTGCTTCACTAATTCCATAATTAGTGAAGAGGTAGCTTGGGTTAGTGTCTCCTCGACGTAGATCATCTTCGGCCTCGAAGACTTCGATGCAAGCTTGTTCGTTTCTTCATGGGAGCCTATCTAGAGTCCGGGAGTTCGTGATCGCAGCGAAGGGACTATTACACGGAGCTATTGAAGTGAAGGTCCGGTCTACAAAGGTTGTATTCCTTTTTCACTTTAGATGTATAGTGTTTGCATAATGTTTCGTCGGATTTTGTAGTTTCGATTCTAGGGTTAGGGTTAGCTAGAACGGAAATTTTTTAAATGAGGCATAGATGATGCCTCCCGAAACCTTGCTGCCGTTCTAGACAACCCAACAGTGGTATCAGAGCCATGCTAGAAAATTAGACGATGTTTGTTAGAATTACAAAACCGAAACAACTTCGAAACACCCGATATGAAATTTAGTTTCTGTCGAATTTTTAAAGGTGTCAAATTTTTTTTAAACAACTGCAGAATGTTGTATGAGATATAACATGAACACCATATAAATTTGGAGCAATTTTGGCAAAAAGTGGCTTGCGACATAAGGTGAAAATCAGAGCTCACCGGGTCAAATTTGGATTTTTGGTTTCAAATTTTCAGGGTGTTCCAGTCTCTGGGTTTTAGGGTTTCAGGTGTTGTTTGTTTTTGCTAAATTTTCATGTGATGTTAACTTTCTGCAAAAGCAACTCGGATTGTTTCGTAATCGTAATTCTAACATGTATTCGGGTTATGTAGATGATGTTAAAAAGTTCGTACGAATATCAATAACCTATATTTTCCCTCGCTGAAATTTTCCAAGAGTTGGATTTTTCCGAGTTTAAAATTTTCAGAAAATCTTGCAAGCGATTCTATGGACCCTCTAGAAGAACAAAACTTTAACTCGGTTATGTGACCGTCAGAACCCCCATCAAACCCTAGGTTTTGTGGTAGTTCAGCGATGCCACATGTGAGGCATTGGTTGACCCTTCTACGGCTGGTTCATATGTGTTGTGGCATGTTTCTAGGTAGTTTTTGAACTCTGCTCAAGTGTTGAGCTTCATGGGAAATTTTGGGTGTTTGTTTATTCGATCGAAAAGTTTTACTTCGTCTAGATTTCTGTGATTGTGATAAAATATTTGGAATCCACAAATGTAGTTATGTGATAACTAGTTTGAATTTTAAAAACCTAGCAGTTTAGTCTCAGTTGATCGGTTGGCACGGAATTTTGATGTGGATCAAAAGTCCGTCGCAATTATGAATTGTACGCGGATACTCGCCGGGTAAACTTAATAGATAGCCATGCCCCATAGCCCCGACCAAGTGACTGCAGGAGAACCCAGTCACCAAAAGCATCCGTTATGGTGCTCGTGGCTGTGGTGTTCCGCCTTAGTGCACTTCGTCGACGGCAACGGGGGGTGCGGCCGTCTACTAAAGTTTCCGACGAGCATTCGATAAGGTTATCGGGAATCTTGTTGAATTACTCAAAAGGTTATTGGAAAGTGTTTTCAATATAGAGACTAAAATGCAAGATTAATAATTGTTAGGCATGTGATGTATAAGGAATTCATTTGGTAAGGCATGAAATCCAAAGTATGTGATGCATTGGGTTTATGATGTCTAAGGTGGTTGCGGATTCCAATTGTTCTAGTTTTTCACATTCTTTTCTGCGACCGTAAGTGTAATATATGGTGTATCGCCGGTTTCTTTGCTATATATCAACGACAATTGGGATACGCATATTTACTTACGTTGATGACATGTGATGTTATGTGTTGCTGTGATATGTTATATTGGATCGTCGTGTTTTGAATAGCCGGGGGTTTTACGTGAGATGGTTTTTTTTATTCATGTAAAATTCATTGTATGTAATATTCTTTTATTGGGGGACTTCCGGGTTGAGGATGATGTCACCATTGATGTACATTATTTACTTTTCCGCATTAGAATAGACCCAAGGAGGAGAGCACAAGTAACCGGGTTGTTGGGTCCAGTGGGAGACCATCTCGAGGAGTCGAGACCGGGTTTCCTAACTCTAGAATTGGTAGGGTTTCTTGCTGCTCTCGTAGGGGTCTAGGGATGTGGGTTTGGCTATTCATCATGACCGTGGAATCCGCGTTTTTACTGTCTTAAATAAAACATAGAATTCCTAGTATATCCAATATTTCATATGTGATTCTTCTGCTGCTGATATTCTGTGATGTGATCACTTGATATGTTCTGAGACAAATGCCTATATTATATATATGAGATACAATAAATATTTTTGCTTTCGTTTCTTATGTGATGGTTGGGAAGCATAACAGATGGGACTTCATTAATGAGATTAATGAAAGAAAAAGAAACTTGAAGATGTTGTAGAAACTTGTTTAAAAACTGGTAGCTCTAGTTCTTGCTTTGCATAGCGGTATTCCTTGTAGAATATCCATCACCTTATTCGTTAAGGAAAGAGCCGAGATACCTTCACCGGGAGTGACCTCTTTAGCGAAACTAGCAGATGCTATAACCCACTCGGTTTGCCTTTTGATTGCTTCTATAGTTTTTGCTTTGCATAGCGGTATTTTTGAAATATCCTGCACCTTATTCGATAAGAAAAGAGCCGAGATCTCTGCACCGGGAGTGACCACTTTAGCAAAACTAGTAAAAACTGCAAAAACACTCCTTTTCAAATTCATTCGATTCTACAACGATATCAAGTTCATTACGCAAAGGGTTTTCTTAAAAAGCTGTCGTAGCCCTCCGTCATTTCAGATAAGTACTACTTAGTATTCTTGTTGCGGTAGTTTGGCCTGCGTCAAGGCATAGTGTACGGTAGCTAACTAGTGCTTATCTGCAGCATACGATGCGATTGGAGTAGGGTATTCATACGGCGTAGTTTGGCCTGCGTCAAGGGTCGTGCGGGTTAGTTTAATTTAATCAAGAAATGTACAGGTTGAACTTGACTAGCGGACTATGGGTTGTTTGTCCTGCGTCAAGGTCATAGGACGCTAGGGGTAAAAACCATTATCGGGAATTTCAAGTGTTCAAATTTGCAATGAGATTGCAAACCTTCTATGAGATAGTTGGATCCCGATACCCACTTCGAGTAAGAGTTACTCCTGGGAGAGATTTACACATTACAATTAGCCGATCATGTAGGTGTCTACAAAGGTGTTAACGGGGTTACGCCCCTAGAAAAACGAGGTTTATTTTAATTAGGTCCGTGCGAAAGTATTGGGAACCTCCCTCAAAGTACCGACACTGGCCTGGCCGAAAGATTGGCGAACTTGTAGTGTGTAATTAATCCCAGCTAGTCTTTCCTTTAGGGTTTGAAGGTAGATTTGACGAAAACAGGGGGATCCATCCTGATTAGATAAACTAATAACCAATCTAATCATGTAAGAGCGCACGTAGAGTGTTTTCTTCTCTCTCTCTCTCTCCTGGTAGCGACCATGTCACGCCTTAATCAAGATAATAATATGGATGCATTGACCGAACATGCTTATTATACTGAGTTAGGGTACGTCGGTTCCGCTCTATATTATAACCGTAATAAGTCCGAGCAGGAAATAGGGGATTATTCGAATTTCCACGCCACCCAATTGAGGAATAAGCATGTTGATGCATATTCTTCAGGTGTGTTTATTACCAAGAACTATTTCTCAGTATCCTCTACGTCCTGGGTATGTGATACCGGACAAGGATCCTACATATGTAAAAGTTACATGGGCAATAGAAAGGTAGAGAACTGAGAATGGGTGATATGTCTCTAAATGTTAGAGAATGGTGCAATTGTTGCAGCCAAGTCTGTTGGCAGATATCACCTTGTATTAATACATTGATTCTGAACAAATGTTATTAGATACCGAACCTGATGTACAACATTACATCGTTTTCTTTAATGAGTTAAAGAAGGATATAATTTTGTATTGGAGGTTAATGTTGTGAACATTTTCCTGAATCAAGAGTTGATTGGATCAGGCACGTTATATAATAGCATATACGTTCTAAATCACACCACAGTTCGAAGTATGTAGAACACACACAAGAGGAGTAGTTCAGAAATGAACGAATCCTTCTTGAGGCATTGTAGACTAGGTCATATTAATGTTACACGACCAGCTAAGTTACATAAGGATGAATATGAGAATCTATTCGAATTTTCATCTTATGATACTTGCTAGTCTTGTTTCAAAGGTAAAATGACCAATACTCCGTTTACTGGAAACAGAGAAAGAGTTAGTGAACTCTTGGGATGCATACATGATGATGTATACGGTCCTAGGTCTACAAATGCCAAGGTTGGTTCTTGGTACATCATTACATTCATAGACTATCTCTCAAGATTCGGACAAATGTTCCAGTTGAAACATCAGTCTGAAACTTTTGAGAAATTCAAGGAATATAAGCTTGAAGTTGAGAACCAGACGGGTGGAAGTTTTAAAGTCCTTCGATGTGATCGAGGAGGAGAATACTTGGGCATGGAGTTCCTGGATTATTTAAAGGAGAATGTGATTCTCTCTCAGCTTACTCTTTCGAGTACACCACAGCACAACGGTGTATCTGTTGGATATATGTATGCCCTAGAGGCCATTATATGTATAGTGGATGCTTGGACATGTATATTTGTATATAGATGACTTTCTTGCTCGACATGATAGTATGCTATCTGGTTTACTTTATCTTGACATGTTCATTTGATCATGCATCTTACTCATTTGGTACATCTTGATAAAGCCCTTAGGATATTTGCTTGACTACTGCGACTATGATGCGGATCATACTAGTGGGACACATGTAGTTTATGAGCATATCCTTGAACTGTTCCTAGTCGTGGGTGTATCGAGACGGGGCATTGATATTCCAGAGTAGACTAGCGTATACCATTCTTGTCCCATGTGATGGGCGATGGATGATCACATATCCATCTGGTGTCGTGACACCAAAGATTGTATACGGGTGCTCAGTGGAGACTCGGTACACTGAACGGACTCGCCGAGAACTCCTATGTGGTATTATATCTATCGTCGGATAGCAGTTCTCAGGTGACACTGGTACAAGTTAGTCTGTAGACCCGAGATCGTCATAGAGTCTTGTGTGTCCTCCAACTGTACTTTGATCTCCTTCCTACCATGGCTCTACTGAGTCGTGCAAACAGGTGGATTTTGGGTACAGTCCCGAGGCACATGGAGGTAATGAGCGATAGGAGGGGTTTCGTCTCTCCCGGTATTGGATGTTGATGTTGTGCTATGCTCGATTGGCTATAACGGGAAGTCCCTGGCCAGGGCTGCTGAGATGTACTGATAAGTGTTATCAGTAGTTTCTCGATCTGTTGTCAGCCATACACCGGCATGACTTATTGAGTTATTGGGGTCGACGATTCCATCCCTAGAGTCGATATGTGTCACGACCCGAAATATTAGCTCGTGACCAGCAATTAAATCACGCAAAGTCTAAAAGCGTAACGAAATTCAAGTACGCTGAAACCCAGAAATCTAAACCTTTTTTAAGAAAATAAAAGAGGTGCAGTTTTGAAAATGGTATAAGGAATACAACCGGTTTTTTTAAATGAATGGATATTATAACATGAAAATGCAAGTGAATTTATTAGTTGAAAAACATTTTTCTTCTTTTTAAATATTTAGGCAGCACCTCCCATGAATATTTTTATCCAAAAACACGATACAAGATAATGATAAAGCCATCCCCAAGTAGGAGATAGCTCTTCGCCAAACGGCGGATTCACAACCACGCAAGAAATGAAACAAATATACGATGCCCAACGGCGAAGATCAACACAACATATAATGAATAAATCAAGACATCAACCCAATAAGCGAACATAAAACCCATCGCTCAAGTCTCGCAACTACAAGTCTCACTAAGTCATACTTATACAATTACTAATTTTGACTGATGGAGTCGACTAGATACAATATGAAATATAAATACAAGAGTGGGTACGATACAAATGTCCTACCTAACAATGCAAAACACCCGAATACAACTGTGTGCCAGCGAAGCCGCTACTGATCAATGCGGTCAACCTGCAACAACTGTGGCACAACGGGGGTGAGTTGCCAACTCGTGACTAGAAAAACATCTACAAGTAGAAATCGAATAAACAACGACTCCTAGGTGAACTATATCATAAAGGTAATACTATGATATCTAGGGTGACCTATCTGTATATGTGCCAACACTAATATCAATGTATGTCCGCGTGTGGATATCATCCAACAATATAATCAATGTATGTATGCATGTGGATCTCGTCCAACCATATAATCAATGTATATATGCATGTGGATCTCGTCCACGTGTCAACCAATGACACAACAATATCATGCATGTAAATATCATAAAAGCACATGCATGGGAGTATGAGGATATAAATAAACGGGTGTCCCTCGCGACACATCAAAATCATGGAACCTGATTGTCCAACATCGACACTCGAAAACCTCATGAAACCCGTGTCTAGCATCGACATGTAAATCCTCATATATCTCGGGCTCCGTTAGTCCGGATCGGCCCATCTCATATCTCGACTCCGGTTGGTATCCTCCGGATATCCGCCGAGCCCAAATACTATCACTGGTAGGTAGTAGTCCCTCTTCCAGGCTCACCGTCTACTGCACAACAATCCGTTCTCGTCCTGGGGTACCATACCGGGTCCACCATGTACCCGCAATCGGCCTCGTCCAGCTCCTCGAATCGCGTTTTACATGTTAAACGTCTCAGAACCGAGAAAACGCATGGTGGACGCACTGAAATATCATATCAAGAGAAACCGGGTTTTTAAAACAGTACATACTTTCTTTTGAAATAGCCACGGTTCTCAAATCCAGAAATCTCATGAAACAGTATATCTCAATGCGTAAAATCATAAAGCATGATGTATGCGACATATGATAAAAATGTAAGCATATATGAATATCATGCAACATGGAACAGTTATATGGCATATTAAGGGATAACCGCTCTTTTAAATGGATCCAGTTTTTAAAATATAACATGCGGTCCCCAATTTTCCAAAATCAAATCCAGCATCATCTATGTATGTACAAATGTGTATGTACGTAGGAAAGGATGCACAAAATATATATATGCACAGAAGTATGGGTGTACAAGTCGGTATATACGCAATTATGAATGTATAATATGTATGTGCGCTAATATGGATGTACAAGTGGGTATATACGCAAGTAAGTAATGTGAAGAGTCATATCATGATGCAGCAATCCTACTGTGTAGTGACATGGCAATTATCAATGATGAAGTGTGTGAACCGGCCAATCTGTGTAAGTGTAACATACGCATCATCGATAATGGTGCAGGTGTACTAGCACAGGTATAAGTAATGCAATGCGAATAACATGAAGGTAGCATATGGTAATGTTAGTTGTATGTATGCCCTAGAGGCCAGTATTGTACAGATGATGTATATTATATTGGATTCTTGGACATATATAGATATGACTTTCTTGCTCGATATGATAGTATGCTATCTGGTTACTCTTTATCTTAACATGTACACTAGTCTCTTTAAACTGTCTTATGGTTATATGTTGGTAAAGCCCTTAGGATGTGTACTTGACTACCTGGACTATGATGCAGATCATACTAGTGGGGACATGGTGGTCCATAAGTACATCCTTCAAGCTCCCTAGTCGTGGGTGTATCGAGACGGGGCATCGATATACCAGAGTAGACTAGCGTATACGCTTCTCGACCCATGGGATGGGCGATGGATGATCCCATATCCATTGGTGTTTGACATCAGAGATGGTATACGGGTGCCCAGTGGAGACTGGGTACACTGGACGGACTCGCCGAGAACTCCCAGACGGTATTATACCTTACGTCAGATGGCAGTTCTCAGGTGACACTTGTGCAGGTTAGTCTGTAGACCCGAGATCGTCATAGAGCCTTGTGTGATTCCCACTGTGCTTTGATCTCCACCTTACCACGTCCATGAGGGCGTGCAAAACGGTGGTCTTTGGGTACAGTCCCGAGTCACATGGAGGCAATGAGCGATAGGAGGGGTTTCGTCTCTCCCGGTATTGGGGGTTGATGTTGCGCTGTGCTCGATTGGCCGTAACAAGGAAGTCCCTGGCCAGGGATGATCAGAGATTTACTGGTAAGTGTTACCATTAGTTTCTCGACCCGTTATGGGCCTCAAATCGGCACGACTTATCGGTTATTGGGGTCTGACGTTTACCACCCCTAGACTTGATATGCGACGTATCAGTCGAAAAGACCGGACTGTACGGTAAGTGTTACTGGTTGGATTCACAGGAGTGTGAGCGGGCTAGCTCGTCGATCTTCTGATCGCTCAATACCCGGATGGCCGTTACGTTTAGCAGACCGCTTACGGCTTGTGGGTGCTTGATATGATCATCATCTGCTACCCGGCGTATTGACGAGTCTTTAGAGTCCTACACAGAGGTTTCCTGGCTCAAGCGAAACGAAATAGGAGCGCATATGAGATATGTGCGGGAGTGAGAATAATGCGTGTATGTGATACCGCATTTCATTCTCGCGATAAATGTTTCGATTGGTTATATTCGATATGACCTAGTTATCGAATCATTGATTCGATAAATCGATATATTGAATACTAGTCGGTTTTGTGCGACATGACCGGATCATTGAATCAAATGTTGATTTAATGATTTAATGTATAATTATATATTTGATATATTACTTTGCATTAACTAGTATTGGTTCACTTTATATGGATTTTCTCACTTGATGTGCAAGTTGTATATGTGATATACTTTTATGCACATATTTGTATCATGTTTGATGATACTTGATCATTTGGGGTTTTGCCTTATCATTTATTTATTCATTTCTTTATTTATTTCATTGGATAAATGAAAATAAAATGGTTTGTTTTTGTCATGAAGGTTGTTGAAGCTTCATGAAGCCTTGACCAAAGATACTATTTTGTCTTCATGCTTAACCCTAACCCATCCACTTACCATGGTCTATTCTCTACACTTAACCCTAGTTAGAATATGATAAGTATGGTTTTCTTTTTCATTTTAAAATATACTTATTAGATTCTTTTCTTCTTCTTGACCTTCTTCTTCAAGAAAGAAACCTTGATGCCATCAATGGCAACTTGAGATCTAAAGTGAGAAATCCAATTCTAAAGTGAACCCACCTCCTATTTCTTCACCCTCTACCTCTTGCCAAGTTGTTTTGGGTGTTTTCTTCACAAGTTTCACAACTTGGTGATGTTGGAGCATGAACTTGTGCAACCTCGACGTAGATCATCTTCGGCACGAAGCCGACGACATTGCCCGCTCGTTTTCCCGATGAAGCCGACGATTGAGTCTAGGATTCGAGATGGACAGCGAGAGGACACCTACGTGGAGCTAAGGAAGTGGAGAACCGGATCTACAAAGGTTGTAGCCTCTCTCCTTTAGTTAAAATGTTAACTAGATTCGCTTTTTCGCCTAGGATTCTAGCCGACGATCCGTATTAGGGTTTCTCGGCACCATAATTTTTGTAAAATGGCATGGTTGATGCCTTGTGAGACCACTATAGGGTGCCTAGGAATCTTTCACTGGTATCAGAGCCTAGCTAGAGCCTTATGCGAAGTCTAGACGACGTTTGAAACCCGAACGAACCCGAAGCCCTAAAACCCAAGTGCTCTCTGGACTTTTTCTAAAATCTGGGATTTTTCCAAAGTAAAAATGCTTAAAAAATTCAGCAGGAAGATATAAGAGTTATGGTGAAACACGAGCTCATGAAGCGTCAAAACAGCCGCGGAAACGCGGCAGAAGCATGGCTTCTGCCGCGGTTCCGCCGCCCACTTTTCACGGTGCACAATAGATTTTGCACAGTAATTCTTCTTTTCTGATGCTGGATTTTATGGGAATTTTTAAATTTTAGTCAAGAGTTGAATTTTCTGGGGTGTTTTAGAGCTTCGATGTTTCGATCGGATTATCAAATTTCGTCTTTGTGTATTTCCGGATAATTTTTAGAATATGTTAAAAAGTTCGACCGAATATAAATACCTAATTTTTCCCCTGTCGGGAAATTTCCAAGTGTTGGATTTTTCCGTAGTTTAACGACGTTCTAAGTAGTGCAAGTAACGCGATGGACCCTCTAGAAGACAACAAACCTTAACTCGATTATGTGACCGTCTTGAACTGCCCTTTGAACCTTCGAGTTTAGGGTAGTACGGCGTGCCACATGTGAGGCGTTGGCTTGACCCTTCTACGGCTGGACCGTTGGTACTGAGGCACGAACTGAATGTTGTTAGACTTATTTCATGTGTTGAGCTGTATCGGAAAAACTTGGGTATTCGACTGTTCGATCGGAAAGTTTAACATTTTCTGTTTATTTGGAATGTGATACAATAATTGGAATTCACAAAAAGTTATGAGATAACTGAATGAATGTTATAAATCTAGCGGTTTAGTTTCACTTGATATTGAAAAGAGTTTTCGATAATGAGACTAAAATGCGGGGTTTATAACTGTTAGGCATGTGATGTCTAAGTATTTCATTTGATTAGGCATGTGATGTCTAAAGAGGTTGCGGATTCCAACTGTTGTAGTTTTACACTTTCTTTTCTGTGACCATAAGTGTAGTATGTTCATATCGCCGGTTTCGTTGCTATACGTCAACGACAATTGGGGTATGCATACTTACTTACGTTGATGACATGTGATGTTATGTGTTGCTGGATATGTTATATTGGATCGTCGTGTTTGAATAGCCGGGGGTTTTTATGTGAGATGAGTGTTTTTCATTTTCATTCATGTAAAAAACTTGTATGTAATATTCTTTTATTTGGGGCACTTCCAGGTAGCGGAAGATGTCACCTTTTGTATATTATTTACTTTTCCGCATTAGGATAGACCCAAGGAGGGGAGCACAAGTAACCGGGTTCTGGGGTCCAGTGGGAGACCAACTCGAGGAGTCGAGTCCGGGTCTCCTAACCCTAGAATTGGCAGGGTTGCTTGCCGCTCTCGTAGGGGTCTAGGGGTGTGGGATTGGCTATTCATCACGACCGTGGAATCCGTGTTTTATACCGGCTCATATTGAAAACACGGACGTCCTAGTATATCCAATGTTTCATATGTTTCTTCTGCTGCGATATCTGTGATGCGATCATGTGATGTTCTGTGATAGATATAGTATATAGTATATATGATATATTATATAGACGTTACTTATGTTTTACACCCGCGCTAGCCCTGCCCTGCTCTGTCGTTAGTTACCTAACCTAACGGTGCACGAGGGGACATCGAGGCGAATGCGGATGGCATAATTGTACGTCATATCTATCTGTGATGTTTAGGTTTTTAAATGATGGGACTTCATTAATGTGATTAATGAAAGATAAGAAACCTAAGATGTTGTGGAATCGAATTTCAAAATAAAAACAGGTAGCTACAGTTCTTGCTATGCATAGGCGTATATATGATATACCCTGGACCTTATTCGATGAGGAAAGGACCGAGATCCCTTCACCGGGAGTGACTCCTTTAGCAATAACTGGCAGATGCTACACACTCGGTTTGCTTTTGACTGCTTTTGGGTTTTTGCTTTGCACAGCGATATATATGATATATCCCGCACCTCATTCGACGAGGAAAGGACCGAGATCCCTTCACCGGGAGTGACTCCTTTAGCAAAACTAGAAAAGCCTCAAAATCACTCCATTTCAAAACTTCATTTGATTCTACAACGATATCAAGTTCATTACGCTCATGGTTTTCAAAAAAACCTGGCGTAGCCCTCCGTCATTTCAGATGAGTAGTAGTTAGTATTCGTTCTACGTTTGTTGGCCTGCGTCAAGGCGTAGTGTGCGGTAGCTAACTAGTATTTATCTGCTTATGCATATGATGCAGATTGGATTAGGGTAGTCGTGCGACTTTGTTGGCCTGCGTCAAGGGTCGTACGGGTGGGTTTAATTCGATCAGGAAATGACAGGTTGAACTTGACTAGCGCACTATGGTTTGTTGGCCTGCGTCAAGGTCATAGGACGCTAGGGGCAAAAGTATTATCGGGAATTTCAAGTGTTGAAATTTGCAATGAGATTGCATACCTTCTATGAGATAGTTGGATCCCGATACCCACTGCGAGTAAGAGATACTCCTGGGAGAGTTTTACACATTACAATTAGCTGATCAAGTAGGTGTCTAGAAAGGTGTCAACGGGGTTACGCCTCTGGGAAAACGAGGTTTACATTAATTAGGTTCGTGCGAAAGCACGGGGGACCTCCCTCAAAGTACCGACACTGGCCTGGCTGAAAGATTGGCGAACTTGTAGGGTGTAATTAATCCCGGCTAGTCTTTCCTTTTAGGGTTTGAAGGAAGATTTGATAAAAAGCAGTGGGAGCCATCCTGATTAGATAAGATAATAACCAATCTGATCTTGCACGAGCATACGCTAAAGTGTTTTCTTCTCTCTCTCTCCAGGTAGCGACCATTTCATCCCCTAATGAAGATAATAATATGGATGTATTGACCGAACCCGCATGTTATATTGTGCTGGGGAACGTTGGTTCCGTTCTTTCTTATAAGAGTTATAGGAATGAACAGGATATAGGCGAATACCAGGATTCCCATGCCACCCGATTGAAGAAAGTACATGTTGATGCATTTTCTTCGGGTGTGTTCGTTACAGAGAACTGTTTCTCCATTTGCTCTACGTCCTGGGTATTGGATACCGGGTCAGGATCCCATATATGTAATCAGTTACATGGGCTTAGGAAAGGTAGAGAACTTGGAGAAGGTGATAAAGACATAAGAGTTGGAAATGGCGCAATTGTTGCAGCTAAGACTGTCGGGGAATATCACCTTGTATTACCAACTGGTAATACATTGGTTCTGAACGAATGCTATTACATGCCGAACCTGATATGCAACATTATATCGGTTTCTTTATTAAGTAAAGAGGGATATAATTTTGTATTACAGGACAATGTTATGAACATTTTCCGTAACCAAAAGTTGGTTGGATCAGGCACGTTGTGCAATGGCATTTATGTTCTAAATCAATCAACAGTTCTGAGCATAACAAACACACACAAGAGGAAGAGTTCAGAACTGAACGAATCCTTCTTATGGCATTGTAGACTGGGTCACATCAATGCGACACGACTAGCTAAGTTGCATAAAGATGGATATTTAAATTCGTTTGAGTTTTCATCTTATGACACTTGCCAGTCATGTCTCAAAGGCAAGATGACCAAAACTCCGTTTACGGGACACGGAGAAAGAGTTACCGAACTCTTGGGACTGATACATAGTGATGTATGCGGTCCCATGTCTACACATGCCAGGGATGGTTCTTCGTACTTCATTACATTCACTGACGATCTCTCTAGATTCGGATATGTGTTCCTGATGAAACACAAATCAGAAGCTTTTGAGAAATTTAGAGAATATAAACAAGAAGTTGAGAACCAAACCGGAAAAAGTATTAAAATCCTACGATCTGATCGAGGAGGAGAATACTTAAGCAATGAATTCCTGGACTTCCTAAAAGAGAATGGGATTCTCTCTCAGCTGACTCCTCCATATACACCACTGCACAACGATGTATCAGAACGGAGGAACCGCACCCTATTAGATATGGTGCGCTCTATGATGAGCACAGCTGAGTTACCTATTTCCTTCTGGGGATATGCACTGGAAACAGCTGCAGACCTATTGAATATGGTTCCCACCAAAACCGTGCCGACCACTCCATATGAGATATGGAAAGGAAAGAGACCATGTCTTAATTATGTTAAGATATGGGGTTGTCCGGCCTATGTAAAAACGCAAAATCCGGACAAACTCGCGGCAAGGTCCATTCTGTGTAAGTTTATTGGATATCCCAAACATTCGCGAGGGTATATCTTCTACCACCCTGAGGAACAAAGAGTGTTTGTTTCTCGGCATGCCACCTTTTTAGAAAAGGAATTTCTTGAAAAAGAGATTAGTGGTCATGAGGTAGAACTGGAAGAGGTTCCAGCTGCAGAAGCTACAACAGAAGATCTGGTGGAACCAGAGGATTCCGTAGTTCCCGATGAACCCCAGCCACTCCTCCGATCTAGTAGGGTTCCTCGCCAACCTGAGAGATACTACGGTTTTCTCATGGACGGTGGGAGCGAGGATTGCATCATGGAGGATGATGACCCAACTAGCTTCGAGCAGGCCATCACGAGTGGGGACTCAGTGAAATGGCTGGATGCTATGCGGTCCGAGATGGAATCCATGCACACCAACAAAGTATGGACTTTGGACGTTGCTCCTGAAGGGGCAACACCCATTGGGAGCAAGAAGATCTTCAAGAAGAAACTTGGTGTAGATGGGAAAGTGGAGACTTTCAAAGCTAGACTTGTAGCAAAGGGTTTTCGTCAAAGACCAGGTGTGGACTATGACGAGACCTTTTCTCCAGTGGCTATGCTTAAATCCATCCGGATCATGCTTGCCATCGCTGCTTATCATGATTACGAAATCTGGCAAATGGATGTTAAGATGGTGATTTAGAAGAGTGCGTGTACTTGACTCAGCCAGAGGGCTTCGTAGACAGTGGGAGCAGCGGGAAGGTGTGCAAGCTGCTTAAATCCATTTATGGATTAAAGCAAGCATCGTGGAGTTGGAACATCTGCTTTGACGTCGTTATCAAAGAGTTTGATTTCGTCAAAAACCCAGATGAACCTTGTATCTACAAGAAGGTGGCAGAGAGTAAGGTTGTCTTCCTCGTATTGTACGTGGACGACATACTCTTGATAGGAAATGATATTCCTATGCTGCAATCGGTCAAGCTCTTCTTATCACAAAGATTCTCAATGAAAGATCTTGGTGATGCCTCCTGCATATTGGGAATTAGGATCTATAGAGATAGATCCAAACGGATTTTCGGATTGTCCCAATCCAGGTACATTGACACCATACTAAAGAGGTTTAGTATGGAAGAGTCCAAGCGTGGGAACTTGCCCACGATCTCTGGAGTCACTCTCTCCAAAGAGATGTCTCCCAAGACTGATTTGGAGAGAGCTCGCTTGCAAGGGATACCCTATGCTTCGGCAGTAGGCTCTATCATGTATGCGATGCTATGTACCAGACCCGATGTAGCATACTCACTAAGTGTAGTGAGCAGGTATCAAGCTGATCCTGGAGAGAGTCACTGGACAGCTGTGAAGAGCATTCTCAAGTACTTACGAAGGACTAGAGATATGTTCTTGGTGTATGGTAACGGAGAGCTCCAAGTGGAGTCCTTTACCGATTCGAGCTTCCAGAGTGATAAGGACGACTCTAAGTCGCAGTTGGGCTTTGTCTTTACCCTTTACGGAGGGGCGGTTAGCTGGAAGAGTTCCAAGCAGGAAACCGTGGCAGACTCGACGATGGAGGCTGAATACATCGCTGCCAATGATGCTGCCAAAGAGGCTGTCTGGATTAAGAAGTTCATTACTGAACTTGGAGTGGTTCCATCCATTGAGCATCCAATACCTTTGTATTGCGATAACAATGGAGCAGTGGCTTTGGCCAAGGAACCCAGGTCCCATCAGCGGTCCAGGCATATTCTGAGGCGGTATCACCTGATTCGGGAGATAGTTGATCGCCGGGAGATCGAGATCAGGAGGGTTGACACGAAGAACAACACGGCGGATCCACTCACGAAGGCCATTCCCCAGATACAGTTTGAGAGATTCATTGGGATGCTCGGTATGCGATACTACAGCAGCTGGCCCTAGTGCAAGTGGGAGATTGTTAGTTGTATGTATGCCCTAGAGGCCAGTATTGTACAGATGATGTATATTATATTGGATGCTTGGAAATATATAGAGATGAATTTCTTGCTCGATATGATAGTATGCTATCTGGTTACTCTTTATCTTAACATGTACACTAGTCTCTTAGAACTGTCTTATGGTTACATGTTGGTAATGCCCTTAGGATGTGTGTAGGGTTCCTAGGCACTCTAGTGAGGTCTCACAAGGCATCGAACATGCCAAATTAAAAAAATTCTAGGTGCCGGAAACCCTAAACTACGGATCGTAGACTAGATTTCTAGGCGAATAAGCTAACTAGTTAACACTTAACTAAGAGATACGGAAATACAACCTTTGTAGATCCGGTGCTCCACCTCCACGGCTCCGCAACGAAGTCGTCTCCGCTGTCCAAATCAAATCCGGGCTCTAGCGTCGGCTTCATCGGAGATTGGACGGGCTAGGTCGTCGACGACGTGCCGAAGATGATCTACGTCGAGGCATCGCTAGATCAAGCTCCACCTTCACCTTGCCATGAAAACTTGTAAAGGAAACACACTCTACTACTTGGCAAGAGGTAGAGGATGAAGAAATAGGAAGTGGGTTTACTTTAGAATTGGATTTCACACTCATATGCTCAATATGCCATTGATGAAGACAAGCTTCTTCATGAAGAAGAAGAAGAGCAAGAAGAAGATAAAAATTATGATAAGTTCATTTTGAATAGAAAAGAATAATAATCTTATCATAATTTTCACCATGGTTAGGTGTAGAGAAATAACTTAGGTTAGATCAATGGTTAGGGTCAAAAGAAGAAGACAAAATGGTTAAGTGGTCAAAGTTTCATGAAGCTTCAATAAGCTTCATGAAGAATAAAGAAAGAAAACCATTTTGTTTTTCTTCTTTTATGCTTTTATTATTTTCCAAAATGAATAAGCAAATAATTAAAAGAATATGCAAAACCCTAATCATCATCTTGACCATAGTTTTATTCTATACACTTAACCAAAAAACCATGTATCATCAAACATGATACAAGTAAGTGCACAAAACTATATCGTATATACAATGTGCACACCCGAGCGAGAAAATCCATTTAAAGTGAACCGATACTAGTTAATGCAAAGTAATATATCAAATATATAATTATTCATTAAATCATTAAATCAACACTTGATTCAATGATCCGGTCATGTCGCACATAACCGACTGGTATCATCAGTAACAACTTATCGAATCAACACTTGATCCGATAACTCGGCTATATCGCATATAACCGATCAATGTCACATCGCGAGAATCGAATACAGTATCACATACTGGTATTATTCTCGGTCCCGCACATATCTCATATGCGCTCCTATTTCGTTTTGCTTGAGCCAGGAAACTTCTGTGTAGGACTCTAAAGACTCGTCAATACGCCGGCAGCAGATGGTGATCATATCAAACACCCACAAGCCGCAAGCGATCTGCTAAACGTAACGGCCACCCGGGTATTGAGCGATCTGAAGATTGACGAGCAAGTTCGCTCACACTCCAGTGAATCCGACCAGTAACACTAACGTACAGTCCGGTCTGATCGTCTAATATGTCGCATATCTCGCCTAGGGGTGGTAAACGTCAGACCCCAATAGCTCGATAAGTCGTGTCGATATGAGGTCTATAACAATTCGAGAAACTACTGGTAACACTTACCAGTAAATCTCAGCAACCCTGGCCAGGGATTTCCTGTTATAGCCAATCGAACACAGTGCAACATCAACCCCCTATACCGGGAGAGACGAATCCCCTCCTATCGCTCATTGCCTCCATGTGACTCGGGACTGTACCCAAAAACCACCGTTTTGCACGCCCTCTTGGACGTGGTAAGATGGAAATCAAAGCACAGTGGGAACCACACAAGACTCTATGACGATCTCGGGTCAACAGACTACTCTGTACCAGTGTCACCAGAGAACTGCCATTTGACGTGAGGTATAATACCATCTGGGAGTTCTCGGCGAGTCCGTCCAGTGTACCCAGTCTCCACTGAGCACCCGTATATCATCCCCGATGTCAAACACCAATGGATATGGGATCATCCATCGCCCATCTGTATGGGTCGAGAAGGTATACGCTAGTCTACTATGGTATATCGATGCCCCGTCTCGATACACCCACGACTAGGGACTTTGAAGGATGTACTTATGGACTACCATGTCCCCACTAGTATGATCCGCATCATAGTCCAGGTAGTCAAGTACACATCCTAAGGGCTTTACCAACTTGTAATAGAGAGGCAATCAGTATACACGTTAAGGTAAAGTGTAACCAGATAGCATACTATCATGTCGAGCAAGAAAGTCCTTCCTATATATGTCCCAGCATCCACTACAATATACATCCAATGTACAGTAATGGCCTTTAGGGCATACATATAACTAACAATCTCGCACTTGCACTAGGGCCATCTGTAGCAGTGGTTGTAGTATCTCATACTCAACCATCCCATAAAAGTCTCTCTCTGGGAATAGGCCTTCGTGAGTGGATCCGCTGCGTTATCCTCTAAGTCTGCTCTCCTTGCCTCGATCAGCCTGGAGATCAACCATCTCCATGATCAGGTGATACTGCCTTAGAATATGTCTGGATCACTGATGGGACGGACGTTCCTTGGCATAAGCCACAACTCCATTGTCTCACAATGGTAGGAACATAGTTCATCTCATGAACCATTATACATCCAAACAGCCTCTTTGGTAGCATCTTAACTAGCGATGTATCCTGCCTTTATCGTCTAGTATGTCACTGTATCTATCTTGGAACTCTTCCAACATACCGTCCCTTTACTAAGGGTAAAGGCAATGCCTGCGACTGACATTCAGTCGTCCTTATAACTCTGGAACACTTCCAGTGATTCTCCCCAGGATCGACTGATACCATCTCACTACAACTAGTGAGAGTCCTAACATCCAATTAGATCTATCTCATAGATCCAAAACTCAGGATTTAGGAGGTATCATTTTGATCCTATATGGAGAATCATAGTGATAAGCGGAGATTGATCGAGCGTAGCATAGGAAACTCTTTCCCTATCAAGAGTATGTCATCCACGTACTCTACGAGGATCGTCACCATACTCCCTACTACCTTTTTGTTTATACAAGGTTCATCTACCATTTTGATGATGTCAACTTCTTTGACTAACGCATCAAAACAGACGTTCCAACTCCGCGATGCCTGCTTTATCTTATAAAACATCTTGCACATGTTTCCGCTGCTCCCACTGTCTACGAAGCCCTCTGGCTGTGTACTTATAGACGCACTCTTCTAAAACATCATTTAGAAAAGCAGTCATGACACCCAACCACCAGATATCGTAGTCATGGTATGTAGCCGTGGCAAGTAGGATCTGGATGGACTTAAGCATAGCTACGTTAAAAGGTTTCATCATTATCCACGCCTGGTCAATGATGAAAATCTTTAACAAGTCTAGCTTTGAAAGTCTCAACTTTTCCATACACACCAAGTAATCTTCTCAAGATATACTTGCTCCTGATGGGGATTTAACCCTTCAGATGTAGCAACCAAAGTCCATACTTTGTTGGTGTATAAGGATTCCATCTCAGATCGCTAAGCATCCAGCCATTCTGACAGAGTCTTATTCCTGATGGCCAGCTCGAAGCTAGTTGGGTCATCATCTCATGATGCAATCATCGCTCCCACTGTCATAGAGAAACCGAAGTATCTCTCAGGTGGGTGAGGAACCCTACTAGATCGGCGGAGAGGCTGAGGTTCGTTGGTATCTACTGAATCCTCTTGTTGTACCAAATCATCTGGTGTAGTTTGTATAGCTGGAACATTTCCAGTTCTACATAACAGATCTTGCCTCGAGCTTGTCCGGATTTTGCTTTTAGACATAGGCCGGACAACCCCAAATCTTAACTGACTTAAGAGATGGGCTCTTCCCTTTCCATATCACATATGAAGTGGTAGGCACTGATTTGATTCGAACCCTATTCAATAGGTATGCATCTTCTCACGTGCATAACCCCCAAAGGGAAATAGGTAACTCAGTAGTACTCATCATAGAGCACACCATATCAAATAGGGTGTATCTGCTCCGCCCCGATATACCATCGTGCTATGGTGTATACAGAGGAGTAATGCTGAGAGAGAATCTCATTCTCCTTTAGAATAGTCCAGGATTTTCGTGCTCAAGTATTCTCCTCCTTGATCTCATCATAGGACATAATACTTATACCCGTATTTTGGTTCTCTACTTCTAACTTATATTCTGTGAATATCTCAAAAGGTTCGGACTTGTGTTTCAACAGGAACATATGTCTGAATCTCGAGAGATTATCAGAGAATGTAATGAAGTATAAAGAACCAATCCTGGTATGTGTAGACAGGGGACCTTACATACATCAACATGTATCAATCCCAAGAGTTCACTAACTCTTTCTCTGTTTCCAATAAACAGAGCTATGGTCATCTTATCTTTGTGACATGACTGGCGAGTTTCACAAGATGTAAATTTAAACTAATTTAAATATGCATCTATATGTAACTCCAACTAGTCGGGTCGCATTGATATGACCTAGTCTACAATACCTCAAGAAGGATCCGTCCATTTCTGAACTATTCCTCTTGTGTGTGTTCTATATACTAAGAATTGTAGTTTGATTTAGAACATCAATGCTTTTAGATAACGTGCCTGAACCGATCAACTTTTGATATAGGAAATGTTCAAAACATTATCCAACAATACAAAATTTTATCATTTCTTTACTAATAAAGAGACAGATATGATTTTGTATATCAGGTTCGGTATCTAATAACATTCGTTCAGAATCAATGTATTACAATACAGGGTGACAGTGACCAACAGACATGGATGCAACACTTGCCCCGTTTTCTGCCTCATGAAACTTATCACCCGTTCTCAGTTTTTCTACCCTTTTGTAGCCCTATGTAACAGATTACATATCCGGGATCCTGATCCGGTATCATATACCAAGGATGCGGAGGATACTGAGAAACAGTTCTGTATAATGAACACACCCGAAGATGATGCATCAGCATGCACTCTCTTCGTTTGGGCGGCACGGGAAATCTGGTATTCCCCAATTTCCTGCTCTGTCTTATAACAATTATAAGTTGGAGCGGGACCAACGTTCCCCAGCTCAGTATAACAAGCGGGTTCGGTCAATAATCCGTATTATTATCTTGATTAAGGCGTGATATGGTCGCTACCAGGAGAGAGAGAGAAGAAAACACTCAGCGTGCGCTCTTACAAGAATAGATTGGTTATTATTTTATCTAATCAGGATGGCTCCCACTGCTTTTTATCAAATCTTCCTTCAAACCCTAAAAGGAAAGACTAGCCGGGATTAATTACACACTACAAGTTCGCCAATCTTTCAGCCAGGCCAGTGTCGGTACTTTGAGGGAGGTCCCCCGTGCTTTCGCACGAACCTAATTAATGTAAACCTCGTTTTCCCAGAGGCTTAACCTCGTTAACACCTTTCTAGACACCTACTTGATCGGCTAATTGTAATGTATAAAACTCTCCCAGGAGTAACTCTTACTCGCAGCGGGTATCGGGATCCAACTATCTCATAGAAGGTATGCAATCTCAATGCAAATTTCAACACTTGAAATTCCCGATAATATTTTGCCCCTAGCTCGCTATGACCTTGACGCATGCCAAACAACCCATAGTCTGCTAGTCAAGTTCAACCCGTCATTTCCTGATTGAATTAAACCCAACCGCACGACCCTTGACGCATGCCAAACAACGCCGTACGAATACCCTAATCCAATCGCATCGTATGCTAGCAGATAAGCACTAGTTAGCTACCGTACACTACGCCTTGACGCATGCCAAACAACCGCAGCACGAATACTAACTAGTACTTATCTGAAATGACGGAGGGCTACGACAGGTTTTTCTGAAAACCTATTGCGTAATGAACTTGATATCGTTGTAGAATCAAATGATTTTTAAAATGGAGAGCTTTTGAGGCTTTTCTAGTTTTGCTAAAGGAGTCACTCCCGGTGAAGGGATCGTCGGTCCTTTCCTCGTCGAATGAGGTGCAGGATATATCATATATATCACTGTGCAAAGCAAAAACTCTTAAAAGCAATCAAAAGACAAACCGAGTGTGTAGCATCTGCCAGTTATTGCTAAAGGAGTCACTCCCGGTGAAGGGATCTCGGTCCTTTCCTTATCGAATAAGGTGCAGGATATATCACATATACCGCTGTGCAAAGCAAGAACTGTAGCTACCTGTTTTTATTTTGAAATTCGATTCTACAACATCTTAGGTTTCTTTTATTTCATTAATCTCATTAATGAAGTCCCATCATTTAAGATACCTAAACATCACAGATAGATATGACGTACACTTATGTCATCCGCATTCGCCTCGATGTCCCCTCGTGCACCGTTAGGTTAGGTAACTAACGACAGAGCAGGGCAGGGCTAGTGCGGGTGTAAAACATAAGTAACGCCTATATAATATATCATATATACTATATACTGTATCTATCACAGAACATCACATGATCATATCACAGATATCGCAGCAGAAGAAACATATGAAATATTGGATATACTAGGACGTCCGTGTTTTCAATACGAGCCAGTATAAAACACGGATTCCACGGTCGTGATGAATAGCCAAACCCACACCCCTAGACCCCTACGAGAGCGGCAAGCAACCCTACCAATTCTGGAGTTAGGTGACCCGGACTCGACTCCTCGAGTTGGTCTCCCACTGGACTCCAGAACCCGGTTACTTGTGCCCTCCTCCTTGGGTCTATCCTCGTGCGGAAAAGTAAATAATATACAACGGGTGACAACTTCCGCAACCTGGAAGCGCCCCAATAAAAGAATATTACATACAAGTTTTTTACATGAATGAAAATGAAAAACACTCATCTCACATAAAAACCCCCGGCTATTCAAACACGACGATCCAATATAACATATCCAGCAACACATAACATCACATGTCATCAACGTAAGTAAATATGCGCATCCCAATTGTCGTTGACATATAGCAACGAAACCGGCGATATCACATATTACACTTACGGTCACAGAAAAGAAAGTGTAAAACTACAACAGTTGGAATCCACAATCTCTTTAGACATCGCATGCCTAATCAAATGAATTACTTAGACATCGCATGCCTAACAATTATAAACCCCGCATTTTAGTCTCATTATCGAAAACACTTTTCAATACCAAGTCGGGCAATTCAACAAGATTCCCGATACCCTGATCGAATGCTCGTCGCAAACTTGAGTAGACGGCTACACCCCTGATACCGTCGACGAAGTGCACCAAGGCGGAACACCGCTACCACGAGCACCCGAACGGATGCTTTCGGCTACGGGGTTCTCCTACAGTCACTTGGTCGGGGCTATGGAGTGAAGCTGTCTATTTAAGTTTACCCGGCGAGTATCCGCGTACGCTACGTGATTGCGACGGACTTTTGATCACATCAAAATTCCGTGGCAACCGATCAAGTGAGACTAAAGTGCTACGTTTATAACATTCATTCAGTTATCTCATAACAATTTGTGAATTCCAATTATTGTATCCCATTCCGAATAAATAGAAAATGTCAAACTTTCCGATCGAACAATCGAACACCCAAGTTTTCCCGAAACAGGTCAACACATGAAATAAGTCTAACAACATTCAGTTCGTGCCTCGGTACCAACGGTCCAGCCGTAGAAGGGTCAAGCCAACGCCTCACATGTGGTACGCCGTACTGCCCCAAACCCGAAGGTTCAAAGGGCAGTTCAAGACGGTCACATAATCGAGTTAAGGTTTGTTGTCTTCTAGAGGGTCCATCGCGTTACTTGCACTACTTAGAACGTCGTTAAACTACGGAAAAATCCAACACTTGGAAATTTCCCGACAGGGGAAAAATTGGGTATTTATATCCGGTCGAACTTTTTAACATATTCTAAAATTTATCCGGAAAGCCACACAGACAAAATTTGATACTCCGATCGAAACACCGAATCCCCAAAACAACTCCAGAAAATTCAACTCTTGAAAACATATTAAAAATTCCTAGAAAACTCAGCATATTATAATAGGAATTACTGTGCAAACAGTAGTCAACGAGCCAACAATATTGCCGTGGAACCGCCGCGCCACGTGGGCTTAGGCCGCGGTTCCGCGCCGTTATGACTGAGTTAGGTCTCCGGTTTTCACAGTATTTCATAAAAATCCCTGCTGAATTTTTTAGCACTTTTTAATATGGAAAAATCCACGATTTTACAAAATGTCCAGAGAGCATGATTGTGATCGGGATTCGGGTTCGTTCGGACTTCAAATTCCGTCTGGACTTCGCCTAAGACTCTAGCTAGGCTCTGATACCACTGTAGGGTTCCTAGGCACTCTAGTGAGGTCTCACAAGGCATCGAACATGCCAAATTAAAAAAATTCTAGGTGCCGGAAACCCTAAACTACGGATCGTAGACTAGATTTCTAGGCGAATAAGCTAACTAGTTAACACTTAACTAAGAGATACGGAAATACAACCTTTGTAGATCCGGTGCTCCACCTCCACGGCTCCGCAACGAAGTCGTCTCCGCTGTCCAAATCAAATCCGGGCTCTAGCGTCGGCTTCATCGGAGATTGGACGGGCTAGGTCGTCGACGACGTGCCGAAGATGATCTACGTCGAGGCATCGCTAGATCAAGCTCCACCTTCACCTTGCCATGAAAACTTGTGAAGGAAACACACTCTACTACTTGGCAAGAGGTAGAGGATGAAGAAATAGGAAGTGGGTTTACTTTAGAATTGGATTTCACACTCATATGCTCAATATGCCATTGATGAAGACAAGCTTCTTCATGAAGAAGAAGAAGAGCAAGAAGAAGATAAAAATTATGATAAGTTCATTTTGAATAGAAAAGAATAATAATCTTATCATAATTTTCACCATGGTTAGGTGTAGAGAAATAACTTAGGTTAGATCAATGGTTAGGGTCAAAAGAAGAAGACAAAATGGTTAAGTGGTCAAAGTTTCATGAAGCTTCAATAAGCTTCATGAAGAATAAAGAAAGAAAACCATTTTGTTTTTCTTCTTTTATGCTTTTATTATTTTCCAAAATGAATAAGCAAATAATTAAAAGAATATGCAAAACCCTAATCATCATCTTGACCATAGTTTTATTCTATACACTTAACCAAAAAACCATGTATCATCAAACATGATACAAGTAAGTGCACAAAACTATATCGTATATACAATGTGCACACCCGAGCGAGAAAATCCATTTAAAGTGAACCGATACTAGTTAATGCAAAGTAATATATCAAATATATAATTATTCATTAAATCATTAAATCAACACTTGATTCAATGATCCGGTCATGTCGCACATAACCGACTGGTATCATCAGTAACAACTTATCGAATCAACACTTGATCCGATAACTCGGCTATATCGCATATAACCGATCAATGTCACATCGCGAGAATCGAATACAGTATCACATACTGGTATTATTCTCGGTCCCGCACATATCTCATATGCGCTCCTATTTGGTTTTGCTTGAGCCAGGAAACCTCTGTGTAGGACTCTGAAGACTCGTCAATACGCCGGCAGCAGATGGTGATCATATCAAACACCCACAAGCCGCAAGCGATCTGCTAAACGCAACGGACACCCGGGTATTGAGCGATCTGAAGATCGACGAGCAAGCCCGCTCACACTCCAGTGAATCCGACCAGTAACACTACCGTACAGTCCGGTCTGATCGTCTGATATGTCGCATATCTCTCCTAGGGGTGGTAAAAGTCAGACCCCAATAGCTCGATAAGTCGTGTCGATATGAGGTCTATAACAATTCGAGAAACTACTGGTAACACTTACCAGTAAATCTCAGCAACCCTGGCCAGGGATTTCCTGTTATAGCCAATCGAACACAGTGCAACATCAACCCCCTATACCGGGAGAGACGAATCCCCTCCTATCGCTCATTGCCTCCATGTGACTCGGGACTGTACCCAAAAACCACCGTTTTGCACGCCCTCTTGGACGTGGTAAGATGGAAATCAAAGCACAGTGGGAACCACACAAGACTCTATGACGATCTCGGGTCAACAGACTAGTCTGTACCAGTGTCACCAGAGAACTGCCATCTGACGTGAGGTATAATACCATCTGGGAGTTCTCGGCGAGTCCGTCCAGTGTACCCAGTCTCCACTGAGCACCCGTATATCATCCCCGATGTCAAACACCAATGGATATGGGATCATCCATCGCCCATCTGTATGGGTCGAGAAGGTATACGCTAGTCTACTCTGGTATATCGATGCCCCGTCTCGATACACCCACGATTAGGGACTTTGAAGGATGTACTTATGGACTACCATGTCCCCACTAGTATGATCCGCATCATAGTCCAGGTAGTCAAGTACACAGCCTAAGGGCTTTACCAACATGTAATAGAGAGGCAATCAGTATACACGTTAAGGTAAAGTGTAACCAGATAGCATACTATCATGTCGAGCAAGAAAGTCCTCCCTATATATGTCCCAGCATCTACTACAATATACATCAATGTACAGTAATGGCCTCTAGGGCATACATATAACTAACAATGTGTACTTGACTACCTGGACTATGATGCAGATCATACTAGTGGGGACATGGTGGTCCATAAGTACATCCTTCAAGGTCCCTAGTCGTGGGTGTATCGAGACGGGGCATCGATATACCAGAGTAGACTAGCGTATACGCTTCTCGACCCATGGGATGGGTGATGGATGATCCCATATCCATTGGTGTTTGACATCAGAGATGGTATACGGGTGCCCAGTGGAGACTGGGTACACTGGACGGACTCGCCGAGAACTCCCAGATGGTATTATACCTCACGTCAGATGGCAGTTCTCAGGTGACACTTGTGCAGGTTAGTCTGTAGACCCGAGATCGTTATAGAGCCTTGTGTGATTCCCACTGTGCTTTGATCTCCACCTTACCACGTCCATGAGGGCGTGCAAAACGGTGGTCTTTGTGTACAGTCCCGAGTCACATGGAGGCAATGAGCGATAGGAGGGGTTTCGTCTCTCCCGGTATTGGGGGTTGATGTTGCGCTGTGCTCGATTGGCCGTAACAGGGAAGTCCCTGGCCAGGGCTGATCAGAGATTTGCTGGTAAGTGTTACCAGTAGTTTCTCGACCCGTTATGAGCCTCACATCGGCACGACTTATCGGTTATTGGGGTCTGACGTTTACCACCCCTAGACTTGATATGTGACGTATCAGACGAACAGACCGGACTGTACGGTAAGTGTTACTGGTTGGATTCACAGGAGTGTGAGCGGGCTAGCTCGTCGATCTTCTGATCGCTCAATACCCGGATGGCCGTTACGTTTAGCAGACCGCTTGCGGCTTGTGGGTGCTTGATATGATCATCATCTGCTACCGGCGTATTGACGAGTCTTTAGAGTCCTACACAGAGGTTTCCTGGCTCAAGCGAAACGAAATAGGAGCGCATATGAGATATGTGCGGGAGCGAGAATAATGCGTGTATGTGATACCGCATTTCATTCTCACGATAAATGTTTCGATTGGTTATATTCGATATGACCTAGTTATCGAATCATTGATTCGATAAATCGATACATTGAATACTAGTCGGTTATGTGCGACATGACCGGATCATTGAATCAAATGTTGATTTAATGATTTAATGTATAATTATATATTTGATATATTACTTTGCATTAACTAGTATTGGTTCACTTTATATGGATTTTCTCACTTGATGTGCAAGTTGTATATGTGATATACTTTTGTGCACATATTTGTATCATGTTTGATGATACTTGATCATTTGGTTAAGTGTGAAGAATTAAACCATGGTTAAATGATAATTAGGGTTTAGCGTTATCATTTATTTATTCATTTCTTTATTTATTTCATTGGATAAATGAAAATAAAATGGTTTGTTTTTGTCATGAAGCTTGTTGAAGCTTCATGAAGCCTTGACCAAAGAGACCATTTTGTCTTCATGCTTAACCCTAACCCATCCACTTACCATGGTCTATTCTCTACACTTAACCCTAGTTAGAATATGATAAGTATGGTTTTTTTTTTCATTTTAAAATATACTTATCATATTTTTTTCTTCTTCTTGACCTTCTTCTTCAAGAAAGAAACCTTGATGCCATCAATGGCAACTTGAGATCTAAAGTGAGAAATCCAATTCTAAAGTGAACCCACCTCCTATTTCTTCACCCTCTACCTCTTGCCAAGTTGTTTTGGGTGTTTTCTTCACAAGTTTCACAACTTGGTGAAGTTGGAGCTTGAACTTGTGCAACCTCGACGTAGATCATCTTCGGCACGAAGCCGACGACATTGCCCGCTCGTTTTCCCGATGAAGCCGACGATTGAGTCTAGGATTCGAGATGGACAGCGAGAGGACACTTACGTGGAGCTAAGGAAGTGGAGAACCGGATCTACAAAGGTTGTAGCCTCTCTCCTTTAGTTAAAATGTTAACTAGATTCGCTTTTTCGCCTAGGATTCTAGCCGACGATCCGTATTAGGGTTTCTCGGCACCATAATTTTTGTAAAATGGCATGGTTGATGCCTTGTGAGACCACTATAGGGTGCCTAGGAACCTTTCAGGTAAATCATCAGCTACAAGCTATCAGGTATACGTGTCTACAAGACCGAATCGGTGAATCTATCAATCGGCATATTTCCTCACAATCACATGCACGGTACAATACATCGTACGACAGCCTCTAGTCAAGGGTATGGATCAAACATCAAGTCAAACTCATCGCGTACGGAAAATCATCGTACGGTGGCAATAAACCAATAGGGATCTTATCAACCTATAAGACAATGAGGGTACGGCCTAATGTCACGTACGGCCTATCATTCATGATTCACGACATTCTATATATATCTATATACCTATGTCCCAGGTCACATCCATAACAATCTCATACCAGAGGAACGACACGGTATCAATCATCTCAATCGACTCTCATCCGTACACCAACATATCACCAAGTCATCATATCGCATCGTACATTCTTTTCATCACATTTTTGTTTCACATCGAATCAAATGTTATATATATACATTCTACCTTTACTATAATCATACTTATCAAATCTAACATAGAACCATACAATTAGTTTTAAAAGATGAGAATAGTAGTTTTGAAAGTAGGGGCTACGGTGTTTATAAGGAAAAGATATCATTTGAAAATCCGTAACGTCCCTCAAGGTATATGTTTAAAAGATGCATTACGATTCTTCAGTTTGGAAATAGGTATGGTTCGGATGACACATCTACGTCGGCTATCTAGTCCTATAGTACCCTAAACGGCAATATCATCATATGTCATCCTCAAATCCCGTCATCACATATTAGCCGTATCATATCACCCCTAGATATCCTTTAGTTTCTAATACGGTTTCTCTTACTATCTTTTAACTCTATCTACAGTTTTTATTTAAGGGTTCCATTAACCATATTCTATATACAAATCGGTTTCCATCAATGTTTGCGGGGGTGCTATACGCCATCCACCCGACTTCCCCCATAGATATAGATCTACTCACCTTGGTCTTTGCTTGCCGAAGTCGATGACGCCACGCTCCGTCGCATCGAAATCCACGCGAAGGTACCTACAATAACAACACATATCGCAACGCTATTAAAATCAAGTTCTGAAAACCGAAACGGCACACGTTTCGCTCATAGGTCAAAACCTATAGCCTCGCATGCAAAACACGACCAATAACCCTAGTCGTTGACGTTCAAACGCCACACAACGGAAACACAATATCAAATACCAAATCTAAATTCAGAATACGGAAAACACGAAAAGAGCAACATAGGAAAACCACTCCAGATTTCACCCTAGTCCAAACTAAGAGATTTTGCACATTTGGTTGTCCTATATATCTCATAAGGAAGCTACAGAGCCAAATTCACCAAGTTTCACTCAGGTGTGGCCGCAATTTGCGGCCACAGGGGATTAAATTGCGGCCATAAAGTGAGGGGAGGGGCTCAGGTTTCAGGGATGGTTCCAGGTTGCCTGCTCGTCTCGTGGTCATGGGAACTTATTTTATAAAGGTCTCGAGTGATACTAGATTCCATATTACTATCACAAAATGTCAAATATCGACGTCGGGGAAATTCTGAGTCCGTGTTTTGGGTTCCATCCTCTGTTCCAGGTCAGTAAAATCACCACTCAAGCCTTGTTAACAGCCACTAGGTTTCACCCAATCCACACAACACTCAAACCCTTCACTAGAAATTTTCTAACATCACTAACCAATACCAATTTAACTCTAAACTACTATAGGGTGTTATTAGACTTCAATTTAAACTAGATGGAAGAATTCATACCACATTTGGGCCACCCAAGAAAAACCCTAGTTGTCCCAAGTCTTCAAAATCGAACATTGATGGGTCGAAAGTGTAGAGGGTGAAGAAGTGATCAACTTTTGTGAAGGGGGTTTAGGATTTTGGCAAGGTTTTAGAGATGGATCCTAGGGTTGAAGATGGAGGGAGATGAGTTTAGGGAAGATGAAGAATGAAAATAATGGGGGAGGGAACTAAGGATATGGCTGCCCTCTCTCTCTCTCTTCCTCTTATTCTCACCCTCACTCATATCTCACTCTCTCTCTCCAATCATTTCTCCGTTTTAACCCTTTCTCTTTTCTTTTCTTTTCCCTCACAAAACCAAATACCAAAAGAATGCAACACCACAAATGAACCAATATGTAACATGTCATGTTGCACTAACCATGAAAACTGTAGAAACATGGATTTGGCTTAATCGCGATTAGCATTGAACTTATCGGGTTTTTATTTAAACTGCATATAATAAATTTTTAAAATGCCAAATCCTTTAAATATATTTTTAAATGAATAAATCATTTTAATTTCCATTTATTTCACAATTATTGGTATATATTTATTCCCTTTTCGAAAACCCCAATTTCGCAAATCGGGCAGTTTTCGGGAAATATATTATTTTAATATTAAATTCCAAAAATAATATTTTATATTTTCTGAAATGTTACAATCTTCCCCCCTTAAATAAATTCGGTCCCCGAATTTAAATTTAAACCCCCAAAATCTAAAACATTTCAATACTTAACTCAATTCAACGGGGCTCCGAAGTCACGGAAGATACATAATAACACAGCGCGTTAAGTGCGCATGAAAACGAGTAAAAAACTTAAAATCGAACTCCGTCAAGCGTCACACAAATCATCTGATTTGAACGCATTTCCTCGGAGTTACAATGGAGATACAGATCTCGAAATCCACTACTGAAATCCAATATGCACCAGTCAAAAACTATAATAGGTGTATAGTACGCATCTTTAGAAAACTTTCAAGAACTGAATAAAACTCATGCAAAATATTTTCTGAATCGCCCTGTGATGCGTAATTCACGGCATAAGTGACGGACGCACATTTGTAAAGTAATAAATATACATTCATATAGGTTTTCTCAAATATACGTCCCGTCGTTTTTGAAATATCCCAAAAGGTTTTGAACGTTCGTGTCGGTCACAGACACGTAAGAAATAGCGAGAATATATCTCTTTTTCAAAAAACCTCTTGGTAAACTTTTAATGCATGTTAAGTACTCAGGTACTGTCCTCAGATCAGACTTGTTTGGCTACTACACAATATAGTGCCCAACATGAAAACAAAGTGCTCAAAAGCAAAATTAGCCTTGTATCCAACAATCATGTGGGTCTGGTGCGCACGGAAATCAAATACAAATACAGGTGTCACAATATGCACAAAGCAAAAATAAGTGCAACAAGTGTGCACGAAAACATCTGTCCAGTGCAACGGGTGTGCACGACAACAATATCTGGTGCATCTATTATGCACGAAAATCTCAAATCTGGTGCATCAAATGCGCGAAATACAAGTACGGTGCAACCAATGCACAAAAATCACATTAATAACTCAAATGCGTATAAGAACGACAACGAGTGTACCAAGGTGTATAAATAAAAAACGTGTCCAACTATGAGCACAAATCCGTATCAATGCACTACAAGCACATGTGAGCTATACCGAGTGCAAAAATCATATCATCCGTATGAAATCCACGGAATCATAAACACATGGTACGAAGGTACAAAATCGACATCAAGCACAATAGGTATGCACAAATCGTAAATTAACACAACGGTGTATAAAATATATATCTAGCGCAATAACTATGCCCAAAAATGTAAATACCCAGCAGGTGCAGCCATGGTGCACGAAAACAATATCATGAAACCCAATCATCAAAACTCAAATCCAAGCGATATAAGCGTGATACTCGGATCACAAACGCAAATTGCAACAAATGACATTGAAGTACACCTCCTACAATGTCGAAAAATGTCAGTGCACCCAAAACTGGCAGAGCAAGAACATCCGCTTGCCTTCTGCTCACGGTCTGGCGTCCTCTGTCTCTGGGTCTTCATTTCTCTATGGATTACCAATCTCTCAATACATCGAATCGTCAGCCCGGTCCGGTGTACTAACGGAAACGATTTCCGCTCTGGTACTTCTCTGGTCATCTCTCGGCCAATTATCACGAACACTCGTAAAGCAGCACGTCACTGGCGTCGGCCACTGGCTCTCTGAATACACGTGACACATCTGATCCTCGGTGCAAATCTTATTGCAGCAGTTGTAGGGTTACTAGGAACTCTAATGAGGTTCTACAAGGCATCAACCATGCCGGATTAAAATTTTAGCCGTGCCGAATAACTCTAAACAAGATCGTTAACTAGAGATTAAGCGAAAACTATGCATGCTAAACACTTTAACCCTAAGTGAATACGAAATACAACTTTGTAGATCGGTCCTTCACTTCTTAAGCTCCGTGATGTAGTCCTTTCGCTGCGATCAATCAACTCCCGGACTCTCGGACGGCTCGATGAGGAAATTGCAACAGTATTGCTTGAAGTCTTCGAGGCCGAAGATGATCTACGTCGAGGGAATACGGACTCAAGCTTCTACTTCACCAACTAAAAAATTGGTGAAGCAAACACCCTAAACTAAAGTGCTAATCTAGTAGAGGATGGTGAGATAGGAAATGGGTACACTTTAGAATTTCATTTCTCACTTTGTATCTCTCTCTTTATCAAGCCCTAGAAAGAAAATCTTGAGGAAGAAGAAGATGAGCTCAAATGAGAACGGATAATGATCAAGAGAGAGAATGAGCTAACCATGGTGAGTGAGTATCATATACTTAACACATGTAGAGACATAACCATGGCTAAATATATTGGTTAGGTTAAATAATATGCAAAGCAAAACAAAAAGGGTTGAATTTGTCAAAGCATTCACAAGCTTCTACAAGCTTTATGCATTTAACAAATATTCACTAATTGTGTATTTACTTTGAATATTAAAAACCATACCAAAAAATATAAAATGGTGTATGTCTTATACACCCATGACAAGTGTATCAACTGTAAGTGCACGGCGGCGCCCCGGCCGTCAATCCGACGGCCAAATGCGGAAGCGGTGATAAACTTTAAATTTTACTTGAACTGGCAAACCGCCGCGCACTAATACCCGGATCGAACCATTAATTAGTCCTAGCTAACTACAAAATGGGAAAGAGAGATATACCGACTGATCCAAGTCCTCCGGTCTTCTCGTCGTCGTCCCGATCTCCTGCGGAAGCTCCGGTCTCCTCCTCGTCGCCGGAAGTGCACCACATCGCCTACTTCTTTTACGGGCTCCCACCTCAATGCCGAGGCAACTCGGGCACGAAGCTGGCTAGTCGACGTGCCCAAGGTTTGCTGTAGAATGTGTAGAGGCTATGTCTCATTTTGGGATTCATGGAGGTGCCATTTTAGTGGAGGGATGATACAAGAACAATGTGGAGGGACATGGGGATTTTTGGAGCATGAAATGAAGCAAAAACCCCATACCCAAATATTTGGACAGCCCCCTTGCTATCATGGCCGGCCATCATAATGTGGTGGAGAGAATGGAGAGTGACCAAAAAGAATTATACAAGAGAGAGAGAGAGGAATGGTTATCATATGGAAAATAATGATCACAAAGAAAAGTCCTCACTCAACAACCATATCATCTCCCATCATCAACAATTGTCCACAAAAGTCATGCCATCATGACAAGAAGAAGTCAAGAAGTCAAGGTCAATGAAAAGCTATCATGACACAAGAATATGCAAAGACCCCCTCCACAAATGCTCATTTGCAACAATGCAAATAAGCCCTCCTCCACCAAACTTCGGCCAATGAACGATACAAAGGCAATCGGCCGAAACGGAAAGCAAACTGGCAACTCCAGAAAACTGGTCCTGTAATAAATTACAGGAAAACCCCGATACTGTGCATACACACCCGCATTTGTATTCCGACCGAAATACAAATGCAATGAGACAAAATCTACACTGTACTATACTAGGATCCGGCTTAAACCAAAGTCGGCTAGTAATATCTGTCCGATCCTGATCCGTGCAATACCGCACGTATCTGATCGAACCCTGCCATATATCCATACGGCCTATAGTACAAACTGTCCGATCCTGATCCGTGCAATACCGCACGTATCTGATCGGACCTTGCCATATCTCCATACGGCCTCTACAACTTTTCGCCCAAAAGCTGAGTAACTGAATGTGGGGGACTCTAAAGACTCGTCAACACCTTGGTTGTGGATTTAACCACTAGCACGTCAGAGGTATAAGCCAATACGTAACGGGCTACCAGGTATTGACTAAAAGGGACGTCTGTGAGCGAACTCAGCCAGACAACCCTACTGAGCCTGTCAGTGACAATATCCGTACAGTCTGGTCCGTTCGTCTATGAGCATCGCATGGCGGGCCTAGGGGGTTGGTAAAAGTCAGACCCCAAAAAGCGGTACAAGTCATGTCGGAGTGTAGCCCAGAATACCCTGAGATACTACTGGAATACCTACCAGTAAATCTCCTTGCCTCGGCCGAGGGCTTCGTGTAATGGCTCTCCTAGACACAGCGCGACCTCACCCCTAATACCGGGAGAGACGAACCCCTGAGGATACGCTCACTGCCTCCATATGGCTCGGGACTGTACCCAACTAAAACCTGTTTGCACGACTCCTTTGAGCCGTGGTAGGGTAGTAATCAAAGCACAGTGGGAACTCACACGAGACATATGACGATCCCCAGGTCGATGAACTAACCTGTACACATGTCACCAGGGAACTGCCATCTGACGTCTGGTATATGACCAACTAGCATATTCCCGGCGAGTCCTGTCCGGTGTACTCATAACCCAATGAGCACCTGTATACATCTTAGGTGAACCAACTGACACCAGTGGCTTGTGAGACCGGCCACCGCCCCTCGTCGGGGTCTCGACTGTATACACTAGTCTACTCTGGAGTATCGATGCCCTGTCTCGAAACTCACACGACTAGGGACCATTTAAGGATATGCTTATAGACCCCAGCTCCCACTTATATGATCGCCCTCATACTGCTGGTGGTCAAGCAAGAATCCTAGGGGCTCTATCAACGTGTAATAGCGACTTGTCAGGTCACCTAAAGCAGTACACGATGATAAAGGTAAACCAGATAGCATACTATCATCTCGAGTAAGACTGTCCTACCGGGATAGGTCCTCCATCAATCATTGCAATCACGTACCTGTGACCTAATAATTGACTCTGAGGGCACTGTCTCCAACAATCTCCCACTTGCACTCAAGGCCAATTATTGCGATGTCGCATACTCACAGCCCGTGTGATACCGAACACCCAACTCCTCTACTAGTCAGTCTCACAAAGCTCGTTTGCGAAACTATTGCGTTCGAGGAACAGCCTCAGTGAGTGGATCCGCTTTGTTGTTTCTTTCTATGTCTCTCTATATCTCAAGTTCGCGGAGAAACCCATCTCCCGAAATGAGTAATACCTGTCTTAGAATGTGTCTGGATGTCTGATGGGACCTAGCTCATAAATGAACTCCAAATCCAAACTTCTTAGACTGTATTGTCAACTGAACTTAATCAGTATCCTGCGCCATGCCACCCTCAGTATTGCCTTGGACCACCTGTCCAAAATACTGCCCCTCATCAGAAGGAAAAATATAACTCTGACAACCTCCTTGTCGTCCATGTCACCTTGGAAGCCTGGAATGATAACTGTTTCCCGAATGAGGCTGTCGTTATCATATCCCTAGAACATCCACTTATGTTCTAAAACTGCTTCCGACCGTTTCTCCAGGATTGGATTAATGTCAGCTTATTGCATCTAGTGCAAGAACAACATCTGGTGTGGTACTTGACATCTCATGATTGACTCAATTTCCTGAGCAAGTGATCTGCCAATCATGCACATCCCTCTCCAATTTAGTCTGTAAGACCCCTTTAGAGAGGGTGACTCCATTACCTGCAGGTACACTACCGTGCCAGGAGTCGTCCATCCTAAATACTCTTAGAATGCTGTCAAGTACCCTGATTGGGAAACCATCCAAATCTAGATCTAAAACCATAGATCTAGTAACCAGTATGTCTGATATAAAATCCATTTCCTTTGTGGAGAAACCATTGTGTGACGACCAAAATATAACCGATTGTAGTATAGGAGTTTCTTTTCCTACTCTGTGTATGTCATCCAAATACCAGAATATCACACCCTACTACCTTCTCAACAGATCCATCCCCTATTCTGATGAAGTCAAACCTATGACTATCACGTCAGAAATAGATGATCTATCTCCGCTACATCTGCTTTAGTCTATAAATAGACATAAGCTTCCTGTCCACCAATGCTTCCGCTGCTCCCACTGACTACGACAACCCTCTGGCAGAGTCATATAGACGTACACTTCTAAAACTAGTTTAGAACGACGCTATACTCATCCTCCCGCCGGGTCTCGCAGCCTGGAACAACAGCAATGGTAATTGTGGGTAAACAAGAACTTCCCTGTCACCGTCCTTGAGGCTACCGTAGTACCTCTCGGGTGCGTGAAGTTACCCACCTTATCTGCGGAGTGGCCAATGGAATGTCAATCCAGGTTGAATCTTTAGGTTCCTTGTCAAATCTTCAGTAATCGTTTGTGGTTCTGGAATCACTTCCAGTTCTACCATACTCCCACTTCTGTTTTCTGAAAAAAAAATCCATTTTTAATAAAACTGTGGCGAGTCTAGAACAATATTGCTATTGTTCATCCAAATGGTAGAAAGTCAACCCTCGTCATAGCCTGGGTCAACCTACAAACAGCCATTACAGAAACGTGCCTTGAGTTGTCCAGTGTCTGGTTTTAATCATAAGCCGGACAACTCCCCGTACCTTAACGCCGTTAAGATACGAACTGTTCTATATCCCATATAGGACCAGAGGCACTGATTTAATTGAACCAAATTCAAATCATGCAGCTGTCTCCAGTGCATGTCAACTAAATGGAAGGAGGCCGATCAACGTTACTCAACTTAGGAATGCTTCCAATTATGAGTAACCTGAAAGAGAAGCAAGATCTCTTTATCATTACTATCAACTGAATACCATGCACAAGTGTCTACATCTTCGATTGCTTTGAAGAATCCCGTTACTTGCTACACCTGGTTCTTTACTCTATTCAAATACCTATAACTTCTCAAAATTCGGACCCTGTATTTCCACGAAACACCTGTCTAAAAACTAGAGAAGTCATAAGTAAACCGAATATAGTACGAGGACCAACCCCTCTGTCCTGATGGACCCTGGACAACATACAATACTCTGTACAAGTCCCTTGAGTCTGATAACTCATTCACTGTGTGTCGTAGGTTGAAAACTGTACTTATGGTCAAGAAGAATTACACCGTTGTTTAATGCTCCTTACCTAACCATCCACTGATCTAGGTAAATGTCATAGACATAATTTCAAAAAGCTATATCTCACTCTATGAAATTAGACGTACAGATATATCAATTTGAAATTGGTGCATAAAAGCGGATATTCAAAACCAAATATTTGCCGACTGGCAAACAACCCAGGTGATTTCCTCAAATATCACCGATTACAACGAATCCCGATATAATGAGGATGATCACCCAATTCCCAATTACTTACTCCCACTCATCATCTGTAAAACCATACAGATGTGAGAATCATACCTGGTAAATACATACCCTGGAGTAAGTATCTAATCGGGAAATCAGTTTTCCTTTAACAGTACACAGTGAGACTGAAACATCGAAATGTTTCGATGGGGTATCCTGGTATTCCTAGTAATGCCTCTTCCATTATCCAGATTCACAACTGTAACCGTGTAATTCTTTGCCACCTCTCCAAATCCCTTCATATGTCTTTAGTCTTTACCTTCTGCACAGCCCTTTAGGCCAAATGGTTTTCTTCCTTCCCTACCGTTCGGCACCAGCCTATGGTTTGGAAGAAGACTATCCAATAAGCATAATGGGTGTACTGTCCTAATCCTAGGAACACTCGCAATGCGAGAGAAGGTGAAGATAAAAGACACCTGAATAAATCTTATTCCTATTTCTCCTGAACCAGAATCCATCCCCGAACTGGAACAAGTTCCTTTCGAGTTCGTATATAACCATACGATGGAGTATCCAATAAACTGTGGATCTTCGTAGTGATACGGAGTGTCCTGGAGAAATACAAAGGTGATTTAGGATTGGCGAAGGAATATTTGGTTTGGTCGTGAATACTTGTTGCAATTTACTTTGCCCTCTTACTAATCCCTTGCTTTGTCTGAACTTAACACCTTCTGTACACCATCGTTAGGCTAATTGGTTTTCTTCATTCCCTACCGGTCGGCACCAGCCTAAGGTTTGGAAGAAGACTATCCAATTTGCGTAATAGGTGTACTATCCCCTAAACCAAGGAGTACTCACAACTTGAGAGAAGGTAAAAGTAAAAGACAACTGAATAATCCTATCCGTTTTCTCCAGAACCGGAAACCATCCTCGAATAAATTCTTTCGAGTTCGTATCTAACCATACGATGGTTTTGTCCAATGGAAGTGGACGTTCGTAGTAAAACGGGATGTCCTGGAGAAAAGGGTAAAAGTAGGAGTGGCAATGAGGTTTACAACTCTGACAATCCAAAAGCCAGTGTTTTAAGAAGGTTCGGTCAACTTGGTCACTGAGTCATAGTCTTAGGGTCGGGTCAATGGTCGCTGCCAAAGAGAGAGAGAAAAGAAACACTCAGCGTGCACTCTAACCTAGATCAGAATGGTTACCAATTTGTCTAATCTGGAATCCTCCCACTGTACCTCAAATTCTCCTCCAAACCTGAAAGAAGAATTAGTCGGGGTTACCCGAGGAGTAAACTAACTCATCAGTGGGAATCGGGATCCAACCCTCATCGCATGATAACGTGACGGAATCCTCTCACGTCATCACACTCCAAAAGGTATGCGCATATCTGGCAAGTTTCAGTTCTTTTGAAACTCCCGATGTGATTTCTGCCCCATGCTCTTATGACCTTGACTTTGGCCAACATATCATAAGTCACATGTCAAGTTCTACCCGTCATTCTCCAGGTTAATTTGAATCCACCCGTACCTACCCTTGACTTTGGCCAAAAAGGCCGTACGACTGTCCCAAACCAACGCATCTATCTATGCTTCATATGAATACCCCAATAGCTACCAAACACTGTGCCTTGACTTTGGCCAACATACACAGCTTGAATACTATTGACCACCCATATGAAATGACGGAGGGCTACGAATGGTTTCTGGCGAAAACCTTTAATGTAAAGAACTTGATATCGTTGAAAGAACGGATAGCTTTTAAAATATAGTGACGAAAACTGTTGCTAAAGAGGTCACTCCCGGTGAAGGGATCTCGGCTCTTTCCCCGTAGAATGAGGTGCAGGATATTCCAACTGAATACCACGGTGCAAAGCAAAAGTAATCGGCTATAGTGAAGTCATTGCCCTGACGCAAACTTTTTGTCCAAGGGGTCACTCCTGGTGAAGGGATCTCGGCCCTTGCCTCGTCGACTGAGGAGCAGGATATTCCAATTGAATACCACGATGCAAAACAAAAGTGAACGTCTTTGCAATAACAGCTTTTTGAAAAGTGTTCCAACAACATCAGATTAGGTTTGTTTTTAAACTTGCATTGATCCGAATCAATGCAGTCCCATCAATTGATCACACCAAAAAGAACGAAAATATACTGATGTACGTATATGCCATCCGCATTCGCCACTGGGTCCCGTCATTACCCGTTAGGTTAGCTAACTAATGACAGAGCGGGGACTGGACTAGCGCGGATGCAAAACATATACAACATCTACTAATATATATACCAATATATTATATTCGCTCAAGGCGTGATAAAAAAATGCAATATCACAGAAATGTACAGCATCACAGAAACAATACAGATATCTGGGATCCCCGGGTTTCACAGAGCCACTACTGAAACCCGACGTTCCCCTGGTCGTGTGGATAGCCTGCGCAATGAAATCCTAGACCCCTACGGGCGCGGCAAGTTACCCGCCAAAACCTGAATCGAGGCAGCCCCCTTCAGCACCGTGAATGGACCACCCAGCACTTCACGGAATCCGGTAACTTGGGCACCCCTCCTGGGTCAACCTGTACCCCCTACGAGTGCGGAGAATAGCCCGCCAATCCTAGAGTAAAGCCCCCTCTATCTCAACGCCATGAGATGCGGGCTTGTTGCCCTCTAGAACCCGGCTATCCGTGCACCCCTCCGCGGTGTAATCCTAGTACAGAAAGTAAAATATGTAAGTCGATGTAGTACACCCCAGTACTTGTGGGGAGGCGGAATTTTCAAAAACGATCATGTTTAAAGAACGAACATCGACTAACCGCTTGAATCGAAGCTAAACTTTAAATAACCGTACACAAAGAGTTTCTTATCAATTGTGTTTAGGGATTATACCTAATGAAACCGGTCCTTCGTCTTTGTATCCTCCTTTGTTCTCCTCGACCTTCTCTAGGTAGTAGACAATCCACCCGAGAGCAAAACACCAAGCTACACCTCTAACTTGAGGTAACTAATCTACTTTGATTGCTAATCAAAGAAGAAAGGATGATATAGAGCGAAGGTAATGGATGTTTAAGTCTAACTAAACCTTTGATCTCAACACATGAGGATTAAGGATTAGTCTCTTGAAGATGAGAGCTTGAGGAGAGAGAATGTGAGATGAGATAATGAGATGAGAGAGAGTGTATCATAATATATTATGAAGCATTCTTATTAAAGAATAATCAATAATAGAAATGAATAAGCATGCTTCATAAATGAAAAGAGGTGATTCATTAACATGAGTCATTAAGCATTTATGGTGCATTAATGATCATGATGAATCACCCTCATGACTGACTAATCTTATCCAAAGCTTATGTCACCTTAACCTCCTTAGTCACATCTTCTAGAAGCTTCTCGTACAATTACGAGAACGCCCCTCCAATCCGCAAAAATACGGAAAAACTTTAGACTGTAAAAATCCAATAACCGGATACCAGTAACTGGCTTAAACCAAAGCCGACTGGTAAAAACTGTCCGAAAGTCGTACGTGCGTAAACGCACGTATGCGTCCGAACCCTTTGTCGCAAAACCATGCGACCTCTATATCGTTTCGCCTGGAGTAGGAAACTCTCTGTGTGGGACTCTAGAGACTCGACTACTACGCTGGCAGTGGGTTTAACCACAGACCGCAAGCGGCACTAGCTGTACGTAACGGTCCCCAGGCAGTTGTCGATAAGAAGGCCGATGAGAAAACCCATCCGAACTCCTACTGAGTCTGATGTGACAATCTCCATACAGTCCGGTCCGTTCGTCCAAGACTATCGCATATCGGGCCTAGGGGGGCGGCAAGCGTCAGTCCCCTAATAGCGGTATAAGTCGTGTCGGAGGGAAGCCCATTACACCCTGAGAAACTACTGGAACCTACCAGCAAATCTCGCTTGCCCTGGCCAGGGACTTTGCGTAATGGCTCTCTGACACAGCACGATATCTACTCCCAATACCGGGAGGGACGAATCCTGTCTAACCGCCACTGCCTCCAAGTGCTCGGGACTGCACCCAACTGCTACCTGTTTGCACGACTCCTTTGAGCCGTGGTAGGGTAGCAATCTAAGAACAGTGGGACACACTCGAGGCGAAGTAGCAGTGTCAAGTCTGCGGACTACGCTGTACTCATGTCACCTGGGAACTGTTCACTGACGACTGGTATCAAACCAACCAACAGTTCCCTGTGAGTCCTGTCCGGTGTACCCGTAACATAACGAGCACCTGTATACTATCTCCAGTACGACGTACTGACGGCTGTGGGACAGACCATCTCCCCAACTGGGATGAGAAGCGTACACACCAGTCTACTTCGGAGTATCGATGCTCTGTCTCGATAATCCAACGACCAGGGACCTGAATAAGGATGTGCTTGTAGACTACCCAGCCCCCACTAGTATGACTGCCATCACAACGCTGGTAGACAAGCAAGATCCTAAGAGCTCTATCAATACGTACACTCACATATTAAGATAGAAAAACCAAGTATTATACTACCATGTTTAGCAAGACTGTTATATACATGTGAATATCCCAAGCTTCCATTAAGTAATATACAAGCTAGTATGATACAGTAATGGCCTTCTAAGGCATAAACACTAACAATCTCCCACTTGCACTAGGGCCATGTACTGGCATATCGTAGACCAATGATCTCGAGCAGCCTCTCGAACTGAATCTGAGGAAGGGCCTTCGTGAATGGATCAGCAATGTTCTCTTCTGAAGCAACTCTCCGAACCTCGATCTCCTGACGATCAATGATCTCCCTGATCAGGTGATACCGCCTCAAGATGTGTCTGGACTTCTGATGGGACCTTGGTTCCTTCGCTAAAGCTATAGCTCCGTTGTTGTCGCAATACAGAGGTATTGGATCAACTATGGTAGGAACAACCTGAAGTTCTGTTAGGAACTTCTTCATCCAGACTGCTTCTTTTGCGGCATCGCAAGCAGCTATATACTCCGCTTCCATCGTCGAGTCAGCAACGGTGTCTTGCTTGGAGCTCTTCCAGCACACCGCCCCTCCATTGAGGGTAAAGACATAACCCGACATGGACTTGGAATCGTCCTTATCACTCTGGAAGCCGGAATCAGCAAAGGCCTCTAACCTGAGGTCTTTTCCGCCGTAAACCAAGAACATCTCCTTAGTCCTCCTCAGGTACTTGAGAATGTTCTTTACTGCTATCCAGTGTTTCTCCCCTGGGTCTGACTGATACCGGCTTACCACGCTCAGTGCGTAAGCTACATCTGGTCTGGTACACAACATCGCATACATTATAGAGCCTACCGCAGAAGCGTAGGGTATAATAGACATGCGTTCCCTTTCCAAATCAGTCTTGGGAGACATCTCTTTGGAGAGGGTGATTCCGTGACAAGCCGGTAGATTACCGCGCTTAGAATCTTCCATACTGAATCTTTTCAGTACAGTGTCGATATACCTGGACTGCGAAAGTCCCAACATCCTCTTGGATCTATCACGATAGATCCGGATCCCCAGAATGTAAGAGGCATCACCCAGGTCTTTCATGGAGAACCTGTGTGACAAGAATCCTTTAACAGATTGTAGCATAGGAATGTCATTTCCTATCAATAGAATGTCATCCACGTACAAGACGAGGAATACGACACTTCTGGCTACAACTTTACTATATATGCACGGCTCATCTGGATTTTTGATAAAGTCATATTCTTTGACTGTCTCATCAAAACAGATGTTCCAACTCCGCGATGCCTGCTTTAGTCCATAAATAGACTTAAGCTGCTTGCATACTTTCCCGCTGCTCCCACTCTGATTGAAACCCTCTGGCTGATCCATATAGACGCTCTCTTCTAAATTTCCATTCAGAAAAGCCGTCTTTACGTCCATCTGCCAGATTTCATAATCATGGAAGGCAGCAATAGCAAGAAGGACCCGAATGGATTTGAGCATAGCCACTGGAGAAAAAGTTTCGTCATAGTCCAAACCAGGTCTTTGACGAAAACCCTTTGCAACAAGTCTAGCCTTATAGGTTTCCACCTGTCCATCTACACCAATCTTTTTCTTGAAGATCCATATGCATCCTATGGGTTTTACCCCATCTGGAGCAAAGTCCAAAGTCCATACTTTGTTGGTGTACATGGACTCCATTTCGGTCCGCATTGCATCTAGCCATCGTACCGAGTCGCCGCTCTGGATGGCCTGCTGGAAGTCTGTAGGTTCATCATCATCTATGATGCAATCCTCTCTATCCCCGTCTATGAGAAAACCGTAGTATCTCTCAGGCGGATGAGACGGCCTACTACTCCTGCGGAGGGGTGCGGGAATGTTCTGTTCTTCTTGAACTTCTGGTTCTACCAAACTTTCAGTAGCAGCTTGTGGTTCTGGAATTTCTTCCAGTTCTATTTCGCTCCCATTAGTATCCTTTTCTAAAACTTGTTGTTCTAGAAAATGGGCATTACGAGAAACAAAAACCTTTTGTTCCTCTGCGTAATAGAAACAATATCCCTTGGAGTTCTTTGGATATCCTACAAGCATACATTTTACTGATCGTGCCTCGAGCTTGTCCACAAACTGCTTTTTGACAAAAGCTGGACATCCCCAAATCCTTATATACTGAAGATAGGGTTTCTTCCCACTCCACATCTGATATGGTGTGGTAGGCACAGTTTTGGTTGGAACTCTGTTCAAAATATATGCCGCTGATTCTAGCGCATATCCCCAGAAAGATCGCGGTAACTCAGCATAACTCATCATGGATCATACCATATCCAATAGGGTTCGATTCCGTCTCTCCGATACACCGTTGTGCTGTGGAGTGTATGGAGGAGTAAGCTGAGAAAGAATTCCTTTCTCTTTTAGGTAACCTAGGAACTCGGCACTTAAGTATTCTCCACCTCGATCAGATCTCAGTGTCTTAATACTTTTGCCTGTTTGGTTTTCCGCTTCACTCTTGTATTCCAGGAATTTCTCAAAGGCCTCTGATTTATGTTTCATTAAGAAAACATATCCATACCTAGAGAAATCATCTGTAAAAGTAATGAAGTAGGAATAACCACCTCTCGCATGTGTAGACATTGGACCACATACATCACTGTGTATGAGTCCTAAGAGCTCGCTCGCTCTTACTCCTTGTCCAGTAAATGGAGTCTTTGTCATCTTTCCTTTGAGACAAGATTGACAAGTGTCATAAGTTTGATATTCGAACGTGTCCAAATATCCTTCTCTATGCAACTTAGTGAACCTTCTCTCATTGATGTGACCCAGTCTACAATGCCATAAGAAAGCTTTATTCAAATCTGGAGACTTTCTTTTTAGTGTGTTCTGGACATTGAAAATTTGGAGTTGGTTTAAAACATATATGCCGTTATTTAGAGTACCGGACCCAATCAAACCATGATTAAGGTGGATGTTGACAACATCTCTTACAAACGTGAAATCATAACCTTTATTTGATAACAAGGAAACTGATATGATATTACACGTTAAGCTGGGTACAAAATAACAGTTATGTAAAACCAAAATGTGTCCACTCGTCAATCCTAGGTGATAATCCCCGACGGACGCAGCTCCCACGCTAGCTCCGTTAGCAACCCTGAGCATCATATCACCTTCCTTCAGCACTCTACGGTTTCTCAGTGCCTGCAATGAATTGCAAATATGAGATCCTGATCCGGTATCCAATACCCAGGAAGTAGAGTTGATCGACAGACAATTCTCAATTACAAACACACCTGAAGTCGAAGCCACAGCTTGCTTCGGTTCCTGGTTCTTGGCGTTCCACGCCTTGCAATCCTTCTTCCAGTGCCCTTTCCTGTGACAATGGAAGCACTCATCCTGACCAACTATCGGTACTGCTTTCTTTTTCTTTCCCTTCCCTCCCACCTTACTAACACCTCCTCTAGGTCTAGGTGCGGCCTTCTTCTTCCTTCCTTTGGCCCTAGCCTTGGACCCGGAAGAAGATGAACCGCCAACAAACATAGCGGGTGTTTCCCTTGATTTCTTCAAGGTGCCCTCTGCACTCCTTAACATGTTCAGGAGTTCCGGAAGTTCAACTTCTTTTCTTTGAAGGTTGAAGTTCAGGATAAACTGGGCGTAGGTGTGAGGAAGGGACTGGAGAATAAGGTCTGTATAGAGCTCATTATCCAAAGTCGTCCCAAGGTCTGCGAGCTCTTCTATATAGCCGATCATCTGTAGGACATGTTCACCTACTGATGACCCGACAGCCAACCTCGCTCGAAACAAGTTCTTAGAGGTCTCGTATCTTGCTATACGAGATTGCTCTCCATAAAGTTCCTTTGTATGGAGAAATATGCCATCTAGGGACATATCCTCGTGCCTCCTCTGATGTTCATTGTCCATCGAGGCAAGCACGATGCACTTGGCTCTCGCGCAATCTAAATCCCAGGTTTTGCGGATTTCCTTATCCGCATTGCTGGATTTGGGACCAGGGACAGCAGGTGCCGTAGCGGTGAGGACGTACCCCAGTTTGTCATAGGTCAAAGCCATTTTGACATTCCGCAGCCAATCTTTATAGTTTGGCCCCGTCAGTATATTTTTCTCTAAAAGTAACTTAAGTCCAGTCATTTTCAGGGTCGCTGCAATTAGGAGAGAGAGAAGAAAACTCTTTAGCATGATGCTCTTGCAAGTTTAGAGTGGTTTTTAGTTTATCTAAACTGGATGGCTCCCACTGTTTCTCGAATCCTTCCTCAAACCATAAAAGAAGAATTAGCCAAGACTATTCTCACCGTACAATACTTGCTTAACCGTTCAGCCAGGCCGGTGTCGATACTTCGAGGGAGGTTTTCCAACGCTTTCGCGAAGTTCCTTAATTAAATAACCTCTTTTCTCTGGGGACGTAACCCCGCTGACACTTTTCTGGACACCTACTAGGTTTATAGCATTGATCGTTAAGTGACGAATATCCTGATAAGTAGCATATACTCACAGTAGGATCGGGATCCAAATATCATCGTCTGATAATGTTGTAGGAATGCTACCAACATTCATCAAACTCAAAATGGTATGCAAATTTCAGTTTCTTTAGAAATTCCCGATATGGATTTTTTTGCCCCATGCTCTTATGACCTTGGCGTTGGTCAAAATGTCATAAGTCACATGTCAAGTTCTACCCATCATTATCTTGTTAATTTGAACCCATCCGTATATATCCCTGACGTTGGCCAAATGATAATACGACTGTCCCAAATCAACTCATCTATCTATGCAACAAATGAATACCCAGCAGCTACCAAACACTATGCCATGACGTTGGCCAAAACTGCATAGCTTGAATACTACTGAATACCCAAATGAAATGACGGAGGGCTACGACTGGTTTTGGCGAAACCGTGAACGTAGTGAACTTGATATAACCGAAGGAACCTGATAGCTTTTAAAAGGAGTGGTTAAATCTCCGCATTTTAAAAATATCTGTTTTAAAAATAACCGAGTGGTTTCTTTTAAATTGTTCCAACGATTAAAACTTTGGTTTATTTTCTTTGCATTATAGATAATGCGTCCCATCATTAACCTATCATTACAGAAAACAACGAAAATACAACGTCCTCTTATGCCATCCGCATTCGCCACTGGGTCCCGTCATCACCCGTTAGGTTACTTAACTAACGACAGAGCGGGGGCTGGGCTAGCGCGGGTGTAAAACATAAGTGACGTCTAAATAGCTGCAATAAATATAGATATTTTACATTCGTCTGACGCAATGATATACATTCCAGAACACAGATAAACAATATTGGATTTGCAAGCAATCTGTATTTCTTTTGAGCCTGCAAGAAAAGACAGATTACACAGTTGTGATGAATAGCCGTTACCCCACCCTCGACCCCTACGGGTACGGCAAACTACCCACCCGGCAGTCTGTGTACCCCACCTTGGGTCAGTCCTAGGAGCAAAAACAGTAAAATGAAATAATACAACGGTGGCTACGACCGCAACCTGGAAGTGCCCCGCAAAAATAATATTACAACAAATTACATTTACAACAAATGAATTAAACAATAACCCATTGCTAACCCCGGCTATACACCACAACAGTCCAATACAGTTTATATGCACAAACAGATATAACCATTTCAGAAATGTGCAACCCCCTGCCAACCGACATACTAGCAGTTAGGGGAGTTTACGAACACATTAAACAATCACAGATAAAATCCAATATGCAAATACTGTACAATTTCGATCGATTAAACAACATCAATATTGCTCCAAAATCTGCTCTGTTAAACAGTAACCTGAGCAAATATTAAATATTCCAGAAAACCCCAAATATTACACAGAAGCAACAGAAGAAAAATCGGCTCCTGACTCGCCAACTCGGCGGCGGAAGCGCGGCGACTCAGTAGGCTGAGGCCGCTCTTCCGCGGCGAGTTGGACGATTCAGGCGACTGTTTTTCTTGGGTGTTCTACTGGTGTCATGTCAAGCTCTCTGAACTCACCTGAAAAATTTTTGGACATCATTTAAATTTCGACAGAAACTTGCATTTTTTAGGGTTTTCCGGCTTCGTTTTTCAGTTCGAAATTCGTACAAATTTGTAATTAAGTTATTTAGTGTTTAGCGAGGCTCTGATACCACTGTAAGTCGATGTAGTACACCCCAGTACTTGTGGGGAGGCGGAATTTTCAAAAACGATCATGTTTAAAGAACGAACATCGACTAACCGCTTGAATCGAAGCTAAACTTTAAATAACCGTACACAAAGAGTTTCTAATCAATTGTGTTTAGGGATTATACCTAATGAAACCGGTCCTTCGTCTTTGTGTCCTCCTTTGTTCTCCTCGACCTTCTCTAGGTAGTAGACGATCCACCCGAGGGCAAAACACCAAGCTACACCTCTAACTTGAGGTAACTAATCTACTTTGATTGCTAATCAAAGAAGAAAGGATGATATAGAGCGAAGGTAATGGATGTTTAAGTCTAACTAAACCTTTGATCTCAACACATGAGGATTAAGGATTAGTCTCTTGAAGATGAGAGCTTGAGGAGAGAGAATGTGAGATGAGATAATGAGATGAGAGAGAGTGTATCATAATATATTATGAAGCATTCTTATTAAAGAATAATCAATAATAGAAATGAATAAGCATGCTTCATAAATGAAAAGAGGTGATTCATTAACATGAGTCATTAAGCATTTATGGTGCATTAATGATCATGATGAATCACCCTCATGACTGACTAATCTTATCCAAAGCTTATGTCACCTTAACCTCCTTAGTCACATCTTCTAGAAGCTTCTCGTACAATTACGAGAACGCCCCTCCAATCCGCAAAAATACGGAAAAACTTTAGACTGTAAAAATCCAATAACCGGATACCAGTAACTGGCTTAAACCAAAGCCGACTGGTAAAAACTGTCCGAAAGTCGTACGTGCGTAAACGCACGTATGCGTCCGAACCCTTTGTCGCAAAACCATGCGACCTCTATATCGTTTCGCCTGGAGTAGGAAACTCTCTGTGTGGGACTCTAGAGACTCGACTACTACGCTGGCAGTGGGTTTAACCACAGACCGCAAGCGGCACTAGCTGTACGTAACGGTCCCCAGGTAGTTGTCGATAAGAAGGCCGATGAGAAAACCCATCCGAACTCCTACTGAGTCTGATGTGACAATCTCCATACAGTCCGGTCCGTTCGTCCAAGACTATCGCATATCGGGCCTAGGGGGGCGGCAAGCGTCAGTCCCCTAATAGCGGTATAAGTCGTGTCGGAGGGAAGCCCATTACACCCTGAGAAACTACTGGAACCTACCAGCAAATCTCGCTTGCCCTGGCCAGGGACTTTGCGTAATGGCTCTCTGATACAGCACGATATCTACTCCCAATACCGGGAGGGACGAATCCTGTCTAACCGCCACTGCCTCCAAGTGCTCGGGACTGCACCCAACTGCTACCTGTTTGCACGACTCCTTTGAGCCGTGGTAGGGTAGCAATCTAAGAACAGTGGGACACACTCGAGGCGAAGTAGCAGTGTCAAGTCTGCGGACTACGCTGTACTCATGTCACCTGGGAACTGTTCACTGACGACTGGTATCAAACCAACCAACAGTTCCCTGTGAGTCCTGTCCGGTGTACCCGTAACCTAACGAGCACCTGTATACAATCTCCAGTACGACGTACTGACGGCTGTGGGACAGACCATCTCCCCAACTGGGATGAGAAGCGTACACACCAGTCTACTCCGGAGTATCGATGCTCTGTCTCGATAATCCAACGACCAGGGACCTGAATAAGGATGTGCTTGTAGACTACCCAGCCCCCACTAGTGTGACTGCCATCACAACGCTGGTAGACAAGCAAGATCCTAAGAGCTCTATCAATACGTACACTCACATATTAAGATAGAAAAACCAAGTAGCATACTACCATGTTTAGCAAGACTGTTATATACATGTGAATATCCCAAGCTTCCATTAAGTAATATACAAGCTAGTATGATACAGTAATGGCCTTCTAGGGCATAAACACTAACAATCTCCCACTTGCACTAGGGCCATGTACTGGCATATCGTAGACCAATGATCTCGAGCAGCCTCTCGAACTGAATCTGAGGAAGGGCCTTCGTGAATGGATCAGCAATGTTCTCTTCTGAAGCAACTCTCCAAACCTCGATCTCCTGACGATCAATGATCTCCCTGATCAGGTGATACCGCCTCAAGATGTGTCTGGACTTCTGATGGGACCTTGGTTCCTTCGCTAAAGCTATAGCTCCGTTGTTGTCGCAATACAGAGGTATTGGATCAACTATGGAAGGAACAACCTGATGTTCTGTTAGGAACTTCTTCATCCAGACTGCTTCTTTTGCGGCATCGCAAGCAGCTATATACTCCGCTTCCATCGTCGAGTCAGCAACGGTGTCTTGCTTGGAGCTCTTGCAGCACACCGCCCCTCCATTGAGGGTAAAGACATAACCCGACATGGACTTGGAATCGTCCTTATCACTCTGGAAGCCGGAATCAGCAAAGGCCTCCAACCTGAGGTCTTTTCCGCCGTAAACCAAGAACATCTCCTTAGTCCTCCTCAGGTACTTGAGAATGTTCTTTACTGCTATCCAGTGTTTCTCCCCTGGGTCTGACTGATACCGGCTTACCACGCTCAGTGCGTAAGCTACATCTGGTCTGGTACACAACATCGCATACATTATAGAGCCTACCGCAGAAGCGTAGGGTATAATAGACATGCGTTCCCTTTCCAAATCAGTCTTGGGAGACATCTCTTTGGAGAGGGTGATTCCGTGACAAGCCGGTAGATTACCGCGCTTAGAATCTTCCATACTGAATCTTTTCAGTACAGTGTCGATATACCTGGACTGCGAAAGTCCCAACATCCTCTTGGATCTATCACGATAGATCCGGATCCCCAGAATGTAAGAGGCATCACCCAGGTCTTTCATGGAGAACCTGTGTGACAAGAATCCTTTGACAGATTGTAGCATAGGAATGTCATTTCCTATCAATAGAATGTCATCCACGTACAAGACGAGGAATACGACACTTCTGGCTACAACTTTACTATATATGCACGGCTCATCTGGATTTTTGATAAAGTCATATTCTTTGACTGTCTCATCAAAACAGATGTTCCAACTCCGCGATGCCTGCTTTAGTCCATAAATTGACTTAAGCAGCTTGCATACTTTCCCGCTGCTCCCACTCTGATTGAAACCCTCTGGCTGATCCATATAGACGCTCTCTTCTAAATTTCCATTCAGAAAAGCCGTCTTTACGTCCATCTGCCAGATTTCATAATCATGGAAGGCAGCAATAGCAAGAAGGACCCGAATGGATTTGAGCATAGCCACTGGAGAAAAAGTTTCGTCATAGTCCAAACCAGGTCTTTGACGAAAACCCTTTGCAACAAGTCTAGCCTTATAGGTTTCCACCTGTCCATCTACACCAATCTTTTTCTTGAAGATCCATTTGCATCCTATGGGTTTTACCCCATCTGGAGCAAAGTCCAAAGTCCATACTTTGTTGGTGTACATGGACTCCATTTCGGTCCGCATTGCATCTACCCATCGTACCGAGTCGCCGCTCTGGATGGCCTGCTGGAAGTCAGTAGGTTCATCATCATCTATGATGCAATCCTCTCTATCCCCGTCCATGAGAAAACCGTAGTATCTCTCAGGCGGATGAGACGGCCTACTACTCCTGCGGAGGGGTGCGGGAATGTTCTGTTCTTCTTGAACTTCTGGTTCTACCAAACTTTCTGTAGCAGCTTGTGGTTCTGGAATTTCTTCCAGTTCTATTTCGCTCCCATTAGTATCCTTTTCTAAAACTTGTTGTTCTAGAAAATGGGCATTACGAGAAACAAAAACCTTTTGTTCCTCTGCGTAATAGAAACAATATCCCTTGGAGTTCTTTGGATATCCTACAAGCATACATTTTACTGATCGTGCCTCGAGCTTGTCCACAAACTGTTTTTTGACAAAAGCTGGACATCCCCAAATCCTTATATACTGAAGATAGGGTTTCTTCCCACTCCACATCTGATATGGTGTGGTAGGCACAGTTTTGGTTGGAACTCTGTTCAAAATATATGCCGCTGATTCTAGCGCATATCCCCAGAAAGATCGCGGTAACTCAGCATTACTCATCATGGATCGTACCATATCCAATAGGGTTCGATTCCGTCTCTCCGATACACCGTTGTGCTGTGGAGTGTATGGAGGAGTAAGCTGAGAGAGAATTCCTTTCTCTTTTAGGTAACCTAGGAACTCGGCACTTAAGTATTCTCCACCTCGATCAGATCTCAGTGTCTTAATACTTTTGCTTGTTTGGTTTTCCGCTTCACTCTTGTATTCCAGGAATTTCTCAAAGGCCTCTGATTTATGTTTCATTAAGAAAACATATCCATACCTAGAGAAATCATCTGTTAAAGTAATGAAGTAGGAATAACCACCTCTCGCATGTGTAGACATTGGACCACATACATCACTGTGTATGAGTCCTAAGAGCTCGCTCGCTCTTACTCCTTGTCCAGTAAATGGAGTCTTTGTCATCTTTCTTTTGAGACAAGATTGACAAGTGTCATAAGTTTGATATTCGAACGTGTCCAAATATCCTTCTCTATGCAACTTAGTGAACCTTCTCTCATTGATGTGACCCAGTCTACAATGCCATAAGAAAGCTTTATTCAAATCTGGAGACTTTCTTTTTAGTGTGTTCTGGACATTGAAAATTTGGAGTTGGTTTAAAACATATATGCCGTTATTTAGAGTACCGGACCCAATCAAACCATGATTAAGGTGGATGTTGACAACATCTCTTACAAACGTGAAATCATAACCTTTATTTGATAACAAGGAAACTGATATGATATTACACGTTAAGCTGGGTACAAAATAACAGTTATGTAAAACCAAAATGTGTCCACTCGTCAATCCTAGGTGATAATCCCCGACGGACGCAGCTCCCACGCTAGCTCCGTTAGCAACCCTGAGCATCATATCACCTTCCTTCAGCACTCTACGGTTTCTCAGTGCCTGCAATGAATTGCAAATATGAGATCCTGATCCGGTATCCAATACCCAGGAAGTAGAGTTGATCGACAGACAATTCTCAATTACAAACACACCTGAAGTCGAAGCCACAGCTTGCTTCGGTTCCTGGTTCTTGGCGTTCCACGCCTTGCAATCCTTCTTCCAGTGCCCTTTCCTGTGACAATGGAAGCACTCATCCTGACCAACTATCGGTACTGCTTTCTTTTTCTTTCCCTTCCCTCCCACCTTACTAACACCTCCTCTAGGTCTAGGTGCGGCCTTCTTCTTCCTTCCTTTGGCCCTAGCCTTGGACCCGGAAGAAGATGAACCGCCAACAAACATAGCGGGTGTTTCCCTTGATTTCTTCAAGGTGCCCTCTGCACTCCTTAACATGTTCAGGAGTTCCGGAAGTTCAACTTCTTTTCTTTGAAGGTTGAAGTTCAGGATAAACTGGGCGTAGGTGTGAGGAAGGGACTGGAGAATAAGGTCTGTATAGAGCTCATTATCCAAAGTCGTCCCAAGGTCTGCGAGCTCTTCTATATAGCCGATCATCTGTAGGACATGTTCACCTACTGATGACCCGACAGCCAACCTCGCTCGAAACAAGTTCTTAGAGGTCTCGTATCTTGCTATACGAGATTGCTCTCTATAAAGTTCCTTTGTATGGAGAAATATGCCATCTAGGGACATATCCTCGTGCCTCCTCTGATGTTCATTGTCCATCGAGGCAAGCACGATGCACTTGGCTCTCGCGCAATCTAAATCCCAGGTTTTGCGGATTTCCTTATCCGCATTGCTGGATTTGGGACCAGGGACAGCAGGTGCCGTAGCGGTGAGGACGTACCCCAGTTTGTCATAGGTCAAAGCCATTTTGACATTCCGCAGCCAATCTTTATAGTTTGGCCCCGTCAGTATATTTTTCTCTAAAAGTAACTTAAGTCCAGTCATTTTCAGGGTCGCTGCAATTAGGAGAGAGAGAAGAAAACTCTTTAGCATGATGCTCTTGCAAGTTTAGAGTGGTTTTTAGTTTATCTAAACTGGATGGCTCCCACTGTTTCTCGAATCCTTCCTCAAACCATAAAAGAAGATTAGCCAAGACTATTCTCACCGTACAATACTTGCTTAACCGTTCAGCCAGGCCGGTGTCGATACTTCGAGGGAGGTTTTCCAACGCTTTCGCGAAGTTCCTTAATTAAATAACCTCTTTTCTCTGGGGACGTAACCCCGCTGACACTTTTCTGGACACCTACTAGGTTTATAGCATTGATCGTTAAGTGACGAATATCCTGATAAGTAGCATATACTCACAGTAGGATCGGGATCCAAATATCATCGTCTGATAATGTTGTAGGAATGCTACCAACATTCATCAAACTCAAAATGGTATGCAAATTTCAGTTTCTTTAGAAATTCCCGATATGGATTTTTTTGCCCCATGCTCTTATGACCTTGGCGTTGGTCAAAATGTCATAAGTCACATGTCAAGTTCTACCCATCATTATCTTGTTAATTTGAACCCATCCGTATATATCCCTGACGTTGGCCAAATGATAATACGACTGTCCCAAATCAACTCATCTATCTATGCAACAAATGAATACCCAGCAGCTACCAAACACTATGCCATGACGTTGGCCAAAACTGCATAGCTTGAATACTACTGAATACCCAAATGAAATGACGGAGGGCTACGACTGGTTTTGGCGAAACCGTGAACGTAGTGAACTTGATATAACCGAAGGAACCTGATAGCTTTTAAAAGGAGTGGTTAAATCTCCGCATTTTAAAAATATCTGTTTTAAAAATAACCGAGTGGTTTCTTTTAAATTGTTCCAACGATTAAAACTTTGGTTTATTTTCTTTGCATTATAGATAATGCGTCCCATCATTAACCTATCATTACAGAAAACAACGAAAATACAACGTCCTCTTATGCCATCCGCATTCGCCACTGGGTCCCGTCATCACCCGTTAGGTTACTTAACTAACGACAGAGCGGGGGCTGGGCTAGCGCGGGTGTAAAACATAAGTGACGTCTAAATAGCTGCAATAAATATAGATATTTTACATTCGTCTGACGCAATGATATACATTCCAGAACACAGATAAACAATATTGGATTTGCAAGCAATCTGTATTTCTTTTGAGCCTGCAAGAAAAGACAGATTACACAGTTGTGATGAATAGCCGTTACCCCACCCTCGACCCCTACGGGTACGGCAAACTACCCACCCGGCAGTCTGTGTACCCCACCTTGGGTCAGTCCTAGGAGCAAAAACAGTAAAATGAAATAATACAACGGTGGCTACGACCGCAACCTGGAAGTGCCCCGCAAAAATAATATTACAACAAATTACATTTACAACAAATGAATTAAACAATAACCCATTGCTAACCCCGGCTATACACCACAACAGTCCAATACAGTTTATATGCACAAACAGATATAACCATTTCAGAAATGTGCAACCCCCTGCCAACCGACATACTAGCAGTTAGGGGAGGTTTACGAACACATTAAACAATCACAGATATAATCCAATATGCAAATACTGTACAATTTCGATCGATTAAACAACATCAATATTGCTCCAAAATCTGCTCTGTTAAACAGTAACCTGAGCAAATATTAAATATTCCAGAAAACCCCAAATATTACACAGAAGCAACAGAAGAAAAATCGGCTCCTGACTCGCCAACTCGGCGGCGGAAGCGCGGCGACTCAGTAGGCTGAGGCCGCTCTTCCGCGGCGAGTTGGACGATTCAGGCGACTGTTTTTCTTGGGTGTTCTACTGGTGTCATGACAAGCTCTCTGAACTCACCTGAAAAATTTTTGGACATCATTTAAATTTCGACAGAAACTTGCATTTTTTAGGGTTTTCCGGCTTCGTTTTTCAGTTCGAAATTCGTACAAATTTGTAATTAAGTTATTTAGTGTTTAGCGAGGCTCTGATACCACTGTAAGTCGATGTAGTACACCCTAGTACTTGTGGGGAGGCGGAATTTTCAAAAACGATCATGTTTAAAGAACGAAAATCGACTAACCGCTTGAATCGAAGCTAAACTTTAAATAACCGTACACAAAGAGTTTCTTATCAATTGTGTTTAGGGATTATACCTAATGAAACCGGTCCTTCGTCTTTGTGTCTTCCTTTGTTCTCCTCGACCTTCTCTAGGTAGTAGACGATCCACCCGAGAGCAAAACACCAAGCTACACCTCTAACTTGAGGTAACTAATCTACTTTGATTGCTAATCAAAGAAGAAAGGATGATATAGAGTGAAGGTAATGGATGTTTAAGTCTAACTAAACCTTTGATCTCAACACATGAGGATTAAGGATTAGTCTCTTGAAGATGAGAGCTTGAGGAGAGAGAATGTGAGATGAGATAATGAGATGAGAGAGAGTGTATCATAATATATTATGAAGCATTCTTATTAAAGAATAATCAATAATAGAAATGAATAAGCATGCTTCATAAATGAAAAGAGGTGATTCATTAACATGAGTCATTAAGCATTTATGGTGCATTAATGATCATGATGAATCACCCTCATGACTGACTAATCTTATCCAAAGCTTATGTCACCTTAACCTCCTTAGTCACATCTTCTAGAAGCTTCTCGTACAATTACGAGAACGCCCCTCCAATCCGCAAAAATACGGAAAAACTTTAGACTGTAAAAATCCAATAACCGGATACCAGTAACTGGCTTAAACCAAAGCCGACTGGTAAAAACTCTCCGAAAGTCGTACGTGCGTAAACGCACGTATGTGTCCGAACCCTTTGTCGCAAAACCATGCGACCTCTATATCGTTTCGCCTGGAGTAGGAAACTCTCTGTGTGGGACTCTAGAGACTCGACTACTACGCTGGCAGTGGGTTTAACCACAGACCGCAAGCGGCACTAGCTGTACGTAACGGTCCCCAGGTAGTTGTCGATAAGAAAGCCGATGAGAAAACCCATCCGAACTCCTACTGAGTCTGATGTGACAATCTCCATACAGTCCGGTCCGTTCGTCCAAGACTATCGCATATCGGGCCTAGGGGGCGGCAAGCGTCAGTCCCCTAATAGCGGTATAAGTCGTGTCGGAGGGAAGCCCATTACACCCTGAGAAACTACTGGAACCTACCAGCAAATCTCGCTTGCCCTGGCCAGGGACTTTGCGTAATGGCTCTCTGACACAGCACGATATCTACTCCCAATACCGGGAGGGACGAATCCTGTCTAACCGCCACTGCCTCCAAGTGCTCGGGACTGCACCCAACTGCTACCTGTTTGCACGACTCCTTTGAGCCGTGGTAGGGTAGCAATCTAAGAACAGTGGGACACACTCGAGGCGAAGTAGCAGTGTCAAGTCTGCGGACTACGCTGTACTCATGTCACCTGGGAACTGTTCACTGACGACTGGTATCAAACCAACCAACAGTTCCCTGTGAGTCCTGTCCGGTGTACCCGTAACCTAACGAGCACCTGTATACTATCTCCAGTACGACGTACTGACGGCTGTGGGACAGACCATCTCCCCAACTGGGATGAGAAGCGTACACACCAGTCTACTCCGGAGTATCGATGCTCTGTCTCGATAATCCAACGACCAGGGACCTGAATAAGGATGTGCTTGTAGACTACCCAGCCCCCACTAGTGTGACTGCCATCACAACGCTGGTAGACAAGCAAGATCCTAAGAGCTCTATCAATACGTACACTCACATATTAAGATAGAAAAACCAAGTAGCATACTACCATGTTTAGCAAGACTGTTATATACATGTGAATATCCCAAGCTTCAATTAAGTAATATACAAGCTAGTATGATACAGTAATGGCCTTCTAGGGCATAAACACTAACAATCTCCCACTTGCACTAGGGCCATGTACTGGCATATCGTAGACCAATGATCTCGAGCAGCCTCTCGAACTGAATCTGAGGAAGGGCCTTCGTGAATGGATCAGCAATGTTCTCTTCTGAAGCAACTCTCCGAACCTCGATCTCCTGACGATCAATGATCTCCCTGATCAGGTGATACCGCCTCAAGATGTGTCTGGACTTCTGATGGGACCTTGGTTCCTTCGCTAAAGCTATAGCTCCGTTGTTGTCGCAATACAGAGGTATTGGATCAACTATGGTAGGAACAACCTGAAGTTCTGTTAGGAACTTCTTCATCCAGACTGCTTCTTTTGCGGCATCGCAAGCAGCTATATACTCCGCTTCCATCATCGAGTCAGCAACGGTGTCTTGCTTGGAGCTCTTCCAGCACACCGCCCCTCCATTGAGGGTAAAGACATAACCCGACATGGACTTGGAATCGTCCTTATCACTCTGGAAGCCGGAATCAGCAAAGGCCTCCAACCTGAGGTCTTTTCCGCCGTAAACCAAGAACATCTCCTTAGTCCTCCTCAGGTACTTGAGAATGTTCTTTACTGCTATCCAGTGTTTCTCCCCTGGGTCTGACTGATACCGGCTTACCACGCTCAGTGCGTAAGCTACATCTGGTCTGGTACACAACATCGCATACATTATAGAGCCTACCGCAGAAGCGTAGGGTATAATAGACATGCGTTCCCTTTCCAAATCAGTCTTGGGAGACATCTCTTTGGAGAGGGTGATTCCGTGACAAGCCGGTAGATTACCGCGCTTAGAATCTTCCATACTGAATCTTTTCAGTACAGTGTCGATATACCTGGACTGCGAAAGTCCCAACATCCTCTTGGATCTATCACGATAGATCCGGATCCCCAGAATGTAAGAGGCATCACCCAGGTCTTTTATGGAGAACCTGTGTGACAAGAATCCTTTGACAGATTGTAGCATAGGAATGTCATTTCCTATCAATAGAATGTCATCCACGTTCAAGACGAGGAATACGACACTTCTGGCTACAACTTTACTATATATGCACGGCTCATCTGGATTTTTGATAAAGTCATATTCTTTGACTGTCTCATCAAAACAGATGTTCCAACTCCGCGATGCCTGCTTTAGTCCATAAATAGACTTAAGCAGCTTGCATACTTTCCCGCTGCTCCCACTCTGATTGAAACCCTCTGGCTGATCCATATAGACGCTCTCTTCTAAATTTCCATTCAGAAAAGCCGTCTTTACGTCCATCTGCCAGATTTCATAATCATGGAAGGCAGCAATAGCAAGAAGGACCCGAATGGATTTGAGCATAGCCACTGGAGAAAAAGTTTCGTCATAGTCCAAACCAGGTCTTTGACGAAAACCCTTTGCAACAAGTCTAGCCTTATAGGTTTCCACCTGTCCATCTACACCAATCTTGTTCTTGAAGATCCATTTGCATCCTATGGGTTTTACCCCATCTGGAGCAAAGTCCAAAGTCCATACTTTGTTGGTGTACATGGACTCCATTTCGGTCCGCATTGCATCTAGCCATCGTACCGAGTCGCCGCTCTGGATGGCCTGCTGGAAGTCAGTAGGTTCATCATCATCTATGATGCAATCCTCTCTATCCCCGTCTATGAGAAAACGGTAGTATCTCTCAGGCGGATGAGACGGCCTACTACTCCTGCGGAGGGGTGCGGGAATGTTCTGTTCTTCTTGAACTTCTGGTTCTACCAAACTTTCAGTAGCAGCTTGTGGTTCTGGAATTTCTTCCAGTTCTATTTCGCTCCCATTAGTATCCTTTTCTAAAACTTGTTGTTCTAGAAAATGGGCATTACGAGAAACAAAAACCTTTTGTTCCTCTGCGTAATAGAAACAATATCTCTTGGAGTTCTTTGGATATCCTACAAGCATACATTTTACTGATCGTGCCTCGAGCTTGTCCACAAACTGCTTTTTGACAAAAGCTGGACATCCCCAAATCCTTATATACTGAAGATAGGGTTTCTTCCCACTCCACATCTGATATGGTGTGGTAGGCACAGTTTTGGTTGGAACTCTGTTCAAAATATATGCCGCTGATTCTAGCGCATATCCCCAGAAAGATCGCGGTAACTCAGCATTACTCATCATGGATCGTACCATATCCAATAGGGTTCGATTCCGTCTCTCCGATACACCGTTGTGCTGTGGAGTGTATGGAGGAGTAAGCTGAGAGAGAATTCCTTTCTCTTTTAGGTAACCTAGGAACTCGGCACTTAAGTATTCTCCACCTCGATCAGATCTCAGTGTCTTAATACTTTTGCCTGTTTGGTTTTCCGCTTCACTCTTGTATTCCAGGAATTTCTCAAAGGCCTCTGATTTATGTTTCATTAAGAAAACATATCCATACCTAGAGAAATCATCTGTAAAAGTAATGAAGTAGGAATAACCACCTCTCGCATGTGTAGACATTGGACCACATACATCACTGTGTATGAGTCCTAAGAGCTCGCTCGCTCTTACTCCTTGTCCAGTAAATGGAGTCTTTGTCATCTTTCCTTTGAGACAAGATTGACAAGTGTCATAAGTTTGATATTCGAACGTGTCCAAATATCCTTCTCTATGCAACTTAGTCAACCTTCTCTCATTGATGTGACCCAGTCTACAATGCCATAAGAAAGCTTTATTCAAATCTGGAGACTTTCTTTTTAGTGTGTTCTGGACATTGAAAATTTGGAGTTGGTTTAAAACATATATGCCGTTATTTAGAGTACCGGACCCAATCAAACCATGATTAAGGTGGATGTTGACAACATCTCTTACAAACGTGAAATCATAACCTTTATTTGATAACAAGGAAACTGATATGATATTACACGTTAAGCTGGGTACAAAATAACAGTTATGTAAAACCAAAATGTGTCCACTCGTCAATCCTTGGTGATAATCCCCGACGGACGCAGCTCCCACGCTAGCTCCGTTAGCAACCCTGAGGATCATATCACCTTCCTTCAGCACTCTACGGTTTCTCAGTGCCTGCAATGAATTGCAAATATGAGATCCTGATCCGGTATCCAATACCCAGGAAGTAGAGTTGATCGACAGACAATTCTCAATTACAAACACACCTGAAGTCGAAGCCACAGCTTGCTTCGGTTCCTGGTTCTTGGCGTTCCACGCCTTGCAATCCTTCTTCCAGTGCCCTTTCCTGTGACAATGGAAGCACTCATCCTGACCAACTATCGGTACTGCTTTCTTTTTCTTTCCCTTCCCTCCCACCTTACTAACACCTCCTCTAGGTCTAGGTGCGGCCTTCTTCTTCCTTCCTTTGGCCCTAGCCTTGGACCCGGAAGAAGATGAACCGCCAACAAACATAGCGGGTGTTTCCCTTGATTTCTTCAAGGTGCCCTCTGCACTCCTTAACATGTTCAGGAGTTCCGGAAGTTCAACTTCTTTTCTTTGAAGGTTGAAGTTCAGGATAAACTGGGCGTAGGTGTGAGGAAGGGACTGGAGAATAAGGTCTGTATAGAGCTCATTATCCAAAGTCGTCCCAAGGTCTGCGAGCTCTTCTATATAGCCGATCATCTGTAGGACATGTTCACCTACTGATGACCCGACAGCCAACCTCGCTCGAAACAAGTTCTTAGAGGTCTCGTATCTTGCTATACGAGATTGCTCTCCATAAAGTTCCTTTGTATGGAGAAATATGCCATCTAGGGACATATCCTCGTGCCTCCTCTGATGTTCATTGTCCATCGAGGCAAGCATGATGCACTTGGCTCTCGCGCAATCTAAATCCCAGGTTTTGCGGATTTCCTTATCCGCATTGCTGGATTTGGGACCAGGGACAGCAGGTGCCGTAGCGGTGAGGACGTACCCCAGTTTGTCATAGGTCAAAGCCATTTTGACATTCCGCAGCCAATCTTTATAGTTTGGCCCCGTCAGTATATTTTTCTCTAAAAGTAACTTAAGTCCAGTCATTTTCAGGGTCGCTGCAATTAGGAGAGAGAGAAGAAAACTCTTTAGCATGATGCTCTTGCAAGTTTAGAGTGGTTTTTAGTTTATCTAAACTGGATGGCTCCCACTGTTTCTCGAATCCTTCCTCAAACCATAAAAGAAGAATTAGCCAAGACTATTCTCACCGTACAATACTTGCTTAACCGTTCAGCCAGGCCGGTGTCGATACTTCGAGGGAGGTTTTCCAACGCTTTCGCGAAGTTCCTTAATTAAATAACCTCTTTTCTCTGGGGGCGTAACCCCGCTGACACTTTTCTGGACACCTACTAGGTTTATAGCATTGATCGTTAAGTGACGAATATCCTGATAAGTAGCATATACTCACAGTAGGATCGGGATCAAAATATCATCGTCTGATAATGTTGTAGGAATGCTACCAACATTCATCAAACTCAAAATGGTATGCATCTCTTTGCAAATTTCAGTTTCTTTAGAAATTCCCGATATGGATTTTTTTGCCCCATGCTCTTATGACCTTGGCGTTGGTCAAAATGTCATAAGTCACATGTCAAGTTCTACCCATCATTATCTTGTTAATTTGAACCCATCCGTATATATCCCTGACGTTGGCTAAATGATAATACGACTGTCCCAAATCAACTCATCTATCTATGCAACAAATGAATACCCAGCAGCTACCAAACACTATGCCATGACGTTGGCCAAAACTGCATAGCTTGAATACTACTGAATACCCAAATGAAATGACGGAGGGCTACGACTGGTTTTGGCGAAACCGTGAACGTAGTGAACTTGATATAACCGAAGGAACCTGATAGCTTTTAAAAGGAGTGGTTAAATCTCCGCATTTTAAAAATATCTGTTTTAAAAATAACCGAGTGGTTTCTTTTAAATTGTTCCAACGATTAAAACTTTGGTTTATTTTCTTTGCATTATAGATAATGCGTCCCATCATTAACCTATCATTACAGAAAACAACGAAAATACAACGTCCTCTTATGCCATCCGCATTCGCCACTGGGTCCCGTCATCACCCGTTAGGTTACTTAACTAACGACAGAGCGGGGGCTGGGCTAGCGCGGGTGTAAAACATAAGTGACGTCTAAATAGCTGCAATAAATATAGATATTTTACATTCGTCTGACGCAATGATATACATTCCAGAACACAGATAAACAATATTGGATTTGCAAGCAATCTGTATTTCTTTTGAGCCTGCAAGAAAAGACAGATTACACAGTTGTGATGAATAGCCGTTACCCCACCCTCGACCCCTACGGGTACGGCAAACTACCCACCCGGCAGTCTGTGTACCCCACCTTGGGTCAGTCCTAGGAGCAAAAACAGTAAAATGAAATAATACAACGGTGGCTACGACCGCAACCTGGAAGTGCCCCGCAAAAATAATATTACAACAAATTACATTTACAACAAATGAATTAAACAATAACCCATTGCTAACCCCGGCTATACACCACAACAGTCCAATACAGTTTATATGCACAAACAGATATAACCATTTCAGAAATGTGCAACCCCCTGCCAACCGACATACTAGCAGTTAGGGGAGGTTTACGAACACATTAAACAATCACAGATATAATCCAATATGCAAATACTGTACAATTTCGATCGATTAAACAACATCAATATTGCTCCAAAATCTGCTCTGTTAAACAGTAACCTGAGCAAATATTAAATATTCCAGAAAACCCCAAATATTACACAGAAGCAACAGAAGAAAAATCGGCTCCTGACTCGCCAACTCGGCGGCGGAAGCGCGGCGACTCAGTAGGCTGAGGCCGCTCTTCCGCGGCGAGTTGGACGATTCAGGCGACTGTTTTTCTTGGGTGTTCTACTGGTGTCATGTCAAGCTCTCTGAACTCACCTGAAAAATTTTTGGACATCATTTAAATTTCGACAGAAACTTGCATTTTTTAGGGTTTTCCGGCTTCATTTTTCCGTTCGAAATTCGTACAAATTTGCAATTAAGTTATTTAGTGTTTAGCGAGGCTCTGATACCACTGTAAGTCGATGTAGTACACCCCAGTACTTGTGGGGAGGCGGAATTTTCAAAAACGATCATGTTTAAAGAACGAACATCGACTAACCGCTTGAATCGAAGCTAAACTTTAAATAACCGTACACAAAGAGTTTCTTATCAATTGTGTTTAGGGATTATACCTAATGAAACCGGTCCTTCGTCTTTGTGTCCTCCTTTGTTCTCTCGACCTTCTCTAGGTAGTAGACGATCCACCCGAGAGCAAAACACCAAGCTACACCTCTAACTTGAGGTAACTAATCTACTTTGATTGCTAATCAAAGAAGAAAGGATGATATAGAGTGAAGGTAATGGATGTTTAAGTCTAACTAAACCTTTGATCTCAACACATGAGGATTAAGGATTAGTCTCTTGAAGATGAGAGCTTGAGGAGAGAGAATGTGAGATGAGATAATGAAATGAGAGAGAGTGTATCATAATATATTATGAAGCATTCTTATTAAAGAATAATCAATAATAGAAATGAATAAGCATGCTTCATAAATGAAAAGAGGTGATTCATTAACATGAGTCATTAAGCATTTATGGTGCATTAATGATCATGATGAATCACCCTCATGACTCACTAATCTTATCCAAAGCTTATGTCACCTTAACCTCCTTAGTCACATCTTCTAGAAGCTTCTCGTACAATTACGAGAACGCCCCTCCAATCCGCAAAAATACGGAAAAACTTTAGACTGTAAAAATCCAATAACCGGATACCAGTAACTGGCTTAAACCAAAGCCGACTGGTAAAAACTGTCCGAAAGTCGTACGTGCGTAAACGCGCGTATGCGTCCGAACCCTTTGTCGCAAAACCATGCGACCTCTATATCGTTTCGCCTGGAGTAGGAAACTCTCTGTGTGGGACTCTAGAGACTCGACTACTACGCTGGCAGTGGGTTTAACCACAGACCGCAAGCGGCACTAGCTGTACGTAACGGTCCCCAGGTAGTTGTCGATAAGAAGGCCGATGAGAAAACCCATCCGAACTCCTACTGAGTCTGATGTGACAATCTCCATACAGTCTGGTCCGTTCGTCCAAGACTATCGCATATCGGGCCTAGGGGGCGGCAAGCGTCAGTCCCCTAATAGCGGTATAAGTCGTGTCGGAGGGAAGCCCATTACACCCTGAGAAACTACTGGAACCTACCAGCAAATCTCGCTTGCCCTGGCCAGGGACTTTGCGTAATGGCTCTCTGACACAGCACGATATCTACTCCCAATACCGGGAGGGACGGATCCTGTCTAACCGCCACTGCCTCCAAGTGCTCGGGACTGCACCCAACTGCTACCTGTTTGCACGACTCCTTTGAGCCGTGGTAGGGTAGCTATCTAAGAACAGTGGGACACACTCGAGGCGAAGTAGCAGTGTCAAGTCTGCGGACTACGCTGTACTCATGTCACCTGGGAACTGTTCACTGACGACTGGTATCAAACCAACCAACAGTTCCCTGTGAGTCCTGTCCGGTGTACCCGTAACCTAACGAGCACCTGTATACTATCTCCAGTACGACGTACTGACGGCTGTGGGACAGACCATCTCCCCAACTGGGATGAGAAGCGTACACACCAGTCTACTCCGGAGTATCGATGCTCTGTCTCGATAATCCAACGACCAGGGACTTGAATAAGGATGTGCTTGTAGACTACCCAGCCCCCACTAGTTTGACTGCCATCACAACGCTGGTAGACAAGCAAGATCCTAAGAGCTCTATCAATACGTACACTCACATATTAAGATAGAAAAACCAAGTAGCATACTACCATGTTTAGCAAGACTGTTATATACATGTGAATATCCCAAGCTTCCATTAAGTAATATACAAGCTAGTATGATACAGTAATGGCCTTCTAGGGCATAAACACTAACAAAATATACATACAACGGGTACATCGACCGCAACCAGGTCGTGCCCCAAAATAATAATACAAACAGGCAGTGACGGCGGTCCACATGTCGGACGCTCGCCCCGCAATATCAAATGTACATAATACAACCACAACTGTACTAGCATTGCAACCAGTCTATCCCCCATGACCGATCCGCAACATCACAGCAAAAACAGAACATCAACGTGAAAGTCACGTTCGCAAATCCGTCTAACCGGGCTATAGCAGTCAGACCGGGTTTACCGATCAAGTGACATTCACGGTCGCAGATATAATGTAAATACTGTGAAATAATGTGTTTAAAATATCCGATCAATCAAAATTATAATAAGTGGGCCCCAAGTACTACTGTAGCAGATCAGGAAATTCTGGGCCCAATATCAATATTCCAAAACCCCAATTTTAACCCCAGAAAGATACTGTAGAAATTTGGTGCATGGATCCCCACAGTGTGCGGCGGAACCGCGGCCCAAAGGGGGTTTTAGCCGCGGTTCCGCGCCTCCACTGTGGATTCACCCTGTCAAATTTCTACAGTAGCCTAGTAGTCTCCAGTACATTAATTTGATACAACCTGAAAAAATTTTGGAGACCAAAAAATTTCAACAGAAAACTGTCGCTAGCAAAAATGTAGATTTTGGAATTTTGGTCGATCGGAAATGCAAAACACATTAAACCAAGCTAGACTAAGTTAATGGCGAGGCTTTGATACCACTGTAAGTGCACGGCGGCGCCCCGGCCGTCAATCCGACGGCCAAATGCGGAAGCGGTGATAAACTTTAAATTTTACTTGAACTGGCAAACCGCCGCGCACTAATACCCAGATCGAACCATTAATTAGTCCTAGCTAATTACAAAATGGGAAAGAGAGATATACCGACTGATCCAAGTCCTCCGGTCTTCTTGTCGTCGTCCCGATCTCCTGCGGAAGCTCCGGTCTCCTCCTCGTCGCCGGAAGTGCAACACATCGCCTACTTCTTTTACGGGCTCCCACCTCAATGCCGAGGCAACTCGGGCACGAAGCTGGCTAGTCGACGTGCCCAAGGTTTGCTGTAGAATGTGTAGAGGCTATGTCTCATTTTGGGATTCATGGAGGTGCCATTTTAGTGGAGGGATGATACAAGAACAATGTGGAGGGACATGGGGATTTTTGGAGCATGAAATGAAGCAAAACCCCATACCCAAATTTTTGGACAGCCCCCTTCCTATCATGGCCGGCCATCATAATGTGGTGGAGAGAATGGAGAGTGACCAAAAAGAATTATACAAGAGAGAGAGAGAGGAATGGTTATCATATGGAAAATAATGATCACAAAGAAAAGTCCTCACTCAACAACCATATCATCTCCCATCATCAACAATCATGTCCACAAAAGTCATGCCATCATGACAAGAAGAAGTCAAGAAGTCAAGGTCAATGAAAAGCTATCATGACACAAGAATATGCAAAGACCCCCTCCATAAATGCTCATTTGCAACAATGCAAATAAGCCCTCCTCCACCAAACTTCGGCCAATGAACGATACAAAGGAAATCGGCCGAAACGGAAAGCAAACTGGCAACTCCAGAAAACTGGTCCTGTAATAAATTACAGGAAAACCCCGATACTGTGCATACACACCGGCATTTGTATTCCGACCGAAATACAAATGCAATGAGACAAAATCTACACTGTACTATACTAGGATCCGGCTTAAACCAAAGTCGGCTAGTAATATCTGTCCGATCATGATCCGTGCAATACCGCACGTATCTGATCGAACCCTGCCATATATCCATATGGCCTATAGTACAAACTGTCCGATCCTGATCCGTGCAATACCGCACGTATCTGATCGGACCTTGCCATATCTCCATACGGCCTCTACAACTTTTCGCCCGAAAGCTGAGTAACTGAATGTGGGGGACTCTAAAGACTCGTCAACACCTTGGTTGTGGATTTAACCACTAGCACGTCAGAGGTATAAGCCAATACGTAACGGGCTACCAGGTATTGACTAAAAGGGACGTCTGTGAGCGAACTCAGCCTGACAACCCTACTGAGCCTGTCAGTGACAATATCCGTACAGTCCGGTCCGTTCGTCTATGAGCATCGCATGGCGGGCCTAGGGGGTTGGTAAAAGTCAGACCCCAAAAAGCGGTACAAGTCGTGTCGAAGTGTAGCCCAGAACACCCTGAGATACTACTGGAATACCTACCAGTAAATCTCCTTGCCTCGGCCGAGGGCTTCGTGTAATGGCTCTCCTAGACACAGCGCGACCTCACCCCCAATACCGGCAGAGACGAACCCCTGAGGATACGCTCACTGCCTCCATGTGGCTCGGGACTGTACCCAACTAAAACCTGTTTGCACGACTCCTTTGAGCCGTGGTAGGGTAGTAATCAAAGCACAGTGGGAACTCACACGAGACATATGACGATCCCCAGGTCGATGAACTAACCTGTACACATGTCACCAGGGAACTGCCATCTGACGTCTCGTATATGACCAACTAGCATGTTCCCGGCGAGTCCTGTCCGGTGTACTCATAACCCAATGAGCACCTGTATACATCTTAGGTGAACCAACTGACACCAGTGGCTTGTGAGACCGGCCACCGCCCCTCGTCGGGGTCTCGACTGTATACACTAGTCTACTCTGGAGTATCGATGCCCTGTCTCGAAACTCACACGACTAGGGACCATTTAAGGATATGCTTATAGACCCCAGCTCCCACTTATATGATCGCCCTCATACTCTGGTGGTCAAGCAAGAATCCTAGGGGCTCTATCAACGTGTAATAGCGACTTGTCAGGTCACCTAAAGCAGTACACGATGATAAAGGAAACCAGATAGCATACTATCATCTCGAGTAAGACTGTCCTACCGGGATAGGTCCTCCATCAATCATTGCAATCACGTACCTTTGACCTAATCATTGACTCTGAGGGCACTGTCTCCAACAATCTCCCACTTGCACTCAAGGCCAATTATTGCGATGTCGCATACTCACAGCCCGTGTGATACCGAACACCCAACTCCTCTACTAGTCAGTCTCACAAAGCTCGTTTGCGAAACTATTGCGTTCGAAGAACAGCCTCAGTGAGTGGATCCGCTTTGTTGTTTCTTTCTATGTCTCTCTATATCTCAAGTTCGCGGAGAAACCCATCTCCCGAAATGAGTAATACCTGTCTTAGAATGTGTCTGGATGTCTGATGGGACCTAGCTCATAAATGAACTCCAAATCCAAACTTCTTAGACTGTATCGTCAACTGAACTTAATCAGTATCCTGCGCCATGCCACCCTCAGTATTGCCTTGGACCACCTGTCCAAAATACTGCCCCTCATCAGAAGGAAAAATATAACTCTGACAACCTCCTTGTCGTCCATGTCAACCATCTCCTTGATCAGGTGACACTGCCTTAGAATATGTCTGGATCACTGATAGGACGGGCGTTCCTTGGCATAAGCCACAACTCCATTGTCACACAATGGTAGGAACGAAGTTCATCTCATGAACTATTATACACCCAGACTTCCTCTTTTGTAGCATCTTTGGTAGCGATGTATCTAGCCTTTATCATCTAGTATGCCACGGTATCTAGCTTGGAACTCTTCCAACATACCATCCCTTTACTAAGGGTAAAGACAATGCCCGTGACCGACATTCAGTCGTCCTTATCACCCTGGAACCCTTCCAGTGATTCTCCCCAGGATCGATTGATACAATCTCACTACAACTAGTGAGAATCCTAACATCCAATTACATCTATCTCACAGATTAAAACTCAGAATTTAGGAGGTATCATTTTGACCCTATGTGGAGAATCATTGTGATAAGCGGAGATTAACCGAGCGTAGCATAGGAAACTCCTTCCCTATCAAGAGTATGCCATCCACGTAGTCTACGAGGATCACCACCATAATCCCTACTACCTTTTTGTATATACAAGGTTCATCTACCATTTTGATGAAGTCAAACTCTTTGACTACCACATCAAAACAGATGTTCCAACTCCGCGATGCCTGTTTTATCACATAAAACATCTTGCATACGTTTCCGCTGCTCCCACTGTCTACGAGGCCCTCTGACTGTGTACTTATAGACTCTCTCTTCTAAAACATCATTTAGAAAAGCAGTCATGACACCCAACCGTCAGATATCATAGTCATGGTATGTAGCCGTGGCAAGTTGGATCTGGATGGACTTAAGCATAGGTACTTAGAAAAGGTTTCAACATAATCCAAACCTGGTTAATTATGCAAACCTTTAACAAGTCTAGCTTTGAAAGTGTCAACTTTTCCATGTACACCAAGTAATCTTCTCAAGATATACTTGCGCCTGATGGGGATTTAACCCTTCAGATAAAGCAACCAAAGTCCATACATTGTTGGTGTATAAGGATTCAATCTCAGATCACTAAGCATCCTGCCATTCTTACAGAGTCCCACTCCTGATGGCCAGTTCGAAACTAGTTGGGTCATCATCTCATGATGCAATCCTCGCTCCCACTGTCATAGAGAAACCAATGTATCTCTCAGGTGGGTGAGGAACCCTGCTAGATCGGCGGAGAGGCTGAGATTCGTTGGAAACTATTGAATCCTTTGGTTCTACCAAATCATCAGCTGCAGTTTGTATAGCTGGAACTACTTCCAGTTCTACCACATGTCCACTAATTTCTTCACAAGAAATTCCCTTTTCACAAAGGTGGCATGCTGAGAAACAAAACAACTTTTGTTCCTCGGTTTGGTAGAAGATATTCCCTTGCGAATGCTTGGGATATCCAACAAACTTCTACAGAACTGACTTTGCCTCGAGTTTGTCCAGATTTTTCTTTTAGACATAGGCCGGACAACCCCAAATCTTAACAAACTTAAGATATGGGCTCTTCCCTTTTCATATCTCATATGAAGTGGTAGGCAACTGATTTGATCGGAACCCTATTCAATAGGTATGCAACTTCATAAGTGCATAACTCCCAAAAGGAAATAGGTAACTCAGTAGTACTCTTCATAGAGCACACCTTATCATATATGGTGTGATTGCTCCGCCCCGATACACCGACATGCTGTGGTGTATGCAGAGGAATAATGCTGAGAGAGAATCTCATTCTCCTTTAGAATAATCCAGGAATTCCGTGCTCAAGTATTTTCCTCCTTGATCACATCAAAGGACATAATACTTATACCCATTTTGGTTCTCTATTTCTAACTTATATTCTGTGAATATCTCAAAAGCTTCGGACTTGTGTTTCAACAGGAACATATGTCTGAATCTTGAGAGATTATCAGAGAATGTAATGAAATACAAAGAACCGGTCTTGGTATGTGTAGACAGGGGACCTACATACATCAACATGTATCATCCCAAGAGTTCACTAACTCTTTCTCTGTTTCCAGTAAACGGAGCTATGGTCATCTTATCTTTGTGACATGACTGGCAAGTTTCACAAGATGTAAATTCAAACTGATTTAAATATGCATCTTAATGTAACTTGAGCTAGTCGGGTCGCATTGATAAGACCCAGTCTACAATACCTCAAGAAGGATTCGCTCATTTCTGAACTCTTCCTCTTGTGTGTGTTCTGTATACTAAGAACTGTAGTTTGATTTAGAACGTCAATGCTTTTAGATAACGTGCCTGAACTGATCAACTTTTGATATAGGAAATGTTCAAAACATTATCCAACAATACAAAATTATATCCTTCTTTACTAATAAAGAGACTGATATGATGTTGTATATCAGGTTCGGTATCTAACAACATTCATTCAGAATCAATGTATTCTGGTAATACAGGGTGATAGTGACCAACAGACTTGGCTGCAACACTTGCACCGTTTTCTATCTCATGAAACTTATCACCCGTTCTCAGTTCTCTACCTATCTGTAGCCCATGTAACAAATTACATATGCGGGATCCTGATTCAGTATCTCATACCCAGAACGTAAAGGATACTGAGAAACAGTTCTCTATAATGAACACACCCGAAGAAGATGCATCATCATGCACTTTCTTCGTTTGGGCGGCACGGGAATTCTGGTAATCCCCTATTTCCTACTCTGTCTTATAACAATTATAAGTTGGAGCGAGACTAACGTTCCCCAGCGCAGTATAACAAGCGGGTTCGGTCAATACATCCGTATTATTATCTTGATTAAGGCGTGACATGGTCTCTACCTGGAGAGAGAGATAAGAAAACACTCTGCGTGCGCTCTTGCAAGATCAGATTGGTTATTATTTTATCTAATCAGGATGGCTCCCACTGTTTTTATCAAATCTTCCTTCAAACCCTAAAAGGAAAGACTAACCGGGATTAATTACACCCTACAACTTCGCCAATTTTTCAGCCAGGACAGTGTCGGTATTTTGAGGGAGATTCCCCGTGCTTTCGCACGGACCTAATTAAAGTAAACCTCGTTTTCCCAGAAGCGTAACCCTGTTGACACCTTTCTAGACACCTACTTGATCGGCTAATTGTAATGTGTAAAACTCTCCAAGGAGTAACAATTACTCGCAGTGGGTATCGGGATCCAACTATCTCATAGAAGGTATGCAATCTCATTGCAAATTTAAACACTTGAAATTCCCGATAATATTTTGCCCCAAACGATCTATGACCTTGACAAGGTCAACAAACCATAGACCGTAAGTCAAGTTCAACCCGTCATTTCTTGATTGAATTAAACCCACCCGCACGACCCTTGACAAGGTCAACAATGTAAGTCCGCGGTGGCGCCCCGGCCGTCGATCCGACGCCGGAAACGCGGAAACGAAAAACTTTCCAAACTAGCAAACCGGCACCACCGCGCACTTTTATCCCGGATCGGGCCATTAACCTAGCAACTAGCAAACTAAAATACGGGTAGAGAGTTATACCAAGCGATCCGTGTCTTTCGGTCTTCGTCTCCACTCCGATCTCCCGCGGAATCTCCGTCCGTCACCTCCTCGTCGGAAAGGGCACCACGTAGCCGAAAACTTTTACGGGCTCCCACCTCTGGACCGAGGCAGCTCGGGCGCGAAGTTGGCTAGCCGACGCGTCCAAGGAGTGCTATAGACTAGTGTAGAAACTTGTCTCTTTTGGGGTATGAGAAGTTGCCTTAATGGAGGTAGGAATCAAGAACTTTGGAGAGGCATTGTTCTTTTGTTGCTACAATGGAATAATGAGATAGCATAAAGAATGAGAACCACAATAATCTCCCTCCCTCTCTTTCTAGTGGCCGGCCCCTCATGAAAAATGGTGGAGATGAGATGATCAATCAAACAAGAAAGGAATATGTATGATATAAAATAAAAGGATTAAAGTCACACCCATTTCTCATCAATCCTTATCAAATAAAAGCAAAGGAAAAGACCATAAAAGAATCTCATTCTTTTTATATTCTTATCATAATGTTAACTATGGTTATGTGTAGAGAATCAATCATGGTTACATGAGATGGTTAGGGTTAAGCATGAGACAAAATGGTTGCTAAAGTCAAAGTCTTCATGAGGCTTCAACAAGCTTCCAAAATTAGCAACCATTTCATTTCTTTTCATTTTCTTTTATTCATTTATCATAAAGAAATGGATAATTAAATAAGATAAATGAATAACAAATAATAAACCCTAACCTATTCATTAACCAAGGTTTAACACTTTACACTTAACCAAAAAGCATGTATCATCAAACATGATACAAGCAAGTGCACAAAATCATATCACATATATAATGCGCACATCCGAGTGAGAAAATCCATCTTAAAGTGAACCCATACTAGTTAATGCAAAGTAATATATCAAATATATAATTATGCATTAAATCATTAAATCAACACTTGATTCAATGATCCGGTCATGTCGCACAAAACCGACTGGTATCTTTAGTAACAACTTATCGAATCAACACTTGATCCGATAACCCGGCTATATCGTGTTGGAGATAATGCCCTCAGAGTCAATTATTGGATCACAGGTACGTGATTGCAATGATTGATGGAGGACCTATCCCGGTAGGACAGTCTTACTCGAGATGATAGTATGCTATCTGGTTTACCTTTATCATCGTGTACTGTTTTAGGTGACCTGACACGTCGCTATTACACGTTGATAGAGCCCCTAGGATTCTTGCTTGACCACCAGCAGTATGAGGGCGATCATATAAGTGGGAGCTGGGGTCTATAAGCATATCCTGAAATGGTCCCTAGTCCTGTGAGTTTCGAGACAGGGCATCAATACTCCATAGTAGACTAGTGTATACAGTCGAGACCCCGACGAGGGGCGGTGGCCGGTCTCACAAGCCACTGGTGTCAGTTGGATCACCTAAGATGTATACAGGTGCTCATTGGGTTATGAGTACACCGGACAGGACTCGCCGGGAACATGCCAGTTGGTCATATACCAGACGTCAGATGGCAGTTCCCTGGTGACATGTGTGCAGGTTAGTTCATCGACCTGGGGATCGTCATTTGTCTTGTGTGAGTTCCCACTGTACTTTGATTACTACCCTACCATGGCTCAAAGGAGTCATGCAAACAGGTTTTAGTTGGGTACAGTCCCGAGCCACATGGAGGCAGTGAGCGTATCTTCAGGGGTTCGTCTCTCCCGGTATTGGGGGTGAGGTCGTGCTGTGTCTAGGAGAGCCATTACACGAAGTCCTTGGCCAAGGCAAGGAGATTTACTGGTAGGTATTCCAGTAGTATCTCAGGGTGTTCTGGGCTACACTCCGACACGACTTGTACCGCTTTTGGGGGTCTGACTTTTACCAACCCCCTAGGCCCGCCATGTGATGCTCATAGACGAACGGACCGGACTGTACGGATATTGTCACTGACAGGCTCAGTAGGGTTGTCAGGCTGAGTTCACTCACAGACATCCCTTTTAGTCAGTACCTGGTAGCCCGTTACGTATTGGCTTATACCTCTGACGTGCTAGTGGTTAAATCCACAACCAAGGTGTTGACGAGTTTTTAGAGTCCCCCACATTCTGTTACTCAGCTTTCGGGCGAAAGGTTGTAGAGGCCGTATGGAGATATGGCAAGGTCCGATCAGATACGTGCGGTATTGCACGGATCAGGATTGGACAGTTTGTACTATAGGCCGTATGGTTATGTGGCTGGGTTCGATCAGATACGTGCGGTATTGCACGGATCAGGATCGAACAGATATTACTAGCCGGTTTTGGTATAAGCCGGATTCTAGTATAGTACAGTGGAGATTTTGTCTCATTGCATTTGTATTTCGGTCGAAATACAGATGCGGGTGTGTATGCACAGTATCGGGGTTTTCCTGTAATTTATTACGGGACCAGTTTTTTTTTGGAGTTGCCAGTTTGCTTTCCGTTTCGGCCAATTTCCATTGTTCCGTTCATTGGCCGAAGATTGGTGGAGGAGGGTTTATTTGCATTGTTGCAAATAGGCATTAGTGGAGGGGGTTCTTTGCATCTTGTTGCATCATGATAGCTTTCATGATGTGCACCATCATTGACTTGATCACTTCATGATGGCTTGACTTTGTAAGCATCATGGTTGTTGATGATTAGTGTGTTGAGTGTGGTTTTGGTGTTGTGATCATTTTGTTTTTCTTTCATCATCACTTGCTTGCATCATTGCATTCCACCCACCCCCTTGACCTCTTTCTCTTTCTCTCTCCAATCACACATGGGAAAGGGGGGGGCGGCCATTTTCAAGAGAGATGGGGATTCATTTCATGTGTGGAGAAAAATATGATACTCTCATTCTTTTGTTTGCTACATTTTCCCCCACCTCTCTCCGAAGTTCTTTTTCCTCCACCACAAAAGGCAATTCCATGAACCCCAAAATGAGACTTCTTCTCTAGATATTCTACAGCATATCTTGGGCACGTCGAATAGCCGGCTTCGTGCCCGAGTTGCCTCGGCATTGAGGTGGGAGCCCGTAAAAGAAGTAGGCGATGTGGTGCACTTCCGGCGACGAGGAGGAGACGGGACATTCCGCAGGAGATCGGGACGACGACGAGAAGACCGGAGGACTCGGATCTGTCGGTATACTTCTCTTCCCTATCTTGTTAGTAGCTTAGACTTGTTAATGGTTACGATCCGGATGTTTAGTGCGCGGTGGTGCCGGTTTGCTAAGTCCGCAAAATTAAAGTTTTTCACCGCTTCCGCATTCCGGCGTCGGATTGACGACCGGGGCGCCGCCGTGCACTTACAGTGGTATCAGAGCCTCGCCATTAACTTTGTCTTGCTTTGTGTAATGTGTTTGCATTTCCGATCGATCAAAAAGTTCCAAAACCCGTATTTTGTTAGCATCAGTTTTCTGTTGGAAATTTTTAGTGTCGAAAATTTTTTCAGGTTGTAAAATATTGATGTACTGGAAAATCTAAGAGCTCTGTAAAAATTCGATGAAGTGACTCCACAGTTGGAGCGCGGAACCGCCGCGAAAACCCCCTTCCCGCCGCTGTTCCGCCGCGCACTGTGGAGATCACTGCACCAGTTTTTTACAGAGGCTTTCTGGGGTGAAAAGTGGGGTTTTGGAATAATAACATTGGGCCCAGAATTTCTTGATCTGCTACAGTTTTGATTGGGGGCCCACTTGTTAAAATTTGATTGATCGAAAATTTTAAACACATATTTCACAGTATTTACATTATATCTGCGACCGTGAATGTCACTCGATCGGTAAATCCAGTCTAACTGCTATAGCCCGGTTAGACGGATTTGCGAACGTGATTTTCACGTTGATGTTTTGTTTTTGCTGTGATGTTGCGGATCGGTCGTGGGGGATAGCCTGGATGCAATGCTAGTACGGTTGTGGTTGTATTATGTACATTTGATATTGCGGGGCGAGCGTCCGACATGTGGACTGCCGTCACTGCCTGTTTGTATTATTATTTTGGGGCACGGCCAAGTTGCGGTCATTGTATCCGGTGTATGTATATTTTACTTTCTGTACTAGGATTACCCCAGGAGGGGTGCACGGATAGCCGGGTTCTAGGGGGCAACAAGCCCGCATCTCATGGCATTGAGACGGAGGGGGCTTCACTCTGGAATTGGCGGGCTATTCGCCGCACTCGTAGGGGGTACAGGTTGACCCAAGAGGGGTGCCCAAGTTGCCGGATTCCGTGAAGTGCTGGGTGGTCCATTCACGGTACTGAAGAGGGCTGCCTCGCTTCAGGTTTTGGCGGGTGACTTGCCGCGCCCGTAGGGGTCTAGGATTTCATTGCACAGGCTATCCACACGACCAGGGGAACGTCGGGTTTCAGTAGTGGCTCTATGAAACCCGGGAATCCCAGATATCTGTATTGTTTCTGTGATGCTGTACATTTTCTGTGATGTTGCATTTCTATCACGCCTTGAGCGAAATATAATATATTGGTATATATATTATTAGATGTTGTATATGTTTTACATCCGCGCTAGTCCAGTCCCCGCTCTGTCGTTAGTTAGCTAACCTAACGGGTAATGACGGGACCCAGTGGCGAATGCGGATGGCATATACGTACATCAGTATATTTTCGTTCTTTTTGGTGTGATCAATTGATGGGACTGCATTGATTCGGATCAATGCAAGTTTAAAAACAAACCTAATCTGATGTTGTTGGAACACTTTTCAAAAAGCTGTTACTGCAAGGACGTTCACTTTTGTTTTGCATCGTGATATTCAGTTGGAATATCCTGCTCCTCAGTCGACGAGGCAAGGGCCGAGATCCCTTCACCGGGAGTGACCCCTTGGACAAAAAGTTTGCGTCAGGGCATTAACTTCACTATAGCCGATTACTTTTGCTTTGCACCGTGGTATTCAGTTGGAATATCCTGCACCCCATTCTACGGGGAAAGAGCCGAGATCCCTTCACCGGGAGTGACCTCTTTAGCAACGGTTTTCGTCACTATATTTTAAAAAAGCTATCTGTTCCTTCGACGATATCAAGTTCTTTACGTTAAAGGTTTTCGCCAGAAACCATTCGTAGCCCTCCATCATTTCAGTTAAATATTCGGTAGTATTCAAGCTATGTATTTTGACCTCACGCCAAGGCATAGTGATTGGTAGTTGCCGGGTATTTATCTGTTGCATAGATAGATGCGTTGGTTTGGGACAGTCGTACTACTATTTTGGCCTACGTCAAGGGTATGTACGGGTGGATTCAAATTAACGTGGATAATGATGGGTAGAACTTGACATGTGACTTATGATATTTTGACCTCACGCCAAGGTCATAAGAGCATGGGGCAGAAATCTCATCGGGAGTTTCAAAAGAACTGAAACTTGCCAGATATGCGCATACCTTCTGGAGTGTGATACCGTGAGCGGATTCCGTCACGTTGTCATGCGATGAGAGTTGGATCCCGATTCCCACTGATGAGTTAGTTTACTCCTCGGGTGACCCCGACTAATTCTTCTTTCAGGTTTGGAGGAGAATTTGAGGTACAGTGGGAGGTTTCCAGATTAGATAAATTGGTAACCATTCTGATCTAGGTTAGAGTGCACGCTGAGTGTTTCTTTTCTCTCTCTCTTTGGCAGCGACCATTGACCTGACCCTAAGACAATGACTCAGTGACCAAGTTGACCGAACCTTCATAACACTGGCTTTTGGATTGTCAGAGTTGCAAACCTCATTGCCACTCCTACTTTTACCCTTTTCTCCAGGACACCCCGTTTTACCACGAACGTCCACTTCCATTGGACAAAACCATCGTATGGTTAGATACGAACTCGAAAGAATTTATTCGAGGATGGTTTTAGGTTCTGGAGAAAACGGATAGGATTATTCAGTTGTCTTTTCCTTTTACCCTCTCTCAGGTTACGAGTACTCCTTGGTTTAGGGGTAGTACACCTATTACGCAAATTGGATTGTCTTCTTCCAAACCTTAGGCTGGTGCCGACCGGTAGGGAATGAAGAAAACCAATTAGCCTAACGATGGTGTACAGAAGGTATTGAGCTAAGACAAAGCAAGGGATTAGTAAGAGGGCAAAGTAAATTGCAACAGATATTCACGAACAAACCAAGTATTCATTCGCCAATCCTAAATCACCTTTGTATTTCTCCAGGACACTCCGTGTCACTACGAAGATCCACAGTTTATTGGATACTCCATCGTATGGTTATATACGAACTCGAAAGGAACTTGTTCCAGTTCGGGGATGGATTCTGGTCCAGGAGAAATAGGAATAAGATTTATTCAGGTGTCTTTTATCTTCACCTTCTCTCGCATTGCGAGTGTTCCTAGGATTGGGACAGTACACCCATTATGCTTATTGGATAGTCTTCTTCCAAACCATAGGCTGGTGCCGAACGGTAGGGAAGGAAGAAAACCATTTGGCCTAAAGGGGTGTGCAGAAGGTAAAGACTAAAGACAAATGAAGGGATTTGGAGAGGTGGCAAAGAATTACACGGTTACAGTTGTGAATCTGGATAATGGAAGAGGCATTACTAGGAATACCAGGATACCCTATCGAAACATTTCAATGTTTCAGCTTCACTGTGTACTGTTAAAGGAAAACTGATTTCCCAGTTAGACACTTGCTCCAGGGTATGTATTTACCAGGTATGCTTCTCACATCTGTATGGTTTTACAGATGATGAGTGGGAGTAAGTTATTGGGAATTAGGTGATCGTCCTCATTATATCGGGATTCGTTGTAATCGGTGATATTTGAGAAAATCACCTGGGCTGTTTGCCGGTCGGCAAATATTTGGTTTTGAATATCCGCAGTTATGCACCAATTTCTAATTGATATATCTGTACGTCTATTTTCATAGAGTGAGATATACCTTTCTGAAATTATGTCTACGACATTTACCTATATCAGTGGATGGTTAGGTAAGGAGCATTGAACAGCGGTATAATTCTTCTTAACCATAAGTACAGTTTTCAACCTACGACACACAGTGAATGAGTTATCAGACTCAAGGGACTTATACAGAGTATTGTATGATGTCCAGGGTCCATCAGGACAGAGGGGTTGGTCCTCGTACTATATTCGGTTTACTTATGACTTCTCTGGTTTTTAGACAAGTGTTTCGTGGAAACACAGGGTCCGAATTTTGAGAAGTTATGGGTATTTGAATAGAGTAGAGAACCAGGTGTTGCAAGTATCGGGATTCTTCAAAGTGATCGAAGATGTAGATACTTGTCAATGGTATTCAGTTGATAGTGATGATAAAGAGATCTTCCCTCTCTTTCAGGTTACTCATAATTGGAAGCATTCCTAAGTTGAGTAACGCTGATCGGCCTCCTTCCATTTAGATGACATGCACTAGATATAGCTGCATGATTTGAATCTGGTTCAATTAAATAAGTGCCTCTGTTCCTATATGGGATATAGAACAGTTCGTATCTTAACGATGTTAAGGTACGGGGAGTTGTCCGGTTTATGCTTAAAACCAGACATTGGACAACTCAAGGCACGTTTCTGTAATGGCTGTTTGTGGGTTGACCCAGGCTATGACGAGGGTTAACTTTCTACCATCTGGATGAACAATAGCAATATTGTTCTAGACTCGCCACATTTTATTAAAAATGGATTTTTTCAGAAAACAGAAGTGGGAGTATGGTAGAACTGGAAGTGATTCCAGAACCACAAACGATTACTGAAGATTTGATAGGAACCTAAAGATTCAATTTGGATTGACATTCCATTGGCCACTCCGCAGATAAGGTCGGTAACTTCAGGCACCCGAGAGGTACTACGGTAGCCTCAAGGACCGTGACAGGGAAGTTCTTGTTTACCCACAATTGCCATTGCTGTTGTTCCAGGCTGCGAGACCCGGCGGGAGGATGAGTATAGCGTCGTTCTAAACGAGTTTTAGAAGTGTACGTCTATATGACTCTGCCAGAGGGTTGTCGTAGTCAGTGGGAGCAGCGGAAGCATTGGTGGACAGGTAGCTTATGTCTATTTATAGACTAATGCAGATGTAGCGGAGATAGATCACCTATTTCTGACGTGACAGTCATGGGTTTGACTTTATCAGAATAGGGGATGGATCTGTTGAGAAGGTAGTAGGGTGTGATATCCTGGTATTTGGATGACATACACAGAATAGGAAAAGAAACTCCTATACTACAATCGGTTATATTTTGGTCGTCACACAGTGGTTTCTCCACAAAGGAAATGGATTTTATATCAGCCATACTGGTTACTAGATTTATGGTTTTAGATCTAGATTTGGGTGGTTTCCCAATCAGGGTACTTGACAGCATTCTAAGAGTATTTAGAATGGACGACTCCTAGCACGGTAGTGTACCTGCAGGTAATGGAGTCACCCTCTCTAAAGGTATCTTACAGACTAAAGGGGAGAGGGACGTGCATGATTGGCAGATCACTTAGGCAATTGAGTCAATCATGAGATGTCAAGTACCACACCAGATGTTGTTCTTGCACTAGATGTAATAAGTTGATATTGACCTGATCCTGGAGAAACAGTCGGAAGCAGTTTTAGAACATAAGTGGATGTTCTAGGGATATGATAACGACAGCCTCATTCGGGAGACAGTTATCATTCCAGGCTTCCAGGTGACATGGACGACAAGGAGGTTGTCAGAGTTATAGTTTTCCTTCAGACGAGGGGCAGTATTTTGGACAGGTGGTCCAAGGCAATACTGAGGGAGGCATGGCGCAGGATACTGATTAAGTTCAGTTGACGATACAGTCTAAGAAGTTTGGATTTGGAGTTCATTTATGAGCTATGTCCCATCAGACATCCAGACACATTCTAAGACAGGTATTGCTCATTTCGGGAGATGGGTTTCTCCGCGAACTTGAGATATAGAGAGACATAGAAAGAGACAACAAAGCGGATCCACTCACTGAGGCTATTCCTCGAACGCAATAGTTTCGCAAACGAGCTTTGTGAGACTGACTAGTAGAGGAGTTGGGTGTTCGGTATCACACGGGCTGTGAGTATGCGACATCGCAATAATTAGCCTTGAGTGCAAGTGGGAGATTGTTGGAGATAATGCCCTCAGAGTCAATTATTGGATCACAGGTACGTGATTGCAATGATTGATGGAGGACCTATCCCGGTAGGACAGTCTTACTCGAGATGATAGTATGCTATCTGGTTTACCTTTATCATCGTGTACTGTTTTAGGTGACCTGACACGTCGCTATTACACGTTGATAGAGCCCCTAGGATTCTTGCTTGACCACCAACAGTATGAGGGCGATCATATAAGTGGGAGCTGGGGTCTATAAGCATATCCTGAAATGGTCCCTAGTCCTGTGAGTTTCGAGACAGGGCATCGATACTCCATAGTAGACTAGTGTATACAGTCGAGACCCCGACGAGGGGCGGTGGCCGGTCTCACAAGCCACTGGTGTCAGTTGGATCACCTAAGATGTATACAGGTTCTCATTGGGTTATGAGTACACCGGACAGGACTCGCCGGGAACATGCCAGTTGGTCATATACCAGACGTCAGATGGCAGTTCCCTGGTGACATGTGTGCAGGTTAGTTCATCGACCTGGGGATCGTCATTTGTCTTGTGTGAGTTCCTACTGTACTTTGATTACTACCCTACCACGGCTCAAAGGAGTCGTGCAAACAGGTTTTAGTTGGGTACAGTCCCGAGCCACATGGAGGCAGTGAGCGTATCTTCAGGGGTTCGTCTCTCCCGGTATTGGGGGTGAGGTCGTGCTGTGTCTAGGAGAGCCATTACACGAAGTCCTTGGCCAAGGCAAGGAGATTTACTGGTAGGTATTCCAGTAGTATCTCAGGGTGTTCTGGGCTACACTCCGACATGACTTGTACCGCTTTTGGGGGTCTGACTTTTACCAACCCCCTAGGCCCGCCATGCGATGCTCATAGACGAACGGACCGGACTGTACAGATATTGTCACTGACAGGCTCAGTAGGGTTGTCAGGCTGAGTTCACTCACAGACATCCCTTTTAGTCAGTACCTGGTAGCCCGTTACGTATTGGCTTATACCTCTGACGTGCTAGTGGTTAAATCCACAACCAAGGTGTTGACGAGTCTTTAGAGTCCCCCACATTCTGTTACTCAGCTTTCGGGCGAAAGGTTGTAGAGGCCGTATGGAGATATGGCAAGGTCCGATCAGATACGTGCGGTATTGCACGGATCAGGATTGGACAGTTTGTACTATAGGCCGTATGGTTATATGGCAGGGTTCGATCAGATACGTGCGGTATTGCACGGATCAGGATCGAACAGATATTACTAGCCGGTTTTGGTATAAGCCGGATTCTAGTATAGTACAGTGGAGATTTTGTCTCATTGCATTTGTATTTCGGTCGAAATACAGATGCGGGTGTGTATGCACTGTATCGGGGTTTTCCTGTAATTTATTACGGGACAAGTTTTTTTTTTTGGAGTTGCCAGTTTGCTTTCCGTTTTGGCCAATTTCCATTGTTCCGTTCATTGGCCGAAGATTGGTGGAGGAGGGTTTATTTGCATTGTTGCAAATAGGCATTAGTGGAGGGGGTTCTTTGCATCTTGTTGCATCATGATAGCTTTCATGATGTGCACCATCATTGACTTGATCACTTCATGATGGCTTGACTTTGTAAGCATCATGGTTGTTGATGATTAGTGTGTTGAGTGTGGTTTTGGTGTTGTGATCATTTTGTTTTTCTTTCATCATCACTTGCTTGCATCATTGCATTCCACCCACCCCCTTGACCTCTTTCTCTTTCTCTCTCCAATCACACATGGGAAAGGGGGGGGCATTTTCAAGAGAGATGGGGATTCATTTCATGTGTGGAGAAAAATATGATACTCTCATTCTTTTGTATGCTACATTTTTCCCCACCTCTCTCCGAAGTTCTTTTTCCTCCACCACAAAAGGCAATTCCATGAACCCCAAAATGAGACTTCTTCTCTAGATATTCTACAGCATATCTTGGGCACGTCGAATAGCCGGCTTCGTGCCCGAGTTGCCTCGGCATTGAGGTGGGAGCCCGTAAAAGAAGTAGGCGATGTGGTGCACTTCCGGCGACGAGGAGGAGACGGGACATTCCGCAGGAGATCGGGACGACGACGAGAAGACCGGAGGACTCGGATCTGTCGGTATACTTCTCTTCCCTATCTTGTTAGTAGCTTAGACTTGTTAATGGTTACGATCCGGATGTTTAGTGCGCGGTGGTGCCGGTTTGCTAAGTCCGCAAAATTAAAGTTTTTCACCGCTTCCGCATTCCGGCGTCGGATTGACGACCGGGGCGCCGCCGTGCACTTACATATCGGATATAACCGATCAATGTCACATCGTGAGAATCAAATACAGTATCACATACTGGTATTATTCTCGGTCCCGCACATATCTCATATGCGCTCCTATTTCGTTTCGCTTGAGCCAGGAAACCTCTGTGTAGGACTCTAAAGACTCGTCAATACGCCGGCAGCAGGAGATCATATCAAACACCCACAAGCCGCAAGCGGTCTGCTAAACGTAACGGCCACCCGGGTATTGAGCGATCTGAAGATCGACGAGCAAGCCCGCTCACACTCCAGTGAATCCGACCAGTAACACTACCGTACAGTCCGGTCTGATCGTCTGATATGTCGCATATCTCGCCTAGGGGTGGTAAACGTCAGACCCCAATAGCTCGATAAGTCGTGTCGATATGAGGTCTATAACACTTCGAGAAACTACTGGTAACACTTACCAGTAAATCTCAGCAATCCTGGCCAGGGATTTCCTGTTATAGCCAATCGAACACAGCGCAACATCAACTCCCTATACCGGGAGAGACGAATCCCCTCCTATCGCTCATTGTCTCCATGTGACTCGGGACTGTACCCAAAAACCACCGTTTTGCACGCCCTCTTGGACGTGGTAAGATGGAAATCAAAGTACAGAGGGAAAGCTCGAGGCAAAGTTAGTTATGATTTGGGGTTGTCCGGCCTATGTCTAAAAGCACAATCCGGACAAGCTCGAGGCAAAGTTAGTTATGTAGAACTGGAAGTGTTCCAACTATCCAAACTACAGCAGATGATTTGGTACAACCAGAGGATTCAATAGATACCAACGAACCTCAGCCTCTCCGCCGATCTAGTAGGGTTCCTCACCCACCTGAGAGATACTTTGGTTTCTCTATGACAGTGGGAGCGAGGATTGCATCATGAGATGATGACCCAACTAGCTTCGAGCAGGCCATCAGGAGTGAGACTCTGTAAGAATGGCTGGATGTTTAGCGATCTGAGATGGAATCCTTATACACCAACAAAGTATGGACTTTGGTTGCTATATCTGAAGGGTTAAATTCCCATCAGGAGCAAGTATACCTTGAGAAGATTACTTGGTGTACATGGAAAGGTTGAGACTTTCAAAACTAGACTTGTTAAAGGTTTTCATCATCAACCAGGCGTGAATTGTGGTGAAACCTCTTCAAGTAGCTATGCTTAAGTCCATCCAGATCCTACTTGCCACGGCTACATACCATGACTACGATATCTGGTGGTTGGGTGTCATGACAGCTCTTCTAAAATGATGTTTTGGAAGAGAGTGTCTATAAGTACACAGCCAGAGGGCCTCGTAGACAGTGGGAGCAGCGGAAACGTGAGCAAGATGCTTTATATGATAAAGCAGGCATCGCGGAGTTGGAACATCTGTTTTGATGAAATAGTCAAAGAAGTTGACATCATCAAAATGGTAGATGAACCTTGTATAAACAAAAAGGTAGTAGGGAGTATGGTGGTGATCCTCGTAGAGTACGTGGATGACATACTCTTGATAAGAAAGGAGTTTCTTATGCTACGCTCGATCAATCTCCGTTTATCACAAAGATTCTCTATATAGGATCAAACTGATACCTCCTTAATCCTGGGTTTTGGATCTATGAGATAGATTTAATTGGATGTTAGGATTCTCACTAGTTGTAGTGAGATGGTATCAAGCGATCCTGGAGAGAATCACTGGAAGTGTTCCAGGGTGATAAAGACGACTGAATGTCAGTCGCAGGCATTGTCTTTACCCTCAGTAAAGGGACGGTATGTTGGAAGAGTTCCAAGCTAGATACCGTGACATACTAGACGATAAAAGTTGGATACATCGCTACTTATGATGCTACTAAAGAGGAAGTTTGGATGTATAATGGTTCATGAGATGAACTATGTTCCTACCATTGTGAGACAATGGAGTTGTGGCTTATGCCAAGGAACGCCGGTCCCATCAGTGATCCAGACTTATTCTAAGGCAGTATCACCTGATCGTGGAGATGGTTGATCTCCAGAGTGATCGAGGCAAGGAGAGCAGACTTAGAGGATAACGCAGCGGATCCACTCACGAAGGCCTATTCCCAGAGAGAGACTTTTATGGGATGGTTGAGTATGAGATACTACAACCACTGCTACAGATGGCCCTAGTGCAAGTGAGAGATTGTTAGTTATATGTATGCCCTAGAGGCCATTACTGTACATAGGATGTATATTGTAGTGGATGCTGGGACATATATAGGGAAGACTTTCTTGCTCGACATGATAGTATGCTATCTGGTTGCTCTTTACCTTAACGTGTACACCGATTGTCTCTCTGTTACATGTTGGTAAAGCCCTTAGGATGTGTACTTGACTACCTGGACTATGATGCGGATCATACTAGTGGGGACATGGTAGTCCATAAGTACATCCTTCAAAGTCCCTAGTCGTGGGTGTATCGAGATGGGGCACCGATATACCAGAGTAGACTAGCGTGTACCTTCTCGACCCATACAGATGGGCGATGGATGATCCCATATCCATCGGTGTTTGACATCAGAGATGATATACGGGTGCTCAGTGGAGACTGGGTACACTGGACGGACTCGCCGAGAACTCCCAGATGGTATTATACCTCACGTCAGATGGCAGTTCTCTGGTGACACTGGTACAGAGTAGTCTGTTGACCCGAGATCGTCATAGAGTCTTGTGTGGTTCCCACTGTACTTTGATTTCCATCTTACCACGTCCAAGAGGGCGTGCAAAACGGTGGTTTTTGGGTACAGTCCCGAGTCACATGGAGACAATGAGCGATAGGAGGGGATTCGTCTCTCCCGGTATAGGGAGTTGATGTTGCGCTGTGTTCGATTGGCTATAACAGGAAATCCCTGGCCAGGGTTGCTGAGATTTACTGGTAAGTGTTACCAGTAGTTTCTCGAAGTGTTATAGACCTCATATCGACACGACTTATCGAGCTATTGGGGTCTGACGTTTACCACCCCTAGGCGAGATATGCGACATATCAGACGATCAGACCGGACTGTACGGTAGTGTTACTGGTCGGATTCACTGGAGTGTGAGCGGGCTTGCTCGTCGATCTTCAGATCGCTCAATACCCGAGTGGCCGTTACGTTTAGCAGACCGCTTGCGGCTTGTGGGTGTTTGATATGATCATCACCTGCTGCCGGCGTATTGACGAGTCTTTAGAGTCCTACACAGAGGTTTCCTGGCTCAAGCGAAACGAAATAGGAGCGCATATGAGATATGTGCGGGACCGAGAATAATACCAGTATGTGATACTGTATTTGATTCTCGCGATGTGACATTGATCGGTTATATCCGATATAGCCGGGTTATCGGATCAAGTGTTGATTCGATAAGTTGTTACTAAAGATACCAGTCGGTTTTGTGCGACATGACCGGATCATTGAATCAAGTGTTGATTTAATGATTTAATGCATAATTATATATTTGATATATTACTTTGCATTAACTAATATGGGTTCACTTTAAGATGGATTTTCTCACTCGGATGTGCGCATTATATATGTGATATGATTTTGTGCACTTGCTTGTATCATGTTTGATGATACATGCTTTTTGGTTAAGTGTAAAGTGTTAAACCTTGGTTAATGAATAGGTTAGGGTTTATTATTTGTTATTCATTTATCTTATTTAATTATCCATTTCTTTATGATAAATGAATAAAAGAAAATGAAAAGAAATGAAATGGTTGCTAATTTTGGAAGCTTGTTGAAGCTTCATGAAGACTTTGACTTTAGCAACCATTTTGTCTCATGCTTAACCCTAACCATCTCATGTAACCATGATTGATTCTCTACACATAACCATAGTTAACATTATGATAAGAATGAATTATTCTTTTCTTTTTATATTCTTATCATAACTATTATCTTCTTCTTCTTCCATTCTTCAAGTGAAGAAAAAGCAAGCTCCATCAATGGTGATTGATGGAAACAAGTGAGAAATCCAAAACTAAAGTCTACCCACTTCCTATTTCTTCATCCTCTACCTCTTGCCAAGTAGTAGAGTGTGTTTACTTCACAAGTTTCTTGACTTGGTGAAGTCGGAGCTTGATTTAGCGATGCCTCGACGTAGATCATCTTCGGCATGGACATCGACGACCTAGCTTGCCCATTCTCCGACGAAGCCGACTCTAGAGCCCGGGACTTCTTATGGACAGCGAGAGGACGTCGTTGCGGAGCTATGGAGGTGGAGCAAACGGATCTACAAAGGTTGTATTTCCGTATTCTCTTTAGCTAAGTTGTTAGCTTGTTTTACTTTTCGCCTAGACATCTAGCCATCGATCCGTAGTTTAGGGTTTCCGGCACCGTTAAAATTTTAATTTGGCATGTTCGATGCCTTGAGAGACCTCACTAGGGTGCCTAGGAACCCTACAGTGGTATCAGAGCCTCGCTAGAGCCTTAGGCGAAGTCCCGACGGAATTTGAAGTCCGAACGAACCCGAAACCCCGAACCAATCTTGCTCTCTGTACATTTTTGAAAACAGTGAGTTTTTCCAAATTAAAAATATGTAGAGAACTCAGCAGGGAAATATAAGAATTATGGCGCAAAAATTTTTGGATGAACAGTTAAAACCGCGGCGGAAGAGCGGCATAAGATAGGTTAATGCGACGGTTCCGCCGCACATTGATGACGTCAGCCCTAAATTTTTACACTGTAATTCATTGTATCTGGTTCTGAGTTCTCTGGATGTTTTGAAATTTTATTCAAGAGTTGAATTTTCTGGAGTTGTTTTGGGGATTCGTTATTTCGATCGGGGTATCAAATTTTGTCTATGTGGCTTTCCGGATAAATTTTAGAATATGTTAAAAAAGTTCAACCGGATATAAATACCCAATTTTTCCCCTGTCGGGAAATTTCCAAGTGTTGGATTTTTCCATAGTTTAACGACGTTCTAAGTAGTGCAAGTAACGCAATGGACCCTCTAGAAGACAACAAACCTTAACTCAATTATGTGACCGTCTTGAACTGCCCTTTGAACCTTCGGGTTTGGGGCAGTACGGCGTGCCACATGTGAGGCGTTGGCTTGACCCTTCTACGGCTGGACCGTTGGTACTAAGGCACGAACGGAATGTTGTTATACTTGTTTCATGTGTTGATCTGTATCGGGAAAACTTGGGTGTTCGATTGTTCGATCGAAAAGTTTAACATTTTCTGTTTATCTGGAATGGGATACAATAATTGGAATTCACAATAGTTATATGATAACTGGATGAATGTTATAAACATAGCAGTTTAGTCTCACTTGATCGGTTGCCACGGAATATTGATGTGATCAAAAGTCCGTCGCAATCACGTAGCGTACACGGATACTCGCCGGGTAAACTTAATAGACAGCTACATCCCTTAGCCCCGACCAAGTGACTGTAGGAGAACCCCGTCGCCGAAAGCATCCGGTCGGGTGCTCGCGGTAGCGGTGTTCCGCCTTGGTGCACTTCGTCGACGGTATCGGGGGTGCGGCCGCCTACTTAAGTTTGCGACGAGTATTCGATCAGACTGTCGGGAATCTTGTTGAATTGCCCGACTCGATATTGAAAAGAGTTTTCAATAATGAGACTAAAATGCGGGGTTTATAATTGTTAGGCATGCGATGTCTAAGTAATTCATTTGGTCAGGCATGCGATGTCTGAGGTGGTTGCGGATTCCAACTGTTGTAGTTTTACACTTTCTTTTCTGTGACCGTAAGTGTAATATGTGATATCGCCGGTTTCGTTGCTATATGTCAACGACAATTGGGATGGACATATTTACTTACGTTGATGACATGTGATGTTATGTGTTGCTGGATATGTTATATTGGATTGTCGTGTTCGAATAGCCGGGGGTTTTTATGTGAGATGAGTGTTTTTCATTTTCATTCATGTAAAAACTTGTATGTAATATTCTTTTATTGGGGCGCTTCCAGGTAGCGGAAGTTGTCACCTTTTGTATATTATTTACTTTTCCGCACTAGGATAGACCCAAGGAGGAGAGCATAAGTAACCGGGTTCTGGAGTCCAGTGGGAGACCAACTCGAGGAGTCGAGTCCGGGTCTCCTAACTCTAGAATTGGTAGGGTTGTTTGCCGCTCTCGTAGGGGTCTAGGGGTGTGGGTTTGGCTATTCATCATGACCGTGGAATCCGTGTTTTATACTGGCTCGTATTCAAAACACGGACGTCCTAGTATATCCAATATTTCATATGTTTCTTCTGCTGCGATATCTGTGATGTGATCATGTGATGTTCTGTGATAGATACAATATATAGTATATATGATATATTATATAGACGTTACTTATGTTTTACACCCGCGCTAGCCCTGCCCCGCTCTGTCGTTAGTTACCTAACCTAACGGTGCACGAGGGGACATCGAGGCGAATGCGGATGGCATAAGTGTACGTCGTATTTATCTGTGATGTTTAGGTACATTAAATGATGGGACTTCATTAATGAGATTAATGAAATAAAAGAAACCTAAGATGTTGTAGAATCGAATTTCAAAATAAAACAGGTAGCTACAGTTCTTGCTTTGCACAGCGGTATATATGATATATCCTGCACCTTATTCGATAAGGAAAGGACCGAGATCCCTTCACCGGGAGTGACTCCTTTAGCAATAACTGGCAGATGCTACACCCTCGGTTTGTCTATTGATTGCTTTTAAGAGTTTTTGCTTTGCATAGTGATATATGTGATATATCCCGCACCTCATTCGACGAGGAAAGGACCGACGATCCCTTCACCGGGAGTGACTCCTTTAGCAAAACTAGAAAAGCCTCAAAAGCACTCCATTTTAAAATCATTTGATTCTACAACGATATCAAGTTCATTACGCAATAGGTTTTCAGAAAAACCTGTCATAGCCCTCCGTTATTTCAGATAAGTACTAGTTAGTATTCGTGCTGCGGTTGTTTGGCATGCGTCAAGGCGTAGTGTACGGTAGCTAACTAGTGCTTATCTGCTAGCATATGATGCGATTGGATTAGGGTATTCGTACGGCGTTGTTTGGCATGCGTCAAGGGTCGTGCGGTGGGTTTAATTCAATCAGGAAATGACGGGTTGAACTTGACTAGCAGACTATGGGTTGTTTGGCATGCGTCAAGGTCATAGCGAGCTAGGGGCAAAATATTATCGGGAATTTCATGTGTTGAAATTTGCAATGAGATTGCATACCTTCTATGAGATAGTTGGATCCCGATACCCGCTGCGAGTAAGAGTTACTCCTGGGAGAGTTTTATACATTACAATTAGCTGATCAAGTAGGTGTCTAGAAAGGTGTTAACGAGGTTACGCCTCTGGGAAAACGAGGTTTACATTAATTAGGTTCGTGCGAAAGCATGGGGGACCTCCCTCAAAGTACCGACACTGGCCTGGCTGAAAGATTGGCGAACTTGTAGTACGTAATTAATCCCGGCTAGTCTTTCCTTTTAGGGTTTGAAGGAAGATTTGATAAAAAGCAGTGGGAGCCATCCTGATTAGATAAAATAAAAACCAATCTATTCTCGACAGAGCGCACGCTGAGTGTTTTCTTCTCTCTCTCTCCTGGTAGCGACCATATCACACCTTAATCAAGATAATAATACGGATTATTGACCGAACCCGCTTGTTATACTGAGCTGGGGAACGTTGGTCCCGCTCCAACTTATAATTGTTATAAGACAGAGCAGGAAATTGGGGAATACCAGATTTCCCGTGCCGCCCAAACGAAGAGAGTGCATGCTGATGCATCATCTTCGGGTGTGTTCATTATACAGAACTGTTTCTCAGTATCCTCCGCATCCTGGTATATGATACCGGATCAGGATCCCAGATATGTAAGATGTTACATAGGGCTACAAAAGGGTAGAAAAACTGAGAACGGGTGATAAGTTTCATGAGGCAAAAAACGGGGCAAGTGTTGCAGCCAAGTCTGTCGGTCACTGTCACCCTGTATTACCGATACATTGATTCTGAACGAATGTTATTAGATACCGAACCTGATATACAAAATCATATCTGTCTCTTTATTAGTAAAGAAACGATAAAATTTCGTATTGTTGGATAATGTTTTGAACATTTCCTATATCAAAAGTTGATCGGTTCAGGCACGTTATCTAAAAGCATTAATGTTCTAAATCAAACTACAGTTCTTAGTATACGGAACACACACAAGAAGAAGAGTTCAGAAATGGACGGATCCTTCTTGAGGTATTGTAGACTAGGTCATATCAATGCGACCCGACTAGCTGGAGTTACATTTAGATGCATATTTAAATCTGTTTGAATTTACATCTTGTGAAACTCGCCAGTCATGTCACAAAGATAAGATGACCATAGCTCTGTTTATTGGAAACAGAGAAAGAGTTAGTGAACTCTTGGGATGATACATGTTGATGTATGTAGGTCTCCTGTCTACACATACCAAGACCGGTTCTTTATACTTCATTACGTTCTCTGATGATCTCTTTAGATTCAGACCTATGTTCCTGTTGAAACACAAGTCCGAACCTTTTGAGATATTCACAGAATATAAGTTAGAAGTAGAGAACCAAAATACGGGTATAAGTATTATGTCCTTTGATGTGATCAAGGAGGAGAATACTTGTGCATGGAATTCCTGGACTTTTCTAAAGGAGAATGAGATTCTCTCTCAGCATTACTCCTCCGTATACACCATAGCACGATGGTATATCGGGGCGGAGCAGATACACCCTATTTGATATGGTGTGCTCTATGATGAGTACTACTGAGTTACCTTTTTCCTATTGGGTGTTATGCACTTGTGAAGTTGCATACCTATTGAATAGGGTTTGAATCAAATCAGTGCCTACCACTTCATATGAGATATGGAAAGGGAAGAGCCCATATCTTAAGTTAGTTAAGATTTGGGGTTGTCCGGCCTATGTCTAAAAGCACAATCCGGACAAGCTCGAGGCAAAGTTAGTTATGTAGAACTGGAAGTATTCCAACTATCCAAACTACAGCAGATGATTTGGTACAACCAGAGGATTCAATAGATACCAACGAACCTCAGCCTCTCCGCCGATCTAGTAGGGTTCCTCACCCACCTGAGAGATACTTTGGTTTCTCTATGACAGTGGGAGCGAGGATTGCATCATGAGATGATGACCCAACTAGCTTCGAGCAGGCCATCAGGAGTGAGACTCTGTAAGAATGGCTGGATGTTTAGCGATCTGAGATGGAATCCTTATACACCAACAAAGTATGGACTTTGGTTGCTATATCTGAAGGGTTAAATTCCCATCAGGAGCAAGTATACCTTGAGAAGATTACTTGGTGTACATGGAAAGGTTGAGACTTTCAAAACTAGACTTGTTAAAGGTTTTCATCATCAACCAGGCGTGAATTGTGGTGAAACCTCTTCAAGTAGCTATGCTTAAGTCCATCCAGATCCTACTTGCCACGGCTACATACCATGACTACGATATCTGGTGGTTGGGTGTCATGACAGCTCTTCTAAAATGATGTTTTGGAAGAGAGTGTCTATAAGTACACAGCCAGAGGGCCTCGTAGACAGTGGGAGCAGCGAAAACGTGAGCAAGATGCTTTATATGATAAAGCAGGCATCGCGGAGTTGGAACATCTGTTTTGATGAAATAGTCAAAGAAGTTGACATCATCAAAATGGTAGATGAACCTTGTATAAACAAAAAGGTAGTAGGGAGTATGGTGGTGATCCTCGTAGAGTACGTGGATGACATACTCTTGATAAGAAAGGAGTTTCTTATGCTACGCTCGATCAATCTCCGTTTATCACAAAGATTCTCTATATAGGATCAAACTGATACCTCCTTAATCCTGGGTTTTGGATCTATGAGATAGATTTAATTGGATGTTAGGATTCTCACTAGTTGTAGTGAGATGGTATCAAGCGATCATGGAGAGAATCACTGGAAGTGTTCCAGGGTGATAAAGACGACTGAATGTCAGTCGCAGGCATTGTCTTTACCCTCAGTAAAGGGACGGTATGTTGGAAGAGTTCCAAGCTAGATACCGTGACATACTAGACGATAAAAGTTGGATACATCGCTACTTATGATGCTACTAAAGAGGAAGTTTGGATGTATAATGGTTCATGAGATGAACTATGTTCCTACCATTGTGAGACAATGGAGTTGTGGCTTATGCCAAGGAACGCCGGTCCCATCAGTGATCCAGACTTATTCTAAGGCAGTATCACCTGATCGTGGAGATGGTTGATCTCCAGAGTGATCGAGGCAAGGAGAGCAGACTTAGAGGATAACGCAGCGGATCCACTCACGAAGGCCTATTCCCAGAGAGAGACTTTTATGGGATGGTTGAGTATGAGATACTACAACCACTGCTACAGATGGCCCTAGTGCAAGTGGGAGATTGTTAGTTATATGTATGCCCTAGAGGCCATTACTGTACATAGGATGTATATTGTAGTGGATGCTGGGACATATATAGGGAAGACTTTCTTGCTCGACATGATAGTATGCTATCTGGTTGCTCTTTACCTTAACGTGTACACCGATTGTCTCTCTGTTACATGTTGGTAAAGCCCTTAGGATGTGTACTTGACTACCTGGACTATGATGCGGATCATACTAGTGGGGACATGGTAGTCCATAAGTACATCCTTCAAAGTCCCTAGTCGTGGGTGTATCGAGATGGGGCATCGATATACCAGAGTAGACTAGCGTGTACCTTCTCGACCCATACAGATGGGCGATGGATGATCCCATATCCATCGGTGTTTGACATCAGAGATGATATACGGGTGCTCAGTGGAGACTGGGTACACTGGACGGACTCGCCGAGAACTCCCAGATGGTATTATACCTCACGTCAGATGGCAGTTCTCTGGTGACACTGGTACAGAGTAGTCTGTTGACCCGAGATCGTCATAGAGTCTTGTGTGGTTCCCACTGTACTTTGATTTCCATCTTACCACGTCCAAGAGGGCGTGCAAAACGGTGGTTTTTGGGTACAGTCCCGAGTCACATGGAGACAATGAGCGATAGGAGGGGATTCGTCTCTCCCGGTATAGGGAGTTGATGTTGCGCTGTGTTCGATTGGCTATAACAGGAAATCCCTGGCCAGGGTTGCTGAGATTTACTGGTAAGTGTTACCAGTAGTTTCTCGAAGTGTTATAGACCTCATATCGACACGACTTATCGAGCTATTGGGGTCTGACGTTTACCACCCCTAGGCGAGATATGCAACATATCAGACGATCAGACCGGACTGTACGGTAGTGTTACTGGTCGGATTCACTGGAGTGTGAGCGGGCTTGCTCGTCGATCTTCAGATCGCTCAATACCCGAGTGGCCGTTACGTTTAGCAGACCGCTTGCGGCTTGTGGGTGTTTGATATGATCATCACCTGCTGCCGGCGTATTGACGAGTCTTTAGAGTCCTACACAGAGGTTTCCTGGCTCAAGCGAAACGAAATAGGAGCGCATATGAGATATGTGCGGGACCGAGAATAATACCAGTATGTGATACTGTATTTGATTCTCGCGATGTGACATTGATCGGTTATATCCGATATAGCCGGGTTATCGGATCAAGTGTTGATTCGATAAGTTGTTACTAAAGATACCAGTCGGTTTTGTGTGACATGACCGGATCATTGAATCAAGTGTTGATTTAATGATTTAATGCATAATTATATATTTGATATATTACTTTGCATTAACTAGTATGGGTTCACTTTAAGATGGATTTTCTCACTCGGATGTGCGCATTATATATGTGATATGATTTTGTGCACTTGCTTGTATCATGTTTGATGACACATGCTTTTTGGTTAAGGGTAAAGTGTTAAACCTTGGTTAATGAATAGGTTAGGGTTTATTATTTGTTATTCATTTATCTTATTTAATTATCCATTTCTTTATGATAAATGAATAAAAGAAAATGAAAAGAAATGAAATTGTTGCTAATTTTGGAAGCTTGTTGAAGCTTCATGAAGACTTTGACTTTAGCAACCATTTTGTCTCATGCTTAACCCTAACCATCTCATGTAACCATGATTGATTCTCTACACATAACCATAGTTAACATTATGATAAGAATGAATTATTCTTTTCTTTTTATATTCTTATCATAACTATTATCTTCTTCTTCTTCCATTCTTCAAGTGAAGAAAAAGCAAGCTCCATCAATGGTGATTGATGGAAACAAGTGAGAAATCCAAAACTAAAGTCTACCCACTTCCTATTTCTTCATCCTCTACCTCTTGCCAAGTAGTAGAGTGTGTTTACTTCACAAGTTTCTTGACTTGGTGAAGTCGGAGCTTGATTTAGCGATGCCTCGACGTAGATCATCTTCGGCATGGACATCGACGACCTAGCTTGCCCATTCTCCGACGAAGCCGACTCTAGAGCCCGGGACTTCTTATGGACAGTGAGAGGACGTCGTTGCGGAGCTATGGAGGTGGAGCAAACGGATCTACAAAGGTTGTATTTCCGTATTCTCTTTAGCTAAGTTGTTAGCTTGTTTTACTTTTCGCCTAGACATCTAGCCATCGATCCGTAGTTTAGGGTTTCCGGCACCGTTAAAATTTTAATTTGGCATGTTCGATGCCTTGAGAGACCTCACTAGGGTGCCTAGGAACCCTACAGTATAAACAATCATGATGCCACAAATATGTAAGAAACCCCTCCACTAAAAGTAATTTGCACAATTGCAAATTACCCCCTCCATCTGAAAGTCCGACCGCGAAAGAACAAAGAAAAACCGGCCGGAACGGAATGCAAACTGGCAACTTCAGAAAACTGATCCCGTAATAAATTACAGGAAAATCCTTCTACTGCATATACATGCCCGCATTTTTATTCCCACTAAACACAAATGCAAAGAGATAAAATCTACACTATCTAATACTAGGATCCGGCTTAAGCCAAAACCGGCTAGTAAAATCCGTCCGATCACGATCCGTGCAATACCGCACGTATCTGATCGAACCCTGCCATATCTCCATACGACCTCTACAGGGTTTCGCCCGAAACCTGAGTAACTGTGTGTAGTGGACTCTAAAGACTCGTCAATACTATGGCTGTGGATTTAACCACTAGCACGTCAGAGGTATTAGCCATACGTGACGGGCCACCGGCTATTGACAAAAAGGGACGTCGATGAGCGAACTCATCCTGACACCCTACTGAGCTTGTCAGTGACAATATCCGTACAGTCCGGTCCGTTCGTCTATGAGCATCGCATGGCGGGCCTAGGGGGTTGGTAAAAGTCAGACCCCCAAAAGCGGTACAAGTCATGTCGGAGTGTAGCCCAGAACACCCTGAGATACTACTGGAATACCTACCAGCAAATCTCCTGCCTTGGCCAAGGACTTTTCATGTTCTGGCTCTCCTAGACACAGCGTGACCTCACCCCTAATACCGGGAGAGACGAACCCCTGCAGATCCGCTCACTGCCTCCATGTGGCTCGGGACAGTACCCAACTAAAACCTGTTTGCACGACTCCTTTGAGCCGTGGTAGGGTAGTAATCAAAGCACAGTGGGAACTCACACGAGACAAATGACGATCTCAGGTCGATGAACTAACCTGTACACATGTCACCAGGGAACTGCTATCTGACATCAAGTATAATCCCAACTAGCAGGTTCCCGGCGAGTCCTGTCCGGTGTACTCATAACCCAATGAGCACCTGTATACATCTTAGGTGAACCAACCGACACCAGTGGCTTGTGAGACCGGCCACCGCCCCTCGTCGGGGTCTCGACTGTATACACTAGTCTAGTCCGGAGTATCGATGCCCTGTCTCGAAACTCCCACGACTAGGGACCTTTTAAGGATGTGCTTATAGACTCCAGCTCTCACGTATATGATCTCCCTCATACTGCTGGTAGTCAAGCAAGAATCCTAAGGGCTCTATCAACGTGTAATAGCGACTCGTAAGGTCACCTAAAGCAGTACACGATGATAAAGATAAACCAGATAGCATACTATCATCTTGAGTAAGACTGTCCTACCGGGATAGGTCCTCCCTCAATCATTGCAATCACGTGCCTGTGATCCAATAATTGACTCTGAGGGCACTATCTCCAACAAACAAGGCCGTACGACTACCTTAAAACAATCTGCATCATATGCATAATCAGATAAATACTGGTTAGCTACCGCACACTGCGCCTTGACAAGGTCAACAAACGCAGCACGAATACTAAGCAGGACTTATCTGAAATGATGGAGGGCTACGACAGGTTTTTCTGAAAACCTATTGCGTAATGAACTTGATATCTTTGTAGAATCAAATGATTTTTTTTATAAATGGAGTGTTTTTTAGGCTTTTCTAGTTTTGCTAAAGGGGTCACTCCCGGTGAAGGGTTCGTCGGCCCTTTCCTCATCGAATAAGGTGCAGGATATTTCACAAATATGACTATGCAAAGAAAAAACTCCAAAAGCAATCAAAAGACAAACCGAGTGTTGTAGCATCTGCCAGTCATTGCTAAAGGGGTCACTCCCGGTGAAGGGATCTCGGCCCTTTCCTTATCGAATAAGGTGCAGGATGTTCTACAAGGAACACCGCGATGAAAAGCAAGAACTGTAGCTTCCTGATTTTGAAAATTCGATTCCACAACATCTTTTAGGTTTCTTTTTCTTTCATTAATCACATTAATGAAGTCTCATCATTTAAGCACCTAAACATCACAGATAAATATGACGTACACTTATGCCATCCGCATTCGCCTCGATGTCCCTTCGTGCACCGTTAGGTTAGGTAACTAACGACAGAGCGGGGCAGGGCTAGCGCGGGTGTAAAACATAAGTAACGCCTATATAATATATCATATATTCTATATATAGTATTTATCACAGAACATCACAGATATCGCAGCAGAAGAAATATATGAAACATTGGATATACTGGGACGTCCCTGTTTTATTTTGAGCCTCTATAAAACACGGATTCCACGGTCGCGATGAATAGCCAAACCCACACCCCTAGACCCCTACGAGAGCGGCAAGAAACCCTACCAATTCTAGAGTTAGGAGACCCGGACTCGACTCCTCGAGTTGGTCTCCCACTGGACTCTAGAACCCGGTTACTTGTGCTCTCCTCCTTGGGTCTATCCTAGTGCGGAAAAGTAAATAATATTCAAATGGTGACAGCGACCTCATCCCGGAAGTGCCCCAATAAAAGAATATTACATACATTTAATTTTACATGAATGAAAATAAAAATTCTCATCTCACATTAAAACCCCCGGCTATTCAAAACGCGACGATCCAATATAACAAATCCAGCAACACATAACATCACATGTTATCAACGTAAGTAAATATGTGCATCCCAATTGTCGTTGACATATAGCAACGAAACCGGCGATATCACATATTACACTTACGGTCGCAGAAAAGAAAGTGTAAAACTACAACAGTTGGAATCCGCAACCTTCTTAGACATCGCATGCCTAACATTTATAAACCCCGCATTTTAGTCTCTATATCGAAAACACTTTTCAATATGTAGTCGGGTAATTCCACAAGATTCCCGATATGCGATCGAATGCTCGTCGCAAACTTTAGTAGACGGCCGCACCCCCGGACGCCGTCGACGAAGTGCACTAAGGCAGAACACCGCTGCCGCGAGCAACCGAACGGATGCTTTCGTCGATGGGGTTCTCCTACAGTCACTTGGTCGGGGCTATGGGGCATGGCTGTCTATTAAGTTTACCCGGCGAGTATCCGCGTACGCTACGTGATTGCGACAGACTTTTGATCGCATCAAAATTCCGTGGCAACTGATCATTTGAGACTAAACTGCTATGTTTATAACATCCAAATTAGTTATCTCATAACTACTTGTGGATTCCAAATATTGTATCACATTCCAGATAAATAGACAGTGTTAAACTTTCCGATCGAATAAACAAACACACAAGTTTTCCCAAATAGTTTCTCAACACTTGAGGGAAGTTTAAAAACATCCATCTCATGCAACAGTACCAACGGTCCAGCCGTAGAAGGGTCAAGCCAACGCCTCACATGTGGCACGCTGTACTGCCCCAAAACCTAAGGTTCAAAGGGCAGTTCAAGACGGTCACATAATCGAGTTAAGGTTTGTTGTCTTCTAGAGGGTCCATCACGTATCTTACACGATCTAGTCGTTCTTAAACAAACGGAAAAATCGAACACTTTGAAATTTTCCGGGTCGGGAAAAAGTGAGTTATTGATATCGGATCGAACTTTTTAACAGTTTCTAAATATCCGGAAAACACAACGAAATTAAATTTTTCGATCGAATCAACGATTACAAAATTAACCCCAAAACACTCGACACATGAGTCAGATAAAAATACCCATAAAATATCAGGGAATTAAAAAGAAACATTACGGAGCAAGACGACAACGGTGACGTCATATTTTGGCCGCGGAACCGCCGCACGAGCCATGCTCGTGCCGCGGTTCCGCGGCGCTTTGGAGGCCAAACATTGTCGTTTTGCACAAGTGTCGTTAAAATTGCCTGCTGATTTTTTTAGGCATTTTTAATTTAGAAAAATCCCTGATTTTAAAAAATGTACAGAGAGGGTTTTATTTTGTCGTGTTCGGGTTCGTTCGGAGTTTTAACTTCGTTAACGCGTCGCCTAATGCTCTAGCTAGGCTCTGATACCACTGTAGGGTTACTAGGCACTCTAATGAGGTTCTACAAGGTATCAACCATGCCGAATTAAAATTTTAGCCGTGCCGAATAACTCTAAAGAAGATCGTTAACTAGAGATTAGGCGAAAACTATGCAAGCTAAACGCTTTAACCCTAAGTGAATACGAAATACAACCTTTGTAGAAGATCGGTTCTTCACTTCTTAAGCTCCGTGATGTAGTCCCTTCGCTGCGATCAATCAACTCTCGGACTCTCGGATGGCTCCATGAGGAAATTGCAACAGTGTTGCTTGAAGTCTTCGAGGCCGAAGATGATCTACGTCGAGGGAATACGGACTCAAGCTTCTACTTCACCAACTAAAGAATTGGTGAAGCAAACACCCTAAACTAAAGTGCTAGTCTAGTAGAGGATGGTGAGATAGGAAATGGGTATACTTTAGAATTTCATTTCTCACTTTGTATCTCTCTCTTTATCAAACCCTAGAAAGAAAATCTTGAGGAAGAAGAAGATGAGCTCAAATGAGAATGGATAATGATCAAGAGAGAGAATGAGCTAACCATGGTGAGTATCATATACTTAACTCATGTAGAGACATAACCATGGCTGAATATATTGGTTAGGTTAAATAATATCCAAAGCAAAACAAAAATGGTTGAATTTGTCAAAGCATTCACAAGCTTCTACAAGCTTCATGCATTTAACAAATATTCACTAATTTTTTATTTACTTTGAATATTAAAAACCATACCAATAAATATAAAATGGTGTATGTCTCATATACCCATGACAAGTGTATCAACAACCATGATACATTTTGTAAACACAAATAAATATATATCACATATGCGCTCCTATTTCGTTTTGCCTGAGCCAGTACAACCTTTATGTAGGACTCTAAAGACTCGTCAATACGCCGGCAGTAGGTGATGATCATATCAAGCACCCACAAGCCGTCAGCGGTACTAGCTGGACGTAACGGCTACCCGGGTATTGAGCGATCAGAAGATCAGCAAGCAAGCCCGCACCAACTCCTGCAAAAAGCCTGACAGTGACACTACCGTACAGTCCGGTCTCCTCGTCTGATATGTCGCATATCAAGTCTAGGGGTAGTAAACGTCAAACCCAAATAACCGATAAGTCATGCCGATATGAGGCGCATAACGGGTCGAGAAACTACTGGTAACACTTACCAGTATATCTCTAAACCAGCCCTGGCCAGGGACTTCCCTGTTATGGCCAATCGAGCATAGAGCAACATCAACCCCCAATACCGGGAGAGACGAAACCCCTCCTATCGCTCATTGCCTCCATGTGACTCGGGACTGTACCCAAAAACCACAGTTTTGCACGCCCTCTTGGACGTGGTAAGGTGGAAATCAAAGCACAGTAGGAATCACACAAGACTCTATGACGATCTCGGGTCTACAGACTAACCTGTACCAGTGTCACCAGAGAACTGCCATCTGACGTAAGGTATAATACCATCTGGGAGTTCTCGGCGAGTCCGTCCAGTGTACCCAGTCTCCACTGAGCACCTGTATATCATCTCTGATGTCAAACACCAATGGATATGGGATCATCTATCGCCCATCTGTATAGGTCGAGAAGGTATACGCTAGTCTACTCTGGTATATCGATGTCCCGTCTCGATACACCCACGACTAGGGACCTTGAAGGATGTACTTATGGACTACCATGTCCCCACTAGTATGATCCGCATCATAGTCCAGGTAGTAAAGTACACATCATAAAGGCTTTACCAACATGTAACAGAGAGACAAATAGTATACACGTTAAGGTAAAGGGTAACCAGATAGCATACTATCATGTCGAGCAAGAAAGTCATCCCTATATATGTCCAAGCATCCACTACAATATACATCACATGTATAGTAATGGCCTCTAGGGCATACATATAACTAACAGTAGTGTCCTGGAAGGAAATCCTGCTCAAGGTCTCTTCCGATCTCGCCTATGCCGAACTATACGGAGGCTGGTACTATTGCATAATCTTTTATCGTTCTCTAGACATCTGCGTTTCCAGCACAATATTTCCTCGGGAACTGGCTGTATCCCAATGCCTCTGTATACATATCAGATCTCTAATCTTGACGGGGAGTAACAACAGCTCATCCGCATCTCGTACGAAACTCTGGTTCCGCTCGTCTTTATCATCGTCCACCTTGACGTCACTCCATGCTATCTGTGCACTGCAACAGTTCTTGGCCACGGTCAATCCGAAGTCTCTCACACGGACTCGAAATCATGAACTCGGTATCTTCATCACTCTGTAGAAGATCACTAGCCGAACACGTACTCAGGAACTCGTCCCAACCATCGGAGGAATACTCAACACTCGTCCGTCCTCGATCAACTCACAACACATCTGGGTGAGGTCCTCTATCAGAAGCTGGTCAGCTTATTGGTCTCTTATCACATGACATATGGACGACGTTAAACTTTTCGATCGAGTCATCAAAGTCCCATGCTTCCCGAAAGCTCAACACCTGAGCACAGTCTAATAATATCTGGTACATACCATAGTACCTACGGACCAACCGTAGAAGGGCAAACCCAAGCCTCACTGATGGCACCGCTAAACTGCCGCAAACCCTAAGGTTCAAAAGCGGTTCCATGGTCATCATGTCGAGTTACGGTTTCATTCTTCTAGAGGGTCCACAGAATTAGCTGCATGTTCTTCCGAATTCTTAAACTTGGAAAAATGGGTTTCTGCATGCTAAACAATGCCTCAATCTTCCAGGACAGGCGATACATCACGGTCATCTCTGGATCTGAGTAAGACTCCCCACACTGGAAATCTTCAACTCAACTGGGCCTGCGTCGGCGCATCAATCTGACTGTCACGACCCAAAAGGTACGGAACGTGACTGGCAGTTAAATTATGAACTTCTCAAGGCGTACGTAATCCGAGTAAGCCAAAGCCCAGAAATCAAAACCAAATAAGCAGTAGAGTGAAGGAAAACCAATTTATTGAAAACGATTTTTAAAACAAAACGAGTCGCATTAAACATTTTATTAAAGCAAGAAATTTTTCCGAAAATTTCGGCAGAGTCTCCTTTGTAAATACTAGCCTCTAAACGAGTACAAAACAGGAATATATCAATAACATGAAATATGGCATCCCCATGCGGGAGCTAGCTGTTCGCCCCAAGGCGGACACAAATCCCACGCAATATAATTGTAGCATTTTGAAAATTTAGAAATAAATAAAATTAATTAATTTAATAATAATATGATAAATCACAAAGTTATTAAAAGAAAATAAGACATTTTCATAAGTTCTATGTAAAACAAATTAAATAAAAATTTTAGTATGCAACATGAATAAGTTATAAGGGTTTTAGTGATAATTTTAGCTTCATTTTAATTAAATGTGCGTTTTATAATAAACTAAGTTGTGAGGGGTTTTGAGGTAAAGTTTAGGTTTTTGTGCAAAAGGAAAATTGTTAAGGGTGTAAATGATAATGGGATGGAAAATCAATTAGTTCAGAATTTAATTTCAAATTAAAACAATAATTAGAAGATAATGTTTGCACACCTCTTACTTGCATGCACGCACACACACACCACCTCCTCCTTGCATGTAATCACTACCACTAGCTTGATGGCACCTCCTCCTTCACCTTATCCCTTTCACTTGTCATATATAAACCTTGTTCAATTCAGTGGTTAATTAAAATTCTGAAAACTTAAAGAAAAGAAAAGAAAAACAAATCAAAGCATAGAAGAAGAAGGAAGAAGGAGAAGAAGGAAGCTACATTCTAGGTTCTCATCACCATCAAGCTAGGACAAGGGGCTTAACATCTTGGAGGGGTTATTCCAACAACTTATTGTGGGTAAAATTCTTAATCACAGTAGGAAATTATGGTTCTGTACTTAGTTTAATTTGAAATGAAAAGGTTCTATAATTTCGTATTTTGGTTCAAACTAGGCTCTGTTTGAATCTGCTATTGTTTGGAAGATGGTTAACCCAACAAAACAAGACTTAATTGATGTATGTAACACCTAGAGCAAACCATAGGATCACGAACCGGAGGGCTCGGAGTTGGGCCGGCGACCAGAACGAAAAATCCTGCGTCGCCGGATTTATAGGAAGCTAGGTGGATTTTGTTTGTTGGGTAGGCTTCAGTGTATATTTTTGGCTGATTTGGTGTTATTTAAACAAATTAGTTTCACTGCAGATAGAATCTGGAAGCGTATATCGGAAAAGATATCTAAAAACACAAAATACGACACGGTTAAAACGCATCGCGATTTAAATTCTGTAGCGGTGCAGGTTAGGGTTAAAATCCTGTAAGGTTAAGTGTTTAATAGTTCGATATTGTCGTATTCAATATAACTAGTACGTGGGAACGGGTGTTTTTCATTTCCGTCATGTCAGAGTAGCCGTTTCCTTATATAAGTTAAATTGTGATGTTAGATTCGAATACGGGATTTTCGGAGGGAGCGAGAAAAGGGATAGGATTGGCAATTCCAGAATAGATTCTACGTTTTCCGGTGAGTAGATTAAACATCTAACGGGGGATTTTGTAAAGATGGCGTGTTACGCTCGTAGTTTATCTAAATAAATGTTTTATTTTGTTATACTAAATTGACGATATGCATTCATAATTAATATATATTTTGCTTAGTTGCTAGTACACTGCACAAGTATCGACGAGTTATGCCACGTGCATATCTATATGTTACACACACCTCGTTGATATTGCTATGTCACTTTTACACTTAGTAAAATACTTGCTAAAACTGATTCATATCATATCTTAAACACCAATAACTATAGTAGTTTGCATCATTAATATCATGTTTAGTATTTGAGTATTTCATGTTGATATAAGATGTAGATGTATTATTGAGGATTTATGGTTTTGAGTTTTGAATACTATTACATAAATCCAATGATTTTCATGATTGATGTATCATGTCCACCATGTGATGTTTAATGATTTGGTTTTATTCCGGACCGAGAGTGGGAGATATACGGTCACGGATTTTACGTTATCCATACTGAGTGGGGGAGATATACAGTTGGATACATGGTGGACCCGGTCGAAACCGAGGGGCAGGATAGCCGCATTTGAGGCGGGGGAGCCTAGCGAGGTTACTCGATACCAGGTAGTGTGATAAAAATACGGCGTATATCTAGATGATAACAACCGGTATTGTTGATTTCAGGATCATTCGAGGAATGATGCCTGTGAGAAATGGTAGTTTTGTGTCGATGATAGACACGGGGAATTGAATTTTTATTGGAAATAATTGATGAGATTTCAGTTTTGATTATGAGATTCGTACTGTAGATTCATGATTTCCACAGATAATCATACATTATACTTGTTCACATTTCAGATAGTATGATCGTCATATTTACATTATTTACCGTTATACGTTAGTCATATTCACTGAGTTGGAAACTCACCCCCGTTGTGCCACAGTCCTTGCAGGGGTAGAGTGGACGGTTAGCAGCGGCGCATATCTACTTTTTGCAGTTTTATCACATCCAAACTTGGGTCGTGACAAAGTTGGTATCAGAGCTTAGGAGTAACCTTACGGAATCAAGTAGGGAATTTAAAATAGGTTGACGTGAGTCCGTGATTAGGATGACCTTTGGTTTGATGGAGTAGGCGAATAGGATGAGTGCAGTACCGTACGTATGTTCCGCGGCATATTTACGTTAGCATACTCATCCTAACTAACCTTAGGATGTATATCTTGATCTATTCTTCCGTTGATTCTCCGTTATTGATTGTTCCTATTCATAAGCCTTATCAACTCTCATTTCTTGTTCCAGTTGCTATGGCTACGCGGGCTAGGTGAGCCGCAGCCAGAGATGCAGCTAGGGCGAGTCCGCCTGTGACGGCGACTGGAACACCGGACATTCCGGCGGTGCATGAGCTTGTTGATCCTCCTCCTCCAGATCGCATGACTAGGATTGAGGAGGGCATGTTGGGATTGCAGCGAGTGGTAAGACAGTTAGCTGAGGCCACTCGAGTACTGAGACAGGATCCGGCACCGACCGTAGCAGAGTCCGAGGTACAGCCTACGCAGATGGTAGCACTTATAGATAAGAGAGTGATGAAGGTATCACTTGCAGAGTTTATGAGATTGAGACCTTCGGTATTTACGGGGACCGATGTAGCAGAAGATCCTTAGTCCTTTCTTAATAGGATGGCGAAGATTGGCAGATCATTGCGATGTTCTGATGCGAGGTCAGTTGAGCTGACTAGCTTTCGTTTGGAGGGACTTGCACAGGAGTGGTGCGAGTCGATGGAGAGAGGGCGAGCTACGGGTCTTCCTCCGATGTTGTGGAACGAGGTTTCCGAGGTCTTTCTTGCCAGATTTCTTCCACAGAGTGTGAGGGACGCTAGAGCTAGCAGTTTTGAAGCGTTGCGGAAATCGGCAAGTATGTCGATGGCAGATTATGATTTATGATTCACCCAGCTGTCGCGCTATGCCCCATACTTAGTACCTACGGAGGAGCTTCGGGTGAAGAGGTTCCTAAGGAGTCTGGACACACAGTTGTATCTGGCTATAGGCTCCCGGTATTTTGATACGTATGCGCAGGCCATGGATGCAGCGATATGAGTGGAGGATCGTTTGAGCGAGGCAGTGGTTGTTCCGGAACCAAAGAGGAGTAGACCGATCGGGCTAATGACTAGACAATTTGGCAGAGGTAGAGGCAGATATACTCCAGGCCGTAATTTCGGACGAGGTTGGATCCAGGGCCAGATGTTCCGTTCTTATCCCGATGATCAGAGGCCTCCATCTACATGTTTTAGTTGTGGACTTCCTGAACACTTTGCGCGGGATTGTAGATCCCAGGGAGGGACCGTTGTTCCACAGACTGCTTTACCCCTTCCACCATCTACGTCGATGGCTTTACTTCCTCCCCCAGTGGACGCTACACGACAGGCAGTTGCACCACGAGTTCGAGGCTTTGCGGGACGTTCTCAGAGAGGTAGAGGAGATAGAGGTAGAGGACGACAGGATGCGGGCAGGGGCCAGGCATGGGTATTTGCGCTGACTCCACAAGATGCCCAGGCATCAAATGCAGTCGTGACAGGTACTCTTAAAGTATGCTAGTTAGAGGCACATGTTTTATTTGATCCCGGTTCTACAAATTCTTATGTATCTTCACGATTTGTACTTACTTTGGGGAAAGAGTCGTCGTTGTTAGAGTTACCATTAGTGGTGATTACCCCGGTGGGAGATTCTTTTATAGCTCGGCACGTATTCAGGTCATGTTCTGTGCGTATTGGTGGTAGAGATTCACTAGTTGATCTGATTCTCCTGGATATGCTAGATTTTGATATACTTCTTGGTATGGATTGGTTGGCCGCCTGTCATGTCTATGTAGATTGTCGGGGAAAGGCGGTTATATTTTGTTTTCCAGGTGAACCGGTGTTTGTTGTGCAGGGGGATTGTAAAATAACTCCTGCCAACATGATTTCTGCTCTTTGTGCGGGGCGACTCTTGAAGAAGGGTTGTCATGGGTTCTTGGCTTTTGTTCAGGACTTAGGGGTCGCTGAGATTCCATTGGACCAGGTTCCGATCGCACGAGAATTTCCTGAGGTGTTTCCTGCTGAGTTACCAGGATTGCCACCCGATCGTGACATTGAATTTTGCATCGACTTGATTCTGGGTGCGGGGCCTATTTCTATACCACCCTATCGAATGGCACCGACGGAGTTGAAGGAACTCAAAAGCCAATTGCAAGAGTTGTTAGATAGAGGGCTTGTTCGTCCTAGTGTATCACCGTGGGGAGCTCCTGTCTTATTTGTAAAGAAGAAGGACGGTAGTATGAGACTGTGCATCGACTACCGACAGCTGAATCGCGTCACTGTGCGAAACAGGTATCCACTACCAAGTATAGATGACTTATTCGATTAGTTGCAAGGAGCTGGTTACTTCTCGAAGATTGATTTGCGGTCGGGGTATCACCAGTTGAGGGTTCGGAAGGACGATATTCCGAAGACTAAGTTTCGCACAAGATACGGGCACTATGAATTTCTGGTGATGTCGTTCGGACTCACCGACGCTCCAGCAGCTTTTATGGATATGATGAACTGTATCTTCAATCCCTTCATTGATCAATTTATTATAGTGTTCATAGATGACATTCTTGTTTATTCTCAGAGTCGAACGGAGCAAGAGCAGCATTTGCGTATTACGTTGCAGACCTTGAAGGAGCATCAGCTGTTTGCAAAATTCTCCAAGTGTGCATTTTGGATGGATATTGTGGAATTCTTGGGACACGTAGTTACTATAGCTGGGATATGTGTGGACCCAAAGAAGATTGAAGTGGTACAACACTGGCCTAGACCTGTGTCAGTTTCTGAGGTCCGGAGTTTCTTAGGTCTGGCAGGTTATTACCGATGCTTCGTGCAGGATTTTTCACGGATCGCTGCACCTTTGACCGGATTGACTAGAAAGGAGGTTCCATTTCAGTGGACAGATGCATGTGAGCAGAGTTTCCAGCAGTTGAAGACGCGCTTGACGAATGCACCTGTCTTATCCTTACCTTCCGGGTCAGGTGGTTTTGTTATGTATTGTGATGCCTCTAGAGTGGGTTTAGGCTGTGTGTTGATGCACACGACAGGGTTGTAGCTTATGCTTCTCGACAGTTGAAGAGGCATGAACAAAACTACCCCACTCATGATCTAGAGATGGATGCTGTGGTATTCGCATTGAAGATTTGGAGACATTACTTGTATGGAGAGTCGTGTCAAATCTTCACAGATCATAAGAGCTTAAGGTATATTTTTCAGCAGAGTGATCTGAACCTAAGGCAGCGTAGATGGATAAAACTGGTGAAAGATTACGATTGTGAGATCTTGTATCATCCAGGAAAAGCGAATGTTGTAGCAGATGCTTTGAGTCGGAGACCTGGTGGTAGCTTATCTCATTTGCGCATCTTTGCAGAGACAGTCTTCTATAGACTGGATGATTTTATGTGATAGTCGTATACAGTTTGAGTTCACATCGGCAGGAGGACAGCTAGCACATGTTCGCACCCGACCTCAGTTATTGGATCGCATTCGCGAGGCATAGCCCGCAGATACTCGTATGATGGAGATTATGGATCAGGTTAGGCAGGGCAAGGAGACGGAGTTTGTGATTGATGATCTTGGAGTATTACGTTTTAGGACTCGTCTCTGTGTAACATATTCTGACGGATTGAGGCGTGAGATTTTAGAGGAGGCCCATAGGTCAGCATACAGTATTCATCCTGGTTCCACAAAGATGTATCATGATCTGAAGGATGTGTATTGGTGGGAAGGAATGAAGAAGGATGTTGCAGAATATGTTTCGAGATGCTTGACTTGTCAGCAAGTCAAGGAAGAACACCAGAGGCCAGCCGGAGAGTTGCAGCCCTTACCCATTCCAGAGTGGAAGTTGGAAAAGATTTCCATGGATTTCGTGTTGGGTCTTGAAGGGTCCCGGCAGTGCCCCGGCCATCGAAACGCGGCCAAAATGCGGAACAAAAATTTCTGAAACCGGCGCTACCGTTACCCGATTTCCGGATCGACCTTAAACCCTATACTAGCGAGTTAAACTAAGAGTTAGAATTGTTATACCGAGATGATCCAAGTCCTTCGGTCTTCATTCCAAGCTCCTAGCAGTTCTTTGACGAAGTTTGGTTGCTGGTCTTCCTCCATCTCCGATGATCCACCCGAGGGAAACGGCGCAAGCTCTAGCTCGACGAACAAGACAACCGACGCTCCAAGGTTGCTAACGATGGAGAGTCGAGGTGTATGGAAGTGTCACTATAATTTTCTCTCTTTCCTTTTTGCTCATTGAGCAAGCATAGAAGATGAGTGAGGAGGTGATGAAGACTTTGGCATGAACAAGGAAAAATGCTATGTTACCTTTTGTTGAAGCATGAGAGTGAGTGAGTGAGGAGGCTAATAATGAACCATGTAAAAAATCACTCAATGAAATGAACCCCCCACCACAATAATGGCCCGGCCCCCCCCATTTCTCATGCCTACAAAAAATCATTTTTCTTTTTACAAAGTCAAATTACAATAAACAAATCAAACCATACCCAAATTCCATGTTCATGCCATGCTTGAAGTCACATCACCTTTTCCACCTCATTAATAAAAAAAAATGAATTTCCATAAATGGAAAATCATATAAATGAGGTGGCATCATCTTCTAGAAGCTATTCCATACAGAATACGGAATACTTCCCGGTACATGTACCGAAATACATATACACGTATTCGTACCAAAATACGAATAGCCGAGAGAGAAAACGAATAGTGAACAATAATACTAGAATACGTATATTCAAATACATATATAAATTATTAAATCAAAGCCTGATTTAATAAACTGGCTTAATCCTAAGCCGCTAGTATTATCAACCGTCCGATTAAAGTCTGCGCAGCTCATGCACATATTTTATCTGACACCTGTATGTATCAACATACGTCATGTACATCATATCTCCTGAACCGTGAAAAACCTCTGTGTGGGACTCTAAAGAGTCATCAATACGCTGGCAGTGGGTTTAACCACAAGCACGTCAGCGGCACTAGCTGTACTTAACGGCTACCCAGGTATTGAGCGAAAGGGAGGCCGACGAGCAAACTCATCCTGAACCCCTACTGAGCGACAGTGACAATATCCGTACAGTCTGGTCTGTTCGTCTAAGAGTATCGCATATCGAGTCTAGGGGGTGAATAAAGTCAGACCCCTAACAACGCGATATTTAGTGTCGGCATGTTACCCATCACCTCCTGAGAAACTATCGATCCTAGATCGCTAATCCTCTTCTACCATGGCCATGGATTTGTGGTGATGTCCACCCGTACACAATGCGACATCAACCCTCAATACCGGGAGAGAAGAATCGCCGACGATCCGATCACTGCCTCCATGTGGCTCGGGACTGTACCCAATTAAAACCTATTTGCACGACTCCTTTAAGCCGTGGTAGGATAGTAATCAAAGCACAGTGGGAACTCACATGAGACAAATGACGATCTCAGGTCGGCAGACTAATCTGCACACATGTCACCTGGGAACTGCTATCTGACAATTGGTATAATACCAACTAGCAGGTTTCCGGCGAGTCCGTCCGGTGTACTCATAACCTAATGAGCACCTGTATACTATCTTAGGTGAACAAACTAACATCAATGGCTTGTGAGATCTGGCCACCGCCCCTCGTCGGGGTCTCGATCAGTATACACTAGTCAACACTGGAGTATCGATGCCCAGTCTCGATACTCCTATGACTAGGGACATTTAAGGATGTGCTTATAGACTCCAGCTCCCAAATATATGATCGCCATCATAATGCTGGTAGTCAAGCAAGAATCCTATGGGCTTTATCAATATGATGATAAAGACAAACCAGATAGCATACTATCATCTTGAGTAAGACTGTTTTATCGGTACAGGTCATCACTCAATCATCATAATCAGAAGTCCGCGACTATGATAATTGCCTTGAGGGCACTATTGCCAACAATCTCCCACTTGCACTTAAGGCCAATTATTGCGATGTCGCATACTCACTGCCCGTGTGATACCGAACACCAAACTTCTCTACTAATCGGTTTTCGCAAAGCCCGTTTGCGAAAAATGATTGCGTTCGAGAAATAGCCTCAGTGAGTGGATCCGCTCCAATGTTTCTTTCTGCATCTCTCTTTATCTTAACTTCACGGAGAAAAAACATCTCCCGAAATAAGCAATACTTGTCTTAGAATTTGTCTGGATATCTGATGGGACCCAGTTCACAAACGAACTCCAAATCCAGCAAACTACTTAGACTGTATCGTCCACTGAATTTAACCAGTACCTGTGCCATGCCTTTCCTCAGTATTCGCTTGGACTACCCGTCCAACATACTGTCTCTCAAAAGAGGGAAAACAATAACTCTGACACTCACCCTGTCATCCATGTCACCTTGGAAGCCAGATATGATAACCGTCTCCTGAAGGAGGCTGCCGTTACCATATCCATAGAATATCCATTCATGTTCATAAACTGCTTTCCAATGTTTCTCCAGGATTGGATTAATATATCTGCTTATTGCATCTAGTACAAAAGCAATATCTGGTGTGGTACTTGACATTTCATGATCAACTCAATTGCCTAAAGCAAATGATATGTTAATCATGTAAATCCCTCTCCCCTTTAGTCTATAAGACACCTTTAAAGAGGTTGACCTCATCACCTGCAGGTAGACCACCATGCCAGGAGTCGTCCATTTAATGTCAAAATACCCAGATTAGGATACTTCCCAAATCTAGATCTAAAACCATAGATCTAGTAACCGTAAAACCTGATATTACATCCATATCCTTTATGGAGAAACAACTTTGTGACAACCATAGTACAACCGATCGTAGTATAAGAATATCTCTTCCTATCAAGTGCATGTCATCCCGAATCCTCGGACATCACACCCTACTACCTTCTTACCAGATCCATCTCCTAATTTGATGAAGTCAAAACCTATGACTGTCACATCAAAAATAGATGATCTATTTCCTCTATCCACGTTTTAGTCTATAAATAGACACAAGCTATTTGCCTACTATGCTTCCTCTGCTCCCACTGGCTACAATAACCCTCTGGCAGAGTCATATATACGTGCACTTCTAAAACTAGTTTAGAATGACGCTATACACATCCTCCTGCCGGGTCTTTTAGTCCAGAACAACAACAATGGCAAGTCTTGGTAAACAAGAACCTCCCTGTCACCGTCTCTGAGAAGACCGAAGTACCTCTCGGGTGCCCGAGGTTACCCACCAAATCTGCGGAGTGGCTAATGGAACGTCAAAAACAATTGAATCCTTAGATTCTATTAAATTTCCAGTAATCGTTTGTGGTTCTGGAATAACTTCCAGTTCTACCATACTCCTACTTCTGTTTTCTGAAAAAATCCATTTTATTAAAACTGTGGCGAGTCAAGAACAATATAAATATTGATCTTCCTGATGGTAGAAAGTTAACCCTCATCAAAGCCCGGGATAACCCAGAAACAGCCATTACTGAAACGTGGCTTGAGTTTATCCGGATTCTGGTTTTAAGCATCAGCCGGACAACTCCCTATACCTTAACATCGTTAAGATATAAATTGATTCTATATTAATCTAATATAGAAACAAAAGCACTAATCTAATTTGAACCAGATTCAAAAACATGCATCTGTCTCCAGTGCATATCAACTACATGGAAAGAGGACAATCAACATTTCTCATCTAGGAGTGCATCCATATATGAGTAACCCGAAAGAGAAGCAAGTTCTCAAAACCATTACTATTAACTGAATACCTAACACAAGTATCTACATCTTCGAATACTTCGAAGAATCCCGATACTTCTAACAAATGGTCCTCTACTTTATTCTTATACCTATAACTTCTGAATATCTGGACTTTGCATTTCAACGAAATACATGTCCAGAACTGGAAAAGTCATAAGTAAACAGAATATAGTACGAGTACCAACCCCTTTGTCCTAATGGACACTGGACAACATACAATACTTTGTATAAGTCCCCTGAGTTCAACAACTCAATCCCTGTGCGTCGTAGGTTGAAAAAACTGTAGCATGGTTAAGAAGAATTACACCGCTGTTGAATGCACCTTACCTAATCACCAACCGATATAGGTAAATGCCACAGACAAAATATCAAAAAGATATATCTCACTTTATAAAAATAAACGTACAGATATATCAGTTTGAAATTGGTGCATAATAACGGATATTCAAAACCAAATATTTGTCATCCGGTAAAATCCAGATGATTTCCTCAAATATCACCAATTACAACGAATTCCGATATAATGAGAATTTAATCACCCAATTCCCAATATCTTACTCCCACTCACCATCTGTAATAACATGCAGATGTGAGAAACTAATCTGGTAAATACATACTCTGGAGTTAGATTCCAATTGGGAAAACAGTTTTTCAATTAACATCGCACAGTGAAACTGAAACATGAAAATGTTTCAAAAGGGTTAACTGGTATTCTTAGTAACGCCTCTTCCACTATCCCTATTCACGACAGTAACCATACACTTACATGCCCTCACTCTAATCCCTTTATTATGTCTTTACTTATTACCTTCTATACACCTTCTTTAGGCTAATTGGTTTTCTTCTTTCCCTACCCTTCGATACCAGCCTAAGGTTTGGAAGAAGACTATCCAATAAGCGTAATAGGTGTACTCTCCTAATCCTAGGAGCCCTCGCAACCTGAGAGAAGGTAATGGGAAAAGACATCTGAATAATCCTATTCTATTTCTCCTGAACCAGAATCCATCCTCGAAAAAGATCCTTCGAGTTCGTATATAGCCATACGATGGATTTATCCAATGGAAGTGGATATCCGTAGTGATACGGAGTGTCCTAGAGAAAAGCAATGTGGATGTAGGAGTGGCAGGGGTATAGACGGTTTTTTTGTCATAAAATATGGTGGTCGCAATTTACATTGTCATTATTCTAATATTTTTATTTGTCTTTACTTATTACCTTCTATACACCGCATTTAAGCTTAATTGGTTTTCTTCCTACCCTACCGTTCGGCACCTGCCTATGGTCTGGAGGAAGACTATCTAATAAGCTCAATAGGTGTACCCTCTTCTAATCCTAGCCCTCACAACCTGAGAGAAGGTAAAGAGAAAAGATAACCGAATAATCCTATTCAATCTCTCCAGAACCAGAATCCATCCTCGAAAAAGATCATTCGAGTTCGTATATAACCATATGATAGATTTATCAAATGGAAGTGGGCGTTCGTAGAGATACGAGGTGTTCTGGAGAAATGCAAAGGTGATATAGAAGTGGCAAGGATGTATGCGACACCGTAACATTCCAAAAGCCAAAGTGTTTTAAGAAGGTTCGGTCAACCTGGTTTCATGAGTTTTAGTCAAAAGGTTGGGTGATAGTCGCAGCCAGAGAGAGAGAGAGAAGAAACACACAGCATGCACTCTAACCTAGATCAGAATGGTTAATCATTTTATCTAATCTGGATGGCTCCCACTGTTTTCTCAAATTCTCCTCCAAACCCAAAAGGAGAATTAGTCGGAATCACCCGAGGAGTAATTCTACTCATCAGTGGGAATCGGGATCCAACTATCATCGCATGATAACTTGATGGATGCCACTCAAGTCACCACACTCCAGAAGGTATGTGCAAGCCTGGCATGTTTCCTATATGTTTGAAACTCCGGATATGTGTTTTTACCCCTAGGACCCAAGTGACCTTGACAATGCCAACATATCAAAGAGTACTAGTCAAGTTCAACCGGTCATTATCTTGATTGCGTTAAACCCACCCGTACGAGTCCTTGACAATGCCAACATAATCGTACGACTGTCCTAACCAATCCACATATCCATGCGACAGATAAGCATTACAGAGCTACCGAACACTACGCCTCGGCAATGCACGACATACGTAGTACGAATACTAAGCAATACTGATCTGAAATGACGGAGGGCTACGGCTGGTTTTTGGCGAAAAACCTTTAACGTAATGAACTTGATATCGTTGAAGGAATCCAAGTAGTTTTATAAATATATAGCGGCGAAAACTTTTGTTAAAGAGGTCACTCCCGGTGAAGGGATCTCGGCTCTTTCCCCGTCGAATGGGGTGCAGGATATCCCAAACTGAATACCACGATGCAAAGAAAAATAATCGATTATAGCAAAGTTATTACATTGACGCAAACTTTTACCCAAGGGGTCACTCCCGATGAAGGGATCTCGGCCCTTGCCTCGTTGAATGAGGTGCAGGATATTCCAAATGAATACCACTGTGCAAAGCAAAAGAGAACGTCTGTAATGTCAGTTTTTTAAAAGCTTGGTTCCAACAACATCATATATAGGTTTGTTTTATCTTTGCATTGATAAGAATCAATGCAGTCCCATCAATTAATCACACCAGAAAAAAACGAAAATAAAATGTACGTATATGCCATCCGCATTCGCCACTGGGTCCCGTCATCACCCGTTAGGTTACTTAACTAACGACAGAGCGGGGACTGGGCTAGCGCGGGTGCAAAACATATACAACATCTAATAATATATATAAATATATATATAACATTCATCCCAGGCATGATATAAAGCAACATCATAGAAGCAACACAGAATGTTGGATAATCTGGAGCCCCGGGTTTCACTTGACGTTCCCTGTCGTGTGGATAGCCAGTGCAATGAAACCTAGACCCCTACGAGCGCAGCAAGTTACCCGCCAAAACCAGAAGTGAGGCAGCCCCTTCAGCAACATGAATGGACCACCAAGCACTTCACAGAATCCGGTAACTTGAGCACTCCTCTTGGGTCACCTATACTCCGTACGAGTGCGGCGAATAGCCCGCCAATTCTAGAGTAAGGTCCCCTCCGTCTGAATGCCTTGAGATGCTGACCAGTTGCCCTCTAGAACCCGGCTATTCCTGCACTCCACCGCGGGGTAATCCTAATACAGAAAATAAAATAATATACAAGGGTGACATCGACCTCAGCCCGGTCGTGCCCCAAAAGAATAATATACAAGCTGGCAGTGATGGCAGTCCACATGTCGGACGCTTGCCCCGCAATATCAAATGTACAAATGAAATAAAACTGTACTAACATTGCACTACAGCTATCCACCACGACGATCCAACCAACAACACAGTACAACACAGAACATCAACATGAATGTCACGTTCGCAAACCCGTCTAAAAGAACATATAGCAGTTAGACGGGTTTACCGATCAAATGACAATCACGGTCGCAGAATATAATGTATGTACTGTCAAACGCACGCTTAAAATATCGATCGACTAAGTTCCAAATTGGCCCCAATAGCAAAAACAATACTGCACAGAAACCTGGGCCAAAACAGGACATCACAAAAATCACAATTTTACATCAGGGGGTTATAGGAAAAATTTTGAAACCCGTCGCCACTAAATGGCCGCGGAACCGCCGCCAATAGGGGGTTAGCGCGGCGTATCCGCGGCACTTTAGTGGTATCACGAGCTCAAATTTTTCCAGTATCCTTAAAATTGCCTGCACGGATTTTTAAGATGTGTGAAATAATTTTTTGACCACATTTAAAAATCGACAGCAAATTGATAATTGGAATCGTGATTTCTGTAATTTCCGTCGATCGATCTTTTAAGAACGTTTAAACAAGCTAGTAAGGGGTTTAAAGGGTGTCTCTGATACCATGAAGGGTCCCGGCAGCGCCCCGGCCGTCGAAACGCGGCCAAAATGCGGAACAAAAATTTCTGAAACCGGCGCTACCGTTACCCGATTTCCGGATCGACCTTAAACCCTATACTAGCGAGTTAAACTAAGAGTTAGAATTGTTATACCGTGAAGATCCAAGTCCTTCGGTCTTCATTCCAAGCTCCTAGCAGTTCTTTGACGAAGTTTGATTGCCGGTCTTCCTCCATCTCCGATGATCCACCCGAGGGAAACGACGCAAGCTCCAGCTCGACGAACGAGACAACCGACGCACCAAGGTTGCTAACGATGGAGAGTCAAGGTGTATGGAAGTGTCACTATAATTTTCTCTCTTTCCTTTTTGATCATTGAGCAAGCATAGAAGATGAGTGAGGAAGTGATGAAGACTTTGGCATGAACAAGGAAAAATGCTAAGTTTCCTTTTGTTGAAGCATGAGAGTGAGAGAGTGAGGAGGCTAATAATGAACCATGTAAAAAATCACTCAATGAAATGAACCCCCCACCACAATAATGGCCGGCCCCCCATTTCTCATGCCCACAAAAAATCATTTCTCTTTTTACAATGTCAAATTACAATAAACAAATCAAACCATACCCAAATTCCATGTTCATGCCATGCTTGAAGTCACATCACCTTTTCCACCTCATTAATAAAAAACAAATGAATTTCCATAAATAGAAAATCATATAAATGAGGTGGCATCATCTTTTAGAAACTATTCCGTACAGAATACGAAATACGTCCCGGTACATGTACCGAAATACATATACACGTATTCGTACCAAAATACGAATAGCCGAGAGAGAAAATGAATAGTGAACAATAATACTAGAATACGTATATTCAAATACATATATAAATTATTAAATCAAAACCTGATTTAATAAACTGGCTTAATCCTAAGCCGCTAGTATTATCAACCGTCCGATTAAAGTCTACGCAGCTCATGCACATATTTAATCAGACACCTGTATGTATCAACATACGTCATGTACACCATATCGCCTGAACCGTGAAAACCCTCTGTGTGGGACTCTAAAGACTCATCAATACGCTGGCAGTGGGTTTAACCACAAGCACGTCAGCGGCACTAGCTGTACGTAACGGCTACCTAGGTATTGAGCGAAAGGGAGGCCGACGAGCAAACTCATCCTGAACCCCTACTGAGCCTGACGGTGACAATATCCGTACAGTCCGGTCTGTTCGTCTAAGAGTATTGCAGATCGATTCTAGGGGGTGGATAAAGTCAGACCCCTAACAACGCGATATTTAGTGTCGACATGTAACCCAACACCTCCTGAGAAACTATCGATCCTGGATCGGTAATCCTCGTCTACCATGGCCATGGATTTATGGTGATGTCCACCCGTACACAATGCGACATCAACCCCCAATACCGGGAGAGACGAATCCCCGACGATCTGATCACTGCCTCCATGAGGCTCGGGACTGTACCCAACTAAAACCTATTTGCACGACTCCTTTGAGCCCTGGTAGGGTATGTTAGTGTATATGTCCTAGGGGCCATTATTGTATCATACTAGTTTGTATATTACTTAATGGAAGCTTGGGATATTCACATGTATATAACAGTCTTGCTAAACATGGTAGTATGCTACTTGGTTTTTCTATCTTAATATGTGAGTATACGTATTGATAGAGCTCTTAGGATCTTGCTTGACTACCAGCGTTGTGATGGAAGTCACACTAGTGGGGGCTGGGTAGTCTACAAGCACATCCTTATTCAGGTTCCTAGTCGTTGGATTATCGAGACAGGGCATCGATACTCCGGAGTAGACTAGTGTGTACGCTTCTCATCCCAGTTCGGGAGATGGTCTGTCCCACAGCCGTCAGTACGTCGTACTGGAGATAGTATGCAGGTGCTTATTAGGTTACGGGTACACCGGACAGGACTCACAGGGAACTGTTGGTTGGTTTTATACCAGTCATCAGTGAACAGTTCCCAGGTGACATGAGTACAGCATAGTCCGCAGACTTGACACTGCTACTTCGCCTCGAGTGTGTCCCACTGTTTTTAGATTGCTACCCTACGACGGCTCAAAGGAGTCGTGCAAACAGGTAGCAGTTGGGTGCAGTCCCGAGCACTTGGAGGCAGTGGCGGTTAGACAGGATTCGTCTCTCCCGGTATTGGGGGTTGATATCGCGCTGTGTCAGAGAGCCATTACGCAAAGTCCCTGGCCAGGGCAAGCGAGATTTACTGGTAGGTTCCAGTAGTTTCTCAGGGTGTAATGGGCTTCGCTCCGACACGACTTATACCGCTATTAGGGGACTGACGCTTGCCGCCCCCCAAGGCCCGATATGCGATAGTCTTAGACAAACAGACCGGACTGTACGGAGATTGTCACATCAGACTCAGTAGGAGTTCGGATGGGTTCCCTCATCGGCCTTCTTATCGACATCTACCTGTGGACCGTTACGTACAGCTAGTGCCGCTTGCGGTCTGTGGTTAAACCCACTGCCAGCGTAGTAGTCGAGTCTATAGAGTCCCACGCAGAGAGTTTCCCTACTCCAGGCGAAACGATATAGAGGTCGTATGGTTTTACGACAAGGGTTCGGACGCATACGTGTGTTTACGCACGTACGACTTTCGGACAGTTTTTTACTAGTCGGCTTTGGTTTAAACCAGTTACTAGTATCCGATTATTGGATTTATACAGTCTAAAGTTTTTCTGTGTTTTCACGGATAGGAGGGGCGTTCTCGTAATTGTGTGAGAAGCTTCTAGAAGATGGTGACTACGGAGGTTTATGTGGCATATACATTAAATGAGATTAGTGAGTCATATGGATGATTCATCCATGTCATTAATGCTTCATAATTGCTTAATGACTCATGGATGTGAATCACCATTAGATATTTATCAAGCATGGTTGTAAAACATTATCTTTTCTTTTCTTTATAAAACAATAATTCTTGATATATATTATGATAACTCATTTTCTCATTTCATTATTATTCTCACATTCTCTCTCCTCAAGCTCTCCCTTTTCAAACCCTAATCCTCCCCTCTCATGTGTTGAGTACAAGGATTAGTTAGACTACTTAATCCATAACCTTACTCTATTTCATCTAGGTACTTTGATTAGCACTTAAAGATATCTAGTTGCCTCAAGTTTAGAGGCAAAGCTTGGAGTTTAGCTCTCGTGGTGGATCGTCTACTACTTGGAGAAGGCCGAGGAGGAGGTGGAGTTCGTAAAGACGAAGGACACGGTTCTTTAGGTATAATCCCTTTACATAGTAGTTTAGAACTTCTATTTTTGTTGTTAGTTATCGTTTAGCTTCGATTCATGCGATTGGTCGATGTTTAGCATAAAAACAAGATCGTTTTTCATATTTCCGCCTCCCCGCAAGTCGTGGGGTGTTGTACATAGACTTACAGTGGTATCAGAGCCTCGCTAAACAATAATTAACTCACTTGCAAAATTGTATGAATTTCGAACGGAAAAAACCAAAACCAGAAAACCCCGATATCATGGTTTCTGTCGATTTTTAAATGAGGTCCAAAAATTTTTCCGGGACCTTCAGAAAGCATTAAATGATAGTAGAAGAACACCCAAGAAAATTGGGCTCATGAATCGGCTAAAGCGTCGCGGAACCGCGGTGAATCCCCCCGATCCGCCGCGATTCCGCCGCCGAGTTGCCGATTCACCAGCCCAAATTTCCTGTGTTGGTTCTCTGCGATATTTGGTATTTTCTGGAATTTTTTAATTTTTGCTCAGGTTTCAGATTTACAGAGAAGTATTGGAGCAAAATTAAATGTGTTTAATCGATCGAAATTATACGGTATTTGCTTGTTGGATTATATCTGTGTTTGTATAATGTGTTTGTAAACCTCCTCTAACTGCTAGTATGTCGGTTGGCAGGGGGTTGCACATTTCTGTAATGGTTTTTACTGTTTGTGGATATGAACTGTGTTGGACTGTTTTGATGTATAGCCAGGGTTATAAAATGGGTTATTATTTAATTCATTTGATGTAAATGTAATTTGTTGTAATATTATTTTGCGAGGCACATCCAGGTTGCGGTTGTAGCCACCGTTGTATTATTTCATTTTACTGTTTTTGCTCCTAGGACAGACCCAAGGTGGGGTACACAAACTGCCGGGTAGGTAGTTTGCCGTACCCGTTGGGGTCTTGGGTGGGGTAATGGCTATTCATCACAACTGTGTAATCCGTCTTTTTTTGCAGGCTCAAAACAAAAACGAATTGCTTGTAAATCCAATAAAGTTCATCTGTGATCTGGAATGCCTATTATTGCGTCTGACGAATGTACAATATCTATATATGATAGCTATTTAGACGTCACTTATGTTTTACACCCGCGCTAGCCCAGCCCCCGCTCTGTCGTTAGTTAAGTAACCTAACGGGTAATGACGGGACCCCGTGGCGAATGCGGATGGCATAAGAGGACGTTGTATTTTCGTTGTTTTCTGCAATGATAGGTTAATGATGGGACGCATTATTAATAATGCAAAGAAAATAAACCAAAAGTTTAATCGTTGGAACAATTTAAAAGAAACCACTCGGTTAATTTTAAAAACAGATATTTTTAAATGCGGAGCTTTAACCACTCCTGTTAAAAGCTATCAGGTTCCTTCGGTTATATCAAGTTCAGTACTTTCACGGTTTCGCCAAAACCATTCGTAGGCGTCTATAATTTCATCTGGGTATTCAGTAGTATTCAAACTATGTATTTTGACCAACGCCAAGGCATAGTGTTTGGTAGCTGCTGGATATTCATTTGTTGCATAAGATAGATGAGTTAGTTTGGGACAGTCGTATGATCATTTTGGCCAACGTCAAGGATATATACGGATGGGTTCAAATTAACAAGATAATGATGGGTAGAACTTGACATGTGACTTATGATATTTTGACCAACGCCAAGGTCATAAGAGCATGGGACAAAAATATATATCGGGAATTTCTAAAGAAACTGAAATTTGCAAAGAGATGCATACCATTTGGAGTTTGATGAATGTTGGTAGGATTCCTTCAACATTATCATACGATGATATTTGGATCCCGATCCTACTGTGAGTATATGCTACTTATCAGGATATTCGTCACTTAACGATCAATGCTATAAACCAAGTAGGTGTCAAGAAAAGTGTCAGCAGGGTTACGCCCCCAGAGAAAAGAGGTTCTTTAATTAAGGAACTTTGCGAAAGCGTTGGAAAACCTCCCTCGAAGTATCGACACTAGCCTGGCTGAACGGTTAAGCAAGAATTGTTCTGTGAGAATAGTCCTGGCTAATTCTTCTTTTATGGTTTGAGGAAGGATTCGAGCAACAGTGGGAGCCATCCAGTTTAGATAAACTAAAAACCACTCTAAACTGCAAGAGCATCATGCTAAAGAGTTTTCTTCTCTCTCTCCTAATTGCAGCGACCCTGAAAATGACTGGACTTAAGTTACTTTTAGAGAAAAATATACTGACAGGGCCAAACTATAAAGATTGGCTGCGGAATGTCAAAATAGCTTTGACCTATGACAAATTGGGGTACGTCCTCACCGCTATGGCACCTGCAGTCCCTGGTCCCAAATCCAGTAATGCGGATAAGGAAATCCGCAAAACCTGGGATTTCGATTGCGCGAAAGCCAAGTGCATCGTGCTTGCCTCGATGAACAATGAACATCAGAGGAGGCACGAGGATATGGTACTAGATGCCATATTTCTTCATACAAAGGAACTTTATGGAGAACAATCTCGTATAGCAAGATACGAGACCTCTAAGAACTTGTTTCGAGCGAGGTTGGTTGTCGGGTCATCGGTAGGAGAACATGTCCTAAAGATGATCGGCTATATAGAAGAGCTCGCAGACCTTGGGACGACTTTGGATAATGAGCTCTATACAGACCTTATTCTCCAATCCCTTCCTTCCACCTACGCCCAGTTTATCCTGAACTTCAACATTCAAAGAAAAGAAGTTGAACTTCCGGAACTCCTGAACATGTTAAGGAGTGCAGAGGGCACCTTGCAGAAGGCAAGGGAAACACCCGCTATGTTTGTTGGCGGTGCATCTTCTTCCGGGTCCAAGGCTAGGGCAAACGGAAGGAAGAAGAAGGCCGTCCCCAGACCTAGAGGAGGTGTAAGTAAGGTGGGAGGGAAAGGAAAGAAAAAGTTTGCGGTACCGGTAGTTGGCCAGGATGAGTGCTTCCATTGTCACAGGAAAGGGCACTGGAAGAAGGATTGCAAGGCGTGGAACGCCAAGAACCAGGAACCGAAGCAAGCTGTGGCTTCGACTTCAGGTGTGTTTGTAATTGAGAATTGTCTGTCGATCAACTCTACTTCCTGGGTATTGGATACCGGATCAGGATCTCATATTTGCAATTCATTGCAGGCACTGAGAAACCGTAGAGTGCTGAAGGAAGGTGATATGACCCTAAAGGTTGCTAACGGAGCTAGCGTGGGAGCTGCGTCCGTCGGGGATTATCACCTAGGATTGACGAGTGGACACATTTTTGTTTTACATAACTGTTTTTTTGTACCAATCTTAACGTGTAATATCATATCAGTTTCCTTATTATCAAATAAAGGTTATGATTTCACGTTTGTAAGAGATGTTGTTAAGATCCACCATAATCATGGTTTGATTGGGTCCGATACACTAAATAACGGTATATATGTTTTAAACCAACTCCAAATTTTCAATGTCCAGAACACACTAAAAAGAAAGTCTCCAGATTTAAATAAAGCTTTCTTATGGCATTGTAGACTGGGTCACATCAATGAGAGAAGGTTGACTAAGTTGCATAGAGAAGGATATTTGGACTCGTTCGAATATCAAACTTATGACACTTGCCAATCTTGTCTCAAAGGAAAGATGACAAAGACTCCATTTACTGGACAAGGAGTAAGAGCGAGCGAGCTCTTAGGACTCATACACATCGATGTATGTGGTCCAATGTCTACACATACAAGAGGTGGTTTTTCCTATTTCATTACTTTCACGGATGATTACTCAAGATACGGATTCATTTATTTGATGAAACATAAATCCAAGGCTTTTGAGAAATTCCAAGAGTATAAGAATGAAGTAGAAATCCAAACCGGCAAAAGTATCAAGACACTGAGATCTGATCGAGGTGGTGAATACTTAAGTGCCGAGTTCCTAGGTTACCTAAAAGAGAAAGGAATTCTCTCTCAGCTTACTCCTCCATACACTCCACAGCATAATGGTGTATCGGAGAGACGGAATCGAACCCTATTGGATATGGTACGATCCATGATGAGTAATGCTGAGTTACCGCGATCTTTCTGGGGTTATGCGCTAGAATCAGCGTCATATCTTTTGAACATGGTTCCTACCAAGACTGTGCCTACCACGCCATATCAGATGTGGAGTGGGAAGAAACCCTATCTTCAGTATCTGAAAATATGGGGATGTCCAGCTTTTGTTAAAAAGCAGCATGTGGACAAGCTCGAGGCACGATCAGTAAAGTGTAAGTTTGTGGGATATCCAAAGAACTCCAAGGGGTATCTATTCTATTACGCAGAGGAACAAAAGGTGTTTGTTTCTCGTAATGCCCATTTTCTAGAATATCAGTTTTTAGAAAAGGAAATAAGTGGGAGCGAAATAGAACTGGAAGAAATTCCATAACCACAAACTGCTACTGAAAGTTTGGTAGAACCGGAAGTTCAAGAAGAACAAGACATTCCCGCACCCCTCCGCAGGAGTAGTAGGCCGTCTCATCCGCCTGAGAGATACTACGGTTTTCTCATAGATGGGGATAGAGAGGATTGCATCATAGATGGTGATGAACCTACTGATTTCCAGCAGGCCATCCAGAGAGGCGACTCGGTACGATGGCTAGATGCAATGCGGACCGAAATGGAGTACATGTACACCAACAAAGTATGGACTTTGGACTTTGCTCCAAATGGGGTAAAACCCATAGGATGCAAATGGATCTTCAAGAAAAAGATTGGTGCAGATGGGCAGGTGGAAACCTATAAGGCTAGACTTGTTGCAAAGGGTTTTCGTCAAAGACCTGGTTTGGACTATGACGAAACTTTTTCTCCAGTGGCTATGCTCAAATCCATTCGGGTCCTTCTTGCTATTGCTGCCTTCCATGATTTTGAAATCTGGCAGATGGACGTAAAGACGGCTTTTCTGAATGGAAATTTGGAAGAGTGCGTCTATATGGATCAGCCAGAGGGTTTCAATCAGAGTGGGAGCAGCGGGAAAGTATGCAAGCTGCTTAAGTCCATTTATGGACTAAAGCAGGCATCGCGGAGTTGGAACATCTGTTTTGATGAGACAGTCAAAGAATATGACTTTATCAAAAATCCAGATGAACCGTGCATATATAGTAAAGTTGTAGCCAGAAGTGTCGTATTCCTCGTCTTGTACGTGGATGACATTCTATTGATAGGAAATGACATTCCTATGCTACAATCTGTCAAAGGATTCTTGTCACACAGGTTCTCCATGAAAGACCTGGATGATGCCTCTTACATTCTGGGGATCCGGATCTATCGTGATAGATCCAAGAGGATGTTGGGACTTTCGCAGTCCAGGTATATCGACACTGTACTGAAAAGATTCAGTATGGAATATTCTAAGCGCGGTAATCTACCGGCTTGTCACGGAATCACCCTCTCCAAAGAGATGTCTCCCAAGACTGATTTGGAAAGGGAACGCATGTCTATTATACCCTACGCTTCTGCGGTAAGCTCTATAATGTATGCGATGTTGTGCACCAGACCAGATGTAGCTTACGCACTGAGCGTAGTAAGCCGGTATCAGTCAGACCCAGGGGAGAAGCACTGGATAGCAGTAAAGAACATTCTCAAATACCTGAGAAGGACTGAGGAGATGTTCTTGTTTTACGGCGGAAAAGACCTCAGGTTGGAGGCCTTTGCTGATTCCGGCTTCCAGAGTGATAAGGACGATTCCAAGTCCATGTCGGGTTATGTCTTTACCCTCAATGGAGGGGCGGTGTGCTGGAAGAGCTCCAAGCAGGACACCATTGCTGACTCGATGGAAGCGGAGTATATAGATGCTTGCGGTGCCGCAAAAGAAGCAGTCTGGATGTAGAAGTTCCTAATAGAACTTCAGGTGGTTCCTACCATAGTTGATCCAATACCTATGTATTGCGACAACAACGGAGCTATAGCTTTAGCGAAGGAACCAAGGTCCCATCAGAAATCCAGACAAATCTTAAGGCGGTATCACCTGATCAGGGAGATCATTGATCGTCAGGAGATCGAGGTTCGGAGAGTTGCTTCTGAAGAGAACATTACTGATCCATTCACAAAGGCCCTACCTCAGATTCCGTTCGAGAGGCTACTCGAGATCATCGGACTTCGATATGCCAGTACATGGCCCTAGTGCAAGTGGGAGATTGTTAGTGTATATGCCCTAGGGGCCATTATTGTATCATACTAGTTTGTATATTACTTAATGGAAGCTTGGGATATTCACATGTATATAACAGTCTTGCTAAACATGGTAGTATGCTACTTGGTTTTTCTATCTTAATATGTGAGTATACGTATTGATAGAGCTCTTAGGATCTTGCTTGACTACCAGCGTTGTGATGGCAGTCACACTAGTGGGGGCTGGGTAGTCTACAAGCACATCCTTATTCAGGTCCGTAGTCATTGGATTATCGAGACAGGGCATCGATACTCCGGAGTAGACTAGTGTGTACGCTTCTCATCCCAGTTGGGGAGATGGTCTGTCCCACAGCCGTCAGTACGTCGTACTGGAGATAGTATGCAAGTGCTCGTTAGGTTACGGGTACACCGGACAGGACTCACAGGGAACTGTTGGTTGGTTTTATACCAGTCGTCAGTGAACAGTTCCCAGGTGACATGAGTACAGCATAGTCCACAGACTTGACACTGCTACTTCGCCTCGAGTGTGTCCCACTGTTCTTAGATTGCTACCCTACCACGGCTCAAAGGAGTCGTGCAAACAGGTAGCAGTTGGGTGCAGTCCCGAGCACTTGGAGGCAGTGGCGGTTAGACAGGATACGTCTCTCCCGGTATTGGGGGTTGATATCGCGCTGTGTCAGAGAGACATTACGCAAAGTCCCTGGCCAAGGCAAGCGAGATTTACTGGTAGGTTCCAGTAGTTTCTCAGGGTGTAATGGGCTTCGCTCCGACACGACTTATACCGCTATTAGGGGACTGACGCTTGCCGCCCCCCTAGGCCCGATATGCGATAGTCTTAGACGAACAGACCAGACTGTACGGAGATTGTCACATCAGACTCAGTAGGAGTTCGGATGGGTTCCCTCATCGGCCTTCTTATCGACATCTACCAGGGGACCATTACGTACTGCTAGTGCCGCTTGCGGTCTGTGGTTAAACCCACTGCCAGCGTAGTAGTCGAGTCTCTAGAGTCCCACGCAGAGAGTTTCCCTACTCCAGGCGGAACGATATAGAGGTCGTATGGTTTTACGACAAGGGTTCGAACACATACGTGTGTTTACGCACGTACGACTTTCGGACAGTTTTTTACTAGTCGGCTTTGGTTTAAGCCAGTTACTAGTATCCGGTTATTGGATTTATACAGTCTAAAGTTTTTCTGTGTTTTCACGGATAGGAGGGGCGTTCTCGTAATTGTGCGAGAAGCTTCTAAAAGATGGTGACTAAGGAGGTTTAGGTGGCATATACATTAAATGAGATTAGTGAGTCATATGGATGATTCATCCATGTCATTAATGCTTCATAATTGCTTAATGACTCATGGATGTGAATCACTATTAGATATTTATCAAGCATGGTTGTAAAATATTATCTTTTCTTTTCTTGATAAAACAATAATGCTTGATATATATTATGATAACTCATTTTCTCATTTCATTATTATTCTCACCTTCTCTCTCCTCAAGCTCTCCCTCTTCAAACCCTAATCCTCCCCTCTCATGTGTTGAGTACAAGGATTAGTTAGACTACTTAATCCATAACCTTACTCTATTTCATCTAGGTACTTTGATTAGCACTTAAAAATACCTAGTTGCCTCAAGTTTAGAGGCAAAGCTTGGAGTTTAGCTCTCGTGGTGGATCGTCTACTACTTGGAGAAGGCTGAGGAGGAGGTGGAGTTCGTAAAGACGAAGGACACGGTTCTTTAGGTATAATCCCTTTACATAGTAGTTTAGGACTTCTATGTTTGTTGTTAGTTATCGTTTAGCTTCGATTCATGCGGTTAGTCGATGTTTAGCATAAAAACAAGATCGTTTTTCATATTTCCGCCTCCCCGCAAGTCGTGGGGTGTTGTACATCGACTTACAGGGTAGTAATCAAAGCACAGTGGGAACTCACACAAGACAAATGACGATCTCAGGTCGGCAGACTAACCTGCACACATGTCACCTGGGAACTGCTATCTGACAATAGGTATAATACCAACTAGCAGGTTCCCGGCGAGTCCGTCCAGTGTACTCATAACCTAATGAGCACATGTATACTATCTTAGGTGAACAAACTAACACCAATGGCTTGTGAGACCTGGCCACCGGCCCTCGTCGGGGTCTCGATCAATATACACTAGTCTACACTGGAGTATCGATGCCCGGTCTCGATACTCCTATGACTAGGGACATTTAAGGATGTGCGTATAGACCACAGCTCCCACATATATGATCGCCATCATAATGTTGGCAGTCAAGCAAGAATCCTATGGGCTTTATCAACATGATGATAAAGACAAACCAGATAGCATACTATCATCTTAAGTAAGACTGTTTTATCGGTATCGGTCCTCACTCAATCATCATAATCACGAGTCCGCGACTATGATAATTGCCTTGAGGGCACTATTTCCAACAGTTCTACCCAGGACTAGCAGAGGGTATGATTCCATTTGGGTGATTGTAGATAGATTGACAAAGGCAGCTCATTTTCTCCCAGTGAAGACGACGTATGGTTTTGCACAGTATGCTCAGATTTATATCGATGAGATTGTACGTCTGCATGGAGTTCCGACGTGCATAGTTTCTGATAGGTGTACCCAGTTTACGAGCAGGCTATGGCAGAAACTTCAAGAAGCTCTGGGTACACGGTTGAGTTTTAGTACAGCTTTTCACCCACAGACAGATGGTCAGTCGGAGCTGACCATTCAGACACTAGAGGATATGTTTCGGGCTTGTAGCCTTGATTTCGGTGGTAGTTGGGATCGTCACCTACCTTTGATAGAATTCTCGTACAACAACAGTTTTCAGGAGACGATTCAGATGGCACCCTTTGAAGCTTTGTATGGGAGGAAATGTCGATCGCCCGTTTGCTGGACGGAACTGAGCGAGAGTTGCATCTTGGGACCGTAGATAGTACAGGAGACTACAGAGAAGATTCAATTGATACAGGATAGAATGAAGGCGGCCCAATGCAGACAGAAATCGTATGTAGATCGACGACGTCGTAGGCTCGAGTTTGGAGTGGGAGATCATGTGTTCCTTCGGGTATCTCCAATGAAAGGTGTGATGTGTTTCGGGAAAAAGGGGAAGCTCAGCCCCAGATATGTCGGACTTTATGAGATTCTGGAGAGAGTAGGTGTTGTATCTTATCGTTTAGCACTTCCACCGAGTTTTCCCGACGTGCATCTGGTGTTCCACGTTTCGATACTTTGCAAGTATCTTCACGATCCTTCTCACGCGATCCAGCATCAGGCCTTACAGCTTGAGCCGGATTTATCCTACACAGTGCAGCCAATAGCTATTCTTGAAAGGCAGGCAAAGAAACTACGATCGAGGGTACTTCCATCTGTAAAGGATCTGTGGCAAGGAAAGAATCGCGAGGAGATTACTTGGGAGACCGAGGATGCGATGCAGAAGAAATTTCCATATCTTTTCGAAGGTATGTCTAGTTAAATTTTAAATTCGGGGACCGAATTTTCTTAAGTGGGGAATATTGTAGCATTTTGAAAATTTAGAAATAAATAAAATTAATTAATTTAATAATAATATGATAAATCACAAAGTTATTAAAAACAAATAAGACATTTTCATAAGTTCTATGTAAAACTGTAAGGTTCCTAGGCACACTATAGAGGTCTCACAAGGCATCAACCATGCCAACTTCAAAATTTATGAGTGCCGAGAAACCCTAACACGGATCGTCGGCTAGAATTCTAGGCGAAAAACGAAACTAGTTAACACTTTAACTAAAGGAAAGAGGCTACAACCTTTGTAGATCCGGTTATCCACTTCCTTGGCTCCACGTAGGCGTCCTCTCGCTGTCCATCTCGAATCCCGAACTCAAACGTCGGCTTCATCGGAGAATTGGGCGGACTAGGTCGTCGGCTTCGTGCCGAAGATGATCTACGTCGAGGCATCACAAGTTCAAGCTCCGACTTCACAAATTTGTGAAACTTGTGAAGAAAACACCCAAAACAACTTGGCAAGAGGTAGAGGGTGAAGAAATAGGAGGTGGGTTCACTTTAGAATTGGATTTCTCACTTTAGAACTCAAGTTGCCATTGATGGCATCAAGCTTTCTTGAAGAAGAAGATGATGAAGAAGAAGAAAGAATATGATAAGTAATTTAAAATGAAAAAGAAAACAATACTTATCATATCCTAACTAAGGTTAAGTGTAGAGAATATACCATGGTTACTTGGATGAGTTAGGGTTAAGCATGAAGACAAGAATGGTTGCATAAGTCAAAGCTTCATGAAGCTTCAACTAGAAACAAAAGAAGCCACCATTCTTATCTAAATCATTTCCAAATAAACAAACAAATAAATAAATGAAAAAGCAAAACCCTAATCATCTCTTAACCATGGTTTAATCCTTTACACTTAACCACATGATCTAGTATCATCAAACATGATACAAATATGTGCACAAAAGTATATCACATATACTTCTTGCACATCAAGTGAGAAAATCCATTTAAAGTGAACCAATACTAGTTAATGCAAAGTAATATATCAAATATATAATTATACATTAAATCATTAAATCAACATTTGATTTAACGATCCGGTCATATCGCATATAACCGACTAGTATCCTATGTATCGGCTCATCGAATCAATCCTTGATTCGATATCTAGGTTATATCGAATATAACCAATCGATACATTCATCGCGAGAATGAAATACGGTATCACATACACGCATTATTCTCGGTCCTGCACATATCTCATATGCGCTCCTATTTCGTTTCGCTTGAGCCAGGAAACCTCTGTGTAGGACTCTAAAGACTCGTCAATACGCCGGCAGCAGATGATGATCATATCAAGCACCCACAAGCCGCAAGCGGTCTGCTAAACGTAACGGCCATCCAGGTATTGAGCGATCAGAAGATCGACGAGCTAGCCCGCTCACACTCCTGTGAATCCAACCAGTAACACTTACCGTACAGTCCGGTCTGTTCGTCTGATACGACACATATCAAGTCTAGGGGTGGTAAACGTCAGACCCCAATAGCCGATAAGTCGTGCCGATGTGAGGCTCATAACGGGTCGAGAAACTACTGGTAACACTTACCAGCAAATCTCTGATCAGCCCTGGCCAGGGACTTCCCTGTTACGGCCAATCAAGCACAGCGCAACATCAACTCCCAATACCGAGAGAGACGAAACCCCTCCTATCGCTCATTGCCTCCATGTGACTCGGGACTGTACCCAAAGACCACCGTTTTGCACGCCCTCATGGACGTGGTAAGGTGGAGATCAAAGCACAGTGGGAATCACACAAGACTCTATGACGATCTCGGGTCTACAGACTAACCTGTACAAGTGTCACCTGAGAACTGCCATCTGACGTGAGGTATAATACCATCTGGGAGTTCTCGCCGAGTCCGTCCAGTGTACCCAGTCTCCATTGAGCACCCGTACACCATCTCTGATGTCAAACACCAATGGATATGGGATTATCCATCGCCCATCTCATGGGTCGAGAAGCGTATACGCTAGTCTACACTGGTATATCGATGCCCCGTCTCGATACACCCACGACTAGGGACCTTGAAGGATGTACTTATGGACTACCATGTCCCCACTAGTATGATCTGCATCATAGTCCAGGCAGTCAAGTACACATCCTAAGGGCTTTATCAACATGTAACTATAAGACAGTTTAAAGAGACAAGTGTACATGTTAAGATAAAGAGTAACCAGATAGCATACTATCATATCGAGCAAGAAAGTCATCTCTATATATGTCCAAGCATCCAATATGATATACATCATCTGTACAATACTGGCCTCTAGGGTATACATACAACTAACAATCTCCCACTTGCACTAGGGCCAGCTGCTGTAGTATCGCATACCGAGCATCCCGAAGAGTCTCTCAAACTGTATCTGGGGAATGGCCTTCGTGAATGGATCCGCCGTGTTGTTCTTCGTGTCAACCCTCCTGGCCTCGATCTCCCAGCGATCAACTATCTCCCGGATCAGGTGATACCGCCTCAGAATATGCCTGGATCGCTGATGGGACCTGGGTTCCTTGGCCAAAGCCACCGCTCCATTGTTATCGCAATACAAAGGTATTGGATGGTCAATGGATGGAACCACTCCAAGTTCAGTAATGAACTTCTTGATCCAGACAGCCTCTTTGGCAGCATCGTTGGCAGCGATGTATTCAGCCTCCATCGTCGAGTCTGCCACGGTTTCCTGCTTGGAACTCTTCCAGCTAACCGCCCTTCCGTAAAGGGTAAAGACAAATCCCGACTGCGACTTAGAGTCGTCCTTATCACTCTGGAAGCTCGAATCGGTAAAGGACTCCACTTGGAGTTCTCCGTTACCATACACCAAGAGCATCTCTTTAGTCCTTCGTAAGTACTTGAGAATGCTCTTCACAGCTGTCCAGTGACTCTCTCCAGGATCAGCTTGATACCTGCTCACTACACTTAGTGAGTATGCAACATCGGGTCTGGTACATAGCATCGCGTACATGATAGAGCCTACAGCCGAAGCATAGGGTATCCCTTGCATGCGAGCTCTCTCCAAATCAGTCTTGGGAGACATCTCTTTAGAGAGAGTGACTCCAGAGATCGTGGGCAAGTTCCCACGCTTGGATTCTTCCATACTAAACCTCTTTAGTATGGTGTCAATGTACCTGGATTGGGACAATCCCAATATCCTTTTGGATCTATCTCTATAGATCCTGATTCCCAATATGCAGGAGGCATCACCAAGATCTTTCATTGAGAATCTTTGTGATAAGAAGAGCTTGACCGATTGCAGCATAGGAATATCATTTCCTATCAAGAGTATGTCGTCCATGTACAATACGAGGAAGACAACCTTACTCTCTGCCACCTTCTTGTAGATACAAGGTTCATCTGGATTTTTGACGAAATCAAACTCTTTGAAAACGAAGTCAAAGCAGATGTTCCAACTCCGCGATGCTTGCTTTAATCCATAAATGGATTTAAGCAGCTTGCACACCTTCCCGCTGCTCCCACTATCTACGAAGCCCTCTGGCTGAGTCATGTACACGCACTCTTCTAAATCACCATTTAGAAAGGCGGTCTTAACATCCATTTGCCAGATTTCGTAATCATGATATGCAGCGATGGCAAGGATGATCCGGATGGATTTAAGCATAGGCACTGGAGAAAAGGTTTCGTCATAGTCCACACCTGGTCTTTGACGAAAACCTTTTGCAACAAGTCTAGCTTTGAAAGTCTCCACTTTCCCATCTACACCAATTTTCTTCTTGAAGATCCACTTGCTCCCAATGGGTTTTACCCCTTCAGGAGCAACTTCCAAAGTCCATACTTTGTTGGTGTACATGGATTCCATCTCGGACCGCATAGCATCCAGCCATTTCACTGAGTCCCCACTCGTGATGGCCTACTCGAAGCTAGTTGGGTCATCATCCTCCATGATGCAATCCTCGCTCCCACCATCCATGAGAAAACCGTAGTATCTCTCTGGTAGGCGAGGAACCCTACTAGATCGGCGGAAAGGCTGAGGTTCGTCGGGAGCTACTGAATCCTCTGGTTCCACTAAATCTTCAGTTTGAGTTTGTGTAGCCGGAATTTCTTCCAGTTCTACCTTATCGCCACTAATTTCCTTTGCAAGAAATTCCTTTAGAAAAGATATCCATGTGAATGTTTGGGATATCCCACAAACTTGCATAGAACTGACCATGCCTCGAGTTTGTCCGGATTTTTCCTTTTGACATAGGCCGGGCAACCCCATATCTTAACTCGTTTAAGACATGGTCTCTTCCCACTCCATATCTCATATGGTGTGGTAGGTACAGATTTAGATGGAACTTGATTCAATTGGTATGCTGCTGTCTCCAGCGCATAACCCCAGAAGGAAATAGGTAACTCAGCTGTGCTCATCATAGAGCGCACCATATCTAATAGGGTGTGGTTCCTCCGTTCTGATACACCGTTGTGCTGTGGTGTATATGGAGGAGTCAGCTGAGAGAGAATCCCATTCTCTTTTAGGAAGTCCAGGAATTCATTGCTCAAGTATTCACCTCCTCGATCAGATCGTAGGATTTTAATACTTTTTCCGGTTTGGTTCTCAACTTCTTGTTTATATTCCCTAAATTTCTCAAAAGCTTCTGATTTGTGTTTCATCAGGAACACATACCCGAACCTAGAGAGATCGTCAGTGAATGTAATGAAGTATGAAGAACCATCCCTGGCATGTGTAGACATGGGACCGCATACATCACTATGTATAAGTCCCAAGAGTTCGGTAACTCTTTCTCCGTGTCCCGTAAACGGAGTTTTGGTCATCTTGCCTTTGAGACATGACTGACAAGTGTCATAAGATGAAAATTCAAACGGATTTAAATATCCATCCTTATGCAACTTAGCCAGTCGTGTCGCATTGATGTGACCCAGTCTACAATGCCACAAGAAGGATTCGTTCAGTTCTGAACTCTTCCTCTTGTGTGTGTTTGTTATGCTCAGAACTGTTGATTGATTTAGAACATAAATGCCATTGCACAACGTGCCTGATCCAACCAACTTTTGGTTACGGAAAATGTTCATAACATTGTCCTGTAATACAAAATTATATCCCTCTTTACTTAATAAAGAAACCGATATAATGTTGCATATCAGGTTCGGCATGTAATAGCATTCGTTCAGAACCAATGTATTACCAGTTGGTAATACAAGGTGATATTCCCCGACAGTCTTAGCTGCAACAATTGCACCATTTTCAACTCTAATGTCTTTATCACCTTCTCCAAGTTCTTTACCTTTCCTTAGCCCATGTAACTGATTACATATATGGGATCCTGACCCGGTATCTAATACCCAGGACGTAGAGCAAATGGAGAAACAGTTCTCTGTAAAGAACACACCCGAAGAAAATGCATCAACATGTACTTTCTTCATTCGGGTGGCATGGGAATCCTGGTATTCCCCTATATCCAGTTCATTCCTATAACTCTTATAAGAAAGAACGGAACCAGCGTTCCCCAGCACAGTATACCATGCGGGTTCGGTCAATACATCTATATTATTATCTTCATTAGGGCATGAAATGGTCGCTACCTGGAGAGAGAGAGAAGAAAACACTTTAGCGTATGCTCGTGCAAGATCAGATTGGTTATTATCTTATCTAATCAGGATGGCTCCCACTGGTTTTTATCAAATCTTCCTTCAAACCCTAAAAGGATAGACTAGCCGAGATTAATTACACGCTACAACTTCGTCGATCTTTCAGCCAGGCCAGTGTCGGTACTTTGAAGGAGGTCCCCCGTGCTTTCGCACGAACCTAATTAATGTAAACCTCGTTTTCCCAGAGGCGTAACCTCGCTAACACCTTTCTAGACACCTACTTGATCGGCTAATTGTAATGTGTAAAACTCTCCCAGGAGTAACTCTTACTCGCAGTGAGTATCGGGATCCAACTATCTCATAGAAGGTATGCAATCTCATTGCAAATTTCAACACTTGAAATTCCCGATAATATTTTGCCCCTAGTATCCTATGACCTTGACAAAGGCCAACAAATCACAGGATGCTAGTCAAGTTCAACCCGTCATTTCTTGATTGAATCAAACCCACCCGCACGACCCTTGACAAAGGCCAACAAGGTCGTACGACTACCCCGAAACAATCTGCATCACATGCATAAGCAGATAAGCACTATTCAGCTACCGCACACTACGCCTTGACAAAGGCCAACAAACGCAGCACGAATACTAAACAGTTCTTATCTGAAATGACGGAGGGCTACGGCAGGTTTTTCTGAAAACCTATTGCGTAATGAACTTGATATCGTTGTAGAATCAAATGAAGTTTTGAAATGGAGTGATTTTGAGGCTTTTCTAGTTTTGCTAAAGGGGTCACTCCCGGTGAAGGGATCGTCGGCCCTTTCCTCGTCGAATGAGGTGCGGGATATATCATATATATCACTGTGCAAAGCAAAAACTCTTAAAAGCAATCAATTACCAAACCGAGTGTGTAGCATCTGCCAGTTATTGCTAAAGGAGTCACTCCCGGTGAAGGGATCTCGGTCCTTTCCTCATCGAATAAGGTGCAGGGTATATCATATATACCGCTATGCAAAGCAAGAACTGTAGCTACCTGTTTTTATTTTGAAATTCGATTCCACAACATCTTAGGTTTCTTATCTTTCATTAATCACATTAATGAAGTCCCATCATTTCTATACCTAAATACGACGTACACTTATGCCATCCGCATTCGCCTCGATGTCCCCTCGTGCACCGTTAGGTTAGGTAACTAACGGCAGAGCGGGGCAGGGCTAGTACGGGTGTAAAACATAAGTAACGTCTATATAATATATCATATATACTATATACTGTATCCATCACAGAACATCACATGATCACATCACAGATATCGCAGCAGAAGAAACATATGAAATATTGGATATACTAGGACGTCCGTGTTTTCAATACGAGCTAGTATAAAACACGGATTCCACGGTCGTGATGAATAGCCAATCCCACACCCCTAGACCCCTACGAGAGCGGCAAGCAACCCTACCAATTCTAGGGTTAGGAGACCCGGACTCGACTCCTCGAGTTGGTCTCCCACTGGACCCCAGAACTCGGTTACTTGTGCTCCCCTCCTGGATCTATCCTAATGCGGAAAAATAAATAATATACAAAAGGTGACAACTTCCGCTACCTGGAAGTGTCCCGAATAAAAGAATATTACATATAAGTTTTTACATGAATGAAAATGAAAAACACTCATCTCACATAAAACCCCCCGGCTATTCGAACACGACAATCCAATATAACATATCCAGCAACACATAACATCACATGTCATCAACGTAAGTAAGTATGCATACCCCAATTGTCGTTGACGTATAGCAACGAAACCGGCGATATGAACATACTACACTTACGGTCACAGAAAAGAAAGTGTAAAACTACAACAGTTGGAATCCGCAACCTCTTTAGACATCACATGCCTAATCAAATGAAATACTTAGACATCACATGCCTAACAGTTATAAACCCCGCATTTTAGTCTCATTATCGAAAACTCTTTTCAATATCAAGTGAAACTAAACTGCTAGATTTATCACATTCATTCAGTTATCTCATAACTGTTTGTGAATTCCAATTATTGTATCACATTCCAGATAAACAGAAAATGTTAAACTTTCCGATCGAACAGTCGAATACCCAAGTTTTCCCGATACAGCTCAACACATGAAATAAGTCTAACAACATTCAGTTCGTGCCTCAGTACCAACGGTCCAGCCGTAGAAGGGTCAAGCCAACGCCTCACATGTGGCACGCCGTACTGCCCCAAACCCGAAGGTTCAAAGGGCAGTTCAAGACGGTCACATAATCGAGTTAAGGTTTGTTGTCTTCTAGAGGGTCCATCGCGTTACTTGCACTACTTAGAACGTCGTTAAACTACGGAAAAATCCAACACTTGGAAATTTCCCGACAGGGGAAAAATTGGGTATTTATATCCGGTCGAACTTTTTAACATATTCTAAAAATCATCCGGAAATACACAAAGACGAAATTTGATAATCCGGCCGAAACATCGAAGCTCTAAAACACCCCAGAAAATTCAACTCTTGAATAAATATTAAAAATACCCAGAGAACTCAGCACTGTTAAATAGGAATTACTGTGCAAATAGATTGGGATGACGTCATCAAGATGCCGCGGAACCGCCGCCTAAGGCAGGTTTATGTCGCGGTTCCGCCGCAGGTTGCACTGTTCATGAGTTCAATTTTGCGCCGTAATTCTTAGAATTCTCTGCTGAGTTTTCTTCATATTTTTAATTTGGAAAAATCCCGGATTTTAGAAAAAGTACAGAGAGCACTTGGGTTTTAGGGTTTCGGGTTCGTTTGGGTTTCAAACGTCGTCTAGACTTCGCCTAAGGCTCTAGCTAGGCTCTGATACCACTGCAAGGTTCCTAGGCACACTATAGAGGTCTCACAAGGCATCAACCATGCCAACTTCAAAATTTATGAGTGCCGAGAAACCCTAACACGGATCGTCGGCTAGAATTCTAGGCGAAAAATGAAACTAGTTAGCACTTTAACTAAAGGAAAGAGGCTACAACCTTTGTAGATCCGGTTATCCACTTCCTTGGCTCCACGTAGGCGTCCTCTCACTGTCCATCTCGAATCCCGAACTCAAACGTCGGCTTCATCGGAGAATTGGGCGGACTAGGTCGTCGGCTTCGTGCCGAAGATGATCTACGTCGAGGCATCACAAGTTCAAGCTCCGACTTCACAAATTTGTGAAACTTATGAAGAAAACACCCAAAACAACTTGGCAAGAGGTAGAGGGTGAAGAAATAGGAGGTGGGTTCACTTTAGAATTGGATTTCTCACTTTAGAACTCAAGTTGCCATTGATGGCATCAAGTTTTCTTGAAGAAGAAGATGATGAAGAAGAAGAAAGAATATGATAAGTAATTTAAAATGATAAAGAAAACAATACTTATCATATCCTAACTAAGGTTAAGTGTAGAGAATATACCATGGTTACTTGGATGAGTTAGGGTTAAGCATGAAGACAAGAATGGTTGCATAAGTCAAAGCTTCATGAAGCTTCAACTAGAAACAAAAGAAGCCACCATTCTTATCTAAATCATTTCCAAATAAACAAACAAATAAATAAATGAAAAAGCAAAACCCTAATCATCTCTTAACCATGGTTTAATCCTTTACACTTAACCACATGATCTAGTATCATCAAACATGATACAAATATGTGCACAAAAGTATATCACATATACTTCTTGCACATCAAGTGAGAAAATCCATTTAAAGTGAACCAATACTAGTTAATGCAAAGTAATATATCAAATATATAATTATACATTAAATAATTAAATCAACATTTGATTTAACGATCCGGTCATATCGCATATAACCGACTAGTATCCTATGTATCGGCTCATATAATCAATCCTTGATTCGATATCTAGGTTATATCGAATATAACCAATCGATACATTCATCGCGAGAATGAAATACGGTATCACATACACGCATAATTCTCGGTCCTGCACATATCTCATATGCGCTCCTATTTCGTTTCGCTTGAGCCAGGAAACCTCTGTGTAGAACTCTAAAGACTCGTCAATACGCCGGCAGCAGATGATGATCATATCAAGCACCCACAAGCCGCAAGCGGTCTGCTAAACGTAACGGCCATCCAGGTATTGAGAGATCAGAAGATCGACGAGCTAGCCCGCTCACACTCCTGTGAATCCAACCAGTAACACTTACCGTACAGTCCGATCTGTTCGTCTGATACGTCGCATATCAAGTCTAGGGGTGGTAAACGTCAGACCCCAATAGCCGATAAGTCGTGCCGATGTGAGGCTCATAACGGGTAGAGAAACTACTGGTAACACTTACCAGCAAATCTCTGATCAGCCCTGGCCAGGGACTTCCCTGTTACGGCCAATCGAGCACAGCGCAACATCAACCCCCAATACCGGGAGAGACGAAACCCCTCCTATCGCTCATTGCCTCCATGTGACTCGGGACTGTACCCAAAGACCACCGTTTTGCACGCCCTCATGGACGTGGTAAGGTGGAGATCAAAGCACAGTGGGAATCACACAAGACTCTATGACGATCTCGGGTCTACAGACTAACTTGTACAAGTGTCACCTGAGAACTGCCATCTGACGTGAGGTATAATACCATCTGGGAGTTCTCACCGAGTCCGTCCAGTGTACCCAGTCTCCACTGAGCACCCGTACACCATCTCTGATGTCAAACACCAATGGATATGGGATCATCCATCGTCCATCTCATGGGTCGAGAAGCGTATACGCTAGTCTACACTGGTATATCGATGCCCCGTCTCGATACACCCACGACTAGGGACCTTGAAGGATGTACTTATGGACTACCATGTCCCCACTAGTATGATCTGCATCATAGTCCAGGCAGTCAAGTACACATCCTAAGGGCTTTATCAACATGTAACTATAAGACAGTTTAAAGAGACAAGTGTACATGTTAAGATAAAGAGTAACCAGATAGCATACTATCATATCGAGCAAGAAAGTCATCTCTATATATGTCCAAGCATCCAATATAATATACATCATCTGTACAATACTGGCCTCTAGGGCATACATACAACTAATAAAAACAAATTAAATAAAAAATTTAGTATGCAACATGAATAAGTTATAAGGGTTTTAGTGATAACTTTAGCTTCATTTTAATTAAATGTGTGTTTTATAATAAACTATGTTTTGAGGGGTTTTTAGGTAAAGTTTAGGTTTTTGTGCAAAAGGAAAATTGTTAAGGGGGTAAATGAAAATGGGATGGAAAATCAATTAGTTCAGAATTTAATTTCAAATTAAAACAATAATTAGAAGATAAGGCTTGCACACCTCTTACTTGCATGCACACACACCCCCACCACCTCCTCCTTGCATGAAATCACTACCTCTAGCTTGATGGCACCTCCTCCTTCTCCTTATCCCTTTCATTTGTCATATATAAACCTTGTTCAGTTCATTGGTTAATTAAAATTCTGAAAACTTAAATAAAAGAAAAGAAAAACAAATCAATGCATAGAAGAACAAGGAAGAAGGAGAAGAAGGAAGCTAGGTTCTTGGTTTTCATCACCAGGGGTTATTCCAACAACTTATTGTGGGTAAAATTCTTAATCACAGTAGAAAATTAAGGTTCTGTACTTAGTTTAATTTGAAATGAAAAAGTTCTATAATTTCGTATTTTGGTTCAAACTAGGCTCTGTTTGAATCTGCTATTGTTTGGAAGATGGTTAACCCAACTAAACAAGACCTAATTGATGTATGTAACTCCTAGAGCAAACCATAGGTCACGAACCGGAGGGCTCGGAGTTGGGCCGGCGACCAGAAGGAAAAATCCGGCGTCGCCGGATTTATAGGAAGCTATGTGGATTTGGTTTGTTGGGTAGGCTTCAGTGTATAATTTTGGCTAATTTGGTGTTATTTAAACAAATTAGTTTCACTTCAGATAGAATCTGGAAACGTATATCGGAAAAGATATCTAAAAACACAAAATACGACACGGTTAAAACGCATCGCGATTTAAATTCTGTAGCTGTGCAGGTTAGGGTTAAAATCGAGTAAGGTTAAGTGTTTAATAGCTCGATATAGTCGTATTCAATATAACTAGTACGTGGGAATGGGTGTTTTTCATTTCCGTCTTGTCGGAGTAGCCGTTTCCTTATATAATTTAAATTGTGATGTTAGATTCGAATACGGGATTTTCGGAGGCAGCGAGGGAAATGAAAGGATTGGCAATTCCTGAATAGATTCGACGTTTTCCGGTGAGTAGACTAAACATCTACCGGGGAATTTTATAAAGATGGCTTGTTACGCCCATAGTTTATTTAAATAAATGTTTTATTTTGTTATACTAAATTGACGATATCCATTCATAATTCACATATATTTTTCTTAGTTGCTAGTACACTGCACAAGTATCGACGAGTTAAACCACGTGCACATATATATGTTACACACACCTCGTTGATATTACCTTGTCACTTTTACACTTAGTAAAATTCTTGCTAAAACCGATTCATATCATATCTTAAACACCAATAACAGTTGTAGTTTGCATCAGTAATATCATGTTTAGTATTTGAGTATTTCATGTTGATAAAGGAGGTAGATGTATTATTGAGGATTTATGGTTTTGAGTTTTGAATACTATTACATAAATCCAGTGATTTTCATGATTGATGTGTCATGTCCACCATGTGATGTTTTATGATTTGGTTTTATTTCGGACCGAGTGGGGGAGATATACGGTCGCGGATTTTACGTTATCCATACTGAGTAGGGGAGATATACGGTTGGATACATGGTGGACCCGGTCGAGACCGAGGGACAGGATAGCCGCATTTGAGGCGGGGGAGCCTAGCGAGGTTACTCGATACCGGATAGAGTGATAAAAATACGGCGTATATCTAGATGATAACGACCGGTATTGCTGATTTCAGGATCATTCGAGGAATGATGCCTGTGAGAAATGGAAGTTTTGTGTCGATGATAGACACGGGGAAATGAATTTTTATTGGAAATAATTGATGATATTTCAGTTTTTATTATGATATTTGTACTGTAGATTCATGATTTCCACAGATAATCATACATTATACTTGTTCACATTTCAGTTAGTATGATCGTCATATTTACATTATTTACCGTTATACGTTAGTCATATTCACTGAGTTGGCAACTCACCCCCGTTGTGCCACAGTTCCTTGCAGGGGGAGAGTGGACGGTTAGCAGCGGCGTAGATCTACTTTTTGCAGCTTTATCACATCCAAACTTGGGTCATGACAATAATTCAGCAATGTACAAAATAAGCATAAAAAGCACAAGTAATAAGCAACATGTCGGCTCAAGTGAGCGCGACCCCAAGAAACAATATAAATGCCCACAAAGCTCACTGTCTCGCCTCTAAGCCAATATACATCAGTACTGGTAGATGATATAGAAGATGGAGTATACTAGATACAATGAATATACAAGGTGGAAAAACAAAATTAACACATAACCCACCTACGAGCAAAAATCCTCAAATCCACGCAAAAGGAGGAAGTGCGTCCGCCACAACAGTACTGACGGATCGTTCATGCAAAACGTCTAATGCACAACGGGGGTGAGTTGCCAACTCGTGAGTAATATGTATCATCTATAAAGACTGATAATAAGCATGAACGAAAAGTGCCACAATTCTACAATATTGTTCTTATATGATATGCTTGCAGCTATGTATGCAACATGAATGCAATTTAATACGTTATCAGAGTATGTTTGATATGTTAAGTTATTAATTTCATCTTAGGAAAATTTCTGTGAAATATTTGAGGAAATATCATATGAAATCAACTGAAATCCGTACCCAGCATCGGCACCTCTAATGAATATCTCAGTGTCCAAAAGTATCGGTATCCAACATCTCGGCCCCAGCCGTCCGGCTGGTCCATCTCAAAATATCAGTATCTCAACATCTCACGGCCACGGTCGGTATCCTCTGGATATCCGCCGCGCCAACAATCACCGGTAGGTAGTCTGCCCCTGCCAGGCACATCGTCTACTACTCGAACTTCTTGCCCATGGGTACCTTACCGGGCCCACCATGTACCCGAGACGGTTCATCCTACTCCTCGAAACAGGTCTCGAAAACTAACATAAAATTCATGGTGGACGACACACGTATCATATGTCGAGAAAACCGCAACTTGCAATATTTAAAATAATATCAGTTTCATTAAATCCTTACGGTTTCTCCAAATCTCATAAATCTCAAATGCTGAAATCCTCAAGAAAGAAAGTACCACAAGTGCACATGTCAATGATGATGAATGCCTATGATATCAAAAATGCAGACTGCAGTATATGACTAAAAGAATATGCATCACTATGTATGATCGAATGATGTAATGAGGTACATGCATATGACTAGCAATTCTACATGTTCATCTTGAGGAATTTAGTATATTAGTGCTGGTTTATACATCCTATATAGTGAGGTTATTCTAAATTCCGATTTAAACAAGTTATCTAATGTTTGTGGCATAGCAATTACCAAGGCGTGTGTGTTCTCAAGAATACTGCTCGTGCAGCTTAAAACCCTTGTAATGGTGCAAGTGTCCTATGAGATGAAGTTGCGCAATTATATATAATGAATTAATCAAGCCAATTATTTCCTGTGTCGCATATCTCATTTAATGGTTTCAATGGTTTCTATACGATGAATTTAACACAAATATGGATATACAGGTCATGTAGTGCCGCAAAATAGGTAATTAGGAACTACATGCAACAAGTTGGTATTACTAGAAATTCTAAATTATCGGGAGCATCGCGCCATCCAAACGATTCTCCCCGTAGATGTATACATCTACTCACTGGAAATCCCCAGCTAGCTTGATCCAATCACCGTTTTCCCATTTCGTGCCGCGTCCGAAGTCTCCGCGACCGATCCTGGAATTTGCACAACACAAAACTTAAGGTTACAGATCATGAAACGACGCATGTCACAAAATGAAAGGGTCAACGTCAATGAGTTAGGCACATTGTGCACAAGGTGCGCGGAACACATACGAAAAACACAACAACCTTAACTAGAATTGTCGTTTCGGACCAACCGCCAAAACTAAAACCCGATTAAACCAAATTCCGCATTCACACATCCTAAATGTCGTAGGAGATGCCAAAAATTTACTCAATGGAACCAAAATAATTCACCACATAAATATATAAAAAACCTAGTAAGCACGAAATTTTGCAATTTGGTGCAAACATCGAAAATTAGCGATAAGGTTATCACAATCCAACACAAACATCTAAACTAACCCACTAGATAGCCACTACACTAATTTTAACCCATTTACAATGCATCAAACCATAATTCCAACATCAAACCCTTTCTTGAATTTCATTAAACAAGCATAACAACCAAATTAACACTAGAAAAACCTAGATTAACACAATTTGAAACCCACTTAAGCAAAGTGACCACTTAGATTAGGTTAATGTAAGAACTAGATAACAAAATAACTTAATTAACCACTTAATGGTGATTTAAAAACCTTAGTTCAAATCAAACCACTCACTTTAAAAACCTAGATTAGAAATTAGCAAACTAAATTAACACTTCAAGTTCTAATTTAGCACACTTAACCACAAATTAGCTAAAAGTTTAAAATTTTACCTCGCAAGTTTTGAACCCTAGCTTGCTCTAGCCTCCCAAGACACCTCCTTTCTCCATGTTGTAAACAAATTTGGGTGTGAGAAGAGGTAGAGTAGGGATTTGCTTTGAATTAGTGAAGGATTTGTGGATTTTTTTTAATGGATTTTGATGGATTTTAATGGATTTTTGAAGCAAAAGAGAAGGAGAAATTGGGGGGAAGTGGCTGCAGGAATTCGACAGTGGAGGGAGTGGAGAGAGGTGTGGGGGAGTTGTGTAAACATTACATAAAGTCAAAAGCCAACCAATCACTTAAAAACCCATACACTAATTAATATATTTTATTTCTTTATCAACACATTTCATCACATGAATTGAAGAAAATTTTGAAGGTTTGTTGTTGTGGTGGGGCCGGGCATGATGGAGTGTGGATGAGAGTGAGAGGTTGCTAAAAAATTCCATGCAAAAAGACCCCCCACAAGTTCATATTTGCAAGTTTTAGTTCAATTTATTTAAATTTTAATTTTTCTTTGATTATAACCAATTAGAACTTGGAAATAATATACTAAAATTTTATATTACAAACTAGATTTTAGTTGTCTTGCTTCTCATGTATGTAATTAGCCCATTCAAATTTGTATTTATCGCTAATTTAATGTATTTTTAACAGCTTAAAATAATATTAAAAAAATAGTAAATTATGGGGAAAATTTTAAATGACCAGAAATTTATAAGTGACTCATTAGCTAATAAAAACTAGCAATTACCTATCCAAATTAGGGATAATTAGGCCTATATTGCAAAATAATTATAATGACGATTTACGGAAAAATACCAAATATTTACCGATTTTCGGGAAAACACCAAAACGACATTTCAAGGCGTTACAATCTTCCCCCATTAAAGAAATTCGGTCCCTAAATTTAAAAATCTAGCTACGCGTACCTTCAAAGAGATGGGGATATTTCTTCCTCATCTCGACCTCGGTCTCCCAGGTGACCTCCTCGCTGCTCGGGCCACGCCAAAGGTCCTTGACGGTCGGTATAACTTTCGATCTCAATTTTTTCACCTGCCGATCCAGGATGACCATCGGCTGCTCTACAAAAGAAAGGTCGCGCTCTAGATGGACCGTCGAGTGCTGAATCGCATGAGAAGGGTCGTGAAAGTACTTGCGGAGCATCGAAACGTGGAAGACGGGGTGAACATCAGGAAAGTTGGGTGGAAGAGGCAAACGATACGCATCTGCGCCGACGCGCTCGAGGATCTCGAAGGGACCCACAAATCTGGGACTAAGCTTTCCTTTTCTCCCAAATCGCATCACGCCCTTCATCGGAGAGACCCTCAGAAAAACATGATGGCCAACTGCGAACTCTAGTCTGTGACGGCGTCGGTCCGCATACGATTTCTGCCTGCTCTGGGCCGCTCTCATCCGGTCTCGAATCAACTGTATCTTCGTGGTCGTCTGCTCAACAATCTGCAGCCCCAAAATACTGCTCTCGCTGAGCTTTGTCCAACAAACGGGCGATCTGCATCTCCTCCCATACAATGCCTCGAAAAGTGCCATCTGAATAGTATCCTGGAAGCTGTTGTTGTAGGAGAACTCCACTAAGAGTAAATGATGATTCCAGCTACCTCTGAAGTCTAAAACGCACGCTCGGAGCATGTCCTCAAGAGTCTGAATAGTCTGCTCTGACTGGCCGTCGGTCTGCGGATGAAATGCTGTGCTGAAACTCAATCGGGTGCCCAACGCCTCCTGAAGTCTCTGCCATAGTCGGCTGGTAAACTGGGTGCCTCGGTTTGACACGATACAAGTCGGGACGCCATGCAACCGTACGATCTCGTCGATGTAAATCTGGGCATACTGACCAAAACCGAAAGTGGTCTTCACTGGCAGGAAGTGAGCCGCTTTCATCAAACAATCCACGATCACCCAAATGGAGTCATACCCTCGGCTGGTCCTGGGTAGACCCAAGATGAAGTCCATAGAAATCTGCTCCCATTTCCACTCCGGAATGGGCAAAGGCTGCAACTCTCCCGCGGGCCTCTGGTGCTCGGCCTTGACTTGCTGACAAGTCAGGCATCTCGACACGAAATCAGTGACGCCCCTCTTCATTCCGTCCCACCAATAAACATCTCGCAAATCGTGGTACATCTTGGTGGAACCGGGATGAACGCTATACATCGATCTATATGCCTCCTCAAGAATCTCACGCCGCGGTCCCTCAGAATCTGGCACGCACAATCGAGTCCCAAATCGCAATACCCCCTGATCATCGATCACGAACTCGGAAAATCTGCCATGCCGAACCTGCTCTATGATCTCTGAAAGACGGTCATCACTGGGCTGTGCCTCTCGAATACGGTCAAGCGACTGCGGACGTGCACGAACATGCGCAAGCTGTCCCTCTGTCGAAGTGAACTCAAACTGCACTCGTCTGTCGCATAAAATCTGCTAATCTGCTGACGACTGCCTCTGTACGGCGCTCAAACAAGATAAACTACCTCCGGTCCTCCTACTCAAAGCATCAGCCACTACGTTCGCCTTGCCCGGATGGTAAAGGATCTCGCAATCATAGTCTTTCACCAACTCCGTCCAACAGCGCTGTCTCAAATTCAGGTCTCGCTGCTGAAATATGTACTTCAAGCTCTTGTGGTCCATAAATATCTGGCACGACTCGCCGTATAGGTAATGTCTCCATATCTTGAGTGCAAACACCTCTGCAGCCATCTCTAAATCGTGCGTAGGATAGTTCTGTTCATGTTTCTTCAGCTGCCGAGAAGCATACGCAATAACCCTGTCGTGCTGTATCAACACGCAACCTAGTCCCACTCGAGAAGCGTCGCAATAAACCACGAATCTGCCCGATCCCGAAGATAATGACAACACTGGTGCAGTAGTCAGACGAGTCTTCAACTGGTGGAAGCTATGCTCGCACGCCTCGGTCCAATCAAAAGGAACTCCTTTCCGGGTCAACCCGGTCAACGGTGCAGCAATACGGGAGAAGTCCTGAACAAATCGTCGGTAGTAGCCAGCCAGGCCTAGGAAACTACGGATCTCAGTAACTGATGCTGGTCTGGGCCAATGCTGAACGGCCTCGATCTTCTTCGGGTCCACACATAGGCCATCTCTCGTAATCACGTGACCCAAGAAATCAACGCTGTCAAGCCAAAACGCGCACTTGGAGAATTTCACGAAAAGCTGGTGCTCCCTCAAGGTCTGTAATGTAATCTGCAAGTGCTGCTCGTGCTCCTCTCGGCTCTGGGAATACACCAAAATGTCGTCAATAAACACGATGATGAACAGATCTAGATACGGCCTGAAAATGCGGTTCATCAAGTCCATAAACGCGGCTGGTGCGTTGGTGAGTCCGAACGACATCACCAAAAACTCATAGTGCCCGTAACGTGTGTGAAAAGCCGTCCTCGGAATATCCTCCTGCCGCACACACAACTGATGGTAACCCGATCGCAAATCAATCCTCGAAAAGTATCCCGCACCCTGAAGCTGGTCAAATAAATCATCGATACGTAGTAAGGGATATATGTTCCGTACGGTAACTCTGTTCAGTTGGCGGTAATCAATGCACAAGCGCAAACTGCCGTTTTTCATCTTGACGAACAGGATAGGAGCACCCCACAGAGACACACTAGGTCGAATAAGCTCTTTATCTAACAAATCCTGCAACTGATCCTTTAGCTGTCTAAGCTCCGCCGGGGCCATCCGATAAGGCGGTATAGAAATAGGCCCCGATCCAGGAATCAAGTCGATGCAGAACTCAACATCGCGCTCCGGCGGTAACTGATTTGTTAGAGATTTTTAGATCAAAGAATTATTTAACCGCAATCTAGAACGGCGTCGGTTGGTAGCTAGCCGGTGAATACGGGTCGGTCAACATGGATGATATATATTTCTAATTTGCTCAAACGAGTTAATTCCAAACGTTGAGAATGGATTATCGCTAAAAACTAAGATTTTTATTAAGACTAGAATCTTGCTAGGGTTTGGTTTAGGTTAAGTTTGGAAATGCAAAGATTTCCCACCGCTTTCAATGCCGTATTATAGATCTAATTTAGGTGTTATGGTAATAATTAATAAAGGGGATTAGTTCCATCGGGAAGAAACGATGTTTCTTCCTCTAGGTTCTTGTCCTTCCTTTCTCAATTATTACCCTAACCTGCATGGAAAACATACACAACTGGTCCTTTATACTACGGTATCACCGTTACCTCAAGGGGTATGGTGCCGCAGGGAACGGTGTGTGTATGTATGCATAGAGTCCTAATTATTATGTATGATGGGGCAAGAAAGGAGTGAGAGATTTCATATCTCAAGCCTTTCCCTAAAGCTAACCCTAATAAGCGAGGAGTCTACTCGCCCATTAGGGAATTGAAAAACATTCTAACTATCTAACTAGGGTAAATAATTAAAAGTAAACTAAGGCAATGAATAGAAAACTTACTAATTTTATTGATGGCTCTCTCCAAACAGCAACACAGGAATTACAGATATGAATTTATGAAATGAAAAGAGGCATAACCTAAAACAGGTTTTTAGGGTTCTATTTATAGATTTATAGAAACCCTAGGTTACAATCGCGTCATATCTGCTTTTACAAAAATACCCCCTAAGAAAAAGACCTAGTCAACGCACGCCAGCGCACCGACAATTTTCCACTGTCACGGGTCCTTGATGGTCGCGGTTCCGTGGCCAAAGCCCACGTTTGGCCGCGGATCCACGGCCGTATAGGGAGCTTGGTCCTTGTGCTTTTCCTGGCTTCTTCTAGTTGCATTATCCATCTTGTTTCTTTACTTGTTTTCTCAGTTTGTCTTCTAGAGTTCTTCCAGATTTCCACAGTGATTAGAGTCGTGGACTTTTACCGCTTACTTCATGTCGAAGTCTTGAACCTTGCACTGCCCTTGTTCCTTGTGAAATCGTCCATTGATCTTCGTTTAGTTTCCAAATTGTAGGCTTGATCAAGATTCTTCAAATTATTGGTCGTAGTCTCGCTTTTGTATCATCTTATGTCTTTTTTCAATGTTTTTGTCCCGAGAATTTGTAACCTGCAACTATGTAGCAGACATGGGTCAAAAGCACATGTTTATTTGTAAAATGCATAAGAATGGGGAATATAATAATGCAGAATTATGGTATGAACAAATACTCCAAACTTATCTTTTGCTCGTCCTCGAGTAAACCTAGTTTTTATTCTCAACAAAAAACCTAACCTCACTTTCGCAGAGAAACGCGATTGTACTGAGCTCGTGCAACAAGCCGTTAAACCTGTAGGTGTCCCTAGTAGGAGGAGTGTTGTCTCCTGAGGGTTTTCAGCGGATACTACTCATAAAATCCTATCAATTCGTCCTATTGACTTTTATTCTCCACTTAGGTTTTCTAACAAGGAATTCTATTATCTTTGACTCGTAAATTATCCACCCGTATTCTTCACGCTTCCTTATTACTTAACTTAAGATTATATATATTCTTCTGAATTTACTTAGCTTTTGGCATTTTTCAAATTTTCCTTCTATGGTTCCATTTTAACTTAGGAATTTTTATCATCTCTATTAAAGATATAAGTCCTATTTTTCATTCCTATCTCTTATCTAAACCCCAATCACACACCCCTACGTGTGTGCGTGTGTATATTGTTAGTGTTTATGCCCTAGAAGGCCATTACTGTATCATACTAGCTTGTATATTACTTAATGGAAGCTTGGGATATTCACATGTATATAACAGTCTTGCTAAACATGGTAGTATGCTACTTGGTTTTTCTATCTTAATATGTGAGTGTACGTATTGATAGAGCTCTTAGGATCTTGCTTGTCTACCAGCGTTGTGATGGCAGTCACACTAGTGGGGGCTGGGTAGTCTACAAGCACATCCTTGTTCAGGTCCCTGGTCGTTGGATTATCGAGACAGAGCATCGATACTCCGGAGTAGACTGGTGTGTACGCTTCTCATCCCAGTTGGGGAGATGGTCTGTCCCACAGCCGTCAGTACGTCGTACTGGAGATAGTATACAGGTGCTCGTTAGGTTACGGGTACACCGGACAGGACTCACAGGGAACTGTTGGTTGGTTTGATACCAGTCGTCAGTGAACAGTTCCCAGGTGACATGAGTACAGCGTAGTCCGCAGACTTGACACTGCTACTTCGCCTCGAGTGTGTCCCACTGTTCTTAGATTGCTACCCTACCACGGCTCAAAGGAGTCGTGCAAACAGGTAGCAGTTGGGTGCAGTCCCGAGCACTTGGAGGCAGTGGCGGTTAGACAGGATTCGTCCCTCCCGGTATTGGGAGTAGATATCGTGCTGTGTCAGAGAGCCATTACGCAAAGTCCCTGGCCAGGGCAAGCGAGATTTGCTGGTAGGTTCCAGTAGTTTCTCAGGGTGTAATGGGCTTCACTCCGACACGACTTATACCGCTATTAGGGGACTGACGCTTGCCGCCCCCTAGGCCCGATATGCGATAGTCTTGGACGAACGGACCGGACTGTATGGAGATTGTCACATCAGACTCAGTAGGAGTTCGGATGGGTTTACTCATCGGCCTTCTTATCGACAACTACCTGGGGACCGTTACGTACAGCTAGTGCCGCTTGCGGTCTGTGGTTAAACCCACTGCCAGCGTAGTAGTCGAGTCTCTAGAGTCCCACACAGAGAGTTTCCTACTCCAGGCGAAACGATATAGAGGTTGCATGGTTTTGCGACAAAGGGTTCGGACGCATACGTGCGTTTACGCGCGTACGACTTTCGGACAGTTTTTACCAGTCGGCTTTGGTTTAAGCCAGTTACTGGTATCCGGTTATTAGATTTATACAGTCTAAAGTTTTTCCGTATTTTTTACGGATCGGAGGGGCGTTCTCGTAATTACTCGAGAAGCTTCTAGAAGATGTGACTAAGGAGGTTTCTTTTGGATAAGAGAGTGAGTCATGGTGGTGATTCATTCACTTCATTAATGCACATTTATTGCTTAATGACTCATGCTAATGAATCACCACAAGATATTTTATGAAGCATGCTTATTCATTTCCTTTATTGATTATTCTAAAATAAGAATGCTTCATAATATTATGATACACTCTCTCTCTTCTCTCATTATCTTATCTCACATTCTCTCTCCTCAAGCTCTCATCTTCAAACCCTAATCCTTAATCCTCATGTGTTGAGATCAAAGGATTAGTTAGACTAAACAATCCATAACTTTCACTCTTTATCATCCTTTCATCTTTGATTAGCAATCAAAGTTGATTAGTTACCTCAAGTTAGAGGTTTAGCTTGGTGTTTTGCTCTCGGGTGGATCGTCTACTACCTAGAGAAGGTCGAGGAGAACAAAGGAGGACGTAAAGAAGAAGGACCGGTTTCATTAGGTATAATCCCTAATCACTTGTGAAAAGAAACTCATAAGATACGGTTATTTATAGTTTAGCTTCGATTCAAGCGGTTAGTCGATGTTCGTTGTTTAAACTTGATTGATTTTGAAAATTCCGCCTCCCCATAAGTACTGGGGTGTACTACATCGACTTACAGTGGTATCAGAGCCTCGCTAAACAATAAATAACCTAGTTGCAAATTTGTACGAATTTCGAACGGAAAAACGAAACCGGAAAACCCTAAAAAATACTAGTTTCTGTCGAATTTAAAACGATGTCAGAAAATTTTTCAGGTGTGTTCAGAGAGCTGTAAAGGAGTCCAGGAGAACACCCAAGAAATTCGAGCCCATGAATCGGCAACTCGGCCGCGAAAGCGCGGCGGATCGGTGGGATCCGCCGCCCTTCCGCGGCGCTTTGGCCGAGTCATGGACTCGTCTTTCTTGTGTGGGTCCCCTGTGACATTTGGGGTTTTCTGGTATATTTAATTATTGCTCAGGTTACTGTTTAACAGAGCAGATTTTGGAGCAATATTGAAGTTGTTTATTCGATCGAATTGTACAGTATTTGCGTATTGGATTATATCTGTGATTGTTTAATGTGTTCGTAAACCTCCCCTAACTGCTAGTATGTCGGTTGGCAGGGGGTTGCACATTTCTGAAATGGTTATATCTGTTTGTGCATATAAACTGTATTGGACTGTTGTGGTGTATAGCCGGGGTTAGCAATGGGTTATAGTTTAATTCATTTGTTGTAAATGTAATTTGTTGTAATATTATTTTCGCGGGGCACTTCCAGGTTGCGGTTGTAGCCACCGTTGTATTATTTCATTTTACTGTTTTTGCTCCTAGGACTGACCCAAGGTGGGGTACACAGACTGCCGGGTGGGTAGTTTGCCGTACCCGTAGGGGTCGAGGGTGGGGTAACGGCTATTCATCACAACTGTGTAATCTGTCTTTTCTTGCAGGCTCAAAAGAAATACAGATTGCTTGCAAATCCAATATTGTTTATCTGTGTTCTGGAATGAATATCATTGCGTCAGACGAATGTAAAATATCTATATTATGATAGCTATTTAGACGTCACTTATGTTTTACACCCGCGCTAGCCCAGCCCCCGCTCTGTCGTTAGTTAAGTAACCTAACGGGTGATGACGGGACCCCGTGGCGAATGCGGATGGCATAAGAGGACGTTGTATTTTCGTTGTTTTCTGCAATGATAGGTTAATGATGGGACGCATTATCTATAATGCAAAGTAAAACAAACCAAAGTTTAAATCGTTGGAACAATTTAAAAGAAACCACTCGGTTATTTTTAAAACAGATATTTTTTAAATGCGGAGATTTAACCACTCCTTTTAAAAGCTATCAGGTTCCTTCGGTTATATCAAGTTCACTACGTTCACGGTTTCGCCAAAACCAGTCGTAGCCCTCCGTCATTTCATTTGGGTATTCGGTAGTATTCAAGCTATGCACTTTTGGCCAACGTCATGGCATAGTGTTTGGTAGCTGCTGGGTATTCATTTGTTGCATAGATAGATGAGTTGGTTTGGGACAGTCGTATTATCATTTGGCCAACGTCAGGGATATATACGGATGGGTTCAAATTAACAAGATAATGATGGGTAGAACTTGACATGTGACTTATGACATTTTGACCAACGCCAAGGTCATAAGAGCATGGGGTAAAAACTTATATCGGGAATTTCTAAAGAAACTGAAATTTGCAAAGAACCAAGTGCATACCATTTTGAGTTTGATGAATGTTGGTAGCATTCCTACAACATTATCAGACGATGATTTTTGGATCCCGATCCTACTGTGAGTATATGCTACTTATCAGGATATTCGTCGCTTAACGATCAATGCTATAAACCTAGTAGGTGTCCAGAAAAGTGTCAGCGGGGTTACGCCCCCAGAGAAAAGAGGTTACTTAATTAAGGAACTTCGCGAAAGCGTTGGAAAACCTCCCTCGAAGTATCGACACCGGCCTGGCAGAACGGTTAAGCAAGTATTGTACGGTGAGAATAGTCTTGGCTAATTCTTCTTTTATGGTTTGAGGAAGGATTCGAGAAACAGTGGGAGCCATCCAGTTTAGATAAACTAAAAACCACTCTAAACTTGCAAGAGCATCATGCTAAAGAGTTTTCTTCTCTCTCTCCTAATTGCAGCGACCCTGAAAATGACTGGACTTAAGTTACTTTTAGAGAAAAATATACTGACGGGGCCAAACTATAAAGATTGGCTGCGGAATGTCAAGATGGCTTTGACCTATGACAAACTGGGGTACGTCCTCACCGCTACGGCACCTGCTGTCCCTGGTCCCAAATCCAGTGATGCGGATAAGGAAATCCGCAAAACCTGGGATTTAGATTGCGCGAGAGCCAAGTGCATCGTGCTTGCCTCGATGAACAATGAACATCAGAGGAGGCACGAGGATATGTCCTTAGATGGCATATTTCTCCATACAAAGGAACTTTATGGAGAGCAATCTCGTATAGCAAGATACGAGACCTCAAAGAAATTGTTTCGAGCGAGGTTGGCTGTCGGGTCATCGGTAGGTGAACATGTCCTACAGATGATTGGCTATATAGAAGAGCTCGCAGACCTTGGGACGACTTTGGATAATGAGCTCTATACAGACCTTGTTCTCCAGTCCCTTCCTCCCACCTACGCCCAGTTTATCCTCAACTTCAATCTTCAAGGAAAAGAAGTTGAACTTGCGGAACTCCTGAACATGTTAAGGAGTGCAGAGGGCACCTTGCAGAAGGCAAGGGAAACACCCGCTATGTTTGTTGGCGGTGCATCTTCTTCCGGGTCCAAGGCTAGGGCCAAAGGAAGGAAGAAGAAGGCCGCACCCAAACCTAGAGGAGGTGTTAGTAAGGTGAGAGGGAAGGGAAAGCAAAAGAAAGCAGTACCGATAGTTGGCCAGGATGAGTGCTTCCATTGTCACAGGAAAGGGCACTGGAAGAAGGATTGCAAGGCGTGGAACGCCAAGAACCAGGAACCGAAGCAGGCTGTGGCTTCGACTTCAGGTGTGTTTGTAATTGAGAATTGTCTGTCAATCAACTCTACTTCCTGGGTATTGGATACCGGGTCAGGATCTCATATTTGCAATTCATTGCAGGCACTGAGAAACCGTAGAGTGCTGAAGGAAGGTGATATGATCCTCAGGGTTGCTACCGGAGCTAGCGTGGGAGCTGCGTCCGTCGGGGATTATCACCTAGGATTGACGAGTGGACACATTTTGGTTTTACATAACTGTTATTTTGTACCCAGCTTAACGTGTAATATCATATCAGTTTCCTTGTTATCAAATAAAGGTTATGATTTCACGTTTGTAAGAGATGTTGTCAACATCCACCTTAATCATGGTTTGATTGGGTCAGGTACTCTAAATAACGGCATATATGTGTTAAACCAACTCCAAATTTTCAATGTCCAGAACACACTAAAAAGAAAGTCTCCAGATTTAAATAAAGCTTTCTTATGGCATTGTAGACTGGGTCACATCAATGAGAGAAGGTTGACTAAGTTGCATAGAGAAGGATATTTGGACACGTTCGAATATCAAACTTATGACACTTGTCAATCTTGTCTCAAAGGAAAGATGACAAAGACTCCATTCACTGGACAAGGAGTAAGAGCGAGCGAGCTCTTAGGACTCATACATAGTGATGTATGCGGTCCAATGTCTACACATGCGAGAGGTGGTTATTCCTACTTCATTACTTTTACAGATGATTTCTCTAGGTATGGATATGTTTTCTTAATGAAGCATAAATCAGAGGCCTTTGAGAAATTCCTGGAATTCAAGAATGAAGCGGAAAACCAAACAGGCAAAAGTATTAAGACACTGAGATCTGATCGAGGTGGAGAATACTTAAGTGCCGAGTTCCTAGGTTACCTAAAAGAGAAAGGAATTCTCTCTCAGCTTACTCCTCCATACACTCCACAGCACAACGGTGTATCGGAGAGACGGAATCGAACCCTATTAGATATGGTACGATCCATGATGGGTAATGCTGAGTTACCGCGATCTTTCTGGGGATATGCGCTAGAATCAGCGGCATATATTTTGAACAGAGTTCCTACCAAAACTGTGCCTACCACACCATATCAGATGTGGAGTGGGAAGAAACCCTATCTTCAGTATATAAGGATTTGGGGATGTCCAGCTTTTGTCAAAAAGCAGTTTGTGGACAAGCTCGAGGCACGATCAGTAAAATGTATGCTTGTAGGATATCCAAAGAACTCCAAGGGATATTGCTTCTATTACGCAGAAGAACAAAAGGTTTTTGTTTCTCGTAATGCCCATTTTCTAGAACAACAAGTTTTAGAAAAGGATACAAATGGGAGCGAAATAGAACTGGAAGAAATTCCAGAACCACAAGCTGCTACTGAAAGTTTGGTAGAACCAGAGGTTCAAGAAGAACAGAACATTCCCGCACCCCTCCGCAGGAGTAGTAGGCCGTCTCATCCGCCTGAGAGATACTACGGTTTTCTCATAGACGGGGATAGAGAGGATTGCATCATAGATGATGATGAACCTACTGACTTCCAGCAGGCCATCCAGAGCGGCGACTCGGTACGATGGCTAGATGCAATGCGGACCGAAATAGAGTCCATGTACACCAACAAAGTATGGACTTTGGACTTTGCTCCAGATGGGGTAAAACCCATAGGATGCAAATGGATCTTCAAGAAAAAGATTGGTGTAGATGGACAGGTGGAAACCTATAAGGCTAGACTTGTTGCAAAGGGTTTTCGTCAAAGACCTGGTTTGGACTATGACGAAACTTTTTCTCCAGTGGCTATGCTCAAATCCATTCGGGTCCTTCTTGCTATTGCTGCCTTCCATGATTATGAAATCTGGCAGATGGACGTAAAGACGGCTTTTCTGAATGGAAATTTAGAAGAGAGCGTCTATATGGATCAGCCAGAGGGTTTCAATCAGAGTGGGAGCAGCGGGAAAGTATGCAAGCTGCTTAAGTCCATTTACGGACTAAAGCAGGCATCGCGGAGTTGGAACATCTGTTTTGATGAGACAGTCAAAGAATATGACTTTATCAAAAATCCAGATGAACCGTGCATATATAGTAAAGTTGTGGCCAGAAGTGTCGTATTCCTCGTCTTGTACGTGGATGACATTCTATTGATAGGAAATGACATTCCTATGCTACAATCTGTCAAAGGATTCTTGTCACACAGGTTCTCCATGAAAGACCTGGGTGATGCCTCTTACATTCTGGGGATCCGGATCTATCGTGATAGATCCAAGAGGATGTTGGGACTTTCACAGTCCAGGTATATCGACACTGTACTGAAAAGATTCAGTATGGAAGATTCTAAGCGCGGTAATCTACCGGCTTGTCACGGAATCACCCTCTCCAAAGAGATGTCTCCCAAGACTGATTTGGAAAGGGAACGCATGTCTATTATACCCTACGCTTCTGCGGTAGGCTCTATAATGTATGCGATGTTGTGTACCAGACCAGATGTAGCTTACGCACTAAGCGTAGTAAGCCGGTATCAGTCAGACCCAGGGGAGAAACACTGGATAGCAGTAAAGAACATTCTCAAGTACCTGAGGAGGACTAAGGAGATGTTCTTGGTTTACGGCGGAAAAGACCTCAGGTTGGAGGCCTTTGCTGATTCCGGCTTCCAGAGTGATAAGGACGATTCCAAGTCCATGTCGGGTTATGTCTTTACCCTCAATGGAGGGGCGGTGTGCTGGAAGAGCTCCAAGCAGGACACCGTTGCTGACTCGACGATGGAAGCGGAGTATATAGCTGCTTGCGATGCCGCAAAAGAAGCAGTCTGGATGAAGAAGTTCCTAACAGAACTTCAGGTGGTTCCTACCATAGTTGATCCAATACCTCTGTATTGCGACAACAACGGAGCTATAGCTTTAGCGAAGGAACCAAGGTCCCATCAGAAGTCCAGACACATCTTGAGGCGGTATCACCTGATCAGGGAGATCATTGATCGTCAGGAGATCGAGGTTCGGAGAGTTGCTTCAGAAGAGAACATTGCTGATCCATTCACGAAGGCCCTTCCTCAGATTCAGTTCGAGAGGCTGCTCGAGATCATTGGTCTGCGATATGCCAGTACATGGCCCTAGTGCAAGTGGGAGATTGTTAGTGTTTATGCCCTAGAAGGCCATTACTGTATCATACTAGCTTGTATATTACTTAATGGAAGCTTGGGATATTCACATGTATATAACAGTCTTGCTAAACATGGTAGTATGCTACTTGGTTTTTCTATCTTAATATGTGAGTGTACGTATTGATAGAGCTCTTAGGATCTTGCTTGTCTACCAGCGTTGTGATGGCAGTCACACTAGTGGGGGCTGGGTAGTCTACAAGCACATCCTTGTTCAGGTCCCTGGTCGTTGGATTATCGAGACAGAGCATCGATACTCCGGAGTAGACTGGTGTGTACGCTTCTCATCCCAGTTGGGGAGATGGTCTGTCCCACAGCCGTCAGTACGTCGTACTGGAGATAGTATACAGGTGCTCGTTAGGTTACGGGTACACCGGACAGGACTCACAGGGAACTGTTGGTTGGTTTGATACCAGTCGTCAGTGAACAGTTCCCAGGTGACATGAGTACAGCGTAGTCCGCAGACTTGACACTGCTACTTCGCCTCGAGTGTGTCCCACTGTTCTTAGATTGCTACCCTACCACGGCTCAAAGGAGTCGTGCAAACAGGTAGCAGTTGGGTGCAGTCCCGAGCACTTGGAGGCAGTGGCGGTTAGACAGGATTCGTCCCTCCCGGTATTGGGAGTAGATATCGTGCTGTGTCAGAGAGCCATTACGCAAAGTCCCTGGCCAGGGCAAGCGAGATTTGCTGGTAGGTTCCAGTAGTTTCTCAGGGTGTAATGGGCTTCACTCCGACACGACTTATACCGCTATTAGGGGACTGACGCTTGCCGCCCCCCTAGGCCCGATATGCGATAGTCTTGGACGAACGGACCGGACTGTATGGAGATTGTCACATCAGACTCAGTAGGAGTTCGGATGGGTTTACTCATCGGCCTTCTTATCGACAACTACCTGGGGACCGTTACGTACAGCTAGTGCCGCTTGCGGTCTGTGGTTAAACCCACTGCCAGCGTAGTAGTCGAGTCTCTAGAGTCCCACACAGAGAGTTTCCTACTCCAGGCGAAACGATATAGAGGTTGCATGGTTTTGCGACAAAGGGTTCGGACGCATACGTGCGTTTACGCGCGTACGACTTTCGGACAGTTTTTACCAGTCGGCTTTGGTTTAAGCCAGTTACTGGTATCCGGTTATTGGATTTATACAGTCTAAAGTTTTTCCGTATTTTTTACGGATCGGAGGGGCGTTCTCGTAATTACTCGAGAAGCTTCTAGAAGATGTGACTAAGGAGGTTTCTTTTGGATAAGAGAGTGAGTCATGGTGGTGATTCATTCACTTCATTAATGCACATTTATTGCTTAATGACTCATGCTAATGAATCACCACAAGATATTTTATGAAGCATGCTTATTCATTTCCTTTATTGATTATTCTAAAATAAGAATGCTTCATAATATTATGATACACTCTCTCTCTTCTCTCATTATCTTATCTCACATTCTCTCTCCTCAAGCTCTCATCTTCAAACCCTAATCCTTAATCCTCATGTGTTGAGATCAAAGGATTAGTTAGACTAAACAATCCATAACTTTCACTCTTTATCATCCTTTCATCTTTGATTAGCAATCAAAGTTGATTAGTTACCTCAAGTTAGAGGTTTAGCTTGGTGTTTTGCTCTCGGGTGGATCGTCTACTACCTAGAGAAGGTCGAGGAGAACAAAGGAGGACGTAAAGAAGAAGGACCGGTTTCATTAGGTATAATCCCTAATCACTTGTGAAAAGAAACTCATAAGATACGGTTATTTATAGTTTAGCTTCGATTCAAGCGGTTAGTCGATGTTCGTTGTTTAAACTTGATTGATTTTGAAAATTCCGCCTCCCCATAAGTACTGGGGTGTACTACATCGACTTACATATATCACCCCTACACTTGGAAATTCAAATCAAGTTATCATACTCTTGTCCATCGTCCAAAGCACTTCTTAATAGGTGAATTTTTAGATGAAATTTGCTCACACATCCTTCATGCGACAATTAATACTTCTTGAGGTACCAACAACCGATTACAAAATGTGTTTGCACATTAAAACGTAATTCCTAGTCTTGTAACACCTAAGGCTTTAGCAGTGACTCCCAAACCAGTTGGTCTAAGGCACTAGGTGATAAGGCACCCTCGCTAAATATTTTTTTTCTATTTATGCAGCCTTAAGTAATCACAAGAACCAGTGTTCATTTTTTTTATTATCTCTTTTTGCACACTTGTAATTTATTTTTTTTTCCTTCGTACTAAGGACTTTAGACAAGAGCATTTCAATGTCTTTTCTACTATTCCAAGTTCCAAGGTGCGTGTTTGTGCAATTTGCAGGGTATATATATTTTCAGAATTTAGACTTAAACTTAGGAATTATTTTTCAGACTTATACTTTAATAAAAATATCAATACTTTTCCCTTGTTTTAACTTACCCCAAGAAGTCAACTCGAAATATGCCTATTTCTAAATAAACTACAAAGACATATACTTTCTACCGTTAAATTTTAAAAAAAGGTTATTTTTAGGGTTTTTAATTTACTAAGTCTAAGATCTAGTTGTTCCTAGCTAGTTAACCTTTTTGTCAAACTCAAGTAAAATATGGCCAAAATTGAATACATTCATTTTTATAATTTTTGAAAATTTTCAATTTTTTATGGGTTTTAAAATAAGTATGCAAATGCAAAAAAAATGTACATATGAATGCGAAGGAAGAAGGCTTACCGAGCATACCCCCAAACTTAAACTTGACAGTGTCCTCACTGTCATGCTACACCAAGAGTGTCAAAATGTCGGCACTTCCCTGTTTATTTATGTATGAATTTTTTTTTTTAATTTTTTTTTATTGTTAAAAGAAAAACAAAAATATATATACATAAAAAGGCCCCCCAAACTTTATTGAAACAATGTTGAACGTCATTGCCAAACTTTGCAAATACCAAACGTCAACACCAACCAGCTGAAAAATTTATCTGTGTAGAGTATCGGTCGGTGGAAGAACATGTTGTATCGATCCAAAAATAATTGGGGAAGATAGAAGTGGTGATATGGAAAGTGTGGAAGTGAATAGATAGGAGGTGATGATGAATCAAAACGAGAATGTGAATGATCAGAAATCAGTGGAATATTGTCATTCTCGTAGCTTATTAAAAGAAAAGGGGGTGGTTCAACTTCTAAAGGAGGAGGTTGACTATCCACACTATCCCCAAGATGTTTTTGTGGATCCTTTATCGACTTGGTATCATCCATCATATGCATATGATATTCAATTATGAGAGAACTAATCTCCTCGATGTCCGTCATAGTCCAGCCGAAAGCTTGCCGCTTATCTTGTAAGACCATTAAAAGGGCTTTCTCTTGCTTGAGGGCTAGAGAGGCCGATATGATAACGGGAAAGGTCTCACTCTCACCTAGGTAAGCATATTTAAGGTGAGACGGCAAGGGCTTGAGTTCGAGTTTTGGAGGCGAAACAATCAAAGGTAATATTGGGGAATCTACCTCGATCTCAAAGGATTCCAACAAGGGTTCGAAATCACTGCAAACAACCGAATCGGATGGTTCAACTAACTCATCCAAAAATTCAAAGGACTCATATTCGGGCGGTGAGTCGTCAAAATCATCTGAAAAAGTGAAACATTCATAATCAATATCAATTGTGCCAACTGTGTAAGATTCAAGGAGGGACGCACTAGTGGCGTCAAAACTGTTGCCATCAAACAGAAATCTTTCAAGCTCGCAGTCCTCCTGCGTGATTTCGTGAATAGAGAAAAATTCTCGTGTACTAGTTTTAGGCATGGGGGGCAGACTTCCTATCTTGTAAATATTGAACTCACTAGACATCTTTCCGAAGGATAGAGTCATGGTGCCATTGCGACAATTTATTACGGCATTGGAAGTGGCAAAAAATGGTCGACCGAGGATCACCGGAATTTGGTTCCGTGGGTTAGAAACAGGTTGTGTGTCCATAACAATAAAATCAACGGGGAATATGAAATCCCCTACTTTGATCAACACATCCTCTAACTCACCCATAGGATGGGTGATTGATCGATCAGCCATTTGGAGAGTACAACGAGTGGGTTTCAACTCTTCAACCCCTAATTTCTCGTACACGGAGTAGGGAAGCAGGTTAACACTAGACCCAAGATCTAAAAGTGCTCGATTGATGTTCTTATCCCCAATTGTTATTGAAATTATAGGACAGCCAGGGTCCTTTCGTTTTTGGGGTAAGGGTTGAGGTTGGTTAATAGCATTGCTCACTGCACTAGCCACTAGCACTTTCTTGGGTATTTGAGACTTTCTCTTCGAGGAGCATAAGCCCTTTAAGATTTTCGCGTACGAAGGGACTTGTTGGATTGCATCCAAGAGAGGTATATTTATGCTAACATGTTTAAATAACTCCACAATCTTCTCCATTTGTGGAGTTGGTTTATTGGAACTCAACCTGTTTGGAAATGGAGCATTTTGAAAATCTGTTGAGTCCAATGTCTGTGGAGTAGAATGTGGAGTTGGAACGGATCCCAGTGTGGGTGTGTTCGTGAAGTGAAAAGTGGGTCCGTTCAGATTAGAAGAAGAAGAGCCTTTTGAAGAATGAAGAATAGGCTCTAACGAAGAAGATGAAGGTGAAGAAGAAAAGGATGGAGAAGAAGGAGAAGGAGAAGAAGATGAAGAAGAAAAAAACCGGTGGGGGTGTCATCACTAATACCCACGTTATTTTGCAACACTCTTCTAGATCTCAACGTGGTCACCGCATTTACATTATGATTTTGATATTCATATGTGACATGTGCGTTGTGTGTGTGACCGGGATTTGGCAATGGTTGAGATGGAAGCTTTCCCTCTCGCTCAACGCAGCAGTTAGTTGTGCAATTTGTGCCTCAATAGATTTGATGCTTTGATCGTGTGAAGCATTGTTGTGCACCAAAGACTGGATGGAAGTCTCTAACCTTGCTGCCGATTGTGTAAATTGTTTGAGAAACGCATCTAGACTTTTTTCTAGCGAGATAACCTTTTCATCATTTGGTTGAACAAAATTGTTTGGAGGGTAAGAGTTGTTGGGCACAAAATTGTTCATTTGGTTTGGGTAACGTTGTGGTTGGAAAGGTTGTTGGTATTGAGTTTGTTGGGTTGCTTGTTGTTGTAGAGGAAGAGGCCTTTAAAAGTTATTGTTTCCTTGGAATTGTTGATTTTGATTCCAAGCAAAAATTGGGTGACTCCTCCAACCCGGATTATAAGTCGAAGAGTGAGGATCATTTTTTTGACGTTGCTGAAAGGCAGCATTGACTTGATCTTGTCCTTGAACAGGTGGATTGTAAGGACACTCTTCGGTAAGGTGTGATGGATCCGAACAATAAGCACAAACAGTCCGTGGGGGCAAAGTAGGGGCAGGAGAAGGCGATGAGATTTTGGTCTCAATGGCTTCTATCTTTTTCGTAAGTGCGGCCATCTCGACCTTCATAGCAATCGACATATCTAATTGATGTATGTCTTCCCTAAACTGACCAATAGAAGAAGATGAGGTGGTCTTGGTGCTTTCCCACTGAAGTGTTTTTTCAGCAAGATCCTCGAGAAAATGCCACGCTTCCTTACTAGATTTGGTTAGAAAGTGACCTTGACAAATGGTTTCTAGCAACTGCTTCGTTGCTGGGTTCAATCCCTCGTATAATGTTTGGCAAAGTTGCCAATTTTCGATCCTATGGTGAGGGCATTGAACAAGTAGGTCTTTGAATCTTTCAAAACACTTCCAAAATGGTTCGGAAGGAAGCGGGGAAAATTGTATAATCTCATTGCGAATTCTTGTGGTCTTGTGACGAGGATAAAACATTTTAAGAAAAGCTTTAACAAACTCGTCCCAATTTCTAATTGAATGTGATGATGTGCTGTATAACCACTTCTCGGCTAAGTCACATAAGGTGAAAGGAATGACCCTTAGCCTTATAGCATCATCTGATAATTGGGTTGTCTTCATCATGGCGCAAACGTTTTGGAATTTGTTGATAAAGATATAGGAATCTTCGGATTCCAATCCGTGAAATTTTGGAAGCATATTGATGAAGTGGGGTTTTATCTCAAAATTGTCCCCATTTGCCGGTGGGAGCGAAAGACAGGTAGGTAAGGCGGTGCGGACAGGGTAGAAGAGATCCTGGAGCGCGATTCGTTGGGGCGCTTCAACAGGAGGGTGATTCGGATTATTCGCACCTAACGGAGGTGGAATCAGTCCCGTGGGTAAGGTGTTGTTAGGATTATATCCCGACATACCTTCGGAAGAAGAATTTGAAGGTGGAGGTAAGGAAATGGAAGGAATTTCGACTTCGGAGTCGAAAGCTTCGTCGGTCGCTACCAACGAAACACGGACTAATCGGGCACTAGTGTCCCTAGTCCAAACGGACATACACTAAAGAGGTAGTGTAGTCAAAAAGGTGAAAAACAAAATGTGGGGGTAAGAAAATGTCAATAAGAAGAAAGTGGGTGGTGGGTGGGGTGCACGGATTCTAAGCGACAAGTTGCAAGTTTTTATAAGAAAAAATTCCTTTTTCCTTTTTCTCTATATTTGGAACTTTTTGCAAAAAAGATTTTCGATAAAGGGCTTAGACACACTTTCGATCAACCACAAATGCACAATCAAGCCTAGATCTATGGTCAGCTAGACAGCTCCTAACTGTTCCAAAGGGCTAGAAATACGACCTCAAACCGCCACTTGACCACCAATTGCGGCCAGGTAAGTGCCAGGTGAGTGGGAGGCTCTCCACTACAAGTAGTGGCCCTAATTAAGTAACCACTCGCCTTAGACACACTTGCCTAGACACCGCAAAGTCAAGTTAGGATCAACGACCGATGCCTACAACTAGTCCTATGTCCTATTGAGCGCGATGTCCTTAAGGCTGAGTCTACTATTTTTTAATTAAATAATGGTCAATGCATATGCCTTATGTGATTTCTAGGGTCCTTGGAAGGGTGATGAAATCCCCACCCAATCTGGATTGGTTTCAAGCCCCTTAAAGTCTGATTAAAAATATGCAAAACAGTAAACAACCATTTGCAATAATTTTTAATTTTTTTAGCGCGGCGCAAAGAATCCCGCACAAGATCAATTATTGGAAGGGGGAGAGATTTTTTTAGCGCAAAGAATCCTGCAGGTGATTTGACAAAAGACATATCGGGATTTGCGGAGGAGAGAGAAAGAAAACAAACCGAGGGATTTTTGTCAACTGATGACGTCAGAAGACCGCGTTTCCACGGCGGGAAGTGGGATCTGGCGGCGGTTCCGCGGTCGGATCGGCGGCTCGTTTCCTAAGAAAATTTTTTAGACGATGATGTCACCAGAGCACCGCGCTTCCGCGGTCGGAAGGGGTCTATTGCGGCGATTCCGCGGTCAGGTGGCTGGTTGAGTTCTCAAGGTTTTTTCTGCTGATCTGCTGTTCAAATCCCTTTCTGTTCAGATCTTCAACTATCTGTTTCGCTCTCTGGAATTTTTTTTTGATCCGAACTTGTACTTCGATCCTGCAAAGATTCACACAAGAAACCCTTCAAACAATAAAAGTTGATTGAAGTTTTTTAATTTTTTTTAATTTTCTGTTTTTATGATTTTTTTTTAATTTATATTAACCCGAAATTGCAAAAAAAAAAAAATACTACGCCATCCCCGGCAACGGCACCATTTGATTTGTCAGAGATTTTTAGATAAAAGAATTATTTAACTAAAATCAAGAACGGCGTCGCTTGGTAGCTAGCCGATGAATACGGGTCGGTCCACAGGGATGATGTATATTTCTAATTTGCTCAAACGAGTTAATTCCAAACGTTGTGAATGGATTATCGCTAAGAACTAAGATTTATATTAATACTAGAATCTTGCAAGGGTTAGGTTTAGGTTAAGTTTGGAAATGGAAAGATTTCCCACCGCTTTCAATGCCCTATTATAGATCTAATTTAGATGTTATGGTAATAATTAATAAAAGGGATTAGTTCCATTGGGAAGAAACGATATTTCTTCCTCTAGGTTCTTGTCCTTCCTTTCTCATTTATTACCCTAACCTCCATGGAAAACATACACAACCGGTCCTTTATACTACGGTATCACCGTTACCTCGAGGGGTAAGGTGACGCAGGGAACGGTGTGTGTAAGTATGCATGGAGTCCTAATTCTTATGTGTGATGGGGCAAGAAAGGGGTGAGAGATTTCATCTCTCAAGCCTTTCCCTAAAGCTAATCCTAACAAGCGAGGAAACTACTCGCTCATTAGGGAATAGAAAAACATTCTAAATATCTAACTAGGGCAAATAATTAAAAGTAAACTAAGACAATGAAATAGAAAACTTAATAATTTTATTGATGGCTCTCTCCAAACAGCAACACAGGAATTACAGATCTGAATTTATGAAATGAAAAGAGGCATAACCTAAAACAGGTTTTTAGGATTCTATTTATAGATTTATAGAAACCCTAGGTTACAATCGCATCATATCTGCTTTTACAAAAATACCCCACTAAGAAAAAGACCTAGTCAACGCATGCTAGCGCACCGACAATTTTCCACCGACACGGGTCCTTGATGGCCGCAGTTCCGCGGCCAATGCCCACGTTTGGCAGCGGATCCATGGCCGTATCGGGAGCTTTGTCCTTGTGCTTTTCCTGGCTGCTTCTGGTTACATTATCCTTCTTGTTTTCTCAGTTTGTCTTCTAGAGTTCTTCAAGATTTCCACAGTGAATAGAGTCTGGACATTTACCGCTTAATTCGTGCCGAAGTCTTGAACCTTGCACTGCCTTTGTTCCTTGTGAAATCGTCCATTGATCTTCGTTTAGTTTCCAAATTGTTGGCTTGATCAAGATTCTTCCAATTATTGGTTGTAGTCTCACTTTTGTATCATCTTATGACTTTTTTCACTGTTTTTGTCTCGAGAATCTATAACCTGCAACTATGTAGCAGACATGGGTCAAAAGCACATGTTTATTTGTAAAATGCATAAGAATGGGGAATATAATAATGCAGAATTATGGTATGAACAGTAACCCAGGAAGCTCGTTAGGGAAAACATCAGGGAACTCACTAACAATCGGGATCTGGTCCAAAGGAACCTCTGCAGCTCGAGTATCACAAACATAAGCTGAGAATCCCTGACATCCCTTCCGCAATAGCTGACCGGCGCGAAGAGACGAAATCAAGCTGGGAAGGGTGATGCTGCGGTCTTCCTGAATAACAAGGACTGGATCGCCCGGAAAGCTAAATCTGACTGCCTTCTCACGGCAGTCCACAGATGCATAACAATTGGCCAGCCAGTCCATGCCTAGATGCACATCAAAGCACAACATATCGAGGAGAATCAAATCAACCGACGAATCCCTCTCCCCGATACGAACGGAACACAATCGAAACACAAAACGAGCGACAAACGACTCGCCTACCGGAGTAATAACAACAAGAGACTGATCTAACGGCGATAACTCACGACCCAACATCGGTGCAAAGTGTGTAGATACATACGAAAGTGTAGAACCTGGGTCGAATAATACTCGCGCGTCTAAAGAACATACTGGCAAGGTACCTGTCACAACGGCATTGGATGCATGTGCATCCTGCGGAGTCAAAGCGAACACTTAGGCCTGTCCCCCACCAATAGATGGATGTCCTCGGCCTCGGCCTTGGCCTCCTCGTCCTATCTGAATAGGACCGCCACGTCCACGGCCTCTGGGGACGCCTAACTGACGTGGAGCATCACTGGGGGCAGGAAGTAGAGCTCTCTGAGGAGGTGGTGAAGGTGGTAAAGTCACGTGTGGAACTGTCGCCTCTCCCTGTCGTCTTACCGGAAAGTCTCTGATACCAACTTTGTCACGACCCGAAAGGTACGGAATGTGACTGGCACTTAAATTACGAACGTCTCAAGGCATACGTAATCCGAGTAAGCCAAAGCTCAGAAATCAAAACCAAATAAGCAGTAGAGTGAAGGAAAACCAATTTATTGAAAGCGATTTTTAAACCAAAACGAGTCGCATTAAACATTTTATTAAAGCAACAAATTTTTCCGAAAAATTCGGCAGAGTCTCCTATATAAATACTGGCCCCCAAACGGGTGCAAAACAGGAATATATCAATAACATGAAATAAGGCATCCACAAGCGGGAGCTAGCTCTTCGCCCCAAGGCGGACACAAATCCCACGCAATATAAATCTGCAACGTACAAAATAAGCATAAAAAGCACAAGTAATAAGCAACATGTCGGCTCAAGTGAGTGCGACCCAAAGAAACAATATACATGCCCACAAATCTCACTGTCTCGCCTCTAAGCCAATATACATCAGTACTGGTAGATGATATAGGAGATGGAGTACACTAGATACAATGAATATACAAGGTGGGAAAACAAAATGAACACATAACCCACCTACGAGCAAAAATCCTCAAATCCACGCAAAAAGAGGAAGCGCGTCCGCCGCAACAGTACTGACGGATCAGACCTGCAAAAAGTCTATGGCATAACGGCGGTGAGTTGCCAACTCGTGAGTAATATGTATCATCTATAGAGACTATCGTAAGCATGAACGAAAAGTGCCACAATTCTACAATATTGTTCTTGTATGATATGCTAGCAGCTATGTATGCAACATGAATGAAATTTAACACGTGATCGGAGTATGTTTGATATGATAAGTTATTAATTTTCATCTTAGGAAAATTTCTGTGAAATATCTGAGGAGAAATCAACTGAAATTCGTGCCCAGCATCGGCACCTCTAATGAATATCTCAGTGTCCCAAAGTATCGGTATCCAACATCTCGGCCCCAGCCGTCCGGCCGGTCCATCTCAAAATATCAATATCTCACGGCCACGGTCGGTATCCTCTGGATATCCGCCGCGCCAACAATCACCGGTAGGTAGTCTGCCCCTGCCAGGCTCATCGTCTACTACACGAACTTCTTGCCCCGGGATACCTTACCGGGCCCACCATGTACCCGAGACGGTTCATCCTACTCCTCGAAACGGGTCTCGAAAACTAACATAAAACTCATGGTGGACGATACAAGTATCATATCTCGAGAAAACCGGAACTTGCAATATTTAAAATTGTAACAACCGAGTCAAGTTTTACAAATTTCTGTTATCGTATGTGTGGTGTGTGGTATTTATTTCATTTATGCTGCTTTGACTGTTACCAGTTATAGTTTACACCGACATGTCATATTCTGCATATAACTGTTTAATCCATTTAAAATAATTTAAAATATACTTGTCTTGGCCTGCTCGATACCTTTAACCCTGTGGTAGCGTCCTTGCAACGTGTTCTTATCCCGTTCAGTGAAACGAATGTGTTTGGACGTCTACGCGCACGTACGTGCGTCCGTTCTTGGGGGTATGCTTTTTCATTACTAAATCCTTCATTTTAATTTTTGGAACCTGCCATTATTTTTCATATTTCAAATTCAAAATTTTGGACCCGACCCGGGCGCAATTCTGAAATATTTTTGTATTCCGCCAAATCCTTTTTAAATTTATTAAATCAGTTAAACAATATTTTTTTTAGCAACGAATTATTCCAGCAAATATTTTTCACAACTTTCTTTCAAAACAAATCTCCCCAACCAATCAAATTTTTCTTCTGTGCGCTGCTGGGCCCCACACATTTCTTTCCTTCGACTAAATCTTTTCTCCTTTCTCCTTTAATCGCCACGAGCCAATCAAAACGTTCCTTTAAACCCCGGGCCCCACCGTCTCGCTCTCCCTCTCTCCTTTCTCCATCTCTTTCTCTCTCTTCCCTCTTCCTCTCTCCCCGCATCACGACAACTTTCTTTCTCCTCTCATTTTCTCTCTCCTCTCGATCTCTCTCCCCCTCTCTATCTCTCTCCTCTTCTCTCTCCTCTCGATCTCTTTCTCTCTCTCTCTCTCTCCCCGCGTCTTTTCTCTCTCTCTCCCCGCGTCTTCTCTTTCTCTTCTTCTTCTTTAAATTTCCTTCCCCCTTCTCAAAACAAACAGAACCCATATCTGAAACCCTAGCCACCTTGTCTCCCCTCGTCGTTGCCTCAGCGCCGACGTCGTCGTCGCCTCCTCGCCCTCGTCACCTCCACCTTCTCTTCTTCCTCCTTCCTCCTCTCCACGAGCACCCTGCACGAGCAACCGCGCACACCCCCTGCACACTGCTGCACACCGTGGGATCGCCGCCGGTGATCTTGATTCGCGTCCCTGGCCTTGTGCACCCCCTCGGTGAGCAAGGCTTCCCTTTTTCTTCTTCTTCTTCTTCTCCTTCCTTTTCCTTCTTTCTTTTCTTTTCTTCTTTCAGATCTGTTCTTGACTGCCGGTGGTCGCTGCAAGTACCTCGTCGGAGCTTTGTCGACGCCGTCGACCCTCAGGATCCCTCTCCAGACCATTGTAAGCCTCCTTCCCTTCATTCTCTTTCTCTTTGTCTCTTTTCTTATTCCTACAGTCTTGAAATAACGATGTTCACTGTTTTGTCTGTTCGCCGGAATCTGGCGATGCCGACGATGTTTCCCGATGCCCCAGCATGGACCCACGACCCGTGTGTTTCCACTGTTCGTCGTTCGGACGCTTTCCGTGTACTATGCGCGCGTCGCGAATTTTCCCCGCCGACGCGTGACATTCCGTTTTCCGTATCGCGACCCGTCAAGGCAAGTTAATCTTGCTACATGCTATTTGAATCATTCTATACCCATTCTATATATATAACATACCTGTAGTTTGTATTTAGCACCCCATGCATCGTTTTATAACATTTCAATGTTCCGTTGTATCTATTTATGTCATTCCAGATCTAGAACTAGAAAGGTAACCATTGCATTTAGTTTACTAAGCATACATAATCACATTTAAATGTTAAATCACATACTCACAATTGTTTATTAGTTATATACATAATCACATTTAAATGTTAAATCACATACTCACAATTGTTTATTAGTTATATTACCTTTTTGAAGTTTTGCCCTATCGGACGACCGATTGCATACCTTTAGCTTTATTCACATTCAATTGCATCTCTAGATTGGTTAATACATATTAATATGATTTCATCATCCACACATGTTATACTGCATCCGTGAAACGTTAAAAGCATTCCTTAAGCCAAATTGATAACTGTGCAACTGAGTAGTTTAATCTGCACCTATTGCTATCATGTTACTGTGCCCGTTTATTACTCTGATAGTACCATGCTTGTTAAGTTATAGCCATGATTATGCTAGCTGTTTATAAGCACCCACGTGCTATCTTTTACACCCTGACATGACTTGCTACACACATTTTACTTGACCCTACATGGTACCGTACGCTACTTGACTTGACCTGTTGTACCATGGATTGACCCGTTACCTAATCTTGTGTCTAATGCCAACAAACCTGACATGTAGTCTACACGGATCGTTCCTGTTGTCTATCCAGACAAACCTGCTCTTACCTGATCCTGTGTTGGCATTAGTTCTTGATTACGGAATACCTGACTTGACACATATAACTTGGGGGCATGGGGAAATCAATGATGAAATCCTGACCTGTAATTCGACGGTTTCTCGCTTATACTGATCAGTTTTAGAGGCTAGGCCCGCCTCGTGACGATGCTGCTAACATCGTTGGTCTGTACTCCTTTCTTGTTAGTGCCTAACGGCACGTCTCGGTTTCAGCCTGAGAGTCTGTAGACCGTGGTCCCGGGCATCCACGGGATACTATTGAGTTACATCGATGATTCATCAAATTGATTTCAAAGATTTTAGAGTAGAAAACCCAATAGAACAATTTAGTTTACTCGCTGCACACTACCCTTCACTGCCCTGATTTATATTACTGTTACACCTGCTTTTCATTCATGTTTATATTTGCATTGCCTGTTACCCTGTTTATATTTTATTACTTGATGACTTGACGCGCTGACGTCTGGGTTTTGCATGGCCCAGATTCCGTACCTTTGCTCCAGTCCGAGCAGGAGTACTTCAGCCAGCAGGCTGAGCTGTGAGGTGTCGGTAGTAGTTAGTTTTTTATTTCCTGCATTTATTTCCTGATGTGAGCCCGCATTATGGGACATACATTCTAGTTATTTTGTATTGGATCTTTTGCTTCCGCACTTTTATTATTCTTGACTCATGTTATCTTGGCCTATGGACATGTTTTAGATAGTTTTATTTTGTTCTTGATATCTCTACAGCCGTAATGTGACTGTGGATGGATACTTCCTACCCACAGGTAGCATGGTTGGCTATGTCACGTGCCCAATTTAGCGTACTCTGGGAAGCGGGGCGTGACATGGTTCTTTTGGTATCAGAGCCATAGGTTAGTCGGGTTGATTCTTTTTGTAGTTGGGTATTGTACCCAATCCATGAATCAGAATACCCGTGTTTAGGAAACATGTCCTGCCACCTTATCGTTTTACCGTTCTTGAATCAAGTTCTTCCGGACTATATCTTTTACGATGTGCAAACTTCCTTTGCATATCGACTCGAAAACCTGATCCCTTGTTATCTCTAGAGCTTAGGCGACTTGGGTGGAGTAATGTAATTGTAGCTATGATACCGCGGCATAGTTACAATGCGGTACTCTATTTAAGTAACTTGGAGTTCTAGCCTTGATCTATATTGTAAATTTGTTATCATGCTAATCTTGGGTGTTTTGATTTCAGGGGTATAGCAGGCAAGAATCTGAAGACGTACCAAAGGCGTGTTGACGAAGCCGCCAGGCTTGGAGTGATACAGGGAATGCTGGAGAATCAAAAGAGGCAGACCGAGCTGATCCAGCAGTAAGCTCAATCGTTTCAGGAAGGTCTGCAGACCGTTCAGCAGTCCGTGATCAATGTTAGAGCTAAGCCAGTTGATCGTGTAGGGACCATAGCAGATTTCAGGCATTTTGGTCCATCTGTCTTTACCGGTTTGGAGGAGCCGTTGCCAGCGGAGCAGTGGCTAGTTGACACGGAGAACTTACTTATTGCGGCACAGATTCCAGATGAGAAAAGGTGGATGTGGTGCGCATTCAGTTAGTGGACTACGCCCGTGAATAGTGGCTTGTGGAGGAGACCCGCTTGCCCAAGCCGATCAAGTGGGCGGATTTTTCGAAGAGTTTCCTGGAGAAGTTCTTTCCGCGGACTGCACGGGAGGAAATGGAAGAGAAGTTCATCGGTCTGAAGCAGAATGGAGCGCCCGTAGATGTACATGCAGCTGAGTGGACACGGCTCAGTAGATTCGCTGGAACTTTAGTTGCCAACGATGTAGACAGGACAAGGAGGTTCATGCGCAGCTTGGATGTGGACATCCAGAGGCAGATTGTCTCCCTAGGTTTGACCACCTTCTCACAGGTACTTACGGTAGCCCGAGAACAGCAGAGCCTATCTGGGAAGACTGGGAGTTTGCAGCAGACAGCAGTTGCAGTAAGGAAGCCGGCATTTGTACCTAACCGAGCTCATGGACGCAGTGGTATTCCTGTGGACCGTCGTGGTGTAACACCGATGAAGAAGCCTGCTGTTGTTGATCAGAGGAAGCGCGTGGTTTGTAGCTATTGCCACTTACCCGGACATTTGCAAAAGTAGTGTCGCAGGATGCAAGGACTTTGTCTGGTTTGTGGATCGGCGGATCACACTGTTAATTCTTGTCCGTCGAAGCTACGCACATGGGACGATATTCAGAAGCCTCCGCAGAAACCATTTCAGGGACAGAAGCAGCTGACTCAAGGATCTAATCTGGCTCGAGCTTTTACCTTGACGGCTGAAGAAGCTAAGGCGTCAGGAGATGTTGTTTCAGGTATGTTAGGGTAAAAATTTACACCCCGGTTGACCAAGTCAAAATCAAAGTCAACCCCAAGCCAGGTGGGCCCAAGCCTAGGTCAAGCGGGCCCATGCCCAAGTCGAGCTCATAGCCAGCCTCCCCTTGCCAACAACAAAATCATGTAATAAATAATTTTTATGTAATTGTTTATGCATGGATGTAAAATAAATGGGCATAAAGCCAATATTTTGTAAGCCCATGGCTTATGTGCAAAAATGAAATGGCACATGAGCCATGGGATGGCTAAAATGCCATTTTTGTAAAGCCCAAGGGGCTATATGTAAATATGTAAGTCTATATAAGGCAACATGATGATGGATAAAACATACACATTTCATTCCCCCAAAAACTAGGGTTTTTTGTGCCTCCAGCTCCTTCTCCTAGGTTCTAAACCTTCTCATTTCTTTTGAATTAAATCAAGAGTTTTACCATTTCTTTTCCAAAACTAAGTAGTTTTCCACCACAAAACAAACAAAGGGGAACTCAGATCTCCCATCAGATCTCAAAAAAGAGTGATTTTTAAAATCTCCTACTTATTGATCTTCAAGATCCGGCCAAACAACAGGAGGAAGAAGAAGAACCCCCTTCATCAGCTTCAAAACATCCTAAGAGTTTTAACTCCATATATATATATATATATATATATATATATATAACACAACAAATATTTCCTTTCTGAAGCATAGCATCTGTTTCTTAGGCTAAAAGCCTTCTTTTCTCACCGGCGCTCAAGCGCTGAGCGCCCGCGTGCCGACACGTGGCGCGCTCGAGCGCAGAGCGCCCACGTGCCGACACGTGGCGCGCTTGCGATCAAGCACAAGCGCTCGAGCGCAAGTCGCCCCCCGTGCCGACACGTGGCGCACTTGCGCTCAAGCGCAACCCGCCCCCGTGCCGACACGTGGCGCGCTTGCGCTCCAGCGCAAGCGCTCAAGCGCAAGTCGCCCCGTGCCGACACGTGGCGCACTTGCACTCGAGCGTCAGGCGATGAAGCGCAAACCGCCCACGTATCGACACGTGGCGCGCTTGCGCTCCACCGCCCAGCGCTCCAGCGCAGAGCGCCCACGTGTCGACACGTGGCACTCTGGCGCCTGAGCGCACAGCACCTAGGCTCACAGCGCCCAAGGCACTGGCCCCACGCATCCTTTGGATGCCTTTTCCCCCTCTTTCTTTTTTATACATACATATATATATACATACATGTATACATACATATATATATACATACATGTATACATACATATATATATACATACATATGCATACATATTTATATACACCACGACACTGTCCCTGTTAGAAAAAAAATTTTAACGGGACGCTGCCCCGCACCCCGCAAGGGGGCTACTAGCCCCCTTGAGCCCCGTAAAAACTCTGCGTGGCTCCCGATATATCCAAAACCCCCCTTTCAAAACACAACACACGTACACTGCACATTGAGTTCGCATGAACAGTTTAACCCGTTAATCGGAGGTTCCCTCATCCAAAGGAGAGGGGTGATTAACGACAGCTTAGTCCGCGGCTGCCGGAGATTCGGATCCCCACAATCAATAAACCCTGGCTTACCCTAGGCAGGGGGAATCTGTAGTTTACGCTTGACAAGCGCGCGCGTATTCCCTGTAGGGTTCCTAGGCACTCACAAGAGGTCTCACAAGGCATCAACCATGCCAATTTCAAAAATACGGTGCCGAGAAACCCTAATACGGACCGTTGGCTAGAAGTTTAGGCGATAAAGCGAGCTAGTTTACAACTAAACTATAAGTAAACGGAAATACAACCTTTGTAGATCCGGTGCTCCACCTCCATAGCTCCGCAATGAAGTCTCCTCGCTGTCCAAGTCGAACCCCGGGCTCTAGCGTCGGCTTCATCGGAGAATGGACGGGCTAGGTCATCGACGACGATGCCGAAGATGATCTACGTCGAGGCATCGCTAGATCAAGCTCCAACTTCACCAAGTCCAAAAACTTGTGAAGAAAACACACTCTACTACTTGGCAAGAGATAGAGGATGAAGAAATAGGAAGTGGGTAGACTTTAGAATTAGATTTCTCACTTGTTTCATCAATCCACCATTGATGAAGTCAAGCTTCTTCATGGAAGAAGAAGATGAAGAAGAAGATGAAGAAGCAGAAGAAGGAATATCATAAGTATTATCAAAATGAATAATAAAATGAATACTTATCATATCCTAACCTTGGTTAGGTGTAGAGAATAGACTAGGGTTAAATGGAGCGGTTAGGGTTAAGCATGAGACAAAATGGTCACTTTGGTCAAATGTTCAAGAAGCTTCAACTAGAAAACAAATTTAGCAACCATTTTCTCTTTATGCTTTTCTATTTCCAAAATGAATAAATAGAAAAATAAATGAGAAAAGGAAATGAAACCCTAACCACTTAAGTAACCATGGTTTAATTCTTTACACAAACCCAAACTAGCATGTATCATCAAACATGATACAATCTTGTGTACAAAAGTATATCACATATACAATGTGCACAAACCAAGTGAGAAAATCCATTTAAAGTGAACCAATACTAGTTAATGCAAAGTAATATATCAAATATATAATTATACATTAAATCATTAAATCAACACTTGATTCAATGATCCGGTCATGTCGCACATAACCGACCAGTATCCAATGTATCGGCTTATCGAATCAATCCCCGATTCGATAACTAGGTTATATCGCATACAACCATTCGATACATTTATCGCGAGAATGGAATACGGTATCACATACACGCATTATTCTCGGTCCCGCACATATCTCATATGCGCTCCTATTTCGTTTCGCTTGAGCTAGGAAATCTCTGTGTAGGACTCTAAAGACTCGTCAATACGCCGGCAGCAGGTGATGATCATATCAAACACCCACAAGCCGCAAGCGGTCTGCCAAACGTAACGGCCACCCGGGTATTGAGCGATCAGAAGATCGACGAGCAAGCCCGCTCACACTCCAGTGAATCCAACCAGTAACACTACCGTACAGTCCGGTCTGATCGTCCGATATGTCGCATATCTTGCCTAGGGGTGGTAAACGTCAGACCCCAATAGCTCGATAAGTCGTGTCGATATGAGGTCTATAACAATTCGAGAAACTACTGGTAACACTTACCAGTAAATCTCAGCAACCCTGGCCAGGGATTTCCTGTTATAGCCAATCGAACACAGCGCAACATCAACTCCCTATACCGGGAGAGACGAATCCCCTCCTATCGCTCATTGCCTCCATGTGACTCGGGACTGTACCCAAAAACCACCGTTTTGCACACCCTCTTGGACGTGGTAAGATGGAAATCCATCATATGCTAGCAGATAAGCACTAGTTAGCTACCGTATACTACGCCTTGACGGAGGCCAAACAACCGCAGCACGAATACTAACTAGTACTTATCTGAAATGACGGAGGGCTACGACAGGTTTTTCTGAAAACCTATTGCGTAATGAACTTGATATCGTTGTAGGATCGAATGAATTTTAAAATGGAGTGTTTTTTAGGCTTTTCTAGTTTTGCTAAAGGAGTCACTCCCGGTGAAGGGATCTCGGTCCTTTCCTTATCGAATAAGGTGCAGGATATATCATATATACCGCTGTGCAAAGCAAGAACTGTAGCTACCTGTTTTATTTTGAAATTCGATTCTACAACATCTTAGGTTTCTTTTATTTCATTAATCACATTAATGAAGTCCCATCATTTAAGTACCTAAACATCACAGATAAATACGACGTACACTTATGCCATCCGCATTCGCCTCGATGTCCCCTCGTGCACCGTTAGGTTAGGTAACTAACGACAGAGCGGGGCAGGGCTAGCGCGGGTGTAAAACATAAGTAACGTCTATATAATATATCATATATACTATATATTGTATTTATCACAGAACATCACATGATCACATCACAGATATCGCAGGAGAAGAATCATATGAAATATTGGATATACTAGGACGTCCGTGTTTGGCCTCCGTCAAGGGTCGTGCGGGTGGGTTTAATTCAATCAAGAAATGTACGGGTTGAACTTGACTAGCGGACTATGGGTTGTTTGGCCTCCGTCAAGGTCATAGGACGCTAGGGGCAAAATTATCGGGAATTTCAAGTGTTGAAATTTGCAATAAGATTGCATACCTTCTATGAGATAGTTGGATCCCGATACCCGCTGCGAGTAAGAGTTACTCCTGGGAGAGTTTTATACATTACAATTAGCCGATCAAGTAGGTGTCTAGAAAGGTGTCAACGGGGTTACGCCTCTGGGAAAACGAGGTTTACATTAATTAGGTTCGTGCGAAAGCACGGGGGACCTCCCTCAAAGTACCGACACTGGCCTGGCTGAAAGATTGGCGAACTTGTAGTGTGTAATTAATCCCGGCTAGTCTTTCCTTTTAGGGTTTGAAGGAAGATTTGATAAAAAGCAGTGGGAGCCATCCTGATTAAATAAAATAATAACCAATATATTCTTGCTAGAGCACACGATGAGTGTTTTCTTCTCTCTCTCTCCTGGTAGCGACCATATCACGCCTTAATCAAGATAATAAAACGGATTATTGACCGAACTCGCTTGTTATACTGAGCTGGGGAACGTTGGTTCCGCTCTAACTTATAATTGTTATAAGATCGAGCAGGAAATTGGGGAATACCAGATTTCCCGTGCCGCCCAAACGAAGAGAGTGCATGATGATGCATCATCTTCGGGTGTGTTCATTATAAAGAACTGTTTCTCAGTATCCTCTGAATCCTGGGTATTTGATACCGGATCAGGATCCCAGATATGTAATTTGTTACATAGGGCTACAAAAAGGTAGAAAAACTGAGAACGGGTGATAAGTTTCATGAGACAGAAAACGAGGCAAGTGTTGCAGCCAAGTCTGTTGGTCACTGTCACCCTGTATTACCAGTACATTGACTCTGAACAAATGCTATTAGATACCGAACCTGATATACAAAATCATATCAGTCTCTTTATTAGTAAAGAAGGATATAATTTTGTATTGTTGGATAATGTTTGGAACATTTCTTATATCAAAAGTTGGTCGATTCAGGCACGTTATCTAAAAGCGTTGATGTTCTAAATCAAACTACAGTTCTTAGTATATAGAACACACACAAGAGGAAGAGTTCAGAAATGAACGGATCCTTCTTGAGGTATTGTAGACTAGGTCATATCAATGCGACCCGACTAGCTAGAGTTACATATAGATGCATATTTAAATCAGTTTGAATTTACATCTTGTGAAACTCGCCAGTCATGTCACAAAGATAAGATGACCATAGCTCTGTTTATTGGAAACAGAGAAAGAGTTAGTGAACTCTTGGGACGATACATGATGATGTATGTAAGGTCTTCTGTCTACACATGCCAGGACTGGTTCTTTGTACTTCATTACATTCTCTGATAATCTCTCAAGATTCAGTCATATGTTCCTGTTGAAACATGAGTCCGAACCTTTTGAGATATTCACAGAATATAAGCGAGAAGTAGATAACCAAAATACGGGTAAAAGTATTATGTTCTTTGATGAGATCAAGGAGGAGAATACTTGAGCACGGAATTCTTGGACTTTTCTAAAGGAGAATGAGATTCTCTCTCAGCATTACTCCTCTGTATACACCATAGCACGATGGTATATCGGGGCGGAGCAGATACACCCTATTTGATATGGTGTGCTCTATGATGAGTACTACTGAGTTACCTATTTCCTTTTGGGAGTTATGCACTTGAGAAGCTGCATACCTATTGAATAGGGTTCCAATCAAATCAGTTGCCTACCGCTTCATATGTGATATGGAAAGGGAAGAGCCCATTTCTTAAGTTAGTTAAGATTTGGGGTTGTCCGGCCTATGTCTAAAATCATAATCCGGACAAGCTCGAGGCAAATACTGTTATGTAGAACTGGAAATGTTCCAGCTATACAGATTGCAGCTGATGATTTGATAGAATCAAGGATTCAGTAGATTCCAACGAAGCTCAGCCTCTCCGCCGATCTAGTAAGGTTCCTCACCCACCTGAGAGTTACTTTCGTTTCTCTATGACAGTGGGAGCGAGGATTGCATCATGAGATGATGACCCAACTAGTTTCGAGCTGGCCATCAGGAGTGAGACTCTGTAAGAATGGCTGGATGCTTAGCGATCTGAGATGGAATCCTTATACACCAACAAAGTATGGACTTTGGTTGCTATATCTGAAGGGTTAAATCCCCATCAGGAGCAAGTATATCTTGAGAAGATTACTTGGTGTAAATGGAAAAGTTGAGACTTTCAAAGCTAGACTTGTTAAAGGTTTTCGTCATTGACTAGGCGTGGATAATGATGAATCCTTTTCCAGTACCTATGCTTAAGTCCATCCAGATCCTACTTGCCACGGCTACATACCATGACTACGATATCTGGTGGTTGGGTGTCATGACTGCTTTTCTAAATGATGTTTTAGAAGAGTGCGTCTATAAGTACACAGCCAGAGAGCTTCGTAGACAGTGGGAGCAGCGGAAACGTGTGCAAGATGCTTTATAGGATTAAAGCAGGCATCGCGGAGTTGGAACATCTGTTTTTGTCACGCCCCGCTTCCCAGAGTACGCAAGTTTGGGCACGTGACATAGCCAACCATGCTACCTATGGGTAGGAAGTATCCATCCACAGTCACATTACGGTTGTAAGGATATCAAGAACAAGATAATAAACTAAACTAATACATGTCCAAATCCATAATAACAAGAATCAATAAACAATAAGTGCGGAAGCTAATGATCCAATACAATGAATAAACAGTACGTCCCATAATGCGGGCTCACATCTGGAAATGAAAAGCAATAAATAAACTAAATCCTAAGGACTCACTGTTCAGCCTGCTGGCTGAAGTACTCCTGCTGGGTCGACGACAAAGGTACGGGATCTGGGCCATGCAAAACCCAGACGTCAGCGCGTCATGATATCAAGTATATAGCATAAACATGGTAATAAACAATGCAAGCATGAACATGAATAAAGCAGTAATAAGAAGTAACAAGCAGGGTAATGTGCAATGGTGACTAAATTGTCCTATCAGGTTTTCTACTCTACAGTCTTTGAAACCAATTGATGAATCGTCGATGTAACTCAATAGTATCCCGTGCGTGCCCGGGACCACGGTCATGACCCTCGGGGCTGAGTCCGAGACGTGCCGCTAAGCAGTAAAAGGTAGTAGGATGGACGAGTGATGTCAGCATCATCACTCCCGAACTGGCCAAGCCCGTAAGACTGATCAGAACAATGTATCGAACTGTTGAGTTACAAGTCGGTTTCACCTTTGATTTCCCCATACCCCCAAACTATGTATGTCATGTCAGGTATTCAGTATTCAAGGACTAATGCCAACACAAAGTCAAGTAAAGGTAGGTCTGTCTGGATCGACAGCAGGAATGGTTAGGTTGGTCGGCATTAGGCATGAAATCGTGGGACAAGTAATGTCATGGTACAACAGGATGAGTCGGTATGTATGTATATGTCAGGTGTAGCAGGGTCAGGTCAATATGTCGTGCAATCGGGTAAGTGCTCACAACCGGTATACAATCAATAATGAACTGTAGCAGGAAACAGTAAATAACAGTATTAATCTAGGTAAACACGGTGATGTTTCGTATTCTCTTATTAATCCGGTTCACGCACCTTTGAGGTGCAAAAGCCACAGGACGAAACAATATCGATAATATACGTAATGGAGTTACCTGAATTTGAACTAAGCATAATAATTGTCTCATGAGTGATTTTAACAAATGAAGTGGGGATGATCTACTTGGTTTGATTAGTTAAGTATGAATTAATAGCAGACCGGTTAAAACGAGCAATGATTTCATTGATTTAAAGTTACGGATAATCGTGACTAGCAATCCTAAGTTATAAAAGGTATCGATGTTATAATAGTTGTGTGGTTATAATATGATGATTAAGTTGTAGCATGTTAAAGCAAGTATTCGGATACTTGCCTCGGCGGTTCCGCAAACCGAAACACGGATGCGATGTCGGCAGAAGCTGCGATATGGAAGCACGGGCCACGGATCGAGTCCCAACAGAGATCAACGGGATCACACGGACCAGGGGACTTCGCTGGAGCGTCGGGTTCGTCAGACGGCACGGTTGGATTCCGGCAAAAGTTAACGGCAACAAGTTAGCAATAAGATAAACATACAAGATCAACGGGATTTCGCACCAAAGGAAGTAGAGTGATGCTTACAGAGGAGGAACAGGGGTAACTATGACGGGCCCGACGGCGATGGACCCACCGGCGGTGAACAGGAGGCGCGGCGAGGGTGCTGGAACGGCTGAAAGGCTCGGGGTCGCTGGAAGGGGTGCTGCGGTGAGTGGGGAGGAGTGTGGTCGGCTCTGGTGGTCGAGGGAGAGAAGGAGGTGGTCGGAGGTGGTGTCGACGAGGTCGCCGGCGCGTTTCTCCGGCGAACAGCGGGGTAGGCGATGGGTTAGGGTTCGTGGTCGCGATGGAGGAGGATGGTGAGGGGCGGCTGATGCATGGCGTGAATATATAGAGGGAGAGAAAGAGGAGATTGTGATATATGGAGAGAGAGAGTGTTTGATGAGGAGAGAGATTGAGGGAGGAGAGAGAGAGACTGGGGGAAAGAGAGGCGGGGCCCACGAGCTCAATAGGAGCTCGTGATTGGCCACGAGATTTGGATTTGCTTAGGATTTGAGGGATATGCAGTTAGGAAAAAGATTAGAATGTATATATATATATTCGATATTAAATTTAAATGGGCCCCTTTTGGCGCGAAATGAAACATTTCCAAATCGCGCCCGGATTGCGCCGAAATGTTCCAAATTCAAATTATAAGATTTTAAGCGGGTTCCAAATTTTGAAAATAGGTGTTTAATGATTAAAATGCATGCCCCCAAGTCGGACACTTGCACGCGCGCGTAGTCGCCCAAACTTGCCCGTTTAGCCAAACGGAACGGAATCTCGACACGCGGACGCTACCACGCGACTAGTGGCGACGAGTAGGCTAACATGGACATCTTAAATTTCATTTTCGGAGTTAAAATTTGTTATGTGCTAAAATGACTTAACCGGGTAAAATTTAGCAATAAACACCAGAAAATCAGGAAAATTGTAATGAGCAATATATAACCCTCAACTAGTAATATAAATAGTACTATTGGGCTCGGGTGTTACAGTTTTGATGGATTAGTCAAAGAGTTTGACATCATCAAAATGGTAGATGAACCTTGTATAAACAAAAAGGTAGTAGGGAGTATGGTGGTGATCCTCGTATAGTACGTGGATGACATACTCTTGATAGGGAAAGAGTTTCCTATGCTACGCTCGATCAATCTCCGTTTATCACAAAGATTCTCCGTGTAGGATCAAAGTGATACCTACTAAATCCTGGATTTTGGATCTATGAGATAGATCTAATTGGATGTTAGGAATCTCACTAGTAGTAGTGAGATGGTATCAATTGATCCTGGGGAGAATCACTGGAAGGGTTCCAGGGTGATAAAGACGACTGAATGTCAGTCGCAGGCATTGTCTTTACCCTCAGTAAAGGGACGGTATGTTGGAAGAGTTCCAAGTTAGATACCGTGGCATACTAGACGATAAAGGCAGGATACATCGCTACTTAAGATGCTACCAAAGAGGCTGTTTGGGTGTATATTGGTTCATGAGATGAACTATGTTCCTCCCATTGTGTGACAATGGAGTTGTGGCTTATGCCAAGGAACGCAGGTCCCATCAGTGATCCAGACATATTCTAAGGCAGTATCACCTGATCATGGAGATAGTTGATCTCCAGGGTGATCGAGGTTTGGAGAGTAGACTCAGAGGACAACACGGCGGATCCACTCACGAAGGCCTATTCCCAGAGAGAGACTTTTATGGGATGATTGAGTATGAGATACTTCAACCACTGCTATCAGATGGCCCTAGTGCAAGTGGGAGATTGTTAGTTATATGTATGCCCTAGAGGCCATTACTGTACATAGGATGTATATTGTAGTGGATGCTGGGACATATATAGGGAGGACTTTCTTGCTCGACATGATAGTATGCTATCTGGTTACTCTTTACCTTAACGTGTACACTGATTGTCTCTCCGATACATGTTGGTAAAGCCCTTAGGATGTGTACTTGACTACCTGGACTATGATGCAGATCATACTAGTGGGGACATGGTAGTCTATAAGTACATCCTTCAAAGTCCCTAGTCGTGGGTGTATCGAGACGGGGCATCGATATACCAGAGTAGACTAGCGTATACCTTCTCGACCCATACAGATGGGCGATGGATGATCCCATATCCATCGGTGTTTGACATCAGAGATGATATACGGGTGCTCAGTAGAGACTGGGTACACTGGACGGACTCGCCGAGAACTCCCAGATGGTATTATACTTTACGTCAGATGGCAGTTCTCTGGTGACACTGGTACAGAGTAGTCTGTTGACCCGAGATCGTCATAGAGTCTTGTGTGGTTCTCACTGTGCTTTATGACGATCTCGGGTCAACAGACTACTCTGTACCAGTGTCACCAGAGAACTGCCATCTGACGTAAGGTATAATACCATCTGGGAGTTCTCGGCGAGTCCGTCCAGTATACCCAGTCTCTACTGAGCACCCGTATATCATCTCTGATGTCAAACACCGATGGATATGGGATCATCCATCGCCCATCTGTATGGGTCGAGAAGGTATACGCTAGTCTACTCTGGTATATCGATGCCCCGTCTCGATACACCCACGATTAGGGACTTTGAAGGATGTACTTATAGACTACCATGTCCCCACTAGTATGATCCGCATCATAATCCAGGTAGTCAAGTACACATCCTAAGGGCTTTACCAACATGTATCGGAGAGACAATCAGTGTACACGTTAAGGTAAAGAGTAACCAGATAGCATACTATCATGTCGAGCAAGAAAGTCCTCCCTATATATGTCCCAGCATCCACTACAATATACATCCTATGTACAGTAATGGCCTCTAGGGCATACATATAACTAACATTCCCATCTCAATGGGGTGACGAAAAACACCCTACAGATTCTGGCACTCCCGGTGGGACAAATCTCTCCTCCCAAATTTCGGGTTAAGCGTTCATGCGAACTCAATCAATATACATACCTGTATTTATACTAAAAATAATGCTTTTTCATGCAGATTTTCAAGCAATCACCTTCCGACGATGTCTTCGATGATGAACTCAGCTTCCGTCTCCTACATGATGAGGATAGACTCTAGGACGGTCCTTCCGGCCAGTCTCGGGCGACAATGGGAGGAGCCGCTGCTACCATTCGGCTCTATCATGTTCATGCCAGTTGGTGCCATCCCAGCTCCTCAAGCCCCGGTGGCAGACAGACCGGTCTCGAAAGGAAAGAGACCAAATGTGGTGATCTCAAGGACGCCCCAACCCAAACGCAAATCGGTGTCTGAACGACTTTCCTTGGCCCCAGCTGGGGGCAAGGCCATCAACACCAACAAAGCTACATCGCGTCCCGAGCAAGCTCCAGCTGTGCCCTTGACCACTGCTCGATCGGGTGTCTTCTCTAAGCTCCCCTCCAGTGTGAAAGAGACGGCTGGATATGAGGTCCATACTGTCTACATGGTGGGCACGCGCAGCAAGAGCAAGGACGGGGCTACTACATCCCAAATCCAATCTGGCTTGAATGTGGTGGCCGCTTCCCAAGAACAGACGCCTCTGCTGTGTGATGAAGACCCTCTCGATGAGGATGATGGGCAGAAAGACCCTTCGGTCCATGAGGAGTCGGGCTCAGAAAGCGAAGAAGAGCAGACTTTCCGCCCCAGAACCGCGGAGCAAGAGCTGCTTCAAGAGCTCCGAAAGCAGCTCAGAAACAAAGACAACGAGATGGCCAAGCTCTACTTAAAAATTGACGACTTGACAAATGTCGTCCTACAGCTCATGGCCGAACTTGCCTCTCAGCCGCCCAATCAAGCGGAGGGCTCTGCTCGTGAACCGGGTAGTGGTGTCCCAAAGCAGTCGACGCCTATTCCCTCAAATCCAAAAGTGGGCGAACGACATGAAAATCAGTCGCATCCTATCTCGGGAAATGTCTTGGCTACCAATGACATTAGCCAACTAACTCAAGATCAAATCATGGATTTGGTTGCCGGCAAAGTCAAAACATTGGTGGCCGAAGTCGAAGGGCAAAAAGATATCAGCAGTAGTGGGAGACCATATCTTGCTCAGTATGATCTGGTGGAATTCCCTAGCGGCTATGTCATCCAGAAATTCGGAAGACTCGATGGGACGGAAAACGCGAATCAGCACATCGCCCACTTCAAAGCCTCATGCGGGAATACTGGGGGAAATGATGAGCTTCTCCTCTGCCAGTTCGTTAATAGCCTGACCGATGTTGCTTTCGACTGGTACGCGAGCTTACCGGATGGCTCCGTCACAACTTTTTTCCAAATGGAGTCTCTGTTTCGGCAGAGGTTCATGAGCGTGAGCGATAAGATTACCATTGCCGAGCTCGTAAGGACCAAGCCCAAGAGCGACGAAAGCAACACGGATTTTATAACCCTATGGCGTAATCTCTCCGTCAAATGCGAACCGCCGATAGAGCAGGACCAATCTGTCAGTCTCCTTGTCGGAAATCTCAACAACTGGATGGCCCCGTTTCTATGTACCGCGGGTCTCAAAACATTCCAAGAGCTGACCAAAAAGGTCCAAACATTGGAACGCTCAAAGTCCGAGTCCGCTCAGGATCTTCAGTTCACAAACAGACCGAAACCTTGGAGGGACGACAACCGAAAAGGCGGAAGTTCTAACATCACCGATTCTCCAAATAAGCAGAGAACGGGCGGAGCAAAAACTGGCCAGTCTCGAGAGCCAACTTTGGAGGAAAGAAGAAATAAGGTCTACTCATTCCGAAGGGACAAGGTCCACAAATTTTTTAAAGATGCTCTGAAGAATGGCCTGCGGCTACCAGAACCGAAAAGGCTAAGTGAAGCGAACAAGACTGATCATCCCAACTTTTGCCCAAACCACCGAGTGCTGGAGCACACTATTGAAGACTGTTGCATCTTCAAGGATTGGGTCTAGAAACAATACAAGGCGGGAGAAATATCATTGTCCCCTGGCCTGTTAACAAACAATTAAGCTGCGACCGCCAATTTCATACACACGGGGACCGAAGTCCTTCAGGGACCTGATTCTCTCAAACACCCGCCTTTCTCTGGGAACAATCGACCACTACGTCATTAAACTGGGAACAATAGACCTCTAAGTGGTTAAAATGGGAATGTAAAAAAAATGTTAATAAACAAAAAAATGTTTAAATAAAAGAAAAATAAAGAAAAGCCGAAATGATGGGGCAACTCGCAATAAAGATCAGCTAGTAAAATAAAGATGAAAATAAAGCCGAAATGATGGGGCAACCGCGAATAAAAGCCGAAATGATGGGGCGATCGCGATCTTCGCGATAAGAAAAGCTGAAATGATAGAGCAATCACGGTAAAACAAAAACAAAAAAAACAAACAAAACAAAGGCGGATGATGAGTTGCTCCTAGCATTATTCTAGTGCAGCAATGCAGACGCCAACAAAAATCCGATTTTCCAAAATTCCCCTGGCCCTACGGTTAGTCCCCAAATTGACTACCGTATACAATCCACGGGCTCAAATAATTCTCAGCATATCCATGTCCCACCGCAACCACTAGCTACGCGGCCGGTCTCTGCCTTTGGAATTATGCTCCATTGGGAAGACCCACTCATGTGTCCTAGCACATGTGCTTCGATGTTAACAACGCTGAGGCCGACCCCTATCCCGAATTCCAAATCAATCAAATAGACCACTACGTCGTTAAACTGGAAACAGATGACCACTACGTCGTTAAACTAGAAACAGTAGACCTCTAAGTCTTTAAACTGGAAACAGATGGCCTCTAAGTCTTTAAACTGGAAACATATGACCTCTAAGTCATTAAACTGGAAACAATCGACCTCCACGTCTTTAAAACTGGAAACAGATGACCACCGCGTCGTTAAACTGGAAACGGATGACCTCTAAGTCGTTAAACTGGAAACAGTCGACCTCTAAGTCATTAAACTGGGAACGAGGGAAATCCACTCATGTGTCCTCACGATACATGAGGAGAACAAACCTTTGTGGGATCCTTACGACTCACAAAGGAAAAACACCCTTCGGAATCCTCACGACTCCTAAGGAGAAAATACACCTGCGGGATCCTTACGACTCGCCGGGAGAAAATGCTTTTATGGGACCCTCACGGCCTATAAAATTGAAAAGTCTTAGGTGACAGGGATCTAAACCTGTCTCCTAAGCCATCGCCCCCCAACCCCAAAGTGGTGAATGATGAGTCGCTCCTGGTACCATATTCCAGTGTAGCGATGCAGAAGCCAACCAAATTCCAAATCCCATACCCCAACGGCGAATGATGAGTCGCTCCTGGTACCACATTCCAGTGCAGCGATGCAGACGCCAACAAAGTCCTGAAATTTTTCCGGCCCTACGGTCTGGATCATACATCCTGCAAAACCGTATACAATCCACGGGCGTAAAACAATCCCGATCTATCCAAAAAAAAACGGTATGTCCACAAGCAAAATGGACACGGATGAAAACCCGAAAGGGCTCCGTGAGTAAAAATAGCAGGACTGCCGGCGAGTTTGTGAAAACCCGAAAGGGCGCAAACTCGTAAAAGAAAAAAAAAGAGATGAAATGCACTCACAAGGTCCTCTCGAATTTGTGAGGATAAAATTCCCGCGTGAGATCCTTACGACTCACAGAGGAGAAACACATTTAGGAGTCCCCACGACTCCTAAGGAGAAAATACACCTACGGGATCCTTACGACGCGTAGGGAGAAAATGCTTTGTGAGACCCTTACGGCTCACAAAACCGAAAAGTCTTAGGTGATGGGGACCTAAAACCTGTCTCCTAAGCCATCGCTTCCTAACAAGCAAGCGCAAATGATGAGTTGCTCTTGGCATTATTCCAGTGCAGCAATGCAGATGCCAAACAAAAAAAAACCGATTCCCAAATCCTCCCAGGGCAAATGATGAATTGCTCCTGGCATTATTCCAGTGCAGCAATGCAGATGCCAAACAAAAACCCCAATTCCCAAATCCTCTCAAAGACAGATGATGATTCGCTCCTGGTACCATATTCCAGTATAGCGACGCTGATGTCAACTCAAATCAAACAAATCAAACCAACCAATTCCAACATCGACCTTTGCGTCAAACAACGACACTCTGCATCGGGGAAACGTCCAACCCAGAAACTCCGCATCAGGGAAACGTCCGACAACGACACTCCGTGCCGGGGAAACGTCAAGCAGACACCCCGTACTGGGGACACGTTAACCAGCGACACTCTGCATTGGGGAAACGTCCAACACAAACACTCCGCATCAGGGAAACGTCCGACAGCGACACTCCGTGCCGGGGAAACATCAAGTAGACAATCCGTGCAGGGGATACGTCAACTAGCGACACTCTACATCGAGGAAACGTCCAACACAGACACTCCACATCAGGGAAACTTCCAACAGCGACACTCCATGCCGGGGAAACGTCAAGCAGACACTCCGTGCCGGGGACACGTCAACAACTGACACTCTCTATCGGGGAAACGTCCAACACAGACACTCCGCATCAGGGAAACGTCCGACAACGACATCCCGTGCCGGGGAAACATCAAGCAGACACTCCGTACCGGGGACACGTCCATCAGCGACACTCTGCATTGGGGAAACGTCCAACACAGACACTCCGCATCAGGGAAACGTCCGACAGCGACACTCCGTGCCGGGGAAATGTCAAGCAGACACTCCGTGCCGGGGACACGTCAACCAGCGACACTCCGTGTCGGGGACACGTCGACCAGCGACACTCCGTGCCGGGGACACGTCGACCAGCGACACTCCGTCTGGGGATACGTCAACCAGCAGACACTGCGCGCCGGGGATACGTCGACCAGCGACACTCCTTCTCTAGGAAACGTCAAGCAGACACTCTGTCTCGGGGACACGTCAACTAGCCGATACTCCGCTTCGGGGAAACGTCGACCAGCGACACTCCGCGCTGGGGGTACGTCAACAAAATCACACCGGGCTAGGGAAACGCCTACCACGGACACTCTATCTCGGAGACGCGTCAAGCGCCGACCGTCCATGTCGTAAAAAAGGCAGTGCATCCCAAAAGTGGGAACCAAAGCATGTCGCCTCCACGCAAAAGAAGATCCATCAATTTCATGCACACGACCCACATATGCTGTGTGCATTTATTGATGGGGGGCAATTTGTTGGGGGTAAAAATTACTCCCCAGTTGACCAAGTCAAAATCAAAGTCAACCCCAAGCCAGGTGGGCCCAAGCACAGGTCAGGTGGGCCCAAGCACAGGTCGAGCCCGCAGCCAGCCTTCCCATGCCAACAATAAAATCATGTAATAAATAATTTTTATGTAATTGTTTATGCATGAATGTCAACAAAATGGGCATAAAGCCAATATTTTGTAAGCCCATGGCATATGTGCAAAAACGAAATGGCACATGAGCCATGGGATGGCTAAAATGCCATTTTTGTAAAGCCCAAGGGGCTATATGTAAATAGGTAAGCCTATATAAGGCAACATGATGATGGATAAAACATACACATTTCATTCCCCCAAAAACTAGGGTTTTTTGTGCCTCCTGCTCATTCTCCAAGGTTCTAAACATTCTCATTTCTTTTGAATTAAATCAAGAGTTTTACCCTTTCTTTTCCAAAACTAAGTATTTTTCCACCACAAAACCCACAAAGGGGAACTTAGATCTCCCATCAGATCTCAAAAAGAGTGATTTTTAAAATCTCCTACATCTTGATCTTCAAGATCCGGCCAAACAACAGGAGGAAGAAGAAGAACCCCCTTCATCAGCTTCAAAACATCCTAGGAGTTTTAACTCCGTATATATATATATATATATAACAACAAATATTTCCTTTCTGAAGCATAGCTTCTGTTTCTTAGGCTAAAAGCCTCCTTTTCTTGCCGGCGCTCAAGCGCAGAGCGCCCGAGTGCTGACACGCGGCGCGCTAGCCCTCAAGCGCTCGAGCGCAAAGCGCCCACGTGCCGAAACGCGGTGCGCTTGTGCTCAAGCGCAAGTCGGCCCCGTGCCGACACGTGGCGCGCTTGCGCTCCAGCGCAAGCGCTCAGGCGCAAGTTGCCCCCGTGCCGACACGTGGCGCACTTGCGCTCGAGCGTCAGGCGCAAAAGCGCAAAGCGCCCACGTATCGACACGTGGCGCGCTTGCGCTCAAGCGCCCAGCGCTCAAGCGCAGAGCGCCCACGTGCCGACACGTGGCACTCTAGCGCCTGAGCGGACAGCACCTAGGCGCACAACGCCCAAGGCGCTGGCCCCATGCATCCTTTGGATGCCTTTTCCCCCTCTTTCTTATATATATATATATATATATATATATATATATATACATACATGTATATATATATATATATATATACATACATGTATACATACATATATATATGTACATATGCATACATATTTACACACACACATACACCACGACACTGTCCCTGTTAGAAAAAAATTTTAACGGGGCGCTGCTTCGCACCCCGCAAGGGGGCTGCTAGCCCCCTTGACCCCCAGCCCGCTATCCGGGCAGCGGGACCCCCGTAAAAACTCTGTGTGGCTCCCGATATATTCAAAACCCCTTTCAAAACACAACACACGTACACTGTACATTGAGTTCGCATGACCAGTTTAACCCGTTAATCGGAGGTTCCCTCGCCCAAAAGGAGAGGGGTGATTAACGGCAGCTTAGTCCACGACTGCTAGAGATTCGGATCCCCACAATCAATAAACCCTGGCCTACCCTAGGCAGGGGGAATCTTTAGTATACGCCTGAAAAGCGCGCACGTATTCCCATCTCAATGGGGTGACTAAAAACACCGTACAAGGTATTCTACTCGTTCATGGTTATCCCGCTTTAGCATTATTTGATTCTGGTGCATCCCATTGTTTTATGTCATCCAAGTTTATAGCTGCACACTCGATTACTTGCACGACCCTGTCTAGTTTCTGGGACATACACACTGGGAATGGGAAAATCATATCTAGTAGGTGAAAGGTTTGTCTAGCACCCTATGTAGAGTTTTGAAGCATCACATGTCCCAAAGTTTAAATTTTTATGGTGCTAAACAAGCATACAAAGGAATCGATCCTAGAAAATTAGGGTTTCGAAAGTTAAAGCGAATGAAAACTAGAGTTTCGAGACTACAACCTTTGTAGCTCCCTTTCGCTGGACACTTTGGTCTCTTGGGTGTGGGAAGAAGGTCCTTTTGAAGTCCTCTCACGTCCACGACGATCCACCCGGAGTTCCTCGTCCAAGCTCGCAACTTCGATTATCAAGATGAGAATCGAAGAGAACACTCTAAACAAGTTGGCTAAACTTGTGTAGAATGATGTTGTGGTTTAGATTCTCACTTCAAAAACCTTTCTTTATGTGTGTTTTACTCACTAGAAAAAAACTAGAGAGCAAATGGTGAAGGAGGAAGAAGATGGAGGCTTTCTTTTTTAACAAGAGTAAAATCATAACCATGAAAAGAAATGAAATATATGTTTATATATTTTATTTCTTCTCACTACCAACCATGTTTAAATGATGGAGACATTATTTAACATGAGTTTTAGAACACAAAGAGAAGGATAACTCAAGGTTAGAGGTAGGTAAGAATGGTTAGGTTAAAGAAGAGTGTAGAAACATCTCAAGAATTATCCTTTCCTTTTCTATTTTATTTTAAACATAAAATTAAATAATAATCCATATATTTATCCATGGTGTGAGTCTTATATTGCCACCATTTCCATGTGTAAACAACCATGATAGATGGGTGTATGTATGTATGTATGTATGTATGCACATCCATATGTGCATGAAACTAGTAAGAAAGAAAGAAAGAAAAACATACATGCATGCACACATCCATCATCCAAGAAAAGGTTTTAAGTGAGAAAAGTAATGGTTAAATGATAAATCGACACTTGATTTATCAATCCGGCCATATCGCATATGACCCTACCAAAAGCATGCCGCCCGATCAATGTACGGTATCATATACGCACATTTTAATCGGGTCCATGTGCATATCGCATACGCGCACCACAACGTTTCGCCTGGACTAGGTAACTCCTGTGTGGGACTCTAAGACTCGTCAATATGCCGGCATAGGGTGATGATCATATCAAGTACCCCCAAGCCGCAAGCGGTCAGCTAAACGTAACGGCCACCCGGGTATTGAGCGATCAGAAGAAAACAAGCGAACCTGCTACAACTCCCGTCGAGCCAACCGGCAACACTACCGTACAGTCCGGTCTCTTCGTCAGATATGTTGCATATCGAGCCTAGGGATGGTCACGTCGACCCTAATAACTCAATAAGTCATGCCGGTGAATGGTCTATAACAGATCGAGAAACTACTGATAACACTTATCAGAAAATCTCAGCAGCCCTGGCCAGGGACTTACTGATATAACCAGTCGGGCACAGCACAGCATCAACTCCCAATACCGGGAGAGACGAAACCCCTCCTATCGCTCATTGCCTTCGTGTGTCTCGGGACTGTACCCAACGGCCACCTGTCTGCACGACTCAGTAGAGCCGTGGTAGAGTGGCAATCAAAGTACAGTGGGAGAACACACAAGACTCTATGACAATCTCGGGTCTACAGACTAACCTGTACCAGTGTCACCTGAGAACTGCTATCCGACGATAGATATAATTCCATATAGGAGTTCTCGGTGAGTCCGTCCAGTGTATCCAGTCACCACTGAGCACCCGTATATGATCTTGATGTCAAACATCGATGAATGTGGGAACATTCATCGCCCATCGTATTGGTCTAGTATCATATACGCTAGTCTACTCTGGTATATCAATGCCCCGTCTCGATATACCTACGACTAGGGACTTTCCAGGATATTCTTATAGACTACAGATGTCCCACTAGTATGATCTCTATCTTAATCAGAGCAGTCAAGCCGATATCCTCAGGGCTTTATCTGCATGTATGAATGAATAAAATCATGATTAAATCAACATGTCAGATAAAGAAGAAACAGATAGCATACTATCATGTCGAGCAAGAATGCATACTGAATATATATATATATATATATATATATATACATGTATAGATACAACCACTATCATATAATGGCCTCTAGGGCATACATATATCCAACAATCTCCCACTTGCACTAAGGCCAGTTATTGGCGTATCTCATACCCAACATCTCAAAAAGTCGCTCATGCTGCGGCTGAGGGAGGGCCTTGGTGAATGGATCCGCGGCGTTATTCTTTGTGTCTACTCTCCTAATCTCGATCTCGCGGCGATCTACAATCTCCCGGATCAAATGAAAACGCCTCAGGATGTGTCTGGACCGCTGATGGGATCTGGGCTCCTTGGCTAACGCCATAGCCCCATTATTATCATAATACAAAGATATTGGATCAATAATGGTTGGAAGTACTCCTAGCTCCGAAACGAACTTCTTCATCCAGACGGCTTCCTTGGTAGCATCATTTGCAGCAATGTACTCAGCTTCCATCGTAGAGTCTGCAACGGTATCTTGTTTGGAACTCTTCCAACTCACCGCCCCTCCATTGAGGGTAAATACAAACCCAGAGATAGATTTGCTGTCGTCCTTATCGCTCTGGAAGCTCGAATCGGTAAAGGCCTCCATTTGGAGATCTCCATTACCATACACCAAGAATAATTCTTTAGTCCTTCGTAAGTACTTAAGAATGTTCTTCACTGCTGTTCAGTGATTCTCCCCTGGGTTGGATTGATACCTGCTTACAACACTAAGTGCATAAGCTACATCTGGGCGTGTACATAACATCGCATACATTATAGATCCTACTGCCGAAGCATATGGTATAATACTCATGCGAGCTCTCTCTTCATCGGTCTTTGGACAAGAATCCTTGGAGACTCCATGGCAAGCGGGCAAGGCACCCCGCTTGGAGTCTTCCATACTAAACCTTTTTAGGATGGTGTCAGTGTACCTGGTTTGGGACAATCCCAATAACCTTTTGGATCTATCCCTATAGATCCTTATGCCCAGAATGTATGTGGCATCACCCTGGTCCTTCATGGAGAACCTCAGTGATAATAAAGATTTGACCGACTGTAGCATAGGTATATCATTTCCAATTAGAAGAATGTCGTCCACGTACAATACGAGGAATGCGACAGCTCTCCTTACAGCCTTCTTATAAACACAAGGTTCATCTGGATTTTTGATGAAATCAAACTCTTTGATGACTTCTTCGAAACAGATGTTCCAACTCCGTGATGCCTGCTTTAACCCATATATGGATTTAAGTAATTTACATGCTTTCCCGCTGCTCCCACTGTCAATGAAGCCCTCTAGCTGATCCATATAAACGCATTCTTTTCTAAATTTCCATTTAGAAATGCAGTTTTAACGTCCATCTGCCAGATTTCATAGTCGTAGTGAGCAGCAATAGCAAGTAGGATCCGAATGGATTTAAGCATGGCTACGGGCGAAAAAGTCTCGTCATAGTCCAGACCTGGTCTTTGACGAAAACCCTTCGCCACAAGTCTTGCCTTATAGGTCTCCACCTGCCCATCTGCACCAATCTTTCTTTTAAAGATCCATTTGCACCCCATAGGTTTTACCCCAGGGGGTACAACGTCCAAAGTCCATACTTTGTTGGTGTACATAGACTCCATTTCGGATCTCATGGCATCCAGCCACTTCACAGAGTCTCTACTCGTGATAGCTTGCTGAAAACTGGTAGGATCATCATCATCCATGATACAGTCTTCTCTGTCACCATCAATGAGGAAACCGTAGTACCTCTCCGGTGGGCGAGAAGTCCTACCAGACCTACGGAGTGGCCGAGGTTCTTCAGTTTCTGTTGTAACAGCCGGTTCAACCAAATCGTCATTTGTAGTTTGTGTCTCCAGAACCTCTTCTAGATCCACCACCTTGCCATTATCTTTATCTGTGAAAAACTCTTTTTCCAAGAATGTGGCATACTGAGAAACAAACACCTTTTGTTCCTTTTTTTGGTAGAACAGATATCCATAAGAATTCTTTGGATATCCCACAAAGTTACACATGACTGACCGTGTCTCGAGTTTGTCCGGATTCTGCTTTTTAACATAGGCCGGGCAACCCCAAATCTTAATTCTCTTAAGAGATGGTCTCTTCCCATGCCATATCTTATATGGCGTGGTAGACACGGCTTTGGTTGGAACCCTGTTTAGCAGAAACGCTGCAGTCTCCAATGCATGCCCCCAAAACGAGACTGGTAACTCAGCGTCACTCATCATGGACCGGACCATATCTAATAGGGTCCTATTCCGTCGTTCTGACACACCGTTGTGCTGTGGTGTGTAAGGAGGAGTGAGCTGAGAGAGAATCCTATTCTCTTTTAGGAAGTTTGCAAATTCTGTACTGAGATACTCACCACCTCGATCTGATCGAAGCATCTTAATACTCAAGCCGGTTTGTTTTTCTACTTCTTGTTTATATTCAATGAATTTCTCGAAAGCGTCGGACTTGTGCTTTAATAAAAATACATGGCCGAATCTTGAGAAATCGTCAGTGAATGTAATGAAGTATGAAAAACCGCCTCTAGCCTGTGTAGACATCGGCCCACATACATCACTATGTATGAGGCCTAGGAGCTGAGTAGCTCTTTCTCCGTGTCCGGTAAACGGAGTTTTGGTCATTTTACCCTTGATACAAGACTGGCAAGTCGCATAAGATTTATATTCAAAAGAGTTTAAATATCCATCTTTGTGTAACTTGTTTAGTCTTGTTTCGTTAATATGACCAAGTCTACAGTGCCAAAGAAAAGCTTCATTTAATTCTGAAATTTTTCTTTTGTTAGTGTGTTGTATACTGAAAACTGTGTGTTGATTTAGGTTATATATTCCGTTATTAAGCGTACCATACCCAACCAACATTTGATTCCGGTGAATGTTCATAACATTGTTCTGCAATACAAAATTATATCCTTCATTGTCCGACAAAGAAATGGATATTATATTACATAGCATACTTGGTACAAAATAAGATGGATTCAAAACCAAAATACATCCAGATGGCAACCCTAAGTGATACTCTCCCACTGCGACTGTATGTACATTGGAACCATTTCCAACGCGGAGAGTATGGTCACCTGTCTTCAAAACCTTGCTATTTCTCAGCCCCGGCATAGAATTGCAAATGTGAGAACCTGAACCGGTATCCAATACCCAAGAAGCAGAGTTTATTGAAAAACAGTTTTCTGTCACAAACGCACCTGAAGCAGAAGCATCCCCATGCTTCTTCTTGAGACTTAAGTACTCCGTGCAGTTGCGCTTCCAATGTCCTGTCTTGTGGCAATGAAAACATTCGCCCTTTCCCGAGTTTCCAGCCTTGGACTTTTCTTTTCCCTTCACCTTTTTAACTCCACCTTTAGGATTGGTGGGCTTCTTCTTTTTCTTTCCCTTGGTCTTAGCTTTCGGGCGAGAAGAAGAAGATTGTCCAATAGTCATAACGGGAGTTCTTGCTGACTTCATAGTGCTCTCTGCACTCCTTAACATATTAAGGAGTTCAGGGAGTTCCTTCTCCATGCCATGCATGTTGAAGTGCACTATGAACTGAGCAAAGGTGGAGGGAAGGGACTGCATAATAATATCTATATATTGTTCATTGTCCATCGTCCATCCAAGGTCCTCAAGCTCTTCTATAAGAGTTATCATCTTCAGAACGTGGTCTCCTACTGGTGTGCCAGGGGCCATTCGCATCTGAAACAATTTCTTTGATGCTTCGTATCGTAATACGCGGGATTGCTCTAGATACAACTCCTTTGTATGAAGCAATATACCGTGAATGTCCATGTCCTCGTGCTGCGTTTGATGTGTGTTGTCCATCGATGCAAGCGCGAGGAATTTGGCCGTGGCACAGTCAGCGTCCCATGTCTTGCGGACTTCAATGTCCGCAACTGAAGATTTTGGACTTGGGACGGGCGGGGCTGAAGCCGTGAGGACATATGATACTTTATCATAAGTCAAGGCGATTTTCAGATTCCTCAGCCAGTCTTTATAGTTGGTCCAATTCAGCTTGTTTTTATCTAGTAGAAGCTTAAGTCCAGTCATGGGTATCTGCCAGTAAGAGAGAGAAAAGAATACACTCAGCGAAATCTCTTGCATAGATCAGATTGGTTATTTACCTTGTCTAATCGATGTTTCCCACTGCTTTTATCGAGTTTTTCTTTCAAACCTTAAAAAGAAAAACTAGCCAGGGTTAATTACAGTCTACAACTTCGCTAACCGTTCAGCCAGGCCAGTGTCGGTACTTGAGGGAGGTTCCCCGTGCTTTCGCACGGACCTAATTAGAGTAAACCTCGTTTTCCCACAGGCGGAGCCCCGTTAACACCTTTCTAGACACCTAATGAGTTAGCTAATTGTAAACTGTAAAACTCTCCTAGGAACAACTATTGCCCACAGTGGGATCGAGATCCAACCATCACATGGAAGGTATGCAAATTCATTGCAAATTTCAACTATTGAAATTCCCGCTGTGGTTTTTACCCCTAGCACTTATGACCTTAATTATGGTCAACAAATCATAAGTACTAGTCAAGTTCTACCTGTCATTTCTTGATTAATTAGACCCACTCATATGACCCTTAACTAAGGTCAACAAAGTCATAAGAATGTCCTAATTAATCTGCATCATATGCAATGTAGGAAGACATCACTTAGCTACCGTACACTACGCCTTAACTATAGTCAACAAACGTAGCACGAATACTAAGTACTCTACTTCCTAAAATGACGGAGGGTTGCGGATGATTTTTAAGAAAATCTTTAATGCTTTGAACTTGATATCATTGTAGAATCAAATGGTTTTTAAAAGGAGTGGCTTAAGCTCCGCAGTTTTGAAATATAGATTTTTCATAAATAGCCGAGTGGTTTTGAAATCCGATTCTACAACATCTTTTTAGGTTTATTTTCTTTACATTAATCACATTAATGTAATCCCATCATTTAAGTCCTTAAGCCAATCACAGAAAAGAAACGAAAATAACACGTACGCTTATGCCATCCGCATTCGCCGCAATGTTCCGTTATGCACCGTTAGGTTACTTAACTAACGGCATACCGGGACGGGACTAGCGCGGGTGTAAAACATAAGCAACGTCTACTATATATCATATATATAATATGTCATTCGTCTCAGATATCACAGAACACAGGCAGCAGAAACATAGATATAACGTGGGATATACTAGGACGTCCGTATTTAGTATTTAGCCAGAATAGAAAATACGGATTCCACAGTCGCGATGAATAGCAAGTCCACACCCTGGACCCTTACGAGAGCGGCAAGTGACCCTACCAATTCTGGAGTTTAGGAGACCCGGTCTCGACTCCTCGAGATGGCCTCCCACTGAACCCCAGAACCCGGTCACCTGTGCTCCCCTCCTTGGGTCCATCCTAATGCGGAAAAGTAAATAATATACAACACTGGTGACACAACCTCAACCCGGAAGTGCCCCAAGTAAAAGAATATTACATTACATTTGAATTTACATGAATGAAAATACAAAAACTCTCATCTCACATAAAACCCCCCGGCTATTCAATCGCGACAATCCTGCACATCATATCTCAGCACCACATAATATCTCATATCATCAACGTAAGTAAGTATGCATACCCCAATTGTCGTTGATATATAGCAACGAAACCGGCGATATCGAACATAGTACACTTACGGTCACAGAAAAGAAAGTGTAAAATTACAATATTTGGAATCCACATTCTCTTTAGACATCATAAATGCAAAATATCACATATTTCGTATTTCATGCCTAAACTATATGAATTCCACATATTGTATCACATTCCAGATAAATAGACAGTATTAAAGTTTTCGAACGAACGATCAAGTACCCAAGATTCACTAAAGCTCAACACTTGAGCAGGGTTCAAAAAATTCGGAGTGTGACACAGTAGTAGCGGTCCAGCCGTAGAAGGGTCAAGCCAATGCCTCATATGTGGCACGCCGTACTGCCCCAAACCCTAAGGTTCAAAGGGCAGTTCAAGACGGTCACATAATCGAGTTAAGGTTTGTTGTCTTCTAGAGGGACCACCACAAAAAGACTTGCACGTATCTCCAAAGTATTTAAACCCCGTGAATAGTGAGCAAATGATACTCGTTCAAACACTTCAATACTTTCTAATTTACCCGGAAAAGCAAAGAAATGAAAATTCCGATCAAATCTACGCGTCCAAAACCATCTCCAGAAAATACAGTGCTATTTTCAGATTAAACATACCTAAAACACTATACAAGAAGATATAAGAATTACAGTGGAAAAATTATCCAATGATGCCTCTGTACGGCCGCGGAACCGCGGCCTAAGCCAGGAAGTGCGGCGGTTCCGCGACGGTTTATGCTCTTCAGGTCATCGAATTTCACTGTTATTCTTATAATTTCCTGCTGTATTTTTTAAGTATTTTTAATTCTGAAAAACGTCAGATTTTAAAATTTGTCCAGAGAGGGTCTTAAAATATCGTATTTTGTCCGATCGGAGTTTTTACTTCGTAAAAGCATTGCCTAATGTTCTAGGTCGGCTCTGATACCAACAAATCCGGAGTGTGACACAGTAGTAGCGGTCCAGCCGTAGAAGGGTCAAGCCAACGTCTCATATGTGGCACGCCGTACTGCCCCAAACCCTAAGGTTCAAAGGGCAGTTCAAGACGGTCACATAATCGAGTTAAGGTTTGTTGTCTTCTAGAGGGACCACCACAAAAAGACTTGCACGTATCTCCAATGTATTTAAACCCCGTGATTAGTGAGCAAATGATACTCGTTCAAACACTTCAATACTTTCTAATTTACCCGGAAAAGCAAAGAAATGAAAATTCCGATCAAATCTACGCGTCCAGAACCATCTCCAGAAAATACAGTGCTATTTTCAGATTAAATATACCTAAAACACTGTACTAGAAGATATAAGAATTACAGTGGAAAAATTATCCAATGATGCCTCTGTACGGCCGCGGAACCGCGGCGTAAGCCAGGAAGCACGGCGGTTCCGCGACGGTTTATGCTCTTCAGGTCATCGAATTTCACTGTTATTCTTATAGTTTCCTGCTGTATTTTTTAAGTATTTTTAATTCTGAAAAACGTCAGATTTTAAAATTTGTCTAGAGAGGGTCTTAAAATATCGTATTTTGTCCGATCGGAGTTTTTACTTCGTAAAAGTATCGCCTAATGTTCTAGGTCGGCTCTGATACCAATGAAAGGTTTGTCTAGCACCCTATGTAGAGTTTTGAAGCATCACATGTCCCAAAGTTTAAATTTTTATAGTGCTAAACAAGCATACAAAGGAATCGATCCTAGAAAATTAGGGTTTCGAAAGTTAAAGCGAATGAAAACTAGGGTTTCGAGACTACAACCTTTGTAGCTCCCTTTCGCTGGACTCTTTAGTCTCTTGGGTGTTGGAAAAAGGTCCTCTTGAAGTCCTCTCACGTCCACGACGATCCACCCGGAGTTCCTCGTCCAAGCTCGCAACTTCGATTATCAAGATGAGAATCGAAGAGAACACTCTAAACAAGTTGGCTAAACTTGTGTAGAATGATGTTGTGGTTTAGATTCTAACTTCAAAAACCTTTCTTTATGTGTGTTTTACTCAATAGAAAAAACTAGAGAGCAAATGGTGAAGGAGGAAGAAGATGGAGGCTTTCTTTTTTAACAAGAGTAAGATCATAACCATGAAAAGAAATGAAATATATCTTTATATATTTTATTTTTTCTCACTACCAACCATGGTTAAATGATGAAGACATTATTTAACTTGAGTTTTAGAACACAAAGAGAAGGATAACTCAAGATTAGAGGTAGGTGAGAATGGTTAGGTTAAAGAAGAGTGTAGAAACAACTCAAGAATTATCCTTTCCTTTTCTATTTTGTTTTAAACATAAAATTAAATAATAATCCATATATTTATCCATGGTGTGAGTCTTATATTGCCACCATTTCCATGTGTAAACAACCATGATAGATGGGTGTATGTATGTATGTATGTATGTATGTATGCACATCCATATGTGCATGAAACTTGTAAGAAAGAAAGAAAGAAAAACATACATGAATGCACACATCCATCATCCAAGAAAAGGTTTTAAGTGAGAAAACTAATGGTTAAATGATAAATCAACACTTGATTTATCAATCCGGCCATATCACATATGACCCTACCAAAAGCAAGCCGCCCGATCAATGTACGGTATCATATACGCGCATTTTAATCGGGTCCATGCGCATATCGCATACGCGCACCACAACGTTTCGCCTGGACTAGGTAACTCCTGTGTGGGACTCTAAGACTCGTCAATACGCCGGCAGAGGGTGATGATCATATCAAGTACCCCCAAGCCGCAAGCGGTCAGCTAAACGTAACGGCCACCCGGGTATTGAGCGATCAGAAGAAAACAAGCGAACCTACTACAACTCCCGTCGAGCCAACCGGCAACACTACCGTACAGTCCGGTCTCTTCGTCAGATATGTTGCATATCGAGCCTAGGGATGGTCACGTCGACCGTAATAACTCAATAAGTCGTGCCGGTGAATGGTCTATAACAGATCGAGAAACTACTGATAACACTTATCAGCAAATCTCAGCAGCCCTGGCCAGGGACTTACTGATATAACTGTTAGTTGTATGTATGCCCTAGAGGCCAGTATTGTACAGATGATGTATATTGTATTGGATGCTTGGACATATATAGAGATGACTTTCTTGCTCGATATGATAGTATGCTATCTGGTTACTCTTTATCTTAACATGTACACTAGTCTCTTTATACTGTCTTATAGTTACATGTTGGTAAAGCCCTTAGGATGTGTACTTGACTACCTGGACTATGATGCAGATCATACTAGTGGGGACATGGTAGTCCATAAGTACATCCTTCAAGGTCCCTAGTCGTGGGTGTATCGAGACGGGGCATCGATATACCAGAGTAGACTAGCGTATACGCTTCTCGACCCATGAGATGGGCGATGGATGATCCCATATCCATTGGTGTTGGACATCAGAGATGGTATACGGGTGCTCAGTGGAGACTGGGTACACTGGACGGACTCGCCGAGAACTCCCAGATGGTATTATAGCTCACGTCAGATGGAAGTTCTCAGGTGACACTTGTACAGGTTAGTCTGTAGACCCGAGATCGTCATAGAGTCTTGTGTGATTCCCACTGTGCTTTGATCTCCACCTTACCACGTCCATGAGGGCGTGCAAAACGGTGGTCTTTGGGCACAGTCCCGAGTCACATGGAGGCAATGAGCGATAGGAGGGGTTTCGTCTCTCCCGGTATTGGGGGTTGATGTTGCGCAGTGCTCGATTGGCCATAGCAGGGAAGTCCCTGGCCAGGGCTGATCAGAGATTTGCTGGTAAGTGTTACCAGTAGTTTCTCGACCCGTTATGAGCCTCCCATCGGCACGACTTATCGGGTTATTGGGGTCTGACGTTTACCACCCCTAGACTTGATATGCGACATATCAGACGAAGAGACCGGACTGTATGGTAAGTGTTACTGGTCGGATTCGCAGGAGTGTGAGCGGGCTAGCTCGTCGATCTTCTGATCGCTCAATACCCGTATGGCCGTTACGTTTAGCAGACCGCTTGCGGCTTGTGGATGCTTGATATGATCATCATCTGCTACCGGCGTATTGACGAGTCTTTAGAGTCCTACACAGAGGTTTCCTGGCTCAAGCAAAACGAAATAGGAGCGCATATGAGATATGTGCGGGACCGAGAATAATACCGGTATATGATACGGTATTCGATTCTCGTGATTTGTAACATTGATCGGTTATATGCATTATAGCCGGGTTATCGGATCAAGTGTTGATTCGATAAGTTGTTACTATTGATATTAGTCGGTTATATGCGATATGACCGGGTCATTAAATCAAGTGTTGATTTAATGTATAATTATATATTTGATATATTACTTTACATTAACTAATATGGGTTCACTTTAAATGGATTTTCTCACTTGATGTGCATGATGTATATGTGATATACTTTTGTACACTTCTTTGTATCATATTAGATGATGCATGTTTATTTGGTTAAGTGTAAAGAATAAACCCATGGTTAAGAGGATAATTAGGGTTTTGATTTGATCACACATTTATTTATCCATTCCTTTTATTTAAATTGTTTTATAAAAACAAAATGGTTTTCTTTTGTCATGAAGCTTAATGAAGCTTCATGAAGTTTTGACTCAAGACCATTTCGTCTTTATGCTAAACCCTAACTATTCCCTCTTACTATGGTTTGCTCTCTACACTTAACCCATGTTAGAATTATGATAAGTATTGCCTTATCTTTTATTTTATAAAAACACTTATCATAATACTAGCTCATCTTCTTCTTCATCTTCAAGTTAGAAACCTTAAGGCCATTAATGGCAACTTGAGCTTGAGAGTGAGAAATCCAATTCTAAAGAGAACCCACCTCCTATTTCTTCACCCTCTACCCCTAGCCAAATTGTAGAGTGTGTTTTCTTCACAAGTTTCATCACTTTGTGAAGTCGGAGCTTGAACTTGCGATGCCTCGACGTAGATCGTCTTTGACACGAAGCCGGCGACCAAGCTCACCCGTTTCTCCGACGAAGCCGACACTTGAGCCCGGGGTTCGACATGGACAGCGTGGAGACTTCGTTGCGGAGCCGTGGAGGTGGATATCCGGATCTACAAAGGTTGTAATTTCCATATCCTTATAGTTAAGTGTTAACTAGCTTTTCTTTTCGCCTAGAATTCTAGCAACGATCCGTAGTCTAGGATTTCTCGGCACCATTTTTTTTTGAAATTGGCATGTCCGATGCCTTATGAGACCTCTTTAGGGTGCCTAGGAACCTTTCAGTGGTATCAGAGCCTAGCTAGAGCCTTAGGCGAAGTCTAGACGGAATTTGAAACCCGGACGAACTGAAAAACCAACCCCGAAATAGCTCTCTGGAAATTTTCCGAAAATGAGGATTTTTGTGTATTAAAAATGCCTAAAAAATTCAATAAATAATTATAAGAATTACTGTGCAAACTCAGGCGAAAGATTCATCTAAACGGCGGCGGAACCGCGGCAGAAGCCCAGCTTCTGCGGCGGTTCCGCGGTCCCCTGGTGACGTCATCATGTCTTTTCTGCACAGTAATTCCTATTTAATTATTCTGGATTTTCTGGGAATATTTAAAATTTATTCCAGAGTTGAATGTTCTGGGTTGTTTTGGGGATTCAATTATTCGTTCGGGTTATCAAATTTCGTCTTTGTGTATTTCCGGATAATTTATAGAATATGTTAAGTAGTTCGACCGGATATAAATACCCAACTTTTCCCATGTCGGGAAATTTCCAAGTGTTGGATTTTTCCGTAGTTTAACGACGTTCTAAGTAGTGCAAGTAACGCGATGGACCCTCTAGAAGACAACAAACCTTAACTCGATTATGTGACCGTCTTGAACTGCCCTTTGAACCTTCGGGTTTGGGGCAGTACGGCGTGCCACATGTGAGGCGTTGGCTTGACCCTTCTACAGCTGGACCGTCGGTACTGAGGCACGAACTGAATGTTGTTAGACTTATTTCATGTGATGGACTGTATCGGGAAAACTTGGGTATTCGACTGTTCGATCGGAAAGTTTAACATTTTCTGTTTATCTGGAATGTGATACAATAATTGGAATTCACAAACAGTTATGAGATAACTGAATGAATGTTATAAATTTAGCAGTTTAGTCCCATATGATATTGAAAAGAGTTTTCGATAATGAGACTAAAATGCGGGATTTATATCTGTTAGGCATGTGATGTCTAAAGAAGTTGCGGATTCCAATTGTTGTAGTTTTACACTTTCTTTTCTGTGACCGTAAGTGTAGTATGTTCATATCGCCGGTTTCGTTGCTATACGTCAACGACAATTGGGGTATGCATACTTACTTACGTTGATGACATGTGATGTTATGTGTTGCTGGATATGTTATATTGGATCGCCGTATTCGAATAGCCGGAGGGTTTTATGTGAGATGAGTGTTTTTCATTTTCATTCATGTAAAAAATTGTATGTAATATTCTTTTATTTGGGGCACTTCCAGGTAGCGGAAGATGTCACCTTTTGTATATTATTCACTTTTCCGCATTAGGATAGACCCAAGGAGGGGAGCACAAGTAACCGGGTTCTGGGGTCCAGTGGGAGACCAACTCGAGGAGTCGAGTCCGGGTCTCCTAACCCTAGAATTGGCAGGGTTGCTTGCCGCTCTCGTAGGGGTCTAGGGGTGTGGGATTGGCTATTCGTTACGACCGTGGAATCCGTGTTTTATACTGGCTCGTATTAAAAACACGGACGTCCTAGTATATCCAATATTTCATAGTTTATTCTGCTGCGATATCTGTGTTGTGTTTCTGTGATGGATATAATATATAGTATATATGATATATTATATAGACGTTACTTATGTTTTACACCCGCGCTAGCCCTGCCCTGCTCTGTCGTTATTTACCTGACCTAACGGTGCACGAGGGGATATCGAGGCGAATGCGGATGGCATAAGTGTACGTCATATCTATCTGTGATGCTTAGGTATTTAAATGATGGGACTTCATTAATGTGATTAATGAAAGATAAGAAACCTAAGATGTTGTGGAATCGAATTTTAATATAAAACAGGTAGCTACAGTTCTTGCTTTGCATAGCGGTATATATGATATACCCTGCACCTTATTCGATGAGGAAAGGACCGAGATCCCTTCACCGGGAGTGACTCCTTTAGCAATAACTGGCAGATGCTACACACTCGGTTTGCTTTTGACTGCTTTTGGGTTTTTTGCTTTGCACAGCGATATATATGATATATCCCGCACCTCATTCGACGAGGAAAGGACCGAGATCCCTTCACCGGGAGTGACTCCTTTAGCAAAACTAGAAAAGCCTAAAAAACACTCCATTTCAAAACTTCATTTGATTCTACAACGATATCGAGTTCATTACGCTCATGGTTTTCAGAAAAACCTGGCGTAGACCTCCGTCATTTCAGATGAGTAGTAGTTAGTATTCGTGCTACGTTTGTTGGCCTGCGTCAAGGCGTAGTGTGCGGTAGCTAACTAGTATTTATCTGCTTATGCATATGATGCAAATTGGATTAGGGTAGTCGTGCGACTTTGTTGGCCTGCGTCAAGGGTCGTGCGGGTGGGTTTAATTCAATCAGGAAATGATGGGTTGAACTTGACTAGCGCACTATGGTTTGTTGGCCTGCGTCAAGGTCATAGCACGCTAGGGGCAAAATATTATCGGGAATTTCAAGTGTTGAAATTTGCAATGAGATTGCATACCTTCTATGAGATAGTTGGATCCCGATACCCACTGCGAGTAAGAGTTACTCCTGGGATAGTTTTACACATTGCAATTAGCTGATCAAGTAGGTGTCTAGAAAGGTGTCAACGGGGTTACGCCTCTGGGAAAACGAGGTTTACATTAATTAGGTTCGTGCGAAAGCACGGGGGACCTCCCTCAAAGTACCGACACTGGCCTGGTTGAAAGATTAGCGAACTTGTAGTGTGTAATTAATCCCGGCTAGTCTTTCCTTTTAGGGTTTGGAGGAAGATTTGATAAAAAGCAGTGGGAGCCATCCTGATTAGATAAGATAATAACCAATCTGATCTTGCACGAGCATACGCTAAAGTGTTTTCTTCTCTCTCTCTCCAGGTAGCGACCAGTTCATGCCTTAATCAAGATAATAATATGGATGTATTGACCGAACCCGCATGTTATACTGTGCTGGGGAACGTTGGTTCCGTTCTTTCTTATAAGAGTTATAGGAATGAACAGGATATAGGGGAATACCAGGATTCCCATGCCACCCGATTGAAGAAAGTACATGTTGATGCATTTTCTTTGGGTGTGTTCGTTACTGAGAACTGTTTCTCTATTTGCTCTACGTCCTGGGTATTAGATACCGGGTCAGGATCCCATATATGTAATCAGTTACATGGGCTTAGGAAAGGTAGAGAACTTGGAGAAGGTGATAAAGACATTAGAGTTGGAAATGGTGCAATTGTTGCAGCTAAGACTGTCGGGGAATATCACCTTGTATTACCAACTGGTAATATATTGGTTCTGAACGAATGCTATTACATGCCGAACCTGATATGCAACATTATATCGGTTTCTTTATTAAGTAAAGAGGGATATAATTTTGTATTACAGGACAATGTTATGAACATTTTCCATAACCAAAAGTTGGTTGGATCAGGCACGTTATGCAATGGCATTTATGTTCTAAATCAATCAACAGTTCTGAGCATAACAAACACACACAAGAGGAAGAGTTCTGAACTCAACGAATCCTTCTTGTGGCATTGTAGACTGGGTCACATCAATGCGACACGACTAGCTAAGTTGCATAAAGATGGATATTTAAATCCGTTTGAATTTTCATCTTATGACACTTGCCAGTCATGTCTCAAAGGCAAGATGACCAAGACTCCGTTTACGGGACACGGAGAAAGAGTTACTGAACTCTTGGGACTTATACATAGTGATGTATGCGGTCCCATGTCTACACATGCCAGGGATGGTTCTTCGTACTTCATTACATTCACTGACGATCTCTCTAGGTTCGGGTATGTGTTCCTGATGAAACACAAATCAGAAGCTTTTGAGAAATTTAGGGAATATAAACAAGAAGTTGAGAACCAAACCGGAAAAAGTATTAAAATCCTACGATCTGATCGAGGAGGAGAATACTTAAGCAATGAATTCCTGGACTTCCTAAAAGAGAATGGGATTCTCTCTCAGCTGACTCCTCCATATACACCACAGCACAACGGTGTATCAGAACGGAGGAACCGCACCCTATTAGATATGGTGCGCTCTATGATGAGCACAGCTGAGTTACCTATTTCCTTCTGGGGATATGCACTGGAAACAGCTGCAGACCTATTGAATATGGTTCCCACCAAAACCGTGCCAACCACTCCATATGAGATATGGAAAGGAAAGAGACCATATCTTAACATAATTAAGATATGGGGTTGTCCGGCCTATGTAAAAACGCAAAATCCGGACAAACTCGCGGCAAGGTCCATTCTGTGTAAGTTTATTGGATATCCCAAACATTCGCGAGGGTATATCTTCTACCACCCTGAGGAACAAAGAGTGTTTGTTTCTCGGCATGCCACCTTTTTAGAAAAGGAATTTCTTGAAAAAGAGATTAGTGGTCATGAGGTAGAACTGGAAGAAGTTCCAGCTGCAAAAGCTACAACAGAAGATCTGGTGGAACCAGAGGACTCCGTAGTTCCCGATGAACCACAGCCACTCCGCCGATCTAGTAGGGTTCCTCGCCAACCTGAGAGATACTATGGTTTTCTCATGGACGGTGGAAGCGAGGATTGCATCATGGAGGATGATGACCCAACTAGCTTCGAGCAGGCCATCACGAGTGGAGACTCAGTGAAATGGCTGGATGCTATGCGGTCTGAGATGGATTCCATGTACACCAACAAAGTATGGACTTTGGAAGTTGCTCCTGAAGGGGTAAAACCCATTGGGAGCAAGTGGATTTTCAAGAAGAAACTTGGTGTAGATGGGAAAGTGGAGACTTTCAAAGCTAGACTTGTAGCAAAGGGTTTTCGTCAAAGACCAGGTGTGGACTATGACGAGACCTTTTCTCCAGTGGCTATGCTTAAATCCATCCGGATCATGCTTGCCATCGCTGCATATCATGATTACGAAATCTGGCAAATGGATGTTAAGACCGCCTTTCTAAACGGTGATTAAGAAGAGTGCGTGTACATGACTCAGCCAGAGGGCTTCGTAGACAGTGGGAGCAGCGGGAAGGTGTGCATGCTGCTTAAATCCATTTATGGATTAAAGCAAGCATCGCGGAGTTGGAACATCTGCTTTGACGTCGTTATCAAAGAGTTTGATTTCGTCAAAAACCCAGATGAACCTTGTATCTACAAGAAGGTGGCAGAGAGTAAGGTTGTCTTCCTCGTATTGTACGTGGACGACATACTCTTGATAGGAAATGATATTCCTATGCTGCAATCGGTCAAGCTCTTCTTATCACAAAGATTCTCAATGAAAGATCTTGGTGATGCCTCCTGCATATTGGGAATTAGGATCTATAGAGATAGATCCAAACAGATTTTGGGATTGTCCCAATCCAGGTACATTGACACCATACTAAAGAGGTTTAGTATGGAAGAGTCCAAGCGTGGGAACTTACCCACGATCTCTGGAGTCACTCTCTCCAAAGAGATGTCTCCCAAGACTGATTTGGAGAGAGCTCGCATGCAAGGGATACCCTATGCTTCGGCAGTAGGCTCTATCATGTATGCGATGCTATGTACCAGACCCGATGTAGCATACTCACTAAGTATAGTGAGCAGGTATCAAGCTGATCCTGGAGAGAGTCACTGGACAGCTGTGAAGAGCATTTTCAAGTACTTGCGAAGGACTAGAGATATGTTCTTGGTGTATGGTAACGGAGAACTCCAAGTGGAGTCCTTTACCGATTCGAGCTTCCAGAGTGATAAGGACGACTCTAAGTCGCAGTCGGGCTTTGTCTTTACCCTTTACGGAGGGGCGGTTAGCTGGAAGAGTTCCAAGCAGGAAACCGTGGCAGACTCGACGATGGAGGCTGAATACATCGCTGCCAACGAAGCTGCCAAAGAGGATGTCTGGATCAAGAAGTTCATTACTGAACTTGGAGTAGTTCCATCCATTGAGCATCCAATACCTTTGTATTGCGATAACAATGGAGCAGTGGCTTTGGCCAAGGAACCCAGGTCCCATCAGCGATCCAGGCATATTCTGAGGCGGTATCACCTGATCCGGGAGATAGTTGATCGCCGGGAGATCGAGGTCAGGAGAGTTGACACGAAGAACAATACGGCGGATCCACTCACGAAGGCCATTCCCCAGATACAGTTTGAGAGACTCTTCGGGATGCTCGGTATGCGATACTACAGCAGCTGGCCCTAGTGCAAGTGGGAGATTGTTAGTTGTATGTATGCCCTAGAGGCCAGTATTGTACAGATGATGTATATTATATTGGATGCTTGGACATATATAGAGATGACTTTCTTGCTCGATATGATAGTATGCTATCTGGTTACTCTTTATCTTAACATGTACACTAGTCTCTTTATACTGTCTTATAGTTACATGTTGGTAAAGCCCTTAGGATGTGTACTTGACTACCTGGACTATGATGCAGATCATACTAGTGGGGACATGGTAGTCCATAAGTACATCCTTCAAGGTCCCTAGTCGTGGGTGTATCGAGACGGGGCATCGATATACCAGAGTAGACTAGCGTATACGCTTCTCGACCCATGAGTTGGGCGATGGATGATCCCATATCCATTGGTGTTGGACATCAGAGATGGTATACGGGTGCTCAGTGGAGACTGGGTACACTGGACGGACTCGCCGAGAACTCCCAGATGGTATTATACCTCACGTCAGATGGCAGTTCTCAGGTGACACTTGTACAGGTTAGTCTGTAGACCCGAGATCGTCATAGAGTCTTGTGTGATTCCCACTGTGCTTTGATCTCCACCTTACCACGTCCATGAGGGCGTGCAAAACGATGGACTTTGGGCACAGTCCCGATTCACATGGAGGCAATGAGCGATAGGAGGGGTTTCGTCTCTCCCGGTATTGGGGGTTGATGTTGCGCAGTGCTCGATTGGCTGTAGCAGGGAAGTCCCTGGCCAGGGCTGATCAGAGATATGCTGGTAAGTGTTACCAGTAGTTTCTCGACCAGTTATGAGCCTCACATCGGCACGACTTATCGGGTTATTGGGGTCTGACGTTTACCACCCCTAGACTTGATATGCGACATATCAGACGAAGAGACCGGACTGTATGGTAAGTGTTACTGGTCGGATTCGCAGGAGTGTGAGCGGGCTAGCTCGTCGATCTTCTGATCGCTCAATACCCGGATGGCCGTTACGTTTAGCAGACCGCTTGCGGCTTGTGGATGCTTGATATGATCATCATCTGCTACCGGCGTATTGACGAGTCTTTAGAGTCCTACACAGAGGTTTCCTGGCTCAAGCAAAACGAAATAGGAGCGCATATGAGATATGTGCGGGACCGAGAATAATACCAGTATATGATACGGTATTCGATTCTCGCGATTTGTAACATTGATCGGTTATATGCATTATAGCCGGGTTATCGGATCAAGTGTTGATTCGATAAGTTGTTACTATTGATATTAGTCGGTTATATGCGATATGACCGGGTCATTAAATCAAGTGTTGATTTAATGATTTAATGTATAATTATATATTTGATATATTACTTTACATTAACTAATATGGGTTCACTTTAAATGGATTTTCTCACTTGATGTGCATGATGTATATGTGATATACTTTTGTACACTTCTTTGTATCATATTAGATGATGCATGTTTATTTGGTTAAGTGTAAAGAATAAACCCATGGTTAAGAGGATAATTAGGGTTTTGATTTGATCACACATTTATTTATCCATTCCTTTTATTTAAATTGTTTTATAAAAACAAAATGGTTTTCTTTTGTCATGAAGCTTAATGAAGCTTCATGAAGGTTTGACTCAAGACCATTTTGTCTTTATGCTAAACCCTAACTATTCCCACTTACCATGGTTTGCTCTCTACACTTAACCCATGTTAGAATTATGATAAGTATTGCTTTTTCTTTTATTTTATAAAAACACTTATCATAATACTAGCTCATCTTCTTCTTCATCTTCAAGTTAGAAACCTTAAGGCCATTAATGGCAACTTGAGCTTGAGAGTGAGAAATCCAATTCTAAAGAGAACCCACCTCCTATTTCTTCACCCTCTACCCCTAGCCAAGTTGTAGAGTGTGTTTTCTTCACAAGTTTCATCACTTTGTGAAGTCGGAGCTTGAACTTGCGATGCCTCGACGTAGATCGTCTTTGACACGAAGCCGGCGACCAAGCTCACCCGTTTCTCCGACGAAGCCGACACTTGAGCCCGGGGTTCGACATGGACAGCATGGAGACTTCGTTGCGGAGCCATGGAGGTGGATATCCGGATCTACAAAGGTTGTAATTTCCATATCCTTATAGTTAAGTGTTAACTAGCTTTTCTGTTCGCCTAGAATTCTAGCAACGATCCGTAGTCTAGGGTTTCTCGGCACCATTTTTTTTTGAAATTGGCATGTCCGATGCCTTATGAGACCTCTTTAGGGTGCCTAGGAACCTTTCAATAACCAGTCGGGCACAGCACAGCATCAACTCCCAATACCGGGAGAGACGAAACCCCTTCTATCGCTCATTGCCTTCATGTGTCTCGGGACTGTACCAAACGGCCACCTGTCTGCACGACTCAGTAGAGCCGTGGTAGGGTGGCAATCAAAGTACAGTGGGAGAACACACAAGACTCTATGACGATCTCTGGTCTACAGACTAACCTGTACCAGTGTCACCTGAGAACTGCTATCCGACGATAGATATAATTCCATATAGGAGTTCTCGGTGAGTCCGTCCAATGTACCCAGTCACCACTGAGCACCCGTATATGATCTTGATGTCAAACATCGATGAATGTGGGAATATTCATCGCCCATCGTATGGGTCTAGTATCATATACGCTAGTCTACTCTGGTATATCAATGCCCCGTCTCGATATACCTACGACTAGGGACTTTCCAGGATATGCTTATAGACTACAGATGTCCCACTAGTATGATCTCTATCATAATCAGAGCAGTCAAGCCGATATCCTCAGGGCTTTATCAGCATGTATGAATGAATAAAAGCATGATCAAATCAACATGTCAGATAAAGAAGAACCAGATAGCATACTATCATGTCGAGCAAGAATGCATACTGAATATATATATATATATATATACATGTATAGATACAACCACTATCATATAATGGCCTCTAGGGCATACATATATCCAACAGTAGGGAGTGTAAAGATTGTACAGTTGTTGTTTGCGGACGGGAGCTTTTTGCAGATTTCTTGGTGATTGATACGGGCAGCTACAAGGTTGTCTTGGGAATGTATTTTCTTGGCACTTTCCACGCTCACATTGATTGTAGGGCAAAGAAAGTAATTTTCCAGATTCCCGGACATCCCGAGTTTGTCTTCACCGGAGGGAGCAGTTCTGTCGAGCCAGTCGAGTTTAGGCTTGGCCGACAACTAATATTCTTGCACCAATAGAGGTTGATAAAAGTGATGAGCCAGCTGTTGTTCGTGATTTTTTGGACGTGTTTGAAGATATATCGGGATTACCGCCGAAGCGGGACGTGGAGTTCGCAATTGATCTTATTCCTAGTGCAGCGCCAATATCCAAAGCGTATTATCCAATGGCACCAGTGGAGTTGGAAGAAGTCAAGAAAAAGGTTGCTGAATTGCTTGAGGAGGGTTGGATTCGAAGCAGAAACTCTCCTTGGGGAGCTCCAGTTCTTCTTGTTAAGAAGAAAGATGGCACGAGAAGAATGTGCATCGACTATCGAGATTTAAACCGGGTGACTATTAAGAACAAGTACCTGATCCCTCGCATTGGCGAACTTTTCGAGCAGCTTAGTGGCACGAGGGTATTCTCAAAGCTGGATTTGCGATCCAGATATCATCAGGTCCGAGTGAAAGCAGAAGACATTTGCAAGACGGCGTTCCGAACTCGGTATGGACATTACGAGTACTTAGTGATGCCCTTTGGAGTAACGAATGCACCGGCAATATTCATGGACTTGATGAACCGAATCTTTTCACCATTCTTGGACCATTTTATTGTGGTGTTCATTGACGATATTCTGGTTTACTCGAAGAGTATGGAGGAGCATGCTGAGCATCTGAAGATCGCACTGCAGACGTTGAGACAAGAGAAGTTATATGCGAAGATGAACAAGTGCGAGTTTTGGCTGGAGTAAGTAAAGTTTTTGGGGCATGATGTGTCTGGCGATCGAATCGCCGTCGATCCAGAAATGATAGCAGCAGTTCAAGATTGGCCGATTCCAAAGAATGTTGCGGAGATAAGAAGTTTCCTTGGACTGGCCGGGTATTACAGAAGATTTGTAGAGAACTTTGCTCGTCTGGCGGAGCCGTTGACCAAGCTTACGCGCAAGGAGGTACCTTTTGTGTGGACGGATAGTTGTGCGTCAGCTTTCGAGACGATGAAGCAGAGGTTGATAACCGCCCCTATTCTGACCGTGCCAGACAGTTCCGGAGGATTGGTGATTCACAGCAATGCATCTGGAAAAGGATTGTGGTGTGTCTTGATGCAGAATGGGAAGGTTGTAGCATACGCATCAAGACAGTTGAAAACCCATGAGAAGAATTACCCAACTCACGACTTTGAGCTTGCGGCTGTGATTTTCGCTTTGATGATTTGGAGACACTACCTTTTGGGTGAAAGAGTCGAAGTTTTCACGGATCATAAGAGTTTGAAGTATGTGTTCACACAGAAGGAGCTTAATATGAGGCAATGTAGATGGTTGGAGCTGATGGCTGACTACGATCTTGATCTTAAGTACCATCCGGGGAAGGTTAATGTCGTGCCGGATACGCTCAGTCGGTTACCAGCAATTCAGATGTTGACTACGCAGAAAGAACTCGTTGAAGAATTTCGAATATTTGATTTGGAGGTTGTGCTACCACATTCTTCGGGACAGTTGATGCAGCTGCAAGTACATTCGTCGTTGATCGAGAATATTAATGCAGCGCAAATGCAGGACCCTAGATTGCAAAAGTTTTGAGAACAGGTTGAAGCCGGACTACGAACAGATTTATTGATCCACGAAGATGGTTCGTTGAGGTATGGTAGCCGTCTGTGTGTGCCAAAGGGAGATGTTCGCGAAGAGTTTATGAAGGAGGCATACAGTTTAGCTTATTCCGTACATCCAGGAGGCACGAAGATCTATCGAGACTTACGACAGCATTTCGGGTGGGAAGGCATGAAACGAGAGATTGCTCGCTTTGTGGCAAAGTGCTTGGTGTGTCAGCAAGTTAAGGCTGAACATTAAAGGGTTGCTGGTTTATTGCAACCACTTCCGATTCCTCAGTGGAAGTGGGAACATATAACCATGGATTTCGTGACAGCTCTACCGCGGAGTCCAAAAGGCAACAATGCAGTATGGGTGATTGTTGATCGTTTGACCAAGGCAGCTAATTTTATCCCTTTTCGGGTTGGTCAATCAACAGAGACTTTAGCGTAGCGGTACATGGAGAAGATTGTAAGATTGCATGGAGTACCAGTGAGCATCGTGTCCGGCCGTGACACTCGGTTTTTATCACACTTTTGGCGGAGTTTACAGGAAAGTTTGGGGACTCGATTGAAGTTTAGAACAGCTTATCATCCTCAAACTGATGGTCAGTCGAAGAGAACGATCCAAACTCTTGAAGATATGTTGAGAGCATGCATGTTGGACTTCAAGGGTTCTTGGGAGGATCATCTACATTTGGTGGAGTTTTCTTACAACAACAGTTTCATGCGACGATTCAGATGGCTCCATTCGAAGCTTTGTATGGTCGCAAGTGTCGTTCACCTGTATGTTGGGACGATGTCGGTGAACGAAGATTGTTGGGACCAGATTTGGTTGTGCAGACAGTTGAGAAAGTTAATGCTATTCGAAATCATATGAAAGCAGCTCAAGACAGGCAGAAGAGTTGGGCTGATATGTCGAGAAGACCTCTAGAGTTTGCCGTGGGTGATTTGGTATTCTTGAAGATATCACCGACTAGAGGGGTGATTCGTTTTGGAAGTCGAGGAAAGCTCAGTCCTTGTTTTGTTGGACCCTTTGAGATCTTAGAGCGTGTTGGCGAGCTAGCATATCATTTGGCGTTGCCGCAGTCTTTGGCGAGCATGCACGATGTGTTTCACGTATCTCAACTCCGTAAGTATGTTCGGGATGAAACGCATGTATTGGATCATTCGGAGCTGACGGTACGAGAAAACTTGACTTTTGAGGAGCGACCGGTTGAAATCATGGATCGAAGGGAAAAGGTTCTTAAGAACAAGGTTATCCCTCTTGTACTTGTTTCTTGGGGTAATCTCTCACATGGAGAGTCAACTTGGTAACGAGTAGATGAAATCCGGCAGAAGTTTCCCCACCTTTTCTTGTAGTTTGATTTCGTCAATCCCTTGTATTCTTGGAATTTCGAGGACGAAATTCTTTTTGTAGTTGGGTATAATGTAACAACCGAGTCCAGTTTTACAAATTTCTGTTATCGTATGTGTGGTGTGTGGTATTTATTTCATTTATGCTTCTTTGACTGTTACCAGTTATAGTTTACACCGACATGTCATATTCTGCATATAACAGTTTAATCCATTTAAAATAATTTAAAATATACTTGTCTTGGCCTGCTCGATACCCTTAACCCTGTGGTAGCGTCCTTGCATTGTGTTCTTGTCCCGTTCAGTGAAACGAATGTGTTTGGAAGTCTACGCGCACGTACGTGCGTCCGTTCTTGGGGGTATGCTTTTTCATTACTAAATCCTTCATTTTAATTTTTGGAACCTGCCATTATTTTTCATATTTCAAATTCAAATTTTTGGACCCGACCCGGGCGCAATTTTGAAATATTATTGTATTCCACCAAATCCATTTTAAATTTATTAAATCAGTTAAACAATATTTTTTTAGCAACGAATTATTCCAGCAAATATTTTTCACAACTTTCTTTCAAAACAAATCTCCCCAACCAATCAAATTTTTCTTCTGTGCGCTGCTGGGCCCCACACATTTCTTTCCTTCCACTAAATCATTTCTCCTTTCTCCTTTAATCGCCACGAGCCAATCAAAACGTTCCTTTAAACCCCGGGCCCTACCGTCTCGCTCTCCCTCTCTCCTTTCTCCTTCTCTTTCTCTCTCTTCCCTCTTCCTCTCTCCCCGCATCACGACAACTTTCTTTCTCCTCTCATTTTCTCTCTCCTTTCGATCTCTCTCTCACTCTCTATCTCTCTCCTCTCGATCTCTTTCTCTCTCTCCCCCCGCGTCTTCTCTCTCTCTCTCTCTCTCCCCGCGTCTTCTCTCTCTCTCTCTCTCCCCGCGTCTTCTCTCTCTTTCTCTTCTTCTTTAAATTTCCTTCCCCCTTCTCAAAACAAACAGAACCCATATCTGAAACCCTAGCCGCCTTGTCTCCCCTCGCCGTTGCCTCCGCGCCGACGCCATCATCGCAGACCTCGTCGCCTCCTCGCCCTCGTCACCTCCACCTCCTCTTCTTCCTCCTTCCTCCTCTCCCCGAGCACCCTACACGAGCAACCGCGCACACCACCTGCATACTGCTGCACACCGTGGGATCGTCGCCGGTGATCTTGATCCGCGTCCCTGGCCTCGTGCACCCCCTCGGTGAGCATGGCTTCCCTTCTTCTTCTTCTTCTCTTTCTTCAACTTCCTTTTCCGTCTTTCTTTTCTTTTCTTCTTTCAGATCTGTTCTTGACTGTCGGTGGTCGTTGCAGGTACCTCATCGGAGCTCTGTCGATGCCGTCGACCCTCACGATCCCTCTCCAGACCATTGTAAGCCTCCTTCCCTTCATTCTCTTTCTCTTTGTCTCTTTTCTCATTCATGCAGTCTTGAAATATCGATGTTCACTGTTTTGTCTGTTCGCCGGAATCCGGCTATGGCGACGACGTTTCCCGACGCCCCAGCGTGGACCATCGACCCGTGTGTTTCCACTGTTCGTCGTTCGGACGCTTTCCGTGTACCGTGCGCGCATCGTGACTTTTCCCCGCCGATGCGTAACGTTCTGTTTTCCGTATCGCGACCCGTCAAAGCAAGTTAATCTTGCTACATGCTATTTGAATCATTCTATACCCATTCTATATATATAACATACCTGTAGTTTGTATTTAGCACCCCATGCATCGTTTTATAACATTTCAATGTTCCGTTGCATCTATTTATGTCATTCCAGATCTAGAACTTGAAAGGTAACCATTGCATTTAGTTTACTAAGCATACATAATCACATTTAAATGTTAAATCACATACTCATAATTGTTTATTAGTTATATTACCTTTTTGTAGTTTTGCCCTATCGGACGACCGATTGCATACCTTTAGCTTTATTCACATTCAATTGCATCTCCGGATTGGTTAATACATATTAATATGATTTCACCATCCACACGTGTTATACTGCATCCCTGAAACGTTAAAAGCAGTCCTTAAGCCAAATTGATAACTGTGCAACTGAGTAGTTTAATCTTCACCTATTGCTATCATGTTACTGTGCCCGTTTATTACTCTGATAGTACCATGCTTGTTGAGTTATAGCCATGATTATGCTAGCTGTTTATAAGCACCCACGTGCTATCTTTTACACCCTGATATGACTTGCTACACACATTTTACTTGACCCGGCATGGTACCGTACGCTACTTGACTTGACCTGTTGTACCATGGATTGACCGGTTACCTGATCTTGTGTCTAATGCCAACAAACCTGACATGTAGTCCTCACGGATCGTTCCTGTTGTCTATCCAGACAAACCTGCTCTTACCTGATCCTGTGTTGGCATTAGTTCTTGATTACGGAATACCTGACTTGACACATATAACTTGGGGGTATGGGGAAATCAATGATGAAATCCTGACCTGTAACTCGACAGTTTCTCGCTTATACTGATCAGTTTTAGAGGCTAGGCCCGCCTCGTGACGATGCGGCTGACATCGTTGGTCTGTACTCCTTTCCTGTTAGTGCCTAGCGGCACGTCTCGGTTTCAGCCCGAGAATCTGTAGACCGTGGTCCCGGGCATGCACGGGATACTATTGAGTTACATCGATGATTCATCAAATTGATTTCAAAGACTTTAGAGTAGAAAACCCAATAGAACAGTTTAGTTTACTCACTGCACACTACCCTTCACTGCCCTGATTTATATTACCGTTACACCTGCTTTTCATTCATGTTTATATTTTCATTGCCAGTTACCCTGTTTATATTTTATTACTTGATGACATGACGCGCTGACGTCTGGGTTTTGCATGGCCCAGATTCCGTACCTTTGCTGCAGTCCGAGCAGGAGTACTTCAGCCAACATGCTAAGCAGTGAGGTGTCGATAGTAGTTAGTTCTTTTTTTCCTGCATTTATTTCCTGATGTGAGCCCGCATTATGGGACATACATTCCAGTCATTTTGTATTGCATCTTTTGTTTCCGCTCTTTTATTATTCTTGTCTCATGTTATCTTGGCTTATGGACATGTTTTAGATAGTTTTATTTTGTTCTTGATATCTCTACAGCCGTAATATGACTGTGGATGGATACTTCCTACCCACAGGTAGCATGGTTGGTTATGTCACGTGCCCAATTTAGCGTACTCTGGGAAGCGGGGCGAGACAAAAATAAAATCAGTTTCATTAAATCCTTGCGGTTTCTCCAAATCTCATAAATCTTAAATGCCGAAATCCTCAAGAAAGAAAGTACCACTAGTGCACAAGTCAATGATGATGAATGCCTATGATATCAACAATGCAGACTGCAGTATATGACTAAAAGACTATGCATGACTATGTATGATCGAATGATGTAATGAGGTACATGCATATGACTAGCAATTCTACATGTTCATCTTTAGGAATTTAGTATATTAGTGCTGGTTTATACGTCCTATATAGAGAGATATTCTAAATTCCGGTTTAAACAAGTTATCTAGTGTTTATGGCCTAGCAATTACCAAGGCGTGTGTGTTCTCATGAATTGTGCTCGTGCAGCAAAAAACCCTGGTAATGGTGCAAGTGTCCTATGAAATGAAGTTGCACAATTCTATATAATGAATTAATCAAGCCATTTATTTCCTGTGTCGCATATCTCATTTATTGGTTTCAATGGTTTCTATACGATGAATTTAACACAAATATGGATATACATGTCATGCAGTGCCGCAAAATAGGTAACTAGGCACTACATGCAACAAGTTGGTATTACAAGAAATTCTAAATTATCGGGCGCCTCGCGCCATCCAAACGATTCTCCCCGTAGATGTATACATCTACTCACTGGAAATCCCCAGCTAGCTTGATCCAATCACTGCTTTCCATTTTCGTGCCGCGTCCGAAGTCTCCGCGACCGATCCTGGAATTTGCACAACACAAAACATAAGGTTACAGATCATGAAACGACACATGTCACAAAATTAAAGGATCAACGTCAACGAGTTAGGAACATTGTGCACAAGGTGCGCGGAACACACACGATAAACACTACAACCTTAACTAGAATCGTCGTTTCGGACCAACCGCCAAAACTAAAACCCGATTAAACCAAATTCCGCATTCACACATCCTAAATGTCGTAGGAGATGCCAAAAATATACTCAAGGGAACCAAAATAATTCACCACATAAATATATAAAAAACCTAGTAAGCACGAAATTTTGCAATTTGGTGCAAACATTGAAAATTAGAGATAAGGTTATCACAATCCAACACAAACATCTAAACTAACCCACTAGATAGCCACTACACTAATTTTAACCCATTTACAATGCATCAAACCATAATTCCAACATCAAACCCTTTCTTTAATTTCATTAAACAAGCATAACAACCAAATTAACACTAGAAAAACCTAGATTAACACAATTTGAAACCCACTTAAGCAAAGTGACCACTTAGATTAGGTTAATGTAAGAACTAGATAACAAAATAACTTAATTAACCACTTAATGGTGTTTAAAAAACCCTAGTTCAAATCAAACCACTCACTTTAAAAACCTAGATTAGAAATTAGCAAACTAAATTAACACTTCAAGTTCTAATTTAGCACACTGAACTACAAATTAGCTAAAAGTTTAAAATTTTACCTCACAAGTTTTGAACCCTAGTTTGCTCTAGCCTCCCAAGACACCTCCTTTCTCCATGTTGTAAACAAATTTGGGTGTGAGAAGAGATAGAGTAGGGATTTGCTTTGAATTAGTGAAGGATTTGTAGATTTGTTTGATGGATTTTAATGGATTTTTGAAGCAAATAAGAAGGAGAATTTGGGGAGGGGGTAGTGGCTGCAGGAATTCGGCAGTGGAGGGAGTGGGAAGAGGTGTGGGGGAGTTGTGGAAACTTTACACAAAGTCAAAAGCCAAACAATCACTTAAAAACCCATACACTAATTAATATATATTATTTCCTTATCAGCACATTTCATCACATGAGTTGAAGAAAATTTTGAAGGCTTGTTGTTATAGTGGGGCCGGCCATGATGGAGTGAGGATGAGTGTGAGAGGTTGCTAAAAAAATTCCATGCAAAAAGTGTAAGTCGATGTACAACACCCAACGACTTGCGGGGAGGCGGAAATATGAAAAACGATCTTGTTCTTTGCTTAAACATCGACTAACCGCATGAATCGAAGCTAAACGATAACTAACATCAAACATAGAAGTTCTAAACTACTATGTGAAGGGATTATACCAAAAGAACCGTGTCCTTCGTCTTTACGAACTCCACCTCCTCATCGGCCTTCTCCAAGTAGTAGACGATCCACCACGAGAGCTATACTCCAAGCTTTGCCTCTAAACTTGAGGCAACTAAGTTTCTTTAAGTGCTAATCAAAGTACCTAGATGATATAGAGTGAGGGTTATGGATTAAGTAGTCTAACTAATCCTTGTACTCAACACATGAGAGGGGAGGATTAGGGTTTGAAGAGAGGAAGCTTGAGGAGAGAGAAGGTGAGAAGAATAATGACATGAGAAAATGAGTTATCATAATATATATCAAGCATTATTGTTTTTCAAGAAAAGAAAAGAAAATGATTTACAACCATGCTTGATAAATATCTTATAGTGATTCATCTCCATGAGTCATTAAGCAATTATGAAGCATTAATGACATGGATGAATTATCCATATGACTCACTAATCTCATTCAATGTATATGCCACCTAAACCTCCGTAGTCACAATCTTCTAGAAGCTTCTCGCGCAATTACGAGAACGCCCCTCCTATCCGTGAAAACACAGAAAAACTTTAGACTGTATAAATCCAATAACCGGATACTAGTAACTGGCTTAAACCAAAGCCGACTAGTAAAAACTGTCCAGATGTCGTACGTGCATAAACACACGTATGCGTCCGAACCCTTGTCGTAAAACCATACAACCTCTATATCGTTTTTCCTGGAGTAGGGAAACTCTCTGTGTGGGACTTTAGAGACTCGACTACTACGCTGGCAATGGGTTTAACCACAGACCGCAAGCGGCACTAGCTGTACATAACTATCCCCAGGTAGATGTCGATAAGAAGGCCGATGAGGAAACCCATCCGAACTCCTACTGAGTCTGATGTGACAATCTCCATACAGTCCGGTCCGTTCGTCTAAGACTATCGCATATCGGGCCTAGGGGGACGGCAAGCGTCAGTCCTCTAATAGCGGTATAAGTCGTGTCGGAGCGAAGCCCATGACACCCTGAGAAACTACTGGAACCTACCAGCAAATCTCGCTTGCCCTGGCCAGGGACTTTGCGTAATGGCTCTCTGACACAGCGCGATATCAACCCCCAATACCGGGAGAGACGAATCCTGCCTAACCGCCACTGCCTCCAAGTGCTCGGGACTGCACCCAACTGTTACCTGTTTGCACGACTCCTTTGAGCCGTGGTAGGGTAGCAATCTAAGAACAGTGGGATACACTCGAGGCGAAGTAGCAGTGTCAAGTCTGCGGACTATGCTGTACTCATGTCACCTGGGAACTGTTCACTGACGACTGGTATAAAACCAACAAACAGTTCCCTGTGAGTCCTGTCCGGTGTACCCGTAACCTAACGAGCACCTGCATACTATCTCTAGTACGACGTACTGACGGCTGTGGGACAGACCATCTCCCCAACTGGGATGAGAAGCGTACACACTAGTCTAATCCGGAATATCGATGCCCTGTCTCGATAATCCAACGACTAGGGACCTGAATAAGGATGTGCTTGTAGACTACCCAACCCCCACTAGTGTGACTGCCATCACAACGCTGGTAGCCAAGCAAGATCCTAAAAGCTCTATCAATACGTATACTCACATATTAAGATAGAAAAACCAAGTAGCATACTACCATGTTTAGCAAGACTGTTATATACATGTGAATATCCCAAGCTTCCATTAAGTAATATACAAACTAGTATGATACAGTAATGGCCTTCTAGGGCATAAACACTACCAATCTCCCACTTGTACTAGGGCCTTGTACTGGCGTATCGAAGACCGATGATCTCGAGTAGCCTCTCGAACTGAAACTGAGGTAGGGCCTTAGTGAATGGATCAGCAATGTTATCCTCTGTATTTACTCTCTTTACCTCGATCTCCCGGCGATCTACGATCTCCCTGATCAGGTGATACCGCCTTAAGATGTGTCTGGACTTGTGATGGGACCTGGGTTCCTTCGCTAAAGCTATAGCGCCGTTGTTGTCGCAATACAGAGGTATTGGACCAACACTGGTAGGAACCACCTGAAGTTCTGTGAGGAACTTCTTCATCCAGACAGCTTCTTTTGCGGCATCGCAAGCAGCTATGTACTCCGCTTCCATCGTTGAGTCAGCAACGGTGTCCTGCTTGGAACTCTTCCAACAGACCGCCCCTCCATTGAGGGTAAAGACATAACCCGACATGGACTTGGAGTCATCCTTGTCACTCCGGAAGCCGGAATCAGCATAGGCCTCCATCCTGAGGTCTTTTCCGCCGTAAACCAAGAACATCTCCTTAGTCCTTTTTAGGTACTTGAGAATGTTCTTTACTGCTATCCAGTGATTCTCCCCTGGGTCGCCTGATACCGGGTTACAACGCTCAATGCGTATGCTACATCTGGTCTGGTACATAACATCGCATACATTATAGAGCCTACCGCAGAAGCGTAGGGTATAATCGACATGCGTTCCCTTTCCAAATCAGTCTTGGGAGACATCTCTTTGGAGAGGGTGATTCCGTGACAAGCCGGTAGGTTACCGCGCTTAGAATCTTCCATACTAAATCTTTTCAATATGGTGTCTATGTACCTGGACTGTGAAAGTCCCAACATCCTCTTTGATCTATCACGATAGATCTGGATCCCCAGAATGTAGGTGGCATCACCCAGGTCCTTCATGGAGAATTTCTGTGACAAGAATCTTTTGACTGACTGTAGCATAGGAATATCATTTCCTATTAGGAGAATGTCATCCACGTACAAGACGAGGAATACAACAACTCTCCCTACAATCTTACTGTATATGCATGGTTCATCTGGATTTTTGATAAAGTCGAATTCTTTGACAGTATCATCAAAACAGATGTTCCAACTCCGCGATGCCTGCTTTAGTCCATAAATGGACTCAAGCAGATTGCATACTTTACCGCTGCTCCCACTCTGAATGAATCCCTCAGGCTGATCCAGATAGACGCTCTCTTCTAAATTTCCATTTAGAAAGGCCGTCTTTACGTCCATCTTCCAGATCTCATAATCGTGGAAGGCAGCAATAGCAAGAAGGACCCGAATGGATTTCAGCATAGCCACTGGAGAAAAGGTTTCGTCATAGTCCAAACCATGTCTTTGACGGAAACCCTTTGCAACAAGTCTAGCCTTATAGGTTTCAACCTGTCCATCTACACCAATCTTCTTTCTGAAGATCAACTTGCATCCTACGGGTTTTACCCCATCTGGAGTAGTGTCCAAAGTCCATACTTTGTTAGTGTACATGGACTCCATTTCGGTCCGCATTGCATCCAGCCATTTTACCGAGTCGCCGCTCTGAATGGCTTGCTGGAAGCTAGTAGGGTCGTCATTATCAATGACGCAATCTTCTCGATCTCCGTCTATGAGAAAACTGTAGTATCTCTCAGGCGGATGAGACTGCCTACTACTTCTGCGGATAGGCGCTGGTATGTCCCTTTCTTCTGAAACTTCTTGTTCTACCAAACTTTCAGTAACAGCTTGTGGTTCTGGAATTTCTTCCAGTTCTACTGCGCTCCCACTCTTCTGATTTTCTAAAAATTCAGTTTCTAAGAAGCGGGCATGACGAGAAAAAAAAACCTTTTGTTCCTCTGCATAGTAGAAGCAATATCCCATGGAGTTCTTTGGATATCCCACAAACTTACATTCTACTGAGCGTGCCTCGAGCTTTTCCGGATGCTGCTTTTTTACAAAAGCTGGACATCCCCATGTCTTCAGGTACTGAAGATAGGGTTTCTTCCCACTCCACATCTGATATGGCGTGGTAGGCACAGTCTTGGTTGGAACCTTGTTCAAAAGATATGCCGCTGATTCTAGCGCATAACCTCAGAATGATCGCGGTAACTCAGCCTTACTCATCATGGAACGAACCATATCAAATAGGGTTCGATTCCTCCTTTCCGATACACCGTTGTGTTGTGGTGTGTATGGAGGAGTAAGCTGAGAGAGAATTCCTTTCTCTTTTAAGTAACCCAGGAACTCGGCACTTAAGTATTCACCACCTCGATCAGATCTCAGTGTCTTAATACTTTTGCCTGTTTGGTTTTCCACTTCATTCTTGTATTCTTGGAATTTCTCAAAGACCTCAGATTTATGCCTCATCAAGAAGACATGTCCATACCTAGAGAAATCATCCGTAAAAGTAATGAAGTAGGAATAACCACCTCGCGCATGTGTAGATATCGGACTGCACACGTCACTGTGTATGAGTCCTAAGAGCTCGCTCGCTCTTACTCCGTGTCCAGTAAACGGAGTCTTTGTCATCTTTCCCATGAGACAAGATTCACAAGTGGCATAAGATTTGATATTCGAACGAGTCCATCCTTCTCTATGTAACTTAGTCAACCTTCTCTCATTGATGTGACCCAGTCTACAATGCCATAAGAAAGCTTTATTTAAATCTGGAGACTTTCTATTTAGTGTGTTCTGGACATTGAAAATTTGGAGTTGGTTTAACACATATATACCGTTTTCCAGTGTACCGGACCCAATCAAACTATGATTAAGGTGGATGTTAACAACACCACTTCCAAACGTGAAATCATAACCTTTATTTGATAACAAGGAAACAGATATGATATTACACGTTAAGCTGGGTACAAAAAAACAGTTATGTAAAACCAAAATGTGTCCACTCGTCAGTCCTAGGTGATAATCCCCTACGGACACAGCTCCCACGCTAGCTCCATTAGCAACCTTTAGGGTCATATCACCTTCCTTCAGCACTCTACGGTTTCTCAGTGCCTGCAATGAATTGCAAATATGAGATCCTGATCCGGTATCCAATACCCAGGAAGTAGAGTTGATCGACAGACAATTCTCAATTACAAACACACCTGAAGTCGAAGCCACAGCTTGCTTCGGTTCCTTGTTCTTGGCGTTCCTCGCCTTGTAATCCTTTTTCCAGTGCCCTTTCCTGTGACAATGGAAGCACTCATCCTGGCCCACTACCGGTAGCGCAAACTTTTTCTTTCCTTTCCCTCCCACCTTACTAACATCTCCTCTAGGTTTGGCGGCGGCCTTCTTCTTCCATTCTTTGGCCCTAGCCTTGGAACCGGAAGAAGATGCACCGCTAACAAACATAGCGGGTGTTTCCCTTGCTTTCTGCAAGGTGCCCTCTGCTCTCCTTAACATGTTCAGGAGTTCCGGAAGTTCAACTTCTTTTCTTTGAATGTTGAAGTTCAGGATAAACTGGGCGTAGGTGGGAGGAAGGGACTGGAGAATAAGGTCTGTATAGAGCTCATTATCCAAAGTCGTCCCAAGGTCTGCGAGCTCTTCTATATAGCCGATCATCTTTAGGACATGTTCTCCTACCGATGACCCGACAGCCAACCTCGCTCGAAACAAGTTCTTTGAGGTCTCGTATCTTGCTATACGAGATTGCTCCCCATATAGATCTTTTGTATGGAGAAATATGGAGTCAAGATCCATATCCTCGTGCCTCCTCTGATGTTCATTGTTCATCTAGGCAAGCATGATGCACTTGGCTTTCGCGCAATCTAAATCCCAGGTTTTGCGGATTTCCTTATCCGCATTACTGGATTTAGGACTAGGGACTTCAGGTGCCTTAGTGGTGAGGACATACCCCAATTTGTCATAAGTCAAGGCCATTTTGACATTCCGCAGCCAATCTTTATAGTTTGTCCCTGTCAGTATATTTTTCTCTAAAAGTAACTTAAGTCCAGTCATTTTCAGGTTCGCTGCAATTAGGAGAGAGAGAAGAAAACTCTTTAGCATGATGCTCTTGTAAGTTTAGAGTGGTTTTTAGTTTATCTAAACTGGATGGCTCCCACTGTTTCTCGAATCCTTCCCCAAACCATAAAAGAAGAATTAGCCAGGACTATTCTCACCGTACAATACTTGCTTAACCGTTCAGCCAGGCTAGTGTCGATACATCGAGGGAGGTTTTCCAACGCTTTCGCGAAGTTCCTTAATTAAATAACCTCTTTTCTCTGGGGGCGTAACCCCGCTGACACCTTTCTTGACACCTACTTGGTTTATAGCATTGATCGTTAAGTGATGAATATCCTGATGAGTAGCATATACTCACAGTAGGATCGGGATCCAAATATCATCGTATGATAATGTTGAAGGAATCCTACCAACATTCATCAAACTCCAAATGGTATGCATCTCTTTGCAAATTTCAGTTTCTTTAGAAATTCCCGATATGTATTTTTTTGCCCCATGCTCTTATGACCTTGGCGTTGGTCAAAATGTCATAAGTCACATGTCAAGTTCTGCCCATCAATATCTTGTCAATTTGAACCCATCCGTATATATCCCTGACGTTGGCCAAATGATAATACGATTGTACCAAACTAACTCATATATCTATGCAACAAATGAATACCAAGCAGCTACCAAACACTATGCCTTGGCGTTGGTCAAAATGCATAGCTTGAATACTACTGAACACCCAAATGAAATGACGGAGGGCTACGAATGGTTTTGGCGAAACCGTGAACGTAGTGAACTTGATATAACCGAAGGAACCTGATAGCTTTTTAAAAGGAGTGGTTAAAGCTCCGCAATTTAAAAAATATCTGTTTTAAAATTAACCGAGTGATTTCTTTTAAATTGTTCCAACGATTAAACTTTTTGGTTTATTTTCTTTGCATTATAAATAATGCGTCCCATCATTAACCTATCATTGCAGAAAACAACGAAAATACAACGTCCTCTTATGCCATCCGCATTCGCCACGGGGTCCCGTCATCACCCGTTAGGTTACTTAAATAACGACAGAGCGGGGGCTGGGCTAGCGCCGGTGTAAAACATAAGTGACGTCTAAATAGCTATCATATATAGATATTGTACATTCGTCATACGCAATAATAGGCATTCCAGATCTCATATGAACTTTATTGGATTTGCAAGCAATCCGTATTTCTTTTGAGCCTGCAAGGAAAGACGGATTACACAGTTGTGATGAATAGCCATTACCCCATCCAAGACCCTTACGGATACGGCAAACTACCCGCCCGGCAGTTTGTGCACCCTACCTTGGGTCTGTCCTAGGAGCAAAAACAGTAAAATGAAATAATACAACGGTGGCTACAACCGCAACCTGGATGTGCCCCGCAAAATAATATTACAACAAATTACATTTACATCAAATGAATTAAATAATAACCCATCACATAACCCCAGCTATACATCACAACAATCCAACACAGTTCATATCCACAAACAGTAAAAACCATTACAGAAATGTGCAACCCCCTGCCAACCGACATACTAGCAGTTAGGGGAGGTTTACGAACACATTATACAAACACAGATATAATCCAACAAGCAAATACCGTATAATTTCGATCGATTAAACACATTTAATTTTGCTCCAATACTTCTCTGTAAATCTGAAACCTGAACAAAAATTAAAAAATTCCAGAAAATACCAAATATCACAGAGAACCCACACAGGAAAATTGCGCTGATGAATCGGCAACTCGGCGGCGGAATCGCGGCGGATCGGTGGGATCCGCCGCGGTTCAACGGCGCTTTAGCCGATTCATGAGCCCAGCTTTCTTGGGTGTTCTAATACTATCATTTAGGGCTTTCTGAAGGTCCCTGAAAAATTTTTGGACCTCATTTAAAAATCGACAGAAACTCATGAGATCGGGGTTTTCCGGTTTGGTTTTTTCCGTTCGAAATTCATACAATTTTGCAAGTGAGTTATTTATTGTTTAGCGAGGCTCTGATACCACTGTAAGTCGATGTACAACACCCCACGACTTGCGGGGAGGCGGAAATATGAAAAACGATCTTGTTCTTTGCTTAAACATCAACTAACCGCATGAATCGAAGCTAAACGATAACTAACATCAAACATAGAAGTTCTAAACTACTATGTGAAGGGATTATACCTAAAGAACCGTGTACTTCGTCTTTATGAACTCCACCTCCTCCTCGGCCTTCTCCAAGTAGTAGACGATCCACCACGAGAGCTATACTCCAAGCTTTGCCTCTAAACTTGAGGCAACTAGGTTTCTTTAAGTGCTAATCAAAGTACATAGATGATATAGAGTGAGGGTTATGGATTAAGTAGTCTAACTAATCCTTGTACTCAACACATGAGAGGGGAGGATTAGGGTTTGAAGAGAGGAAGCTTGAGGAGAGAGAAGGTGAGAAGAATAATGAAATGAGAAAATGAGTTATCATAATATATATCAAGCATTATTGTCTTTCAAGAAAAGAAAAGAAAATGATTTACAACCATGCTTGATAAATATCTTATGGTGATTCATCTCCATGAGTCATTAAGCAATTATGAAGCATTAATGACATGGATGAATCATCCATATGACTCACTAATCTCATTCAATGTATATGCCACCTAAACCTCCGTAGTCACCATCTTCTAGAAACTTCTCGCGCAATTACGAGAACGCCCCTCCTATTCGTGAAAACACGGAAAAACTTTAGACTTTATAAATCCAATAACCGGATACTAGTAACTGGCTTAAACCAAAGCCGACTAGTTAAAACACACGTATGCGTCAGAACCCTTGTCGTAAAACCATACGACCTCTATATCGTTTCGCCTGGAGTAGGGAAACTCTCTGTGTGGGACTCTAGAGACTCGACTACTACGCTGGCAGTGGGTTTAACCACAGACCGCAAGCGGCACTAGCTGTACGTAACGGTCCCCAGGTAGATGTCGATAAGAAGGCCGATGAGGAAACCCATCCGAACTCCTACTAAGTCTGATGTGACAATCTCCATACAGTCCGGTCCGTTCGTCTAAGACTATCGCATATCGGGCCTAGGGGGCGGCAAGCGTCAGTCCCCTAATAGCGGTATAAGTCGTGTCGGAGCGAAGCCCATTACACCCTGAGAAACTACTGGAACCTACCAGCAAATCTCGCTTCCCCTGGCCAGGGACTTTGCGTAATGGCTCTCTGACACAGCGCGATATCAACTCCCAATACCGGGAGAGACGAATCATGTCTAACCGCCACTGCCTCCAAGTGCTCGGGACTGCACCCAACTGCTACCTGTTTGCACGACTCCTTTAAGCCGTGGTAGGGTAGCAATCTAAGAACAGTGGGACACACTCGAGGCGAAGTAGCAGTGTCAAGTCTGCGGACTATGCTGTACTCATGTCATCTGGGAACTGTTCACTGACGACTGGTATAAAACCAACAAACAGTTCCCTGTGAGTCCTGTCCGGTGTACCCGTAACCTAACGAGCACCTGCATACTATCTCCAGTACGACGTACTGACGGCTGTGGGACAGACCATCTCCCCAACTGGGATGAGAAGCGTACACACTAGTCTACTCCGAAGTATCGATGCCCTGTCTCGATAATCCAACGACTAGGGACCTGAATAAGGATGTGCTTGTAGACTATCCAGCCCCCACTAGTATGACCGCCATCACAACGCTGGTAGTCAAGCAAGATCCTAAGAGCTCTATCAATACGTATACTCACATATTAAGATAGAATAACCAAGTAGCATAGTACCATGTTTATCAAGACTGTTATATACATGTGAATATCCCAAGCTTCCATTAAGTAATATACAAACTAGTATGATACAGTAATAGCCTTCTAGGGCATAAACACTAACAAAAAGACCCCCCACAAGTTCATATTTGCAAGTTTTAGTTCAATTTATTTAAATTTTAATTTTTCTTTGATTATAACAAATTAGAACTTGGAAATAACATACTAAAATTTTATATTACAAACTAGATTTTAGTTTTCTTGGTTCTCATGTATGTAATTAGCCCATTCAAATTTGTATTTATTGCTAATTTAATGTATTTTTAACAGCTTAAAATAATATTAAAAAATAGTAAATTAGGGGGGAAATTTAAATGACCAGAAATTTATGAGTGACTCATTAGCTACTAAAAACTAGCAATTACCTATCCAAATTAGGTATAATTAGGCCTATACTGCAAAATAATTATAATGACGATTTACGGAAAAATACCAAATATTTACCGATTTTAGGTAAAACACCAAAACGACTTTTCATGGCGTTACACTGACGAATCACCTTCGTCTCTCAACTCGGGGTAGACTAGCTTTCATCTGTCACATTTCTGCCTGGAAGCTCCAGCGATCTCAGCTCGTAAGCCCTGGAAACGACATCTCATCAATCTCAGCAATAGCTGGGTCATCTGTCTACACGGTAGGCGACATCATAATCTCTGAGGTATGCTGTACATCAACAGTCCTCTCACAACTGGCAGCCTCTGTCAATGGCCCGATCATCCGGTGCAAAACCAAACACTCGCCTCAACAAGAGGTCACAACACAACCACTACATCAAGACGTTCCTATGTCACCAGAAACACAATGGTCAGTCCTCGTCCATGACGAGCTCGCCCTGACCGCAACACTAGCAGCAGCTCCATCTGCGCTGAAACCATGGTTCCAGGAATCTCAATCGAGTATTGATGAAAACAAATCAAAGGCATGAAAGGAAGCGAAGATCCAGAATGGATACATGATCATAGGGAGGAACAACATCAATAAGAGTATGATCACGGAAACGAATAGAAATAGGGATCTCAAATGGATGTATAATCATGGGTACGAAGAGAATCACAGATCTTAAAATATGTACATCCTAAGGTTTCTTAAGTGGAGTATCGTATCGTAAATATGACGCGGAATATACGTACGGTACGTCACTCTACTCAAGCTACCTACTCCATCAATTAGGGTCAACCTATGAAACGAAACTTCGGGTCTAATACCCCCCCGTTCATGTCTAGTTTTGTAAGGTCAAGCCTAGGTTCCGAAATACATACTGGCCCTAGACTCCGCATAGTCAAACATAGACTCGAACCAAGGTTAAACCTAGCGCTTTGATAACAACTTTGTCACGACCCGAAATATTAGCTCGTGACCAGCACTTAATTCACGCAACGTCTAAAGGCGTAACGAAATTCAGGTAAGCTGAAACCCAGAAATCTTAACCTCTTTAAGAAAATAAAAGAGGTGCAGTTTTGAAAAAGGTATAAGGAAAACAACTGGTTTATTAAATGCATGGATAATAGAACATGAAAATGCAAGTGAATTTATTAGTTGAAAAACATTTTTCTTCTTTTTAAAAATTTGGGTAGCACCTCCCTTGAATATTTTGATCCAAAACCACAATACAAGATAATGATAAAGCCATCCCCAAGCGGGAGCTAGCTCATCGCCAAACGGCGGATTCATAACCACGCAAGTAATGAAAAAAGTATACGATGCCCAACGGCGAAGATCAACACAACAGATAATGAATAAAGCAAGACATCAACCCAATAAGCGAACATAAAACCCATCGCTCAAGTCTCGCAACTACAAGTCTCACTAAGTCTCATTACTTATACAATTACTAGTTTTGACTGATGGAGTCGACTCGATACAATATGAAATATAAATTCAAGAGTGGGTACGATACAAATATCTCACCAAACAATCCAAAACACCCGAATGCAACTGTGTTCCAGCGAAGCCGCTACTGATCCATGCTGTCAACCTGCAAGAACTGTGGCACAACGGGGGTGAGTTGCCAACTCGTGAGTAGAAAAACATCTACAAGTAGAAATCGAATAAACAACGACTCCTAGGTCAACTATATCATAAAGGTAATACTATGATATCTGAAGGGTTACCTACGACGGCAGCAAGGTTTCGGGAGGCATCGTCCATGCCAAATTAAAATTTTGCCGATTTAGATAAGCCTAACAAAGATCGTCTACTAGAAATATACGGAAAGAAATATGCAAACACTTTGCAATAAGAAAAGAGAGCAGGGAATACAACCTTTGTAGACCGGTCCTTCGCTTCAAATAGCTCCATGTAGTAGTCCCCTCCGCTGCGATCGCAAACTCCGGACTCTAGAGAGGCTCCGTTGAATAAACGAACGTGCTTGCTTCGAAGACTTCAAGGCCGAAGATGATCTACGTCGGGGAGACACTAACTCAAGCTATTCCTTCAATAGGCCATGAACTTTGTGAAGAGAACACCCTATACTACATGGCAAGTAGTAGAGGATGATGAAGTAGGAAGTGGGCTCACTTTAGAATTGATTTTCTCACACTCTTTCTCATGGCGCCATTAGAGCTAGCAAGCTTTTCATGGAGCTTGATGAAGAAGAAGAAGAAAGAATAATTCATCATATGAATTCTTTTTATCAATAATGTTACCATGGGTGAGTTAAGCTATCATGCTTAACTCATGTAGAGAATCGACCAAAGTATGAGGTTAAAGGTTGGGTTAAAGAATATCAAGAGAAGTGACAAAAAAGTGGACTTTGTCAAAGTTTCTCCAAGCTTCTACAAGCTCGATAACATTGACAAAGTGTAACTCTTTTTTTAAATCTTAAGATAATAAATAAACCCTAATTTAACCTAAACATGGTTTAAGTCTCATACACCCATCTTGCATGTATCATCAACCATGACACAATGCATGCACACAAACATACATATCATATATGTACAATATGCACACAAAGTGAGAAAACAAATCATAAGTGAGATAATACTAGTTAATGTAATGTAATATATCAAATATATAATTATAAATTAAATTATTAAATCAACTCTCGATTTAATAATCCGGCTATAACCGACTAATATCATATGCAACAACTTATCGAATCAACACTTGATCCGATAACCCAGCTATATCGCATACAACCGATCAATGTCACAAATCGCGAGAATACAATACGGTATCTCATATCGTATGAATCTCGGTCCCGCACATATGACATATGTGCTCCTACTCCGTTTCGCTTGTGCCAGGAAACCTCTGTGTAGGACTCTAAAGACTCGTCAATACGCCGGCAGTAGGTGATGATCATATCAAACACCCACAAGCCGCAAGCGGTCTGCTCAACGTAACGGCCACTCGGGTATTGAGCGATCAGAAGATCAACAAGCAAGCCTACTCACACTCCTGCGAATCCAGTCAGTAAAACTACCGTACAGTCCGGTCTCTTCGTCTGATATGTCGCATATCTTGTCTAGGGATGGTAAACGTCAGACCCCAGTAACTCGATAAGTCGTGTCGATATGAGGCTCATAACGGGTCGAGAAACTACTGATAACACTTACCAGTATATCTCTGAAGCTGCCTTGGCCAAGGGCTTCCTGTTATAGCCAATCGAACACAGCGCAACATCAACTCCCTATACCGGGAGAGACGAAACCCCTCCTATCGCTCATTGCCTCCATGTGACTCGGGACTGTACCCAAAAGCCACCATTTTGCATGCCCTCTTAGACGTGGTATGATGGAAATCAAAGCACAGTGAGAATCACACAAGACTCTATGACGATCTCGGTTCTACAGACTAACCTGTACCAGTGTCACAAAAGAACTGCCATCTGACGTGAGGTATAATACCATCTGGGAGTTCTCGGCGAGTCCGTCCAGTGTACCCAGTCTCCACTGTGCACCCGTATATTGTCTCTGATGTCAAACACCAATGGATATGGGATCATCCATCGCCCATCTACATGGGTCGAGAAGCTATACGCTAGTCTACTCTGGTACATCGATGCCCTGTCTCGATACACCTACGACTAGGAACATTTTAAGGATGTACTTAGCGACTACTCTGTCCCCACTAGTATGATCTACATCATAGTCCTGGTAGTCAAGTACTCAACCTAAGGGCTTTATTGAAAGGTTCCTAGGCACCCTATAGAGGTCTCACAAGGCATCAACCATGCCAATATCAAAAATTATGGGTGCCGCGAAACCCTAACGCGGATCGTTGGCTAGAATTCTAGACGAAAATCAAATCTAGTTAACACTTTAACTAAAGATCGGAAGTTACGACCTTTGTAGATCCGGATATCCACTTCCTTAGCTCCACGTGGTCGTCCTCTCGCTGTCCATCTCGAATCTCGGACTCTCGCGACGGCTTCATCGGAGAAGTGAGCGGAATCGGTCGTCGGCTTCGTGCCGAAGATAATCTACATCGAGGTTGCACAAGTTCAAGCTCCAACTTCACCAAGTGGTGAGACTTGTGAAGAAAACACCCAAAACAACTTGGCAAGAGGTAGAGGGTGAAGAAATAGGAGGTGGGTTCACTTTAGAATTGGATTTCTCACTTTGGATCTCAAGTTGCCATTGATGGCATCAAGGTTTCTTTCTTGAAGAAGAAGGTCAAGAAGAAGAAAGAATATGATAAGTGTTGAATTAAAATGAAAATAATTCAATACTTATCATAAGCAAACCATAGTTGAGTGTAGAGAATAGACCATGGTTAGTTGGATAGGTTAGGGTTAAGCATGAAGACAAGAATGGTTAAGAAGTCAAAGCTTCGTGAAGCTTCAACTAAAGACAAACTTCTCCACCATTCTTATCTCAATCTTTTCCAAATAAATAAATGAACAAATAAATAAATAAATGAATATGCAAAACCCTAATTATCAAATTAACCATGGTTTAATTCTATATACTTAACTAAATAATCAAGCATCATCAAACATGATACTAATATGTGCACAAAAGTATATCACATATACAACTTGCACATCAAGTGAGAAAATCCATATAAAGTGAACCGATACTAGTTAATGCAAAGTAATATATCAAATATATAATTATACATTAAATCATTAAATCAACATTTGATTCAATGATCCGGTCATGTCGCACATAACCGACTAGTATTCAATGTATCGATTTATCGAATCAATGATTCGATAACTAGGTCATATCGAATATAACCAATCGAAACATTTATCGCGAGAATGAAATGTGGTATCACATATGCGCATTATTCTCGGTCCCGCACATATCTCATATGCGCTCCTATTTCGTTTCGCTTGAGCCAGGAAACCTCTGTGTAGGACTCTAAAGACTTGTCAATACGCCGGTAGCAGATGATGATCATATCAAGCACCCACAAGCCGCAAGCGGTCTGCTAAACGTAACGGCCATCCGGGTATTGAGCGATCAGAAGATCGACGAGCTAGCCCGCTTACACTCCTATGAATCCGACCAGTAACACTTACCGTACAGTCCGGTCTGTTCGTCTGATACGTCGCATATCAAGTCTAGGGGTGGTAAACGTCAGACCCCAATAACCGATAAGTCGTGCCGATGTGAGGCTCATAACGGGTCGAGAAACTACTGGTAACACTTACCAGCAAATCTCTGATCAGCCCTGGCCAGGGACTTCCCTGTTACGGCCAATCGAGTACAGCGCAACATCAACCCCCAATACCGGGAGAGACGAAACCCCTCCTATCGCTCATTGCCTCCATGTGACTCGGGACTGTACCCAAAGACCACCGTTTTGCACGCCCTCATGGACGTGGTAAGGTGGAGATCAAAGCACAGTGGGAATCACACAAGACTCTATGACGATCTCGGGTCTACAGACCAACCTGCACAAGTGTCACCTGAGAACTGCCATCTGACGTGAGGTATAATACCATCTGGGAGTTCTCGGCGAGTCCGTCCAGTGTACCTAGTCTCCACTGAGCACCCGTATACCATCTCTGATGTCAAACACCAATGGATATGGGATCATCCATCGCCCATCCCATGGGTCGAGAAGCGTATACGCTAGTCTACTCTGGTATATCGATGCCCCGTCTCGATACACCCACGACTAGGGACCTTGAAGGATGTACTTATGGACTACCATGTCCCCACTAGTATGATCTGCATCATAGTCCAGGCAGTCAAGTACACATCCTAAGGGCTTACCAACATGTAACCATAAGACAGTTTAAAGAGACTAGTGTACATGTTAAGATAAAGAGTAACCAGATAGCATACTATCATATCGAGCAAGAAAGTCATCTCTATATATGTCCAAGCATCCAATATAATATACATCATCTGTACAATTCTGTCCTCTAGGGGATACATACAACTAACAATCTCCCACTTGCATTAGGGCCAGCTGCTGTAGTATCGCATACCGAGCATCCCGAAGAGTCTCTCAAACTGTATCTGGGGAATGGCCTTCGTGAGTGGATCCGCCGTGTTGTTCTTCGTGTCAACCCTCCTGACCTCGATCTCCTGGCGATCAACTATCTCCCGGATCAGGTGATACAGCCTCAGAATATGCCTGGATCGCTGATGGGACCTGGGTTCCTTGGCCAAAGCCACTGCTCCATTGTTATCGCAATACAAAGGTATTGGATGCTCAATGGATGGAACCACTCCAAGTTCAGTAAGGAACTTCTTGATCCAGACAGCCTCTTTGGCAGCATCGTTGGCAGCGATGTATTCAGCCTCCATCGTCGAGTCTGCCACGGTTTCCTGCTTGGAACTCTTCCAGCTAACCGCCCCTCCGTAAAGGGTAAAGACAAAGCCCGACTGCGACTTAGAGTCGTCCTTATCACTCTGGAAGCTCGAATCGGTAAAGGACTCCACATGGAGTTCTCCGTTACCATACACCAAGAACATATCTCTAGTCCTTCGCAAGTACTTGAGAATGCTCTTCACAGCTGTCCAGTGACTCTCTCCAGGATCAGCTTGATACCTGCTCACTATACTTAGTGAGTATGCTACATCGGGTCTGGTACATAGCATCGCATACATGATAGAGCCTACTGCCGAAGCATAGGGTATCCCTTGCATGCGAGCTCTCTCCAAATCAGTCTTGGGAGACATCTCTTTGGAGAGAGTGACTCCAGAGATCGTGGGCAAGTTCCCACGCTTGGACTCTTCCATACTAAACCTCTTTAGTATGGTGTCAATGTACCTGGATTGGGACAATCCCAAAATCCGTTTGGATCTATCTCTATAGATCCTAATTCCCAATATGCAGGAGGCATCACCAAGATCTTTCATTGAGAATCTTTGTGATAAGAAGAGCTTGACCGATTGCAGCATAGGAAGTATGCCGTCCACGTACAATACGAGGAAGACAGCCTTAAGACAACCTTACTCTCTGCCACCTTCTTGTAGATACAAGGTTCATCTGGATTTTTGAGGAAATCAAACTCTTTGATAACGACGTCAAAGCAGATGTTCCAGCTCCGCGATGCTTGCTTTAATCCATAAATGGATTTAAGCAGCTTGCACACCTTTCCGCTGCTCCCACTGTCTACGAAGCCCTCTGGCTGAGTCATGTACACGCACTCTTCTAAATCACCATTTAGAAAGGCGGTCTTAACATCCATTTGCCAGATTTCGTAATCATGATAAGCAGCGATAGCAAGCATGATCCGGATGGATTTAAGCATAGCCACTGGAGAAAAGGTCTCGTCATAGTCCACACCTGGTCTTTGACGAAAACCCTTTGCTACAAGTCTAGCTTTGAAAGTCTCCACTTTCCCATCTACCCCAAGTTTCTTCTTGAAGATCCACTTGCTCCCAATGGGTTTTACCCCTTCAGGAGCAACGTCCAAAGTCCATACTTTGTTGGTGTACATGGATTCCATCTCGGACCGCATAGCATCCAGCCATTTCACTGAGTCCCCACTCGTGATGGCCTGCTCGAAGCTAGTTGGGTCATCATCCTCCATGATGCAATCCTCGCTCCCACCATCCATGAGAAAACCGTAGTATCTCTCAGGTGGGCGAGGAACCCTACTAGATCGGCGGAGAGGCTGAGGTTCGTCGGAAGCTACTGAATGCTCTGGTTCCACTAAATCTTCTGTTGTGTTTTGTTCAGCTGGAACCTCTTCCAGTTCTACCTCAGAGCCACTAATTTCTTTTGCAAGAAATTCCTTTTCTAAAAAGGTGGCATGTTGAGCAACAAATACTCTTTGTTCCTCACTGTGGTAAAAGATATACCCTCGCGAATGTTTGGGATATCCAACAAACTTACACAAAACAGATCTTGCCTCGAGTTTGTCCGGTTTTTGTCTTTGACATAGGCCGGGCAACCCCATATCTTTATAAAATTAAGATATGGTCTCTTCCCTTCCCATATCTCATATGGTGTGGTAGGCACAGATTTGGTGGGAACCCTGTTCAGTAGGTATGCTGCCGTTTCCAGTGCATATCCCCAGAAGGAAACAGGTAACTCAGCTACACTCATCATAGAGCGCACCATATCTAATAGGGTGCGGTTTCTCCGCTCCGATACACCGTTGTGCTGTGGTGTATATGGAGGAGTTAGCTGAGAGAGAATCCCATTCTCTTTTAGGAAGTCCAGGAATTCAATGCTCAAGTATTCTCCTCCTCGATCAGATCGTAGGATTTTAATACTTTTTCCGGTTTGGTTCTCAACTTCTTGTTTATATTCTCTAAATTTCTCAAAAGCTTCTGATTTGTGTTTCATCAGGAACACATATCCGAATCTAGAGAGATCGTCAGTGAATGTAATGAAGTACGAAGAACCATCCCTGGCATGTGTAGACATGGGACCGCATACATCACTATGTATAAGTCCCAAGAGTTCGGTAACTCTTTCTCCGTGTCCCGTAAATGGAGTTTTGGTCATCTTGCCTTTGAGACATGACTGGCAAGTGTCATAAGATGAAAATTCAAACGGATTTAAATATCCATCTTTATGCAACTTAGCTAGTCGTGTCGCATTGATGTGGCCCAGTCTACAATGCCACAAGAAGGATTCGTTGAGTTCAGAACTCTTCCTCTTGTGTGTGTTTGTTATGCTCAGAACTGTTGATTGATTTAGAACATAAATGCCATTGCACAACGTGCCTGATCCAACGAACTTTTGGTTACGGAAAATGTTCATAACATTGTCCTGTAATACAAAATTATATCCCTCTTTACTTAATAAAGAAACCGATATAATGTTGCATATCAGGTTCGGCATGTAATAGCATTCGTTCAGAACCAATGTATTACCAGTTGGTAATACCAGGTGATATTCTCCGACAGTCTTAGCTGCAACAATTGCACCATTTCCAACTCTAATGTCTTTATCACCTTCTCCAAGTTCTCTTCCTTTTCTAAGCCCATGTAACTGATTACATATATAGGATCCTGACCTGGTATCTAATACCCAGGACGTAGAGCAAATGGAGAAACAGTTCTCAGTAACGAACACACCCGAAGAAAATGCATCAACATGTACTTTCTTCATTCGGGTGGCATGGGAATCCTGGTATTCCCCTATATCATGTTCATTCCTATAACTCTTATAAGAAAGAACGGAACCAACGTTCCCCAGCACAGAATAACATGCGGGTTCGGTCAATACATCCATATTATTATCTTCATTAGGGCATGAAATGGTCGCTACCTGGAGAGAGAGAGAGAAGAAAACACTTTAGCGTATGCTCGTGCAAGATCAGATTGGTTATTATCTTATCTAATCAGGATGGCTCCCACTGCTTTTTATCAAATCTTCCTTCAAACCCTAAAAGGAAAGACTAGCCGGGATTAATTACACACTACAAGTTCGCCAATCTTTCAGCTAGGCCAGTGTCAGTACTTTGAGGGAGGTCCCCCGTGCTTTCGCACGAACCTAATTAATGTAAACCTCGTTTTCCTAGAGGCGTAACCCCGTTGACACCTTTCTAGACACCTACTTGATCAGCTAATTGCAATGTGTAAAACTCTCCCAGGAGTAACTCTTACTCGCAGTGGGTATCAGGATCCAACTATCTCATAGAAGGTATGCAATCTCATTGCAAATTTCAACACTTGAAATTCCCGATAATATTTTGTCCCAAGCATCCTATGACCTTGACGGAGGTCAACAAACCACAGGGTGCAAGTTAAGTTCAACCTGTCATTTCTTGATTGAATCAAACCCACCCGCACGACCCTTGACGGAGGTCAACAAGGACGTACGACTACCCTAATCCAATCTGCATCATATGCATAAGCAGACAAATACTAGTTAGCTACCGCACACTACGCCTTGACGGAGGTCAACAAATGTAGCACGAATACTAAGTAGGATTTATCTGAAATGACGGAGGGCTACGTCAGGTTTTTCTGAAAACCTATTGCGTAATGAACTTGATATCGTTGTAGAATCAAATGAAGTTTTAAAAATGGAGTGATTTTGAGGCTTTTCTAGTTTTGATAAAGGGGTCACTCCCGGTGAAGGGATCGTCGGCCCTTTCCTCGTCGAATGAGGTGCGGGATATATCATATATATCACTGTGCAAAGCATAAACTATAGAAGCAATCAAAAGCAAACCGAGTGTGTAGCATCTGCCAGTTATTGCTAAAGGAGTCACTCCCGGTGAAGGGATCTCAGTCCTTTCCTCATCGAATAAGTTGCAGGATATATCACATATACCGCTGTGCAAAGCAAGAACTGTAGCTACCTGTTTTATTTTAAAATTCGATTCCACAACATCTTAGGTTTCTTATCTTTCATTAATCACATTAATGAAGTCCCATCATTTAAATACCTAAACATCACAGATAGATATGACGTACACTTATGCCATCCGCATTCGCCTCGATGTCCCCTCTGCACCGTTAGGTTAGGTAACTAACGACAGAGCAGGGCAGGGCTAGCGCGGGTGTAAAACATAAGTAACGTCTATATAATATATCATATATACTATATACTATATCCATCACAGAATCACATCACAGATATCGCAGCAGAAGAAACATATGAAATATTGGATATACTAGGACGTCCGTGTTTTCAATACGAGCCAGTATAAAACACGGATTCCACGGTCGTGATGAATAGCCAATCCCACACCCCTAGACCCCTACGAGAGCGGCAAGCAACCCTGCCAATTCTCGGGTTAGGAGACCCGGACTCGACTCCTCGAGCTGGTCTCCCACTGGACCCCAGAACCCGGTTACTTGTGCTCCCCTCCTTAGGTCTACCCTAATGCGGAAAAGTAAATAATATACAAAAGGTGACAACTTCCGCTACCTGGAAGTGCCCCAAATAAAAGAATATTACATACAAGTTTTTACATGAATTAAAATGAAAAACACTCATCTCACATAAAAACCCCCGGCTATTCGAACACGACGATCTAATATAACATATCCAGCAACACATAACATCACATGTCATCAACGTAAATAAATATGCGCATCCCAATTGTCGTTGACATATAGCAACGAAACCGGCGATATCACATATTACACTTACGGTCACAGAAAAGAAAGTGTAAAACTACAACAATTGGAATCCGCAACTTCTTTAGACATCACATGCCTAATCAGATGAAATACTTAGACATCACATGCCTAACAGTTATAAACCCCGCATTTTAGTCTCATTATCGAAAACACTTTTCAATATCTAGTGAAACTAAACCGCTAGATTTATAATATTCATTCAGTTATCTCATAACTGTTTGTGAATTCCAATTATTGTATCACATTCCAGATAAACAGAAAATGTTAAACTTTCCGATCGAACAGTCGAATACCCAAGTTTTCCCGATACAGCTCAACACATGAAATAATTCTAACAACATTCAGTTCGTGCCTCAGTACCAACGGTCCAGCCGTAGAAGGGTCAAGCCAACGCCTCACATGTGGCACGCCGTACTCCCCCAAACCCGAAGGTTCAAAGGGCAGTTCAAGACGGACATATAATCGAGTTAAGGTTTGTTGTCTTCTAGAGGGTCCATCGCGTTACTTGCACTACTTAGAACGTCGTTAAACTACGGAAAAATCCAACACTTGGAAATTTCCCGACAGGGGAAAAGTTGGGTATTTATATCCGATCGAACTTTTTAACATATTCTAAAATTTATCCGGAAAGCCACACAGACAAAATTTGATAATCCGATCGAACATTCGAATCCCCAAAACAACCCTGAAAATTAAAACTCTGGAAAAAACATTAAAAATTCCCAGGAAAATCACCACTGGAAACTAAGAGTTACTGTGCAAAAAACTTTAGATACTGTGGCCGTACGGCCGCGAAACCGCCGCATGAGCCTTGCTCATGCCGCGGAACCGCGGTTATATAGTGGAATTAGGCTCACGAATTTCACAGTAAACCTTAGAAGTTCCTGCTGATTTTTCTTCATATTTTTAATATCGAAAAACTCCAGATTTTGGAAAAAGTCCAGAGAGCATGTTTGGTTTAGGGTTTCGGGTTCGTTCGGGCTTCAAATTGCGTCTAGACTTCGCCTAAGGCTCTAGCTAGGCTCTGATACCAGTGAAAGGTTCCTAGGCACCCTATAGAGGTCTCACAAGGCATCAACCATGCCAATATCAAAAATTATGGGTGCCGCGAAACCCTAACGCGGATCGTTGGCTAGAATTCTAGACGAAAATCAAATCTAGTTAACACTTTAACTAAAGATCGGAAGTTACAACCTTTGTAGATCCGGATATCCACTTCCTTATCTCCACGTGGTCGTCCTCTCGCTGTCCATCTCGAATCTCGGACTCTCGCGACGGCTTCATCGGAGAAGTGAGCGGAATAGGTCGTCGGCTTCGTGCCGAAGATGATCTACGTCGAGGTTGCACAAGTTCAAGCTCCAACTTCACCAAGTGGTGAGACTTGTGAAGAAAACACCCAAAACAACTTGGCAAGAGGTAGAGGGTGAAGAAATAGGAGGTGGGTTCACTTTAGAATTGGATTTCTCACTTTGGATCTCAAGTTGCCATTGATGGCATCAAGGTTTCTTTCTTGAAGAAGAAGGTCAAGAAGAAGAAAGAATATGATAAGTGTTGAATTAAAATGAAAATAATTCAATACTTATCATAAGCAAACCATAGTTGAGTGTAGAGAATAGACCATGGTTAGTTGGATAGGTTAGGGTTAAGCATGAAGACAAGAATGGTTAAGAAGTCAAAGCTTCATGAAGCTTCAACTAAAGACAAACTTCTCCACCATTCTTATCTCAATCTTTTCCAAATAAATAAATAAATAAATGAATATGCAAAACCCTAATTATCAAATTAACCATGGTTTAATTCTATATACTTAACTAAATAATCAAGCATCATCAAACATGATACTAATATGTGCACAAAAGTATATCACATATACAACTTGCACATCAAGTGAGAAAATCCATATAAAGTGAACCAATACTAGTTAATGCAAAGTAATATATCAAATATATAATTATACATTAAATCATTAAATCAACATTTGATTCAATGATCCGGTCATGTCGCACATAACCGACTAGTATTCAATGTATCGATTTATCGAATCAATGATTCGATAACTAGGTCATATCGAATATAACCAATCGAAACATTTATCGCGAGAATGAAATGCGGTATCACATACGCGCATTATTCTCGGTCCCGCACATATCTCATATGCGCTCCTATTTCGTTTCGCTTGAGCCAGGAAACCTCTGTGTAGGACTCTAAAGACTCGTCAATACGCCGGTAGCAGATGATGATCATATCAAGCACCCACAAGCCGCAAGCGGTCTGCTAAACGTAACGACCATCCGGGTATTGAGCGATCAGAAGATCGACGAGCTAGCCCGCTCACACTCCTGTGAATCCAACCAGTAACACTTACCGTACAGTCCGGTCTGTTCGTCTGATACGTCGCATATCAAGTCTAGGGGTGGTAAACGTCAGACCCCAATAACCGATAAGTCGTGCCAATGTGAGGCTCATAACGGGTTGAGAAACTACTGGTAACACTTACCAGCAAATCTCTGATCAGCCCTAGCCAGGGACTTCCCTGTTACGGCCAATCGAGCACAGCACAACATCAACCCCCAATACCGGGAGAGACGAAACCCCTCCTATCGCTCATTGCCTCCATGTGACTCGGGACTGTACCCAAAGACCACCGTTTTGCACGCCCTCATGGACGTGGTAAGGTGGAGATCAAAGCACAGTGGGAATCACATAAGACTCTATGACGATCTCGGGTCTACAGACCAACCTGCACAAGTGTCACCTGAGAACTGCCATCTGACGTGAGGTATAATACCATCTGGGAGTTCTCGGCGAGTCCGTCCAGTGTACCCAGTCTCCACTGAGCACCCGTATACCATCTCTGATGTCAAACACCAATCAATATGGGATCATCCATCGCCCATCACATGGGTCGAGAAGCGTATACGCTAGTCTACTCTGGTATATCGATGCCCCGTCTCGATACACCCACGACTAGGGACCTTGAAGGATGTACTTATGGACTACCATGTCCCCACTAGTATGATCTGCATCATAGTCCAGGCAGTCAAGTACACATCCTAAGGGCTTTACCAACATGTAACCATAAGACAGTTTAAAGAGACTAGTGTACATGTTAAGATAAAGAGTAACCAGATAGCATACTATCATATCGAGCAAGAAAGTCATCTCTATATATGTCCAAGCATCCAATATAATATACATCATCTGTACAATACTGTCCTCTAGGGCATACATACAACTAACATTTATCAACATGTAACTTAGAGACAATCAGAGTACATGTTAAGATAAAGTGCAACCAGATAGCATACTATCATGTCGAGCAAAAAGTCCTCCCTATATATGTCCAAGCATCCATTACAATATACATCGTATGTACAGTAATGGCCTCTAGGGCATACATATCACTAACAATCTCCTACTTGCACTAGGGCCATCTGTCGTAGTATCTCATACCCAACAATCAGCAGTGGTTGAAGTATCTCAAACTCAACCATCCCATAAAAGTCTCTACTGGGAATATGCCTTCGTGAGTGGATCCGCGTTGTTCTCCTTTGTGTCTACTCTCCTAACCTCGATCTCCCTAGAGATCATCCATCTCCTTGATCTGGTGATACTGCCTAAGAATATGTCTGGATCTCTAATGGGACGGGGGTTCCTAGGCCAAAGCCACAACTTCATTGTCACACAATGGTAGGAACGAAGTTCATCTCATGAACTAATATACATCTAGACTGACTCATTGGTAGCATCTTAGGTAGCAATGTATTATCCTTTATCGTCTAGTATGCCACAGTATCTAGCTTGGAACTCTTCCAACATACCGTCCCTCCACTGAGGGTAAAGACAATGCCTATGACTGACATTCAGTCATTCTTACCATCCTGGATCCTATCCAGTGATTCTCCCCAGGATCGATTGATACCATCTCACTACACCTAGTGAGAATCCTAACATCCATTTAGATTTATCTCATAGATCAAAAATCCAGGATTTAGGAGGTATCACCTTAATCCTATATGGAGAATCCTTGTGATAAGAGGAGATTGACCGAGCGTAGCATAGGAAACTCCTTTCCTATCAAGAGTATGTCATCCACGTACAATACGAGAATCACTACCATACTCCCTACTACCTTTTTGTATATACAAGGTTCATCTACCATTTTGATGAAGTCAAACTCTTTGACTACATCATCAAAACAGATGTTCCAACTCCGTGATGCCTGCTTTATCCCATAAAGCAACTTGCACACGTTTCCGCTGCTCCCATTGTATACGAAGCCCTCTGGCTGTGTACTTATATACGCTCTTTGCTAAATCATCATTTAGAATAGCAGTCATGACACCCAACCGCTAGATATCGTAGTCATGGTATGTAGAAGTGGCAAGTAGGATCCAGATGGACTTAAGCATAAGCACTAGAAAAGGTGTCATCATTATCCATACCTGGTCGATGATGAGAACCATTTGCAACTAGTCTTAGCTTTGAAAGTCTCAACTTTTCCATGTACACAAAGTAATCTTCTCAAGATATATTTGGTTCTGATGGGGATTTAACCCTTCAGATAAAGCAACCAAAGTCCATACTTTGTTGGTGTATATAGATTCCATCTCAGATCGCTTAACATCCAGCCATTCTCACAGAGTCCCCACTCCTGATGGCCTGCTCGAAAATAGTTGGGTCATCATCTCATGATGCAATCCTCTCTCCCACTATCATAGAGAAACCGAAGTACATCTCAAGTGGATGAGGAAACCTACTAGATCGGCGGAGAGGCTGAGGTTCGTCGGAAGCTATTGAATCCTCCGGGTTTACCAAATCATCAGCTGCAGTTTGTATAGCTGGAACTCCTTCCAGTTCTACCTCATTACCACTAATTTCTTCACAAGAAATTCCCTTTCCCAAAGGTGGCATGACTTTTTCTCCTCAGAGTGATAGAAGATATTCCCTTGAAAATGCTTGGGATATCCAACAAACTTCCACAGAGCCGACCTTGCCTCGAGCTTTTCCGGATTTTGCTTTTAGACATAGGCCGGACAACCCCAAATCTTAACATCCTTAGTAGATGGGCTCTTCCTATACCATATCACATATGGAGTGGTAGGCACCTGATTTGGTTGGAACCCTATTCAATAGGTATGCAGCTTCTCAAGTGCATAACCCCTAAAAGGAAATAAGTAACTCAGTAGTACTCATCATAGAGCACATCATATCTCATAGGGTGTGATTGCTCCTCCCCGATACATCGACGTGCTGTGGTGTATACGGAGGAGTAATGCGGAGAGAGAATCTCATTCTTCTTTAGAATAGTCCAGGAATTCTGTGCTCAAGTATTCTCCTCCCTAATCACATCAAAGGACATAATACTTATACCCATTTTTGGTTCTCTACTTCTAACTTATATTCTTTGAATATCTCAAAAGGTTCAGACTCGTGTTTCAACAGGAACACATGTGCGAATCTTGAGAGATCATCAGTGAATGTAATGAAGTACAAAGAACCTTTCCTGGCAAGTGTAACCAGGGGACCTACATACATCATCATGTATCAATCCCAAGAGTTCTATAACTCTTTCTCTGTTTCCAATAAACGGTGCTATGGTAATCTTATCTTTGTGACATGACTGACAAGTTTCACAAGATGTAAATTCAAACTAATTTAAATATGCATCTTAATGTGACTTAGCTAGTCGAGTGGCATTGATATGACTTAGTCTACAATGCCTCAAGAAGGATTCATTCATTTCTGAACTCTTCCTCTTGTGTGTGTTCTGTACGTTAAGAACTGTAGTTTGATTTAGAACATATAAGCTTTTAGATAACGTGCTTGAACCGATCAACTCTTGATACAGGAAATGTTCAAAACATTATCTGTAACGCCTTGAAATTCGTTTAGAATGTTTTCGCGTTAATTAGCAAGTGTGTGTGTTTTAAAAAAAAAACGGATATCTTATTTTCCTTCTTGGCTAGTGGGTTTTGTGTTGTGGAGTGTTTATATGGGTATATATATATATATTTATAGGGTTGTTGATTATTTTTAGTCGGGTTTACCCTAAGTGTGAATTTTTGTGTTAGAAGCACACATGCACACTTAGTTTTTTTTGAGACTAGATGAGAAATGTATCATGTTAACCCTTTTTCTTTTCTTGCATGGTTTTATTTATCCCACACATTTAAACAAGTCAAAACCCTTTTTTTATAATTCAAATTCAAATAGAAATGAAGGTATGGTGGTTAGGTATGGGATTTGACTTTGTTTGACCTTTACCTCTCTTTCTTTTCTCTCTCTTTCCCTCACTTCTGAGCTCCGGCAAAAAAAGAAGCAGCAGCAACACCATTTTCTCCATTTTCTCTTCTCTTTTCATTTCTCATTAAACCCTCATTCAAACCCTACTCAAATCAACACTTTTCCTTCACAAATCATGGAAAAAAGATGAGCTTTTGGGGTGTTTGGTGGTGGATCTACACACTTGAGGAAAAAGCAGGGATTTTTGGTGTTTCATAAGGTGTTTTGAAGGTATTAACTCACCCTTAGCACCCCTTTTACATAACTTGTAGTATTTCTAGCAAAATATCACATTTTATGCATGTTTTGTGCTATATCAAGGGATTTAGTGAGGTTGTGATAAAAATTAACTTTTTATGGCTTGATTAGCTTGGTAATGTGATATTAGTGTGGTTTTAGACTTGGGGTTGTTTCAGGTTTCAGAAAAATACCCTAAAGTATCATTTTAGTGCAAAGTGTGTTTTTTTAACTTGAAATTGGGTTCTGTTGAAAATGCTACTACCCGGGGTGTTTCAGAATAAAATTGTAATTACTGGGATATACACAGTATGTATGTAGTGCACACACCAAACCCGGGGGCCCACCTCCCAACCAAGGCCGCCGGAAAAAGACTTCTGGCCGCAAATTGCGGATAGATGAGGGATTTGTGGGTTGGGGTTTGGGTGATGGGTGTCTGCTGCTGTGTGGAGTATTATGGTATATTTATTTTTATAAAACTCTTTCTGTATGAAAATCTGGGACCTATTACCCTATTTTCCGTATTTTAAATCTTCGCGACACACGTGATACGTGTGTGGGTTTGGGTTTTGCTGCGTATCGCGACGCGTCAGGTTAGCTTCAGGAGCGTGATCACATGTTTTAGCGTATCGCGCACACGCACGCTTGGTTTGCAACGCGGGTTTCTAGTTTGACCTTAATATTGCGTTTTTGGTGGATTTGAGCTTATGTGTGATATATTGTGTAAATCTAGGTTCGCAGGCGAGTGAGACAGACGCTGCGAAGAAGGGGAAACAAGTCGTCGGCTACACTTAGCGCGAGACTTTGGTGAGTAGATTTAACAACTACGGGGATATCGCCCGCATGGCGTTCTACGTCAGGGGCTGATAGGACTTTATAGCTACACATTGCATTTACCTACATTGACTGTTCATGGATACTGTTGTTGCATACTGCATTCCCTGCTATATGTATGAAAACTTGGAATTGATAGAACACCGCACTATTACTAACGGTTTATGTTGCACGAGCACTAATCTGCATGTTACACACACACCGTTAGTAATTGCCATGACACCCTCACTGTAGAATTGCCATGATCATTATACTGTAGTTCATTACACCTATGATTCGATATGATTTTCATAGAAATTGGAAGCCGCATGCTGTCTTGAAAACTGAAACTATCTTAAGAAAGGCGGTTTCTCCCTTGTACCTATATTATGACTTGATGTACATAGCATATCGTATTTGATCTACTCGTTGGTGTTGGATTTTTATGTGATTTATGGTTTTGAGGACCGTGGAATTTTTTAAGAAAAGATGCACTATTTGAAAACCCGGTTCCTCGTGATATGATATTTTGGTGCATCCACCACGCGTTTTCTCGGTGCTGAGACTGTAGGGTTCCTAGGCACACTCAAGAGGTTCCACAAGGCATCAACCATGCCGAATTCAAATTTTATGTGCCGAGAAACCCTAATATAGATCGTTAACTAGAGGATAAGGCGAAACAACAAGCAAGCAAACTACTTTGCTACTAAGTGAATGGAAATACAACCTTTGTAGATCCGGTCCTCCACTTCTAAAGCTCCATGTTGACGTTCCTCCGCTGCGATCATCGGATCCCGGACTCTAGCGATGGTTTCGTCGGAGAAATGATCGGGCTAGGTCATTGACTTCGAGGCCGAAGATGATCTACGTCGGGGAGACTCAAACTCAAGCTATTCCTTCACTTGGTCAAAAACTTTGTGAAGAGAACACCCTATACTACATGGCAAGTAGTAGAAGATGAAGAAATAGGAAGTGGGTTCACTTTAGAATTGGATTTCCCACTCTTTTTCCGATGGCACCATTGGAGCTAGCAAGTTTTTGTGAGCTTGATGAAGGAGAAGAAGAAGAAAAGAATTAAAAGAATAATATGAAACTTATCCTTTAAATCATGGCACCATGGTTGAGTTAAGCCTTCATGCTTAACTCATGTAGAGAATTAACCAAAGCATTAGGTTAAGGGTTGGGTTAACTAATATCTTAAACAAATGACAAAAGAGTTGACTTTGTCAATGTTTATCAAGCTTCATGAAGCTTGATAACTTTGACCAAAGTCTTACTCTTTTGTTTTTTGTTAGGAAAATAGTAAACCCTAATTTAACCTTGATTTGGTTCAAGTCTCATACACACAACTTGTTTATATCATCAAGCATGATACAAACATGTACACTTGCATATATCACATATAAACAATGTGCACATTCAAGTGAGAAAATCAATCTTAAGTGAACCAATACTAGTTAATGTAAAGTAATATATAATTATACATTAAATCATTAAATCAACACTTGATTTAACGATCCGGTCATATTTTATATAACCGACTAATATCAATAGTAACAACTTATCGAATCAACACTTGATCCGATAACCCGGCTATATCGCATACAACCGATCAATGTCACAAATCGCGAGAATAGAATACAGTATCACATTCTGGTATTATTCTCGGTCCCGCACATATCTAATATGCGCTCCTATTTCGTTTCGCTTGAGCCAGGAAACCCCTGTGTAGGACTCTAAAAGACTCGTCAATACGCCGGCAGTAGGTGATGATCATATCAAACACCCACAAGCCGCAAGCAGTCTCCTAAACGTAACGAACACCCGGGTATTGAGCGATCAGAAGATCAACGAGCTAGCCCCCTCACACTCCTGTGAATCCAACCAGTAACATTACCGTACAGTCCGGTCTGTTCGTCTGATATGTCGCATATCTCGTCTAGGGGTGGTAAACGTCAGACCCCAATAACTCGATAAGTCGTGTCGATATGAGGCTCATAAGGGGTCGAGAAACTACTGGTAACACTTCCCAGTAAATCCCTAAAATAGCCTTGGCCAAGGACTTCCTGTTATAGCCAATCGAGCACGGCGCAACATCAACTACCTATACCGGGAGAGACGAAACCCCTCCTATCGCTCATTGCCTCCATGAGACTCGGGACTGTACCCAAAAACCACCGTTTTGCACGCCCTCTTTGACGTGGTAAGGTGGAAATCAAAGCACAGTGGGAATCATACAAGACTCTATGACGATCTCGGGTCTACAGACTAACCTGTACCAGTGTCACAAGTGAACTTCCATCTGACGTAAGGTATAATACCATCTGGGAGTTCTCGGCGAGTCCGTCCAGTGTACCCAGTCTCCACTGAGCACCCGTACACCATCCTTGATGTCAAACACAGATGGATATGGGATCATCCATCGCCCATCATATGGGTCAAGATGCGTATACGCTAGTTTACTCTGGTGCATCGATGCCCTGTCTCGATACACCCACGACTAGGGACCTTGAAAGATGTACTTATGGACTACCATGTCCCCACTAGTATGATCTGCATCATAGTCCAGGTTGTCAAGTACACATCCTAAGGGCTTTACCAACATATAACAGAGAGACAATCAGAGTACACGTTAAGGTAAAGAGCAACGAGATAGCATACTATCATGTCGTGCAAGAAAGTCCTCCCTATATATGTCCCAGCATCCACTACAATATACATCCTATGTATAGTAATGGCCTCTAGGGCATACATATAACTAACAATCTCCTACTTGCACTAGGGCCATCTGTAGCAGTAGTTGCAGTATCTAATACTCAACCATCCCATATGAGTCTCTCTCTGGTAAAAAGCCTTTGTGAGTGGATCCGCCGTGTTGTCCTCTGAGTCTACTCTCCTTACCTCGATCACCCTGGAGATCAACTATATCAATGATCAGGAGATGCTGCCCAAGAATACGTCTGGGTCACTGATGGGACCGGGGTTCCTTGGCCAAAGACACACTTCCATTGTCACACAATGGTAGGAACCTAGTTCATCTCATGAACCAGTATACACCCAGAGAGACTCTTTGGTAGCATCTTAAGTAGCGATGTATCCAGCCTTTATCGTCTAGTATGCCACGGTATCTAGCTTGGAACTCTTCCAACATACCGTCCCTACACTAAGGGTAAAGACAATGCCTGTGACTGACATTCAGTCGTCCTTATCACCCTGGAATCTTTCCAGTGATTCTCCCCAGGATCGATTGATACCATCTCACTACAACTAGTGAGTATCCTAATATCCAATTAGATCTATCTCATAGATCCAAAACCTAGGATTTAGCAGGTATCACTTTGATCCTATGTGGAGAATCATTTGTGATAAGAGGAGATTGACCGAGCGTAGCATAGGAAACTCATTCCCCATCAAGAGTATGTCATCCACGTACTCTACGAGGATCACCACCATACTCCCTACTACCTTTTTGTATATATAGGTTCATCTACCATTTTGATGAAGTCAAACTCTTTGACTACCACATCAAAACAGACGTTCCAACTCCGCGATGCCTGCTTTATCACGTAAAACATCTAGCACACGTTTCCGCAGCTCCCACTGTCTACGAAGCCCTCTGACTGTGTACTTACAGACTCTCTCTTCTAAAACATCATATAGAAAAGCAGACATGACACCCAACCGCCAGATATCGTAGTCATGGTATGTAGCCGTAGCAAGTAGGATCTGGATAGACTTAAGCATAGTTACTTAGAAAAGGTTTCATTATAATCCATACCTGGTCAATGATGCAAATCCTTTAACAAGTCTAGCTTTGAAAGTCTTAACTTTTCCATGTACACCAAGTAATCTTCTCAAGATATACTTGCTCCTGATGGGGATTTAACATTTCAGATAAAGCAACCAAAGTCCATACTTTGTTGGTGTATAAGGATTCCATCTCAGATCGATAAGCATCCAGCCATTCTTACAGAGTCCTACTCCTGATGGCCAGCCCGAAACTAGTTGGGTCATCATCTCATGATGCAATCCTTGCTCCCACTGTCATAGAGAAACCGAATTATCTCTCAGGTGGGTGAGGAACCCTACTAGATCGGCGGAGAGGCTGAGGTTCGTTGGTTGCTATTGAATCCTTTGGATCTACCAAATCATCAGCTGCAGTTTGTATAGCTGGAACTCTTTCCAGTTCTACCTCTTGTCCACAAATTTCTTCATAAGAAATTCCCTTTCACAAAGGTGGCATGCTGAGTAACAAAACATCTTTTGTTCCTCGGTTAGGTAGAAGATATTCCCTTGCGTATGTTTAGGATATCCAACAAAATCTACAGTACTGACTTTGCCTCGAGCTTGTCCGGATTTTGCCTTTAGACATAGGCCAGACAACCCCAAATCTTAACAAACTTAAGATATGGGCTCTTCCCTTTCCATATCTCATATGAAGTGGTAGGCAACTGATTTGATCGGAACCCTATTCAATAGGTATGCAACTTCATAAGTGCATAACTCCCAAATGGAAATAGGAAACTCAGTATACTCATCATAGAGCACACCATATCATATAGGGTGTGATTGCTCCGCCCCGATACAACGAAGTGCCGTGGTGTAAGCGGAGGAATAATGCTGAGAGAGAATCTCATTCTTAGAATAGTCCAGGAATCCCGTGCTCAAGTATTCTCCTCCTTGATCACATCAAAGGACATAATACTTATACCCATTTTTGGTTTTCTACTTCTAAATTATATTCTGTGAATATCTCAAAAGCTTCGGACTTGTGTTTCAACAGGAACATATGTCTGAATCTCGAGAGATTATCAGAGACTGTAATGAAGTACAAAGAACCGGTCTTGGCATGTGTAGACAGGGGACCCTCATACATCAATATGTATCATCCCAAGAGTTCACTAACTCTTTCTCTGTTTCCTATAAACAGATCTATTGTCATCTTATCTTTGTGACATGACTGGCAAGTTTCACTAGATGTAAATTCAAACTGATTTAAATATGCATCTTAATGTAACTTTAGCTAGTCGGGTCGCATTGATATGACCTAGTCTACAATACCTCAAGAAGGATTCGTTTATTTCTGAACTCTTCCTCTTGTGTGTGTTCTGTATACTAAGAACTGTAGTTTGATTTAGAACGTTAATGCTGTTAGATAGCGTGCCTGAACCGATCAACTCTTGATTTAGGAAATGTTCAAAACATTATCCAACAATACAAAATTATATCCTTCTTTATCTAAATAAAGAGACTGATATGATTTTGTATATCAGGTTTGGTATCTAATAACATTTGTTCAGAATCAATGTATTCTGGTAATACAGGGTGACAGTGACCAACAGACTTGGCTGCAACACTTGCACCGTTTTCTGTCTCATAAAACTTATCACCCGTTCTCAGTTCTCTACCTTTCTGTAGCCTTATATAACTGATTACATATCTGGGATCCTGAACCGGTATCAAATACCCAGGACGCAGAGGATACTGAGAAACAGTTCTTTGTAATGAACACACCCGAAGGAGATGCATCTCATGCACTTTCTTTGTTTGGGCGGCATGGGAATCCTGGTATTCCCCTAATTCCTGCTCGGTCTTATAACAATTATAAGTTGGAGCGGGACCAACGTTCCCCAGCTCAGTATAACAAGCGGGTTCGGTCAATACATCCATATTATTATCTTGATTAAGGCGTGACATGGTCGCTACCTGGAGAGAGAGAAGAAAACACTCTGCGTGCGCTCTTGCACGATCAGATTGGTTATTATTTTATCTAATCAGGATGGCTCCCCCTGTTTTTATCAAATCTTCCTTCAAATCCTAAAAGGAAAGACTATCCGGGATTAATTACACTCTACAAGTTCGCCAATTTTTCAGCCAGGCCAGTGTCAGTACTTTGAGGGAGGTTCCCCGTGCTTTCGCACGGACATAATTAAAGTAAACCTCGTTTTCCCATAGGCATAACCCCGTTGACACCTTTCTAGACACCTACTTGATCGGCTAATTGTAATGTGTAAAACTCTCCCAAGAGTAACAATTACTCGCAGTGGGTATCGGGATCCAACTATCTCATAGAAGGTATGCAATCTCATTGCAAATTTCAACACTTAAAATTCCCGATAATTTTGCCCCTAGCATCCTATGACCTTGACGGAGGTCAACAAACCATAGGCTACTAGTCAAGTTCAACCCGTCATTTCTTGATTGAATCAAACCCACCCGCACGACCCTTGACGGAGGTCAACAAGGTCGTACGACTACCCTAATCCAATCTGCATCATATGCATAAGCAGATAAATACTAGTTAGCTACCGCACACTACGCCTTGACGGAGGTCAACAAACGTGGCACGAATACTAAGTAGGACTTATCTGAAATGACGGAGGGCTACGACAGGTTTTTCTGAAAACCTATTGCGTAATGAACTTGTTATCGTTGTAGAATCAAATAATTTTAAAATGGAGTGTTTTTTAGGCTTTTCTAGTTTGCTAAAGGGGTCACTCCTGGTGAAGGGATCGTCGGCCCTTTCCTCATCGAATAAGGTGCAGGATATATCATATATACCGCTGTGCAAAGCAAGAACTATAGGAGCAATCAAAAGGCAAACCGAGGGGTGTAGCATCTGCCAGTCATTGCTAAAGGGGTCACTCCCGGTGAAGGGATCTCGGCCCTTTCCTTATCGAATAAGGTGCAGGATGTTCTACAAGGAACACCGCGATGCAAAGCAAGATCTGTAGCTACCTTTTTTTTTTGAAAATTCGATTCCACAACATCTTTTAGGTTTCTTTTCTTTCATTAATCATATTAATGAAGTCCCATCATTTAAAACACCTAAACATAACAGATAAATACGACGTACACTTATGCCATCCGTATTCGCCTCGATGTCCCCTCGTGCACCGTTAGGTTAGGTAACTAACGACAGAGTGGGGCAGGGCTAGCGCGAGTGCAAAACATAAGTAACGTCTATATAATATATCATATATACTATATACAGTATCCATCACAACATATCAAATGATCACATCACAGATATCGCAGCAGAAGAAACATATGAAACATTGGATATACTAGGACGTCCGTGTTTTCAATACGGGCCTGTATAAAACACGGATTCCACGGTCGCGATGAATAGCCAAACCCACACCCTAGACCCTTACGAGAGCGGCAAGCAACCCTACCAATTCTAGAGTTAGGAGACCCGGACTCGACTCCTCGAGTTGGTCTCCCACTGGACTCTAGAACCCGGTTACTTGTGCTCTCCTCCTTGGGTCTATCCTAGTGCGGAAAAGTAAATAATATACAAATGGTGACATCAACTTCAACCCGGAAGTGCCCCAATAAAAGAATATTACATACAATAAATTTTACATGAATGAAAATAAAAACTCTCATCTCACATAAAACCCCCGGCTATTCAAAACGCGACGATCCAATATAACATATCCAGCAACACATAACATCACATGTCATCAACGTAAGTAAATGTGCGCATCCCAATTGTCGTTGACATATAGCAACGAAACCGGCGATATCACATATTACACTTACGGTCAGAGAAAAGAAAGTGTAAAACTACAACAGTTGGAATCCGCAACCCCTTTAGACATCGCATGCCTAACCAAATGAATTCCTTAGACATCGCATGCCTAACAATTATAAACCCCGCATTTTAGTCTCATTATCGAAAACTCTTTTCAATATCAAGTCGGGCAATTCAGCAAGATTCCCGACATCCTGATCGAATGCTCGTCGCAAACTTTAGTAGACGGCCGCACCCCCGGTTGCCGTCGACGAAGTGCACCAAGGCGGAACACCGCTGCCGCGAGCACCCGAACGGATGCTTTCGGCGACGGGGTTCTCCTACAGTCACTTAATCGGGGCTATGGGGCGTGACTGTCTATTAAGTTTACCCGGCGAGTATCCGCGTACGCAACGTGATTGCGACGGACTTTTGATCACATCAAAATTCCGTGGCAACCAATCAAGTGAGACTAAAGTGCTAGATTTATAACATTCATTCAGTTATCTCATAACTACTTGTGGATTCCAAATATTGTATCACATTCCAGATAAATAGACAATGTTAAACTTTCCGATCAAATAATCAAACACCCAAGTTTTCCCGAAAAGATCAACATATGAAATAAGCTTAAAAACATCCACTTCATGACACAGTACCAACGGTCCATCCGTAGAAGGGTCAAGCCAACGCCTCACATGTGGCACGCCGTACTGTCCCAAACCCTAAGGTTCAAAGGGCAGTTCAAGACGGTCACATAATCGAGTTAAGGTTTGTTGTCTTCTAGAGGGTCCATCGCGTTACTTTCACTACTTAGAACGTTCTTAAACTACGGAAAAATCCAACACTTGGAAATTTCCCGGCAGGGGAAAAAATGGGTATTTATATCCAGTAGAACTTTTTAACAGTTTCTAAAATATCCGGAAAAACATAAACGAAGTTAAATTATCCGATCGAATTAACGAGTCCCCAATAAAACCCTAGAAAACTCAACACTTGAGTGGAATTAAAATATTCCCATAAAAAATGACAAGAAAGGGCCTAAGAATAAATATGTGAAGTTTGAGGGACTAATTAACAATTTGGGCCGCGGAACCGCCGCCAAACCCTTGATTGGGCCGCGGAACCGCCGCCAAACCCTTGGTTTGGCCGCGGTTCCGCGGTCTAATTTTTGAGTTAGGGGTCCGTACTTCACAGTAATTCTTATATTTTCCTGCTTAATTTTCTGAGCATTTTTAATTCATAAAAATCCACAGTTTGAAAAAATGTACAGAGAAGGGTTTTGATCGGGGTTTCGGGGTTCGATCGGATCTCTAACTTCGTCTACACTTCGCCTAAAGCTCTAGCTAGGCTCTTATACCACTGTAGGGTTCCTAGGCACACTCAAGAGGTTCCACAAGGGATCTACCATGCCGAATTCAAATTTTATGTGCCGAGAAACCCTAATATAGATCGTTATCTAGAGGATAAAGCGAAACAACAAGCAAGCAAACTACTTTGCTACTAAGTGAATGGAAATACAACCTTTGTAGATCCGGTCTTCCACTTCTAAAGCTCCGTGTTGACGTCCCTCTGCAGCGATCATCGGATCCCGGACTCTAGCGATGGTTTCGTCGGAAAAATGATCGGGCTAGGTCATTGACTTCGAGGCCGAAGATGATCTACGTCGGGGAGACTCAAACTCAAGCTATTCCTTCACTTGGTCAAAAACTTTGTGAAGAGAACACCTTATACTACATGGAAAGTAGTAGAGGATGAAGAAATAGGAAGTGGGTTCACTTTAGAATTGGATTTCTCACTCTTTTTCCCATGGCACCATTGGAGCTAGCAAGCTTTTGTGAGCTTGATGAAGGAGAAGAAGAATAAAAGAATTAAAAGAATAATATGAAACTTATCCTTTTAATCATGGAACCATGGTTGAGTTAATCCCTCATGCTTAACTCATGTAGAGAATTAACCAAAACATTAGGTTAAGGGTTGGGTTAACTAATATCTTGAACAAATGACAAAAGAGTTGACTTTGTCAAAGTTTCTCAAGCTTCATGAAGCTTGATAGCTTTGACCAAAGTCTTACTCTTTTGTTATTTGTTAGGAAAATAGTAAACCCTAATTTAACCTTGATTTGGTTCAAGTCTCATACACACAACTTGTTTGTATCATCAAGCATGATACAAACATGTACACTTGCATATATCACATATAAACAATGTGCACATTCAAGCGAGAAAATCAATCTTAAGTGAACCAATACTAGTTAATGTAAAGTAATATATCAAATATATAATTATACATTAAATCATTAAATCAACACTTGATTTAACGATCCGGTCATATTTATATAACCGACTAATATCAATAGTAACAACTTATCGAATCAACACTTGATCCGATAACCCGGCTATATCGCATACAACCGATCAATGTCACAAATCGCGAGAATAGAATACAGTATCACATACTGGTATTATTCTCGGTCCCGCACATATCTCATATGTGCTCCTATTTCGTTTCGCTTGAGCCAAGAAACCCCTGTGTAGGACTCTAAAGACTCGTCAATACGCCGACAGTAGGTGATGATCATATCAAACACCCACAAGCCGCAAGCGGTCTGCTAAACGTAACGGCCACCAGGGTATTGAGCGATTAGAAGATCAACGAGCAAGCCAGCTCACACTCCTGTGAATCCAACCAGTAACACTACCGTACAGTCCGGTCTGTTCGTCTGATATCTCGCATATCTCGTCTAGGGGTGGTAAACGTCAGACCCCAATAACTCGATAAGTCGTGTTGATATGAGGCTCATAACGGGTCGAGAAACTACTTGTAACACTTACCAGTAAATCCCTAAAATAGCCTTGGCCAAGGACTTCCTGTTATAGCCAATCGAGCCCGGCTCAACATCAACTCCCTATACCGGGAGAGACGAAACCCCTCCTATCGCTCATTGCCTCCATGTGACTCGGGACTGTATCCAAAACCACCGTCTTGCACGCCCTCTTGGATGTGGTAAGGTGGAAATCAAAGCACAGTGGGAATCATACAAGTCTCTATGACGATCTCGGGTCTACAGACAAACCTGTACAAGTGTCACCAGAGAACTGCCATTTGACGTAAGGTATAATACCATCTGGGAGTTCTCGGCGAGTCCGTCCAGTGTACCCAGTCTCCACTGAGCACCCGTACACCATCCTTGATTTCAAACACCGATGGATATGGGATCATCCATCGCCCATCATATGGGTCAAGATGCATATACGCTAGTCTACTCTGGTGCATCGATGCCCTGTCTCGATACACCCACGACTAGGGACCTTGAAGGATGTACCTATGGACTTCCATGTCCCCACTAGTATGATCCGCATCATAGTCCAGGTAGTCAAGTACACATCCTAAGGGCTTTACCAACATGTAACAGAGAGACAATCAGAGTACACGTTAAGGTAAAGAGCAACCAGATAGCATACTATCATGTCGAGCAAGAAAGTCCTCCCTATATATGTCCAAGCATCCACTACAATATACATCCTATGTATAGTAATGGCCTCTAGGGCATACATATACTAACAGAGACGTGTGCCTGAAACCCGATTCGTGGAGTGGATGATCTGTTTGCGGGTTCGTGGTGGACCCGGTATGGTTCCCCTCGGCAAGATGATCGATGGACTTTGCCGATTGAGCCTGGAGGTGGGCGAGTACCTACCGGTGATTGGTTGGACCTGGCGGTTATCCGGGGGATACTGACCAGAGTCGAGAGATGGATGCGGGAAGATCTGTACTACCGGGGCCGAGGGTCGATACCACAGCCGGAGCCCGTGGGCTGATCCGGACTTACGGAGCCCGATGAATGAGGATTTGCGTGTCGATGCTAGACACGAGTATTTATGATATTTTGGGTGCCGATGTTGGGCACTCGTGATTCTCAGAGATGTACAGGATTTGAGGGCCGAGGAGAGTGCCGGCGCCTGAGTTTATTTGGGATTTGGGTGCAGCTTGGGCACTGACTATTTTTCCACGATTGATATTTCATGTAGATGTTGTTTATCCCATGCTAAGCAGTGATTATCATGTATCTCATCCTGTAGTTATTTTACCTGACAGAGCATTTGCATGATTATTGCACTTACTGCTTGTCGCATATAGATTTACCTGCTGCCATATGATAGCGTAGCGCAGTACGTGCATGCTCGTGATTACCTTTTTATGTTATCTCTATTCACGAGTTGGCAACTCACCCCCATTGTGCCACAGTATTTGCAGGTTTCCCCTCAGAGTAGTCGCGGCAGGCTGCATTTTTGCATCTTTTGGCTACAGATACCATTACAGTTGGTGCGAGAGCTATTTTGCTATATAGGTGGGTTGTGGTATCTAGTTACTTTTACTGTACACACTTTTGTATCTAGTATTCTCCATCTACCATATATGTACTTGACTTAGAGACAGTGTGAGGACGATGATGTATATTTTTATATTCTGGTGTCGAACTCGTGGGAGCCGACTTTATATTTGCAGTTATTATTCTGGGATGTTTACTTATTGCTCATTCTTTGCTACGGCGTCGTATATTACTCTTGTGGTGATGGTTTCCGCCGTTGGGCGTGATTGCTCTCGGTTTGGGATGCTTTGTTCATTATATCTCATTTTCACTTATATCCTGTTTTTACCCGATTTTCGAGGTTACTTTTACAAAGGAAATGCTGCCAAAATTATTATAAGGATAATTTAACTTTAAAAAGAAACCTCATTGAACTAATTAAGCTTTTCTAAATGTTTTAATTAAATGTTTTAACACTCGCTACTTCTAAATGGTTTTGATCTCTGGGTTCGGCTTACTTAGTCGCGTTACGCCTGTAGACGTTTCGTGGTTAAGTGCCTGTCATGTGTCAAGGTATTCGGGTCGTGACATTATCCTACAATACAAAATTATATCCTTCTTTAATAATAAAGAGACTGATATTATGTTGTATATCAGGTTCGGTATCTAATAACATTCGTTCAGAATCAATGTATTTGGTAATACAGGGTGATAACTGCCGACATACTTGGCTGCAACACGTGCACCATTTTTAACTCTTAAAACTTATCACCCTTTCTCGGTTCTCTACATATCTGTAGCCCTATGTAACAGATTTCATTTGCGAGATCCTGATCCGGTATCTCATACCCAGGACGTAAAGGATACTGAGAAAACAGTTATCTGTAATGAACACACCCGAAGAAGATGCATCATCATGTACTTTCTTCGTTTGGGCGGCACGGGAATTCTGGTAATCCCCTATTTCCTGCTCGGTCTTATAACAATTATAAGTTGGAGCGGGACCAATGTTCTGTTAGTTATATGTATGCCCTAGAGGCCAGTATTGTACAGATGATGTATATTATATTAGATGCTTGGACATATATAGAGAGGACTTTCTTTCTCGACATAATAGTATGCTATCTGGTTGCTCTTTATCTTAACATGTATACTTGTCTCTTGATACTATCTTATGGTTACATGTTGGTAAAGCCCTTAGGATGTGTACTTGACTACCAGGACTATGATGCAGATCATACTAGTGGGGCCATGGTAGTCCATAAGTTCATCCTTTAATGTTCCTAGTCGTTGGTATATCGAGACAAGACGTCGATATACCAGAGTAGACTAGCGTATACGCTTCTCGACCCATGAGATGGGCGATGGATGATCCCATATCCATTGGTGTTTGACATCAGAGATGGTATATGGGTGTTCAGTGGAGACTGGGTACATTGGACGGACTCGCCGAGAACTCCCAGATGGTATTATACCTCGCGTCAGACGGTAGTTCTCTGGTGACACTTGTACAGGTTAGTCTGTAGACCCGAGATCGTCATAGAGTCTTGTGTGATTCCCATTGTGCTTTGATTTCCACCTTACCACGTCCAAGTGGGCGTACAAAACGGTGGTTTTTGGGTACAGTCCCGAGTCATATGGAGGCAATGAGCGATATGAGGGGTTTCTTCTCTCCCAGTATTGGGGGTTGATGTTGCGCTGTGCTCGATTGGCCATAACAGGGAAGTCCCTGGCCAGGGCTGTTTTAGAGATTTACTGGTAAGTGTTACCATTAGTTTCTTGACCGGTTATGAGCCTCATATCGGCATGACTTATCGGTTATTGGGGTCTGACGTGTACCACCCCTAGACTTGATATGCGACATATCAGACGAGGAGACCAGACTGTACGGGAAGTGTTACCGTCAGGTTTTTGCAGGAGTTGGAGTGGGCTTGCTTGCTGATCTTCTGATCGCTCAATACCCGGGTAGCCGTTACGTCAAGCTAGTACCGCTGACAGCTTGTGGGTGCTTGATATGATCATTACCTACTGCCGGCGTATTGATGAGTCTTTAGAGTCCTACATGGAGGTTTTACTGGCTCAGGCAAAACGAAATAGGAGCGCATATGTGATATGTGCGGGACCGAGAATAATGCGTGAATGTGATACCGTATTCTATTCTCGTGACTTTTTGTATCGGTCGGTTATATGTAATATAGTCGGGTCATCGAATCAAGGGTTGATTCGATAAGACGATACATTGGAAGTTAGCTGGTTATATGTGATATAGCCTGATTATTAAGTCAAGTGTTTATTTGATAATTTAGTTTATAATTGTATATGAGATATACGAATTTACATTAACTAACATTGGTTCACTTAAGCATTTGTTTTTCTCACATGTGCACAACTTTAATATATATGTGTTATATATTAAATTTTTTTTTCTTTTTGTATCATGGTTGTTGATACATATTACATGGGTGTACAAGACTTACACCATGTCATTTGTGATATTAGGTTTTAATATTTAAAGTAAAAACAAAATAAGTCGAATATTAGTATTATGCATGAAGCTAGTGGAAGCTTATGGATGCATTGACTAAGTCTATTGCTTTTGTTTTACTTAAGATATTAGTAACCTAACCATCACAATTAGCCATGGTTATGTCTCTAAATGAGTTAGTATATGATACTCACTCACCATGGTTCACTTACTCACTTGATCATTATTCATTCTCATCTCTTTGTTCATCTTCTTCCTCAAGCCAAAAGAAAAGGTTTCTAGGGTTGATAAAAGTGAGAAAGTATTGTTAGATAAATAATTCTAAGGTGTGCCCACTTCCTATTTCATCATCCTCTACTAGACTAGCACTTTTTTCACGTCCCGAAAGTACGCAACCCGACCTGCACTTAAACTACTTGAGGCGTACGTAATCTAAGTAAGCCGAAAACCCAGAAATCCAAACCAAGGAAAGTAGTAGAGTGAAGGAAAAACCATTTTTAAATCAAATAGTTTGCAACACATGCCGAAATGTGCAATTTAAAATCACAAGTCTTTTCTAAAAATTTCGGCAGAGTTTCCTTTGTAAAAACTGACCCCAAACGGGTACAAAACCTGATAAAGCATATATAATGAATAAAGGCATTCCCAAGCGGGAGCTAGCTCTTCGTCAATCGTCGGTCACAACCACGCAAGCAATATAATATACAACGCCAAAAGGCGAGGATCACAAAAGAAAAGGGAACTCAAAACAGCATGAAATCCATAGAAATACAACGCGCGACTCTAAGGTCGAATGAATAAGCAACACTGGTCTCTATCTGAAATAAATACATGTTTGGTTGATGGAACTTCTAGATACAACAGAATAATAACATACAAAGTATACTGATGGTCACGATACAAGTGAACCCACCTACTAGCAAATCACCCGGAAATGGAAGTAGTGCCAGCAAAGCTGTAATGAAACCTGTACGGCAAAACCTGCAAGAAACTGTGGCACAACGGGGGTGGGTTGCCAACTCGTGAATAGAATACATCTACGAACATGAATCGCATGTATGACGTAATCCTAGGTCATACGATCATACTATATCCTCAAATATATAATCTGCAGCCTATAAAAATGGCTAGGGTATACCTCAAAACAACTGTAATACTAAGTTCCCGTGTCAGTGCCTCAGGTAGCAATATATCGTATGGATGAAGTATGAATGCATGAAAACAGAGTACATGTAAACGAAGAAACTGCTTTCATAATTTTGTGAGATTTCTGTATTTTCAAAACAATGTATCATAAATGAAATCAGTATAAACCGTGTCTAGCATCGACACAAAACATAAATCCAAATATCTTAATATCTCATGCTCCGGCTACCCGGACTGACCTAGATCATCAAATCTCAGTACCTTGATATTTCAAAATCTTAATGTATCAATCTCACTATCTAGGACGCCTTCAGTCCAGACCGGCCCCTACCATCATTCTCAAGACCACGACGGTATCCTCTGGATATCCGACGCGTCGGGTAAAATCACCGGTCTGTAGTGCTCTCCTGCCAGGCTCATCGTCTACTACTCGAACTTCTTGCCCCGGGGTACCTTAACGGGCCCACCATGTACCCTAAACGGTTCATCCAACTCCTCGAATTGGGTCTCGAAATCCATCAGCAAACTTATGGTGGACGACTTATACATCATGGGAAAACCGCACTTTTCATTTAAAAAGAGAGAGAAAAGAAGTTTATAAACGTTTTTGCGGTTTTTCCCCCAAATCTAGGAAATCTCTTGAAAATCCGAATCCAAATCCTCAATAGCATGTAAACAGTGAATATAGGTATAAAATCCATGAATGCGACATAACAGTGAATAATAACATGCATGAAGCAGCACGTAATAACTACAATGTCTAAGCTAGCGTATAAGGCAAGTACACAAATATCATGTCTAAACTATTAGCTAACAAGCTATGTCAATGCAATAGTATTTTCTAAGTGTACGTGATATGGCAATTACCGATGAAGATGTGTGTGAGCCGGCAAGTAAGTGTACGTGGTACATACGCATCATCGGTAATGGTGCTGGTGTCCTAGCATCATGATATCAAAAATGGAATATGAAATCACAAAAACTAAATTATGGAAAATTCTAAAATAGGGTATTTTATGGAATTTTGCCATTTTTAAGTTTTTGTGATTAATTATATGCTAATTTAGTGCTAATCACGATTAAAAATTGCTAATCGGTTTTTTAGCATTTTTGTGCAAAACATGCACATATCATTTTTCTTACACTTGTGCATTTCTATCTTGTTTGTTTTGGGGTTACTATTTGAGTGAGAAAGGAATTTGGAGAAAAGAAAAGAAAAGAAAAGAAAAGAAAAGAGAGGCATGGGCATGTATTAGGTATGGGGGAGCTTGACCTTGGAACTCTTTCTCCCTCCCTCTCACTTCCCTCATCTCTCCCTCACCCTCTTCAGCTCCAGCAGCTACTGCTGCCCCTCCTTATCCCCCTCTTCAACTCCTCAAATCACCTCTAAAACAACTCCAAAACCCTATCTGCATTTAATAAAATATGAGTTCTCCAGTGGTGCCATTTGAAATAACCCGAATCGCGGTGTTTTGAAAATAAGGGCTACGGGGTTTTTAAGAAAAGATAAGTCCTTTGAAATTTCCGTTGAATCCCTTGAACTGTCTTTTAAAATACCCGCGATCCGTTAGTTTTTGAAATAGGTAGGAATCTCATCTAGTCTGACAACTACACTAAACTATACAGCTGAACTAACAAGCTGAATTAAGGGTAAGGAAACCTCCTAACATCTGAATCGATACATATACATATATATATATATATATATATATATATATATATATATATATATATATATATATATATTAGTCTGTGATTCCACCTCAATAGTATCACATCCGATACAATATCTATAATCAGGCATCCCAAGTTGAGAGTGCGGATAAATCATCAATATATAGCTCGTACGTAAATCCGTCGTACGGCATCCCCAAATCTGGGTACGGGTCAATATCATATTCATCATATTATTCCTCTGGTATCCTCTTTATCAACGATCATAATCCGGGGTACTGATCTATGTCTAATACAATACTAATATCATCAATATAATCATGATCTGACTGCTGATCTACAGCCTCATACAAACCAATGTCATCACCACGTATCATCATAAAAAGGTATACATCGCCCAATACGGCCTATTAATAATTATCTTAACATATCATAACTCCTATCACGATCACATGTCGACCATTTCATTTATATCACTATTCATATGGTATCGTCGTCCGAAGATCCGCTATAACATCATGACGTATCTCAAATACGAATCCTGCCATATCACCGATCTCACGGTCTCAAATCAAAACTCATCGACTCACCTCAAATCCCAAACACTATCCTCAAATCCGGTATATGATCACATAGTCCCATACCCATGTGAACACATGAAAATATATTCCCATATACGCACATATGAAAGAAGAATGTATGCAAGTATGGGTGTGTGTGTATGTGTGGTGCAACCACTACTCTAGGGTTTCGCATCACTAACCAATCCAATCACACCTAGAATCCATCTTTATCATCAATACATCTCAAACAATGTATAATCAATATATGTGTGTATACGTATTCGTATACATCACCACAAACTGTGGGGGTGCTATACGCTATCCACCCGACTTCTCCCCGTAGATATAAATCTACTCACCTTGCTTCCTGTGTGCCGATGCCGATGTCGCCATCTTTATCTTCAATGCCTCGACGTCACGTGGGGTACCTATAGGGATATCACAAACTATAAAGCACATGAAAATCATATCGGAAACCAAAACGACACACGCTACTCTCATAGGTAAAACCCTATAGTCTCGCATACAAACACGATCAATAACCCTTTGTCGTTGACGTTCAAACACCACCCGACAGAAAAGAATCACCAAATACCAAAATCCATGCTAAAACAAGTCGTAAAACATGCGCCAACACAAGAAAACTACCCGAGATTCTATCCTAGATGGAATCAGTCAAAATTGCACATGCCAAGGGTCAGTTTACTGGAAATATGGCCCAGAAACAGAAACAAAAACGAGGGGGTTCCAACCTGGTCTGGCCGTAAATTGCGGCGAGAAGGGATTTATTTGCGGCCTGGGGAAGGAAATACGGGCTATGGTTTTGTGTGGTGGTTCCAGGGTGCCTGCACATCTCACTGTCCAACCAAAATTATTTTCAGAAGGCTCGGGTGATAGCAGATCTCAAAACACACTCACAGAATTACAGTTTTTCCCGATATCGATTCTATAAATCCGTATTCTGGGTTTTTGTCTCTGGTTTATTCCCTTGTAATATCCCAATAGGGGTTGTAGTCTCTAATTACACCTTAATTCATCTTTGATTTCAGAACAAACCCTAAACCCTAAATTGAATTTTCCAAAGTCCATCAAAACTACCCGATATCGATTCAATCTTAACATAGGGGTGTAAGTAATGCTAAAACTAAGCTAATGGTTCAGTATATACCTGGCTGATTCGAATGAGTTTGTTTGTAGTGTAACCGCAATCAGAACGGTGCCGCGTGTAGCTAGACCGAGGTGAGTATGGGTCGTCCTCAGGGAAACGTTGAATATTTTAATCTTACTTTAGATGTGTTGAGAAAGAGAGGAAGGATAAGAATGTTGAGGAATGGTTTCTAGATCTACGTTAAGCACTAATGCAAAATATAGATTTAGATTATTTATGGATGTAGTTAATATAAGAAGGGGCTTGTAGGGTTCGTTAGGATTTAGTAGTTATGGACGATTAATTAAAAGTTACCATTTTTATCCATTAATAGATTTAAAACTAGAACGACGGTGATGCGTGTAGATTAGGGTTTCTGGAGGGAAAAGAAATCCCACTCTTAACCCTTATCTCAACACGGAACTCCTTTCATATCTAGCCTTTACCAAAACAATCATTAATCTAATCTCTAATCGCGGTCGGAACTAACAAAGAATTGTTAGCGCGCCCGATTAGGATGTTAATGATTCTTTTGATAAATTTCATAAACTTTATAGGACTTAAAAAGGGTTTAGGGATGTTCATCATCCATTAGCCTACCCTAATCCTACGAACACTAACAAGCGGAGAATTACTCGCGCATGTTGGGAGAAAAAGAGATGGAGAGAAAATGCATAATTAAACTACAAAGAAATAGAATAGGAAAAAGAGCCACCTTTATTAATCAACAACATTCATTACACTTTGATCCCTTCGAAAATGATTACAAATACTAGTTTGCTTCTCGATCTCTTCCAAGGAGGTAGACGAACAGTTGATGATCAGCCTGGATGCGTGAGCCGTCTTGGACTTCGTGATCTTTTCGGCTTGATGATTTTTCTGAGAGGCTCTCGGTCTTTATTTATAGTCCCAAAGCCAGAAAGTTAGCTTCCAAAATTGGAAGCTAACAGTATAGATTCACCCCCAAAATCCTTATCTCCTAAATCTCCTACCCTGCGGCGGATTCGCGGCCAACAAGGGAGTTTGGCCGCGGATCCGCTGCCAAGGGTCTGGATTACATCATCAAAAGTTTGGGGCTTTCTCCTTGTGACATGTGTCTATCTCTGGTATCTTTGGAAATTTGAAATCTTTTCTTTTCTTCTGCCAGACTTGATTTCTTCATTTTGAGTTTTTAATTAGGCAGATTAGCTTTAACAACCTGATTTCCTTGATTTTAGACCTGCAAATTCTGCACAACAACTTAAATAATATTTAGTAGACTTAGTTCTACTAGGATTAGGTCAATAATAATATTATATACATTTTCCTACCAAATGCTAATTATAATATATCAAAACATGGAAAATAGTATTTTTACAAATAAACCCTCTTATGTATGATATATTATAATAAAGACCTTTTTTAATATGGAAATGGTAGGAAAAAAATTAATAACAAATGTGCAGTTTTATCAACTGAACAAATACCCCCTAACTTATCTTTGATCGTCCCGAGCAAACTAGTTTATTCAAAAGAAGGAGAAAAAAGAAAAAAGAAAGCTAAGCACACTTTCGTAGGCAAACACGATTGCACTGAGCACGTGCAACAAGCCGTTAAACCTCTAGGTGTCCCTAGTAGGAGGACTGTTGTCTTCTGAGGGTTTTCAGCGGATTACACCCACAAAATCCAATAACGAAAGAGAGATGGTGAAATTTACACATAAAGATAAGAACCATAAAAGAAAGACTTTGAAAATAAGAGTTTCCAACTACACTAGCTTTTCAGTTGTCATGAGCCCTATCTTAATAGTCATGAAAAAATGTTAGAAATCACATTATCCCTCAATAAAACATCGTCTTTATTCTTCATTCCTATCTTTCTTCCAAACATTGATCATATACCCCTATGTGTGTGTATAGAACATCCCTACACTCGGAGAATTCAATTCAAGCTATCATACTCTTGTTCATCTACCTTAGTACTTTTTAATTTGATGAATACTTAGGTTTGGTCACACCTTTTCATGCGACCGTTAATACTTCTTGAGGTACTAACCGACCGATTACTCATGTGCTTGCTGATTAGGTGATAATATTTTCCTTGTCTTGCACCACCTAAGGCTTAGCAGTGACTCCCAGACCAGTTGGCCTTAGGGCACTAGGTGAAGAGGCACCCTCGCTATATTTTTTTATTGCTGCCTTGGCGATACAAAACCAGTGTTCATTTTTTTCTTCTCACCATTTTTATATTTTCTTCATTTTTTTAATTTTTATTTTCATTTCTTTCATACTTTGGCTTTTAGACAAGAGCATTTCAAGGTATCCTCTACTATCCCGAGTTTGAAGACGTGTGTAAGTGCATATAGTAGGGTATCAACATTCAAATGTTTGGCTTCCAGAATAGAAATTATTTTTCAGACTTATTTTTATCCTCAGATTAGTGACTTCCATCATCTTACTAACCCTTGGGACAACAGCTCATAACTACTTATTACTAGTTCGTTTAAGAAAACTTCTAATTTTCTTGGTTTTCTTTAACTATTCCTATCTTTCATATATAATTTTTCGCTTTCTATTATTTTATTATCAAAAATTTTTTGTGCTTATATATAGTATAATGCAAAGTATGTATAAATAAGCACAAACCTCCCCCAAACCTGTTTACAGCAGTGTCCTCACTGATGTCATCCGTTAAGCTCAAAAACCTGTAGACTTGGGAGGAAATTATTGTTAGTTGTATGTATGCCCTAGAGGCCAGTATTGTACAGATGATGTATATTATATTGGATGCTTGGACATATATAGAGATGACTTTCTTGCTCGATATGATAGTATGATATCTGGTTACTCTTTATCTTAACATGTATACTAGTCTCTTTAATCTGTCTTATAGTTACATGTTGGTAAAGCCCTTAGGATGTGTACTTGACTACCTGGACTATGTTGCAGATCATACTAGTGGGGACATGGTAGTCCATAAGTACATCCTTCAAGGTCCCTAGTCGTGGGTGTATCGAGACGGGGCATCGATATACCAGTGTAGACTAGTGTATGCGCTTCTCGACCCGTGAGATGGGCGATGGATGATCCCATATCCATTGGTGTTTGACATCAGAGATGGTATACGGGTGCTCAGTGGAGACTGGGTACACTGGACGGACTCGCCGAGAACTCCCAGATGGTATTATACCTCACGTCAGATGGCAGTTCTCAGGTAACACTTGTGCAGGTTGGTCTGTAGACCCGAGATCGTCATAGAGTCTTGTGTGATTCCCACTGTGCTTTGATCTCCACCTTACCACGTCCATGAAGGCGTGCAAAACGGTGGTCTTTGGGTACAGTACCGAGTCACATGGAGGCAATGAGCGATAGGAGGGGTTTCGTCTCTCCCGGTATTGGGGGTTGATGTTGCGCTGTGCTCGATTGGCCGTAACAGGGAAGTCCCTGGCCAGGGCTGATCAGAGATTTGCTGGTAAGTGTTACCAGTAGTTTCTCGACCCGTTATGAGCCTCACATCGGCACGACTTATCGGTTATTGGGGTCTGACGTTTACCACCCCTGGACTTGATATGCGACATATCAGACGAACAGACCGGACTGTACGGTAAGTGTTACTGGTTGGATTCACAAGAGTGTGAGCGGGGTTGCTCATCGATCTTCTGATCGCTCAATACCCGGATGGCAGTTACGTTTAGCAGACCGCTTGCGGCTTGTGGGTGCTTGATATGATCATCATCTGCTACCGGCGTATTGACGAGTCTTTAGAGTCCTACACAGAGGTTTCCTGGCTCTAGCGAAACGAAATAGGAGCGCATATGAGATATGTGCGGGACCGAGAATAATGCGTGTATGTGATACCGTATTTCATTCTCGCGATTAATGTTTCGATTGGTTATATGCGATATAACCTAGTTATTGAATCGAAGATCGATTCGATAAGTCGATACATTGGATACTAGTCGGTTATGTGCGACATGACCGGATCATTGAATCAAGTGTTGATTTAATGATTTAATGTATAATTATATATTTGATATATTACTTTGCATTAACTAGTATTGGTTCACTTTAAAGGGATTTTCTCACTCTATATGCACATTGTATATGTGATATATTTTGTGTGCACTTGATTGTATCATGTTTGATGATACATACTCACTTGGATTTGTGTAAAGACTTAAACCATGTTTAGTGAATGGTTAGGGTTTCATATTTTCACTTAATTATTTATCTTTTCTTTTTTGAGAAATTGATAATTGAAAACAAAATGGTTTCTTTTATCATGAAGCTTGTTGAAGCTTCATGAAGCTTTGACCAAGTGACCACTTTGTCTTCTTCTCCAAACCCTAACCACTCATCTAAACTATAGTTAACTCTCTACACTTGACCATGGTTAGAAGATGATAAGTATTGATTTTATTATTCTTTTTATACAATACTTATCATATTCTATCTTCTTGATCATCTTCTTCTTCAAGAAAAAGCATGCCACCATTAATGGCACCTTGAGCAAAAGTGTGAGAAATCCAATTCTAAAGTGAACCCACATCCTATTTCTTCACCCTTTACCTCTTGCCAAGTAGTATAGGGTATTTTATTCACAAGTTTCACAACTTGGTGAAGTTGGAGCTTGATCTTGTGAAGTCTCGACGTAGATCATCTTCGGCATCGTACCCGACGACTAGTCCGCTCATTTCTCCGATGAAGCCGATGTTAGAGTCTGAGATCTGACTTAGACAGCGAGAGGACGACTACGTGGAGCTAAGCAAGTGAATAACCGGATCTACAAAGGTTGTAGCTTCTTATCTTTAGTTAAGTTGTTAACTAGTTTCATTTTTCGCCTAAACTCTAGTCGACGAATCCGTATTAGGGTTTCTCGGCACTCATAAAATTTGAAAATGGCATGGTTGATGCCTTGTGAGACCTCTTGAGAGTGCCTAGGAACCCTACAGTGGTATCAGAGCCTAGCTAGAGCCTTAGGCGAAGTCTGGACGACGTTTGAAATCCGAACGAACATCGAAACCTATTTCCAAAATGCTCTCTGGAAATTTTCTGAAAATTTGGATTTTTGTCAATTAAAAATATGCAGAAAAATAAGCAGGGTCTTATTTGAATTACTGTGAAAAACGAGGGTTTAAATCGATAAATCCACCGCGGAACCGCGGCACAAGCTTGGCATGTGCGGCGGTTCCGCGGCCGTACTGACCCCTTGTCCAATGATTTCTGCACAGTAATTCATATAATTGAATGCTATATTTTCTGGGTATTTTTTATTGTGACTCTACAGATGAGAATTCTGGGGTTGTATTGGGAATCAAAGATTCGATCGGATTATCAAATTTTGTCTGTGTGTTTTTTCGGATAATTTAAGAATATGTTAAAAAGTTCGACCGGATATAAATACCTAACTTTTCCCCTGCCGGAAAATTTCCAAGTGTTGGATTTTTCTGTGCTTTAAGGACGTTCTGAGTGGTGCAAGTATCGCGATGGTCCCTCTAGAAGACAACAAACCTTAACTCGATTATGTGACCGTCTTGAACTGCCCTTTGAACCTTAGGGTTTGGGGCAGTACGGCGTGCCACATGTGAGGCGTTGGCTTGACCCTTCTACGGCTGGGCCGTTGGTACTAAGGCATGAAGTGAACGTCTTTGAACTTATTTCATGTGTTGAACGGTTTCGGGAAAACTTGGGTGTTCGAATGTTCGATCGGAAAGTTTAATATTTTCTATTTATCCGGAATGGGATACAATAATTGGAATTCACAAACAATTATGAGATAACTGAATGAATGTTATAAATCTAGCGGTTTAGTCTCACTTGATATTGAAAAGAGTTTTCGATAATGGGACTAAAATGCGGGGTTTATAATTGTTAGGCATGTGATGTCTAAGTATTTCATTTGATTAGGCATGCAATGTCTAAAGAGATTGCGGATTCCAACTGTTGTAGTTTTACACATTCTTTTCTGTGACCGTAAGTGTAGTATGTCGATATCGCCGGTTTCGTTGCTATACGTCAACGACAATTGGGGTATGCATACTTACTTACGTTGATGACATGTGATGTTATGTGTTGCTGGATATGTTATATTGGATCGTCGTGTTTGAATAGCCGGGGTTTTTATGTGAGATGAGTGTTTTTCATTTTCATTCATGTAAAAACTTGTATGTAATATTCTTTTATTGGGACACTTCCAGGTAGCGGAAGATGTCACCGTTGATGTATATTATTTACTTTTCGGCATTAGGACAGACCCAAGGAGGGGAGCACAAGTAACCGGGTTCTAGGGTCCAGTGGGAGACCATCTCGAGGAGTCGAGTCCGGGTCTCCTAACCCTAGAATTGGTAGGGTTGCTTGCCGCTCTCGTAGGGGTCTAGGGGTGTGGGATTGGCTATTCATCACAACCGTGGAATCCGTGTTTTATACTGGCTCGTATTGAAAACACGGACGTCCTAGTATATCCAATATTTCATATGATATTTTCTGCTGCGATATCTGTGATTAGATCATTTGATTTGTTCTGATGGATACAATATATAGTATATATGATATATTATATAGACGTTACTTTTGTTTTGCACCCGCACTAGCCCTGCCCTGCTCTGTCGTTAGTTACCTAACCTAACGGTGCACGAGGGGACATCGAGGCGAATGCGGATGGCATAAGTGTACGTCGTATTTACCAGTGATGTTTAGGTGACTTAAATGATGGGACTTCATTAATGTGATTAATGAAAGAAAAGAAACCTAAGATGTTGTAGAATCAAATTTTAAACAAAACAGGTAGCTACAGTTCTTGCTTTGCATAGCGGTATATATGATATACCCTGCACCTTATTCGATGAGGAAAGGACCGAGATCCCTTCACCGGGAGTGACTCCTTTAGCAATAACTGGCAGATGCTACACACTCGGTTTGTCTTTTGATTGCTTCTATAGTTTCTGCTTTGCACAGTGATATATATGATATATCCCGCACCTCATTCGATGAGGAAAGGGCCGACGATCCCTTCACCGGGAGTGACCCCTTTAGCAAAACTAGAAAAGCCTCAAAATCACTCCATTTCAAAACTTCACTTGATTCTACAACGATATCAAGTTCATTACGCTCATGGTTTTCAGAAAAAAAACCTGCGTAGCCCTCCGTCAATTCAGATATGTAATATTTAGTATTCATGCTACGGTTGTTCGGCATGCGTCAAGGCGTAGTGTACGGTAGCTGATTATTACTTATCTGTAGCATGAGATGCGATTGGATTAAGGTATTCGTACGGCGTTGTTTGGCATGCGTCAAGGGTCGTACGGGTGGGTTTAATTCAATCACGAATTGTACGGGTTGAACTTGACTAGCGGACTATGGGTTGTTTGGCATGCGTCAAGGTCATAGCATGCTAGGGGCAAAATATTATCGGGAATTTCAAGTGTTGAAATTTGCAATGAGATTGCATACCTTCTATGAGATAGTTGGATCCCGATACCCACTGCGAGTAAGAGTTACTCCTGGGAGAGTTTTACACATTACAATTAGCCGATCAAGTAGGTGTCTAGAAAGGTGTCAACGGGGTTACGCCTCTGGGAAAATGAGGTTTACTGTAATTAGGTCCGTGCGAAAGAACGGGGAACCTCCCTCAATGTACCGACACTAGCCTGGCTGAAAGATTGGCGAACTTGTAGTGTGTAATTAATCCCGGCTAGTCTTTCCTTTTAGGGTTTGAAGGAAGATTTGATAAAAACAGTGGGAGCCATCCTGATTAGATAAGATAATAACCAATCTGATCTTGCACGAGCATATGCTAAAGTGTTTTCTTCTCTCTCTCTCCAGGTAGCGACCATGTCATGCCCTAATAAAGATAATAATATGGATGTATTGACCGAACCCGCATGTTATACTGTGCTGGGGAACGTTGGTTCCGTTCTTTCTTATAAGAGTTATAGGAATGAACAGGACATAGGGAAATACCAGGATTCCCATGCCACCCGATTGAAGAAAGTACATGTTGATGCATTTTCTTCGGGTGTGTTCATTACAGAGAACTGTTTTTCCATTTGCCCTACGTCCTGGGTATTAGATACCGGGTCAGGATCCCATATATTTAATCAGTTACATGGGCTTAGGAAAGATAGAGAACTTGGAGAAGGTGATAAAGACATTAAAGTTGGAAATGGTGCAATAGTTGCAGCTAAGACTGTCGGGGAATATCACCTTGCATTGCCAACCGGTAATACATTGGTTCTGAACAAATGCTATTACATGCCGAACCTGATATGCAACATTATATCGGTTTCTTTGCTGAGTAAAGAGGGATATAATTTTGTATTACAAGACAATTTTATGAACATTTTCCGTAACCAAAAGTTGGTTGGATCAGACACGTTATGCAATGGCATTTATGTTCTAAATCAATCAACAGTTCTGAGCATAACAAACACACACAAGAGGAAGAGTTCAGAACTGAACGAATCCTTCTTATGGCATTGTAGACTGGGTCACATCAATGCGACACGACTAGCTAAGTTGCATAAGGATGGATATTTAAATCCGTTTGAATTTTCATCTTATGACACTTGCCAGTCATGTCTCAAAGGAAAGATGACCAAAACTCCGTTTACGGGACACGGAGAAAGAGTTACCGAACTCTTGGGACTTATACATAGTGATGTATGCAGTCCCATGTCTACACATGCCAGGGATGGTTCTTCGTACTTCATTACATTCACTGACGATCTCTCTAGATTCGGATATGTGTTCCTGATGAAACACAAATCAGAAGCTTTTGAGAAATTTAGAGAATATAAACAGGAAGTCGAGAACCAAACCGGAAAAAGTATTAAAATCCTTCGATCTGATCGAGGAGGTGAATACTTGAGCAATGAATTCCTGGACTTCCTAAAAGAGAATGGGATTCTCTCTCAGCTGACTCCTCCATATACACCACAGCACAACGGTGTATCAGAACGGAGGAACCGCACCCTATTAGATATGGTGCGCTCTATGATGAGCACAGCTGAGGTACCTATTTCCTTCTGGGGATATGCGCTTGAGACAACCATGGACCTATTGAATAGAGTTCCTACCAAATCAGTGCCTACCACTCCATATGAGATATGGAAAGGGAAGAGACCACATCTTAATTACATTAAGATATGGGGTTGTCCAGCCTATATCAAAAGACAAAATACGGACAAACTCGAGGCAAGATCAGTCTTATGTAAGTTTATAGGATATCCCAAAAATTCACAGGGGTATATCTTCTACCATCCCGAGGAACAAAAGTTGTTTGTTTCTCGACATGCCACTTTCTTAGAAAAAAGATTTCTTATGAAATAGATAAGTGGCATTGAGGTAGAACTGGAAGAGGTTCCAGCGACACAAACTATAACAGAAGACTTGGTAGAACCAGAGGATTCAGTAGTACCCGACGAACCTCAGCCTCTCCGCCGATCTAGTAGGGTTCCTCGCCAACCTGAGAGATAGTACGGTTTTCTCATGGATGGTGGGAGCGAGGATTGCATCATGTAGGATGATGACCCAACTAGCTTCGAGCAGGCCATCACGAGTAGGGACTCAGTGAAATGGCTGGATGCAATGCGGTCCGAGATGGAATCCATGTACACCAACAAAGTATGGACTTTGGAAGTTGCTCCTGAAGGGGTAAAACCCATTGGGAGCAAGTGGATCTTCAAGAAGAAACTTGGTGTAGATGGGAAAGTGGAGACTTTCAAAGCTTGACTTGTAGCAAAGGGTTTTCGTCAAAGACCAGGTGTGGACTATGACGAAACCTTTTCTCCAGTGGCTATGCTTAAATCCATCCGGATCATACTTGCCATCGCTGCATATCATGATTACGAAATCTGGCAAATGGATATTAAGACCGCCTTTCTAAATGGTGATTTAGAGGAGTGCGTGTACATGACTCAGCCAGAGGGCTTCGTAGACAGTGGGAGCAGCGGGAAGGTGTGCAAGCTGCTTAAATCCATTTATGGATTAAAGCAAGCATCGCGGAGTTGGAACATCTGCTTTGACGTAGTTATCAAAGAGTTTGATTTCGTCAAAAACCCAGATGAACCTTGTATCTACAAGAAGGTGGCAGAGAGTAAGGTTGTCTTCCTCGTATTGTACGTGGACGACATACTCTTGATAGGAAATGATATTCCTATGCTGCAATCGGTCAAGCTCTTCTTATCACAAAGATTCTCAATGAAAGATCTTGGTGATGCCTCCTGCATATTGGGAATTAGGATCTATAGAGATAGATCCAAAAGGATTTTGGGATTGTCCCAATCCACGTACATTGACACCATACTAAAGAGGTTTAGTATGGAAGAATCGAAGCGTGGGAACTTGCCCACGATCTCTGGAGTCACTCTCTCCAAAGAGATGTCTCCCAAGACTGATTTGGAGAGAGCTCGCATGCAAGGGATACCCTATGCTTCGGCTGTAGGCTCTATCATGTACGCGATGCTATGTACCAGACCCGATGTTGCATACTCACTAAGTGTAGTGAGCAGGTATCAAGCTGATCCTGGAGAGAGTCACTGGACAGCTGTGAAGAGCATTCTCAAGTACTTGCGAAGGACTAAAGAGATGCTCTTGGTGTATGGTAACGGAGAAGTCCAAGTGGAGTCCTTTACCGATTCGAGCTTCCAGAGTGATAAGGACGACTCTAAGTCGCAGTCGGGATTTGTCTTTACCCTTTACGGAGGGGCGGTTAGCTGGAAGAGTTCCAAGCACGGAACCGTGGCAGACTCGATGATGGAGGCTGAATACATCGCTGCCAACGATGCTGCCAAAGAGGCTGTCTGGATCAAGAAGTTCATTACTGAACTTGGAGTGGTTCCATCCATTGAGCATCCAATACCTTTGTATTGCGATAACAATGGAGCGGTGGCTTTGGCCGAGGAACCCAGGTCCCATCAGCGATCCAGGCATATTCTGAGGCGGTATCACCTGATCCGGGAGATAGTTGATCACCGGGAGATCGAGGTCAGGAGGGTTGACACGAAGAACAACACGGCGGATCCACTCACGAAGGCCATTCTCCAGATACAGTTTGAGAGACTCTTCGGGATGCTCGGTATGCGATACTACAGCAGCTGGCCCTAGTGCAAGTGGGAGATTGTTAGTTGTATGTATGCCCTAAAGGCCAGTATTGTACAGATGATGTATATTATATTGGATGCTTGAACATATATAGAGATGACTTTCTTGCTCGATATGATAGTATGATATCTGGTTACTCTTTATCTTAACATGTATACTAGTCTCTTTAATCTGTCTTATAGTTACATGTTGGTAAAGCCCTTAGGATGTGTACTTGACTACCTGGACTATGATGCAGATCATACTAGTGGGGACGTGGTAGTCCATAAGTACATCCTTCAAGGTCCCTAGTCGTGGGTGTATCGAGACGGGGCATCGATATACCAGTGTAGACTAGCGTATGCGCTTCTCAACCCGTGAGATGGGCGATGGATGATCCCATATCCATTGGTGTTTGACATCAGAGATGGTATACGGGTGCTCAGTGGAGACTGGGTACACTGGACGGACTCGCCGAGAACTCCCAGATGGTATTATACCTCACGTCAGATGGCAGTTCTCAGGTAACACTTGTGCAGGTTAGTCTGTAGACCCGAGATCGTCATAGAGTCTTGTGTGATTCCCACTGTGCTTTGATCTCAACCTTACCACGTCCATGAGGGCGTGCAAAACGGTGGTCTTTGGGTACAGTACCGAGTCACATGGAGGCAATGAGCGATAGGAGGGGTTTCGTCTCTCCCGGTATTGGGGATTGATGTTGCGCTGTGCTCGATTGGCCGTAACAGGGAAGTCCCTGACCAGGGCTGATCAGAGATTTGCTGGTAAGTGTTACCAGTAGTTTCTCGACCCGTTATGAGCCTCACATCGGCACGACTTATTGGTTATTAGGGTCTGACGTTTACCACCCCTGGACTTGATATGCGACATATCAGACGAACAGACCGGACTGTACGGTAAGTGTTACTGGTTGGATTCACAGGAGTGTGAGCGGGCTTGCTCATCGATCTTCTGATCGCTCAATACCCGGATGGCCGTTACGTTTACCAGACCGCTTGCGGCTTGTGGGTGCTTGATATGATCATCATCTGCTACCGGCATATTGACGAGTCTTTAGAGTACTACACAGAGGTTTCCTGGCTCTAGCGAAACGAAATAGGAGCGCATATGAGATATGTGCGGGACCGAGAATAATGCGTGTATGTGACACCGTATTTCATTCTCGCGATTAATGTTTCGATTGGTTATATGCGATATAACCTAGTTATTGAATCGAAGATCGATTTGATAAGTCGATACATTGGATACTAGTCGGTTATGTGCGACATGACTGGATCATTGAATCAAGTGTTGATTTAATGATTTAATGTATAATTATATATTTAATATATTACTTTGCATTAACTAGTATTGGTTCACTTTAAAGGGATTTTCTCACTCGATATGCACATTGTATATGTGATATATTTTGTGTGCACTTGATTGTATCTTGTTTGATGATACATACTCACTTGGATTTGTGTAAAGACTTAAACCATGTTTAGTGAATGGTTAGGGTTTCATATTTTCACTTAATTATTTATCTTTTCTTTTTTGAGAAATAGATAATAGAAAACAAAATGGTTTCTTTTATCATGAAGCTTGTTGAAGCTTCATGAAGCTTTGACCATGTGACCACTTTGTCTTCTTCTCCAAACCCTAACCACTCATCTAAACTATAGTTAATTCTCTACACTTGACCATGGTTAGAAGATGATAAGTATTGATTTTATTATTCTTTTTATACAATACTTATCATATTCTATCTTCTTGATCATCTTCTTCTTCAAGAAAAAGCTTGCCACCATTAATGGCACCTTGAGCAAAAGTGTGAGAAATCCAATTCTAAAGTGAACCCACATCCTATTTCTTCACCCTCTACCTCTTGCCAACTAGTATAGGGTGTTTTCTTCACAAGTTTCACAACTTGGTGAAGTTGGAGCTTGATCTTGTGAAGCCTCGACGTAGATCATCTTGGGCATCGTACCCGACGACTAGTCCGCTCATTTCTCCGATGAAGCCGATGTTAAAGTCCGAGATCCGACTTGGACAGCGAGAGGACGACTACGTGGAGCTAAGCAAGTGGATAACCGGATCTACAAAGGTTGTTGCTTCTTATCTTTAGTTAAGTTGTTAACTAGTTTAATGTTTCGCCTAAAATTCTAGTTAACGATCCGTATTAGAGTTTCTCGGCACTTGCAAAATTTGAAAATGGCATGGTTGATGCCTTGTGAGACCTCTTGAGAGTGCCTAGGAACCCTACAATTATTAATGGTGGCAAGAATATATGCAAGTGAAATCCTCCCCCAAACTTATTTTTGGCTCACAATTTTGTAAAAATCATTTTCTTTCAAGAGCCAAAATATACCCCCCCAAACTTGAGTTAAACAATGTTAATCTTTTAAAATCACACGAGGGGGGTAAGGTTATTGGTCAATGCCATGCTTTGCAAAGACCGAAGGTCAACACCAACCATTCAAAAAATTTATCGATGAAGCACCAAGGTTAGATGTTGACCCGGACAACTCGGTGGAAGATTCCGTGTCAACCAACAACAAATGAAAAGAGTCAGAATTATGAGGTTGATCATATTCGCTGCTGTCGACATCCATTAATTCGACAGAACACACATGAGCATATGGTTCGGAGGGTTCACTTCCCAACTTGTAAATGTTAAGCTCAATTGACTTCTTTCCAAAGGATAGGGTCATAGAGCCATTTCTATAATTGATTACTGCGTTGGAAGTTGCCAAAAAGGGTCGACCGAGTATCACCGGGATTTGATTGCGTGGGTTTTCCACAGGTTGTGTATCAATAACGATAAAGTCCACAGGAAATATGAATTCCCCGACTTTAATTAACACATCCTCTAGCTCACCCCTAGATTGGTTGATAGATCGATCGTCCATCTGAAGAGTGAAATGCGCAGGTTTTAACTCTCCGATCCCTAATTGCTCATAAATAGAATACAGAAGCAAGTTAACACTAGCACCTAAATCGAGTAGAGCACGATTGATATTTTTACCCCCAATAGAAATTGAAATTGTAGGACTTCCGGGGTCCTTTCGTTTCTTGGGTAGTTGTTGTGTAAAAGTTGTGCTCACATTACTCGCAAGGAAAACTTTTTTAGGTACTTGAACTTTTCTCTTCCTAGTGCACAAGTCCTTTAGGATTTTCGCATATGACGGAACTTGTTGAATAGCATCTAGGAGAGGAATGTTTATGTTAACTTGCTTAAAAATTTCCACAATCTTCTCCATTTGTGGACTTGGTCTGTTGCCCCTTAACCAGTTTGGATAAGGTGCTTGATCAATAAGTTTTGGGTCCAACGTTTGTGGAGAAGACTGTGGGGACGGATTCGATTCCAAAATTGGAGTAGGAATCGACTTAGATAGATTCGGCGAAATGTTCGAGCCTTAGGGAAAACGGAGAATAGGCTCGGGTGAAGATGGGAGATTAGACGAATTAGGGGAAGAAGAAGAAGCTGGGGTATCATTGGTGTCACTATCATCACATTGCTCACCCATTCGGTTCTTCAGCACTTTTCCCGATCTCAACGTGGTAACAGTACTCACATTATAACTTTGTGAGTGGCCAGGATTAAGTATGGGTTGAGATGGGAGTTTCCCTTTCTCTCTCGTACTCATTGCGGCGTTTAACAGTGCGATTTGGTTTTCTATTGATTTAATACTCTCACCATGGGAGGCGGAGTTTTTCGTTATGGTATCAATAGAAGACTAAATCTCAGCCGACAATTGCATGGATTGTTTCATGAACATATCCAAAGTTTGTGCAAGTGAGTTGTCAGTAACGGCCACTTGTGGTATAGAAATGTTGGCCGGATTTTGGAAATTCTGTGACTGAAAGGGGGGCTGATTCTGTGGTTGTGGTTGCTGTGGAGGAGGTCTTTGATAATTTCTTTGTTGGTTTTGATTCCAAGCGAAGTTAGGATGATTCCTCCATCCTTGATTGTACGTGGAAGAATAAGGGTCGTTTCTAGGCCGCTGATGAAAAGCAGCATTAGTTTGCTCATGACCATGAAACGGTGCATTCATAGGACATTCTTCCGTTAAGTGTGAAGGATCCGAACAGCAACCACAGGCGGTCTTAGGAAGCGTGACCTGATTTAGGGAGAATGATGAGAATCTGTTCTCAATAGCGTCGAGTTTCTTCTGTATCGCTGCCATTTCGGCTTTTACTGCGATAGAAATATCGAGCTGGTGAACACCTCCCCTAGATGAAGGTGGTCTTACGCTTTCCCACTGCAAAGTGTGTTCAGCGAGGTCTTCCAGATACTTCCAAACTTCACCGTCATCTTTAGATATGAAATTGCATTGACACATTATTTCAAGCATCTGCTTTGTCGCTGGATTAATGCCCTCATATATAATCCGACATAAATCCCATCTATTGATTCCATGATAAGGACATTGGACAAGCAAATCCTTGAAACGTTCAAAGCACTTCCAAAATGGTTCGTTGGGAAGCTGGGTGAACTGGTTGATCTCGCTTCTAACACGGGCAGTCTTATGGTTTGGGTAAAACTTCTTAAGAAATGCTATTACGAATTCATCCCAATTAGTGATAGAGTGTGCAGCAGTATTGTAAAGCCTTTTTTCTTCCAAGTCGCACAGTATGAATGGGAGAAGACGTAAGCGCATAGCATCTAAAGTCAATTGTGAAGTACCCATCATTGCGCATACGTTTTCGAATTTGGTAATGAAAACGCATGCGTCTTCCGATTCAAGCTTTACAATACAGATTGATGTAGTGGGGTTTAATTTCGAAATTGTCCCCGTTAGGTGGTGGAAGAGATAGACAAGTGGGAAGAGGACCACGGATAGGATAGCATCTCTCTTGGAGAGTGATGCGCGGTGGATTCTGCGCACCTACAGGTGGTGGCAACGTGGTGTTATAATCTGATGGATTACCGTCCATCTCGGTCGTGTGTGGTGGGGGAAAAGAAGATGAAGAAGTACCGACTTCGGCGTCGATAGCAGGAACGCGGACAAGAGGGGCACTAGGATCCCGTGTCCAGCCAAGCATGCACTAAGCGGGTTTAGTGCAAGTGGCAGCGCGTGTGCGCTTTAAAATTGGCTTGTTTTGAAAAAAAAGTGGGACTCAAGACAAATCTCCCTAAGATGCACAAGCAACCCTAGAACTAAGTTCACCTAGGTCCAGTCTCTAGACCGCTCCTAGACTTCCAAAGGACAAGCCGCAGGATAAATCCTCTACCGCCTCTTTACTACTCTTGTAGCCAGGTAAGTGCCAGGTGAGTGGGAGGCTCCCCACTACGAAAGTAGTGGTCCTAATTAAGTAACCACTCGCCTTGGACACACTTGCCTAGGCACCACAAAAGTAATGCGGATAAGCGATAGATTACCCACGACCTTCCTCTGTCCTTAATGAGCGCGACAGTCCTTAGAGTCTGGTCTAGATATTTTTTAAATTATTGTAGGGTTGATGCAGATGCTCGGTTTGTGATTTGTGGGGCTTAGGAAGGGTGATGAAATTCCCACCTAATCTTGATTTGGTCTTTGCCCCATAAAGTCCGTATTAAAATATGCAAAACAAAACCAATCACAAAACGTTTGCAAAAAGATTTTTGAGCGGCGCTTTTTTGCAAAGAATCCTGCATAAAATAGATTTTATTGGATTTTAGAGGAGAGAGAAAGAGTTAAGAAAGATACCAGAGAAATGTGAAACCCTAGATCTCATGTTTCCTCAAGTCCGTGACTCCAGATTCCCTCGCAAAATTCACACACAAATCGTTAAATATGCAATTTGCAGTTTTGTTTTAATATTAATATGAATCGTCTAAGAATTCAACACAAATAGTAAGAATAAAAAATTACGCACGTATCCCCGGCAACGGCGCCATTTGATTGATTCGAATGAGTGTGTTTGTAGTGTAACCGCAATCAGAACGGTGTCGCGCGTAGCTAGACCGAGGTGAGTACGGGTCGTCCTCAGGGAAACGTTTAATATTTTAATCTTACTTTAGATGTGTTGAGAAAGAGAGGAAGGATAAGAATGTTGAGGAATGGTTTCTAGATCTGCGTTAAGCACTAATGCAAAATATAGATCTAGATTATTTATGGATGTAGTTAATATAAGAAGGGGCTTGTATGGTTCGTTAGGATTTAGTAGTTATGGACGATTAATTAAAAGTTACCCTTTTATCCATTAATAGATTTAAAACTAGAACGACGGTGATGCGTGTAGATTAGGGTTTCTGGAGGGAAAAGGAATCCCACTCTTAACCCTTATCTCGACACGGAACTCCGTTCATATCTAGACTTTACCAAAACAATCATTAATCTAATCTCTAATCGCGGTCGGAACTAACAAAGAATTGTTAGCGCACCCGATTAGGATGTTAATGATTCTTTTGATAAAGTTCATAAACTTTATAGGACATAAAAAGGGTTTATGGATGTTCATCATCCATTAGCCTACCCTAATCCTACGAACCCTAACAAGCGGAGAATTACTCGCGCATGTTGGGAGAAAAAGAGATGGAGAGAAAATGCATAATTAAACTACAAAGAAATAGAATAGGAAAAAGAGCTATCTTTATTAATCAACAATATTCATTACAGTTTGAAACCTTAGAAAATGATTACAAATACTAGTTTGCTTCTCGATCTCTTCCAAGGAGGTAGACGAACAGTTGATGATCAGCCTGGATGCGTGAGACGTCTTGGACTTCGTGATCTCGTCGGCTCGATGATTTTTCCAAGAGGCTCTCGGTCTTTATTTATAGTCCCAAAGCCAGAAAGTTAGCTTCCAAAATTGGAAGCTAACAGTATAGATTCACCCCCAAAATCCTCATCTCCTAAATCTCCTACCCTGCGGCGGATCCGCGGCCAACAGGGGGGTTAGGCCGCGGATCCGCGGCCAACAGGGAGGTTTGGCCACGGATCCGCGGCCAAGGGTGGGGATTACTTCATCAAAAGTTTGGGGCTTTCTCCTTGTGACATGTGTCTATCTCTGGTATCTTTGGAAATTTGAAATCTTTTCTTTTCTTCTGCCAGACTTGATTTCTTCATTTTGAGTTCTTAATTAGGCAGGTTAGCTTCAACAACCTGATTTCCTTGATTTTAGACCTGCAAATTCTGCACAACAACTTAAATAATATTTAGTAGACTTAGTTCGACTAGGATTAGGTCAATAATAATATTATATACATTTTCCTACCAAATGCTAATTATAATATATCAACACATGGAAAATAGTATTTTTACAAATAAACACTCTTATGTATGATATATTATAATAAAGACCTTTTTTAATATGGAAATGGTAGGAAAAAATGTAATAACAAATGTGCAGTTTTATCAGCTGAACAATACCTCATTTGGCAACTCAAGAATTTTCTTGAGTTGCCCCTAGTGGCCAAAATCCTTGCTTTCTTGGTCTAATGTGTTGGTCTTGATCTAGTGCAAACTTTTAGTGAAATGGAGATAGGGTTTTGGAGTTGTTTTAGAGGTGATTTGAGGAGTTGAAGAAGGGGAGAAGGAGGGGCAGCAGCTGCTGGAGCTGAAGAGGGAGAGGGAGAGATGAGGGAAGTGAGAGGGAGAGAGAAAGAGGTCCAAGTTCAAACTCCCCCCATACCTAATACAAGCCCATTCCTCTCTTTTCTTTTCTTTTCTCCAAATTCCTTTCTCACTCAAATAGTAACCCCAAAACAAACATGATAGAAATGCACAAGTGTAAGAAAAATGATATGTGCATGTTTTGCAAAAAAATGCTAAAAAACCAATTAGCGTTTTTTAATTGCGATTAGCACTAAATTAACATATAATCAATCACAAAAACATAAAAATGGCAAAATTCCATAAAATACCCTATTTTAGAATTTTCCATAATTTTTCTAATTTTTTTCCATTTATCGGTATTTAATTATACCGAAATATTAAAATATTCATTAAAAATTAATATTAAATTATAAAAATTCCCAAAAATAATATTTTATTTTTCTGAAATGTTGCAATCTTCCCCCCTTAAAGAAATTCGGTCCCCGAATTTAAATTTAAACCCCCATTTTCTAAAACATTTCAAATGAAAATCCAAGTCGTCGGGGCTCCGAAATCATCAATACATAAAACGCATCATAGCGCAATACATGCGCATGAGTAATGAGAAGATAACTCAAAATCGAAACTCCGTCAAGCATCCCGCAATCATCGGAGTCATGGTAAAGGCATGAACGCCAAATGCAACGCAAAACCAATATGATATAAATCAGAACTATACATGTAAACATCTAAAGGAAATGCATGCCAAACCTTTCAAAGTCGCTGTGCAATGCGCATAACACTGCACAGTGCCGGACATCTATCGTAAGAAAATAACCATATACGTATATATATTTTGTTTAATTTGTACGTTCCGCCGTCTCGGAAACAATTTAGAAGGGTTTCCTTGTTTTAAACGTTTCGTGTCATATCAGACACGTAGGTAAATACTGAGACTATAGCTCGTTTTTTGGAAACCCCCTTCAATAACTATCAATGAATGCAAAATATATCCAGGTACTGTCCTCTGACCAGTCCTGCCCAGTACGAAAACACATGGCAAATATCATAAAAATGTACTGCTCCATAAGAAATCAATCCCAAAATGTGCATATGAATACTATGTGCGTCTGGTGCGCACGGAAATCAAAATCCATATATGTGCCATACATGTGCACAGAAACAACATCTAGGTGCAACGGTTGTGCACACAACATCTGTCATAGGCAACGTGTGTGCCTGACAGCAAAAACAGGTGCATCTGACATGCATGAAGAATCTCGATTTAGTGCATCGGATGTGCACCAAAATCGTATCTCATAACATGCGACCAACATGCGCGAAAATCCAAATCAGGTGCATCCATCGTGCACGGAATCATGAAATCCAATATCAAGCGCTGAACATGCGCAAAATCCAATCAGATGCACAAAACAACTATCGAGCATCACAATCGAAATCGAAGTCCAGTGCATCTAAGTGCACAAAATGCGTATCACTGCACTACAAGCATATACGAACTATACCGAGTGCAAAAAACCAAATCGTGTGCGTACATATGCACAAAATCAACTCAACTGTATGAAACCCATAAAATCATAAACATGAGAAACCAAGGCACGAAAACGATAACAAGTGCAACAACTGTGCAAAAGTCGTAAATACTCAGTAGGTGCAACCATGGTGCATGAAAACAAATATCTTGAAACTCAATCATCAAAATCAATCATGCGAATAGATTGCCCAAAATACCGAAATCAAATATGGAGGAATAGTTCCTCTTAAGCACATCCCCTAAGAATCTCTGGCCAACTGTCGTGGTCACTCATAGCATGCCTCGTCGACGATCATGAACTCTAGACTGCTGGGGTGCGTAACATGACCACTCCTGGGTCCAAGTCTTCTCGTAATTTATTCCAGGAAGGTCTTGTCGGGGTCTCTCCCAAATCTCATCTCTGACGAAATGTCCGGAAGTCATCGTCCTTTACTATATCTGTTTCTTGTTCCGGAACGGCTGCATACTCATCGCGACTCCTTCTGGAAGGTATATCCAAGTACAATGCCTCGGCATGCGTATCGCATCTCTGATGTCGGCGGAGTGGAACGCCATCTTATCCAGATCTTGTACGAACCTCTTACTCCACTTTTCTCTAATGTCGACTGCTTCGGACTCGTCTCGTCGTGGCTGGATGGACTGAGCTCCAACGGCTATCCTCGTATCTAGAGCCTCCCAAGAAATGGATCTCACCACCTAGCATCCGAATGAAGTCGAACCATGCGATCGATTCGTCAAGACCTCCTAATCCCCCAAGAGCTCAACATCTTAAGTACAGTTTAATAGTATCGAGTACATACCACAACATCGATGGTCCAGCCGTAGAAGGGAAAACCCAAGCCTCACTAATGGCGCCGCGGAACTGCCGCAAACCCTAAGGTTCAAAGGCTTTCACACAGTCATTATGTCGAGTTAGGGTTTCATTCTTCTAGAGGGTCCATAGAATTGCCTGCATGTCTTTCCGAATACTTTAAACTTGGAATAATAGGTTTCTGACATTCGATCGTCTCTGTCGACTCTCAACATCTCCGTGTGAAGTCGTCTCTAGCTGGAATCAATCTCTCTGATGACCTCGTATCGGGGTAGCGAACGAACCACATGTACTAGTCATTCATCCTCGATGACTAGCGAATTACCATCGTATCTCTAAGTACATACTCATGCTGCAGTAGCTCCAATCATCTGGGCGATATCTCGTCATTTGCAGCAGCAACTGGCTCATTCGTCTGTACGCTAAACAGCGCCTCAATCATCGTGAATAAGCGATATATCAATAGTCATCACATCCTGGCTGGCTTCTAGCAGTAGCCTGATCCACTGGTACCAATCGGCACGTCCGAGAAGTCTCGTAAGGCGATCCACCAAACACTCATGGCTCGAACACAACAAGACGGCGCCTCTCAATGCAATCGTACGTCTCTGGATTCATACCCTGGTCAGTCCTCGTTCGTAACGAGCTCGTGCTGACCGCAACTCTAGCCGTTGCTCTCCCTGCCCGTAATTGTGGCAGCAAAACCATAACTGGTACCGTTGAGGCTAGATCATGAATGAATATAATACTGAGCAAAGAAATGTACATCCTAAGGCTTCTTAAGTGGAGTAGCGTATCGTAAATATGCCGCGGAACATACGTACGGTACGTCACTTTACTCAAACTACCTACTCCATCAACCAAGGGTCATCCTACGCTCCGAAGGTAAAACCTAACGCTCTGATACCAACTTTGTCACGTTCCGAAAGTACGGAACATGACCGGCACTTAAACTACGAAACGTCTCGAGGCGTACGTAATCTAAGTAAGCCGAAAACCCAGAAATCCAAACCAAGGAAAGTAGTAGAGTGAAGGAAAAACCATTTTTAAATCAAATAGTTTGCAACACATGCGGAAATGTGCAATTTAAAACCACAAGTCTTTTCTAAAAATTTCGGCAGAGTTTCCTTTGTAAAAACTGACCCCAAACGGGTACAAAACCTGATAAAGCATATATAATGAATAAAGGCATCCCCAAGCGGGAGCTAGCTCTTCGTCAATCGACGGTCACAACAACGCAAGCAATATAATATACAACACCAAAAGACGAGGATCACAAAAGAAAAGGGAACTCAAAACAATATGAAATCCATAGAAATACAACGCGCGACTCTATGGCCGAATGAATAAGAAACACTGGTGTCTACCTGAAATAAATACATGTTTGATTGATGGAACTTCTAGATACAACAGAATAATAATATACAAAGTATACTGATGGTCACGATACAAGTGAACCCACCTACTAGCAAATCACCCGGAAATGGAAGTAGTGCCAGCAAAGCCGTAATGAAACCTGTACGGCAAAACCTGCAAGAAACTGTGGCACAACGGGGTGAGTTGCCAACTCGTGAATAAAATACATCTACGAACAGGAATTGCATGTATGATGCAATCCTAGGTCATACGATCATAATATATCCTCAAATATATAATCTGCAGCCTATAACAATGGCTAGGGTATACCTCAAAACAACTGTAATACTAAGTGCTCGTGTCAGTGCCTCAGGTAGCAATATATCGTATGGATGAGGTATGAATGCATGAAAACAGAGTACATGTAAACGAAGAAACTGCTTTCATAATTTAGTGAGATTTCTGTATTTTCAAAACGAGGTATCATAAATCAAATCAGTATAAACCGTGTCTAGCATCGACACAAAACATAAATCCAAATATCTCAATATCTCTTGCTCCGGCTACCCGGACTGACCTGGATCATCAAATCTCAGTACCTCGATATCTCAAAATCTCAATGTCTCAATCTCTCTATCTAGGGCGCCGTCAGTCCAGACCGGCCCCTACCATCAATCTCAAGACCACGACGGTATCCTCCGGTGTTGGATATATGTATGCCCTAGAGGCCATTATATGATAGTGGATGTATCTGTACATGTATATATATATTCAGTGTACATTTTTGCTCGACATGATAGTATGCTATTTGGTTCTACTGACATGTTGATTTGATCATGTTTTTATTCATTCATACATGTTGATAAAGCCCTGAGGATATTGGCTTGACTACAGTGATTATGATAGAGATCATACTAGTGGGACATCTGTAGTTTATAAGCATATCCTGAAATGTCCCTAGTCGTAGGTGTATCGAGACGGGGCATCGATATACAAGAGTAGACTAGCGTATATGATACTAGACCCATATGATGGGCGATGGATGTTCCCACACTCATCGATGTTTGACATCAAGATCATATACGGGTGCTCAGTGGTGACTAGGTACACTGGACGGACTCACCGAGAACTCCTATATGGAATTATATCTATCGTCGGATAGCAGTTCTCAGGTGACACTGGTACAGGTTAGTCTGTAGACCCGAGATCGTCATAGAGTCTATTATGCTCTCCCACTGTACTTTGATTACCACCCTACCACGGCTCTACTGAGTCGTGCAAACAAGTGGCCGTTGGGTACAGTACCGAGACACACGAAGGCGATGAGCGATAGGAGGGGTTTCATCTCTCCCGGTATTGGGAGTTGATGTTGTGCTGTGCTCGACTGGTTATATCAGTAAGTCCCTGGCCAGGGCTGCTGAGATTTACTGATAAGTGTTATCAGTAGTTTCTTGATCAGTTATAGACCATTCACCGGCATGACTTATTGAGTTATTGGGGTCGACGTGACCATCCCTAGACTCGATATGCAGCATATCTGACGAAGAGACCGGACTGTACGAAAGTGTTGCCGGTTGGGTCGACGGGAGTTGTAGCAGGTTCGCTTGCTTTCTTCTGATCGCTCAATACCCGGGTGGCCGTTACGTTTAGCTGACCGCTTGCGACTTGGGGGTGCTTGATATGATCATCATCCACTGCCGGCGTATTGACGAGTCTTAGAGTCCCACAAAGGAGTTGCCTAGTCCAGGTGAAACGTTGTGGTGCGCGTATGCGATATGCGCATAGACCCGGCTAAAATGCGCGTATGAGATACCGTATATTAATTGGGCGGCTTGCTTTTGGTCGGGTCGTATGTGATATGACCGGATTAATAAATCAAGTGTTGATTTATCATCTAACCATTAGCTTCTCACTAGAAATCCTATCTTGTTCCTTTTGGATGTATTCATGCATATATGCATTCATTCTTGTTCATGCACATATGGATGTGCATGCACACATGCACACATACATCATTCTATCATGGTTGCATATACATTGAAAATGGTGGCAATATAAGACTCACACCATGGGTTTTTATATGGATTATTATTGCATTTGTGTTAAAACAAAAAGGAAAAGAAAAAGGGTTAATTCATGGATTGTTTCTACACTCTTCTTCATTTTACCATGCTCACCTACTTATTAACCCTTGGTTAATTTTTCTTTGGTGTTTTAAACTCAAATACAATAATATCTTTATAATTAACCATGGTTTGAGATGCGAAGTGGAAAATATATATACATATATTTTTCATTTTCTCATTAGAGTTTATCTTCTCTTCTTCTCAAAAAAGGCCATCATCTTCTTCAAGCTTGATCTTTTGCTCTCTAGAATTTTCAAGTGAGCAAAATACTCAACAAGATAAGATTTTGAAGTGAGAAAGAGAACCACAACACCATTCTACACAAGTCTTGGCCACTTGTTTAGAGTGTTAGCTTCATTCCTTTCTTTTGTTAAAGTGAAGTTGCTAGCTTGGACAAAGGAGATTCGGGTGGATCGTCGTGGACGTTAGAAGACCTCAAGCTAATCATTTTCCAACTCTGAAGTGGCCAAGGAGTCTACAAAAGGGAGCTATAAAGGTTGTACTCTCAAAACCCTAGCCTTTGTTACATGTATTGATTTGAAACCCTAATTTTCTAGGATAAATTCTTTGTATGCTTACTTAGCACCAAAAAAAATTTGATCTTTGTGACATGTGATGCTTCCAAACCTCTCATAGGACACTAGGTAAACTTAACATTGGTACCAGAGCCGACCTAGAACATTAGGCGATACTTTAGCGAAGTATAAACTCCGATCGAACCGAAATACGGAATTACGGGACACTCTCTGGACATTTTTTGAAAACTGATATTTTTCAGAATTAAAAATATGCAAAAAATTCAGCAGGTAAATATAAGAAACACTGTTAAAAACGATGCAGTGAACGGTCCTTCTTGCCGCGGAAATGCGGCCAAAGCTTGCTTTGGCCGCGGTTCCGCGGCCATACACATGAATCAGTGCATGATTTTTATACAGTAATGCTTATGTCTGCTTGTATATTTTTTGGGGTATTTTTAATCTGAATTTAGTACTGTTAGTTCTGGAGATTGTTTTGAGTTCATTGATTCGATCGGAATTTTAACTTCATGTTTTTCCGGATAATTAGAAAGTATTGAATTGTTCGAACGAGTGTCGTTTGCTCACTTTTCACTGGGTTTAAATCTTTCGGAGATACGTGCAAGTTCTGTGGTGGACCCTCTAGAAGACAACAAACCTTAACTCGATTATGTGACCGTCTTGAACTGCCCATTGAACCTTAGGGTTTGGGGCAGTACGGCGTGCCACATGTGAGGCGTTGGCTTGACCCTTCTACCGCTGGACCGCTACTACTGTGACACACTCCGGATTTTTTGAACTCCGCTCAAGTGTTGAGCTTTAGGGAATTTTGGGTATTTGAACATTCGGTCGAAAACTTTAATACTGTCTATTTATCTGGAATGTGATACAATATGTGGATTTCATATAGTTTAGGCATGAAATACGAAGTATGTGATATTTCGCATTTATGATTTCTAAAGAGAATGTGGATTCTAAATATTGTAGTTTTACACTTCCTTTTTTATGAACGTAAGTGTAGTATGTTCGATATCGTCGTTTTCGTTTCTATACATCAACGACAATCGGGGTACGCATACTTACTTACGTTGATGATATATGATATTATGTGTTGCTGAGATATGATGTGCAGGATTGTCGCGATTGAATAGCCGGAGGGGTTTTATGTGAGATGAGAGTTTTATTTTTCATTCATGTAAAATTCAAACGTAATGTAATATTCTTTTATTTGGGGCACATCCGGGTTGAGGTTGATGTCACCAGTGTTGTATATTATTCACTTTTCCGCATTAGGATAGACCCAAGGAGGGGAGCATAAGTGACCGGGTTCTGGGGTTCAGTGGGAGGCCATCTCGAGGAGTCGAGACCGGGTCTCCTAAACTCCAGGATTGGTAGGGTCGCTTGCCGCTCTAGTAGGGGTCTAGGGGTGTGGGCTTGGCTATTCATCGCGACTGTGGAATCCGTATTTTCTATTATTGGCTAAATACTAAATACGGACGTCCTAGTATATCCCACATTATATATATATATATATATATATGTTTCTGCTGCCTGTGTTCTGTGATATCTGAGACGAATGATATATGATATATGAGATATATAGTAGACGTTGCTTATGTTTTACACCTGCGCTAGTCCCGTCCCGGTATGCCGTTAGTTAAGTAACCTAACGGTGCATAATGGAACATTGCGGCGAATGCGGATGGCATAAGCGTACGTGTTATTTTCGTCTCTTTTTCTGTGAATGGCTTAAGGACTTAAATGATAGGATTACATTAATATGATTAATGTAAAGAAAATAAACCTAAAAAGATGTTGTAGAATCAGATTTGAAAACCACTCGGCTCTTTATGAAAAAGCTATATTTCAAAACTGCGGAGCACAAGCCACTCCTTTTGAAAACCATTTGATTCTACGACAATATCAAGTTCAAAGCGTTAAAGATTTTCTTTAAAAAATATTCGCAACCCTCCGTCATTTTAGGAAGTAGAGTACTTAGTATTCGTGCTACGTTTGTTAACCTTAGCCAAGGCGTAGTGTACGGTAGCTAAGTGATGTCTTCCTACAATGCATATGATGCAGATTAATTAGGATGGGTATATGACTTTGTTAACCTTAGCCAAGGGTCATGTAAATGGGTCTGATTAATAAAGAAATGACGGGCTGAACTTGACTAGTACTCGTGATTTGTTGACCATAGCCAAGGTCATAGGTACTAGGGGTAAAAATCATATCGGGAATTTCAAGTGTTGAGATTTGCAATGAGATTGCATACCTTCCATATGATGGTTGGATCCCGATCCCACTGTGGGCAATAGTTGCTCCTAGGAGAGTTTTGCAGTTTACAATTAGCTAACTCATTAGGTGTCTAGAAAGGTGTTAACGGGGCTACGCCTCTGGAAAAACGAGGTTTACTTTAATTAGGACCGTGCGAAAGCACGGGGAACCTCCCTCAAGTACCGACACTGGCCTGGCTGAACGGTTAGCGAAGTTGTAGACTGTAATTAATCCTGGCTTGTTTTCTTTTTAAGGTTTGAAACAAAAACTTGATTAAAGCAGTGGGAGACATCGATTAGATAAGATAATAACCAATCTGATCTATGCAAGAGCTTTCGCTGAGTGTATTCTTTTCACTCTCTTAATGGCAGATACCAATGACTGGACTCAAGCTTTTACTAGATAAAAAAAACTCAATGGGACCAATTATAAAGAGTGGCTAAGGAATCTGAAAATAGCCTTGACTTATGATAAAGTATCATATGTCCTTACGGCTCCAGCCTCGCCCGTCCCAGGTCCAAAATCCTCAGTTGCGGATATTGAAGTCCGCAAGACATGGGATACTGACTGTGCCACGGCCAAATGCCCCGCGCTTGCATCGATGGACAATACACATCAAAAGCAGCACGAGAATATGGACATTCAAACCATATTCCTCCATACAAAGGAGTTGTATGGAGAGCAATCCCGCGTATTACGATACGAAGCATCAAAGAAATTGTTTCAGATGCGAATGGCCCCTGGCACACCGGTAGGAGACCATGTTCTGAAGATGATAGCTCTTATAGAAGAGCTTGAGGACCTAGGATGGACAATGGACAATGAACAATATACGGATATTATTCTGCAGTCCCTCCCCTCCACCTTTGCTCAGTTCATAGTTAACTTCAACATGCACAGCATGGAGAAGGAGCTACCTGAACTCCTTAATATGTTAAGGAGTGCAGAGAGCACTATGAAATCAGTAAAAACTCTCGTTATGACTATTGGACAATCTTCCTCTTCTCGCCCAAAGACTAAGGCCAAGGGAAAGAAAAAGAAGAAGCCCACCAATTCTAAGGGTGGAGTTAAAAAGGTGAAGGGAAAGGAAAAGTCCAAAGCTGGAGACTCGGGGAAAGGTGAATGTTTTCATTGCCACAAGGCAGGACATTGGAAGCGCAACTGTACGGAGTACTTGAACCTCAAAAAGAAGCATGGGGATGCTTCCGCTTCAGGTGTGTTTGTGACAGAAAACTGTTTTTCAATAAACTCTGCTTCCTGGGTATTAGATACCGATTCAGGTTCTCACATTTGCAATTCTATGCAGGGGCTGAGAAATAGCAAAGTTTTGAAGACAGGTGACCATACTCTCCGCGTTGGAAATGGTTCCAATGTACATACAGTCGCAGTGGGAGAGTATCACTTGGGGTTGCCATCTGGGTGTATATTGGTTTTGAACCCATTTTATTTTGTACCAAGTATGCTATGTAATATAATATCTGTTTCTTTGTTAGACAATGAAGGATATAATTTTTTATTGCAGAACAATGTTATGAACATTCACCTAAATCAAATGTTGGTTGGGTATGGTACACTTAATAACGGGATATACGTCCTAAATCAACACACAGTTTTCAGTATACAACATACTAAGAAAAGAAAACTTTCAGAAATAAATGAAGCTTTTCTTTGGCACTGTAGACTTGGTCATATTAACATAACAAGACTAAACAAGTTACACAAAGATGGATATTTAAACCCTTTTGAATATAAATCTTATGCGACTTGCCAGTCTTGTATCAAGGGTAAAATGACCAAAACTCCGTTTACCGGACACGGAGAAAGAGCTACCGAGCTCTTAGGACTCATACATAGTGATGTATGTGTCCAATGTCTACACAGGCTAGAGGCGGTTTTTCATACTTCATTACGTTCACTGACGATTTCTCAAGATTCGGTCATGTATTTTTATTAAAGCACAAGTCCGAATCTTTCGAGAAATTCATTGAATATAAACAAGAAGTAGAAAAAAAAACCGGCTTGAGTATCAAGATGGTTCGATCAGATCGAGGTGGGGAATACCTCAGTACAGAATTTGCAAACTTCCTAAAAGAGAATGGGATTCTCTCTCAGCTCACTCCTCCTTACACACCACAGCACAACGGTGTGTCTGAACGACGGAATAGGACCCAATTAGATATGGTCCGATCCATGATGAGTGATGCTGAGTTACCCGTCTCATTTTGGGGGCATGCATTGGAGACTGCAGCGTTTCTACTGAACAGGGTTCCAACCAAAACCGTGTCTACCACGCCATATGAGATATGGCATGGGAAGAGACCATCTCTTAAGAGAATTAATATTTGGGGTTGCCCGGCCTATGTTAAAAAGCAGAATCCGGACAAACTCGAGACACGGTCGGTCATGTGTAACTTTGTGGGATATCCAAAGAACTCATATGGATATCTATTCTACAACAAAGAGGAACAAAAGGTGTTTGTTTCTCAGCATGCCACATTCTTGGAAAAAGAGTTTTTCACAGATAAAGATGATGGCATTATGGTGGATCTAGAAGAGGTTCTAGAGACACAAACTACAAATGACGACTTGGTTGAACCGGCTGTTGCAATAGAAACTGAAGAAACTCAGCCACTCCGTAGGTCTAGTAGGACTTCTCTCCCACCGGAGAGGTACTACGGTTTCCTCATTGATGGTGTCGGAGAAGACTGCATCATGGATGATGATGATCCTACCAGTTTTCAGCAAGCTATTACGAGTGGTGACTCTGTGAAATGGCTGGATGCCATGAGATCCGAAATGGAGTCTATGTACACCAACAAAGTATGGACTTTGGACATTGTACCCCCTGGGGTAAAACCTGTGGGATGCAAATGGATCTTTAAAAGAAAGATTGGTGTAGATGGGCAGGTAGAGACCTATAAGGCAAGACTTGTGGAGAAGTGTTTTCGTCAAAGACCAGGTTTGGACTATAACGAAACTTTTTCGCCCGTAGCCATGCTTAAATCCATTCGGATCCTACTTGCTATTGCTGCTCACTACGACTATGAAATCTGGCAGATGGACGTTAAAACAACATTTCTAAATGGAGATTTAGAAGAATGCGTTTATATGGATCAGCCAGAGGGCTTCATTGACAGTGGGAGCAGCGGGAAAGCATGTAGATTGCTTAAATCTATATATGGGTTAAAGCAGGCATCACGGAGTTGGAACATCTGTTTCGATAATGTTATCAAAGAGTTTGATTTCATCAAAAATCCAGATGAACCTTGTGTTTATAAGAAGGCTGTAGGAAGAGCTGTGACATTCCTCGTATTGTACGTGGATGACATTCTTCGGATAGGAAATGATATTCCTATGCTACAGTCGGTCAAGTCTTTCTTATCACTAAGGTTCTCCATGAAGGACCTGGGTGATGCCACCTACATCCTGGGTATAAGGATCTATAGGGATAGATCAAAAAAGTTATTGGGATTGTCCCAAACCAGGTACATCAACACCATCCTAAAAAGGTTTAGTATGGAAGACTCCAAGCGGGGTGCCTTACCCGCTTGCCATGGAGTCACTCTCTCCAAGGATTCTTGTCCAAAGACCGATGAAGAGAGAGCTCGCATGAGCATTATACCCTATGCTTCGGCAGTAGGATCTATAATGTATGCGATGTAGCTTATGTACTTAGTGTTGTAAGCAGGTATCAATCCAACCCAGGGGAGAATCACTGGACAGCTATGAAGAACATTCTTAAGTACTTACGAAGGACTAAAGAATTTTTCTTGGTGTATGTTAATGGAGATCTCCAAATGGAGGCCTTTACCGATTCGAGCTTCCAGAGCGATAAGGACGACAACAAATCTATCTCAGGGTTTGTATTTACCCACAATGGAGGGGCGGTAAGTTGGAAGAGTTCCAAACAGGATACCGTTGCAGACTCTACGATGGAGGCTGAGTACATTGCTGCAAATGATGCCGCCAAGGAAACCGTCTGGATGAAGAAGTTCGTCTCGGAGCTAGGAGTAGTTCCAACCATTATTGATCCAATACCATTGTATTGTGATAATAATGGGGCTATGGCGTTAGCCAAGGAGCCCAGGTCCCATCAGCGGTCCAGACAGATCCTGAAGCGCTTTCATTTGAACCGGGAGATAGTAGATGTAGGGTTCCTAGGCACGCTAATGAAGTCTCACAAGGCATCAACCATGCCAATTTCAAATTTTACAAGTGCCGAGAAACCCTAGACTGGATCGTTAACTAGATTTTAGGCGAAACTAGCAACTAGTTAACTACTTAACTAAGAAGTGAACGGAAATACAACCTTAGTAGATCCGGTGCTCCACCTCCATAGCTCCGTGATGATGTCTCCTCGCTGCGATCATCGGATCCCGGGCTCTAGCGTCAGCTTCATCGGAGAAAGGGCGGGCTAGGTCATCGACTACGATGCAGATGATCTACGTCGAGGCATCACAAGATCAAGCTCCCAATTCACCAAGTCATGAAACTTGTGAAGAAAACACCCTATACTACTTGGCAAGAGGTAGAGGATGAAGAAATAGGAGGTGAGATCACTTTAGAATTGGATTTCTCACTCATTTGCTCAAGTTGCCATTGATGGAGGCAATCTTTTCTTCTTGAAGAAGAAGAAGAAGATGATAGAATATCATTAGTATTTCATTAAAAGAAAAATAATATGAATACTTATCATATCCTAACCTTGGTTAGGTGTAGAGAATAGACTAGGGTTAAGTTGAATGGTTAGGTTAAAAGAAAGAAACAAAATGGTCAACCTTTCAAACCTTCATGAACTTTCAATATAAAACAAAAGTAGCAACCATTTTATTTCTTGCCAAAAGGAAATAAATAAATAGATAATTAAAAAGAAAACCCTAACCATTACACAACCATGGTCTAATCTTTACACATACTCAAGTTATCATGTATGATACAAACTAGTGTACAAAAGTATATCACATATACAATGTGCACATTAAGTGAGAAAATCCATTTAAATGAACCTATATTAGTTAATGTAAAGTGATATATCAAATATATAATTACACATTAAATCATTAAATCAACACTTGACTTAGTGATCCGGTCATATCACATATAACCGACTAATATCAATAGTAACAACTTATCGAATCAACACTTGATCCGATAACCCGGCTATATCGCATATAACCGATCAATGTCACAAGTCGCGAGAATCAAATACAGTATCACATACTGATATTATTCTCGGTCCCGCACAAATCTCATATGCGCTCCTATTTCGTTTCGCTTGAGCCAGGAAACCTCTGTGTAGGACTCTAAAGACTCGTCAATACGCCGGCAGCAGGTGATGATCATATCAAAAACCCACAAGCCGCAAGCGGTCTGCTAAACGTAACGGCCACCCGGGTATTGAGCGATCAGAAGATCGACGAGCAAGCCCGCTCACACTGCTGTTAATCCAACCAGTAACACTTGCCGTACAGTCCGGTCTGATCGTCTGATATATCGCATATCTCGCTTAGGGGTGGTAAACGTCAGACCCCAGTAGCTCGATAAGTCGTGTCGATATGAGGTCTATAACAGTTCGAGATACTACAGGTAACACTTACCAGTAAATCTCAGCAACCCTGGCCAGGGATTTCCGGTTATAGCCAATCGAACACAGCGCATCATCAACTCCCTATACCGGGAGAGACGAATCCCCTCCTATCGCTCATTGCCTCCATGTGATTCGGGACTGTACCCAAAAGCCACCGTTTTTCATGCCCTCTTGGACGTGGTAAGGTGGAAATCAAAGCACAGTGGGAATCACGCAAGACTCTATGACGATCTCGGGTCTACAGACTAACCTGTACCAGTGTCACCAGAGAACTGCCATCTGACGTGAGGTATAATACCATCTGGGAGTTCTCGGCGAGTCCGTCCAGTGTACCCAGTCTCCACTGAGCACCCGTATATCATCTCCGATGTCAAACACCAATGGATATGGGATCATCCATCGCCCATCTGTATGGGTCGAGAAGGTATACGCTAGTCTACTCTTTTATATCGATGCCCCGTCTCGATACACCCACGACTAGGGACTTTGAAGGATGTACTTATGGACTACCATGTCCCCACTAGTATGATCCGCATCATAGTCCAGGTAGTCAAGTACACATCCTAATGGCTTTACCAACATGTAACAGAGAGACAAACAATATACACGTTAAGGTAAAGTGTAACCAGATAGCATACTATCATGTCGAGCAAGAAAGTCCTCCCTATATATGTCCCAGCATCCACTACAATATACATCATATGTACAGTAATGGCCTCTAGGGCATACATATAACTAATAATCTCCCACTTGCACTAGGGCCATCTGTAGCAGTGGTTGTAGTATCTCATACTTGTAGGGTTGCTAGGCACGCGCACAAGGGTCTACGAGGCATCAACCATGCCCGAATAGAAATTTAGCCGTGCCGAACAACCCGAATACGAAACTTTAAACTAGAGATTAGGCGATAACTTGCATGCTAAACACTTTAACACTAAGTGAGAGGGATTACAACCTTTGTAGATCCGGTCCTGCACTTCATTTGCTCCGTGTTGTGGTCCCTTCGCTGCGATCATCGGGTTCCGGGCTCTCGAGAGGTTCCACGAAGAGAAAGACGCAACCTTTGCTTCCGATCTTCGATACTAAGATGATCTACTTCGAAGTTTCTTTAACACAAGCTAACACTCATGAAATGATGTGAACACCCTCATCTAAATGGCAAGTGAAGATGAGGATGATGAAGTAGGAATTTTGCTCTATTTATTTATATTTTTCTCACATATATCCATCACAAAATCAAAGCTAGAAACTATTTCAAGCTTGGAAGAAGAAGGAAGAAGATGATGAATAATGAATCCTTTTGTGATGAATAGTAAAGGAAATAATATGATAGATAATGCAACCATGGTCAAGCTAACTCATGTAGAGATTTTACTAGGGTTAAAGGTTTGGTTAGGGTTTTGAAATATCTAGCATAATATCTTAACCAAGACAAAGAAAGAAAACTTCTAGAAACTTCTAGAAAGTCTTAACCCTAATCACACCCTAACCATGTTTAATCTCTACTAAACAAGTTGCATTATTTATCATATCATGTTACAATATCATATATCACATATACAATATTTATTGCAACAAAATAAAATAATACAATTAACATATATCGCATATATATCAATGTATTACCCGAGTGAGAAAAAGAATCTTTTAGTGAGCAAATATTAGTTAATGCATTTTAATATATCAAATATATTATTATACATTAAATTATCGAATCAACACTTGATCCGACAATCCGGCTATATCGCATATAACCGGCTAATATTTATCCGTACCGATTCATCGAATCAACACTTGATCCGATGACCCGGCTGATATCAAATATCGCGAGAATACAATACGATATCACATAATGCATTGTCCTCGGTCCCGCACATATCACATATGTGCTCCTACTCCGTTTTGCCTGAGTCAAGAAACCTCTGTGTAGGACTCTAAAGAATCGTCAATACGCCGGCAGTAGGTGATGATCATATCAAACACCCACAAGCTGCAAGCGGTCAGCTAAACGTAACAGCTACCCAGGTATTGAGCGCTCAGAAGATCAACAAGCAAGCCTGTACATTCTCCTGTGGATCCAAACAGTAACACTCCCGTACAGTCCGGTCTCGTCGTCTGATATGTCGCATATCTCGCCTAGGGGTGGTAAACGTCAGACCCCAGTAGCTCGATAAGTCGTGTCGATTTGAGGTCTATAACAGTTCGAGAAACTACTGATAACACTTACCAGTAAATCTCAGCAACCCTGGCCAGGGATTTCCGGTTATAGCCAATCGAACACAGCACAACATCAACTCCCTATACCGGGAGAGACGAATCCCCTCCTATCGCTCATTGCCTCCATGTGATTCGGGACTGTACCCAAAAGCCACCTTTTTGCACGCCCTCTTGGACGTGGTATGATGGAAATCAAAGCACAGTGGGAACCACACAAGACTCTATGACGATCTCGGGTCAACATACTACTCTGTACCAGTGTCACCGGAGAACTGCCATCTGACGTATGGTATAATACCATCTGGGAGTTCTCGGCGAGTCCGTCCAGTGTACCCAGTCTCTACTGAGCACCCGTACACCATCCTTGATGTCAAACACCGATGGATATGGGATCATCCATCGCCCATCATATGGGTCAAGATGCGTATACGCTAGTCTACTCTGGTGTATCGATGCCCTGTCTCGATACACCCTCGACTAGGAACAGTTATAGGATGTACTCGTCGACTACCATGGCCCCACTAGTATGATCTCATCATAGTCCCAGTAGTCGAGTACAGATCCTAAGGGCTTTATCAACATGTAACATAGAGACAATCAGAGTACATGTTAAGATAAAGTACAACCAGATAGCATACTATCATGTCGAGCAAGAAAGTCCTCCCTATATATGTCCTAGCATCCACTACAATATACATCGCATGTACAGTAATGGCCTCTAGGGCATACATATAACTAACAATCTCCCACTTGCACTAGGGCCATCTATTATGGTATCGCATACCCAACAATTAGCTGCGGTTGAAGTATCTCATACTCAACCATCCCATAAAAGTCTCTACTGGGTAAAAGGCCTTCGTGAGTGGATCCGCGTTGTTGTCCTCTGTGTCTGCTCTCCTAACCTCGATCTCCCTGGAGATCAACCATCTCCATGATCAGGTGATACTGCCTAAGAATTATATCTGGATTTCTGATGGGACGGTAGTTCCTTGGCTGAAGCCACAACTCCATTGTCTCACAATGGTAGGAATGAAGTTCATCTTATGAACTTATATATATCCAGACTGCCTCTTTGGTAGCATCCTTGGTAACGATGTATCTTGCCTTTAATCGTCTAGTATGTCACGGTATCTAGCTTGGAACTCTTCCAACATACCGTCCCTCCACTGGGGGGTAAAGACAATGCCTGCGACTGACATTCAGTCGTCCTTATTACTCTGGAACCTTTCCAGTGATTCTCCCCAGGATCGATTGATACCATCTCACTACCACTAGTGAGTATCCTAACATCCAATTAGATCTATCCCATAGATCCAAAACCCAGGATTTAGGAGGTATCACTTTGATCCTATATGGAGAATCCTTGTGATAAGCGGAGATTGACCGAGCGTAGCATAGGAAACTCTTTCCCTATCAAGAGTATGTCATCCACGTACTCTACGAAGATCACCACCATACTCTCTACTACCTTTTTGTATATACAAGGTTCATCTACCATTTTGATGAAGTCAAACTCTTTGACTACCACATCAAAACAGATGTTCCAACTCCGCGATGCCTGCTTTATCATATAAAACATCTTGCACACGTTTCCGCTGCTCCCACTGTCTACGAAGCCCTCTGGCTGTGTACTTATAGACACTCTTTTCTAAAACATCATTTAGAAAAGCAGTCATGACACCCAACCACCAGATATCATAGTCATGGTATGTAGCCGTGGCAAGTAGGATCTGGATGGACTTAAGCATAGCTTTGAAAGTCTCAACTTTTCCATGTACACCAAGTAATCTTCTCAAGATATACTCGCTCCTGATGGGGATTTAACCCTTCAGATAAAGCAAACAAAGTCCATACTTTGTTGGTGTATAAGGATTCCATCTCAGATCGATAAGCATCCAGCCATTCTTACAGAGTCGCACTCCTGATGGCCAGCTCGAAACTAGTTGGGTCATCATCTAATGATGCAATCCTCGCTCCCACTGTCATAGAGAAACCGAAGTATCTCTCAGGTGGGTGAGGAACCCTGCTAGATCGGCGGAGAGGCTGAGGTTCGTTGGAAACTATTGAATCCTTCGGTTCTACCAAATCATCAGCTGCAGTTTGTATAACTGGAACATTTCCAGTTCTACATAACAGACCTTGCCTCGAGCTTGTCCGGATTTTGCTTTTAGACATAGGCCGGACAACCCCAAATCTTAACAAACTTAAGATATGGGCTCTTCCCATTCCATATCGCATATGAAGTGGTAAGAAACTAATTTGATTTGAACCCTATTCAATAGGTATGCAGCTTCTCAAGTGCATAACTCCCAAAAGGAAATAGGAAACTCAGTAGTACTCATCATAGAGCACACCGTATCACATAGGGTGCTATTGCTCCGCCCCGATACACCGACGTGCTGTGGTGTATACGGAGGAGTAATGCTGAGAGAGAATCTCATTCTCCTTTAGAATAGTCCAGGAATTCCGTGCTCAAGTATTCCCCTCCTTGATCTTATCAAAGGACATAATACTTATACCCGTATTTTGGTTCTCTACTTCTAACTTATATTCTGTGAATATCTCAAAAGGTTCGGACTTGTGTTTCAGCAGGAACATATGTCTGAATCTTGAGAGATCATCAGAGAATGTAATGAAGTACAAAGAACCAGTCTTAGCATGTGTAGACAGGGGACCTTCATACATCAGCATGTATCAATCCCAAGAGTTCACTAACTCCTTCTCTGTTTCCAATAAACAGAGCTGTGGTCATCTTATCTTTGTGACATGACAGGCAAGTTTCACAAGATGTAAATTCAAACTAATTTAAATATGCATCTAAATGTAACTTCAGCCAGTCGGGTCGCATTGATATGACCTAGTCTACAATGCCTCAAGAAGGATTCATTTATTTCTGAACTCTTCCTCTTGTGTGTGTTCCGTATATTAAGAACTGTAGTTTGATTTAGAACGTCAATGTTTTTAGATAACGTGCCTGAACCGATCAACTCTTGATATAGGAAATGTTCAAAACATTATCCAACAATACAAAATTATATCCTTTCTTTACTAATAAAGAGACTGATATGATTTTGTATATCAGGTTCGGTATCTAATAACATTTGTTCAGAATCAATGTATTCTGGTAATACAGGGTGACAGTGACCAACAGACTTGGCTGCAACACTTGCACCGTTTTCTGTCTCATGAAACTTATCACCCGTTCTCAGTTCTTTACCTATCTGTAGCCCATGTAACAGATTACATATACGGGATCCTGATCCGGTATCACATACCCAGGACGTAAAGGATACTGAGAAACAGTTCTGTGTAATGAACACACCCGAAGATGATGCATCAACATGCACTTTCTTCGTTTGGGCGGCACGGGAAATCTGGTATTCCCCAATTTCCTGCTCTGTCTTATAACAATTATAAGTTGGAGCGGGACCAACGTTCCCCAGCTCAGTATAACAAGCGGGTTCGGTCAATATATCCGTATTATTATCTTGATTAAGGCGTGATATGGTCGCTACCTGGAGAGAGAGAGAAGAAAACACTCAGCGTATGCTCTTGCAAGATTAGATTGGTTATCTAATATATCTAATCAGGATGTCTCCCACTGTTTTAGTCAAATCTTCCTTCAAACCCTAAAAGGAAAGACTAGCCGGGATTAATTACGCGCTACAAGTTCGCCAATCTTTCAGCCAGGCCAGTGTCGGTACTTTGAGGGAGGTCCCCCGTGCTTTCGCACGAACTTAATTATAGTAAACCTCGTTTTCCCAGAGGCGTAACCCCGTTAACACCTTTCTAGACACCTACTTGATCGGCTAATTGTAATGTGTAAAACTCTCCCAGGAGTAACTCTTACTCGCAGCGGGTATCGGGATCCAACTATCACATAGAAGGTATGCAATCTCATTGCAAATTTCAACACTTGAAATTCCCAATAATATTTTGCCCCTAGCGTCCTATGACCTTGACGAAGGCCAAACTCTCATAGTCCGCTAGTCAAGTTCAACCCGTTCATTTCTTGATTGAATTAAACCCACCCGCACGACCCTTGACGCAGGCCAACAAAGTCGCACGACTACCCTAACTCAATCGCATCATATGCTTATACAGATAAGCACTAATCAGCTACCGCACACTACGCCTTGACGGAGGCCAACAAACGTAGCACGAATACTAACTAGTACTTATCAGAAATGACGGAGGGCTACGACAGGTTTTTAAGAAAACCCTTTGCGTAATGAACTTGATATCGTTGTAGAATCGAGTGATTTTAAATGGAGTGTATTTGAGGCTTTTCTAGTTTTGCTAAAGGGGTCACTCCCGGTGAAGGGATCGTCGGCCCTTTCCTCATCGAATAAGGTGCAGGATATATCACATATACCGCTGTGCAAAGCAAGAACTATAGAAGCAATCAAAAGACAAACCGAGTTTGTAGCATCTGCCAGTTATTGCTAAAGGAGTCACTCCCGGTGAAGGGATCTCGGTCCTTTCCTTATCGAATAAGGTGCTGGATGTTCTACAAGGAACACCGCTATGCAAAGCAAGAACTGTAGCTACCAGTTTTTATAAACAAGTTTCTACAACATCTTAGGTTTCTTTTAGTTTCATTAATCTCATTAATGAAGTCCCATTTTATTATGCTTCACAAGCATCTCTTTTGAAACGAAATCTGCAATATAACATATATCTCATATATATAATATAAACATTCGTCTCAGGCAGTAATATGATCTCATCACAGAACATTGCAGCAGAAGAACATATATGAAATATTGGATATACTAGGACGTCCGTGTTTTCAATACGAGCCAGTATAAAACACGGATTCCACGGTCGCGATGAATAGCCAAACCCACATCTCTAGACCCCTACGAGAGCGGCAAGTAACACTGCCAATTCTAGGGTTAGGAGACCCGGTCTCGACTCCTCGAGATGGTCTCCCACTGGACCCTAGAACCCGGTTACTTGTGCTCCCCGCCTTGGGTCTACCTAATGCGGAAAAGTAAATAATATACAACGGTGACATCTTCCGCTACCTGGAAGTGCCCCAATAAAAGAATATTACATACAAATGAATTTTACATGAATGAAAAAGAAAAACTCTCATCTCACATAAAACCCCCGGCTATTCAAACGCGACGATCCAATAGAACATATCACAGCAACACATAATATCTCATATCATCAATGTAAGCAAGTATGCGTATCCCGATTGTCGTTGATGTATAGCAACGAAGCCGGCGATACTCCACATACTACGCTTACGGTCACAGAAAAGAAAGTGTAAAACTACAACAGTTGGAATCCGCAACTTCCTTAGACATCGCATGCCTAACCAAATGAATTCCTTAGACATCACATGCCTAACAATTATAAACCCCGCATTTTAGTCTCATTATCGAAAACTCTTTTCAATATCAAGTCGGGCAATTCAACAAGATTCCCGACGTCCTGATCGAATGCTCGTCGCAAACTTTAGTAGACGGCCGCACCCCCGATACCGTCGACGAAGTGCACCAAGGCGGAACACCGCTACCGGGAGCACCCGAACGGATGCTTTCGGTGACGGGGTTCTCCTACGGTCACATGGTCGGGGCTATGGAGTGAGGCTGTCTATTAAGTTTACCCGGCGAGTATCCGCGTACCCTACGTGATTGCGACGGACTTTTGATCACATCAAAATTCCGTGGCAACCGATCATCTGAGACTAAACTGCTATATTTATAATATTCAAATTAGTTATCTCATAACTACCTGTGGATTCCAATTATTGTATCACATTCCAGATAAACAGAAAAAGTTAAACTTTCCGATCGAATCATCAAGCACCCAAGATTTCCCCAATATATCTCAACACTTGAAATCAGTTTAAAAACGTCCATCACATGCCACAGTACCAATGGTCCAGCCGTAGAAGGGTCAAGCCAACGCCTCACATGTGGCACGCCGTACTGCCCCAAACCCTAAGGTTCAAAGGGCAGTTCAAGACGGTCACATAATCGAGTTAAGGTTTGTTGTCTTCTAGAGGGTCCATCGAGTTACTTGCACGACTTAGAACATTCTTAAATACGAGGAAAAAAATCCAACTTTTGAAAAAAATTTCCGACAGGGGAAAAAGTGAGTTATTGATATCCGTTCGAACTTTTTAACAGTTTCTAAAAGTTATCCGGAAAGTCACATAGACAAAATCTAATACTCCGATCGAAACATCGAATCCCCAAAACAACCCAGCAAATTCAACAGTTGAATAAACATTAAAATTATCCAGAAAACTCAGCACTGAATAAAAGAAATTACTGTGTAAAAATAAGTCAACAAGTCAACATTCTCGCCGCGCAACCGCCGCGCCACGTGGGCATATGCCACGCTTCCGCGCCGCAATGACGGCGTTAGAGCTCCGTTTTTCACAGTTTTTCTTAAAAAACCCTGCTTGATTTTCTGAGCACTTTTAATTAGGAAAAATCCCAGTTTTGAAAAAATTTCCAGAAAGTGGGTTCGATCGGGTTTTCCGGGTTCGATCGGACTTCAAACGTCGTCTAGACCTCGCCTAAAGCTCTAGCCTGGCTCTGATACCACTGTAGGGTTGCTAGGCACGCGCACAAGGGTCTACGAGGCATCAACCATGCCCGAATAGAAATTTAGCCGTGCCGAACAACCCGAATACGGAACTTTAAACTAGAGATTAGGCGATAACTTGCATGCTAAACACTTTAACACTAAGTGAGAGGGATTACAACCTTTGTAGATCCGGTCCTGCACTTCATTTGCTCCGTGTTGTGGTCCCTTCGCTGCGATCATCGGGTTCCGGGCTCTCGAGAGGTTCCACGAAGAGAAAGACGCAACCTTTGCTTCCGATCTTCGATACTAAGATGATCTACTTCGAAGTTTCTTTAACACAAGCTAACACTCATGAAATGATGTGAACACCCTCATCTAAATGGCAAGTGAAGATGAGGATGATGAAGTAGGAATTTTGCTCTATTTATTTATATTTTTCTCACATATATCCATCACAAAATCAAAGCTAGAAACTATTTCAAGCTTGGAAGAAGAAGGAAGAAGATGATGAATAATGAATCCTTTTGTGATGAATAGTAAAGGAAATAATATGATAGATAATGCAACCATGGTCAAGCTAACTCATGTAGAGATTTTACTAGGGTTAAAGGTTTGGTTAGGGTTTTGAAATATCTAGCATAATATCTTAACCAAGACAAAGAAAGAAAACTTCTAGAAACTTCTAGAAAATCTTAACCCTAATCACACCCTAACCATGTTTAATCTCTACTAAACAAGTTGCATTATTTATCATATCATGTTACAATATCATATATCACATATACAATATTTATTGCAACAAAATAAAATAATACAATTAACATATATCGCATATATATCAATGTATTACCCGAGTGAGAAAAAGAATCTTTTAGTGAGCAAATATTAGTTAATGCATTTTAATATATCAAATATATTATTATACATTAAATTATCGAATCAACACTTGATCCGACAATCCGACTATATCGCATATAACCGGCTAATATTTATCCGTACCGATTCATCGAATCAACACTTGATCCGATGACCCGGCTGATATCAAATATCGCGAGAATACAATACGATATCACATACCGCATTGTCCTCGGTCCCGCACATATCACATATGTGCTCCTACTCCGTTTTGCCTGAGTCAAGAAACCTCTGTGTAGGACTCTAAAGAATCGTCAATACGCCGGCAGTAGGTGATGATCATATCAAACACCCACAAGCTGCAAGTGGTCAGCTAAACGTAACAGCTACCCAGGTATTGAGCGCTCAGAAGATCAACAAGCAAGCCTGTACATTCTCCTGTGGATCCAAACAGTAACACTCCCGTACAATCCGGTCTCGTCGTCTGATATGTCGCATATCTCGCCTAGGGTTGGTAAACGTCAGACCCCAGTAGCTCGATAAGTCGTGTCGATTTGAGGTCTATAACAGTTCGAGAAACTACTGATAACACTTACCAGTAAATCTCAGCAACCCTGGCCAGGGATTTCCGGTTATAGCCAATCGAACACAGCACAACATCAACTCCCTATACCGGGAGAGACGAATCCCCTCCTATCGCTCATTGCCTCCATGTGATTCGGGACTGTACCCAAAAGCCACCTTTTTGCACGCCCTCTTGGACGTGGTATGATGGAAATCAAAGCACAGTGGGAACCACACAAGACTCTATGACGATCTCGGGTCAACAGACTACTCTGTACCAGTGTCACCGAAGAACTGCCATCTGACGTATGGTATAATACCATCTGGGAGTTCTCGGCGAGTCCGTCCAGTGTACCCAGTCTCTACTGAGCACCCGTACACCATCCTTGATGTCAAACACCGATGGATATGGGATCATCCATCGCCCATCATATGGGTCAAGATGCGTATACGCTAGTCTACTCTGGTGTATCGATGCCCTGTCTCGATACACCCTCGACTAGGAACAGTTATAGGATGTACTCGTCGACTACCATGGCCCCACTAGTATGATCTCATCATAGTCCCAGTAGTCGAGTACAGATCCTAAGGGCTTTATCAACATGTAACATAGAGACAATCAGAGTACATGTTAAGATAAAGTACAACCAGATAGCATACTATCATGTCGAGCAAGAAAGTCCTCCCTATATATGTCCTAGCATCCACTACAATATACATCGCATGTACAGTAATGGCCTCTAGGGCATACATATAACTAACAATACTCAACCATCCTATAAAAGTCTCTCTCTGGGAATAGGCCTTCGTGAGTGGATCCGCCGTGTTATCCTCTGAGTCCGCTCTCCTAACCTTGATCACCCTGGAGATCAACTATCTCCATGATCAGGTGATACTGCCTTAGAATATGTCTGGATCACTGATGGGACGGACGTTCCTCGGCATAAGCCACAACTCCATTGTCACACCATGGGGGGGAACTTAGTTCATCTATTGAACAAATATACATCCAGATTGCCTCTTTGGTAGCATCTTAAGTAGCTATGTATCCAGCCTTTATCATCTAGTTAGCCACGGTATCTAGCTTGGAACTCTTCCAACAAACCGTCCCTCTACTGAGGGTAAAGACAATGCCTGCGACTGACATTCAGTCGTCCTTATCACCCTGGAACACTTCCAGTGATTCTCCCTTGGATCAATTGATACCATCTCACTACAGCTAGTGAGTATTCTAACACCCAAATAACATCTATCTCATAGATGAAGACTCAGGATTTAAGAGGTATCAGCTTGATCCTACATGGAGAATCCATGTGATAAGCGGAGATTGACCGAGCGTAGCATAGGAAACTCCTTTCTTATTAAGAGTATGTCATCCACGTACTCTACGAGGATCACTACCATACTCCCTACTACCTTTTTGTATATACAAGGTTCATCTACCATTTTGATGATGTCAAACTGTTTGACTACTACATCAAAACAGACGTTCTAACTCCGCGATGCCTGTTTTATCACATAAAACATCTTGCACGCGTTTCCGCTGCTCCCACTGTTTACGAAGCCCTCTGGCTGTGTTCTTATAGACGTACTCTTCTAAAACATCATTTAGAAAAGCAGTCATGGCACCCAACCGCCAGATATCGTAGTCATGGTATGTAGCCGTGGCAAGTAGGATCTGGATGGACTTAAGCATAGGAACTGGAAAAAGGTTTCATCATTATCCACGCCTGGTCGATGACGAAAACCTTTAACAAGTCTAGCTTTGAAAGTCTCAACTTTTCCATCTACACCAAGTAATCTTCCTAAGATATACTTGCTCCTGATGGGGATTTAACCCTTCAGATATAGCAACTAAAGTCCATACTTTGTTGGTGTATAAGGATTCCATCTCAGATCGCTAAGCATCCAGCCATTCTTACAGAGTCCCACTCTTGATGGCCAGCTTGAAACTAGTTGGGTCATCATCTCATTATGCATTCCTCACTCCCACTGTAATAGAGAAACCTAAGTATCTCTCAGGTGGGTGAGGAACCCTACTAGATCGGCGGAGAGGCTGAGGTTCGTTGGAATCTACTGAATCCTTTGGTTCTATCAAATCATCTGCAGTAGTTTGTATAGCTGGAACGTTTCGAGTTCTACAGAACCGACCTTGCCTCGATCTTGTCCGGATTTTGCTTTTAGACATAGGCCGGACCACCCCAAATCTTAACTATCTGAAGAGATGGGTTCTTCCCTTTCCATATCACATATGAAGTGGTAGGCAATTGATTTGATCGAAACCCTATTCAATAGGTATGCAACTCCATAAGTGCATAACTCCCTAAAGGAAATAGGTAACTCAGTAGTACTCATCATAGAGCACACCTTATCATATAGGGTGTAATTGCTCCGCCCCGATATACCATCGTGCTATGGTGTATACGGAGGAGTAATGCTGAGAGAGAATCTCATTCTCCATTTAGAATAGTCCAGGAATTCCATGCTCAAGTATTCTCCTCCTTGATCACATCAAAGGACATAATACTTATACCCTTATTTTGGTTCTCTACTTCTAACTTATATTCTGTGAATATCTCAAAAGGTTCGGACTTGTGTTTCAACAGGAACATATGTCTGAATCTCGAGAGATTATCAGAGAATGTAATGAAGTACAAAGAACCGGTCTTGGCATGTGTAGACTGGGGACCTACATACATCAACATGTATCATCCGAAGAGTTCACTAACTCTTTCTCTGTTTCCAGTAAACTGAGCTATGGTCATCTTATCTCTGTGACATGACTGGCAAGTTTCACAAGATGTAAATTCAAACTGATTTAAATATGCATATAAATGTAACTTAGCTAGTCGGGTCGCATTGATATGACCCAGTCTACAATACCTCAAGAAGGATCCGTTCATTTCTAAACTCTTCCTCTTGTGTGTGTTCAGTATACTAAAGAACTGTAGTTTGATTTAGAACATCAATGTTTTTAGATAACGTGCCTGAACCGATCAACTTTTGATATAGGAAATGTTCAAAACATTATCCAACAATACAAAATTTTATCATTTCTTTACTAATAAAGAGACTGATATGATTTTGTATATCAGGTTCGGTATCTAATAACATTCGTTCAGAATCAATGTATTGGTAATACAGGGTGACAGTGACCGACAGACTTGGCTGCAACTCTTGCCCAGTTTTCCGCCTCATGAAACTTATCACCCGTTCTCAGTTCTTTACCTATCTGTACCCCATGTAACATATTACATATGCGGGATCCTGATCTGGTATCATATACCCGGACGTAAAGGATACAGAGAAACAGTTCTTTGTAATGAACACACCCGAAGATGATGCATCATATGCACTTTCTTCGTTTGGGCAGCACGGGAATTCTGGTAATCCCCAATTTCCTGCTCTGTCTTATAACAATTATAAGTTGGAGCGGGACCAACGTTCCCCAGCTCAGTATAACAAGCGGGTTCGGTCAATTTATCCGTTTTACTATCTTGATTAAGGCGTGATATGGTCGCTACCTGGAGAGAGAGAGAAGAAAACACTCAGCGTGCGCTCTTGCAAGAATAGATTGGTTATTATTTTATCTAATCAGGATGGCTCCCACTGTTTTTATCAAATCTTCCTTCAAACCCTAAAAGGAAAGACTAGCCGGGATTAATTACACGCTACAAGTTCGCCAATCTTTCAGCCAGGCCAGTGTCGGTACTTTGAGGGAGGTGCCCCGTGCTTTCGCACGGACCTAATTAATGTAAACCTCGTTTTCCCAGAGGCGTAACCCCGTTGACACCTTTCTAGACACCTACTTGATCGGCTAATTGTAATGTGTAAAACTCTCCCAGGAGTAACAATTACTCGCAGCGGGTATCGGGATCCAACTATCTCATAGAAGGTATGCAATCTCATTGCAAATTTCAACACTTGAAATTCCCGATAATATTTTGCCCCAAACGATCTATGACCTTGACAAGGTCAACAAACCATAGACCGCAAGTCAAGTTCAACCCGTCATTTCTTGATTGAATCAAACCCACCCGCAAGACCCTTGACAAGGTCAACAAGGCCGCACGACTACCCTAACCCAATCTACATCATATGCATAAGCAGATAAATACTGGTTAGCTACCGCACACTGCGCCTTGACAAGGTCAACAAACGCAGCACGAATACTAAACATGACTTATCTGAAATGACGGAGGGCTACGACAGGTTTTTCTGAAAACATATTGCGTAATGAACTTGATATCGTTGTAGGATCGAATGAATTTTAAAATGGAGTGTTTTTTAGGCTTTTCTAGTTTTGCTAAAGGAGTCACTCCCGGTGAAGGGATCGTCGGTCCTTTCCTCGTCGAATGAGGTGCGGGATATATCATATATATCACTGTGCAAAGCAGAACTCTTAAAAGCAATCAAAAGACAAACCGAATGTGTAGCATCTGCCAGTTATTGCTAAAGGAGTCACTTCCGGTGAAGGGATCTCGATCCTTTCCTTATCGAATAAGGTGCATGATATATCATATATACCGCTGTGCAAAGCAAGAACTGTAGCTACCTGTTTTAGTTTAGAAATTCGATTCCACAACATCTTAGGTTTCTTTTATTTCATTAATCACATTAATGAAGTCCCATCATTTAAGTACCTAAACATCACAGATAAATACGACGTACACTTATGCCATCCGCATTCGCCTCGATGTTCCATCATGCACCGTTAGGTTAGGTAACTAACGGCAGAGTGGGGCAGGGCTAGCGCGGGTGTAAAACATAAGTAACATCTATATAATATATCATATATACTGTATACTGTATCTATCACAGAACATCACATGAACACATCACAGATATCGCAGCAGAAGAATCATATGAAATATTGGATATACTAGGACGTCCGTGTTTTCAATACGAGCCAGTATAAAACACGGATTCCACGGTCGCGATGAATAGCCAAAACCCACACCCCTAGACCCCTACGAGAGCGGCAAGCAACCCTACCAATTCTAGAGTTAGGAGACCCGGACTCGACTCCTCGAGTTGGTCTCCCACTGGACTCCAGAACCCGGTTACTTGTGCCCTCCTCCTTGGGTCTATCCTAGTGCGGAAAAGTAAATAATATACATCAACGGTGACAACTTCCGCAACCTGGAAGTGCCCCAATAAAAGAATATTACATACAAGTTTTTACATGAATGAAAATGAAAAACACTCATCTCACATAAAAACCCCCGGCTATTCAAACACGACGATCCAATATAACATATCCAGCAACACATAACATCACATGTCATCAACGTAAGTAAATATGCGCATCCCAATTGTCGTTGACATATAGCAACGAAACCGGTGATATCACATATTACACTTACGGTCACAGAAAAGAAAGTGTAAAACTACAACAGTTGGAATCCACAAACTCTTTAGACATCGCATGCCTAAACCAATGAATTCCTTAGACATCACATGCCTAACAATTATAAACCCCGCATTTTAGTCTCAAAATCGAAAACACTTTTCAATATCAAGTCGGGCAATTCAACAAGATTCCCGAAAATCTGATCGAATGCTCGTCGCAAACTTTAGTAGGCAGCCGCACCCCCGATACCGTCGACGAAGTGCACCAAGGCGGAACACCGCTGCCGCGAGCACCCGAACGGATGCTTTCGGTGACGGCGTTCTCCTACAGTCACTTGGTCGGGGCTATGGGGTGTAGCTGTCTATTAAGTTTATCCGGCGAGTATCCGCGTACGCTACGTGATTGCGACGGACTTTTGATCGCATCAAAATTCCGTGGCAACCGATCAAGTGAGACTAAACTGCTATGTTTATAACATTCATTCAGTTATCTCATAACTACTTGTGAATTCCAATTATTGTATCACATTCCGGATAAATAGAAAAATGTTAAACTTTCCGATCGAACAATCGAACACCCAAGTTTTCCCGATACAGCTCAACACATGAAATAAGTCTAAAAACATTCAGTTCATGCCTCAGTACCAACGGTCCAGCCGTAGAAGGGTCAAGCCAACGCCTCACATGTGGCACGCCGTACTGCCCCAAATCCGAAGGTTCAAAGAGCAGTTCAAGACGGTCACATAATCGAGTTAAGGTTTGTTGTCTTCTAGAGGGACCATCGCGTTACTTGCACTACTTAGAACGTCGTTAAACTACGGAAAGATCCAACACTTGGAAATTTCCCGGCAGGGGAAAAAGTGGGTATTTATATCCAGTCGAACTTTTTAACACATTCAAAAATTATCCGGAAAACACATAGACAAAGTTTGATAATCCGATCGAATCTACGAAGCTCCAAAACACCCCAGAAAACTCAACTCTTGAGTTCAGATTAAAATATCCCAGAAAACTCAGCACCACAAGAAACAAATTACTGTGCAAAATTGGAAGGCTGACGTCATCTTGTTGCCGCGGAACCGCCGCAGAAGCCACGCTGCTGCTGCGGTTCCGCCGCGCCTTGGAAGTATCACTTGGTCAAATTTGCACCGTAATTCTTAGAATTTCCTGCTGAATTTTTTAAGCATTTTTAATCTGGAAAAAGCCAGTTTTTGAAAAAAGTCCAGAGAGCATGAAAATATAGGGTTTCGATGTTCGTTCGGATTTCAAACGTCGTCTAGACTTCGCCTAAGGCTCTAGCTAGGCTCTGATACCACTGTAGGGTTCCTAGGCATGCTAATGAAGTCTCACAAGGCATCAACCATGCCAATTTCAAATTTTACAAGTGCCGAGAAACCTTAGACTAGATCGTTAACTAGATTTTAGGCGAAACTAGCAACTAGTTAACTACTTAACTAAGAAGTGAACGGAAATACAACCTTTGTAGATCCGGTGCTCCACCTCCATAGCTCTGTGATGATGTCTCCTCGCTGCGATCATCGGATCCCGGGCTCTAGCGTCAGCTTCATCGGAGAAAGGGCGGGCTAGGTCATCGACTACGATGCCGAAGATGATCTACGTCGAGGCATCACAAGATCAAGCTCCCACTTCACCAAGTCATGAAACTTGTGAAGAAAACATCCTATACTACTTGGCAAGAGGTAGAGGATGAAGAAATAGGAGGTGGGTTCACTTTAGAATTGGATTTCTCACTCATTTGCTCAAGTTGCCATTGATGGAGGCAATCTTTTCTTCTTGAAGAAGAAGAAGAAGATGATGATAGAATATCATTAGTATTTCATTAAAAGAAAAATAATATGAATACTTATCATATCCTAACCTTGGTTAGGTGTAGAGAATAGACTAGGGTTAAGTTGAATGGTTAGGTTAAAAGAAAGAAACAAAATGGTCAACCTTTCAAACCTTCATGAACTTTCAATATAAAACAAAAGTAGCAACCATTTTATTTCTTGACAAAAGGAAATAAATAAATAGATAATTAAAAAGAAAACCCTAACCATTACACAACCATGGTCTAATCTTTACACATACTCAAGTTATCATGTATGATACAAACTAGTGTACAAAAGTATATCACATATACAATGTGCACATTAAGTGAGAAAATCCATTTAAATGAACCTATATTAGTTAATGTAAAGTGATATATCAAATATATAATTACACATTAAATCATTAAATCAACACTTGACTTAATGATCCGGTCATATCATATATAACCGACTAATATCAATAGTAACAACTTATCGAATCAACACTTGATCCGATAACCCGGCTATATCGCATATAACCGATCAATGTCACAAGTCGCGAGAATCAAATACAGTATCACATACTGATATTATTCTCGGTCCCGCACATATCTCATATGCGCTCCTATTTCGTTTCGCTTGAGCCAGGAAACCTCTGTGTAGGACTCTAAAGACTCGTCAATACGCCGGCAGCAGGTGATGATCATATCAAACACCCACAAGCAGCAAGCGGTCTGCTAAACGTAACGGCCACCCGGGTATTGAGCGATCAGAAGATCGACGAGCAAGCCCGCTCACACTCCTGTGAATCCAACCAGTAACACTTGCCGTACAGTCCGGTCTGATCGTCTGATATGTCGCATATCTCGCCTAGGGGTGGAAACGTCAGACCCCAGTAGCTCGATAAGTCGTGTCGATATGAGGTCTATAACAGTTCGAGATACTACAGGTAACACTTACCAGTAAATCTCAGCAACCCTGGCCAGGGATTTCCGGTTATAGCCAATCGAACACAGCGCAACATCAACTCCCTATACCGGGAGAGACGAATCCCCTCCTATCGCTCATTGCCTCCATGTGATTCGGGACTGTACCCAAAAGCCACCGTTTTGCACGCCCTCTTGGACGTGGTAAGGTGGAAATCAAAGCACAGTGGGAATCACACAAGACTCTATGACGATCTCGGGTCTACAGACTAACCTGTACCAGTGTCACCAGAGAACTGCCATCTGACGTGAGGTATAATACCATCTGGGAGTTCTCGGCGAGTCCGTCCAGTGTACCCAGTCTCTACTGAGCACCCGTATATCATCTCCGATGTCAAACGCCAATGGATATGGGATCATCCATCGCCCATCTGTATGGGTCGAGAAGGTATACGCAAGTCTACTCTGGTATATCGATGCCCCGTCTCGATACACCCACGACTATGGTCTTTGAAGGATGTACTTATGGACTACCATGTCCCCACTAGTATGATCCGCATCATAGTCCAGGTAGTCAAGTACACATCCTAAGGGCTTTACCAACATGTAACAGAGAGACAAACAGTATACACGTTAAGGTAAACTGTAACCAGATAGCATACTATCATGTCGAGCAAGAAAGTCCTCCCTATATATGTCCCAGCATCCACTACAATATACATCATATGTACGGTAATGGCCTCTAGGGCATACATATAACTAACAGTAGATCGCCGCGAGATCGAGATTAAGAGAGTAGACAAAAAGAATAACGCCGCGGATCCACTCACCAAGGCCCTCCCTCAGCCGCAACATGAACGACTTTTTGAGATGTTGGGTATGAGATACGCCAATAACTGGCCTTAGAGCAAGTGGGAGATTGTTGGATATATGTATGCCCTAGAGACCATTATATGATAGTGGATGTATCTGTACATGTATATATATATTCAGCGTACATTCTTGCTCAACATGATAGTATGCTATCTGGTTCTACTTTATCTGCCATATTGATTTGATCATGCTTTTATTCATTCATACATGTTGATAAAGCCCTGAGGATATTGTCTTGACTACAGTGATTATGATAGAGATCATACTAGTGGGACATCTGTAGTTTATAAGCATATCCTGAAATGTCCCTAGTCGTAGGTGTATCGAGACGGGGCATCGATATACCAGAGTAGACAAGCGTATATGATACTAGACCCATATGATGGGCGATGGATGTTCCCACACTCATCGATGTTTGACATCAAGATCATATACGGGTGCTCAGTGGTGACTGGGTACACTGGACGGACTCACCGAGAACTCCTATATGGAATTATATCTATCGTCGGATAGCAGTTCTCAGGTGACACTGGTACAGGTTAGTCTGTAGACCCGAGATCGTCATAGAGTGTTGTGTGCTCTCCCACTGTACTTTGATTACCACCCTACCACGGCTCAACCGAGTCGTGCAAACAGGTGGTCGTTGGGTACAGTCCTGAGACACACGAAGGCGATGAGTGATAGGAGGGGTTTCGTCTCTCCCGGTATTGGGAGTTAATGCTGTGCTGTGCTCGACTGGTTATATCAGTAAGTCCCTGGCCAGGGCTACTGAGATTTACTGATAAGTGTTATCAGTAGTTTCTCGATCTGTTATAGACCATTCACCGGCATGACTTATTGAGTTATTGGGGTCGACGTGACCATCCCTAGACTCGATATGCAGCATATCTGACGAAGAGATCGGACTGTACGGAAGTGTTGCCGATTGGCTCGACGGGAGTTGTAGCAGGTTCGCTTGTTTTCTTCTGATCGCTCAATACCCGGGTGGCCGTTACGTTTAGCTGACCGCTTGCGGCTTGGGAGTGCTTGATATGATCATCACCCACTGCCGGCGTATTGACGAGTCTTAGAGTCCCACAAAGGAGTTGCCTAGTTCAGGCGAAACGTTGTGGTGCGCGTATGCGATATGTGCATGGACCCGGTTAAAATGCGCGTATGAGATACCGTATATTAATTGGGCGGCTTGCTTTTGGTCGGGTCGTATGTGATATGACCGGGTTTATAAATCAAGTGTTGATTTATCATTTAACCATTAGCTTCTCACTAGAAATCCTATCTTGTTCCTTTTGGATGTATGCATGCATGTGTGCATTCATTCTTGTTCATGCACATATGGATGTGCATGCACACATGCATACATACATCATTCTATCATGGTTGCATATACATTGAAAATGGTGGCAATATAAGACTCACACCATGGGTTTTTATATGGATTATTATTGCATTTGTGTTAAAACAAAAAGGAAAAGAAAAAGGGTTAATTCATGGATTGTTTCTACACTCTTCTTCATCTTACCATGCTCACCTACTTATTAACCCTTGGTTAATTTTTCTTTGGTGTTTTAAACTCAAATACAATAATATCTTTATAATTAACCATGGTTTGAGATGAGAAGTGGAAAATATATATACATATATTTTTCATTTTCTCATTAGAGTTTATCTTCTCTTCTTCTCAAAAAAGGCCATCATCTTCTTCAACCTTGATCATTTGCTCTCTAGAATTTTCAAGTGAGCAAAATACTCGGCAAGATAGGAATTTGAAGTGTGAAAGAGAACAACAACACCATTCTACACAAGTCTTGCCTACATGTTTAGAGTGTTAGCTTCATTCCTTTCTCTTGTTAAAGTGAAGTTGCTAGCTTGGAAAAAGGAGCTTCGGGTGGATCGTCGTGGACGTTAGAAGACCTCAAGCTAATCGTTTTCCAACTCTCAAGTGGCCAAGGAGTCTACAAAAGGGAGCTACAAAGGTTGTACTCTCAAAACCCTAGCCTTTGTTACATGTATTGATTTAAAACCCTAATTTTCTAGGATAAATCCTTTGTATGCTTACTTAGCACCAAAAAAAAATTGATCTTTGTGACATGTGATGCTTCCAAACCTCTCATAGGGTGCTAGGTAAACCTAACATCCGGATATCCGACGCGTCGGGTAAAATCACCGGTCGGTAGTGCTCCCCTGCCACGCTCATCGTCTACTACTCGAACTTCTTGCTCCTGGGTACCTTACCAGGCCACCATGTACCCGAAACGGTTCATCCAACTCCTCGAATTGGGCATCGAAATCAATCAGCAAACTCATGGTGGACGACTCATACATCATGGGAAAACCGCACTTTTCATTTAAAAAGAGAGAGAAAAGAAGTTTATAAATGTTTTTTGCGGCTTTTCCTCCAAATCCAGGAAATCTCATGAAAATCCAAATCCAAATCCTCAATAGCATGTAAACAGTTAATATAGGCATAAAATCCATGAATGCGGCATAACAGTGAATAATAACATGCATGAAGCAGCAAGTAATAACTACAATGTCTAAGCTAGCATATAAGGCAAGTACATTAATATCATGTCTAAACGATTAGCTAACAAGCTATGTCAATGCAATAGTATTTTCTAAGTGTACGTGACATGGCAATTACCGATGAAGATGTGTGTGAGCCGGCAAGTAAGTATACGTGGTACATACGCATCATCGGTAAAGGTGCTGGTGTCCTAGCAGCATGATATCAACAATGGATTATGAAATCACAAAAACTTAAAAATGGCAAAATTCCACAAAATACCCTATTTTAGAATTTTCCATAATTTTTCCAAATTTTTTTTTTCCATTTATCGGTATTTAATTATACCGAAATATTAAAATATTCATTAAAAATTAATATTAAATTATAAAAATTCCCAAAAATAATATTTTATTTTTCTGAAATGTTACAACTTTATTTTAGGGTGTTTGCTTCACTAAATATCTAGTTAGTGAAGTAGAAGCTTGAGCTAGTATTCCCTCGACGTAGATCATCTTCGGCCTCGAAGACTTCAAGCAAGGACGCTCCTTTTGCCTCGTGAAGCCATGCAAGAGTCCGGGAGAACAACGATCGCAGCGAAGGGACTACTTCAAGGAGCTTTTGAAGTGAAGGACCTGTAGGGTTCCTAGGCACACTAATAAGGTCTCACAAGTGATCAAACATGGCTAATTCAAAATTTTTCATGTGCCTACAAACCCTAATACGGATCATTAACTAGATTTATAGGTGATGCGATGCAAGTAAACAACTTTAATTTAAAGGAAAGAAGCTACAACCTTTGTAGATCCGGTCCTCCACCTCCTAGGCTCCGTGATGACGTCCCTCCGCTGTCCAAATCGAATCCATGACTCTAGCATCGGCTTCATCGGAGAAATGGGCGGGCTAGGTCGTCGACTTCGATGCCGAAGATGATCTACGTCGAGGTAGCTCAAGATCAAGCTCCAACTTCACCAAGTCATGAAACTTGTGAAGAAAACACCCTATACTACTTGGCAAGAGGTAGAGGATGAAGAAATAGGAGGTGGGTTCACTTTAGAATTGGATTTCTCATTCTTTTTCTCAAGTTGCCATTGATGGAGCCAAGTTTTTTCTTCTTGTTGAAGATGAAGAAGATGAAGAAAGAATATGATAAGTATATCTCAAAAAGGAAAATAATATGAATACTTATCATATACCAACCATAGTTAGGTGTAGAGAATAAACTATGGTTAGTTTGAATGGTTAGGGTTAAGCATGAAGACAAAATGGTCACTTAGTCAAAGCTTCATGAAGCTTCAACAACAAACAAAGAAAGCCACCATTTTCTCTTTATCATTTCAAAAAGAATAATAAATAAATAAATAGATAATAAAATGAAAACCCTAACCATTACACAACCATGGTTTAATCTTTACACAAACCCAAGTGAGCATGTATCATCAAACATGATACAATCTTGTGCACAAAAGTATATCACATATACAACTTGTGTACATCAAGTGAGAAAATCCATTTAAAGTGAACAAATACTAGTTAATGCAAAGTAATATATCAAATATATAATTATACATTAAATCATTAAATCAACACTTGATTCAATGATCCGGTCATGTCGTATATAACCGACTAGTATCCAATGTATCGACTTATCGAATCAATCTTCGATTCGATAACTAGGTTATATTGCATACAACCAATCGATACATTCATCGCGAGAATGGAATACGGTATCACATACACGCATTATTCTCGGTCCCGCACATATCTCATATGCGCTCCTATTTCGTTTCGCTTGAGCCAGGAAACCTTTGTGTAGGACTCTAAAGACTCGTCAATACGCCGGCAGCAGGTGATGATCATATCAAACACCCACAAGCCGCAAGCGGTCTGCTAAACGTAACGGCCACCCGGGTATTGAGCGATCAGAAGATCGACGAGCAAGCTCGCTCACACTCCTGTGAATCCAACCAGTAACACTTACCGTACAGTCTGGTCTGTTCGTCTGATATGTCGCATATCTCGCCTAGGGGTGGTAAACGTCAGACCCCAATAGCTTGATAAGTCATGCCGACGTGAGGTCCATAACATTCGTGAAACTACTGATAACTCTTACCAGTATATCACTGCAACCATGGCCAGGGATTTCCTGTTATGGCCAGTCGAGCATAGAGCAACATCCACCCCCAATACCGGGAGAGACGAATCCCCTCCTATCGCTCATTGCCTCCATGTGAATCGGGACTGTACCCAAAAACCACCTGTTTTCATGACTCAGTAGAGCCGTGGTAGGGTGGAAATCAAAGCACAGTGGGAGACACACAAGACTCTATGACGATCTCGGGTCAACAGACTAAGCTGTACCAGTGTCACCAAAGAACTGCCATCTGACGTGAGGTATAATACCATCTGGGAATTCTCGGCGAGTCCGTTCAGTGTACCCAGTCTCCACTGAGCACCCGCATACCATCTCTGATGTCAAACACCAATGGATATGGGATCATCCATCGCCCATCATATGGGTCGAGAAGATATACGCTAGTCTACTCTGGAATATCGATGCCCCGTCTCGATATTCCCACGACTAGGAACATTGAAGGATGTACTCATGGACTACCCAGGCCCCACTAGTATGATCTGCATCATAGTCCTGGAAGTCGAGTACACATCCTAAGGGCTTTATCAACATGTAATCAGAGATACAGAAATTATACATGTTAAGATAAAGAGCAACCAGATAGCGTACTATCATGTCGAGCAAGAAAGTCCTACCTATATATGTCCCAGCATCCACTACAATATACATCCAATGTACAGTAATGGCCTCTAGGGCATACATATAACTAACAATCTCCCACTTGCACTAGGGCCATCTGTAGCAGTGGTTGTAGTTTCTAATACTCAACCATCTCTTAAAAGTCTCTCTTTGGGGAAAGGCCTTCGTAAGTGGATCCGCCGTGTTGTCCTCTGAGTCTACTCTCCTAACCTTGATCACCCTGGAGATTATCTATCTCCATGATCAGGTGATGCTGCCTCAGAATATGTCTGGGTCACTGATGGGACCAGGGTTCCAGGGCCAAAGCCACACTTCCATTGTCATACAATGGCAGGAACCTAGTTCATCTCATGAACCAATATACACCCAAACTGCCTCTTTGGTAGTATCTTTAATAGCGATGTTACCAGCCTTTATCGTCTAGTTTGCCACGGTATCTAGCTTGGAACTCTTCCAACATACCGTCCCTTTACCGAGGGTAAAGACAATGCCTGCGACTGAAATTCAGTCGTGCTTATCAGTGTGGAACTTTTTCCATTGATTCTCCACAAGATCGATTGATACAATCTCACTATACCTAGTGAGAACCCTAACATCCCTTTAGATCTATCTCATAGATCCAAATCTCAGGATTTAGGAGGTATCATCTTTATCCTATTGGAGAATCCATGTGATAAGAGGAGATCGACCGATCGTAGTGTAGAAAACTCTTTTCCTATCAAGAGTATGTTGTCCACGTACAATACGAGGATGACCACTTTACTCTCTACTACCGTTTTGTATATACAAGGTTCATCTACCATTTTGATGAAGTCAAAAACTTTGACTACCACATCAAAACAGATGTTCCAACTCCGCGATGCCTGCTTTATTCTGTAAAGCAACTTGCACACGTTTCCGCTGCTCCCACTGTTTATGTAGCCCTCTGGCTGTGTTCTTATAGACGTTCTCTTCTAAATCAGTATTTAAAAAAGTAGTCATGGCACCCAACCACCAGATATCGTAGTCATGGTGTGTAGCAATGGCAAGTAGGATCTGGATGGACTTAAGCATAGGCACTGGAAAAGGTTTCATCATTATCCACGCCTGGTCGATGATGAAAAACTTTAACAAGTCAAGCTTTGAAAGTCTCAACTTTTCCATCTACATCAAGTAATCTTCTCAAGATATACTTGCTCCTGATGGGGATTTAATCCTTCAGATATAGCAGCTAAAGTCCATACTTTGCTGGTGTACATGGATTCCATCTCAGATCGCTAAGCATCCAGCCATTCTTACAGAGTCCCTACTCTTGAAGACCTGCTCGAAACTAGTTGGGTCATCATCTCATGATTCATTCCTCGCTCCCACTGTCATCGAGAAACCGAGGTATCTCTCAGGCAGGTGAGGAAACCTACTAGATCGGCGGAGAGGCTGAGGTTCGTCGGGAACTATTGAATCCTTTGGTCCTGTCAAATCATCAGCTGCAGTTTTGTATAGCTGGAACCTTTCCAGTTCTACAGAACTGACCTTGCCTCGATCTTGTCCGGATTTTGCTTTTGACATAGGCCGGACAATCCCAAATCTTATCTTGCTTAAGAGATGGGTTCTTCCCATACCATATCTCATATGGAGTGGTAGGCACTGATTTGATTCGAACCTAATTCAATAGGTATGCAGCTTCTCAAGTGCACAATCTCAAAAGGAAATAGGTAACTCAGTAATACTCATCATAGAGCACACTATATCTAATATTGTGCGATTGCTCCGCCCCGATACACCGTTGTGCTGTGGTGTATTCAGAGGAGTAATACTGAGAGAGAATCTTATTTTCCTTTAGAATAGTCCAAGGATTCCATGCACAAGTATTCTCCCCCCTGATCTTATCATAGGACATAATACTTATACCCGTATTTTGGTTCTCTACTTCCAACTTATATTCTGTGAATACCTCAAAAGCTTCGGACTTATGTTTCAACAGGAACATATGACTGAATCTTGAGAGATTATCAGAGAATATAATGAAGTACAAAGAACCGGTCCTGGCATGTGTAGAAAGGAGACCTTACATACATCATCATGTATCAGTCCCAAGAGTTCATTAACTCTTTCTCTGTTTCCTGTAAACGGAGCTATGGTCATCTAATCTTTGTGACATGACTGACAAGTTTCACAAGATGTAAATTCAAACTGATTTAAGTATGCATCTAAAATGTAACTTCAGCCAGTCGGGACGCATTGATGTGACCTAGTCAACAATGCCTCAAGAAGGATTCGTTCATTTCTGAACTGCTCTTCTTGTGTGTGTTCTGTATACTAGGAACTGTTGTTTGATTTAGAACGTCAATACTTTTAGATAACGTGCCTGAACCGATCAACTTTTGATATAGGAAATGTTCAAAACATTATCCATCAATACAAAATTTTATCATTTCTTTACTAATAAAGAGATTGATATGATTTTGTATATCTGGTTCGGTATCTAACAGCATTTGTTCAGAATCAATGTATTGGTCATACAGGGTGACAGTGATCAACAGACTTGGCTGCAACACTTGCCCCGTTTTCTGTCTCATGAAACTTATCACCCGTTCTCAGTTTTTCTACCTTTTGGTAGCCCTATGTAACAGATTACATATCTGGGATCCAGATCACATATCTGGGATCCAGATCCGGTATCAAATACCCAGGATGCAGAGGATACTGAGAAACAGTTCTTTGTAATGAACACACCCGAAGGAGATGCATCATATGCACTCTCTTCGTTTGGGCGGCATAGGAATTCTGGTATTCCCCTATTTCCTGCTCTGTCTTATAACAATTATAAGTTGGAGCGGGACAAACGTTCCCCAGCTCAGTATAACAAGCGGGTTCGGTCAATACATCCATATTATTATCTTGATTAAGGCGTGATATGGTCGCTACCTGGAGAGAGAGAGAAGAAAACACTCTGTGTGCACTCTTGCAAGATTAGATTGGTTATTTATTTTATCTAATCAGGATGACTCCCACTGTTTTTATCAAATCTTCCTTCAAACCTTAAAATGAAGACTAGCCGGGATTAATTACACTCTACAAGTTCGCCAATCTTTCAGCCAGGCCAGTGTCGGTACTTTGAGGGAGGTTCCCCGTGCTTTCGCACAGACCTAATTACAGTAAACCTCGTTTTCCCAGAGGCGTAACCCCGTTGACTCCTTTCTAGACACCTACTTGATCGGCTAATTGCAAAGTGCTAAACTCTCCCAGGAGTAACAATTACTCGCAGTGGGTATCGGGATCCAACTATCATATAGAAGGTATGCAATCTCATTGCAAATTTCAACACTTGAAACTCCCGATAAAGGTTTTTACCCCTAGCACTTATGACCTTAACTATGGTCAACAAATCATAAGCACTAGTCAAGTTCTACCCATAATTTCGTGATTAATTAGACCCACCCACCTGACCCTTAACTAAGGTCAACAAAGTCACGCGACTGTCCTAACTAATCGCATCATATGCGGTGTAGGAAGACATCACTTAGCTACCGTACACCGTGCCTTAACTAACGTCAACAAACACAGCACGAATACTAAGTACTTTACTTCCTAAAATGACGGAGGGTTGCGTATGGTTTTTGTGAAAACCTTTAACGCTTTGAACTTGATCTCGTTGCGGAATCAAATGGTTTTTAAGTGGAATGTTTTTGAAGCTTTTCTAGTTTTGCTAAAGGGGTCACTCCCGGTGAAGGGATCGTCGGCCCTTTCCTCGTCGAATGAGCTGCGGGATATATCATATATGTCACTGTGCAAAGCAGAAACTATAGAAGCAATCAAAATACAAACCGAGTGTGTAGCATCTGCCAGTTATTGCTAAAGGAGTCACTCCCGGTGAAGGGATCTCGGTCCTTTCTTCATCGAATAAGGTGCAGGATGTTCTATAATGAACACCGCGATGCAAAGCAAGAACTGTAGCTACCTGTTTTATTTTTGAAATTCGATTCCACAACATCAATTAGGTTTATTTTCTTTCATTAATCTCATTAATGAATATCCCATCATTTAAGTCCACCTAAACATCACAGATAAATATAACGTACGCTTATGCCATCCGCATTCGCCTCGATGTCCCGTCTGCACCGTTAGGTTAGGTAACTAACGCCAGAACGAGGCAGGGCCAGCGCGGGTGTAAAACATAAGCAACGTCTATATAATATATCATATATACTATATACTATATCTATCTGAACAAATCACATGATCACAACACAGATAACGCAGCAGAAAATATCATATGAAATATTGGATATACTAGGACGTCCGTGTTTTCAATACGAGCCAGTATAAAACACGGATTCCACGGTCGTGATGAATAGCCAATCCCACACCCCTAGACCCCTACGAGAGCGGCAAGCAACCCTACCAATTCTAGGGTTAGGAGACCTGGACTCGACTCCTCGAGTTGGTCTCCCACTGGACCCCAGAACCCGGTTACTTGTGCTCCCCTCCTTGGGTCTATCCTAATGCGGAAAAGTAAATAATATACAAATGGTGACAACATCCGCAACCTGGAAGTGCCCCAATAAAAGAATATTACATACAAGTTTTTACATGAATGAAAATGAAAAACACTCATCTCACATAAACCCCCCGACTATTCAAACACGACGATCCAATATAACATATCCAGCAACACATAACATCACATGTCATCAACGTAAGTAAATATGCGCATCCCAATTGTCGTTGACATTTAGCAACGAAACCGGCTATATCACATATTACACTTACGGTCACAGAAAAGAAAGTGTAAAACTACAACAGTTGGAATCCGCAAACTCTTTAGACATCGCATGCCTAATCAAATGAAATACTTAGACATCGCATGCCTAACAATTATAAACCCCGCATTTTAGTCTCATTATCGAAAACACTTTTCAATATCAAGTCGGGCAATTCAACAAGATTCCCGACATCCTGATCGAATGCTCGTCGCAAACTTTATTAGGCAGCTGCACCCCCGACGCCGTCGACGAAGTGCACCAAGGTGGAACACCGCTGCCGCGAGCACCCGAATGGATGCTGTCGGCGACGGGGTTCTCCTACAGTCACTTGGTCGGGGCTATGGGGCGAGGCTGTCTATTAAGTTTACCCGACGAGTATCCGCGTACGCTACGTGATTGCGACTGACTTTTGATCTCATCAAAATTCCGTGGCAACCGATCAAGTGAGACTAAACCGCGAGATTTATAACATTCATTCAGTTATCTCATAACTACTTGTGAATTCCAATTGTTGTATCACATTCCGGATAAACAGAAAATGTTAAACTTTCCGATCGAACATTCGAACACCCAAGTTTTCCCGAAACAGCTCAACACATGAAATAAGTCTAACAACATTCAGTTCGTGCCTCAGTACCAACGGTCCAGCCGTAGAAGAGTCAAGCCAACGCCTCACATGTGGCACGCCGTACTGCCCCAAACCCTAACGTTCAAAGGGCAGTTCAAGACGGTCATATAATCGAGTTAAGGTTTGTTGTCTTCTAGAGGGACCATCGCATTACTTGCACTACTTAGAACGTCATTAAACTACGGAAAAGTCCAACAATTGGAAATTTCCCGGCAGGGGAAAAAGTGGGTATTTATATCCGGTCGAACTTTTTAACATATTCTAAAATTACCCGGAAAAACACACCGACAAAGTTAGACAATCCGATCGAAACACCGAGTCCCCAATACAACCCAGAAAACTCAAATCTTGAGTAATACTTAAAAAATCCTAGAAAATCCAGAACCAAAGCATAAGAATTAATATGCAAAATTTATTGGCCAATGTGACCAAACGGCCGCGGAACCGCCGCAGAAGCCATGCTTCTGCCGCTGTTCCGAGGCGGTTTAGATGATTCAGGGGCTCGTTTTGTACCATAATTCTTAAATCTTCCTTCTGAATTTTTTAAGAATTTTTAATCTTGAAAAAACCCAGTTTTTGAAAAAAGTCCAGAGAGCAAATTTGTTTTAGGGTTTCGGTTCGATCGGAGTTCTAACTCCGTCTACGCATCGCCTAAGGCTCTAGCTAGGCTCTGATACCACTGTAGGGTTCCTAGGCACACTAATGAGGTCTCACAAGTGATCAAACATGGCTAATTCAAAATTTTCCATGTGCCTACAAACCCTAATACGGATCGTTAACTAGATTTATAGGTGATGCGATGCAAGTAAACAACTTTAACTTAAAGGAAAGAAGCTACAACCTTTGTAGATCTGGTCCCCACCTCCTAGGCTCCGTGATGACGTCCCTCCGCTGTCCAAATCGAATCCATGACTCTAGCATCGGCTTCATCGGAGAAATGGGCGGGCTAGGTCGTCGACTTCGATGCCGAAGATGATCTACGTCGAGGCAACTCAAGATCAAGCTCCAACTTCACCAAGTCATGAAACTTGTGAAGAAAACACCCTATACTACTTGGCAAGAGATAGAGGATGAAGAAATAGGAGGTGGGTTCACTTTAGAATTGGATTTCTCACTCTTTTTCTCAAGTTGCCATTGATGGAGCCAAGTTTTTTCTTCTTATTGAAGATGAAGAAGATGAAGAAAGAATATGATAAGTATATCTCAAAAAGGAAAATAATATGAATACTTATCATATACCAACCATAGTTAGGTGTAGAGAATAAACTATGGTTAGTTTGAATGGTTAGGGTTAAGCATGAAGACAAAATGGTCACTTAGTCAAAGCTTCATGAAGCTTCAACAACAAACAAAGAAAGCCACCATTTTCTCTTTATCATTTAAAAAAGAATAATAATTAAATAAATAGATAATAATGAAAACCCTAACCATTACACAACCATGGTTTAATCTTTACACAAACCCAAGTGAGCATGTATCATCAAACATGATACAATCTTGTGCACAAAAGTATATCACATATACAACTTGTGTACATCAAGTGAGAAAATCCATTTAAAGTGAAAAAATACTAGTTAATGCAAAGTAATATATCAAATATATAATTATACATTAAATCGTTAAATCAACACTTGATTCAACGATCCGGTCATGTCGTATATAACCGACTAGTATCCAATGTATCGACTTATCGAATCAATCTTCGATTCGATAACTAGGTTATATCGCATACAACCAATCGATACATTCATCGCGAGAATGGAATACGGTATCACATACACGCATTATTCTCGGTCCCGCACATATCTCATATGCGCTCCTATTTCGTTTCGCTTGAGCCAGGAAACCTCTGTGTAGGACTCTAAAGACTCGTCAATACGCCGGCAGCAGGTGATGATCATATCAAACACCCACAAGCCGCAAGCGGTCTGCTAAACGTAACGGCCACCCGGGTATTGAGCGATCAGAAGATCGACGAGCAAGCCCGCTCACACTCCTGTGAATCCAACCAGTAACACATACCGTACAGTCCGGTCTGTTCGTCTGATATGTCGCATATCTCGCCTAGGGGTGGTAAACGTCAGACCCTAATAGCTTGATAAGTCATGCCGATGTGAGGTCCATAACATTCGTGAAACTACTGATAACTCTTACCAGTATATCACTGCAACCCTGGCCAGGGATTTCCTGTTATGGCCAGTCGAGCATAGCGCAACATCCACCCCCAATCCCGGGAGAGACAAATCCACTCTTATCGCTCATTGCCTCCATGTGAATCGGGACTGTACCCAAAAACCACCTGTTTGCATGACTCAGTAGAGCCGTTGTAGGGTGGAAATCAAAGCACAGTTGGAGACACACAAGAATCTATAACGATCTCGGGTCAACAGACTAAGCTGTACCAGTGTCACCAGAGAACTGCCATCTGACGTGAGGTATAATACCATCTGGGAATTCTCGGCGAGTCCGTTCAGTGTACCCAGTCTCCACTGAGCACCCGCATACCATCTCTGATGTCAAACACCAATGGATATGGGATCATCCATCGCCCATTACATGGGGTCGAGAATATATACGCTAGTCTACTCTGGAATATCGATGCCCCGTCTCGATATTCCCACGACTAGGAACATTGAAGGATGTACTCATGGACTACCCAGGCCCCACTTGTATGATCTGCATCATAGTCCTGGAAGTCGAGTACACATCCTAAGGGCTTTATCAACATGTAATCAGAGAGCTAGAAATTATACATGTTAAGATAAAGAGCAACCAGATAGCGTACTATCATGTCGAGCAAGAAAGTCCTACCTATATATGTCCCAGCATCCACTACAATATACATCCAATGTACAGTAATGGCCTCTAGGGCATACATATAACTAACAGGACCGATTTACAAAGGTTGTATTTCGTTTTCACTTAGTTGTTAATAGTTTAAAGGTGTTTCCGTATTATATTCTAGCTATCGATTCTAGTTTAGAGTTCCCTTTTAACGGCAAATTTTGAAAATGGCATGGACGATGCCTCCCGAAACCTTGCTGCCGCTGATAGGAACCCTATCTGATATGACAGAGGGCTACGCAGGTTTTTAAGAAAACCATCAGCGTAATGAACTTGATCCCGTTGTAGAATCAAATGATTTAAAATGGAGTGTTTTTGAGGATTTTACTAGTTTTGCTAAATAGGTCACTCCCGGTGAAGGGATCGTCGGCTCTTTCCTTATCGAATAAGGTGCAGGATATCTCAATGCGTAAAATCATAAAGCATGATATATGCGACATATGATAAAAATGTAAGCATATCCGAATATAATGCAACATGGAACAGTGATATGGCATATTAAGGGAAAACCGCTCTTTTAAATGGATCCAGTTTTTAAAATATAACCCGCGGTCCCCAATTCTCCAAAATCAAACCCAGCATCATCTATGTATGTACAAATGTGTATGTACGTAGGCATGGATGCACAAAATATATATATGCACAGAAGTATGGGTGTACAAGTGGGTATATACGCAAGTATGAGTGTACAATATGTATGTGCGCCAATATGGATGTACAAGTGTGTATATACGCAAGTATGGGTGTACAATATGTATGTGCGCCAATATGGATGTACAAGTGGGTATATACGCAAGTAAGTTATGCGAAGAGTCATATCATGATGCGGCAATCCTACTGCGTAGTGACACGGCAGTTATCGATGATGAAGTGTGTGAGCCGGCCAATCTATGTAAGTGTAATATATGCATCATCGATAATGGTGCAGGTGTACTCGCACAGGTATAAGTAATGCAATGCGAATAACATGAAGGCAGCATATAGTAAATCATCAGCTACAAGCTATCAGGTATACTTGTCTACAAGACCGAATCGGTGAATCTATCAATCGGCATATAGCCTCACAACAACATGCACGGTACAATACATCGTACGGCAGCCTCTAGTCAAGGGGATGGATCAAACATCAAGTCAAACTCATCACGAACGGAAAATCATCGTACGGCAGAATTGAACCAATTGGGATCCTATCAACCTATAAGACAATGAGGGTACGGCCTAATGTCATGCACGGCCTATCATTCATGATTCACGACATTCTATATATATCTATATACCTATGTCCCAGGTCACATCCATAACAATCTCGTATCAGGAGACCGTCAAGATATCAATCATCTCAATCGACTCTCATCCGTATACCAACATATCACCAAGTCATCATATCGCATCGTACATTCTTTTCATCACATTTATGTCTCACATCGAATCAAATGTTATATATATACATTCTACCTTTACTATAAGCATACTTATTTAATCTAACATACACACCCGAACCATACAATCAGTTTTAAAAGATGCGAATTGTAGTTTTGAAAGTAGGGGCTACGGTGTTTTTAAGGAAAAGATATCATCTGAAAATCCGTAACGTCCCTCAAGGTATATGTTTAAAAGATGCATTACGATTCTTCAGTTTGGAAATAAGTATGGTTTGGATTGTAGGGTTCCTAGGCACACTAATGAAGTCTCACAAGTGATCAAACATGGCCAATTAATATTTTACAAGTGCCGAGAAACCCTAATACGGATCGTTAACCAGATATATAGGCGATGCGATGCAAATAAACGAATTATAGCTAAAGGAAAGGGGCTACAACCTTTGTAGATCCGGTCCTCCACCTCCTAGGCTCCGTGATGACGTCCCTCCGCTGTCCAAATCGAATCCCGGACTCTAGCATCGGCTTCATCGGAGAAATGGGCGGGCTAGGTCGTCCGGTTCGATGCCGAAGATGATCTACGTCGAGGCAACTCAAGATCAAACTCCAACTTCACCAAGTCTTGAAACTTGTGAAGAAAACACCCTATACTACTTGGCAAGAGGTAGAGGATGAAGAAATAGGATGTGGGTTCACTTTGGAATTGGATTTCTCACTCATTTGCTCAAGTTGCTATTGAAGCTATCAAGCTTTTTCTTCTTGAAGAAGAAGAAGAAGAAGAAGATAATACGATAAGTTTTTTATTTAAAAAAGAAAACAATATGATACTTATCATATATTCAACCATGGTTTAGTGTAGAGATTTAACTAAGGTCAGATGAATGGTTAGGGTTAGAAGAAGAAGACAAGAATGGTCACTAAGTCAAAGTTACATGAAGCATCAAGAAGCTTCATGTAAGAAAGCAACCATTTTGTTTTCTTTTCTCTTTTTCTCAAAAAAGAATAGATAAATAAATAAGTAGATAATAAAAAGAAAACCCTAACCATTACACAACCATGGTTTAATCTTTACACAAACCCAAGTGAGCATGTATCATCAAACATGATGCAAACAAGTGCACAAAAATATATCATATATACAATGTGCATTTCAAGTGAGAAAATCCATTTAAAGTGAACCGATACTAGTTAATGCAAAGTAATGTATCAAATAAATAATTATGGATTAAATCATTAAATCAATACTTGATTTAACGATCCGGTCATATCGCATATAACCGACTAATATCCAATGTATCGGCTTATCGAATCAATCCTTGATTCTATAACTAGGTTATATCGCATACAACCAATCGATACATTCATCGCGAGAATAGAATGCGGTATCACATACACGCATTATTCTCGGTCCCGCACATATCTCATATGCGCTCCTATTTCATTTCGCTTGAGCCAGGAAACCTCTGTGTAGGACTCTAAAGACTCGTCAATACGCCGGCAGCAGATGATGATCATATCAAACACCCACAAGCCGCAAGCGGTCTTCTAAACGTAACGGCCACCCGGGTATTGAGCGATCAGAAGATCGACAAGCAAGCCCGCTCACACTCCTGTGAATCCAACCAGTAACACTTACCGTATAGTCCGGTCTGTTCGTATGATATGTCGCATATCTCGCCTAGGGGTGGTAAACGTCAGACCCCAGTAGCTTGATAAGTCATGCCGACGTAAGGTCCATAACATTCGTGAAACTACTGATAACTCTTACCAGTATATCACTGCAACCCTGGCCAGGGATTTCCTGTTATGGCCAGTCGAGCATAGCGCAACATCCACCCCAATACCGGGAGAGACGAATCCCCTCCTATCGCTCATTGCCTCCATGTGAATCGGGACTGTACCCAAAAACCACCTGTTTGCACGACTCAGTAGAGCCGTGTTAGGGTGAAAATCAAAGCACAGTTGGAGACACACAAGACTCTATGACGATCTCGGGTCAACAGACTAAGCTGTACCAGTGTCACCAGAGAACTGCCATCTGACGTGAGGTATAATACCATCTGGGAGTTCTCGGCGAGTCTGTTCAGTGTACCCAGTCTCCACTGAGCACCCGCATACCATCTCTGATGTAAAACACCAATGGATATGGGATCATCCATCGCCCATCACTTGGGTCGAGAAGATATACGCTAGTCTACTCTGGAATATCGATGCCCCGTCTCGATATTCCCACGATAAGGAACAATGAAGGATGTACTCATTGACTACCCAGGCCCCACTAGTATGATCTTCATCACAGTCCTGGAAGTCGAGTACACATCCTAAGGGCTTTATCAACATGTAATCAGAGAGACAGAAAGTATACATGTTAAGATAAAGAGCAACCAGATAGCGTACTATCATGTCGAGCAAGAAAGTCTTACCTATATACGTCCCAGCATCCACTACAATATACATCCTATGTACAGTAATGGCCTCTAGGGCATACATATAACTAACAATCTCCCACTTGCACTAGGGCCATCTGTAGCAGTGGTTGCAGTATCACATACTCTACCATCCAATAAAAGTCTCTCTTTGGGAAAAGGCCTTCGTGAGTGGATCCGCCGTGTTGTCCTCTGAGTCTTCTCTCCTTACCTCGATCACCCTGGAGATCAACTATCTCCATGATCAGGTGATGCTTCCTCAGAATATGTCTGGGTCACTGATGGGATGATGGTTCCTTGGCCAAAGCCACACTTCCATTGTCACACAATGGTGGGAACCTAGTTCATCTTATGAACCAATATACACCCAAACTTCCTCTTTGGTAGTATCTTTAATATTGATGTTACCAGCCTTTATCGTCTAGTTTTCCACGGTATCTAGCTTGGACCTCTTCCAACATACCGTCCCTCCACTGAAGGTAAAGACAATGCCCGCGACTGACATTCAGTCGTCCTTATCACCCTGGAACCTTTCCAGTGATTCTCCCCAGGATCAATTGATACAATCTTACTACAGCTAGTGAGAATCCTAACATCCATTTAGATCTATCTCATAGATCCAAATCTCAGGATTTAGGAGGTATCACTTTGATCCTATATGGAGAATCTATGTGATAAGAGGAGATCGACCGATCGTAGCATAGGAAATTCCTTTCCTATCAAGAGTATATCATCCACGTACTCTACGAGGATCATTACCATACTCCATACTACCCTTTTGTACATACAAGGTTCATCTACCATTTTGATGAAGTCAAACTCTTTGACTACCACATCAAAACAGATGTTCCAACTCCGCGATGCCTGCTTTATCCTGTAAAGCAACTTGCACATGTTTCCGCTGCTCCCACTGTTTACGAAGCCCTCTGGCTGTGTACTTATAGACTTTCTATTCTAAATCAGTATTTAGAAAAGCAGTCATGACACCCAACCACCAGATATCGCAGTCATGGTATGTAGCAATGGTAAGTAGGATCTGGATGGACTTAAGTATAGTCCCTGGAAAAGGTTTCATCATTTTCCACTCTTGGTCGATGACGAAAACCTTTAACAAGTCTAGCTTTGAAAGTCTCAACTTTTCCATCTACACCAAGTAATCTTCTCAAGATATACTTGCTCCTGATGGGGATTTAACCCTTCAGATATAGCAACCAAAGTCCATACTTTGTTGGTGTATATGGATTCCATCTCAGATCGCTAAGCATCCAGCCATTCTTACAGAGTCCCTACTCTCGATGGCCTGCTCGATACTAGATGGGTCATCATCTCATGATGCATTCCTCGCTCCCACTGTCATCGAGAAACCGAGGTATCTCTCAGGCGGATGAGGAACCCTACTAGATCGGCGGAGAGGCTGAGGTTCATCTGAAACTATTGAATCCTTTGGTTTTGTCAAATCATCAGTTGCAGTTTTGTATAGCTGGAACCTTTCCAGTTCTACAGAACTGACCTTGCCTCGATCTTGTCCGGATTTTGCTTTTGACATAGGCCGGACAATCCCAAATCTTAACTTACTTAAGAGATAGGCTCTTCCCATACCATATCTCATATGGAGTGGTAGGCACTGATTTGATTCGAACCTAATTCAATAGGTATGCAGCTTCTCAAGCGCATAATTCCCAAAAGGAAATAGGAAACTCAGTAGTACTCATCATAGAGCACACCATATCTAATATTGTGCGATTGCTTCGCCCCGATACACCGTTGTGCTGTGGTGTATTCAGAGGAGTAATACTGAGAGAGAGAATCTCATTTTCCTTTAGAATAGTCCAAGGATTCCATGCACAAGTATTCTCCTCCATGATCTTATCATAGGACATAATACTTATACCCGTATTGGTTCTCTACCTCTAACTTATATTCTGTGAATACCTCAAAAGCTTCGGACTTATGTTTCAACAGGAACATATGACTGAATCTTAAGAGATTATGAGAGAATGTAGTGAAGTACAAAGAATCGGTCTTGGCATGTGTAGACAGGAGACCTGACATACATCATCATGTATCAGTCCCAAGAGTTCATTAACTCTTTCTCTGTTTCCTGTAAACGGAGCTATGGTCATCTAATCTTTGTGACATGACTGGCAAGTTTCACAAGATGTAAATTCAAACTGATTTTAATATTCATCTAAAATGTAACTTCATCCAGTCGGGTCGCATTGATATGACCTAGTCTACAATGCCTCAAGAAAGATTCGTTCATTTCTGAACTCTTCCTCTTGTGTGTGTTCTGTATACTAGGAACTGTAGTTTGATTTAGAACGTCAATGCTTTTAGATAACATGCCTGAACCGATCAACTTTTGATATAGGAAATGTTCAAAACATTATCCATCAATACAAAATTCTATCATTTCTTTAACAAATAAAGAGATTGATATGATTTTGTATATCAGGTTCGGTATCTAATAGCATTTGTTCAGAATCAATGTATTGGTAATACAGGGTGACAGTGACCAACAGACTTGGCTGCAACACTTGCCCCGTTTTATGTCTCATGAAACTTATCACCCGTTCTCAGTCTTTCAACCTTTCGGTAGCCCTATGTAACAGATTACATATCTGGGATCCTGATCCGGTATCAAATACTCAGGATGCAGAGAATACTGAGAAACAGTTCTTTATAATTAACATACCCGAAGGAGATGCATCATATGCACTTTCTTCGTTTGGGCGGCATAGGAATTCTGGTATTCCTCTATTTCCTGCTCTGTCTTATAACAATTATAAGTTGGAGCGGGACCAACGTTCCCCAGCTCGGTATAACAAGCGGGTTCGGTCAATACATCCATATTATTATCTTGATTAAGGCGTGATTTGGTCGCTACCTGGAGAGAGAGAGAAGAAAACACTCTGCGTGCGCTCTTGCAAGATCAGATTGGTTATTTATTTTATCTAATCAGGATGGCTCCCACTGTTTTTATCAAATCTCCCTTCAAACCCTAAAAGGAAAGACTAGCCGGGATTAATTACACTCTACAAGTTCGCCAATCTTTCAGCCAGGCCAGTGTCGGTACATTGAGGGAGGTTCCCCGTTCTTTCGCACGGACCTAATTACAGTAAACCTCATTTTCCCAGAGGCGTAACCCCGTTGACACCTTTCTAGACACCTACTTAATCGGCTAATTGTAAAGTGCAAAACTCTCCCAGGAGTAACAATTACTCGCAGTGGGTATCGGGATCCAACTATCATATAGAAGGTATGCAATCTCATTGCAAATTTCAACACTTGAAACTCCCGATAAAGGTGTTTACCCCTAGCACCTATGACCTTAACTATGGTCAACAAATCATAAGTACTAGTCAAGTTCTACCCGTCATTTCGTGATTAATTAGACCCACCCACATGACCCTTAACTAAGGTCAACAAAGTCACGCGACTGTCCTAACTAATCGCATCATATGCGGTGTAGGAAGACATCACTTAGCTACCGTACACCGTGCCTTAACTAAAGTCAACAAACACAGCACGAATACTAAGTACTCTACTTCCTAAAATGACGGAGGGTTGCGTATGGTTTTTGTGAAAACCTTTAAGGCTTTGAACTTGATCTCGTTGCGGAATCAAATGGTTTTTAAATGGAATGTTTTTGAGGCTTTTCTAGTTTTGCTAAAGGGGTCACTCCCGGTGAAGGGATCGTCGGCCCTTTCCTCGTCGAATGAGGTGCGGGATATATCATATATATCACTGTGCAAAGCAGAAACAATAGAAGCAATCAAAAGACAAACCGATGGTTGTAGCATCTGCCAGTTATTGCGAAAGGAGTCACTCCCGGTGAAGGGATCTCGGTCCTTTCCCTATCGAATAAGGTGCAGGATGTTCTATAATGAACACTGATCGCACGCTTTTGGCGTGTCGGATGTTCAAAGAATTAAAGTATAACCGCGATCAGGACGGTGTCGCTTTGCAGTTAGCCGGTTGAGCACGGGTCAGTCCACAGGGAGATGGTGGTATTTTACCTTCTTGTCTTAGACTAGTCAATAAAGAATTTGTATGAGGTTCGAGACTATCCTATGTGTATTATTTGAAAGTATAAAGTTGTTAAGAAAAGATACGAGATTGTGAGCTAAGAAATCCGTACTCAAAACCTTTGAGCCGAGTCTTGACCAATTGAAGCTAGAGCAATCGGCAACAACGTGGATTAGGGGATTTAAGCGCGGTATTCGTGGAATCCGGCTTATTTACCCTTGTCCTTCCGTTCTTGTCTCTTGCTTTCGCCTCCGGCCAAACCGAACGCAACCGGTCGCGGTTAGGAATCACCGTTACCTTGTCAGGGTAGGGTGCCTAACGGAGCGCTTGCGTATGGTTTGGGCGGAGTTCAATGGAAAATAACGGGAAAAGGAAAAGAGAAAAGAAAATCTTAAACTTATAATATCGTATTTCTTCTTAACAATAATAATTACAACATTCAAAAAATGAACAAAAGAGAGCAAAAGAAAAGAACAAAGAAAAGAAAAGATTACAAGTAATTAAAGTGTATGAAATAAATTGCAAGTAATTAAAGCATGGTAATAAAAAGCAAGTAATAAAAAGCGATAAAAAGAACAAGAAACTAGGACTCAAGACAAGCATGTGATCAATAGCCAACCCTTAAACTTGCAAGCTCAATCAAGAGGTTGCAAGATCAAGGGAAGGGTAGAGAACGCATGTGAAATGAAGTGCTAATTCCATGAAAGAATACGACCCTTGAGATCAATAACTAACCCTTAACCATTCAAGCTCAATGAAGAGGTTGAATGATCAAGAGAAAGCAAGAATCTCAAGGGGAAGAAGAAACACAAGAGAATGATACAAAAAGCCCTCATCTTCATTGATCTCCCACTCAAAAAGCTCTCACTACAATTTTCATGGAAAAAGAATGAAGAAGAAAAAGACTAAATCCTAAAAAGAAAGAAGAACAAAAGAATGACCCTAAGGCTTGGCAAGTTCTGCTGTATTTATAGGCAGGGAAATGAAACCCTAGGGCAACCACCAGAACAAATGTACAAAGACAAAACTGCCCCTGAAAGACGACCCCCAACGGCGCCAGTACGGCCGCGGATCCGCGGCCTGGACCCCACTTTGGCCGCGGATCCGCGGCCCTATAGTTGAGTTAGGGCATAGGTTTTCTTGTAGTCCCCTGGTTTGCTGTCCTCTGTTCTCTGGTTCATATATTTTCTGAAAATACTTCCACATTTCTTCCATAATTTCTGTTGAGGGAAAGGTGGACTTTTTGTCAAGATTTGGAATGATTGCCTCGTGCTCCGCGTAGATCTCTTGGATTTTGTGCTACCATTGAGCCTTGTGCATGAGAATGACATTGATTTGACATTTTGTCTTCCTAAACTGGTATCTGGCAGCATACGGATGAAGAGCGGAGACCGTGTTTTATCTGTGGTTGGCAGGAACCCGGATTTTGTCGTGTTTTCCATGAATTTCACCGTTTTAGAACCGAGAACCTGTATCCTGCAAATATGTAACAAACACGGATCAAAAGCACCTACCATATAACACACGAGCGTAAGAATGGGCGGTATAAAATGTAATATTCTGGTATGAACAAACACCTCGATGCAAAGCAAGAACTGTAGCTACCTGTTTTATTTAGAAATTCGATTCCACGACATCAATTAGGTTTATTTTCTTTCATTAATCTCATTAATGAATATCCCATCATTTAAGTCCACCTAAACATCACAGATAAATATAACGTACGCTTATGCCATCCGCATTCGCCTCAATGTCCCGTCTGCACCGTTAGGTTAGGTAACTAACGCCAGAACGAGGTAGGTCTATTGCGGGTGTAAAACATAAGCAACGTATATATAATATATCATATATACTATATATAACATCTATCTGAACAAATCACATGATCACATCACAGATAACGCAGCAGAAAATATCATATGAAATATTGGATATACTAGGACGTCCGTGTTTTCAATACGAGCCAGTATAAAACACGGATTCCACGGTCGCGGTGAATAGCCAATCCCACACCCCTAGACCCCTATGAGAGCGGCAAGCAACCCTACCAATTCTAGGGTTAGGAGACCCGAACTCGACTCCTCGAGATGGTCTCCCACTGGACCCTAGAACCTGGTTACTTGTGCTCCCCTCCTTGGGTCTATCTTAATGCGGAAAAGTAAATAATATACAATGGGTGACATCTTCCGCAACCTGGAAGTGCCCCAATAAAAGAATATTACATACAAGTTTTTACATGAATGAAAAAGAAAAACACTCATCTCACATAAAACCCCCCCGGCTATTCGAACACGACGATCCAATATAACATATCCAGCAACACATAACATCACATGTCATCAACGTAAGTAAATATGCTCATCCTAATTGTCGTTGACATATAGCAACGAAACCGGCGATATCACATATTACACTTACGGTCATAGAAAAGAAAGTGTAAAACTACAACAGTTGGAATCCGCAACCTCTTTAGACATCGCATGCCTAGCCAAATGAATTCCTTAGACATCGCATGCCTAACAGTTATAAACCCCGCATTTTAGTCTCATTATCGAAAACTCTTTTCAATATCAAGTCGGGAAATTCAACAAGATTCCCGACATCCTGATCGAATGCTCGTCGCAAACTTTAGTAGACGGCCGCACCCCTGATACCGTCGACGAAGTGCACTAAGGCGGAACACCGCAGCCGCGAGCACCCGAACGGATGCTTTCGGCGACGGGGTTCTCCTACAGTCACTTGGTCGGGGCTATGGGGTGTAGCTGTCTATTAAGTTTATCCGGCGAGTATCCGCATACGCTACGTGATTGCGACGGACTTTTGATCACATCAAAATTCCGTGGCAACCGATCAAATGAGACTAAACTGCTATGTTTATAAAATTCAATCAGTTATCTCATAACTATTTGCGAATTCCAAGTATTGTATCACATTCCGGATAAATAGAAAATGTTAAACTTTCCGATCGAACAATCGAACACCCAAGTTTTCCCGATACAGCTCAACACATGAAATAAGTCTAAAAACATTCAGTTCATGCCTCAGTACCAACGGTCCAGCCGTAGAAGGGTCAAGCCAACGCCTCACATGTGGCACGCCGTACTGCCCCAAACCCGAAGGTTCAAAGAGCAGTTCAAGACGGTCACATAATCAAGTTAAGGTTTGTTGTCTTCTAGAGGGACCATCGCGTTACTTGCACTACTTAGAACGCCATTATACTACGGAAAAGTCCAACAATTGAAAATTTCACGGCAGGGAAAAAAGTGGGTATTTATATCCGGTCGAACTTTTTAACATATTCAAAAATACCCGAAAAGCCACATGGACAAAGTCTGATAATCCGATCGAATCTACGAACTCCCAATACAACCCCAGAAAACTCAACTCTTTAGTAAAGTTTAAAAATTCCCAGGAAAACCAGCACTATCAATTAGGAGTTACTGTATAAAATTTATTGAACAAGGAGGCCGTACGGCCGCGGAACCGCCGTACGAGGCATGCTCGTGCCGCGGAACCGCGGCAGTTTGATGGAGTTAGGCACTCGAATTTCGCAGTAACTCTTACAACCACCTGCTGATTTTTCTTCATATTTTTAATCTGGAAAAAACCGAGTTTTTGAAAATAGTACAGAGAAGGCTATTGTATTAGGGTTTCGGGTTCGTACGGACTTCAAACTTCGTCTACGCATCGCCTAAGGCTCTAGCTAGGCTCTGATACCACTGTAGGGTTCCTAGGCACACTAATGATGTCTCACAAGTGATCAAACATGGCCAATTAATATTTTACAAGTGCCGAGAAACCCTAATACGGATCGTTAACTATATATATAGGAGATGCGATGCAAATAAACGAATTATAGCTAAAGGAAAGGGGCTACAACCTTTGTAGATCCGGTCCTCCACCTCCTAGGCTCCGTGATGACGTTCCTCTGCTGTCCAAATTGAATCCCGGACTCTAGCATCGGCTTCATCGGAGAAATGGGCGGGCTAGGTCGTCGGCTTCGATGCCGAAGATGATCTACGTCGAGGCAACTCAAGATCAAACTCCAACATCACCAAGTCTTGAAACTTGTGAAGAAAACACCCTATACTACTTGGCAAGAGGTAGAGGATGAAGAAATTGGATGTGGGTTCACTTTGGAATTGGATTTCTCACTCATTTGCTCAAGTTGCCATTGAAGCTATCAAGCTTTTTCTTCTTGAAGAAGAAGAAGAAGAAGATAATATGGTAAGTTTTTTATTTAAAAAAGAAAACAATATGATACCTATCATATATTCAACCATGGTTTAGTGTAGAGATTTAACTAAGGTTAGATGAATGGTTAGGGTTAGAAGAAGAAGACAAGAATGGTCACTAAGTCAAAGTTACATGAAGCATCAAGAAGCTTCATGTAAGAAAGCAACCATTTTGTTTTCTTTTCTCTTTTTCTCAAAAAAGAATAGATAAATAAATAAGTAGATAATAAAAAGAAAACCCTAACCATTACATAACCATGGTTTAATCTTTACACAAACCCAAGTGAGCATGTATCATCAAACATGATACAAACAAGTGCACAAAAATATATCACATATACAATGTGCATTTCAAGTGAGAAAATCCATTTAAAGTGAACGGATACTAGTTAATGCAAAGTAATGTATCAAATATATAATTATGCATTAAATCATTAAATCAATACTTGATTTAACGATCCGGTCATATCGCATATAACCGACTAATATCCAATGTATCGGCTTATCGAATCAATCCTTGATTCGATAACTAGGTTATATCGCATACAACCAATCGATACATTCATCGCGAGAATAGAATGCGGTATCACATACACGCATTATTCTCGGTCCCGCACATATCTCATATGCGCTCCTATTTCGTTTCGCTTGAGCCAGGAAACCTCTGTGTAGGACTCTAAAGACTCGTCAATACGCCGGCAGCAGATGATGATCATATCAAACACCCACAAGCCGCAAGCGGTCTGCTAAACGTAACGGCCACCCGGGTATTGAGCGATCAGAAGATCGACGAGCAAGCCCGCTCACACTCCTGTGAATCCAACCAGTAACACTTACCGTATAGTCCGGTCTGTTCGTCTGATATGTCGCATATCTCGCCTAGGGGTAGTAAACGTCAGACCCCAGTAGCTTGATAAGTCATGCCGACGTAAGGTCCATAACATTCGTGAAACTACTGATAACTCTTACCAATATATCACTGCAACCCTGGCCAGGGATTTCCTGTTTGTTGGAGATAGTGCCCTCATAGTCAATTATTGGATCGCAGGTACGTGATTGCAATGATTGCGGAGGACCTATCTCGGAAGGACAGTCTTACTCAAGATGATAGTATGCTATCTGGTTTGCCTTTATCAGTCGTGTACATGTTCAGGTGACTGATTGCATGTTACACTTTGATAGAGCCCTTAGGATCTTGCTTTACTACCAACAGTATGATGGCGATCATATACGTGAGAGTTGGGTAGTTTATATGCATATCCTTAATTGTGGTCCCTAGTCGTGGGAGTTTCGAGACAGGGCATCGATACTCCGGAGTAGACTAGTGTGTACAGTCGAGACCCCGACGAGGGGCGGTGGCCGGTCTCACAAGCCACTGGTGTCAGTTGGATCACCTAAGATGTATACAGGTGCTCATTGGGTTATGAGTACACCGGACAGGACTCGCCGGGAATCTGCTAGTTAGTATTATATCTACCGTCAGATAGCAGTTCCCTGGTGACATGTGTACAGGTTAGTTCATCGACCTGAGGTCGTCATTTGTCTCGTGTGAGTTCCCACTGTGCTTTGATTTCTACCCTACCACGGCTCAAAGGAGTCGTGCAAACAGGTAGCTTTTGGGTACAGTCCCGAGCCATATGGAGGCACGTGAGCGGATCGGCAGGGGATTCGTCTCTCCCGGTATTGGGGGTGAGGTCGTGCTGTATCTAGGAGAGCCATTACACAAATCCATGGCCATGGTAGGAGATTTACTGGTAGGTACTCCAGTAGTATCTCAGGGTGTTATTGGGCTTCACTCCGACACGACTTATACTGCTATTGGGGGTCTGACGTTACTAGCCCCCTAGGCAGATATGCGATACTCATTGACGAACGGACCGGACTGTATATACATTGTCACTGTTAGGCTCAGTAGGGTTTCTGGATGAGTTCACTCATCGGCCTCCCTTGAGTGTGCTCATCAGCCTCCCTTGAGGTCAGTCCGTGGGCAGCCGTTACGCATTGCTAGTGCCGCTGACGGTTTGTGGTTAAACCCACTGCCATGGTGCTGACGAGTCATTAGAGTCCCCCACAGACAGTTTCCCAAGTTCGGGCGAAACGTTGTAGAGGCCGTATGGTTTTATGGCAGGGTTCGGAAATTGCACGTGCGTTTACGCACGTGTTATTTTTCTGGCAGATAATACTGGTCGGCTTTGGTTTAAGCCGGATCCGAGTATTATATTGAGTAGGTATAATATCTTTGTCTCAGTTGCATTTGTATTCGGTCGTAATACAAATGCGGGTATATTTATACAGTTTCGGGGTTTTCCTGAAAGTCGTTTCAGGATCACTTTTGGAAGTTGCCAGTTTCCAGTTTTCTATCAGCCGTCTTTTAACATTCTGTTAAAGACGGATTTATCTTTTCTTCAGATATGATGAGTCAGTATTCTAGAAGGTTCTAGAAGGTTCTAGAATTTGTGACAAGGCTAAGTGACTCATCTTTGCATTTATTAAAGGGTGACTAGGTTTAAGTGAGTCATGCTTTGTATTAAAGCATTCTTGTTTTGGTTAAGATATTTTGAAGTGAGAAGCTTTTGCTTATGGTCACCACTTGCTCCTACGGTCACCTCCCTCCATCATATAAAAGTGCCCGGCCTTCTCTCTCTTCCTCACTCTCACTTGATGTTTCATTTGCTAGAAAAGATTATGATAGCATTCGGGGTGTATGGAATTTTACAGTTCATTTCATTCCATCACCCGATTTCCACGGCAACTTCATTAACCGATCGTCCACGGATTTGGACGAAGTGAGACAAAGTCATCTACTCATTCTCTACATCATTCTTGGTCGTCTCTTTTAGCAAACTTGACGATCGAGTTGCCTCGAGTCAGAGGCGGGAGCCCGTTTAAAGAACCGATCATGTGGTGCCACCTCGACGAGGATATCGGAGATCGACGAGATCGGAGCAGCCGCAACGGAGCGTGGGATGATGGTTGAAGAACGAAGGACTCGGATCGTTCGGTACAATCTTTCTACACTCTTTACAGTATGTTAGTTTAGCAATAATGGCAGATCCGGGTTAAAGTATACGATAGCGCCAGTTTAAAAGTTTTTGTTCCGCATTTGGCGTCTGTAGACTGCCGGGGCGCTAGCGTAGACTTACAGTGGTATCAGAGCCTAACCATTTTGCTATACTAACTTGTGCTAACGTGTTCAAAACATCGATCGAACCGAAAATCAAAAACGGCAAAATCCTAGCTCGACAGTTTCTGTTGTTTTTAAATGGTCTCATAAATTAATTCTGCATATCTTAAAAATCCGTGCAGGGTTTTTTAAGCGTACGGACAAAATTTGGGCACGCAATCTCACCAGAGCGCCGCGGATTAGCGGCCAAACCCATGGTTTGGCCGCTCATCCGCGGCCGTTCTAGGGGATCAGTGCATCAAATTTTTTCTGTGTGTTCTCTGTTGGATTTTGGGGTTTTTGGTAAATATCATTTTGGCCCAGATTTTGTTACTGTTCACCAGTAAGCAGTGGGGCCCACTTTTTGATATTTGGTCTTTGGTCGATCGAAATTTAAACACGTTAGTTTACAATGCTTACATTATATCTCCGACCGGGAATGTCATTTGATCGGTAAACCGCGTTTAATTGCTATAGTTCTTTTAGACGGGTTTGCGAACGTGACATTCGCGTTGATGTTCTGTGTTGTGCTGTGATGTTGCGGATTTGTCGTGGTGGATAGCAGTGTGCAATGGTAGTACAGTTTGTGTTTATTTGTACATTTGATATTGCGGGGCGAGCGTCCAACTTATGGACTACCGTCACTGCCTGTTGTATAATATTCTTTTGGGGCACGACCAGGTAGCGGTCGATGTACCTATTGTACTATTTTCATTTCTGTACTAGGTTTTGCCCCGCGATGGAGTGCACGGATAGCCGGGTTCTGGGGGGCAACGGGTCCGCATCTCATGGCTTTGAGAGGCAGAGGGGTCCCACTCTAGAATTGGCAGACTATTCGCCGCACTCGTAGGGGGTACAGGTTGACCCAAGGAGGGGTGCTCAATTTACCGGATTCAGTGAAGTGCCGGGTGTTCCATTCACTATGCTGTGGTGACTACCTCGCTTCAGGTTTTGGCGGGTAACTTGCCGCACCCGTAGGGGTCTAGGTTTCATTGCACAGGCTATCCACACGACAGGGGAACGTCGAGTTTCAGCAGCGGCTCTGTGAAACTCGGGGATCCCAGATTATCTGTATTGTTCTGTGATGCTTATTACTTTTCTGTAATGTTGCATACTATCACGCCTGGAGCGATTATTGTATATTGGTTTATATACTATTAGATGTTGTATATGTTTTACACCCGCGCTAGTCCAGTCCCCGCTCTGTCGTTAGTTAAGTAACCTAACGGGTGATGACGGGACCCAGTGACGAATGCGGATGGCATATACGTACATTTTATTTTCGTTCTTTTCTGGTGTGATTAATGATGGGACTGCGTTGATTCTGATCAATGCAAAGTTGAAACAAACCTGTTTACAGTTGTTGGAACAAATTTAAAAAGTGTTTTTGCAATGACGTTTCCTTTTGTTATGCATAGCGGTATTCAGTGGAATATCCTGCACCTCATTCGACGGGGCAAGGGTTGATATCCCTTCACCGGGACTGACCCCTTGGGCAGAAGTTTGCGTCAGGGTAATAACTTCACTATAGTCGATTACATGTTGCTTTGCATAGCGGTATTCAGTGGAATATCCTGCACCTCATTCCACGAGGAAAGAGCCGAGATCCCTTTACCGGGAGTGACCTCTTTAGCAAAAGGTTTTCGCCACTATATTTTAAAAAGCTATCAGGTTCCTTCAGCGATATCAAGTTCACTACGCTAAAGGTTTTTCGCCAAAAACCAGCCGTAGCCCTCCGTCATTTCATATGGATGGTCAGTAGTATTCAAGCTATGTTGGTCTAGCCCTTAGCTAGGACATAGTGATTGGTAGCTGCTGGGGTGTTCACATGTTGCATAGATAGATGAGTTGGTTTGGGACAGTCGTACAGCCTTGTTGGCCCTTAGTCAAGGGCGAGTACGGGTGGGTTCAAATTAACAAGATAATGATGGGAAGAACTTGACATGTGACTTATGGTGGGCTGGCCCTTAGTCACGATCATAAGAGCATGGGGCAAAAATTATATCGGGAGTTTCTAAAGAAACTGAAACTTGCCAAGTATGCGCATACCTTCTGGAGTATGAGTAACGTGGATGCATTCCATCACGTTATCATGCGATGAGAGTTGGATCCCGATTCCCACTGATGAGTTGGTTTACTCTTCGGGTGATCCCGATTGATTCTTCTTTAGGTTTGGAGGAGAATTTGACAGGACAGTGGGAGGTTTCCGGATTAGATAAAGTGATGACCATTCTGATCTAGGTTAGAGTGCACGCAGAGTGTTTCTTTTCTCTCTCTCTCTTTGGCAGCGACCTTTGACCGACCCTAAACTATGACTCAGTGACCAGGTTAACCGAACCTTCTTAATATACTGGCTTTTGGATTGTCTGAGTTGCATAAGTCATTGCCACTTCTTCTTTTACCCTTTGGATTTCTCAGAACACCCGTATTACTACGGATATCCACTTCCATTGGATAGATCCATCGTATGGTTATATACGAACTCGAAAGGACTTCTTCGGGGATGGATCCAGGTTCAGGAGAAATAGAATTGGTTTATTCAGTTGTCTTTATTATCACCTTCTCTCAGGTTGCGAGAGCTACTTGGTTTAGGAGAGTACACCTATTACGCTTATTGGATAGTCTTATTCCAAACCATAGGCTGGTGCCGATAGGTAGGGAATGAAGAAAACCAATTAGCCTAAGTAGGGTGTGCAGAAGGTAATATGTAAAGACAAAATAAAGGGATTAGAAAGAGGGCAAAGTAAATTGCGATATCATTCACGACCAAAACTAAGTACTTCATCGCCACTCCTATTTCACCTTTAAAAGAATAAGGTATTATTCAGTTGTCTTTTATCATCACCTTCTCTCGAGATGCGAGTACTCCTTGGTTTAGGAGGGTACACCTATTATGCTTACTGGATAGTCTTCTTCCAAACCATAGGCTGGTGCCGAACGGTAGGGAAGGAAGAAAACCAGTTAGCCTAACGATGGTGTACAGAAGGTAACGACTAAAGACAAATAAAGGGATTTGGAGAGACGGCAATAAAGTATACGGTTGAAGTCATGAATTGGATTATGGAAGAGGCATTGCTATGAATACCAGGATACCCCTACGAAACATTTTCATGTTTCAGTGCATTGTTAAAGGAAAAACTGTTTTCCCGATTAGACACTTACTCCAAGGGTATGTATTTACCAGGTTTCATTCTCATATCTGTATGGTTTTACAGATGATGAGTGGGAGTAAGATATTGGGAATTGGGTGATCATCCTCATTATATCGGAATTCGTTGTAATTGGTGATATTTGAGGAAATCACCAGGGTACAGTTTTCCACCTACAACGCACAGGTTTTGAGTTGTTCAACTCAGCGGACTTATACAGAGTATTTTATGTTGTCCAGTGTCCATCAGGACAAAGGGGTAGGTCCTCGTACTATGTTCTGTTTACTTATAACTTCTCTAGTATTTAGACGAGTGTTTCGTAGAAATACATGGTCTAAGTTTTGAGAAGTTGTTGGTATAAGAATAAAGTAGAGAACCAGGTATCACAAGTATCGGGATTCTTCAAAGAGATCGAAGCTGTAGATTCTTGTGATTGGTATTCAGATGATAGTGATGGTTTTGAGAAACGTGTTTCTCTTTCAGGTTACTCATAATTGGATGGATTCCTAAGTTGAGCAATGCTGATTAGCCTCTTTCCATTAAGTTGATATGCACTGGAGACAGCTGCATGGTTTGAATATGGTTCCAATTAAATTAGCGCCAAAGTTTCTATATTGGATATAGAATAGTTCGTACCTTAAAAGATGTTAAGGTACGGGGAGTTGTCCAGCGTATGCTTAAAACCAGACACTGGATAACTCAGGGCACGTTTCTGTAATGGCTGTTTTGTGGGTTGACCCTGGCTATGACGAGGGTTGATATTCTACCATTTGGAAGATCAATAGTGATATTGTTCTTGACTCGCCACAGTTTTAGTAAAATTGATCTTTTTCAGAAAACAGTAGTGGGAGTATGGTAGAACTGGAAGTGATTCCAGAACCGCAAACGATTACGGAAAATTTAATAGGACCTATATATTCAATCAGGTTTGACATTCCAATTGCCACTCCGCAAGTATGGTAGGTAACCTCAGACACCCGAGAGGTACTTCGGTAGGCTCAAGGACGGTGACAGGGAGGTTCTTATCTACCAAGACTTGACACTACTGTTGTTCCAGGATATGAGACCCGGTAGGAGGGTTGTCATAGTCAGTGGGAGCAGCGGAAGCATAGTGGGCAAGATGCTTATATCTATTTATAGACTTGAGCAGTGATAGCGGAGATAGATCATCTAATTTTGATGTGACAGTCATGGGTTTGACTTCAATCAGAATAGGGGATGGATCAGTTAAGAAGGTAGTAGGGTATGATGTCATGGTATCTAGATGACATACACAGATTAGGAAGTAAAATTCCTATACTACGATCGGTTGTACTGTGGTCGTCACACAGTTGTTTCTCCAGACAGGATATGGATATAATATTTGACATTCTGGTTTCTAGATCTATGGTTTTAGATCTGGATTTGGGTAGTTTCCCAATGTGGGTACTTTGACAGATATTCTAATGGTTTTTGGAATAGTTGACTCCTAGCATGGTGGTGTACCTGCAGGTAATGGAGTCACCCTCTCTAAAGGTGTCTTACAGACTAAAGGGGAGAGGGATGTGCATGATTGGCAGATCACTTGCTTAGGCAATTGAGTCAATCATGAGATGTCAAGTACCACACCAAATGTTGGTTTTGCACAAGATGCAATAAGTTTGTATTAATCCAATCCTGAAGAAACATAAGGAAGCAGTTTTAGAACATAAGTACATGTTCTACGGATTTGATGACGGCAGCCTCCTTCGGGAGACGGTTATCATTCCAAGCTTCAAAGGTGACATGGTTGACAGAGTGATTGTCAGAGTTTTAGTTTTTCCCTCTGACGAAGAGGGACAGTATTATGGACAGGTGGTCCAAGAGGATACTGTGGGAAGCAAGGTGCCCGATACTGATTAGGTTCAGTGATCGATTCAGTCTAAGAAATTTGGATATGGAGTTCATTTATGAACTAAGGTCCCATCAGATATCCAGACATGTTCTAAGACAGGTATTACTCAATTCGGGAGATGGTTTTTTCCGCGAACTTGAGATTAAGAGAGATATAAAAAGATACTTCTAGGCGGATCCACTCACTGAGGCTATTTCTCGAACACAATAGTTTTACAAACGGGGTTTGTGAAACTGATTAGTAGAGGAGTTGGATGTTCGGTTTCACACGGGCTATGAGTAGTCGACATCGCAATATTAGCCTTGAGTGCAAGTGGGAGATTGTTGGAGATAGTGCCCTCATAGTCAATTATTGGATCGCAGGTACGTGATTGCAATGATTGCGGAGGACCTATCCCGGAAGGACAGTCTTACTCAAGATGATAGTATGCTATCTGGTTTGCCTTTATCAGTCGTGTACATGTTCAGGTGACTGATTGCATGTTACACTTTGATAGAGCCCTTAGGATCTTGCTTTACTACCAACAGTATGATGGCGATCATATACGTGAGAGTTGGGTAGTTTATATGCATATCCTTAATTGTGGTCCCTAGTCGTGGGAGTTTCGAGACAGGGCATCGATACTCCGGAGTAGACTAGTGTGTACAGTCGAGACCCCGACGAGGGGCGGTGGCCGGTCTCACAAGCCACTGGTGTCAGTTGGATCACCTAAGATGTATACAGGTGCTCATTGGGTTATGAGTACACCGGACAGGACTCGCCGGGAATCTGCTAGTTAGTATTATATCTACCGTCAGATAGCAGTTCCCTGGTGACATGTGTACAGGTTAGTTCATCGACCTGAGGTCGTCATTTGTCTCGTGTGAGTTCCCACCGTGCTTTGATTTCTACCCTACCACGGCTCAAAGGAGTCGTGCAAACAGGTAGCTTTTGGGTACAGTCCCGAGCCATATGGAGGCACGTGAGCGGATCGGCAGGGGATTCGTCTCTCCCGGTATTGGGGGCGTGGTCGTGCTGTGTCTAGGAGAGCCATTACACAAATCCATGGCCATGGTAGGAGATTTACTGGTAGGTACTCCAGTAGTATCTCAGGGTGTTATTGGGCTTCACTCCGACACGACTTATACTGCTATTGGGGGTCTGACGTTACTAGCCCCCTAGGCAGATATGCAATACTCATTGACGAACGGACTGGACTGTATATACATTGTCACTGTTAGGCTCAATAGGGTTTCTGGATGAGTTCACTCATCGGCCTCTCTTGAGTGTGCTCATCAGCCTCCCTTGAGGTCAGTCCGTGGGCAGCCGTTACGCATTGCTAGTGCCGCTGACGGTTTGTGGTTAAACCCACTGCCATGGTGCTGACGAGTCATTAGAGTCCCCCACAGACAGTTTCCCAAGTTCGGGCGAAACGTTGTAGAGGCCGTATGGTTTTATGGCAGGGTTCGGAAAATGCACGTGCGTTTACGCACGTATTATTTTTCGGGAAGATAATACTGGTCGGCTTTGGTTTAAGCCGGATCCGAATATTATATTGAGTAGGTATAATATCTTTGTCTCAGTTGCATTTGTATTCGGTCGTAATACAAATGCGGGTATATTTATACAGTTTCGGGGTTTTCCTGAAAGTCGTTTCAGGATCACTTTTGGAAGTTGCCAGTTTCCAGTTTTCTATCAGCCGTCTTTTAACATTCTGTTAAAGACGGATTTATCTTTTCTTCAGATATGATGAGTCAGTATTCTAGAAGGTTCTAGAAGGTTCTAGAATTTGTGACAAGGCTAAGTGACTAATCTTTGCATTTATTAAAGGGTGACTAGGTTTAAGTGAGTCATGCTTTGTATTAAAGCATTCTTGTTTTGGTTAAGATATTTTGAAGTGAGAAGCTTTTGGTTATGGTCACCACTTGCTCCTACGGTCACCTCCCTCCATCATATAAAAGTGCCCGGCCTTCTCTCTCCTCCTCACTCTCACTTGATGTTTCATTTGCTAGAAAAGATTATGATAGCATTCGGGGTGTATGGAATTTTACAGTTCATTTCATTCCATCACCCGATTTCCACGGCAACTTCATTAACCGATCGTCCACGGATTTGGACGAAGTGAGACAAAGTCATCTACTCATTCTCTACATCATTCTTGGTCGTCTCTTTTAGCAAACTTGACGATCGAGTTGCCTCGAGTCAGAGGCGGGAGCCCGTTTAAAGAACCGATCATGTGGTGCCACCTCGACGAGGATATCGGAGATCGACGAGATCGGAGCAGCCGCAACGGAGCGTGGGATGATGGTTGAAGAACGAAGGACTCGGATCGTTCGGTACAATCTTTCTACACTCTTTACAGTATGTTAGTTTAGCAATAATGGCAGATCCGGGTTAAAGTATACGATAGCGCCAGTTTAAAAGTTTTTGTTCCGCATTTGGCGTCTGTAGACTGCCGGGGCGCTAGCGTAGACTTACACTGTTATGGCCAGTCGAGCATAGCGCAACATCCACCCCCAATACCGGGAGAGACGAATCCTCTCCTATCGCTCATTGCCTCCATGTGAATCGGGACTGTACCCAAAAACCACCTGTTTGCACGACTCAGTAGAGCCGTGGTAGGGTGGAAATCAAAGCACAGTGGGAGACACACAAGACTCTATGACGATCTCGGGTCAACAGACTAAGCTGTACCAGTGTCACCAGAGAACTGCCATCTGACGTGAGGTATAATACCATCTGGGAGTTCTCGGCGAGTCCGTTTAGTGTACCCAATCTCCACTGAGCACCCGCATACCATCTCTGATGTAAAACACCAATGGATATGGGATCATCCATCGCCCATCACATGGGTCGAGAAGATATACGCTAGTCTACTCTGGAATATCGATGCTCCGTCTCGATATTCCCACGACTAGGAACAATGAAGGATGTACTCATTGACTACCCAGGCCCCACTAGTATGATCTTCATCACAGTCCTGGAAGTCGAGTACACATCCTAAGGGCTTTATCAACATGTAATCAGAGAGACAGAAAGTATACATGTTAAGATAAAGAGCAACCAGATAGCGTACTATCATGTCAAGCAAGAAAGTCTTACCTATATATGTCCCAGCATCCACTACAATATACATCCTATGTACAGTAATGGCCTCTAGGGCATACATATAACTAATATAGATGACACATCTACGTCGGCTATCTAGTCCTATAGTACCCTAAATGGCAATATCATCATATATCAACCTCAAATCCCGTCATCATATATTAGCCGTATCATATCACTCCTAACTATCCTTTAGTTTCTAATATGGTTTCTCTAACTATCTTTTAACTCTATCTATAGTTTCTATTTAAGTGTTACATTAACCATATTCTATAAACAAATAGGTTTCCATTAAAGTTTGCCGGGGTGCTATACGCCATCCACCCGACTTCCCCCGTAGATATAAATCTACTCACCTTGGTCTTCTCTTGCCGAAGTCGATGACGCCACGCTCCGTCGCATCAGAATCCACGTGAAGGTACCTACAATAACAACACATATCGCAACGCTATTAAAATTAAGTTCTGAAAACCGAAATGGCACAGGTTTCGCTCATAGGTCAAAACTTATAGCCTCGCATGCAAGCGACCAATAACCCTAGTCGTTGACGTTCAAACGCCACACGACGGAAGTTAGGAGGCATGGTGCTTTGACCTTGGACTCTCTCTCTCTTTCCCTTACTCCCTCCAAGCTCCAGCAGCAGCAGCTACTCCCTTTCCCCTTCTTCTTCTTCTCTTCATTCAAGCTTCAAACTTCACCCAAAGTCCATCCCCACTTCACAAAATATGTGCACAAGCTCATGGCAAACACTTTGGACCAAGCAAGATTTGATTTTGGACACTTAGGGCAACTCCAGAAATATATCGAGTTTCCAAATGAGGTAATTTCTGCACCATTAGTTTAGCATTTCAATTCCTTAAGTATCCATTCATGTTTAGAATCGATATTAGGTAGTTAGCGAACTTTGAAAATTCCAAGTTAGGGTTTAAGGCTTGAATTGATTCCAAGGGAGCAATTAAGGTGTAATTAGGGACTACATGTTAGTTATATGTATGCCCTAGAGGCCATTACTGTACATATGATGTATATTGTAATGGATGCTTGGACATATATAGGGAGGACTTTCTTGCTCGACATGATAGTATGCTATCTGGTTGTACTTTATCTTAACATGTACTATGATCGTCTCTATGTTACATGTTGATAAAGCCCTTAGGATATGTACTCGACTACTGGGACTATGATGAGATCATACTAGTGGGGCCACGGTAGTCGACGAGTACATCCTGTAACTGTTCCTAGTCGAGGGTGTATCGAGACAGGGCATAGATACAGCAGAGTAGACTAGCGTATACGCATCTTGACCCATATGATGGGCAATGGATGATCCCATATCCATCGGTGTTTGACATCAAGGATGGTATACGGGTGCTCAATGGAGACTGGGTACACTTGACGGACTCGCCGAGAACTCCCAGATGGTATTATACCTCACGTCAGATGGCTGTTCTTCGGTGACACTGGTACAGAGTAGTCTGTTGCCCCGAGATCGTTATAGAGTCTTGTGTGATTCTCACTGTGCTTTGATTTCCATCATACCACGTCCAAGAGGGCGTGCAAAAAGGTGGCTTTTGGGTTCAGTCCTGAATCACAAGGAGGCAATGAGCGATAGGAGGGGATTCGTCTCTCCCGGTATAGAGAGTTGATGTTGTGCTGTGTTCGATTGGCTATAACCGGAAATCCCTGGCCAGGGTTGCTGAGATTTAATGGTAAGTGTTATCAGTAGTTTCTCGAACTGTTATAGATCTCATATCGACACGACTTATCAAGCTACTGGGGTCTGACGTTTACCACCCCTAGGCGAAATATGCGACATATCAGACGACGAGACCGGACTGTACGGGAGTGTTACTGATTGGATTCACAGGAGAATGTACAGGCTTGCTTGTTGATCTTCTGAGCGCTCAATACCTGGGTGGCTGTTACGTTTAGCTGACCGCTTGCAGCTTGTGGGTGTTTGATATGATCATCACCTACTGCCGGCGTATTGACGATTCATTAGAGTCCTACACAGAGGTTTCTTGGCTCAGGCAAAACGGAGTAGGGGCACATATGTGATATGTGCGGGACTGAGGATAATGCGATATGAGATACCGTATTCTATTCTCGCGATATTTGATATCAGCCGGGTCATAGGATCAAGTGTTGATTCGATGAATCGGTACGGATAAATATTAGTCGGTTATATGCGATATAGCCGGATTGTCGGATCAAGTGTTGATTCGATAATTTAATGTATAATAATATACATGATATATTAAATTACATTAACAAATATTAGCTAACTAAAAGATTCTTTATCTCACTCGGGTAATACATTGATATATATGCGATATATGTTAATTGTATTATTTTATTTTGTTACATTAAATATTATATATGTGATATATAATATTGTAACATGATATGATTATTAATGCAACATGATTAGTAGAGTTTAAACATTGTTAGGGTTTGGATTAGGGTTATGACTTCTAGTGGATTCTAGAAGGTTTTCTTTTTTGTTTTGGAAAAGATATTTTCAAGTGACTCATTCTTAACCTAACCCAAACCCTAGCCTTGGTTAATTCTTTACAAAGGTTTAGTTAACCATGGTTGCATTATTCATCATTATCATCTTTGCATTATTCATCACAAAAGGATTGTTCATTTTCTAATCATTATTCATCTTCTTCTTCCTTCTTTCTTTTCATGAAAAAGCTTTCTAGCTTTTTTTAAGTGATGAAAAATGAGTGAGAATAAGAAAACAAATGAAAGCAAAAATCCAACTTCATCATCCTCATCTATCCTTGCCATTTAGATGAGGGTGGTCACATCATATCATGAGTGATAGCTTGTGTTAACGAAACTTCAAGGTAGATCATCTTTGTATCGAAGATCGGAAGCAAGACTGCATCTTTCTCTTCGTGGAACCTCTCGAGAGTCCGGAACACGATGATCGCAGCGAAGGTAATTCAACACGGAGCTTTAGAAGTGAAGGACCGGATCTACAAAGGTTGTAATCCCTCTCACTTAGTGTTAAAGTGTTTAACATGTTAGTTTTCGCATAAACTCTAGTTTAAAGATCCGGCTTTGGGTTGTTCGGCACGGCTAAATTTTTAATCGGGCATGGTTGATGCCTCGTATACCCAGCAACCCTACAGTGGTATCAGAGCCAAGCTAGAGCTTTAGGCGAAGTCTAGACGAAGTTTAAAGTCCGATCGAACCCGGGAAACCCGATATATCCTAGTTTCTGGAAATTTTTTCAAAATGTGATTTTTTGTGAATTAAAAATACTCAAAAAAATCAGCAAGGTTTTCTAGGAATTACTGTGCAACACGTGCTCCTAACTCCATCAAAGCGTCGCGGAACCGCGGCCGTACCCTGGCTTTCGCGGCGGTTCCGCGGCCAAAATGTTGAATCTTGGCACGTGGTTTGCACAGTAATGTCCGTATGTAATTCCTGATTCTTCTGGATATTTTTTTATTTACCCAAGTGTTGAGTTTTCTGGGTTGTATTGGGGACTCGTTGATTCGATCGGATAATTTAACTTCGTTTAGTTTTTCCGGATAATTTTAGAAACTGTTAAAAAATTCGAACGGATATCAATAACTCACTTTTTCCCCAGTCGAATTTTTTTTTCAAAAGTTGGATTTTTTTCTCGAGTTTGAAACTTTCTAAGTCGTGCAAGTAACGCGGTGGACCGTCTAGAAGACAACAAAGCTTAACTCGATTATGTGACCGTCTTGAACTGCTTCTAAACCTTAGGGTTGGCGGCAGTACGGCGTACCATATGTGAGGCGTTGGCTTGACACTTCTACGGCTGGACCATCGGTACTGTGGCATGTGATGGATATTTTTGAACTCCGCTCAAGTGTTGAGCTATTTGGGAAATCTTGGGTGTTTGATTATTCGATCGGAAAGTTTAACATTGTCTATTTATCTGGAATGTGATGCAATATTTGGAATCCACAGGTAGTTATGAGATAACTAATTTGAATGTTATAAATCTAGCAGTTCAGTCTCAGATGATCGGTGGCCACGGAATTTTGATGTGATCAAAAGTCCGTCGCAATCACGTAGCGTACGCGGATACTCGCCGGGTAAACTTAATAGACAGCCACGCTCCATAGCCCCGACCAAGTGACTGCAGGAGAACCCCGTCGCCAAAAGCATCCGTTCGGGTGCTTGCGGCAGCGGTGTTCCGCCTTAGTGCACTTCGTCGACGGCATCCGGGGGTGCGGCCATCTACTAATGTTTGCGACGAGCATTCGATCAGGATGTCGGGAATCTTGTTGAATTGCCCGACTTGATATTGAAAAGAGTTTTCGATAAAGAGACAAAAATGCGGGGTTTATAATTGTTAGGCATGCGATGTCCAAGGAATTCATTTGGTTAGGCATACGATGTCTAATGAGGTTGCGGATTCCAACTGTTGTAGTTTTACACTTTCTTTTCTGTGACCGTAAGCGTAGTATGTGGTGTATCGCCGGCTTCGTTGCTATACATCAACGACAATCGGGATACGCATACTTGCTTACGTTGATGATATGAGATATTATGTGTTGCTGTGATGTGTTATATTGGATCGTCGCGTTTTGAATAGCCGGGGGTTTTATGTGAGATGAGAGTTTTTCTTTTTCATTCATGTAAAATTCATTTGTATGTAATATTCATTTATTGGGGCACTTCCGGGCTGAGGATGATGTCACCATTGTATATTATTTACTTTTCCGCATTAGGTAGACCCAAGGCGGGGAGCACAAGTAACCGGGTTCTAGGGTCCAGTGGGAGACCATCTCGAGGAGTCGAGACCGGGTCTCCTAACCCTAGAATTGGCAGTGTTACCTACCGCTCTCGTAGGGGTCTAGGGATGTGGGTTTGTCTTTTCATCGCGACCGTGGAATCCGTATTTTATACAGGCTCGTATTGAAAACACGGACGTCCTAGTATATCCAATATTTCATATGTGTTTCTTCTGCTGCTATGTTCTGTGATGAGATCATATTACTGCCTGAGATGAATGTTTATATTATAAATATGAGATATATGTTATATTGCAGATTCCGTTTCAAATGTGATGCTTGTGAAGCATATTAAAATGGGACTTCATTAAAGAGATTAATGAAACTAAAAGAAACCTAAGATGTTGTAGAAACTTGTTTTAAAAAAAATGGTAGCTCTAGTTCTTGCTTTGCATAGCGGTGTTCCTTGTAGAACATCCAGCACCTTATTCGATAAGGAAAGAGCCGAGATCCCTTCACCGGGAGTGACCTCTTTAGTGAAATTAGCAGATGCTACAAACTCGATTTGTCTTTTGATTGCTTCTATAGTTTTTGTTTTGCATAGTGATATTAGTGAAATATCCTGCACCTTATTCGATGAGGAAAGGGCCGACGATCCCTTCACCGGGAGTGACCCCTTTAGCAAAACTAGAAAAGCCTCAAAACACTCCATTTAAAATCACTCGATTCTACAACGATATAAAGTTCATTGCACAAAAGGTTTCTTAAAAACCTATCGTAGCCCTCCGTCATTTCAGATAAGTAGTATTTAGTATTCGTGCTGCGTTTGTTGACTCAGTCATGGCGTAGTGTGCGGTAGCTGATTAGTGCTTATCTGCAAAGCATATGATGTGATTGGATTAGGGTAGTCGTGCGGCATTGTTGACTCAGTCAAGGGTCGTGCGGGTGGGTTTAATTCAATCGGGAAATGACGGGTTGAACTTTACTTGCGGTCTATGGTTTGTTGACTCAGTCAAGGTCATAGATCGCTTGGGGTAAAATATTATTGGGAATTTCAAGTGTTGAAATTTGCAATGAGATTGCATACCTTCTATGAGATAGTTGGATCGCGATACCCGCTGCGAGTAAGAGTTGCTCCTGGGAGAGTTTTACACATTACAATTAGCCGATCAAGTAGGTATCTAGAAAGGTGTTAACGGGGTTACGCCCCTGGGAAAACGAGGTTTACTCTAATTAGGTTCGTGCGAAAGCACGGTGGACCTCCCTCAAAGTACCGACACTGGCATGGCTAAAAGATTAGCGAACTTGCAGCTTGTAATTAATCCCGGCTAGTCTTTTCTTTTAGAGTTTGAAGGAAGATTTGATTAAAACAGTGGGAGACATCCTGATTAGATATATTAGATAACCAATCTAATCTTGCAAGAGCATACGCTGAGTGTTTTCTTCTCTCTCTCTCCAGGTAGCGACCATATCACGCCTTAATCAAGATAATAAAACAGATGAATTGACCGAACCCGCTTGTTATACTGAGCTGGGGAACGTTGTTCCCTCTCTAACTTATAACTGTTTTAAGACAGAGCAGGAAATTGGGGAATACCAGATTTCCCGTGCCGCCCAAACGAAGAAAGTGCATGCTGATGCATCTTCTTCTGGTGTGTTCATTACAGATAACTGTTTCTCAGTATCCTTTACATCCTGGGTATGAGATACCGGATCAGGATCCCGTATATGTAATCTGTTATATGGGCTACAGAAAGGTAGAGAACTGAGAACGGGTGATAAGTTTCATGAGACAGAAAACGGTGCAAGTGTTGCAGCCAAGTCTGTTAGTCACTATCACCCTGTATTACCAAAATACATTGATTCTGAACGAATGTTATTAGATACTGAACCTGATATATAACATCATATCAGTCTCTTTATTAGTAAAGAAAGGATATAATTTTGTATTTTTTGGATAATGTTTTGAACATTTCCTATATCAAGAGTTGATCGGATCAGGCACGTTATCTAAAAGCATTGACGTTCTAAATCAAACTACAGTTCTTAGTATACAGAACACACACAAGAGGAAGAGTTCAGAAATGAACGAATCTTTCTTGAGGAATTGTAGACTAGGTCATATCAATGCGACCCGACTAGCTAAGTTCCATCTAGATGCATATTTAATTTATTTGGAATTTACATCTTGTGAAACTTACCGGTCATGTCACAAAGATAAGATGACCACAGCTCTGTTTATTGGAAACAGAGAAAGAGTTAGTGAACTATTGGGATTGATACATGCTGATGTATGAAAGTCTCCTGTCTACACATGCCAAGACCGGTTCTTTGTACTTCATATCATTCTCTGATGATCTCTCAAGATTCAGACATATGTTCCTGTTGAAACACAAGTCCGAACCTTTTGAGATATTCACAGAATATAAGTTAGAAGTAGAGAACCAAAATACGGGTAAAAGTATTATGTCCTTTGATGTGATCAAGGAGGAGAATACTTGAGCACAGAATTCCTGGACTATTCTTAAGGAGAATGAGATTCTCTCTCAGCATTACTCCTCCGTATACACCACAGCACGTCGGTGTATCGGGGCGGAGCAGTAGCACCCTATTTGATATGGTGTGCTCTATGATGAGTACTACTGAGTTTCCTATTTCCTTTTGGGAGTTATGCACTTGAGAAGCTCCATACCTATTGAAAAGGGTTCAAATCAAATCAATTGCCTACCCCTTCATATGTGATATGGAATGGGAAGAGCCCATATCTTAAGTATGTTAAGATTTGGGGTTGTCCGGTGTAACACCTTAGAATGTGTTTGGTAGCTAGTTATATTTTAATGTATGGTTTTTAATAAAAAGTTTACCAAATTAAGTTTTAAATATTTTATCCTATTTAATGTGTATTTTTTTAGAATTTTGTTAGGCGCACACACACTTGTGCATGATAACTAGGGTTGTTTTGGGGGTTAAACATGATTAGCAATCATGGTTAACCAACCATTTGTCTTAAGTTAGTTTTATGATTAGTTTAAGTGTTATGGTTGTTGAATTAAAAAGGGTTTTTAAAAAATGGTTTGATGTTGACTTTGTGTGAGAGAGGGGGCATGGGAAGCATGGTGTGAGCCATGCCTCATTATGAGGGAAGAGAAAGAGAGTGGAGGGGGTTTTTGCATTTCCTCTCATTTCTCTATTTGTTCTCTCTTTTCACTCACTCTCTCACTCACACACACACACACTTACCTGCATCTTCAGCAGAAGCAGCAGCCTCCAGTAGCAGCAGCAGCATCATCACCATCAGCAACAGCATCATCATCATCATCAGCAGCAGCAACAGCAGGAAGCAACAGCAGTAGCAGGAGCCCCAGCAACCTATAGAAGCTCTTCTCCAGTTCTTCACCTGCTCTCTAGGGTCCTTTTGGGTATATTTCCTTAACCCAATTTCCTAGTTTGCTTAGCTTGTATGGTTTAGTGTCGGTTTGTGTTAAATTGTTAGTTTAGTGCTATATTGTGGTGTTTATGTGGAACTTTGTTTAAGTAATGATTGAGTGGGTAAACCTAGTCTATTTTAGTGTTAATAGGGTCACCTTAACTGAGTTTAACCCAGATTACACTAAAATACCATAGGGTTTCCTTTTTTGTGCAAATTGTCGTTTTTATACGATATATGGACATTCTGTGATCTGCTTTTGACCCGGACCTTTCAAGGTAAAATTGAGGAAACCGGAGCATGCTTGTTAGGTCTAGACACCACCACCAAAACGCGAGCCACCCATTTAAATCCCAGGCCGCCAATTATTTCAGTTTGGCCGCAAATTGCGGCCAGATCAGGGGCATGGGTGTTGGGGTTTTGGGTAGGGCTCTCTGCAGTGTTTTCTAGTGTTTTGGCATGTCTAGTTTTGTAAGATTTGGCCTGTAGGAAAATCTGGGATCAAATACCGTTTTTTCATGTCCGTTGTGTTTGCGCGATACGCGCGATACGTGAGAGGGTTCTGTGATCCAGCGTATCGCGGCGTGTCGCGATGGTTTTAGACGCGTACACACACGATTCAGCATATCGTGCACAAGCGCGTTTAGTTCGCGACGCGAGTTTCTCGTTTTGGTTCGATATCGCGTTTCGCGGAATATTTGGCATATATATGATTTCCATGTCTTATTTGCAGGGTTGCAGGCAGGGACTACGGACACTGCTACAGGGGTGAGCAGATGGTAGGATTCACCTAGCGTGGAGTGTAGGTGAGTAGATTTAACATCTACAGGTGAATCGCCCGCATGGCGTTATGCGTCTGGGCTAGGATTCTAATACTTGTCGCATATTCTACATCATTGTTAGAATTGCGCCTTTACTTTATCTCCTTGATATAGTTATACTGTGACTAGCAGCCATAGGACACTGCACATATTATTGACGATTCATGTTGCACGAGCACGGATTGTATGCTATACACACACCGTCAATAATTGCCATGTCACACACAAACCATTATAGACATTATATTGCTTGGTTAGGGACCTTGTGACATTGATTCGTACCGCTTACCACATATGACATTACCATACCTATATAACTATAGGCTATCGTACCATTAGTGATAGGTACACATACCCCTTACGATACATCTACAGGTATACCTTACTAATATTTTACTATTACCCAGTGGGGTATACCATATCATTTGCTTATAGGTAGATACCTATACTTAGCTGTACCTTATTGATTTTGCATACATCTGGTTTCAGCTAAATACCTTCATTTACATGCTTGCATTCAGATATATCGCATATATTTATTTCTGGATTTGCGCATTTATTTATTTGTATTTGTATATGGTGTTTTCGGGATTTGGGAATCGCGGGAGTTCATGAAATTATGCATACATTGAAAAACCCGATTTCCTTGATATGATATTTGCGCGTCCACCATGAGTTTTATCGGTGCTGATTATATACTCCATACGAGGTGTGGTTGCAGTATGAGAGTACATGGTGGGGCCCGGTATGGTTCCCCTCGGCAAGAAGATCGATGGATTTTGCCGATTGAGCCTGGAGGCGGGCGAGTACCTACCGGTGACAGTACCCATGACTCGGCGGGGGATCACGGAGACACCGCTGGGAGTCATGTACGTATGCATACGTCGAAGGGCGAGGGTCAGAGCTAGGCACTCGTGCTTTCGGGATAGCGTATGATACGTGATCAGGATTTCTGTGTCGATGCTTGGCACATGGTTTTCATGATATTTCTTTAACACCTTTGTATATATAACAGGGGATTTAGCCATTGTTATATATACCCTTACACCAATATTAGTGGAATGGGACGCTAATATATGTGTATTGCCCCCATCATACTTATTTCTGTATATATTTACCTTAGGAGGTTAGATTCTTACTTGAGATTTAACTTGGGATATTAGGTGATCCATTGAGAGTGGATATTGGACATACCTCTGTGATTACTGATTTGTACATCCGGGATATAGGAGAATACTCGATATTGTACATTGAGGAGATGTGAGACTTATGTGATGTGAGAGCCCAGTTTGGGGGCTGAATTGAGGATTTGTGGATTGGAGTGTCTTGATGGATTGTAATCCTGCCACGATGTCAGGTTTCCGTGGAAATGACATATTCCACCCTATACCTCACACTTATCTATTTTATGCACAGTTTCTTGTATTGGTAGTACATGTTAGTGTACCCTTATGATAGTTGCATATTTGCTTTCTCATATCCCTATTGCATAGTTATTGCACACTATTATCATGTCATCATTGCTTCACATATTGATTGTACCTGCTAGTGTACTTTCCACTATTCTGCATTCACATGACATGTTATTACTGTAATCGCATATCTTAGATTCGTGCTGTACGTATATTCCTGCGATTACCTGCATATGTTACCTACTATTCACGAGTTGGCAACTAACCCCCGTTGTGCCACAGGTGTTTCAGGTTGTTCCCCAGAGTAGTCGAGGCAGGCTATTCAGTATCCATCTATCATCTTTTGCTACCGATACCGCATCAGCTCACAGTACTATTTTGCTTAGGTGGGTTAGATGGTTATCTGTATTTTATATTGTACATTCGTTGTATCTTGTACTCTCCATCTACTATTGTATTGTTGACTTAGAGACTTGGTGAGGACGTTTTTGGTATATTAATTGTGGATTTTTTGTCTTTTATATACAGCTTTCTCTCCATTGCCTCTTATTTCTTCGCTACGGCGTCGTATACTTATGATGTTATTGTTTTTCTGTCTTGAGCTGGTTTTTACAACAAGGGTGTGTTGCCAAATTTTAAAGAAAGAAAGTAAGACTTTTAAAGAATTTGGGTTGCGATTTCAAATGTTTCAAATACTATGCTATCTTTTCCGTATTTTCTTGGTTTAGATTTCTGGGTTTTGGCTTTCTTTTACTGTGTTACGTCTTTTGGCGTTGCGTGGTATTAGGGCCGTCACGGGCCAATTTTCGGTCGTGACAAAGTCGGTATCAAAGCGCTAGGTTTTACCTTTCGGATTGTAGGATGACCTTAGTATGATGGAGTAGGTAGCTTAAGCAGGGTAACGTAGTGTGTGTATGTCTGCAGCATACCCACGGTGCGGTACTTTGCATTAAGTGACCTAAGTACAAATTGTTTGAAATTCCTTCCTTGATGATTCATATCTTTGAGATTCGATTTCCTTATTCTTATTGAATCTTATATCTATATATAGCCTTGCCGCCGATGACTATGGGGTCTCAGAGTGATGCAGCAAGGGCCGAGGTCAGAGTTGGCTCGGGTGAGACGAGTACTGACCAGGATGGCACTCTAGTTGCACAGGTGCAGACGGATCAGCCTACGACTTATACTACTGATAGGCTTGTGGCAGAGATGCAGGACTTCCGCCAGACTATGAGCTCATTGGTTTATGTCGTTCGGGAGCTACGATAGGAGGTTGTTATCCCTGTTACTCAGTTGTCACTTGCGATCAGCATACAGCAGTCCGTCACCTACATAGCACCAGTGGTTGCAGCTCCAGTTGATGAGGCGCATATTCCAGAGGTTCTGAGAGTCCCAGGACAGTGGAGGACTCATACCAGCGTACCAGCCCAGAGGCAGAGGTTTGGTCATCGAGGCAGATTTCGTGGCTGTCGCGGGAGTAGGAGAGGCTTAGGACGAGGACAGTCGTTCAGCTCTCAGCCCCAGGATGGTCAGCAGTCAGCACGTGGATGTTTTCGATACGGAAGCCTTCAGCACTTAGTCAGGGATTGTTCCTCAGCACGGCGTCAGGATCGTACTCAGAGAGGCCGTGGACGTGGAAGATTTGCTCAGAGGGTTCAGTCTACCAGAGGAGTTCATCCGGCTGTGAGTAGAGGGCAGACACAGGAGTTTGCTTCTACTCATCGGGACGCGCAGACGTCCAATGTGGAGTTCTCAGGTATCCTTAATTCGCTTGTTCTTTTGGTGTATTCGTTTGTCTTTCATGCTTGTACCGTGGTTGGGTAGATTAGTCGTAGTTAGCTGTTTTAACTTCTGTCAGCGATTCTTTTGTTGCGCGGCACGTATTTCAGTTTTGTGCCAATCGGATAGGAGATAGAGATTCGTCGGTCGTTTTGATCCTTCTAGAGATGTTGGATTTGACGTTCTCCTGGGCACGGACTGGTTCATTGCGTGCTAGGCGTCTGTAGACTACCGTGAGGAAACAGTCAGGTTTGTTTTCCCGGCAAGTCAGTTCTTGTTGTTCTGGTGGATAGTTGTGCCGCCTCTCACAGCTTGAATTCAGTCTTTTTCGCTAGTCGGCTACTGAGGAGATGTCGTGGATTCTTGGCGTTCATTGTGATACCAGAGCCACAGTGGGATTGTTGGACCGGGTTCCTTTCGTGCGAGAGTTTTTCCGACGTTATTCCGGATGAGCCGGCGAAGCTTGGGAGCTAAAGGTTCAGCTGCAGAGTTTTGGTTGGGGAGTTTTGTGCGTTTGAGTGTTTCGCTTTTGGAAGCTCCTATTTCTGTTCGTCGAGGAGAAAGACGGCAGTTTAAGGTTGGGTATCGACGAATCGTTAATTGAACCGGCTTGCGGTGCTGATAGGTAACCCTTACCTTGCATTGACGATTTCTTCGATCAGCTCCAGAGTGCGAGACATTTTCTAAGTTTGCTTGGGATCAGGTCATCATTATTGCGGATTCGGGGTGATGGCATTCCGAGGACTGCCTTATGCGTGCTATGGGCTTTGGGTGTTTTTGTGAGTCGTTGGATTCACTGATGCCCTAGCAGCATTCGTAGATGTGATGAACCAGATTTCTTCAGGCCGTTCCTCGACCAGTTTCTATTGTGTTATTTACGACATTCTGGTCTATCTAATGTGTCTTGAGGGACAGTAGTAGCACTTGAGGATTTGTTATACAGATACTGGGAGAGTACCAGCAGTTTGCTAAATTCTCAGAGTGTTTCTTCAGGCTTGTTTTGTGTTGACTCCTAGGTCTTATAGTCGCGAGAGACGGTTTTGTACGGTTCCGAGGAAGATCGTGGCCGTACAGCTTAGGCCCAGACGTGTGCAGGACGGAGATCCGCAGATTGTTGGGCTTAGCAGGTTTTTACCGCCGTTTCATGCAGGATTGCTGGAGCAGTGCTGCACCGTCGACTGAATTGACCGGAAGGGAGGTTTCTTTCCTGTGGACTGAGGTATGTGTGCGGAGTTTTCGGCAGTTGAAGATTCTGTTAACAACTGCATCAGTTCTTTCTTTGCCTTTGGTTCGGGCGACCTTGTTGTTTAACTGAAATGTTTCTTGAATGGGCTCGAGTGTGTACTGATGTGACATTACAGGGTCATCGCTTTTGCTTTCCTACATTTGGAGGAAGTACGAGAAGGATATTCCACTCATGATCTGGAGATGGCCGCGGTGGTTTTGCGTTGGAAATTTGGAGGCACTACTTGTTTGAGAGTCGTATCAGATTTTCCACGGACCACTAGAGCTTAATGAACATCTACCTGCAGCGGATTTTGATTGTTGTGTTAGTCTTTTGCAGATTTACAGTTTTTGTGTGATCGTTGAGTATAGCTTAAGTTCGTCTCTACGGAGGGGACAGCTTTCTTATGTCCGCGCCCGACCACATTCCTTAAATCGTTTTCGCGAGACACTGCCCGCCGATGCTCGTTCGTCAGTGATACTTGAGCATACTCGGCTAGGTAATGATTCGGAGACCTTGATTGTGACAATGGTGTGCTAAGTTAGGGACACGTTTGTGTACCTGACATTATCAGGTAGAGACGTGCAATCCTAGAGTAAGCACATCAGTCAACTCTTTGTATTCATTCTAGTTCCACCAGCTTTGGCGTGACTTGTGAGATAGTTACGAGTGGACAGGGATATAAAGCGAAGTTTCATGGTTCGATTCAAGGTGTCTGTTTTGTCGTGTGCTTGGGTCGAGCATCTGAGGCCGGCTGGAGAGTTGCAACCTTTCACCGTTCCGAAGTAGGAGTGGGAGCAGATCTCCACAAATTTCGTTATGGTTTCTACCCAAGTTTATTCAGGGTGTGACTCCATTCGGATTCTTGTCGTCCAGTTATACTCGATGTGCTCAATTGTTTTTGTTAAGTTGAGTGTTTGTTTGGATTGTTGTCAGCAGTTTGGGATCGTCACTCGCCATCGTTAGGGTTCTCCTTCGATAGCTGTTATCAGGAGACACTCCAATTGGCCACCTTTAGGTTTAGGGGTTAGGTCGTATCGATCACATGTCTGTTGTTTTTCTGACTCTGCGTAAGTAGGATTTTGGACTCCAGCTAGTCTAGAGACTTCGGAGATGGACCAGTTGTGTTAGGTCAGGATGGAAATTGTCCATTGCAAACTGAGGTCTTATGCCGACTGTGTTGGTCATTGACTCGAGTTCGCAAGGACAGATCATGTATTCCTACGGACTTTCCGATGAATGACGTGTTGGATTTTTGGGCAGCTTGTCCCAGGATTTAGGTCTTTCTGAGATCCTATAAGCGAGTTAGTTTCGTTGCCTTTAAATTGGCACTTCCGCCCAGATTATTGGATTTTCACCCTGTATTCCTTGTGATCATGCTTTACAATTACCTTCTTGACCTTTCTCACATGATTTAGCACCAGACCATGTAGTTTGGACGCGATCTTTCGTTCACCAGCAGCCAATTGTGTTAATGGCTCAGCAGGTGGAGGAACATCGGTTAAGGGTCTTGCTATCTGTGGAGGGTTTTCCTTAGACGTAGCCGTATAGTGAGATAGTCACTTGGGAGGCTACGAGCGAGATTTGAGGATTTTAATCTTCTCTTGGAAGGTACGCGTATCAGTATATTTTTAAATTCGGGGACGAATTTCTTTTAAGAGGGGGAGATTGTAACACCTTAGAATGTGTTTGGTAGCTAGTTATATTTTAATGTATGGTTTTTAATAAAAAGTTTACCAAATTAAGTTGTAAATATTTTATCCTATTTAATGTGTATTTTATTAGAATTTTGTTAGGCACACACACACTTGTGCATGATAACTAGTGTTGTTTTTGGGGTTAAACATGATTAGCAATCATGGTTAACTAACAATTTGTCTTAAGTTAGTTTTATGATTAGTTTAAGTGTTATGGTTTTTAAATTAAAAAGGGTTTTTAAAAAATGGTTTGATGTTGACTTTGTGTGAGAGAGGGGGCATGGGAAGCGTGTTGTGAGCCATGCCTCATTATGAGGGAAGAGAAAGAGAGTGGAGGGGGTTTTTGCATTTCCTCTCATTTCTCTCTTTGTTCTCTCTTTTCACTCACTCTCTCACTCACACACACACACACTTACCTGCATCTTCAGCAGAAGCAGCAGCCTTCAGTAGCAGCAGCAGCATCATCACCATCAGCAACAGCATCATCATCATCAGTAGCAGCAGCAACAGCAGTAGCAGGAGCCCCAGCAACCTATAGAAGCTCTTCTCCAGTTCTTCACCTGCTCTCTAGGGTCCTTTTGGGTATATTTCCTTAACCCAATTTCCTAGTTTGCTTAGCTTGTATGGTTTAGTGTCGGTTTGTGTTAAATTGTTAGTTTAGTGCTAGATTGTGGTGTTTATGTGGAACTTTGTTTAAGTAATGATTGAGTGGGTAAACCTAGTCTATTTTAGTGTTAATAGGGTCACCTTAACTGAGTTTAACCCAGATTACACTAAAATACCATAGGGTTTCCTTTTTTGTGCAAATTGTCGTTTTTATACGATATATGGACATTCTGTGATCTGCTTTTGACCCGGACCTTTCAGGGTAAAATTGAGGAAACCGGAGCATGCTTGTTCGGTCTAGACACCACCACCAAAACGCGAGCCACCCATTCAAATCCCAGGCCGCCAATTATTTCAGTTTGGCCGCAAATTGCGGCCAGATCAGGGGCATGGGTGTTGGGGTTTTGGGTAGGGCTCTCTGCAGTGTTTTCTAGTGTTTTGGCATGTCTAGTTTTGTAAGATTTGGCCTGTAGGAAAATCTGGGATCAAATACCGTTTTTTCATGTCCGTTGTGTTTGCGCGATACGCACGATACGTGAGAGGGTTCTGTGATCCAGCGTAACGCGACGTGTCGCGATGGTTTTAGACGCGTACATACACGATTCAGCGTATCGTGCACAAGCGCGTTTAGTTCGCAACGCGAGTTTCTCGTTTCGGTTCGATATCACGTTTCGCGGAATATTTGGCTTATATATGATTTCCATATCTTATTTGCAGGGTTGCAGGCAGGGACTACGGACACTGCTACAGGGGAGAGCAGATGGTAAGATTCACCTAGCGAGGAGTGTAGGTGAGTAGATTTAACATCTACAGGGGAATCGCCCGCATGGCGTTATGCGTCTGGGCTAGGATTCTAATACTTGTCGCATATTCTACATCATTGTTAGAATTGCGCCTTTACTTTATCTCCTTGATATAGTTATACAATGACTGGCATCCATAGGACACTGCACATATTATTGACGGTTCATGTTGCACGAGCACGGATTGTATGCTACACACACACCGTCAATAATTGCCATGTCACACACAAACCATTATAGACATTATATTGCTTGGTTAGGGACCTTGTGGCATTGATTCGTACCGCTTACCACATATGACATTACCATACCTATATACCTATAGAGTATCGTACCATTAGTGATAGGTACACATACCCCTTACGATACATCTACAGGTATACCTTACTCATATTTTACTATTACCCAGTGGGGTATACCATATCATTTGCTTATAGGTAGATACCTATACTTAGCTGTACCTTATTGATTTTGCATACATCTGGTTTCAGCTAAATACCTTCATTTACATGCTTGCATTCAGATATATCGCATATATTTATTTCTGGATTTGCGCATTTATTTATTTGGATTTGTATATGGTGTTTTCGGGATGTGGGAATCACGGGAGTTTATGAAATTATGCATACATTGAAAAACCCGGTTTCCTTGATATGATATTTGCGCGTCCACCATGAGTTTTATCGGTGCTGATTATATACTCCATACGGGGTGTGGTTGCCGTATGAGGGTACATGGTGGGGCCCGGTATGGTTCCCCTCGGCAAGAAGATAGATGGATTTTGCCGATTGAGCCTGGAGGCGGGCGAGTACCTACCGGTGACAGTACCCATGAGTCGGCGGGGGATCACGGAGACACCGCTGGGAGTCTTGTACGTATGCATACGTCGAAGGGCGAGGGTCAGAGCTAGGCACTCGTACTTTCGGGATAGCGTATGATACGTGATCAGGATTTCTGTGTCGATGCTTGGCACATGGTTTTCATGATATTTCTTTAACACCTTTGTATATATAACATGTGATTTAGCCATTGTTATATATACCCTTACACCAATATTATTGGAATGGGACGCTAATATATGTGTATTTCCCCCATCATACTTATTTCTGTATATATTTACCTTAGGAGGTTAGATTCTTACTTGAGATTTGACTTGGGATATTAGGTGATCCATTGAGAGTGGATATTGGACATACCTATGTGATTATTGATTTGTACATCCGGGATATAGGAGAATACTCGATATTGTACATTGAGGAGATGTGAGACTTATGTGATGTGAGAGCCCAGTTTGGGGGCTGATTTGAGGATTTGTGGATTGGAGTGTCTTGATGGATTGTAATCCTGCCACGATGTCATGTTTCCGTGGAAATGACATATTCCACCCTATACCTCACACTTATCTATTTTATGCACAGTTTCTTGTATTGGTAGTACATGTTAGTGTACCCTTATGATAGTTGCATATTTGCTTTCACATATCCCTATTGCATAGTTATTGCACACTATTATCATGTCATCATTGCTTCATATATTGATTGTACCTACTATTGTACTTTCCACTATTCTGCATTCACATGACATGTTATTACTGTAATCGTATATCTTAGATTCATGATGTACGTACATTCCTGCGATTACCTGCATATGTTACCTACTATTCACGAGTTGGCAACTCACCCCCGTTGTGCCACAGGTGTTTCAGGTTGTTCCCCAGAGTAGTCGAGGCAGGCTATTCAGTATCCATCTATCATCTTTTACTACAGATACCGCATCAGCTCACAGTACTATTTTGCTTAGGTGGGTTAGATGGTTATCTGTATTTCATATTGTACATTCGTTGTATCTTGTACTCTCCATCTACTATTGTATTGTTGACTTAGAGACTTGGTGATGATGTTTTTGGTATATTAATTGTGGATTTGTTGTCTTTTATATGCAGCTTTCTCTCCATTGCCTCTTATTTCTTCGCTACGGCGTCATATATTTATGATGTTATTGTTTTTCCGTCTTGAGCTAGTTTTTACAAAAAGGGGGTGTTGCCAAATTTTAAAGAAAGAAAGTAAGACTTTTAAAGAATTTGGGTTGCGATTTCAAATGTTTCAAATACTATGCTATCTTTTCCGTATTTTCTTGGTTTAGATTTCTGGGTTTTGGCTTTCTTTTACTGCGTTACGTCTTTTGGCGTTGCGTAGTATTAAGGCCGTCACGGGCCAATTTTGGGTCGTGACATCCGGCCTATGTCTAAAAAGAAAAATCCGGACAAGCTCGAGGCAAAGTCAGATCTGTGGAAGTTTGTTGGATATCCCAAGCATACGCAAGGGAATATCTTCTACCTAACCGAAGAATAAAATATGTTTTGTTTCTCAACATGCCACCTTTGTGAAAAGAAATTTCTTGTGAAGAAATTAGTGGTCATGAGGTAGAACTGGAAGGAGTTCCATCTATACAAACTACTGCAGATGATTTGGTAGAACCAAAGGATTCAATAGTTTCCAACGAACCGCAGCCTCTCCGCCAATCTAGTAGGGTTCCTCACCCACCTGAGAGATACTTCGGTTTTCTCTATGACAGTGGGAGCGAGGATTGCATCATGAGATGATGACCCAACTAGTTTCAAGCAGGCCATCAGTAGTGGGACTCTGTATGAATGGCTGGATGCTTATCGATCTGAGATGGAATCCTTATACACCAACAAAGTATGGACTTTGGTTGCTTTATCTGAAGGGTTAAATCCCCATCAGGAGCGAGTATATCTTAAGAAGATTACTTGGTGTACATGGAAAAGTTGAGACTTTCAAAGCTATGCTTAAGTCCGTCCAGATCCTACTTGCCACGGCTACATACTATAACTACGATATCTGGCGGTTGGGTGTCATGACTGCTTTTCTAAATAATGTTTTAGAAGATAGCATCTATAAGTACACAGCCAGAGGGCTTCATAGATAGTGGGAGCAGCGGAAACGTGTGCAAAATGTTTTATGTGATAAAACAGGTATCACGGAGTTGGAACGTCTGTTTTGATGTGGTAGTCAAAGAGTTTGACTTCATCAAAATGGTAGATGAACCTTGTATACACAAAAAGGTAGTGGGGAGTATGGTGATGATCCTCGTAGAGTACGTGGATGACATACTCTTGATAGGGAAGGAGTTTCCTATGCTACGCTCGATCAATCTCCGCTTATCACAAGGATTCTCCGTATAGGATACCTCCTAAATCCTGGGTTTTGGATCTATGAGATAGATCTAATTGGATGTTATGATACTCACTAGTTGTAGTGAGATGGTATCAATCGATCCTGGGGAGAATCACTGGAAAGGTTCCAGGGTGATAACGACGACTGAATGTAAGTCGCAGGCATTGTCTTTACCCTCAGCGGAGGGACGGTATGTTGGAAGAGTTCCAAGCTAGATACCGCGACTTACTAGACGATTAAAGGCAAGATACATCGTTACCAAAGATGTTTCCAAAGAGGCAGTCTGGATATATATAGGTTCATGAGATGAACTTCGTTCCTACCATTGTGTGACAATGGAGTTGTGGCTTATGCCAAGGAACCCCCGTCCCATCAGAAATCAAGATATAATTCTTAGGCAGTATCACCTGATCATGGAGATGGTTGATCTCCAGGGAGATCGAGGTTAGGAGAGTAGACATAGAGGACGACAGCGCGGATCCACTCATAAAGGCCTTTTTCCCAGTAGAGAATTTTATGGGATGGTTGAGTATGAGATACTTCAACCGCAGCTAATTGTTGGGTATGCGATACCACAACAGATGGCCCTAGTGCAAGTGGGAGATTGTTAGTTATATATATGCCCTAGAGGCCATTACTGTACATACGATGTATATTGTAATGGATGCTTGGACATATATAGGGAGGACTTTCTTGCTCGACATGATAGTATGCTATCTGGTTGTACTTTATCTTAACATGTATTCTGATCGTCTCTATGTTACATGTTGATAATGCCCTTAGGATATGTACTCGACTACTGGGACTATGATGAGATCATACTAGTGGGGCCACGGTAGTCGACGAGTACATCCTGTAACTGTTCCTAGTCGAGGGTGTATCGAGACAGGGCATCGATACACCAGAGTAGACTAGCGTATACGTATCTTGACCCGTATGATGGGCGATGGATGATCCTATATCCATCGCAGTTTGACATCAAGGATGGTATACGAGTGCTCAGAGGAGACTGGGTACACTGGTCGGACTCGCCGAGAACTCCCAGATGGTATTATACCTCACGTCAGATGGCAGTTCTCCGGTGACAATGGTACAGAGTAGTCTGTTGACCCGAGATCGTCATAGAGTCTTGTGTGATTCCCACTGTGCTTTGATTTCCATCATACCACGTCCAAGAGGGCGTGCAAAAAGGTGGCTTTTGGGTTCAGTCCCGAATCACATGGGGGCAATGAGCGATAGGAGGGGATTCGTCTCTCCCGGTATAGGGTGTTGATGTTGTGCTGTGTTCGATTGGCTATAACCGGAAATCCCTGGCCAGGGTTGCTGAGATTTAATGGTAAGTGTTATCAGTAGTTTCTCGAACTGTTATAGACCTCATATCGACACGACTTATCAAGCTACCGGGGTCTGACGTTATCCACCCCTAGGCGAGATATGCGACATATCAGACGACGAGACCGGACTGTACGGGAGTGTTACTGATTGGATTCATAGGAGAATGTACAGGCTTGCTTGTTGATCTTCTGAGCGCTCAATACCTGGGTGGCTGTTACGTTTAGCTGACCGCTTGCAGCTTGTGGGTGTTTGATATGATCATCACCTACTGCTGGCGTATTGACGATTCTTTAGAGTCCTACACAGAGGTTTCTTGGCTCAGGCAAAACGTAGTAGGGGCACATATGTGATATGTGCGGGACCGAGGATAATGCGATATGAAATACCGTATTCTATTCTCACGATATTTGATATCAGCCGGGTCATCGGATCAAGTGTTGATTCGATGAATCGGTACAGATAAATATTAGTCGGTTATATGCGATATAGCCGGATTGTCGGATCAAGTGTTGATTCGATAATTTAATGTATAATAATATATATGATATATTAAATTACATTAACTAATATTAGCTCACTAAAAGATTCTTTTTCTCACTCGGGTAATACATTGATATATATGCGATATATGTTAATTGTATTATTTTATTTTGTTACATTAAATATTATATATGTGATATATAATATTGTAACATGATATGATTATTAATGCAACATAATTAGTAGAGTTTAAACATGGTTAGGGTTTGGATTAGGGTTATGACTTCTGGTAGATTCTAGAAAGTTTTCTTTTTTGTTTTGGAAAAGATATTTTCATGTTGACTCATTCTTAACCTAACCCAAACCCTAGCCTTGGTTAATTCTTTACAAAGGTTTAGTCAACCATGGTTGCATTATTCATCATTATCATCTTTGCATTATTCATCATTATCATCTTTGCATTATTCATCACAAAAGGATTGTTCATTTTCTAATCATTATTCATCTTCTTCTTCCTTCTTTCTTTTCATGAAAAAGCTTTCTAGCTTTTTCTAAGTGATGAAAAATGAGTGAGAATAAGAAAACAAATGAGAGCAAAAATCCTACTTCATCATCCTCATCTATCCTTTCCATTTAGATGATGGTGTTCACATCATTTCAAGAGTGATAGCTTGTGTTAACGAAACTTCAAGGTAGATCATCTTTGTATCGAAGATCGGAAGCAAGACTGCATCTTTCTCTTCGTGGAACCTCTCGGGAGTCCGAAACACGATGATCGCAGCGAAGGGACTTCAACATGGAGCTTTAGAAGTGAAGGACCGGATGTACAAAGGTTGTAATCCCTCTCACTTAGTGTTAAAGTGTTTAACATGTTAGTTTTCGCATAAACTCTAGTTTAAAGATCCGGCTTTGGGTTGTTCGGCACGGCTAAATTTTTAATCGGGCATGGTTGATGCCTCGTAGACCCTTGTATGCGTGCCCAGCAACCCTACAGTGGTATCAGAGCCAAGCTAGAGCTTTAGGCGAAGTCTAGACGAACTTTAATGTTCGATCGAACCCGGAAAACCCGATATACCCTAGTTTCTGAAAAAAATTTCAATATGTGATTTTTTGTGAATTTAAAATCCTCAAAAAAATCAGCAAGGTTTTCTAGGAATTACTGTACAGCACGTGCTCCTAACTCCATCAAAGCGCCGCGGAACCGTGGCCGTACCCTGGCATGCACGGCGGTTCCGTGACCAAAATGTTGAATCTTGGCACATAGTTTGCACAGTAATATCCGTCTGTAATTCCTGATTCTTCTGGATATTTTTATATTTACCCAAGTGTTGAGTTTTCTGGGTTGTATTGGGGACTCGTTGATCCGATCAGATAATTTAACTTCGTTTAGTTTTTCCGGATAATTTTAGAATCTGTTAAAAAATTCGAACGTATATCAATAACTCACCTTTTCCCCAGTCGGAAAATTTTTCAAAAGTTGGATTTTTTTTCTCGAGTTTGAAACTTTCTAAGTCGTGCAAGTAACGCGGTAGACCCTCTAGAAGACAACAAACCTTAACTCGATTATGTGACCGTCTTGAACTGCCTCTAAACCTTAGGGTTTGCGGCAGTACGGCGTGCCACATGTGAGGCGTTGGCTTGACCCTTCTACTGCTGGACCATCGGTATTGTGGCATGTGATGGATATTTTTGAACTCCGCTCAAGTGTTGAGCTATTTGGGAAATCTTGGGTGTTTGATTATTCAATCGGAAAGTTTAACATTGTCTATTTATCTGGAATGTGATACAATATTTGGAATCCACAGGTAGTTATGAGATAACTAATTTGAATGTTATAAATCTAGCAGTTCAGTCTCAGATGATCGGTTGCCACGGAATTTTGATGTGATCAAAAGTCTGTCGCAATCACGCAGCGTACGCGGATACTCGCCGGGTAAACTTAATAGACAGCCACGCCCCATAGCCCCGACCAAGTGACTGTAGGAGAACCCCGTCGCCAAAAGCATCCGTTCGGGTGCTTGCGGCAGCGGTGTTCCGCCTTAGTGCACTTCGTCGACGGCATCCGGGGGTGCGGCCGTCTACTAAAGTTTGCGACGAGCATTCGATCAGGATGTCGGGAATCTTGTTGAATTGCCCGACTTGATATTGAAAAGAGTTTTCGATAAAGAGACTAAAATGCGGGGTTTATAATTGTTACGCATGCAATGTGTAAGGAATTCATTTGGTTAGGCATGTGATGTCTAATGAGGTTGCGGATTCCAACTGTTGTAGTTTTACACTTTCTTTTCTGTTACCGTAAGTGTAGTATGTGGTGTATCGCCGGCTTCGTTGCTATACATCAACGACAATCGGGATACGCATACTTGCTTACGTTGATGATATGAGATATTATGTGTTGCTGTGATATGTTATATTGGATCGTCACGTTTTGAATAGCCGGGGGTTTTATGTGAGATGAGAGTTTTTCTTTTTCATTCATGTAAGATTCATTTCTATGTAATATTCTTTTATTGGGGCACTTCCGGGGTGAGGATGATGTCACCATTGTATATTATTTACTTTTCCGCATTAGGTAGACCCAAGGCGGGGAGCACAAGTAACTGGGTTCTAGGGTCCAGTGGGAGACCATCTCGAGGAGTCGAGACCGGGTCTCCTAATCCTAGAATTGGCAGTGTTGCTTGCCGCTCTCGTAGGGGTCTAGGTATGTGGGTTTGTTTATTCATCGCGACCGTGGAATCCATATTTTATACAGGCTCGTATTGAAAACACGGACGTCCTAGTATATCCAATATTTCATATGTGTTTCTTCTGCTGCTATGTTCTGTGATGAGATCATATTACTGCCTGAGATGAATGTTTATATTATAAATATGAGATATATGTTATATTGTAGATTCCGCTTCAAATGTGATGCTTGTGAAGCATATTAAAATGGGACTTCATTAATGAGATTAATGAAACTAAAAGAAACCTAAGATGTTGTAGAAACTTGTTTAAAAAAAAACTGGTAGCTCAAGTTCTTGCTTTGCATAGCGGTGTTCCTTGTAGAACATCCAGCACCTTATTCGATAAGGAAAGAGCCGAGATCCCTTCACCGGGAGTGACCTCTTTAGTGAAACTAGCAGATGCTACAAACTCGGTTTGTCTTTTGATTGCTTCTATAGTTTTTGCTTTGCATAGTGATATTTGTGAAATATCCTGCACCTTATTCGATGAGAAAAGGGCCCACGATCCCTTCACCGGGAGTGACCCCTTTAGCAAAACTAGAAAAGCCTCAAAACACTCCATTTAAAATCACTCGATTCTACAACGATATAAAGTTCATTGCGCAAAAGGTTTCTTAAAAACCTATCGTAGCCGTCCGTCATTTCAGATAAGTAGTACTTAGTATTCGTGCTGCGTTTGTTGACTCAGTCAAGGCGTAGTGTGCGGTAGCTGATTAATGCATATCTGCAAAGCATATGATGCGATTGGATTAGGGTAGTCGTGCGGCCTTCTTGACTCAGTCAAGGGTCGTGCGGGTGGGTTTAATTCAATCGGGAAATGACGGGTTGAACTTTACTTGCGGTCTATGGTTTGTTGACTCAGTCAAGGTCATAGATCGCTTGGGGTAAAATATTATTAGGAATTTCAAGTGTTGAAATTTGCAATGAGATTGCATACCTTCTATGAGATAGTTGGATCCCGATACCCGCTGCGAGTAAGTGTTACTCCTGGGAGAGTTTTACACATTACAATTAGCCGATCAAGTAGGTGTCTAGAAAGCTGTTAACGGGGTTACGCCCCTGGGAAAACAAGTTTTACTTTAATTAGGTTCGTGTGAAAGCACGGGGGACCTCCCTCAAAGTACCGACACTGGCATGGCTAAAAGATTAGCGAACTTGCAGCGTGTAATTAATCCCGGCTAGTCTTTCCTTTTAGGGTTTGAAGGAAGATTTGATTAAAATAGTGGGAGACATCCTGATTAGATATATTAGATAACCAATCTAATCTTGCAAGAGCATACGCCGAGTGTTTTCTTCTCTCTCTCTCCAGATAGCGACCATATCACGCCTTAATCAAGATAATAAAACGGATGAATTGACCGAACCCGCTTGTTATACTGAGCTGGGGAACGTTGGTCCCGCTCCAACTTATAACTGTTATAAGACAGAGCAGGAAATTGGGGAATACCAGATTTCCCGAGCCGCCCAAACGAAGAAAGTGCATGCTGATGCATCTTTTTCGGGTGTGTTCATTACAGAGAACTGTTTCTCAGTATCCTTTACGTCCTGGGTATGAGATACCGGATCAGGATCCCGCATATGTAATCTGTTTCATGGGCTACAGAAAGGTAGAGAACTGAGAACGGGTGATAAGTATCATGAGACAGAAAACGGTGCAAGTGTTGCAGCCAAGTCTGTTGGTCACTATCACCCTGTATTACCAGAATACATTGATTCTGAACGAATGTTACTAGATACCGAACCTGATATAAAACATCATATCAGTCTCTTTATTAGTAAAGAAAGGATATAATTTTGTATTGTTGGATAATGTTTTGAACATTTCCTATATCAAGTGTTGATCGGTTCAGGCACGTTATCTAAAAGCATTGACGTTCTAAATCAAACTACAGTTCTTAGTATACAGAATACACACAAGAGGAAGAGTTCAGAAATGAACGAATCTTTCTTTAGGCATTGTAGACTAGGTCATATCAATGCGACCCGAATAGCTAAGTTACATCTAGATGCATATTTAATTTATTTTGAATTTACATCTTGTGAAACTTACCGTTCATGTCACAAAGATAAGATGACCACAGCTCTGTTTATTGGAAATAGAGAAAGAGTTAGTGAACTATTGGGATTGATACATGTTGATGTATGAAAGTCTCCTGTCTACACATTCCAAGATCGGTTCTTTGTACTTCATTACATTCTCTGATGATCTCTCAAGATTCAGACATATGTTCCTGTTGAAACACAAGTCCGAACCTTTTGAGATATTCACAGATTATAAGTTAGAAGTAGAGAACCAAAATACGGGTAAAAGTATTATGTCCTTTGATGTGATCGAGGAGGAGAATACTTGAGCACGGAATTCCTGGACTATTCTTAAGGAGAATGAGATTCTCTCTCAGCATTACTCCTCCGTATACACTACAGCACGTCGGTGTATCGGGGCGGAGCAATAGCACCCTATGTGATATGGTGTGCTCTATGATGAGTACTACTGAGTTTCCTATTTCCTTTTGGGAGTTATGCACTTGAGAAGCTGCATACCTATTGAATAGGGTTCAAATCAAATCAGTTGCCTACCACTTCATATGTGATATGGAATGGGAAGAGCCCATATCTTAAGTATGTTAAGATTTGGCGTTGTCCGTCCTATGTCTAAAAAGCAAAATCCGGACAAGCTCGAGGCAAAGTCAGATCTGTGGAAGTTTGTTGGATATCCCAAGCATACGCAAGGGAATATCTTCTACCTAACCGAGGAATAAAATATGTTTTGTTTCTTAACATGCCACCTTTGTGAAAGGAAATTTCTTGTGAAGAAATTAGTGGTCATGAGGTAGAACTGGAAGGAGTTCCAGCTATACAAACTACAACAGATGATTTGGTAGAACCAAAGGATTCAATAGTTTCCAACGAACCTCAGCCTCTCCGCCGATCTAGTAGGGTTCCTCACCCACCTGAGAGATACTTCGGTTTTCTCTATGACAGTGGGAGCGAGGATTGCATCATGAGATGATGACCCAACTAGTTTCGAGCAGGCCTTCAGTAGTGGGACTCTGTATGAATGGCTGGATGCTTATCGATCTGAGATGGAATCCTTATACACCAACAAAGTATGGACTTTGGTTGCTTTATCTGAAGGGTTAAATCCCCATCAGGAGCGAGTATATCTTGAGAAGATTACTTGGTGTACATGTAAAAGTTGAGACTTTCAAAGCTATGCTTAAGTCCATCCAGATCCTACTTGCCACGACTGCATACCATGACTACGATATCTGGCGGTTGGGTGTCATGACTGCTTTTCTAAATGATGTTTTAGAAGATAGCATCTATAAGTACACAGCCAGAGGGCTTCCTAGACAGTGGGAGCAGCGGAAACGTGTGCAAGATGTTTTATGTGATACAACAGGCATCGCGGAGTTGGAACGTCTGTTTTGATGTGGTAGTCAAAGAGTTTGACTTCATCAAAATGGTAGATGAACCTTGTATACACAAAAGGGTAGTGGGGAGTATGGTGATGATCCTCGTAGAGTACGTGGATGACATACTCTTGATAAGGAAGGAGTTTCCTATGCTACGCTCGATCAATCTCCGCTTATCATAAGGATTCTCCGTATAGGATCAACGTGATACCTCCTAAATACTGGGTTTTGGATCTATGATATAGATCTAATTGGATGTTATGGTACTCACTGGTTGTAGTGAGATGGTATCAATCGATTCTGGGGAGAATCACTGGAAAGGTTCCAGGGTGATAAGAACGACTAAATGTAAGTCGCAGGCATTGTCTTTACCCTCAGTGGAGGGACGGTATGTTGGAAGAGTTCCATGCTAGATACCGTGACTTACTAGACGATTAAAGGCAAGATACATCGTTACCAAAGATGCTACCAAAGAGGCAGTCTGGATATATATAGGTTCATGAGATGAACTTCGTTCCTACCATTGTGTGATAATGGAGTTGTGGCTTATGCCAAGGAACCCCCGTCCCATCAGAAATCCAGATATAATTCTTAGGCAGTATCACCTGATCATGGAGATGGTTGATCTCCAGGGAGATCGAAGTTAGGAGAGTAGACACAGAGGACGACAGCGCGGATCCACTCACAAAGGCCTTTTTCCCAGTAGAGACTTTTATGGGATGGTTGAGTATGAGGTACTTCAACCGCAGCTAATTGTTGGGTATGCGATACCAGAACAGATGGCCCTTGTGCAAGTGGGAGATTGTTAGTTATATGTATGCGTTAGAGGCCATTACTGTACATACGATGTATATTGTAATGGATGCTTGGACATATATAGGGAGGACTTTCTTGCTCGACATGATAGTATGCTATCTGGTTGTACTTTATCTTAACATGTACTCTGATCGTCTCTATGTTACATGTTGATAAAGCCCTTAGGATATGTACTCAACTACTGAGACTATGATGAGATCATACTAGTGGGGCCACGGCAGTCGACGAGTACATCCTGTAACTGTTCCTAGTCGAGGGTGTATCAAGACAGGGCATCGATACACCAGAGTAGATTAGCGTATACGCATCTTGACCCATATGATGGGCGATGGATGATCCCATATCCATCGGTGTTTGACATCAAGGATGGTATATGGGTGCTCAGTAGAGACTGGGTACACTGGACGGACTCGCCGAGAACTCCCAGATGGTATTATACCTCACGTCAGATGGCAGTTCTCCGGTGACACTGGTATAGAGTACTCTGTTGACCCGAGATCGTCATAGAGTCTTGTGTGATTCCCACCGTGCTTTGATTTCCATCATACCACGTCCAAGAGGGCGTGTAAAAAGGTGGCTTTGGGGTTCAGTCCCGAATCACATGGAGGCAATAAGCGATAGGAGGGGATTCGTCTCTCCCGGTATAGGGAGTTGATGTTGTGTTGTGTTCGATTGGCTATAACTGGAAATCCCTAGCCAGGGTTGCTGAGATTTAATAGTAAGTGTTATCAGGAGTTTCTCGAACTGTTATAAATCTCATATCGACACGACTTATCAAGCTACTGGAGTCTGACGTTTACCACCCCTAGGCGAGATATGCGACATATCAGACGACGAGACCGGACTGTAAGGGAGTGTTACTGATTGGATTCACAGGAGAATGTACAGGCTTACTTGTTGATCTTCTGAGCGCTCAATACCTGGGTGGCTGTTACGTTTAGCTGACCGCTTGCAGCTTGTGGGTGTTTGATATGATCATCACCTACTGCCGGCGTATTGACGATTCTTTAGAGTCCTACACAGAGGTTTCTTGGCTCAGGCAAAACGGAGTAGGGGCACATATGTGATATGTGCGGGACCGAGGATAATGCGATATGAGATACCGTATTCTATTCTCGCGATATTTGATATCAGCCGGGTCATCGGATCAAGTGTTGATTCGATGAATCGGTACGGATAAATATTAGTTGGTTATATGCGATATAGCCGGATTGTCGGATCAAGTGTTGATTCGATAATTTAATATATAATAATATATATGATATTTTAAATTACATTAACTAATATTAGCTCACTAAAAGATTCTTTTTCTCACTGGGGTAATACATTGATATATATGCGATATATGTTAATTGTATTATTTTATTTTGTTACATTAAATATTATATATGTGATATATAATATTGTAACATGATATGATTATTAATGCAACATGATTAGTAGAGTTTAAACATGGTTAGGGTTTGGATTAGGGTTATGACTTCTAGTAGATTCTAGAAGTTTTTTTTTTGTTTTGGAAAAGATATTTTCAAGTGACTCATTCTTAACCTAACCCAAACCCTAGCCTTGGTTAATTCTTTACAAAGGTTTAGTCAACTATGGTTGCATTATTCATCATTATCATCTTTGCATTATTCATCACAAAAGGATTATTCATTTTCTAATCATTATTCATCTTCTTCTTCCTTCTTTCTTTTCATGAAAAAGCTTTCTAGCTTTTTCTAAGTGATGAAAAATGAGTGAGAATAAGAAAACAAATGAGAGCAAAAATCCTACTTCATCATCCTCATCTATCCTTGCCATTTAGATGAGGGTGTTCACATCATTTCATGAGTGATAGCTTGTGTTAACGAAACTTCAAAGTCGATCATCTTTGTATCGAAGAACGGAAGCAAGACTGCATCTTTCTCTTCGTGGAACCTCTTGAGAATCCGGAACACGATGATCGCAGCAAAGGGACTTCAACACGGAGCTTTAGAAGTGAAGGACCGGATCTACAAAGGTTGTAATCCCTCTCACTTAGTGTTAAAGTGTTTAACATGTTAGTTTTCGCATAAACTCTAGTTTAAAGATCCGGCTTTGGGTTGTTCGGCACGGCTAAATTTTTAATCGGGCATGGTTGATGCCTCGTAGATCCTTTTTTGCGTGCCCAGCAACCCTACACTACAACCCCTGTGGTGATTGATTGGAGACCTAAACCAGAGACTTAAACCCCGGAATACAAACTTAGAAAAACCGATATCGGAGAATTGTGGATTCTGTGAGGGTATAATGAAATCTGCTAACACCCGGAGCCTCTGAAATTTATTTAGCAAACACAGTGAGTAGTGCTGGTGACCTAGATGATACAATTGAAACCTTGGACCCCGCCTCAATCTTCAGGCCGCAAATAATTGCCTTCTGGCCGCAAATTGCGGCCAAGACTTCACCTGGGTGCTTCGTGTGTGGTTCATGCCTCCTATGTCCAGTAAATAGACCCTTAGCATATGCAAAATTGGCTGATTTCACCTACGGTAAAATCTGGGACCATTTTGATGAGTTGATGCATTATTTTACGACTTCGTGTTAACTTTATTTTTGGTATTTAATGAATTGTATTTCCGTCGTGTGGCGTTTGAACGTCAACGACAAGGGTTGTTGGTCGTGTTTGCATACGAGGCTATAGGTTTTGACCAACAAGCGAAACGTGTGCCGTTTTGGTTTTTCGACTTGATTTTAATACGCATTGCGATTGGATTATATGTGTAGGTACCTCCATGTAGATGTCGAGACGTTGAAGATGAAGATGGCGACATCGGCATCGGCACACGAAAAGCAAAGTGAGTAGATATATATCTACAGGGGAAGTCGAGTGGATGGCGTATAGCACCCCCGCAGTTCGTAGTGATGTATACGAATACGTACACACACACACATATATATTATATGTTGATTTGAGATTATTGATGATTAAGATAGATTCTAGGTGTTCATGGATTAGTAGTGTTATTTGCAAAACCCTAGAGTAGTTGTTACACCCACACACGCACACACACACTTGCATACATTCATTCTTTTACCTGTGCTTATATGGGGATATGTGTATATATATATACATATGGGTATGGGAATATGTATATATATATATATATATATGTATACATATGCACGGATTATGAGGATAGTACTTGGGATTGGAGATAAGTCGATGAGATTCGGCTTGAGGCCGTGAGATCGGTGATGTGACATGGTTCGTATTTGAGATACGACATGATGTTTTAGCGGGTCCTTTTGACGTGGTGTTTTCATACACACGCATGCATACACCTAGATGGTATCAGTATTGTACTAGACATAGATCAGTACCCCGGTTCTTGATGTTTGATAAAGAAGATACCAGATGAATAATGTGATAGATGTGACATTTGACCCGTACCCAGATTTGGGATGCTGTATGACGGATTTACCGTACGAGGTATATTGATGATAGATCCGCACTCTTGACTTGAGGATATCATATTATAGATATTGTATCGTATGGGATAGTACTGAGGTGGGATCACCGACTGTTATATTTATATATATGTATCGACTCAGATGTTAGGCGGTTTCCTTACCTTTCGATCAGCCCTTTTAGTTTAGTCCTGCAGTTTACTTATAAATGATGGATTAGACTCGAGTCATACCTATTTCAAAACTAACGAATCGTGAGTATTTTAAAGATTGGCCAAGGGATTCTACGGATATTTCAAAGGACGTACATTTTATTAAAAACATCGTAGTCCCTATTTTCTAAACACACGTTTCGTGTTATTTCAAATGGTAAACTTTTATGACTATTATTTATATAAATGCAGATTAGTTATCATTGTGTCTATTATTCAGCTCCCCCATATTATTGTTGTTCGTATTGCATTGCATGCTTATATTGTGTTTTCATATGTTAATATTGAAATCATGCAGTCAGGACACCAGCACCATTACCGATAATGCGTATGTTCCAACTACACTTACTTGCCGGCTCACACACATCATCAACGGTAATTTCCATGTCACGTACACTTTAGAGAATATTACTCATTGACATAGCTTGTTAACTGATAGTTCGACATGGTATTAGCGTACTCGTCTTTATATGCTAGTTTAGACACTGCAGTTATTACTTGCTACTTCATGCGTATTATTATTCACTCTTAATGCAGTATTATGGAGTTTTATACTGATATTCACTGTTTACTTCCTATTGATGATTGGATTTTGGATTTTCTTGAGATTTCCTGGATTTGGGGGGAAGCCGCAAGAATATATATAAACTTTTCTCTCTCTCTCTCTTTAAAAATGAAAAGTGCGGTTTTCTCATGATGTATGAGTCGTCCACCATGATGTTTTCTCGGTTATGAGATGGATTTCGAGACCCGATTCGAGGAGTCGTATGAACCGTTTGCGGGTACATGGTGGACCCGGTGAGGTACCCCGAGGTGAGAGTAATTTCATGGAGGATGATGAGCCAGGTAGGGGGCACTACCTACCGGTGATATTATTTGGACTCGTCGGTTATCCGGAGGATACCGACCGGAGTCATAAGATGGATATAGGCTGATCCGTTCTGCTCGAGCCCGCGGGCCGATCCCGCAGATGATAAGGATGCCTGAGATGTTGAGATTTGAGACACTAAGATTTTGAGATTTGATGATACATGCCAGTTCGGATAGCCAGAGCCTGAGATATTGAGATATTGGGATTTATGTTTTGTGTCGATGCTTGACACGGATTTATCTGTTGATTTCATTGATGATACTCGATTTACATACATACAGAAATCTCATTAAATAAATAAAATAGTTGTCTCACTCTTTTCATTACATTACATTCATACCTCATACCTATGATACATTACTACCTGAGGCACTGACACTAGCATATGGGATTACACTTATGTATAGATGTTTACCCTAGCCACCTTTTCCTGCTTCAGACTTATCATTTTGAGGTTATATATTTATTGATCGTATTGACGTAGGATTGTGTCATACATACGATTTCTGCTCGGTGATGTTTTCTACTCATGAGTTGGCAACTCACACCCGTTGTGCCCTAGTTTCTTGCAGGTTTTGCCGTACAGGTTTCGTTACGGCTTTGCTGGCACACTGCTTCATTTACGGGTGATTTTCTTTGGTAGGTGGGTTCACTTGTATCGTGACCGCCATTGTATATATTTATATTCAGTTGTATCTAGAAACTCCATCAACCAAACTTGTATAATTATTTCAGACTTAGATGACCAGTGCCGTATTATTCTTTTGACCTTAGAGTCGCGCGCTGTATTATTATGGGTTTTTCATGTTGATTTGAGTTTCCTTTTCGTTTTGATCATCGCTCTTAGGCGTTGTATATTATATGCTTGCGTGGTTGTGCCCGTCGATTGACGAAGTGCTATCTCCCGCTTAGGGATACCTTTTATCATTGATGTATATATTTATCATGTAGTACCCCGTTCGGGGCCAGTATTTACAAAGGAAACTCTGCCGAAATTTTCAGAAAAGACTTGTGATTTTAAAAAGGCATATTCGGCTTATTTTACTAAATTTTTTTCTTAAAATGGTTTTAGATTTCTGGGCTTTTGTCTTACTTGAATTAGATGGGGTCCTATAGATTTCTTATGATTCATGGGTCGGTCACGTGCTATTTCGGATCGTGACAAAGTTGGTATCAAAGCGCTAGGTTAACCTTGGTTTGAGTCTAGGTTTGACTATGCGGAGCCTAGGGCGTTTGTATATATACGGAATCTAGGCTTGACCTTACGAAACTTAGACTTAGTCGAGGGGGTATTAGAGCCGAACTTTCATCGCATAGGGTGACCTTGGTTGATGGAGTAGGTGACTTAAGGAGAGTGATGTACCGTTTGTATGTTCCGCGGCATACTTACGATACGCAACTCCGCTTAAGAAGCCTTAGGATGTACATTTCCTTGCACAGGTTTATATTCATTCATGATCTATCCTCATCGATATTAGTATATAGTTTTGCTGCCATGATTACACGGGCAGAGAGAGCTACGGCTAGAGTTGTGATCAGCATGAGCTCGTCATGGATGAGGACTGACCAGGCGTGATTCCAGGGGCATACGATTGCATAGTGAGGCGTCGTTTTATTATGTTTTCGTGCAATGAGCGTTTGATGGATCGCTTTTATGAGATTACTCGGACGTGCAGATCAGCTCCAGAGGATTGAGCCACTGATAGAGGCCAGCCAGAATGTGATGAACATTGATGTATCGCTTATTCATGATGATGGAGGCACTGTTTAGCGTGTAGACGAATGAGCTAGTAGTTGCTGCGAACGACGAGATATCGCCCCAGATGTTAGAGCTATTGCAGTACGAGTTATACTCAGAGATATGATAGAAGGTTGCTAGTCGTCCGAGGATGAATGACTAGGACATGTGGTTCGTTCGCTTACCTCGATGCGAGGTCATCAGATCGATTGGTTCCAGCTTGGGGATACTTCATACGGATACGTTGGGAGTCGATAGAGACGATCGAATGTCAGAAAACCATTTTCCAAGTTTAAAGTATTTGAAGAAAACATGCAAGTAACTCTATGGACCATCTAGAAGAATGAAGCCATAACTCGACATAATGACCATGTGAAAGCCTTTGAACCTTCGGGTTTGCGGCAGTTCTGCGGTGCCATTAATGAGGCTTGGGTTTGCCCTTCTACGGTTGGTCCATAGGTGTTGTGGCATGTACTCGATATTATTAAACTGTACTCAAGATGTTGATCTCTTAGGGGATTATGAGGTTTTGACGAATCGATCGAATGGTTCGACATCTTTCGGATATCATATGATGGGATGCATTGCTTGGGAGACTCCAGATACGAGTATAGGCGTTGGAGCGCAGTCCATGCAGCCACGAAGAGACGAGTCCGAAGCAGTCGACATTAGAGAAAAGTGGAGTAAGGGGTTCGTATGAGATCTTGATAAGATGACGTTCCATTCCGCCGACATCAGAGATGTGATACGCATGCAGAGGCGTTATATATGGATATATCTTCCATAAGGAGTCGCGATGAGTATGCAGCCGTTCTGGAACAAGAAACATATATAGTAAAAGATAATAACTTCCGGGCAGTTCGGCAGAAATGAGATTTTGGGAGTGACCTCGACATGACCTTTCTGGAATAATTTATGAGGAGACTTAGACCCAGGAGTGGTCATATTGTGAACACCCAGCAGGCCAGAGTTCGGCATCGTCGACGGGACATGTTATGAGTGACCACGACAGTTGGCCAGAGATTCTTAGAGGATGTGCTTGAGCGGGACTATTCCACCATTCTTGATTTCGGTATTTTGGGTGATCTATTCGCATGATTGGGTTTTGATGACTGAGTTTCATGATATTTGTTTTTGTCCACCATGGTTGCACCTACTGGGTATTTATGTTTTGTGCATAGTATTGCACTTAAGATATGCTTTATACACCGTTGTGTTGATTTATGATTTGTCCACAGTTATTGCACCTGATATCGTTTTTGTTCTTTTGCTACACATGTTTATGATTCATGGATTTCATACAGTTGAGTTGATTTGTGGTTATGGTACGCACACGACTTGGTTTTTGCACTAGGTATAGTTCAAATATGTTATATCTCATATATATAATATAAACATTCGTCTCAGGCAGTAATATGATCTCATCACAGAACATTGCAGCAAAAGAACATATATGAAATATTGGATATACTAGGATGTCCGTGTTTTCAATACGAGCCAGTATAAAACACGGATTCCACGGTCGCGATGAATAGCCAAACCCACATCCCTAGACCCCTACGAGAGCGGCAAGTAACACTGCCAATTCTAGGGTTAGGAGACCCGGTCTCGACTCCTCGAGATGGTCTCCCACTGGACCATAGAACCCGGTTACTTGTGCTCCCCTCCTTGGGTCTACCTAATGCGGAAAAGTAAATAATATACAACGGTGACATCTTCAGCTACCTGGAAGTGCCCCAATAAAAGAATATTACATACAAATGAATTTTACATGAAAGAAAAAGAAAAACTCTCATCTCACATAAAACCCCCGGCTATTCAAACGCGACGATCCAATACAACATATTACAGCAACACATAATATCTCATATCATCAACGTAAGCAAGTATGCGTATCCCGATTGTCGTTGATGTATAGCAACGAAGCCGGCGATACACCACATACTACGCTTACGGTCACAGAAAAGAAAGTGTAAAACTACAACAGTTGGAATCCGCAACCTCCTTAGACATCGCATGCCTAACCAAATGAATTTCTTAGACATCGCATGCCTAACAATTATAAACCCCGCATTTTAGTCTCATTATCGAAAACACTTTTCAATATCAAGTCGGGCAATTCAACAAGATTCCCGACGTCCTGATCGAATGCTCGTCGCAAACTTTAGTAGACGGCCGCACCCCCGATACCATCGACGAAGTGCACCAAGGCGGAACACCGCTGCCGGGAGCACCCGAACGGATGCTTTCGGCGACGGGGTTCTCCTACAGTCACTTGGTCGGGGCTATGGAGTGAGGCTGTCTATTAAGTTTACCCGGCGAGTATCCGCGTACACTACGTGATTGCGACGGACTTTTGATCACATCAAAATTCCGTGGCAACCGATCATCTGAGACTAAACTGCTATGTTTATAACATTCAAATCAGTTATCTCATAACTACTTGTGGATTCCAAATATTGTATCACATTCCAGATAAATAGAAAAAGTTAAACTTTCCGATCGAATAATCAAACACCCAAGATTTCCCCAATATATCTCAACACTTGAAATCAGTTTAAAAACATCCATCACATGCCACAGTACCAATGGTCCAGCCGTAGAAGGGTCAAGCCAACGCCTCACATGTGGCACGCCGTACTTCCCCAAACCCTAAGGTTCAAAAGGCAGTTCAAGACGGTCACATAATCGAGTTAAGGTTTGTTGTCTTCTAGAGGGTCCACCGAGTTGCTTGCACGACTTAGAACATTCTTAAACACGAGGAAAAATCCAACTTTTGAAAAAAATTTCGACAGGGGAAAAAGTGAGTTATTGATATCCGTTCGAACTTTTTAACAGTTTCTAAAATTTATCCGGAAAACCACATAGACAAAATTAGACATCCCGGTCGAAACATCGAATCCCCAAACCAACCCCAGAAAAATTCAACTCTTGAATAAATATTAAAAATTCCCAGAAAATCCAGCATAATAAAATAAGAGTTACTGTGCAAACAGTGAACGATGACGTCATCAATGTGCCGCGGAACCGCCGCGGAAGGCATGCTTCTGCCGCGGTTCCGCCGCACTTTTTACTGTTCATGGAAAAAATTTTGCGCCGTAATCCTTAGAATTCCCTGCAGAATTTTTTAAGCATTTTTAATTTGGAAAAATCCCAGTTTTAAGAAAAAGTCCAGAGAGCGGGTTTTAACGGGGTTTCGGGTTTCGATCGGACTTTAAACTTCGTCTAGACTTCGCCTAAAGCTCTAGCTTATCTCTGATACCACTGTAGGGTTGCTAGGCACGCGCACAAGGGTCTACGAGGCATCAACCATGCCCGATTAAAAATTTAGCCGTGCCGAACAACCCGAATACGGAACTTTAAACTAGAGATTAGGCGAAAACAAGCATGCTAAACATTTTAACACTAAGTGAGAGGGATTACAACCTTTGTAGATCCGGTCCTTCACTTCATATGCTCCGTGTTGTGGTCCCTTCGCTGCGATCATCGGGATCCGGACTCTCGAGAGGTTCCACGAAGAGAAAGACGCAACCTTTTGCTTCCGATCTTCGATACTAAGATGATCTACCTTGAAGTTTCTTTAACACAAGCTAACACTCATGAAATGATGTGAACACCCTCATCTAAATGGCAAGGGAAGATGAGGATGATGAAGTAGGATTTTTGCTCTCTTTATTTATATTTTTCTCACAATTATTCATCACAAAAATCAAAGCAAGAAAGGATTTCAAGCAAAGAAGAAGAAGGAAGAAGATGATGAACAATATTCATTAATCCTTTTGTGATGAATAGGAAAAGGAGATAATGATCAATTATGCAACCATGGTTCACTTAACCATTGTAGAGAATAGACTAGGGTTAGGGTTTGGGTTGGGTTAAAGCATGAGTCACTTACAAATATCTTTCACAAAACAAAACAAAACCTTCTAGAAACATCTAGAAAGTTTAACCCTAATCCAAACCCTAATCATGTTTAAACTCCACTAAATAAGTTGCATTATTTATCATATCAAGTTACAATATTATATATCACATATATAATATTTATCGTAACAAAATAAAATAATACAATTAACATATATCGCATATATATCAATGTATTACCCGAGTGAGAAAAAGAATCTTTTAGTGAGCAAATATTAGTTAATGTAATTTAATATATCAAATATATTATTATACATTAAATTATCGAATCAACACTTGATCCGACAATCCGGCTATATCGCATATAACCGACTAATATTTATCCGTACCGATTCACCGAATCAACACTTGATCCGATGACCCGGCTGATATCAAATATCGCGAGAATAGAATACGGTATCACATATCGCATTATCCTCGGTCCTGCACATATCACATATGTGCTCCTACTTCGTTTTGCCTGAGTCAAGAAACCTCTGTGTAGGACTCTAAAGAATCGTCAATACGCCGGCAGTAGGTGATGATCATATCAAACACCTACAAGCTGCAAGCGGTCAGCTAAACGTAACAGCTACCCAGGTATTCAGTGCTCAGAAGATCAACAAGCAAGCTGTAACTTCTCCTGTGAATCCAAACAGTAACACTCCCGTACAGTCCGGTCTCGTCGTCTGATATGTTGCATATCTCGCCTAGGGGTGGTAAACGTCAGACCCCAGTAGCTCGATAAGTCGTGTCGATATGAGGTCTATAACAGTTCGAGAAACTACTGATAACACTTACCAGTAAATCTCAGCAACCCTGGCCAGGGATTTCCGGTTATAGCCAATCGAACACAGCACAACATCAACTCCCTATACCGGGAGAGACGAATCCCCTCCTATCGCTCATTGCCTCCATGTAATTCGGGACTGTACCCAAAATCCACCTTTTTGCACGCCCTCTTGGACGTGGTATGATGGAAATCAAAGCACAGTGGGAACCACAAAAGGCTCTATGACGATCTCGGGTCAACAGACTACTCTGTACCAGTGTCACCGGAGAACTGCCATCTGACGTATGGTATAATACCATCTGGGAGTTCTCGGCGAGTCCGTCCAGTGTACCCAGTCTCCACTGAGCACCCGTACACCATCCTTGATGTCAAACACCGATGGATATGGGATCATCCATCGCCCATCATATGGGTCAAGATGCGTATACGCTAGTCTACTCTGGTGCATCGATGCCCTGTCTCGATACACCCTCGACTAGGAACAGTTATAGGATGTACTCGTCGACTACCGTGGCCCCACTAGTATGATCTCATCATAGTCCCAGTAGTCGAGTACATATCCTAAGGGCTTTATCAACATGTAATCTAGAGACAATCAGAGTACATGTTTAGATAAAGTACAACCAGATAGCATACTATCATGTCGAGCAAGAAAGTCCTCCCTATATATGTCCTAGCATCCACTACAATATACATCGTATGCACAGTAATGGCCTCTAGGGCATACATATAACTAACACAGGACACCCCGTATTACTACGAACGTCCACTTCCATTGGACAAAACCATCGTATGGTTATATACGAACTCGAAGGAATTCGAGGATGGTTTCCGGTTCTGGAGGAAACGAATAGGATTATTCAGTTGTCTTTTTCTTTTACCTTCTCTCAGGTTGCGAGTACTCCTTGGTTTAGGAGATAGTACACCTACTATGCAAATTGGATAGTCTTCTTCCAAACCTTAGGCTGGTGCCGAACGGTGGGGAATGAAGAAAGCCAATTAGCGTAAACGGTGTACAGAAGTTATTAAGTTAAGACAAAGTAAGGGATTAGTAAGTGGGCAAAGTAAATTGCGACTGCTATTCACGACCGAACCAAGTATTTCTTCGCCAATCCTAAATCACCTTTGTATTTCTCCAGGACACTCCGTATCACTACGAAGATCCCAAGTTTATTGGATAATCCATTGTATGGTTATATACGAACTCGAAAGGAACTTGTTCCAGTTCGGGGATAGATTCTGGTTCAGGAGAAATAGGAATATGGTTTATTCGGTTGTCTTTTATCTTCACCTTCTCTCGCATTGCGAGTGCTCCTAGGATTAGGACAGTACACCCATTATGCTTATTGGATAGTCTTCTTCCAAACCATAGGCTGGTGCCAAACGGTAGGGAAGGAAGAAAACCATTTGGCCTAAAGGGGTGTGCAGAAGGTAATGACTAAAGACATATAAAGGGATTTGGAGAGATGGCAAAGAGATATAAGGTTACAAATGTGAATCTGGATGATGGAAGAGGCATTACTAGGAATACCAGGTTACCCCATCGAAACATTTCAATGTTTCAGTTTCACTGTGTACTGTTAAAAGAAAACTGATTTCCCAATTAGACACTTGCTCCAGGGTATGTATTTACCAGGTATGAATCTCACATCTGCATGGTTTTACAGATGATGAGTGGAAGAAAGTTATTGGGAATTAGGTGATCATCCTCATTATATCGGAATTCGTTGTAATTGGTGATATTTGAGGAAGTCACCTGGGTTGTTTGCCGGTCGGCAAATGTTTGGTTTCGAATATCCGTTGTTATGCACCAATTTCAAATTGATATATCTGTACGTCCATTTTCATAGAGTGAGATGTACCTTTTTGAAATTATGTCTATGACATTTACCTATATCAGTGGATGGTTAGGTAAGGAGTATTGAACAGCGGTGTAATTCTTCTTAACCATAAGTACATTTTTCAACCTACGACACACAGTGAATGAGTTATCAGACTCAAGGGACTTGTACAGAGTATTGTATGTTGTCCAGCGTCCATCAGGACAGAGGGGTTGGTCCTCGTACTATATTCGGTTTACTTATGACTTCTCTAGTTTTTAGACAGCTGTTTCGTGGAAACACAGGGTCCGAATTTTGAGAAGTTATAAGTATTTGAATAAAGTAGAGAACCAAGTATTGCAAGTATCGGGATTCTTCAAAGTGATCGAAGATGTAGATACTTATGTATGGTGTTCAGTTGATAGTAATGGTTAAGAGAACTTGCTTCTCTTTCAGGTTACTCATAATTGGAAGCATTCCTAAGTTGAATAACGCTGATCGGCCTCCTTCCATTTAGTTGACATGTACTGGAGACAGCTGCATGATTTGAATCTGGTTCAATTAAATTAGTGCCTCTGGTTCTATATTGGATATAGAACAGTTCATATCTTAACGATGTTAAGGTACGGGGAGTTGTCCGGCTTATGCTTAAAACCAGACTCCGGATAACTCAAGGCACGTTTCTGTAATTGTTGTTTGTGGGTTGACCCAGGCTATGACGAGGGTTGATTTTCTACCATCTGGAATATCAATTGTGATATTGTTCTTGACTCGCCACAGTTTTAACAAAAATGGATTTTTTTTCAGAAAACAGCAGTGGGAGTATGGTAGAACTGGAAGTGATTCCAGAACCGCAAACGATTACTGAAAATTTGATAGGAACCTAAAGATTCTATCTGGCTTGATATTCCATTAGCCACTCCACAGATATGGTGGGTAACCTCAGGCACTCGAGAGGTACTTCGGTATGCTCAAGGACGGTGGCAGGGAGGTTCTTGTTTACCCAGACTTGCCATTGCTGTTGTTCCAGACTGTGAGACCCGGCATGAGGATGAGTATAGCGTCATTGTAAACTGGCTTTAGAAGTGTACGTCTATATGACTCTGCCAGAGGGTGGTCGTAGTCAGTGGGAGCAGCGGAAGCATTGGTGGACAGTTGGCTTATGTCTATTTACAGACTGAAGCAGATATAGCGGAGATAGATCATCTATTTCTGATGTGAAGTCATAGGTTTGACTTCATCAGATTAGGGGATGGATCTGCTAAGGAGGTAGTAGAGTGTAATGTCCTGGTATTTGGATGACATACACAGAGTAGGAAGTGATATTCCTATACTACGATCGGTTATACTTTGGCTGTCACACAGTGGTTTCTCCACACAGGACTTGGATATTATATCAGACATTATGGTTACTAGATCTATAGATCTAGATTTGGGTGGTTTTCCAATCTGGGTACTTAGACAGCATTCTATGAGTATTTAGAATGGACGACTCCTGGCACGGTAGTATACCTGCAGGTAATGGAGTCACCCTCTCTAAAGGTGTCTTACAGACTAAAGGTGAGAGGGATACACATGATTGACAGATCACTTGCTTAGGCAATTGAGTCAATCATGAGATGTCAAGTACCACACCAGATGTTGTTCTTGTAGTAGGTGCAATAAGTTGATATGGATCCAATCCTGGAGAAACAGTCGGAAGCAGTTTTAGAACATAACTTGATGTTCTAGGGATATGATAGCAGCTTTCTCTTTCGGGAGACAGTTATCATTCCAGGCTTCCAAGGTGACATGGACGACAAGGAGGTTGTCAGAGTTATAGTTTCTCCTTCTGACGAGGGGCAGTATTTTGGACAGGTGGTCCAAGGCAATACTGAGGGAGGCATGGCGCTGGATACTGATTAAGTTCAGTTATCGATACAGTCTAAGAAGTTTGGATTTGGAGTTCATTTATGAGCTAGGTCCCATCAGATATCCAGACATACTCTAAGACAGGTATTGCTCATTTCGGGAGATGGTTTTCTCTGCGAACTTGAGATATAGAGAGACATAGAAAGAAACATCACAGCAGATCCACTCACTGAGGCTATTCCTCGAACGCAATAGTTTCATAAACGAGCTTTGTGAGACTGACTAGTAGAGGAGTTGGGTGTTCGGTATCACACGGGCTGTGAGTATGCGACATCGCAATAATTAGCCTTGAGTGCAAGTGGGAGATTGTTGGTGATAGTGCCCTCAGAGTCAATTATTGGATCACAGGCACGTGATTGCAATGATTGAGGGAGGACCTATCCCGGTAGGACAGTCTTACTAGAGATGATAGTATGCTATCTGGTTTACCTTTATCATCGTGTACTGCTTCAGGTGACCATATAGGTCGCTATTACACGCTGATAGAGCCCCTAGGATTCTTGCTTGACTGCCAGCAATATGAGGGCGATCATATACGTGAGAGCTGGTGGTCTATAAGCACATCCTTAAAAGGTCCCTAGTCGTGGGAGTTTCGAGACAGGGCATCGATTCTCCAGAGTAGACTAGTGTATACAGTCGAGACCCCGACGAGGGGCGGTGGCCGGTCTCACAAGCCACTGGTGTCAGTTGGTTCACCTAAGATGTATACAGGTGCTCGTTGGGTTATGAGTACACCGGACAGGACTCGCCCGGAACGTGCTAGTTGGTCTTATACTTGACGTCAGATAGCAGTTCCCTGGTGACATGTGTATAGGTTAGTTCATCGACCTGAGATCGTCATTTGTCTCGTGTGAGTTCCCACTGTACTTTGATTACTACCCTACCACGGCTCAAAGGAGTCGTGCAAACAGGTTTTAGTTGGGTACAGTCCCGAGCCACATGGAGGCAGTGAGCGGATCTGCAGGGGTTCGTCTCTCCCGGTATTGGGGGTGAGGTCACGCTGTGTCTAGGAGATCCATTACACAAAGCCCTCGGCCGAGGCAGGAGATTTACTGGTAGGTATTCCAGTAGTATCTCAGGGTGTTCTGGGCTACACTCCGAAACGACTTGTACCGCTTTTGGGGGTCTGACTTTTACCAACCCCCTAGGCCCGCCATGCGATACTCATAGACGAACGGACCGGACTGTACGGATATTGTCACTGACAGGCTCAGTAGGGTGTCAGGGTGAGTTCGCTCATCGACGTCCCTTTTGGTCAATAGCTGGTGGCCCGTCACGTATTGGCTAATACCTCTGACGTGCTAGTGGTTAAATCCACAGCCATAGTATTGACGAGTCTTTAGAGTCCACCACACAGACAGTTACTCAAGTTTCGGGCGAAACGCAGTAGAGGCCGTATGGAGATATGGCAGGGTCCGATCAGATACGTGCGGTATTGCACGGATCAGCATCGGACGGTTAGTACTAGAGGCCGTATGGTTATATGGCAAGGTTCGATCAGATACGTGCGGTATTGCACGGATCAGGATCGAACGGATATTACTAGCCGGCTTTGGTTTAAGCCGGATCCTAGTTTAGTACAGTGTAGATTTTGTCTCATTGCATTTGTATCCGGTCGGAATACATATGCGGGTGTGTATGCACAGTATCGGGGTTTTCCTGTAATTTATTACGGGACCTGTTTTCTGGAGTTGCCAGTTTGCATTCCGTTCCGGCCGGTTTTCCTTTGTTCTTTCCCGGCCAGACTTTTCCGATGGAGGGGGTTATTTGCAAGTTTGCAAATAACATTTGTGGAGGGGGTTTCTTGCATATGGATTGATTATGATGGCTTGATGATTTGACAAGTATCATGAGATCCTTTTTCTTTCTTATCCTTTGCTTTTTGAGATTAGAAAAGGATGTGAGGTTTGCTTTTGATATGGTCACCATTTTCTATCTCCTACACTCACCTCCCTTTGCATTATGCTTCATTCCCTCCACCATTTCCATAAAAAAAGAGGCCGGCCACAATATTGGTGAGGGAGAGAAAAATGAGAGGTTCATTTTGTGTGAATATTTGATCATCTCATTTCCTTGCTAGAAAAATTGAAAGCACCAATTTTTCTTAAACTCTTCATCCATCCTCCATGGCAACTAAAACCCCAAATGAGACATAGCCTCTACACTACATTCTACAGCAAATCTTGGACGCGTCGGCTAGCCAACTTCGCGCCCGAGTTGCCTCGGTATTGAGGTGGGAGCCCGTAAAAGATGCAGACGATGTGGGCCCTTCCGGCAAGGATGCGACGACCGATGTTTTCGCGGGTGATCGGGATGACGACGAGAAGACCGGAGGACTCGGATCACTCGGTATATCTCTTACCCTTTCTCTTGATTGCTAGGATTAGGTTAATGGTTACGATCCGGGTTTATTGTCCGCGGTAGCGCCAGTTTAAAAGTTAAGAAAAATTTTTGATTCCGCATTTTTGCCTCGGATAGACGGCCGGGGCGCTGCCGTGGCGAAACAGAATCATCGATGTAACTCAATAGTATCCCGTGCATGCCCGGGACCACGGTCTACAGACTCTCGGGCTGAAACCGAGACGTGCCGCTAGGCACTAACAGGAAAGGAGTACAGACCAACGATGTCAGAAGCATCGTCACGAGGCGGGCCTAGCCTCTAAAACTGATCAGTATAAGAGAGCAACTGTCGAGTTACAGGTCAGGATTTCATCATTGATTTCCCCATGCCCCCAAGTTATATGTGTCAAGTCAGGTATTCCGTAATCATGAACTAAAGCCAACACAGGATCAGGTAAGAGCAGGTTTGTCTGGATAGACAACAGGAACGATCCGTGAGGACTACATGTGAGGTTTGTGGGAATTAGACACAAGATCAGGTAACGGGTCAATCCATGGTACAACAGGTCAAGTCAAGTAGAGTACGGTACCATATCGGGTCAAGTAAAATGTATGTAGCAAGTCATGTCAGGGTGTAAAAGATAGCACGTGGGTGCTTATAAACAGCTAGCATAATCATGGCTATAACTCAACAAGCATGGTACTATCAGAGTAATAAACGGGCACAATAACATGATAGCAATAGGTGCAGATTAAACTACTCAGTTGCACAGTTATCAATTTGGCTTAAGGAATGTTTTTAACGTTTCAGGGATGCAGTATAACACGTGTGGATGATGAAATCATATTAATATGTATTAACCAATCTAGAGATGCAATTGAATGTGAATAAAGCTAATGGTATGCAATCGGTCGTCCGATAGGGCAAAACTACAAATACGTAATATAACTAATAAACAATTGTGAGTATGTGATTTAACATTTAAATGTGATTATGTATGCTTAGTAAACTAAATGCAATGGTTACCTTTCAAGTTCTAGATCTGGAATGACATAAATAGATGCAACAGAACATTGAAATGTTATAAAACGATGCACGGGGTGCTAAATACAAACTACAGGTATGTTATATATATAGAATGGGTATAGAATGATTCAAGTAGCATGTAGCAAGATTAACTTGCCTTGACGGGTCGCGATACGGAAAACGGAACGTTACGCGTCGGCGGGGAAAAGTCGCGACGCGCGCATGGTACACGGAAAGCGTCCGAACGACGAACCGTGGAAACACACGGGTCGGGGGTCCACGCTGGGGCGTCGGGAAACGTCGTCGGCATCGCCGGATTCCGGCGAACAGACAAAACAGTGAACATCGATATTTCAAGACTGCAAGAATGAGAAAAGAGACAAAGAGAAAGAGATTGAAGGGAAGGAGGCTTACAATGGTCTGGAGAGGGATCCTGAGGGTCGACTGCATCGACGGCGCTCCGACGAGGTACCTGCAGCGACCACCGGCAGTCAAGAACAGATCTGAAAGAAGAAAAGAAAGAAGGAAAAGGATGGAGAAGAAGAAGAAGAAGAAGAAGGGAAGCCATGCTCACCGAGGGGGTGCACGAGGCCAGGGACGCGGATCAAGATCACCGGCGGCGATCCCACGGCGTGCAGAGTGTGCAGGGGGTGTGCGCGGTTGCTCGTGCAGGGTGCTCGGGGAAAGGAGGAAGGAGGAAGAAGAGGAGGCGGAGGTGACGAGGGCGAGGAGGCGACGAGGTCTGCGACGATGGCGTCGGCGCTGAGGCAACGGCGAGGGGAGACAAGGCGGCTAGGGTTTCAGATATGGGTTCTGTTTGTTTTGAGAAGGGGGAAGGAAATTTGAAGAAGAAGAGAGAGAGAGAGAAGACGCGGGGAGAGAGAGAAAGAGATCAAGAGGAGAGAGATAGAGAGGGGAGAGAGATCGAGAGGAGAGAGAAAATGAGAGGAGAAAGAAAGTTGTCGTGATGCGAGGAGAGAGGAAGAGGGAAGAGAGAGAAAGAGAAGGAGAAAGGAGAGAGGGAGAGCAAGACGGTGGGGCCCGGGGTTTAAAGAAACATTTTGATTGGCTCGTGGCGATTAAAGGAGAAAGGAGAAAAGATTTAGTGGAAGGAAAGAAATGTGTGGGGCCCAGCAGCGCACAGAGGAAAAATTTGATTGGTTGGGGAGATTTGTTTTGAAAGAAAGTTGTGAAAAATATTTGCTGGAATAATTCGTTGCTAAAAAAATATTGTTTAACTGATTTAATAAATTTAAAAAGGATTTGGCGGAATACAAAAATATTTCAGAATTGCGCCCGGGTCGGGTCCAAAAATTTGAATTTGAAATATGAAAAATAATGGCAGGTTCCAAAAATTAAAATGAAGGATTTAGTAATGAAAAAGCATACCCCCAAGAACGGACGCACGTACGTGCACGTAGACATCAAAACACATCCGTTTCACTGAATGGGACAAGAACACGATGCAAGGACGCTACCACAAGGTTAAAGGTATCGAGCAGGCCAAGACAAGTATATTTTAAATTATTTTAAATGGATTAAACTGTTATATGCAGAATATGACATGTCGGTGTAAACTATAACTGGTAACAGTCAAAGCAGCATAAATGAAATAAATACCACACATACGATAACAGAAATTTGTAAAACTGGACTCGGTTGTTACATTATACCCAACTACAAAAAGAATTTCGTCCTCGAAATTCCAAGAATACAAGGGATAGACGAAATCAAACTACAAGAAAAGATGGGGAAACTTCTACCGGATTTCATCTTCTCGTTCCCAAGTTGACTCTCCATATAAGCGATTATCCCAAGAAACAAGTACAAGAGGGATGACCTTGTTCTTAAGAACATTTTCCCTTCGATCCACGATTTCAACCGGTCGCTCCTCAAAAGTCAAGTCTTCTCGTACCGTCAGCTCCGAATGATCCAATACATGCGTTTCATCCCGAACATACTTACGGAGTTGAGATACGTGAAACACATTGTTCACGCTCGCCAAAGACTGCGGCAACGCCAAACGATACACTACCTCGCCAACACGCTCCAAGATCTCAAAGGGTCCAACAAAACAAGGACTGAGCTTTCCTCGACTTCCAAAACGAATCACCCCTATAGTCGGTGATATCTTCAAGAATACCAAATCACCCACGGCGAACTCTAGAGGTCTTCTCGACGTATCATCCCAACTCTTTTGCCTGTCTTGAGCTGCTTTCATATGATTCTGAATAGCGTTAACTTTCTCAATTGTCTGCACAACCAAATCTGGTCCCAACAATCTTCGTTCACCGATATCGTCCCAACATACAGGTGAACGACACTTGCGACCATACAAAGCTTCGAATGGAGCCATCTGAATCGTCGCCTGAAAACTGTTGTTGTAAGAAAACTCCACCAAATGTAGATGATCCTTCCAAGAACCCTTGAAGTCCAACATGCACGCTCTCAACATATCTTAAAGAGTTTGGATCGTTCTCTCCGACTGACCATCAGTTTGAGGATGATAAGCTGTGCTAAACTTCAATCGAGTCCCCAAACTTTCCTGTAAACTCCGCTAAAAGTGTGATAAAAACCGAGTGTCACGGTCGGACACGATACTCACCGGTACTCCATGCAATCTTACAATCTCCTGCATGTACCGCTCCGCTAAAGTCTCTGTTGATTGACCAACACGAAAAGGGATAATATGAGCTGCCTTGGTCAAACGATCAACAATCACCCATACTGCATTGTTGCCTTTTGGACTCTGCGGTAGAGCTGTCACGAAATCTATGGTTATATGTTCCCACTTCCACTGAGGAATCGGAAGTGGTTGCAATAAACCAGCAACCCCTTGATGTTCAGCCTTAACTTGCTGACACACCAAGCACTTTGCCACAAAGCGAGTGATATCTCGTTTCATGCCTTCCCACCAGAAATGCTGTCGTAAGTCTCGGTACATCTTCGTGCCTCCTGGATGTACGGAATAAGCTGAACTGTGTGCCTTCTTCATAAGCTCTTCGCGAACATCTCCCTTTGGCACACACAGACGGCTACCATACCTCAACGAACCATCTTCATGGATCAATAAATCTGTTCGTAGTCGGGCTTCAACCTGTTCTCGAAACTTTTGCAATCTAGGGTCCTGCGTTTGCGCTGCCTTAATATTCTCGATCAACGACGAATGTACTTGCAGCTGCATCAACTGTCCCGAAGAATGCGGTAGCACAACATCCAAATCAAATCTTCGAAATTCTTCAACGAGTTCCTTCTGCGTAGTGAACATCTGAATTGCTGGTAACCGACTGAGCGCATCTGGCACGACATTAACCTTCCCCGGATGGTACTTAAGATCAAGATCGTAGTCAGCCATCAGCTCCAACCATCTACGTTTCCTCATATTAAGCTCCTTCTGTGTGAACACATACTTCAAACTCTTATGATCCGTGAAAACTTCGACTCTTTCACCCAAAAGATAGTGTCTCCAAATCTTCAAAGCGAAAATCACTGTCGCAAGCTCCAAGTCGTGAGTTGGGTAATTCTTCTCATGGGTTTTCAATTGTCTTGATGCGTACGCTACAACCTTCCCATGCTGCATCAAGACACACCCCAATCCTTTTCCAGATGCGTCGCTGTGAATCACCAATCCTCCGGAACTGTCTGGCACGGTCAGAATAGGGGCGGTTATCAACCTCTGCTTCAACGTCTCATAAGCTGACGCACAACTATCCGTCCACACAAAAGGTACCTCCTTGCGCATAAGCTTTGTCAATGGCTCCGCCAGACGAGCAAAGTTCTCCACAAATCTTCTGTAATACCCGGCCAGTCCAAGGAAACTTCTTATCTCCGCAACATTCTTTGGAATCGGCCAATCTCGAACTGCTGCTATCTTTTCTGGATCGACGGCGATTCCATCGCCAGACACAACATGCCCCAAAAACTTTACTTCCTCCAGCCAAAACTCACACTTGCTCATCTTCGCATATAACTTCTCTTGTCACAGCGTCTGCAGTGCGATCTTCAGATGCTCAGCATGCTCCTCCATACTCTTTGAGTAAACCAGAATATCGTCAATGAACACCACAATAAACTGGTCCAAGAATGGTGAAAAGATTCGGTTCATCAAGTCCATGAATATTGCTGGTGCATTCGTTACTCCGAAGGGCATCACTAAGTACTCGTAATGTCCATACCGAGTTCGGAACGCCGTCTTGCAAATTTCTTCTGCTTTCACTCGGACCTGATGATATCCGGATCGCAAATCCAGCTTCGAGAATACCCTCGCGCCACTAAGCTGCTCAAAAAGTTCGCCAATGCGAGGGATCGGGTACTTGTTCTTAATAGTCACCCGGTTTAATTCTCGATAGTCGATGCACATTCTTCTCGTGCCATCTTTCTTCTTAACTAGAAGAACTGGAGCGCCCCAAGGTGAGTTACTTCTTCAAATCCAACCCTTCTCAAGCAATTCAGCAACATGTTTCTTGACTTCTTCCAACTCCACTGGTGCCATTGGATAATACGCTTTGGATACTGGCGCTGCACCAGGAATAAGATCAATTGCGAACTCCAAATCCCGCTTCAGCGGTAATCCCGATATATCTTCAAACACGTCCATAAAATCACGAGCAATAGCTGGCTCATCACTTTTATCAACTTCCATTGGTATAAGAATATTAGTTGTCGGCCTAGCCCTAAACTCGACTGGCCCGACAGAACTGCTCCCTCCGGTAAAGATAAACTCGGGATGTCCGGGAATCTGGAAAATTACTTTCTTTGCCCTACAATCAATGTGAGCGTGGAAAGTGCCAAGAAAATCCATTCCCAAGACAACCTCGTAGCTGCCCGTATCAATCACCACGAAATCTGCAAAAAGCTCCCGTCTGCAAACAACAACTGTACAATCTTTACACTCCCTACTAGATATGATTTTCCCATTCCCAGTGTGTATGTCCCAGAAACTAGACAGGGTCGTGCAGGTAATCGAGTGTGTAGCTATAAACTTGGAGGACATAAAACAATGGGATGCACCGGAATCAAATAATGCTAAAGTGGGAAAACCATGAACGAGTAGAATACCTGAAACAACTTCTCCTGACGCCTTAGCTTCCTCAGCCGTCATGGTAAAAGCTCGAGCCTGATTAGGTCCTTGAGTCAGCTGCTTATGTCCCTGAAATGGTTTCTGCGGAGGCTTCTGAATATCGTCCCTTGTGCGTAGCTTCGACGGACAAGAACTTATAGTGTGATCCGCCGAACCACAAACCAGACAAAGTCCTCGCATCCTGCGACACTCCTTTTGCAAATGTCCAGGTAAGTGGCAATAGCTACAAACCACGCGCTTCCTCTGATCAACCACAGCAGGCTTCTTCATCGGTGTTACACCACGACGGTCCACAGGAATACCTCTGCGTCCATGAGCTCGGTTAGGTACAAATGCCGGCTTCCTTACTGCAACTGTTGTCTGCTGCAAACTCCCAGTCTTCCCAGATAGGCTCTGCTGTTCTCGGGCTGCCATAAGTACATGTGAGAAGGTGGTCAAACCCAGGGAGACAATCTGCCTCTGGATGTCCACATCCAAGCAGCGGATGAACCTCCTTGCCCTGTCTGCATCGTTGGCAACTAAAGATCCAGCGAATCTACTGAGCCACGTCCACTCAGCTGCATGTACATCTACGGGCACTCCATTCTGCTTCAGACCGATGAACTTCTCTTCCATTTCCTCCCGTGAAGTCCGTGGGAAGAACTTCTCCAGGAAACTCTTCAAAAAATCCGCCCACTTGATCGGCTTGGGAAAGCGGGTCTCCTCCACAATCCACCATTCACAGGCGTAGTCCACTAACTGAATGCGCACCAAATCCACTCTTTTCTCATCTGGAATCTGTGCCGCAATAACTAAGTTCTCCGTGTCAACTAGCCACTGCTCCGCTGGCAACGGCTCTTCCAAACTGGTAAAGACAGATGGACCCAAACGCCTGAAATCTGCTACGGTCCCTACACGATCAACTGGCTTAGCTCCAACATTGATCACGGACTGCTGAACGGTCTGCAGACCTTCCTGAAACGATTCAGCTTGCTGCTGGATCAGCTCGGTCTGCCTCTTTTGATTCTCCAGCATTCCCCGTATCACTCCAAGCATGGCGGCTTCGTCAACACGCATTTGGTACGTCTTCAGATTCTTGCCTGCCATACTCCTGAAATCAAAACACCCAAGATTAGCATGATAGTAAATTTACAATATAGATCAAGGCTAGAACTCCAAGTTACTTAAATAGAGTACCGCATTGTAACTATGCCGCGGTATCATAGCTACAATTACATAACTCCACCCAAGTCGCCTAAGCTCTAGAGATAACAAGGAATCAGGTTTTCGAGTCGATATGCAAAGGAAGTTTGCACATCGTAAAAGATATAGTCAGGAAGAACTTGATTCAGGAACGGTAAAACAGCAAGGTGTTGCGCCACGGCAGCGCCCCGACCGTCTATCCGAGGCCAAAATGCGGAATCAAAATTTTCTTAACTTTTAAACCGGCGCTACCACGGACAATATACCCGGATCGTAACCATTAACCGATACTAGCTAACAAGAGAAAGGGTGAGAGATATACCGAGTGATCCGAGTCCTCCGGTCTTCTCGTCGTCGTCCCGATCTCCCGCGGAAACTCCGGTCGTCGCATCCTTGCCGGAAGGGCACCACATCGTCTGCATCTTTTACGGGCTCCCACCTCAATACCGAGGCAACTCGGACGTGAAGTTGGCTAGCCGACGCGCCCATGATTTGCTGTAGAATGTGTAGTACTTTGTCTCTTTGGGGTTATGTTGCCTTGATGGAGGAATGAGGTTGAGAAATGAACTTGGGGATTTTGGTAGCAATGGAAAAATGAGATGGAAGATAAATTTCCCACACCAAATGAAATGAACCTCTCTCATTTTCTCCTCTTTCTCCAAAATGAGTGGCCGGCCCCCTTAAGGGAATGGGGAGGGAAAAAGAAACAAGAGAGAGGTGAGTGTAGGAGAGCACAAGGGTGACCACAACATAAAGCAAGTCTCACATCAACTCTCATCTCATTTCTAATCTCATCCAATCACAATAAAGCAAAGGAAAAGACTAAGAAAGCATCTCATGATTATGAACCATCATGAAGCCCCACAATTGCAAGAAAACCCCTCCACAAATACCAATTTGCACAATTGCAAATTAGTCCCTCCACCGGAAAAGTCCGGCCGGGAAAGAACAAAGGAAAACCGGCCGGAACGGAATGCAAACTGGCAACTCCAGAAAACTGGTCCCGTAATAAATTACAGGAAAACCACGATACTGTGCATACACACCCGCATCTGTATTCCGACCGGATACAAATGTAATGAGACAAAATCTACACTGTACTAAACTAGGATCCGGCTTAAACCAAAGACGGCTAGTAATATCCGTCCAATCCTGATCCGTGCAATACCGCACGTATCTGATCGAACCCTGCCATATAACCATATGGCCACTAGTACAAACCGTCCGATCCTGATCCGTGCAATACCGCACGTATCTGATCGGACCCTGCCATATCTCCATACGGCCTCTACAGCGTTTCGCCCGAAAGCTTGAGTAACTGAAAGTGTGGTGGACTCTAAAGACTCATCAATACTATGGCTGTGGATTTAACCACTAGCACGTCAGAGGTATAACCCAATACGTGACGGGCCACCAGCTATTGACCAAAAGGGACGTCGATGAGCGAACTCATCCTGACACCCTACTGAGCCTGTCAGTGACAATATCCGTACAGTCCGGTCCGTTCGTCTATGAGTATCGCATGGCGGGCCTAAGGGGTTGGTAAAAGTCAGACCCCCAAAAGCGGTACAAGTCGTGTCGGAGCGTAGCCCAGAACATCCTGAGATACTACTGGAATACCTACCAGTAAATCTCCTGCCTCGGCCGAGGGCTTTGTGTAATGGCTCTCCTAGACACAGCGCGACCTCACCCCCAATACCGGGAGAGACGAACCCCTGCAGATCCGCTCACTGCCTCCATGTGGCTCGGGACTGTACCCAACTAAAACATGTTTGCACGACTCCTTTGAGCTGTGGTAGGGTAGTAATCAAAGCACAGTGGGAACTCACACGAGATAAATGACGATATCAGGTCGATGAACTAACCTGTACACATGTCACCAGGGACTGCGATCTGACATCTGGTATAATCCCAACTAGCAGGTTCCCGGCGAGTCCTGTCCGGTGTACTCATAACCCAATGAGCACCTGTATACATCTTAGGTGAACCAACTAACACCAGTGGCTTGTGAGACCGGCCACCGCCCCTCGTCGGGGTCTCGACTGTATACACTAGTCTACTAATGGAGTATCGATGCCCAGTCTCGAAACTCCCACGACTAGGGACCTTTTAAGGATGTGCATAGACTACCAGCTCCCACGTATATGATCGCCATCATACTGCTGGTCGTCAAGCAAGAATCCTAGGGGCTCTATCAACGTGTAATAGCGACCTGTCAGGTCACCTAAAGCAGTACACGATGATAAAGATAAACCAGATAGCATACAATCATCTTGAGTAAGACTGTCCTACCGGGATAGGTCCTCCCTCAATCATTGCAATCACGTGCCTGTGATCCAATAATTGACTCTGAGGGCACTATCTCCAACAATCTCCCACTTGCACTCAAGGCTATTTATTGCGATGTCGCATACTCACAGCCCGTGTGATACCGAACACCCAACTCCTCTACTAGTCAGTCTCACAAATCTCGTTTGCGAAACTATTGCGTTCGAGGAATAGCCTCAGGGAGTGGATCCGCAGTGAAGTTTCTTTCTATGTCTCTCTATATCTCAAGTTTGCGGAGAAAGCCATCTCCCGAAATGAGCAATACCTGTCTTGGAACGTCTGGATGTCTGATGGGACCTAGCTCATAAATGAACTCCAAATCCAAACTTCTTAGACTGTATCATCAACTGAACTTAATCAGTATCCTGCGCCATGCCTTTCCCTCAGTATCCACCTGGACCACCTGTCCAAAATACTGCCCCTCATCAGAGGGAAAATCATGACTCTAACGACCACCCTGTCGTCCATGTCACCTTGGAAGCCTGGAATGATAACTGTCTCCCGAAAGAGAAAGCTACTATCAAATCCCTAGAACATCAACTTATGTTCTAAAACTGCTTCCGACTTTTTCTCCAGGATTGGATCAATATCAACTTATTGCATCTACTGCAAGAACAACATCTGGTGTGGTACTTGACATCTCATGATTGACTCAATTGCCTGAGCAAGTGATCTGCCAATCATGCACATCCTCTCCCCTTTAGTCTGTAAGACACCTTTAGAGAGGGTGACTCCATTACCTGCAGGTACACTACCGTGCCAGGATTCGTCCATTCTAAATACTCTTAGAATGCTGTCTAAGTACCCTGATTGGGAAACCACCCAAATCTAGATCTAAAACCATCGATCTAGTAACCAGAATGTCTGATATAATATCCAAGTCCTGTGTGGAGAAACTACTGTGTGACAACCAAAGTATAACCGATCGTAGTATAGGAATATCACTTCCTACTCTGTGTATGTCATCCAAATACCATGACATCACACCCTACTACCTTCTCAACAGATCCATCCCCTATTCTGATGAAGTCAAACCTATGACTGTCACATCAGAAATAGATGATTGTTCCCCTCCGAACGGCGGCCGAGACGTTAGGACGTCCTGTGCCTGAGGTTCGGGGCAGATGCTATTTGGTTTTATCCGTCTATCTCTCCGAAGATGCCAAGTTGATTTATGGCACCGTGTATCGGAGGTTTAGACGGATGCAGCCGATGTAGCAGACTTCGTCAGATTCCCCCTCAGGGTGAGGGGTTTTTGATTGTGGGGACGCTCTTCCCTGCAGGCGCAAGCCCCTGCAGTTAATTACGCTACCGCATCGCGGTAACAACTTTCTCCTTCTCCAGAATTTCACTTCGTGTCGTGTGTGTTTGTTTTGTTTGTGGTTGCCCGTGGATTGTATACGGAGACTGAGTAATGCCGTCGCCCGTAGGACGTGGATTAGTCCAAATCCGTATTTACTTAGATTTGGGTTTAGTGTTTTTAGTTTAAGGATGCGTTAGTCGCGTTGCGGCTAAGATCAACTTAAACGTTCGTTAAGGATACGATAGTCCTGTTTGAGACTAAGATCAACTTAACGTGATCGTTTAGATCCGACAAAAGAGCGTTTGGGCTCTATTGTTCCAGTTTGGGAGATTCATAGTCCAATTTGGGACTAAAGTCTGTTTGGAGGATACGTTAGCCATTTTTGAGGCTAAGATCGACTCAAACGTTTGTTAAGGATACGTTAGTCCAGTTTGAGACTAAGATCAACTTAACGGGACCGTTTAGATCCGACAAAAGAGCATTTGGGCTCTATTGTGCCAGTTTAGGAACGTAGTGGTCCATTTTCCAGTTTAGGGACGTGGTGGTCCATTTTCCAGTTTAGGGACGTGGTGGTCCATTTTCCAGTTTAGGGACAAGGTGGTCCATCACCAGTTTAGGGACGTGGTGGTCCGATATTAGTTTAAGGACGTCTCGGTCTGATATTAGTTTAAGGACGTTTCGGTCCAATATTAGTTTAAGGACGTTTCGGTCCGTCGCCAGTTTAAGGACGGAGTGGTCCATATTCCAGTTTAGGGACGTGGTGGTCCGATATTAGTTTAGGGACATCTCGGTCCGATATTAGTTTAGGGACGTCTCGGTCCGATATTAGTTTTAGGGACGTCTCGGTCCGATATTAGTTTAGGGACGTTTCGGTCCGTCATTAGTTTAGGGACGTTTCGGTCCGATATTAGTTTAGGGACGTTTCGGTCCGATATTAGTTTAAGGACGTTTCGGTCCACGAGATTAAGGACCCCGCAGTCCATATGGGTGTGTGGTCGTTCGGACCCGTCACCTCTTTGACGTCGTTGAGGAATTACAACGATGGATATCAAAGGAGTTCGGAGATGTACCCTTGAACCGGATGTGGATTGGTTTAGGAGAGCCGTTTTGCTCAGTTAATTTAGTTTAAGGACTTATGGCCACGATTGGGCTAAGTCCAGTTAAAAATGTCCAATATTTTATTTGCATTTGTTGTTATTTTTATTTGGGCTTTGCCCAGAAAAGATGCAGGGCATCAATTTCATTTGGGCTCTGCCCTTGTATAAAGGATGCAAATCATCAATTTGTTTGGGCTCTGCCCATTTATTGCCTTGCAATTTATTTTGGCCTGTCAGGTCATTTTGATTTGGGCCTGGCCCTTTAAGTAATGCGTTGCATTTGTGCAAAGCACTGTTAATTTTAGAATCTTTTAGATTCAAGAACCGATGGTTCATAAAAGAAGTGCAAAGCACTATTTGATTTAGATCTAAGAAAAAACAAGTTTTTTCTTGTTTTTCTTATCTCAGAGAACCAAAGGTTCTTAAAAGTGCAAAGCACTATTAATTTAAGAACCTTTTAGGTTCAGGAACCGATGGTTCATAAAACAAGTGCAAGGCACTATTTGATTTAGATCTAAGAAAAAACAAATTCTTCTTGTTTTTCTTATATCAGAGAACCAAAGGTTCATGAAAGTGCAAAGCACTATTAATTTAAGAACCTTTTAGGTTCAAGAACCGATGGTTCATAAAACAAGTGCAAGGCACTATTTTATTTATTTATTTATTTATTGTTGAAGATCCATGATCTTATTCATAAGAGAATTTTCTTTTCTTTTAAAGGTTTTTTACCTTTTTTTTTATTCTTCAAGAGTTCTCAAGGGTTCTCTTCTCTCTTTTTTTTAGCAAGGTGTTGATGACTTTGAAATGAGGTCTGGGGTCCTTTTTATAGTTCTCATAAATTAGTTAAAGTTTGTTAAAGAGATCATTCTCTGAGTGATTTGGGGAATTTTCCTCACCATTGGATCTTTGATCCGAAGGGCTCTGTTTTACAGAAGAAATTTTCTTGTTTTAACAAGAACAGAAAAGATTTATTCTGTTTTGCGCAACTCCCCCAGAGCGTGACACGTGTCGCGCAGCTGTGCTTGCGCAACTGCGCAGACACGTGTCGCGCAGCTGATTTTTATTTTTTTTTTTGCAATTGCGCGCTGACACGTGTCGCGCACTTGCGCAGTTGCGGACTGCGCAGTTACGCTTTGCGCAATTTTTTTTTTGTTTTTGCGCAACTGCGCGCGCTGACACGTGTCGCGCAGCGTACTGCGCAGCTGCGCTGACACGTATCGGGCAGCGCACTGCGCACTCGCGCAATTTTTTTTTTTGCGCACCTGCGCACGCTGACACGTGTCGCGCAGCGCACTGCGCAGCTGCGCTGACACGTGTCGCGCAGCGCACTGCGCACTCGCGCAATTTTTTATTTTTTTTTTGCAACTGCGCACGCTGACACGTGTCGCGCAGCGCACTGCGCAGCTGCGCTGACACGTGTCGCGCAGCGCACTGCGCACTGTGCAGTTGCGCCACTGCGCAGTTTTGCAATTTTTTTTTTTGAAATTTGCTCTGATAGAGTACGCTACTTCATTTATTTTAACTATAATTTTCTTTTTGCTTTTTAATTTTTAAGACAGAGCTTTGCTCTGATTGGAGAAAAACAGAAGTATTGTTTCTTTTCCCACCTTGGAATTTGAACAGAGCTTTACTCTGATTAAGGTAAACAAATGCCCCCCACCGTTGCGCTTATGTGGCCTCCTAACGTGAGCGCAGCGGTGGCAGATTCCGAACCGTCTCGCCATCCCTTGGTAGCTAAAGGGGCACTTGATGCCTATAAATAAGACCTTTGGTCTCTTAGATGATTCTCATCTCTAAATTTTTACTTTCAGAACTCAGAGCCCCGCTCTTTATTTTCAAGAATTTTAAGAGTTAAACTCTTAAAACTTTTAGGTGAAAATTTTAATTTGGATTAAATTAAGTTAAATTAATTTTTGTTGATAGAGCCTCGCTCTCAATAGATCCCTGATCTAAAAGAAACCTATTTAGGGTTTCACTTAGCAGAGCTTTGCTCTACAGGTCTTAAAAGGATCTAAAGAGAACTAAAGGGGACCCTACTAGGGTTCCATAGAGCTCTGCTCTCTGAAAGATTTTCCTTGGATTTTCTTAATTCATTAATGGAGCTTTGCTCCTCCCAAATCATATAGAAGAACTCTTAAGGATTCTTCATGGATCTTGGAACTTAAATATGGCATTTTATTACTCAGTGTATTATATCGTTTTGCTTAATCAGTCTTTCTGATAATTCTGTTGATCCTCTTTCACAGGAACAATGAACGCCCACATGTATGCTCTTAACGAGATCATCTCTCATGAGGGCATCCGCCGACTTGGCCGCTCTCAAATCGGGAGTTCACAAACGAGGAGTGTGCTGAAATAATGAGTCGCTTCGACGCATACAACGGTCCACTGCATCCCCGACGTTCCTTTCTTCTTAAACTTATCGTGGGAGCTATCTGGGAAGCGCTTCCCCTATTCTGTTCCGGTGTGCCGCTTAAGGCGTTGGATGCCGCTGAGGACAAGGTGCACTCTGTGTACCTATTGAACTTTATCTCGAAGAGACGGCGAGACAGTCTTATCGACCTCTTGCACAAGGTCTTTCAACAGTCTGCCATACTCGCTGCTTATCGGAGGGTGGAAGACATCGGAAGGGACCCTGACGCTTGTGCTCGCGAAAGGAAGCACACTAGGATGGTCCGCGAGGCTCGGAAAGTCATAGATAGGGTCGCTTTTGAATTCCTCAATCCATGCCCTGGATCTGAGGTTATTCCATTGTAACTTTCATTTATTGTTTTTATAACTGTAAGAACTTCGGGCAATATTAATGGAATTTTTTTTCTACCCCAGCTTGTCTTTATTATATATCTTTTGTCCTGGGTCTTTTTGCCCATGCATGAATGAATGTGTTTTGAACGCTTGATCAAATGTAAATCGGATGCTTTTTCTGTTGCTTTTCCTCTTTCTCAGCATGTCGTCGCAATTAGCAGGTAATAGAGTAAGCTTCTTGATTTCTTCACGAGATAGCGAGGGCTTAGGCCGCAGGTTCAAATCTGCTGCCTAAGACTTTTCAACTCTATGAGTCGTGAGGGTCTCATAGAGACTTTTCTCCCTACGGATCGAGAGGATCTCGTAGGTGGGTTTTCTCCTTAGGAGTCGTGAGGATTCCTAAGTGTGGTTTTCTCTTGTAAGTCGTAAGGATCCTACAAGAGAATTTTTTCCTCTTACGAGTCGAGAGAACTTGTAAGCGGTTGTTTCCCTCCTTGTCGAAGTTCGACGTTGGAGAGTGAGACCCGTGGATGGTATGCAAGAGACCGTTTTGGGCCAACTTGCAGGGTCCCAATGCTTAGGAAACAGGCTTCTTTTATGCCCACTGCCTAAGGCTTTATCTCACGAGTCGAGCCGCCTCGACAATTTTTCACAAGTCGAGACGAATCGAACGTTTCTCGCAAAAACATCTTAACGTCGCATTTAACCTCTGCTCTTTACGACAGAAGCCCGTTAAGGTTGGTGGTACTTAGGGTTTTGGCCATCGTACCGTCGCATAAGCTGATATAGTCCTCGATAGGCAATCGTGCTGTTCGAGTAGCCCTGCGACTGCCGTGTCTCTGATCCCTTTCTGGGCTGGACAAGACGTCTTCAAGCAATCCTCCTTGGCAGTTTGACCGTCGGAAGAGCAAGCGCTAGGAATTTGCCATGCCGCTTTTTACTTGAGGTTAGGCTCATTTTGGAGAGCCCCGATGAGTCATAACCACTCCGCGCTGGTGTGGGATGATCTCCGATAGTCTTTCAGGCTTTATATGACTTGCCGTTAAAACCCTGAAGCTAGGAATTTGGCCTTTGCTTCGTTTGCTGGCATTGCGTCCTCTGTATCGAGACGAATGTCGTGGTTGTCTCTAGGTTGCTGATGAACCGTCGAGGTTTGGAACTAGGGATTTTGCCGTGGCTCCTTTTGGTGATGTTGCGTCTGCTGTATCGAGACGAACGTCGAGGTGGTGACCACTCCATATGGGATGATCTCCGGTGGTCTTTCAGGCTTTATATGACTTGTCGTTAAGACCCTGAAGCTAGGGATTTGGCCTTCGCTTCGTTTGCTGGTATCGCGTCCTCTGTATCGAGACGAATGTCATAGTTGTCTCTAGGTTGCTGGTGAACCGTTGAGGTTTGGAACTATGGATTTTGCCGTGGCTCCTTTTGGTGATGTTGCGTCTGCTGTATCGAAATGAACGTCGAGGTGGTGACCACTCCATGTGGGATGATCTCCGATTGTCTTTTCGGTTTTATATGAGTTACCGTCAAGACGTTGAAGCTAGGAATTTGGCCTTCGCTTCGTTTGCTTTGGCGCGTCCGAATCCTGTTGGGGGAAGAACGCTGGGGTGACATTTCATCTGCTATATCGAGACGATCGTCGAGGTGGTGACCACTCCGCGCTAGTGTGAGATGATCTCCGATTGTCTTTCAGGCTTTATATGACTTGCCGTCAAGACGTATGAAGCTAGGAATTTGGCCTTCGCTTCGTTTATTTCGACCATGGTGTCTCTTGTTGACGTTGCTGCTACATCCTGCTAGACTGCGAAGGAACGCCGTTGTTGACATTGCGTCTGCTGTAATGAGACGAATGCTGAGATGGAGTTGGGATTTTACCATCGCTCTGCTTGATGGTGTAACATCTGTGTCCTGTTAGAATGAGGAGGCACACCGTTGTTGGTCTCCAAGCTGTAGATGTGGCCATTGAGATTTGGAACTAGGGACTTTGTCATGGTTCCGTTTCGTTGCGACTCTGGGGTCGGTTGTTGACGTCACGTCTGCATCTGGTTGGAGTGAGGAGAAATGCCGTTGGTGATCTTTAAGTTGTCGATATTGACGTCGAGACCCTGAAGCTAGGGACCTTCCATTGCTCCGTTTGTTGACATCGTGTCTGCAATATGGCGACAAATGTCGAGGTTGTCTCTAGGTTATCTATGAACCGTCGAGATTTGGCTTCGCTTTCTGGTGGAGCCTGTTGGGAAGGTATTGTTCCCTTTTTATCTGTGCCCCTGGATTGTATACAGGGATCGATGTGATTTCACCTGTAGGGCAAAAAGTTTCATTCTTTCATTTTTTTTTAATTCTTTCCGCGATGCTCTATCATTTCAGCTTTTATATCGCGAAGGTCGCGATTGCCCAATCGTTTCGGCTATTTTTCGCGGTGCCTAATCGTTTCGGCTGTTTATTTTGTTTTTACTCGCTGCTTTTTATTGCGAGTTGCCCAATTATTTCGGCTGTTTATTTTATTTTTACTCGTTTTTTATTGCGAGTTGCCCAATCATTTCGGCTATATATATATATATATATATATATATATATATATATATATATATATATATATATATATATTTTACTCGCTGTTTTTTTATTGCGAGTTGACCAATCATTTCGGCTATTTAATATGCATTTTCAGCTCGCTGATTTTTATCGCGAGCGTAGAACTTGGAATCTGGTGCCAATCTCAGCATCAGCATCGCTACAACCGGAATATTGCGAGGAGCGAATCATCATCTGCCATGAAAGGACTTGGAATTTGATACCGATTTAGGCATCAGTATCGCTACAACTGGGATATTGCCAGGAGCGAATCATCATCTGCCATGAAAGGACTTGGAATTTGATACCGATTTAGGCATCAGCATCGCTACAACTGGAATATTGCCAGGAGCGAATCATCATTTGCCTCTGTCGATGTCGAACAAAGGTGGCTTAGTAAACAGGATTAGGATCCCGTCGACTAAGGCTTTTGACTTCATGAGCCGTAAGGGTCTCATAAAGGTGTTTTTCCCTACGATTCGTGAGGATCTCGCAGGTGCGTTTTCTCCTTAGGAATCGTGAGGATTCTTAAGTGTTCGTTTCCTCTGTAAGTCGTAAGGATCTTACAGGAGGGTTTTCTCCTTGTAAGTCGAGAGGACTTATAAGGGTTGTTCATCATGCGAACATATCCCCAGTCTCGGATGAGACTTGATTAGGGAAATGTTTGTTCGCGCCCGTGGATTGTATACAAGGGTCAGTATTGAACCACTTGTAGGGCAATATTGGAAGTTTATAGGGGTTTGCTTAAGCACAGGTTTAGGTCTCTGTAACTTAAGACTTTCAAATCTTATGGGCCGTGAGGGTCCCATAAGAGAGTTCTCCTTACGAGTCGTGAGAATCTCGCAAGTGTATTTTCTCCTTAGGAATCGTGGGGATCCCTAAGTGTGTTGCTCCCTTGTGAGTCGTAAGGATCTCACGCTGGTGGTTTCTCCTTACAAGGTCGAGAGGATTTTGTAAGTGTTCTTTAACAAGGTTGCGCCCTTTCGGTTTTTCACAAACACTCGCCGGTAGCCCTGCTGTTTTTACTCACGGAGCCCTTTCGGGTTTTCATCCGTGCCCTTTTTGCTTATGGACATACCGTTTTTTTTTGACATATATTTTTTTTTTATCTCGTCAGCCTAAGGATGCTGCGGTAGTAGTTTAAAGACATTTCGGTCATTTGCAAGTTTTAGGACATTGCGGTCCATCATTAGTTTAAGGACATCTCGGTCCGTTGTTAGTTTAAGGACGTTTCGGTCCGTTATCCAGTTTTAGGACGTAGTGGTCCGTTGGGCTTTCTCTATGAATGAGCATGATGCCCCCGGCGTGTCCATATTTTTCGGAGCATGCGGTTGTGGCGGGTTCACCTTCCAAATTTCGGACAACGCGAACTTGCCCTGTTGGTATTGGTCTTCAACCCAGTTCTTGAAGACGTAGCAATTCTCGATCAGATGACCTACCGTTTGGTGGTAAGGGTAATAATTAGGATTATTAATATCGCCTGGCCGCAACGGACGTTTTGGACCCGGCAGATTGATGAGTCTGTCGCACACTGCCAGCTCGAACAGTCCCCTTGTTTTATCTTGCGGAAACGAGTAAGGACGTTTCAACTTTTCCTGGAGGGGTTGTCGCTTGTTGCTTTGGCAAGCAATCGGTCTAGGGTCACCTGATTGTTGTTGAGCGCTGGCGACGAGGGCCTTTTTTCCTTTTCTTTTATCCTTTTTGTTCGCTCCGTTGTTTGCGGGGCCGGGATTTTTTCCGAGTAGCATGCGATTGCATGGCTGAACGTTCTCGCAACTTCTCAATTCCTTTATTTTCGAAATAGATTCCCCGAGGGAAAAGTTGGGGATAGCTTCTTCGTCAGAGTCGCTTCCAAAGGTGACAATTTGCGATGCCTTAGAGTCGGCTATATGGCAATCGTCGGCGACTCTTTTGCGCTCATATATCGCATTTTTCCGATGTCCACAAGCTTCACACTTTGTCCCGTCGAAGTGTTGCTTTTGAGCGACATACCCTTGCCACCAACAGTTAAAGGATTCGCAGTCTTCGGTAGGATGTATGATCTTCTGATGATATAAACAGAAGTTAGGGTGCATCTCTGCCTCAGCGAGAGTATTTTCTTCAGAGGGTAGTAGCTTCATTCCTACTGACAGAGCTTTGGCGAACCTTTTCCTCGTCTTGAATTTGTTTTTACTCGCAGTGTATGGATTTTGATTTGACGGGAATGCCTTGGCTCTTTCTAGTATAGCCATTTCATGCTCTTGATTGGCTTTTGCTTTCAGACGAATTTCACTTAGGAAGACTTCGATCAACTCGTCTGATGGCTGTAGAATCTCCGGCTCAGGATTCACCATTGGTTTCTTAGCGCAAGGAGCCTCTTTATCATCCGTCAGTGAATGAGAAATCATATGACAAGTCGCTACGTAGTCTTCGGATTCATCCGATGAGTTTTCTCCATTGTTTTCATCCTTGACTAAAGAACAAGCTGCCCCCGGCGTGTTCGTCTTCTTTGGAGAGTGTGGCTGTGGTGGGTTTACCTTCCAGTTTTCCGACAGCGCGAACTTGCCTTGCAGGTATTGATCCTCGATCCATCCCTTAAAGACGAAACAATCCTCAATCGGGTGACTTACCGTTTGGTGGTAAGGGCAATAATTGGGATTATTAAGATCGCCTGGCTGCAATGGACGTTTTGGATTCGGCAGATTAATGAGTCTGTTGCGCACTGCCAGCTCGAACAGTCTTCTCGTTTTATTCTGAGGAAACGAGTAATGACGTCCTAGCCTCTCTTCGAAGGATGGGCGTGGACGCACATTGTTTTGGCGAGCGACCGGCTTTGAGTTGCTCGACTGTTGCTGAACGTTGGCGACGATGATCGCTTTTCCTTTCTTATTTCGGGGATCGGGTCTTGGAGGAGACGGTCTATGGCCCATCTGGTCCATTTGGGCTAATTTGTCGATCAAGGCCTGGAAGGTGGTCGGCCTGAAGAACATCATGAATTGCGAGATGGTCGCCTGCGGATCGAGAGTGCCCACAAACATGCCTACCGCAGGAGCCTCTTCTATGCGTTGTTCGCATTTCAACCATAGGTTCCGCCATCGTGTTGCGTATTGGACCCATGTTTCGCCTGACCTTATCCTGGCATTAATCAGTGCTGTTATCGGGGTGCGTCCACTAGCACTCGCGAATCTCTGTGTAAACAGCAGTTCCATCTCTGCAAATGTTTTGACAGAGTCGTTAGGTAACTCCGAATACCATTCAAAGGCTGTTTCTGCTATGCTGCCGACGAATTGACGTAGCAACAATTTGTCATCGCCTCCAGTATTGCCGCATAAGGCCCTGAATTGAGCGACATGCTGATGCGGATTCCCTGTCCCTTTATATACGTGGAATTTAGGGATCGTATATCCTGGCGGGTAATTGATTTGGTCATACCAGCTCGGATACGGTCGTCCGGTTCTAACAATTTGCCCAGCCGCTTCATTCGCCTGATGAACCCGGATCTGCTGAGCTATATATTCGTCTAGGTCAACTTTGGAGATTGCCTCCTCCTTGGCTGTTGATAGAGCCGGCGGAGGATTTGACGTTTCTCCCCTGTCGTCTTCAAGGACGATCGGAGGATCTTCAGCAGGAGGGTCCGGCTGTAACATCATCCCTACCATATCTTGGAAGAGGAGCGCCATCTGTTTTATGTTAGCCGCTTGCTCTGCATCTTCTTTGTCCCTCTTTTCGAGGACTCTGCGTAAGAAGTCAGCATCAGTTTCTTGTTCGTGACGCTGCTCTGATGATGCCTCTGGGCTTTCTTTTGGCTCGGTAAGTGCAGCCATTGTAGTCATCATTTCCTGAAGCTTTTGTTGTTGCTCCTGGGCTTTCGTCACGGATCGGGTGAGCGGTCGGTGGCCCGTAGAAGTGCGGCTTTCCTCCTTTCCAGAAGCCATATAAACAGTGTGCACCACCATGCCCCCAGATTTGGGACGTTTGTGTTCAGCGCTTTTATGCTTCGCCATGTTCACAGGGGCTTTTTGTGGCCTCCTTTTTTGAGTGATTGGAGTTAAGGGAGCCGTTGTAGTGGGCACCCAAGTAGCTTTTGCTTTTTGTGGTTTGACAGAGTAATCCTTCCCCTGCCGAACATTCATCTTTTTCTGTCGTCGGAGGCAGTCTTGATCGATCACCGACTCTTGGACCTGTCGCCAGACTTTGTAAATTTTAGAGGACAGCCGTTGAGGGGGCTGCTCTAGCTTCTTCTCTGGAGTATTCTCCACAGGTGAAGGAGTTCGTTTCAACATCGCAGTAGGAGAGTTTCTGAGCACCGTATTCAGCAATTCAAAGTTGTTCCCGATTGGAACAGCAGTATTGATCTCCACTGTTGGAGCTGGAGGAGTAAATCCAGAGGGGAAGTTGCCCCCAGCCTTCTTTACTCGGCGCCAGTGGCGACGTCGAGCATGTCGTGCTAATGGAGTTGTTTCAGATAAAGGGGTGACCTCCTCATGCCCCCTGTGTTAGTCAGAATATGCTGGTACCAGCCTTTTAAAGATCGACGTCCGTTGAACGGGGACGGCCAACCTGTCAGAAGCGGACTTCCGAGCATGGGAAGCAACCTTGGTGACTTCGCCAAGAACGGGAGCTGGGATGGCTATCCACTTCGGGATAACGTCTTCTGGTATGGCATGCTTCTTCATGGGCCCGATGGAGCTCTGGCCTAATCCATTAAAACCTGAAGCAGTGGAGTTGGGCGACCTGTTGAGAGGGGTCGCGGCAGTGGTAAGTCGATCGAAGACCGACTTCTTTGGAGCTTCTTGCAATGTCATTAGGGCGTTGAAGCTCATTGGTGGGAGCATGGTCCTAAAAAATAGTCCAGTCGTGGCTTGAGCCACCTGCTCCACCGGCATTTTGAAAAGGGAGGCCGCTTGGGGCCCATAAGTCACTCCTCCAGCAATGACGGAGCGAGAGTTATCGCTGCGGGCGGTGCAGTTCGAAGCCATTGATCTTCTGTTTTCTGCACGGAGTAAGACACCAAATCTTAGTACCTTGAATCCACAGGAAACCACAGTAAACCGCGATTCGTTCGCGAACACGACACACGAAGTGTGGAGTGGAAAGTGGAAAAGGTCCCACCGGGCGTGCCAGAATCTGTTCCCCTCCGAACGGCGGCCGAGACGTTAGGACGTCCTGTGCCTGAGGTTCGGGGCAGATGCTATTTGGTTTTATCCGTCTATCTCTCCGAAGATGCCAAGTTGATTTATGGCACCGTGTATCGGAGGTTTAGACGGATGCAGCCGATGTAGCAGACTTCGTCAGATTCCCCCTCACGGTGAGGGGTTTTTGATTGTGGGGACGCTCTTCCCTGCAGGCGCAAGCCCCTGTAGTTAATTACGCTACCGCATCGCGGTAACAACTTTCTCCTTCTCCAGAATTTCACTTCGTGTCGTGTGTGTTTGTTTTGTTTGTGGTTGCCCGTGGATTGTATACGGAGACTGAGTAATGCCGTCGCCCGTAGGACGTGGATTAGTCCAAATCCGTATTTACTTAGATTTGGGTTTAGTGTTTTTAGTTTAAGGATGCGTTAGTCGCGTTGCGGCTAAGATCAACTTAAACGTTCGTTAAGGATACGATGGTCCTGTTTGAGACTAAGATCAACTTAACGTGATCGTTTAGATCCGACAAAAGAGCGTTTGGGCTCTATTGTTCCAGTTTGGGAGATTCATAGTCCAATTTGGGACTAAAGTCTGTTTGGAGGATACGTTAGCCATTTTTGAGGCTAAGATCGACTCAAACGTTTGTTAAGGATACGTTAGTCCAGTTTGAGACTAAGATCAACTTAACGGGACCGTTTAGATCCGACAAAAGAGCATTTGGGCTCTATTGTGCCAGTTTAGGAACGTAGTGGTCCATTTTCCAGTTTAGGGACGTGGTGGTCCATTTTCCAGTTTAGGGACAAGGTGGTCCATCACGAGTTTAGGGACGTGGTGGTCCGATATTAGTTTAAGGACGTCTCGGTCTGATATTAGTTTAAGGACGTTTCGGTCCAATATTAGTTTAAGGACGTTTCGGTCCGTCGCCAGTTTAAGGACGTAGTGGTCCATATTCCAGTTTAGGGACGTGGTAGTCCGATATTAGTTTAGGGACGTCTCGGTCCGATATTAGTTTAGGGACGTCTCGGTCCGATATTAGTTTTAGGGACGTCTCGGTCCGATATTAGTTTAGGGACGTTTCGGTCCGTCATTAGTTTAGGGACGTTTCGGTCCGATATTAGTTTAGGGACGTTTCGGTCCGATATTAGTTTAAGTACGTTTCGGTCCACGAGTTTAAGGACCCCGCAGTCCATATGGGTGTGTGGTCGTTGGGACCCGTCACCTCTTTGACGTCGTTGAGGAATTACAACGATGGATATCAAAGGAGTTCGGAGATGTACCCTTGAACCGGATGTGGATTGGTTTAGGAGAGCCGTTTTGCTCAGTTAATTTAGTTTAAGGACTTATGGCCACGATTGGGCTAAGTCCAGTTAAAAATGTCCAATATTTTATTTGCATTTGTTTTTATTTTTATTTGGGCTTTGCCCAGAAAAGATGCAGGGCATCAATTTCATTTGGGCTCTGCCCTTGTATAAAGGATGCAAATCATCAATTTGTTTGGGCTCTGCCCATTTATTGCCTTGCAATTTATTTTGGCATGTCAGGTCATTTTGATTTGGGCCTGGCCCTTTAAGTAATGCGTTGCATTTGTGCAAAGCACTGTTAATTTTAGAATCTTTTATATTCAAGAACCGATGGTTCATAAAAGAAGTGCAAAGCACTATTTGATTTAGATCTAAGAAAAAACAAGTTTTTTCTTGTTTTTCTTATCTCAGAGAACCAAAGGTTCATAAAAGTGCAAAGCACTATTAATTTAAGAAGCTTTTAGGTTCAGGAACCGATGGTTCATAAAACAAGTGCAAGGCACTATTTGATTTAGATCTAAGAAAAAACAAATTCTTTTTGTTTTTCTTATATCAGAGAACCAAAGGTTCATGAAAGTGCAAAGCACTATTAATTTAAGAACCTTTTAGGTTCAAGAACCGATGGTTCATAAAACAAGTGCAAGGCACTATTTTATTTATTTATTTATTTATTTATTTATTTATTGTTGAAGATCCATGATCTTATTCATAAGAGAATTTTCTCTTCTTTTAAAGGTTTTTTACCTTTTTTTTTATTCTTCAAGAGTTCTCAAGGGTTCTCTTCTCTCTTTTTTTTAGCAAGGTGTTGATGACTTTGAAATGAGGTCTGGGGTCCTTTTTATAGTGCTCATAAATTAGTTAAAGTTTGTTAAAGAGATCATTCTCTGAGTGATTTGGGGAATTTTCCCCACCATTGGATCTTTGATCCGAAGGGATCTGTTTTACAGAAGAAATTTTCTTGTTTTAACAAGAACAGAAAAGATTTATTCTGTTTTGCGCAACTCCCCCAGAGCGTGACACGTGTCGCGCAGCTGTGGTTGCGCAACTGCGCAGACACGTGTCGCGCAGCTGATTTTTATTTTTTTTTGCAATTGCGCGCTGACACGTGTCGCGCACTTGCGCAGTTGCGGACTGCGCAGTTACGCTTTGCGCAAATTTTTTTTTGTTTTTGCGCAACTGCGCGCGCTGACACGTGTCGCGCAGCGCACTGCGCAGCTGCGCTGACACGTATCGGGCTGCGCACTCGCGCAATTTTTTTTTTTTGCGCACCTGCGCACGCTGACACGTGTCGCGCAGCGCACTGCGCAGCTGCGCTGACACGTGTCGCGCAGCGCACTGCGCAGCTGCGCTGACACGTGTCGCGCAGTTGCGCACTGCGCACTTGCGCAATTTTTTTTTTTTGCAACTGCGCGCGCTGACACGTGTCGCGCAGCGCACTGCCCACTGTGCAGTTGCTCCACGGCGCAGTTTTGCAATTTTTTTTTTTTGAAATTTGCTCTGATAGAGTACGCTACTTCATTTATTTTAACTTTAATTTTCTTTTTACTTTTTAATTTTTAAGACAGAGCTTTGCTCTGATTGGAGAAAAACAGAAGTATTGTTTCTTTTCCCACCTTGGAATTTGAACATAGCTTTACTCTGATTAAGGTAAACAATGATCTATCTCCGCTGTATCTGCTTTAGTCTATAAATAGACAAAAGCCACATGTCCACCAATTCTTCCGCTGCTCGCACTGACTACAACAACCCTCTGGCAGAGTCATATAGACGTACACTTCTAAAGCTAGTTTAGAACGACGCTATACTCATCCTCCTGCCGGGTCTCACAGTCTGAAACAACAGCAATGGTAAGTCTGGGTAAACAAGAACCTCCCTGCCACCGTCCTTGAGCATACCGAAGTACCTCTCGAGTGCCTTAGGTTACCCACCATATATGCGGAGTGGCCAATGGAATGTCAAATCAGATTGAATCTTTAGGTTCTTTATCAAATCTTCAGTAATCGTTTGCGGTTCTGGAATCACTTCCAGTTCTACCATACTCCCACTACTTTTTTCTGAAAAAATTCAATTTTATTAAAACTGTGGCGAGTCAAAACAATATCACTATTGATCTTCCAGATGGTAGAAAATCAACCCTCGTCATAGCCTGGGTCAACCCACAAACAGCCATTACAGAAACGTGCCTTGAGTTGTCCAGTGTCTGGTTTTAATCATAAGCCGGACAACTCCCCGTACCTTAACAATGTTAAGATATGAACTGTACTATATCCAATATAGAACCAGAGGCACTGATTTAATTGAACCAGATTCAAATCATGCAGCTGTCTCCAGTGCATGTCAAGTAAATGGAGAGATGCCGATCAGCGTTACTCAACTTAGTAACACTTCCAATTATGAGTAACCTGAAAGAGAAGCAAGTTCTCTTAATCATTACTATCAATTGAATACTATACACAAGTATCTACATCTTCGATCACTTTGAAGAATCCCGATACTTGCAATACCTGGTTCTCTACTTTATCCAAATACCTATAACTTCTCAAAATTCGGACCCTGTGTTTCCACGAAACACCTGTCTAAAAACTAGAGAAGTCATAAGTAAACCGAATATAGTACGAGGACCAACCCCTCTGTCCTGATGGACCCTGGACAACATACAATACTCTGTATAAGTCCCCTGAGTCTAGTGACTCATTCACTGTGTGTCGTAGGTTGAAAACTGTACTTATGGTTAAGAAGAATTACACCGTTGTTCAATGCTCCTTACCTAACCATCCACTGATATATGTCAATGTCAAAGACATAATTTCAAAAAGTATATCTCACTCTATAAAAATAGACGTACAGATATATCAATTTGAAATTGGTGCATAACAACGGATATTCAAAACCAAATATTTGCCGACCAGCAAACAACCCAGGTGACTTCCTCAAATATCACCGATTACAACGAATCCCGATATAATGAGGATGATCACCCTATTCCCAATGACTTACTCCCACTCATCATCTATAAAACCATACAGATGTGAGAATCATACCTGGTAAATACATACCCGGTAAATACATACCCTGGAGTAAGTATCTAATCGGGAAATCAGTTTTCTTTTAACATTACACAGTGAAACTGAAACATTGAAATGTTTCAGTGGGGTATTCCGGTATTCTTAGTAATGTCTCTTCCATTATCCACATTCACAATTATAATCGTATAATTCTTTGCCACCTCTCCAAATCCCTTTATATGTCTTTAGTCATTACCTTCTGCGCACCCCTTTAGGCCAATTGGTTTTCTTCCTTCCCTACAGTTCGGCACCAGCCTATGGTTTGGAAGAAGACTATCCAATAAGCATAATGGGTGTACTGTCCTAATCCTAGGAGCACTCGCAACGCGAGAGAAGGTGAAGATAAAAGACACCTGAATGTACTTTATTCCTATTTCTCCTGAACCAGGATCCATCCCCGAACTGGAACAAGTTCCTTTCGAGTTCGTATATAACCATACGATGGAGTATCCAATAAACTGTGGATCTTCGTAGTGATACAGAGTGTCCTGGAGAAATAGAAAGGTGATTTAGGATTGGCGAAGAAATACTTGGTTTGGTCGTGAATATCAGTCGCAATTTACTTTGCCCTCCTACTAATCCCTTGCTTTGTCTTAACTTAATACCTTCTGCACACCATCGTTATGCTAATTGGTTTTCTTCATTCCCCACCGTTCGGCACCAGCCTAAGGTTTGGAAGAAGACTGTCCAATTTGCGTAATAGGTGTACTATCTCCTAAACCAAGGAGTACTCGCAACCCGAGAGAAGGTAATAGGAAAAGACAACTGAATAGTCCTATCCGTTTTCTCCAGAACCAGAAATCATCCTCGAAGTCCTTCGAGTTCGTATATAACCATACGATGGTTTTGTCCAATGGAAGTGGACGTTCGTAATAATACGGGGTGTCCCGGAGAAAAGGGTAAAAGCAGGAGTGGCAAAGAGGTTTGCAACTCTGACAATCCAAAAGCCAGTGTTAAAGAAGGTTCGGTTAACTTGGTCACTGAGTCATAGTCTAGGGTCGGGTCAATGGTCGCAGCCAGAGAGAGAGAAAAGAAACACTCAGCGTGCACTCTAACCTAGATCAGAATGGTTATCACTTTATCTAATCTGGAAACCTCCCACTGTACCTCAAATTCTCCTCCAAACCTGAAAGAAGAATTAGTCGGGATCACCCGAGGAGTAAACCAACTCATCAGTGGGAATCGGGATCCAACTCTCATCGCATGATAACGTGACGGAATCAACTCACGTCACCACACTCCAGAAGGTATGCTCATATCTGGCAAGTTTCAGTTCTTTTGAAACTCCCGATGTGATTTTTACCCCAAGCGGCTTATGACCTTGACTAGGTCAACAAACCATAAACCGCCAGTCAAGTTCAACCCGTCATTATACTGGATTGCATTAAACCCACCCGTACGTGCCCTTGACTAGGTCAACAAGGCCGCACGATTGTCCTAACCAATCCCATTTATGCAACAAACAAGTACCACTTAGCTACCGAACACTACGTCTTGACTAGGTCAACAAACGCAGCACGAATACTAAATAATACCCGTAGGAAATGACGGAGGGCTACGGCTGGTTTTTGGCGAAAAACCTTTAACGTAATGAACTTGATATCGTTGAAGGAACTGCATAGTTTTTATAAAAATATAGTGACGAAGACCTTTACTAAAGAGGTCACTCCCGGTGAAGGGATCTCGGCTCTTTCCCCGTAGAATGAGGTGCAGGATATTCCAACTGAATACCACGATGCAAAGCAAAAGTAATCGGCTATAGTGAAGTTAATGCCCTGACGCAAACTTCTGTCCAAGGGGTCACTCCCGGTGAAGGGATCTCGGCCCTTGCCTCGTCGACTGAGGTGCTGGATATTCATAACCGAATATCACTGTGCAAAACAAAAAGGAACGCCGTTGCAATAACAGCTTTTTGAAAAATTGTTCCAACAACATCAGAATAGGCTTGTTTAATCTTGCATTGATCCGAATCAACGCAGTCCCATCATATGATCACACCAATAAAGAACGAAAATAATGATGTACGTATATGCCATCCGCATTCGCCACTGGGTCCCGTCATCACCCGTTAGGTTACTTAACTAACGACAGAGCGGGGACTGGACTAGCGCGGATGCAAAACATATACAACATCTACTAATATATAATTTTCGCTCAAGGCGTGAAAAAAATGCAACATCACAGAAATGTACAGCATCACAGAACAATACAGATATCTGGAAGCCCCGGGTTTCACAGAGCCGCAGCTGAAACCCGACGTTCCCCTGGTCGTGTGGATAGCCTGTGCAATGAAATCCTAGACCCCTACGGGAGCGGCAAGCCACCCGCCAAGACCTGAAGCGAGGCAGTCCCTTCCAGCACCGTGAATGGACCACCCAGCACTTCACGGAATCCGGTAACTTGGGCACCCCGCCTGGGTCAACCTGTACCCCCTACGAGTGCGGCGAATAGCCCGCTAATCCTAGAGTGAAGCCCCCTCCGTCTCAATGCCATGAGATGCGGGCCCGTTGCCCTCTAGAACCCGGCTATCCGTGCACCCCTTTACGGGGTAATCCTAGTACAGAAAGTAAAATATACATACACCGGGTACATCGACCGCAACCAGGTCGTGCCCCAAAAGAATAATACAATCAGGCAGTGACGGCAGTCCACATGTCGGACGCTCGCCCCGCAATATCAAATGTACATATAAAACAAAACTGTACTAACATTGCATCCAGGCTATCCCCACGACCGATCCGCAACATCACAGCATAAACACAGAACATCAACGTGAAAATCACGTTCGCAAATCCGTCTAACCGGGCTATAGCAGTTAGACAGGATTTACCGATCAAGTGACATTCACGGTCGCAGATATAATGTAAATACTGCGAACTAGCAAGTTTAAAATATCCGATCGAACAAAATATACCAAGTGGGCCCCAAAGCATTACTGTAGCACTTGCAGAAAATCTGGGCCCAAACAAAATATACCAAAACCCTTATTTTCAGCCCACAAGCCCACTGTAAAAATACGGCGAAATGATCCCAACTTCCTGCAGCGGAACCGCGGCCAAAGAGGGGTTAAAGCCGCGGTTCCGCGGTCGTACGGAAGAATTGCGTTACCAAATTTTTCCAATGTTCTTAGGATTATCTGTACATCATTCTGCAATAACCTGAAAAATTTTTGGACATCAAAAAAATTCGACAGAAACTGATGTGAAGGAAAATACGGTTTTTGGGATTTTGGTTCGATCGGGTCTTTAAACATACTAGAGCAAGCTAGACTAGGTTAATGGCGTGGCTCTGATACCATGTTGCGCCACGGCAGCGCCCCGGCCGTCTATCCGAGGCCAAAATGCGGAATCAAAATTTTCTTAACTTTTAAACCGGCGCTACCGCGGACAATATACCCGGATCGTAACCATTAACCGATACTAGCTAACAAGAGAAAGGGTGAGAGATATACCGAGTGATCCGAGTCCTCCGGTCTTCTCGTCGTCGTCCCGATCTCCCGCGGAAACTCCGGTCGTCGCATCCTTGCCGGAAGGGCACCACATCGTCTGCATCTTTTACGGGCTCCCACCTCAATACCGAGGCAACTCGGGCGCGAAGTTGGCTAGCCGACGCGCCCAAGATTTGCTGTAGAATGTGTAGTACTTTGTCTCTTTGGGGTTATGTTGCCTTGATGGAGGAATGAGGTTGAGAAATGAACTTGGGGATTTTGGTAGCAATGGAAAAATGAGATGGATGATAAATTTCCCATACCAAATGAAATGAACCTCTCTCATTTTCTCCTCTTTCTCCAAAATGAGTGGCCGGCCCCCTTAAGGGAATGGGGAGGGAAAAAGAAACAAGAGGGAGATGAGTGTAGGAGAGCACAAGGGTGACCACAACATAAAGCAAGTCTCACATCAACTCTCATCTCATTTCTAATCTCATCCAATCACAATAAAGCAAAGGAAAAGACTAAGAAAGCATCTCATGATTATGAACCATCATGAAGCACCACAATTGCAAGAAAACCCCTCCACAAATACCAATTTGCACAATTGCAAATTAGTCCCTCCACCGGAAAAGTCCGGCCGGGAAAGAACAAAGGAAAACCGGCCGGAACGGAATGCAAACTGGCAACTCCAGAAAACTGGTCCCGTAATAAATTACAGGAAAACCCCGATACTGTGCATACACACCCGCATCTGTATTCCGACCGGATACAAATGTAATGAGACAAAATATACACTGTACTAAACTAGGATCCGGCTTAAACCAAAGCCGGCTAGTAATATCCGTCCGATCCTGATCCGTGCAATACCGCACGTATCTGATCGAACCCTGCCATATAACCATACGGCCACTAGTACAAACCGTCCGATCCTGATCCGTGCAATACCGCACGTATCTGATCGGACCCTGCCATATCTCCATACGGCCTCTACAGCGTTTCGCCCGAAAGCTTGAGTAACTGAAAGTGTGGTGGACTCTAAAGACTCGTCAATACTATGGCTGTGGATTTGACCACTAGCACGTCAGAGGTATAAGCCAATACGTGATGGGACACCAGCTATTGACCAAAAGGGACGTCGATGAGCGAACTCATCCTGACACCCTACTGAGCCTGTCAGTGACAATATCCGTACAGTCCGGTCCGTTCGTCTATGAGTATCGCATGGCGGGCCTAGGGGGTTGGTAAAAGTCAGACCCCCAAAAGCGGTACAAGTCGTGTCGGAGCGTAGCCCAGAACACCCTGAGATACTACTGGAATACCTACCAGTAAATCTCCTGCCTCGGCCGAGGACTTTGTGTAATGGCTCTCCTAGACACAGCGCGACCTCACCCCCAATACCGGGAGAGACGAACCCCTGCAGATCCGCTCACTGCCTCCATGTGGCTCGGGACTGTATCCAACTAAAACCTGTTTGCACGACTCCTTTGAGCCGTGGTAGGGTAGTAATCAAAGCACAGTGGGAACTCACACGAGACAAATGACGATCTCAAGTCGATGAACTAACCTGTACACATGTCACCAGGGAACTGCGATCTGATATCTGGTATAATCCCAACTAACAGGATCCCGGCGAATCCTGTCCGGTGTACTCATAACCCAATGAGCACCTGTATACATCTTAGGTGAACCAACTGACACCAGTGGCTTGTGAGACCGGCCACCGCCCCTCGTCGGGGTCTCGACTGTATACACTAGTCTACTAATGGAGTATCGATGCCCAGTCTCGAAACTCCCACTGTAAGTCCACGTTGCCCACCCCGGTGCTTACGGGGAGGCGGAAAACATAATAAAAACGGATTTTTATTGACTTAGGCAACATGGACCTTGCTTGTGAGGATCTTTGCTAAACAAAAACTAGCTAAAGCAAACTAACAACTAGCTAAGTTGTAGAAAGGTTATACCTTGAGCTCAAAGTCCTTCTCTCCTTGCTCCTTGGAATGGTAGAAAGAGGCCACCTTGCTTGTCTTCTCCCGTCAAAGAAGGATCCACCCGAAAGCCTCGACCTTTAGCTTCAACTCCAAGCTAGGAGTAACTAGAGTGCAAGAAATGCTAAGACTTGAACCCTAGAAGAGAGTAGAGAAGATCAAGTGAAGGTTTTTCTCAAGCTTTTTGTTTCTCAACACATGAGAGGGAGAGAGCTTGAGGGAGAGGATGAGCAAGAGAGAGAAATGATATGAGAGAATGAATTATTAGTGAGCCATTCTCACTAATATGTGTGTAATATATTAATTAATTAATTAGCTAGAAAATTGTCATGGTTTAATCAAGATATGACCATTATCATTTCAATATTAATGCAAATTGCAAGGATCAAAGAGCATCTTCCAAATGAAATGATCATGGTCAAATTGTCAACTAGGTCAACAAGTTAATGAAGTCAAAAGGTCAACAACAACAACCATGCACAATTATTAAGCTAATTATCAATTAACTATAATACACACAAAAGCAATAGGGTTAATAAAATGACAATAGTCAATAACCCTAAACAAGGTCCTCTCCCTCAATCTCAAGCAACTGTGCATACGCACCCGCATTCGTGATCCGAGGAACACGAACACAATGAGAAAAACCAATCTCAAACCATACACTAGGATCCGGCTTAAACCAAAGCCCGCTAGTATAAACTGTCCGGACAGCAAACGTGCACAAGTGCGCGAATGTGAACGAACCATGTCGCAAAACCATGCGACTTCTACTCATTTTGCCTAAAGGCGAATAGCTCTCTGTGTGGGACTCTAAAGACTCGACACTACGCTGGCAGTGGGTTTAACCACAGACCGCAAGCGGCACTAGCTGTACGTAACGGTCCCCAGGTAGATGTCGATAAGAAGACTGACGAGGTGAACCCCATCTGCACTCCTACTGAGCCTGTATGTGACAGTCTCCGTACAGTCCGGTCTGTTCGTCTGATACATCGCATGGCGGGCCTAGGGGGGCGGTGAACGTCAGTCCCCTAATAGCGGTACAAGTCGTGTCGGAGTGTAGCCCAGAACACCCTGAGATAACACTGGAAGCCTACCAGTATATCTCGCTTGCCCTGGCCAGGGACTACTCGTGTAATGGCTCTCCTGGACACAGCGCGATGTCAACCCCCAATACCGGGAGAGACGAATCCTGTCTAACCGTCACTGCCTCCAAGTGCTTCGGGACTGCACTCAAAAATTACCTGTTTGCACGACTCCTTTGAGCCGTGGTAGGGTAGTAATCAAAGTGCAGTGGGAACACACTCGAGGCGAAGTGACAGTGTCAAGTCAGCGGACTAAGCTGTACTCATGTCACCTGGGAACTGATAACTGACGATAGGTATATTACCAACCAACAGTTCCCGACGAGTCCTGTCCAGTGTACTCGTAACCTAACGAGCACCCGCATACTATCCCAAGTACGACGTACTAACGGCTGTGGGACAGACCGTCTCCCACACTGGGATGAGAAGCGCATACACTAGTCTACTTCGGAGTATCGATGCCCTGTCTCGATAGTCCAACGACCAGGGACCTGTATAAGGATGTGCTTATAGATTACCCAGCTCCCACGAGTGCGAGCGCCATCACAACGCTGGTAATCAAGCAAAGATCCTAAGGGCTCTACTAATATGTATACCAGCAATATGCTAAAAGAAACACATGCACATATTAAAGCAGAGACAAACCAAGTAGCATACTACCATTTCGAGCAAGATTGTATATACAACTGTGAATATCCTAAGCTTCCATTAAGTAATATACAAACTAGTATGATACAGTAATGGCCTCTAGGGCATATACACTAACAATCTCCCACTTGCACTAAGGCCATGTACTGGCGTATCGAAGACCTATCATCTCGATCAGCCGCTCGAACTGAGTCTGGGGCAAGGCCTTGGTGAATGGATCTGCTGTGTTATCCTCTGATGCAACTCTCCGGACCTCGATCTCCTGGCGATCCACAATCTCCCTGATCAGGTGATACCGCCTTAAGATGTGTCTGGATTTCTGATGGGACCTGGGTTCCTTCGCTAAAGCTATAGCCCCGTTGTTGTCGCAATACAGAGGTATTGGGTCAACAATGGACGGAACCACCTGAAGTTCTTTCAAGAACTTCCTCATCCAGACACCTTCTTTTGCGGCATCAGATGCAGCAATGTATTCCGCTTCCATAGTCGAGTCAGCAACGGTTTCCTGTTTGGAGCTCTTCCAACACACCGCCCCTCCATTGAGGGTAAAGACAAAACCCGACATGGACTTGGAATCATCCTTGTCACTCTGGAAGCTGGAGTCAGCAAAGGCCTCAATCTGCAGGTCTTTTCCGCCATACACCAAGAACATCTCCTTAGTCCTTCTCAGGTACTTGAGAATGTTCTTTACTGCTATCCAATGTTTCTCCCCAGGGTTTGACTGATACTTGCTTACCACACTCAGTGCATAAGCCACATCCGGTCTGGTACACAACATCGCATACATTATAGAGCCTACCGCAGAAGCGTAGGGTATAATAGACATGCGATCCCTCTCCAAATCAGTCTTGGGAGACATCTCTTTAGAGAGGGTGATCCCGTGACAAGCCGGTAGGTTACCGCGCTTGGAATCTTCCATACTGAATCTCTTCACTATGGTGTCGATGTACCTGGACTGAGAAAGTCCTAATATCCTCTTGGATCTATCACGATGGATCCGGATCCCCAGGATGTATGAGGCATCACCCAGGTCTTTCATGGAGAACCTGTGCGACAAGAACCCCTTGACAGATTGTAGCATAGGAATGTCATTTCCTATTAAGAGAATGTCATCCACGTATAAAACGAGGAATACTACAGTTCTCGCTACAAATCTATTATAGATGCATGGTTCATCTGGATTTTTGATAAAGCCAAATTCCTTGACCGTCTCATCAAAACAGATGTTCCAACTCCGCGATGCCTGCTTTAGTCCATAGATGGACTTAAGCAACTTGCACACCTTTCCGCTGCTCCCACTCTGAATGAAACCCTCTGGCTGATCCATATAGACACACTCCTCTAAATTTCCATTCAGAAAAGCGGTCTTTACGTCCATCTGCCAAATCTCATAATCGTGGAAGGCAGCAATGGCAAGAAGGATCCGAATGGATTTCAGCAAAGCCACTGGAGAAAAGGTTTCGTCATAGTCCAAGCCAGGTCTTTGACGGAAACCCTTTGCTACAAGTCTAGCTTTATAGGTCTCAACCTGTCCATCTACACCAATCTTCCTTTTGAAGATCCACTTGCATCCTACGGGTTTTACCCCGTCTGGAGCAATGTCCAACGTCCATACTTTGTTGGTGTACATGGACTCCATTTCGGTCCGCATTGCATCCAGCCATTTTACCGAGTCAACGCTCTGAACGGCCTGCTGGAAGCTAGTAGGCTCATCATAATCTATGATGCAATCCTCTCGATCCCCGTCTATGAGAAAACCGTAGTATCTCTCGGGCGGATGAGACTGCCTACTACTCCTGCGGAGCGGCATAGGAATGTCCTGTTCTTTCGAACCTTCTGGTTCCTCTAAGCTTTCAGTAATGGTTTGTGGTTCTGGAATTTCTTCCAGTTCTACTGCGCTCCCGCTTATCTGATTTTCTAAAAACTCAGTTTCCAAGAAGCTGGCATGACGAGAAACAAGGACTTTTTGCTCCTCTGCGTAATAGAAGAGATACCCCTTGGAGTTCTTTGGGTATCCCACAAACTTGCACTGTACTGAGCGCGCCTCGAGCTTGTCCGCATGCTGCTTTTTTACAAAAGCCGGACATCCCCATGTCTTAAAGGATTTAAGACAGGGTTTCTTCCCACTCCACATCTGATATGGTGTGGTAGGCACTGTTTTAGTAGGAACTTGGTTCAAGAGATGTGCAGCTTTTTCCAGTGCATAACCCCAGAAAGATCGCGGTAACTCAGCCTTACTCATCATGGACCGTACCATATCCAATAGGGTTTGGTTCCGTCTCTCCGATACACCGTTGTGTTGCGGAGTGTATGGAGGAGTGAGCTGAGAGAGAATTCCGTTCTCTTTTAAATAATTCAGAAACTCGGCACTTAAGTATTCTCCACCTCGATCCGATCTTAGAATCTTGATACTTTTGCCGGTCTGTTTCTCCACTTCACTCTTATATTCCTGGAACTTTTCAAAGGCCTCGGACTTATGTTTCATTAAGAAGACATAACCGTACCTTGAAAAATCATCCGTAAAAGTAATGAAGTAAGAGTAACCGCTTCGCGCATGTGTAGACATTGGACCGCACACGTCGCTGTGTACGAGTCCCAAGAGCTCGCTCGCTCTTTCTCCGTGTCCAATGAACGGAGTCTTTGTCATCTTTCCCATGAGACAAGATTCACAAGTGGCATAAGACTGATACTCGAACGGATCCAAGTATCCTTCTTTATGTAACTTAGTCAACCGTGTCTCATTGATGTGACCCAGTCTACAATGCCATAAGAAAGCCTGATTAATATCTGGAGACTTTCTTTTGTGTGTATTCTGGATATTGAAAACCTGTGGTTGGTTTAAAACGTATATACCGTTGTTTAATGTACCTGACCCAATCAAAACTTGATTAAGGTGAATGTTCACTACATTACTTACAAATGCAAATTCATAACCTTCTTTAGATAATAAAGATACAGAAATGATATTACAGGTTGCATTTGGTACATAATAACAACTACGCAAAACCAAAAAGTGTCCATCTGATAATCCCAGGTGATAGTCCCCCACGGCCTCAGCATCTATGCTAGCACCGTTCGCAACTCTGAGGGTCATGTCACCTGCCTTCAAAACTCTACGCTTTCTCAACGCCTGCAAAGAATTACAGATATGAGATCCTGATCCGGTATCCAATACCCAGGATGTAGAGTTTATTGATAGACAGTTTTCAATAACATACACACCTGAAGCTGAAGCTGCAACTCGCTTCAAATCCTGTGTTCTGGCTTTCCAAGCCTTGCAATCCTGTTTCCAGTGACCACTTTTGTCACAATAGAAACATTCTTCCTTCCCCACCAGCTTCCCCGCTACTTTTGTTGCTTTACCCTTTCCCTTCGTATCCACTTTACCGACACCGCCTCTTGGTTTGGCGGGGGCTTTCTTCTTCTTGCCCTTGGCTTTCGCCCTGGACCTAGAAGAGGAAGATCCTCCTACAAACAAAGTGGATGTCTCCCTACCCTTCTGTAGGGTGCCCTCGGCAGTCCTCAACATGTTCAGAAGTTCGGCAAGTTCAACCTCCTTTCCTTGCATGTTGAAGTTAAGAATGAACTTGGCGTAAGTGGAAGGAAGGGACTGGAGAATCAAATCGGTATAGAGTTCATTCTCCAACGTGGTCCCAAGGTCCGCGAGCTCCTCTATGTAGCCGATCATCTTAAGCACGTGGTCCGCTACCGATGATCCGACGGCCAACCTTGCCGAAAAAAGCTTCTTCGACACTTCGTATCTAGCGATACGAGACTGCTCTCCATACAGTTCTTTTGTATGGAGAAATATGGACTCTAGGTCCATATTCTCATGCCTCCTCTGATGTTCGTTGTCCATCGAGGCTAGTACGAGGCATCTGGCCCTCGCGCAATCTATCTCCCATGTCTTACGGATTTCTACATCCGCGACGCTGGAGGTGGGACCTGGGACAGGGGGAGCTTTGGTGGTAAGTATATACCCCAGCTTGTCATAAGTGATAGCCATCTTGACATTCCTGAGCCAATCTTTGTAGTTTGGCCCTGTCAATATATTTTTATCTAACAGTAACTTAAGTCCGGTCATGTTGAATGGTCGCTGCAATTAGGAGAGAGAAAAGAAACACTTTAGCATGATGCTCTTGCAAGTTTAGAGTGGTTTTTAGTTTGTCTAAACTGGATGGCTCCTACTGTTTCTCGAATCCCTTCTCAAACCATAAAGAAAAGGATTAGCCGGGATCATTCTCACCGTACAATACTTGCTTAACCGTTCAGCCAGGCCAGTGTCGGTACTTCGAGGGAGGTTTTCCAACGCTTTCGCGAAGTTCCTTAATTAAATAACCTCTTTTCCCTGGGGGCGTAGCCCCGCTAACACCTTTCTAGGCACCTACTAGGTTTATAGCATTGATCGTTTAGTGAGAAATTTCCCGAGGAGTAGCATATACTCACAGTAGGATCGGGATCCAAATATCATCGCGTGACGAAACTGAAGGAATCCTACCAGAATCACCACACTCCAAATGGTATGCAAATCTAGCAAGTTTCAGTACTTATGAAACTCCCGATGTGGATTTTTTTGCCCCATGCTCTTATGACCTTGACTAAGGCCAACAAATCATAAGTCACATGTCAAGTTCTACCCGTCGTTATCCAGGTTAATTTGAACCCACCCGTATCTACCCTTGACTGTGGCCAACAAGGCAATACGACTGTCCCAAACCAACGCATTCTATCTATGCAACATATGAATACCCACCAGCTACCAAACACCGTGCCTTGACTAAGGCCAACAAACACAGCTTGAATACCGTTGAATATTCATATGAAACGACGGAGGGCTACGGATGGTTTTGGCGAAACCGTGAACGTAGTGAACTTGATATAATCGATGGAACGAGATAGCTTTTAAAAGGAGTGGTTCAAGCTCCGCGTTTAAAAGTTTAGTTTTGAAAAGAACCGAGTGGTTTTCAAAGTGTTCCATTCGACTTTTACTTGGTTTATTTCTTGCATTAGTTCTTTTAATGCGTCCCATCATTTAATCCGACCATTGCAGAAAACAACCAAAATATGACGTACGCTTATGCCATTCGCATTCGCCACGGGGCCCCGTCATCACCCGTTAGGTTACTTAACTAACGACAGAGCGGGGGCTGGGCTAGCGCGGCTGTAAAACATAAGCAACGCCTAAATAGTTATTAAATATAAATATATAGCAATGATAGACATTACAGATCACAGATGAATACATTGGATATACTAGGAATCCGCAATGCGTTCGAGCCTGCAACGTAAAGCGGATTACACGGTCGCGGTGAATAGCCAATACCCCACCCAAGACCCCTACGGGTGCGGCAAACTACCCGCCAAGCACCCGAAGCGAAGCAACATCCCTCACCACCATGAGTAGGCCACTCGGCGCTTCGAGATACCCGGTAGTTTGTGCACACCCTCCATGGGTCTATCCTAGGAGCAAAAACAGTAAAAAGAATTATACAATGACGGCTACAACCCCGACCCGGTTGTGCGGCCATACAAATAATAATATTACATCAATTTACATGTTACAAATGAATGAAAGAAAAATAACGCTCATCTCACATCCACCCCGGCTATTCACCCGCGACAATCCAATCCATTCATATCCACAAACCAATAACAATCACAGAGATGTATAACCCCGACTAATCGACTTATAGCGATTAGCCGACGTTCAATACATACAAGCATCACAGATATAACCGATATAGTTAAAGTGTAGTGAAGTTCCGGAAAAATACGGATTTATAGGCCCCCAAAAGTAAATTTTAGTTCTGGAAAAACTGGGCACATATAACATATCCTAAAAATCCCAAAACCAACACAGAAACACTCTGCACCAAAATCGAAGCAGAGAGGGGACCAGACGGCCGCGCTTCCGCGGCAAGAGCTTCCTCTTGCCGCGGATCCGCGCTCCTCAGATCGCCTCTCTGGTTCGTATTTGGTGGTTTTCTATACAAAAGCCTGAGATAATTTTTGGTGTATAACAAATATCATTTTGACCAGAAAAAAAATTAACAGAAACTAGGGTTTTGCAAAGTTTGGTTTTTGGATTTTCCGGTTTCGAAACTTCGTTACACTTCACTACCTAGCTAGTTTAAGTTTAGTTAGGCTCTGATACCACTGTAAGTCCACGTTGCCCACCCCGGTGCTTACGGGGAGGCGGAAAACATAATAAAAAACGGATTTTTATTGACTTAGGCAACATGGACCTTGCTTGTGAGGATCTTTGCTAAACAAAAACTAGCTAAAGCAAACTAACAACTAGCTAAGTTGTAGAAAGGTTATACCTTGAGCTCAAATTCCTTCTCTCTTTGCTCCTTGGAATGGTAGAAAGAGGTCACCTTGCTTGTCTTCTCCCGTCAAAGAAGGATCCACCCGAAAGCCTCGACCTTTAGCTTCAACTCCAAGCTAGGAGTAACTAGAGTGCAAGAAATGCTAAGACTTGAACCCTAGAAGAGAGTAGAGAAGATCAAGTGAAGGTTTTTCTCAAGCTTTTTGTTTCTCAACACATGAGAGGGAGAGAGCTTGAGGGAGAGGATGAGCAAGAGAGAGAAATGATATGAGAGAATGAACTATTAGTGAGCCATTCTCACTAATATGTGTGTAATATATTAATTAATTAATTAGCTAGAAAATTGTCATGGTTTAATCAAGATATGACCATTATCATTTCAATATTAATGCAAATTGCAAGGATCAAAGAGCATCTTCCAAATGAAATGATCATGGTCAAATTGTCAACTAGGTCAACAAGTTAATGAAGTCAAAAGGTCAACAACAACAACCATGCACAATTATTAAGCTAATTATCAATTAACTATAATACACACAAAAGCAATAGGGTTAATAAAATGACAATAGTCAATAACCCTAAACAAGGTCCTCTCCCTCAATCTCAAGCAACTGTGCATACGCACCCGCATTCGTGATCCGAGGAACACGAACACAATGAGAAAAACCAATCTCAAACCATACACTAGGATCCGGCTTAAACCAAAGCCCGCTAGTATAAACTGTCCGGACAGCAAACGTGCACAAGTGCGCGAATGTGAACGAACCATGTCGCAAAACCATGCGACCTCTACTCATTTTGCCTAAAGGCGAATAGCTCTCTGTGTGGGACTCTAAAGACTCGACACTACGCTGGCAGTGGGTTTAACCACAGACCGCAAGCGGCACTAGCTGTACGTAACGGTCCCCAGGTAGATGTCGATAAGAAGACAGACGAGGTGAACCCCATCTGCACTCCTACTGAGCCTGTATGTGACAGTCTCCGTACAGTCCGGTCTGTTCGTCTGATACATCGCATGGCGGGCCTAGGGGGGCGGTGAACGTCAGTCCCCTAATAGCGGTACAAGTCGTGTCGGAGTGTAGCCCAGAACACCCTGAGATAACACTGGAAGCCTACCAGTATATCTCGCTTGCCTTGGCCAGGGACTACTCGTGTAATGGCTCTCCTGGACACAGCGCGATGTCAACCCCCAATACCGGGAGAGACGAATCCTGTCTAACCGTCACTGCCTCCAAGTGCTTCGGGACTGCACCCAAAAACTACCTGTTTGCACGACTCCTTTGAGCCGTGGTAGGGTAGTAATCAAAGTGCAGTGGGAACACTCTCGAGGCGAAGTGACAGTGTCAAGTCAGCGGACTAAGCTGTACTCATGTCACCTGGGAACTGATAACTGACGATAAGTATATTACCAACCAACAGTTCCCGACGAGTCCTGTCCAGTGTACTCGTAACCTAACGAGCACCAGCGTACTATCCCAAGTACGACGTACTAACGGCTGTGGGACAGACCGTCTCCCACACTGGGATGAGAAGTGCATACGCTAGTCTACTCCGGAGTATCGATGCCCTGTCTCGATAGTCCAACGACCAGGGACCTGTATAAGGATGTGCTTATAGATTACCCAGCTCCCACGAGTGCGAGCGCCATCACAACGCTGGTAATCAAGCAAAGATCCTAAGGGCTCTACTAATATGTATACCAGCAATATGCTAAAAGAAACACATGCACATATTAAAGCAGAGACAAACCAAGTAGCATATTACCATTTCGAGCAAGATTGTATATACAACTGTGAATATCCCAAGCTTCCATTAAGTAATATACAAACTAGTATGATACAGTAATGGCCTCTAGGGCATATACACTAACACCCACGACTAGGGACCTTTTAAGGATGTGCTTATAGACTACCAACTCCCACGTATATGATCGCCATCATACTGCTGGTCGTCAAGCAAGAATCCTAGGGGCTCTATCAACGTGTAATAGCGACCTGTCAGGTCACCTAAAGCAGTACACGATGATAAAGATAAACCAGATAGCATACTATCATCTTGAGTAAGACTGTCCTACCGGGATAGGTCCTCCCTCAATCTTTGCAATCACGTGCCTGTGATCCAATAATTGACTCTGAGGGCACTATCTCCAACACAAGGTGGCAGGACATGTTTCCTAAACACGGGTATTCTGATTCGTGGATTGGGTACAATACCCAACTACAAAAAGAATCAACCCGACAAACCTATAGCTCTGATACCAAAAGAACCATGTCACCCCCGCTTCCCAGAGTACGCTAAATTAGGCAAGTGACATAGCCAACCATGCTACCTGTGGGTAGGAAGTATCCATCGACAGTCATATTATGGTTGTAGAGATATCAAGAACAAAATAAAACTATCTAAAACATGTCCATAAGCCAAGATAACATGAGTCAAGAATAATAAAAGTGCGGAAGCAAAAGATCCAATACAAAATAACTGGAATGTATGTCCCATAATGCGGTCTCACATCAGGAAATAAATGCAGGAAATAAAGAACTAACTACTACCGACACCTCACAGCTCAGCCTGCTGGCTGAAGTACTCCTGCTCGGACTGCAGCAAAGGTACGGAATCTGGGCCATGCAAAACCCAGACGTCAGCGCATCATGTCATCAAGTAATAAAATACAAACAGGGTAACAAGCAATGCAAATATAAACATGAATGAAAAGCAGGTGTAACGGTAATATAAATCAGGGCAGTGAAGGGTAGTGTGCAGTGAGTAAACTAAACTATTCTATTGTGTTTTATACTCTAAAGTCTTTGAAATCAATTTGATGAATCATCGATGTAACTCAATAGTATCCCGTGCATGCCTGGGACCACGGTCTACAGACTGTCGGGCTGAAACCGAGACGTGCCGCTAGGCACTAACAAGAAAAGAGTACAGACCAACGATGTCAGCAGCATCGTCACGAGGCGGGCCTAGCCTCTAAAACTGATCTGTATAAGCGAGCAACTGTTGCGTTACAGGTCAGGATTTCATCATTGATTTCCCCATGCCCCCAAGTTATATGTGTCAAGTCAGGTATTCCGTAATCATGAACTAATGCCAACACAGGATCAGGTAAGAGCAGGTTTGTCTGGATAAACAAAAGGAACGATCCGTGAGGACTACATGTCAGGTTTGTTGGCATTAGACACAAGATCAGGTAACGGGTCAATCCATGGTACCACATGTCAAGTCAAGTAGCATACGGTACCATGTCGGGTCAAGTAAAATGTGTGTAGCAAGTCATGTCAGGGTGTAAAAGATAGCACGTGGGTGCTTATAAACAGCTAGCATAATCATGGCTATAACTCAACAAGCATGGTACTATCAGAGTAATAAACGGGCACAGTAACATGATAGCAATAGGTGCAGATTAGACTACTCAGTTGCACAGTTATCAATTTGGCTTAAGGAATGCTTTTAACGTTTGAGGGATGCAGTATAACACATGTGGATGATGAATTCATATTAATATGTATTAACCAATCTAGAGATGCAATTGAATGTGAATAAAGCTAAAGGTATGCAATCGGTCGTCCGATAGGGCAAAACTACAAAAAGGTAATATAACTAATAAACAATTGTGAGTATGTGATTTAACATTTAAATGTGATTATGTATGCTTAGTAAACTAAATGCAACGGTTACCTTTCAAGTTCTAGATCTGGAATGACATAAATAGATGCAACGGAACATTGAAATGTTATAAAACGATGCATGGGGTGCTAAATACAAACTACAGGTATGTTATATATATAGAATGGGTATAGAATGATTCAAATAGCATGTAGCAAGATTAACTTGCCTTGACGTGTCGCGATACGGAAAACGGAACGTTACGCGTCGGCGGGGAAAAGTCGCGACGCGCGCACGGTACACGGAAAGCGTCCGAACGACGAACAGTGCAAACACACGGGTCAGGAGTCCACGCTGGGGCGTCGGGAAACGTCGTCGGTATCGCAGGATTCCGGTGATTAGACAAAATAGTGAACATCGATATTTCAAGACTACATGAATGAGAAAAGACAAAAAGAGAAAGAGATTGAAAAGAAAGAGGCTTACAATGTTCTGGAGAGGGATCGTGAGGGTCGACGGCGTCGTCGGAGCTCCGACGAGGTACCTGCAGCGACCACCGGCAGTCAAGAACAGATCTGAAAGAAGAAAAGAAAAGAAAGAAGGAAAAGGAAGGAGAAGAAGAGGAAGAAGAAGAAGAAGAAGGGAAGCCATGCTCACCGAGGGGATGCACGAGGCCAGGGACGCGGATCAAGATCACCGGCGGCAATCCCACGGTGTGTAGCAGGGTGCAGGGGGTGTGCGCGGTTGCTCGTGCAGGGTGCTCGGGGAGAGGAGGAAGGAGGAAGAAGAGGAGGCGGAGGTGACGAGGGCGAGGAGGCGACGAGGTCTGCGACGATGGCGTCGGCACAGAGGCAACGGCGAGGGGAGACAAGGCGGCTAGGGTTTCAGATATGGGTTCTGTTTGTTTTGAGAAGGGGGAAGGAAATTTAAAAAAGAAGAGAGAGAGAGAAGACACGGGGGGAGAGAGAGAGAGAAGACGCGGGGAGAAAGAGAGAGAGAAAGAGATCGAGAGGAGAGAGAAGAGGAGAGAGAGGGATCGAGAGGAGAGAGAAAATGAGAGGAGAAAGAAAGTTGTCGTGATGCGAGGAGAGAGGAAGAGGGAAGAGAGAGAAAGAGAAGGAGAAAGGAGAGAGGGAGAGCGAGACGGTGGGGCTCGGGGTTTAAAGGAACGTTTTGATTAGCTCGTGGCGATTAAAGGAGAAAGGAGAAAAGATTTAGTAGAAGGAAAGAAATGTGTGGGGCCCAGCAGCGCAGAGAGGAAAAATTTGATTGGTTGGGGAGATTTGTTTTGAAAGAAAGTTGTGAAAAATATTTGCTGGAATAATTCGTTGCTAAAAAAATATTGTTTAACTGATTTAATAAATTTAAAAAGGATTTGGCGGAATACAAAAATATTTCAGAATCGCGCCCGGGTCGGGTCCAAAAATTTGAATTTGAAATATGAAAAATAATGGCAGGTTCCAAAAATCAAAATGAAGGATTTAGTAATGAAAAAGCATACCCCCAAGAACGGACGCACGTACGTGCATTCCGTTTCACTGAACGGGACAAGAACACGATGCAAGGACGCTACCACAGGGTTAAGGGTATCGAGCAGGCCAAGACAAGTATATTTTAAATTATTTTAAATGGATTAAACTGTTATATGCAGAATATGACATGTCGGTGTAAACTATAACTTGTAACTGTCAAAGCAGCATAAATGAAATAAATACCACACACCACACATACGATAACAGAAATTTGTAAAACTGGACTCGGTTGTTACCGGCATGGAATCAAAATCAATATCTCAAATAACATCAAATTGAATTCCTGTGCAACTGTGGTGCACAAAATACGTATCAATGCACTGCAAGCATATGTGAACTATACCGAGTGCAAAACCAAATCGAGTGCGTACCATATGCACAAAATCAACCCAACTGTATGAAATCCATGAAATCATAAACATGTGCAGCCAAGGCACAAAAACGATATCATGTGCAATAAATGTGCACAAATCATAAATCAACACAGCGGTGTATAAAGAATATCTTAAGTGCAATAACTATGCACAAAATATAAATACCAAGTAGGTGCAACCATGGTGCACGAAAACAAATACCATAAACTCAGTCATCAAAACTCAATCATGCGAATAGATCGCCCAAAATACCGAAATCAAGTATGGCGGAATAGTCCCGCTCAAGCACATCCTCTAAAGATCTCTGGCCAACTGTCATGGTCACTCATAACATGTATCGTCGACGATAACGAACTCTGTCCTGCTGGGTGTGCGTAAAATGACCACTCCTGGGTCCAAGTCTTCTCGTATAGTATTACAGAAAGGTACTGTCGAGGTCTCTCCCAATCTCGTTTCTGCCGAACTGCCCGGAGATTATCACCCTTTACTAAATCTGTTTCTTGTTCGGGAACGGCGGCATACTCATCGCGACTCCTTCTGGAAGATATATCGATTTGTAACGCCTCAGTATGCGTGTCACATCTCTAATGTGGGCGGAGTGGAACGTCATCTTATCAAGATCTCGTACGAACCTTTTACTCCCTTTTTCTCTAATGTCGACTGCTTCGGACTCGTCTCATCGTGGCTGCATGTACTGTGCTCCAACGGTAATACTCATATCTGGAGTCTCCCAAGCGATGCAACCCATCACATGATATCCGAATGAAGTCGAACCATCCGATCGACTCGTCAAAACCTCATAATCCCCCAAGAGATCAACATCTTGAGTACAGTTTAAAAATATCGAGTACATGCCACAGCACCTATGGACCAATCGTAGAAGGGAAAACCCAAGCCTCATTAATGGCACCGCGGAACTGCCACAAACCAGAAGGTTCAAAGGTTTTCACATGGTCATTATGTCGAGTTAGGTTTTCATTCTTCTAGAGGGCCCGTAGAGTTACTTGCATGTTTTCTTCAAATACATTATACTTGGAAAAATGGGTTTCTGAAATTCGATCGTCTCTATCGACTCCCAACGTATCCGTGTGAAGTCCTCTCAAGCTGGAATCAATCAATCTGATGACCTCGCATCGGGGTAAGCGAACGAACCACACGTCCTAGTCACTCATCCTTGGGTGACTAGCGACCATCTATCAAATCTCTGAGTACAACTCGTACTGCAATAGCTCCAACATCTGGGGCGATATCTCGTCGTTCCCAACAACAACTGGCTCATTCGTCTGCACGCTGAAAAGTGCCTCAATCATCATAAATAAGCGATACATCAATGGTCATCACATTCTGGCGGGCCTCTATCAGTGGCTCAATCCTCTGGTGCTGATCTGCACGTCCGAGAAATCTCGTAAAAGCGATCCATCAACGCTCATAGCGCGAAAACATAATAAAATGATGCCTCTATATGCAATCGTATGTCCCTGAAATCACACCCTGGTCAGTCCTCGTCCATGACGAGCTCGTGCTAACCGCAACTCTAGCCGTAGCTCCCTCTGCCCATATAATCGTGGCAGCAAAACCAAAAACCGATATCGATGAGGATAGATCATGAATGAATATAATGTTGTGCAAGGAAATGTACATCCTAAGGCTTTTTAAGCGGAGTAGCATATCGTAAGTATGCCGTGGAACATACACACGGTACGTCACTCTCCTTAAGTCGCCTACTCCATCAACCAAGGTCAACCTATGCGACGAAAGTTCGGGTCTAATACCCCCTCGACTAAGTCTAATATCCGTAAGGTCAAGCCTAGATTCCGTATATATACAAACACCCTAGGCTCCGCATAGTCAAACCTAGACTCGAACTAAGGTTAACCTAGCGCTCTGATACCAACTTTGTCACGACCCGAAATAGCACATGATTGGCCCTTGAATCATATGAAGTCTTTAGGACCCCATCTAATTCAAGTAAGCCAAAAGCCCAGAAATCTAAAACCATTTTGAAGAAATGTTTTAATAAAATAAGCCGAAAATGCATTTTTAAAATCACACGTCTTTTCTGCAAATTTCGGCAGAGTTTCCTTTGTAAATACTGGCCCCGAACGGGGTACAACATGATAAATATATACATCAATGATAAAAGGCATCCCCAAGCGGGAGCTAGCACTTCGTCAAACGACGGGCACAACCACGCAAGCAATATAATATACAACGCCGAAGGGCGAGGATCAAAACTCAAAATGAAACTCAAAGCAGCATGAAATCCATAATAATACAACGCGCGACTCTAAGGTCGAAATAATATACAACGGGTCTCTAAGTCTGAATAAATATACAAGTTTGGTTGATAGAGTTTCTAGATACAACTGAATATAAATATATACAATAGCTGTCACGATACAAATGAACCCACCTACCAAAGCAATCACCCGGAAAGAGAGCAGTGTGCCAGCAAAGCCGTAATGTAACCCGTACGGCAAAACCTGCAAGAAACTGTGTCACAACAGGGGTGAGTTTCCTACTCGTGAGTAGAAAACATCACCGAGCAAAAATCGTATGTATGACACAATCCTAGGTCAATACGATCAATAATATATATATAACCTCAAAATGATAAGTCTGAAGCATGAAAAGGTGGCAAGGGTAAAGATCTATACAGAAGTGTAATCCCGGGTGCTCGTATCAGTGCCTCAGGTAGCAATGTATCATATGTATGAGGTATGAATGTAATGTAATGAAATGAGTGAGACAACTGTTTTATTCAATGGGATTTCTGTAAGTATATAAATCGAGTATCATCAATTAAATCAACAGAGAAATCTGTGTCAAGCATCGATACAAACATAAATCCCAATATCTCAATATCTCAGGCTCCGGCTACCCGTACTGGCCTGTATCAATGAATCTCAATATCTCAGTGTCTCAAATCTCAATATCTCAAATCTCAATATCTCAAAATCTGAGGCATCCGTATCATCTACGGAATCGGCCCGCGGGCTTCGGCAGAACGGATCAGCCTATATCCATCTCGTGACTCCGGTCGGTTTCCTCCGGATAACCGACGAGTCCAAAAATATCACCGGTAGGTAGTGCCCCCTTCTAGGCTCATCCTCCTCCATGAAATCACTCTCACCTCGGGGTACCTCACCGGGTCCACCATGTACCCGCAAACGGTTCATACGACTCCTCGAATTGGGTCTCGAAATCCATCTCATAACCGAGAAAACATCATGGTGGACGACTCATACATCACGAGAAAACCGCACTTTTCATTTTTAAAAAGAGAGAGAGAGAGAAGTTTTTATATATATATATACTTGCGGTTTTCTCCCAAATCCAGGAAATCTCATGAAATACGAAATCCAATCATCAATAGCAAGTAAACAGTGAATATCGGCATAAAACTCCATAATATTGCATAATAGTGAATAATAATATGCATGAAGTAGCAAGTAATAACTGAAATATCTAAACTAGCCCATAAAGACAAGTACGCTAATACCATGTCGAACTATCAGCTAACAAGCTATGTCAATGAGTAATATTCTCTAAAGTGTACGTGACATGGCAATTACCGATGATGATGTGTGTGAGCCGACAAGTAAGTGTATGTGGAACATACGCATCATCGGTAATGGTGCTGGTGTCCTTACAGCGTGATTTCAATAATAGCATATGAAAACACAATATAAGCACGCGATGCGATGCGAGCAGCAAGAATATGCGGGAGCTGAATATCAAACACAATGATAACGAATCTGCAAACATATAAATATGAATCGTATAGTTTGCCATCTGGAAAAATTAGGAATCGTGTGTTTAGAAAATAAGGATTACGGTGTTTTTAAGAAAATGTACGTCCTTTGAAATATCTGTAGATTCCCTTGGCCTGTCTTTAAAAATACTCATGATTCGTTAGTTTTGAAATAGGTATGACTCCAGTCTAATCTATCATTTACAAGTAAATTGCCGGACTAAGCTAAAAGGCTGATCGAAAGGTAAGGAAACCGCATAACATCTGAGTCGATATATATATATATATATATATATATATATATATATATATATATATATATATTAATATAACAGTCGGTGATCCCAACTCAATAGTATCCCATACGATACCCCAATATAATATGACATACTCGAGTCAAGAGTGTGGATATATCATCAATATATAGCTCGTACGGTAAATCCATCGTACGGCCTCCCAAATCTGGGTACGGGTCAAATGTCACATCTATCACATTATTCATCTTGTATCCTCTTTATCAAACATCATGATCCGGGGTACTGATCTACGTCTAGTACAATACTGATACCATCTATGTATATGCATGCGTGTGTATGAAAACACCACGTCGAAAGGACCCGCTAAAACATCATGTCGTATCTCAAATACGAACCATGTCACATCACCGATCTCACAGCCTCACGCCCAATCTCATCGACTCATCTCAAATCCTAAGTACTATCCTCATCATCCTTTTATATGTATACGTATATATATATATATATATATATATATATATATATATATATATTGTTAGTTGTATGTATGTCCTAGAGGCCAGTATTGTACAGATGATGTATATTATATTGGATGCTTGGACATATATAGAGATGACTTTCTTGCTCGACATGATAGTATGCTATCTGGTTGCTCTTTATCTTAACATGTACACTAGTCTCTTTATACTGTCTTATAGTTACATGTTGGTAAAGCCCTTAGGATGTGTACTTGACTACCTGGACTATGATGCAGATCATACTAGTGGGGACATGGTAGTCTATAAGTACATCCTTCAAGGTCCCTAGTCGTGGGTGTATCGAGACGGAGCATCGATACACCAGAGTAGACTAGCGTATGCACTTCTCGACCCATGTGATGGGCGATGGATGATCCCATATCCATTGGTGTTTGACATCAGAGATGCTATACGGGTGCTCAGAAGAGACTGGGTACACTGGACGGACTCGCCGAGAACTCCCGGATGGTATTATACCTCACGTCAGATGGCAGTTCTCAGGTGACACTTGTACAGGTTAGTCTGTAGACCCGAGATCGTCATAGAGTCTTGTGTGATTCCCACTGTGCTTTGATCTCCACCTTACCACGTCCATTAGGGCGTGCAAAACGGTGGTCTTTGGGTACAGTCCCGAGTCACATGGAGGCAATGAGCGATAGGAGGGGTTTCGTCTCTCCCGGTATTGGGGGTTGATGTTGCGCTGTGCTCGATTGGCCGTAACAGGGAAGTCCCTGGCCAGGGCTGATCAGAGATTTGCTGGTAAGTGTTACCAGTAGTTTCTCGACCCGTTATGAACCTCGCATCGGCACGACTTATCGGTTATTGGGGTCTGACGTTTACCACCCCTAGACTTGATATGCGACGTATCAGACGAACAGACCGGACTGTACGGTAAGTGTTACTGGTCGGATTCGCAGGAGTGTGAGCGGGCTAGCTCATCGATCTTCTGGTCGCTCAATACCCGGGTGGCCGTTACGTTTAGCAGACCGCTTGCGGCTTGTGGGTGCTTGATATGATCATCATCTGCTACCGGCGTATTGACGAGTCTTTAGAGTCCTACACAGAGGTTTCCTAGCTCAAGCGAAACGAAATAGGAGTGCATATGAGATATGTGCGGGACCGAGAATAATGCGTGTATGTGATACCGTATTTGATTCTCGCGATTAATGTTTCGATTGGTTGTATGAGATATGACCTAGTTATCGAATCATTGATTCGATAAATCGATGCATTGAATACTAGTCGGTTATGTGCGACATGACCGGATCATTGAATCAAGTGTTGATTTAATGATTTAATGTATAATTATATATTTGATATATTGCTTTGCATTAACTAGTATTGGTTCACTTTAAACGGATTTTTCTCACTTGATGTGCACATTGTATATGTGATATGTTTTGTGTACACTTGTATGTATCATGTTGATGATGCATGTTGACTTGACTTTGTGTAAAAGAATTGAACCATGGTTATGAGAGTGGTTAGGGTTTATGTTTTATTCACTTATTATTTAATCCATTCATTATTTATTAATTGGTTTTATGAAAATAAAATGGTTTCATTTATCATGAAGAATGGTGAAGCTTCATGAAGCTTTTTCTAATGATGCTATTTTGTCTTCATACTTAAACCTAACCACTCCCACTAACCATGGTCTATTCTCTACACTTGACCATGGTTAGAAGATGATAAGAATTGATTTATTATTCATTTTACACACAACTTAAAATAACAATTCTATCATCTTCTTCTTCTTCTTCAAGTGAGAAACCTAGATGCCATTAATGGCAACTTGAGATCTAGTGAGAGAAATCCAAATCTAAAGTGAACCCACCTCCTATTTCTTCATCCTCTACCTCTTGCCAAGTGGTTTTGGGTGTTTTCTTCACAAGTTTCACTACTTGGTGAAGTCGAAGCTTGGACTAGTGCAACCTCGACGTAGATCGTCTTTGACACAAAGCCGACGACCTAGCTCGCCCGTTTTCCCGATGAAGCCGACGGAGGAGTCTAGGATTCATGATGTACAGCGAGAAGACTTCGTTGTGGAGCCGTGGAGGTGGATATCCGGATCTACAAAGGTTGTAATTTCCGTATCCTAGTAGTTAAGTGTTAACTAGTTTATCTTTTCGCCTAGATTTCTAGTCTAAGATCCGTAGTCTAGGGTTTCTCGGCACCATTTTTTTTAAATTGGCATGTTCGATGCCTTGTGAGACCACTATAGGGTGCCTAGGAACCTTTCACTGGTATCAGAGCCTAGCTAGAGTCTTAGGCGAAGTCCAGACGGAATTTGAAACCCGAACGAACCCGAAACCCACACCCGAGAATGCTCTCTGGACGTTTTTGAAATATCTGGATTTTTGTGAATTAAAAATTGCTAAAAAATTCAGCATAGAAAAATAAGAATTACGGTGCAAAATGTTTCTGGTGAACAGTAATTAGTGCGGCGGAACCGCGGCAGAAGCCTAGCTTCTGCGGCGGTTCCGCGGCGCTCTGGTGACGTCAGCCCTATATTTCTGCACAGTAATTCCTGATAAATTCTTCTGAGTTTTCTGGGAATTTTTAAAATTTATTCAAGAGTTGAATTTTCTGGGGTGTATTGGGAGGTCGTCGGTTCGATCGGATTATCAAGTTTCGTCTATGTGGCTTTCCGGATATTTTACAATATGTTAAAAAGTTCGACCGGATATAAATACTCAATTTTTCCCCTGTCGGGAAATTTCCAAGTGTTGGATTTTTCCGTAGTTTAACGAAGTTCTAAGTAGTGCAAGTAACGCAATGGACCCTCTAGAAGACAACAAACCTTAACTCGATTATGTGACCGTCTTGAACTTCCCTTTGAACCTTCGGGTTTGGGGCAGTACGGCGTGCCACATGTGAGGCGTTGGCTTGACCCTTCTACGGCTGGACCGTTGGTACTGAGGCACGAACTGAATGTTGCTAGACTCATTTCATGTGTTCGACTGTATCGGGAAAACTTGGGTATTCGACTGTTCGATCGGAAAGTTTAACATTTTCTGTTTATCTGGAATGTGATACAATAATTGGAATTCACAAACAGTTATGAGATAACTGAATGAATGTTATAAATTTAGCAGTTTATTCCCATATGATATTGAAAAGAGTTTTCGATAATGAGACTAAAATGCGGGATTTATATCTGTTAGGCATGTGATGTCTAAGTATTTCATTTGATTAGGCATATGATGTCTAAAGAAGTTGCGGATTCCAATTGTTGTAGTTTTACACTTTCTTTTCTGTGACCGTAAGTGTAGTATGATCATATCGCCGGTTTCGTTGCTATACGTCAACGACAATTGGGGTATGCATACTTACTTATGTTGATGACATGTGATGTTATGTGTTGCTGGATATGTTATATTGGATCGTCGTGTTAGAATAGCCGGGGGTTTTTATGTGAGATGGGTGTTTTTCATTTTCATTCATGTAAAAACTTGTATGTAATATTCTTTTATTTGGGGCACTTCCAGGTAGCGGAAGTTGTCATCCTTTGTATATTATTTACTTTTCCGCATTAGGATAGACCCAAGGAGGGGAGCACAAGTAACCGGGTTCTGGGGTCCAGTGGGAGACCAACTCGAGGAGTCGAGTCCGGGTCTCCTAACCCTAGAATTGGCAGGGTTGCTTGCCGCTCTCGTAGGGGTCTAGGGGTGTGGGATTGGCTATTCATCACGACCGTGGAATCCGTGTTTTATACTGGCTCGTATTGAAAACACGGACGTCCTAGTATATCCAATATTTCATATGTTTATTCTGCTGCGATATCTGTGATGTGATTCTGTGATGGATATAGTATATAGTATATATGATATATTATATAGACGTTACTTATGTTTTACACCCGCGCTAGCCCTGCCCTGCTCTGTCGTTAGTTACCTAACCTAACGGTGCACGAGGGGACATCGAGGCGAATGCGGATGGCATAAGTGTACGTCATATCTATCTGTGATGTTTAGGTATTTAAATGATGGGAATTCATTATTGTGATTAATGAAAGATAAGAAACCTAAGATGTTGTGGAATCGAATTTTAAAATAAAACAGGTAGCTACAGTTCTTGCTTTGCACAGCGGTATATATGATATACCCTGCACCTTATTCGATGAGGAAAGGACCGAGATCCCTTCACCGGGAGTGACTCCTTTAGCAATAACTGGCTGATGCTACACACTCGGTTTGCTTTTGACTGCTTTTGGTTTTTTGCTTTGCACAGTGATATATATGATATATCCCGCACCTCATTCGACGAGGAAAGGACCGAGATCCCTTCACCGGGAGTGACTCTTTTAGCAAAACTGGAAAAGCCTCAAAATCACTCCATTTCAAAACTTCATTTGATTCTACAACGATATCAAGTTCAATACGCTCATGGTTTTATGAAAACCTGCGTAGCCCTCCGTCATTTCAGATAAGTACTACTTAGTATTCGTGCTACGGTAGTTTGGCATTCATCAAGGCATAGTGTACGGTAGCTAACTAGTATTTATCTGCTTATGCATATGATGCAGATTGGATTAGGGTATTCGTACGGCGTTGTTTGGCATTCGTCAAGGGTCGTGCGGGTGGGTTTAATTCAATCAAGAAATGTACGGGTTGAACTTGACTAGTGGACTATGGGTTGTTTGGCATTCGTCAAGGTCATAGAATGCTAGGGGTAAAATATTTATCGGGAATTTCAAGTGTTGAAATTTGCAATGAGATTGCATACCTTCTATGAGATAGTTGGATCCCGATACCCACTGCGAGTAAGAGTTACTCCTGGGAGAGTTTTACACATTGCAATTAGCTGATCAAGTAGGTGTCTAGAAAGGTGTTAACGAGGTTACGCCTCTGGGAAAACGAGGTTTACATTAATTAGGTTCGTGCGAAAGCACGGGGGACCTCCCTCAAAGTACCGACACTGGCCTGGCCGAAAGATTAGCGAACTTGTAGTGTGTAATTAATCCCGGCTAGTCTTTCCTTTTAGGGTTTGGAGGAAGATTTGATAAAAAGCAGTGGGAGCCATCCTGATTAGATAAGATAATAACCAATCTGATCTTGCACGAGCATACGCTAAAGTGTTTTCTTCTCTCTCTCTCCAGGTAGCGACCAGTTCATGGCTTAATCAAGATAATAATATGGATGTATTGACCGAACCCGCATGTTATACTGTGCAGGGGAACGTTGGACCCGTTCTATCTTATAAGTGTTATAAGAATGAACAGGAAACAGGAGAATATCTGGATTCTCACACCGCCCAAACGGAGAACATGCATGTTGATGCATCATCTTCGGGTGTGTTTGTCATTGAGAACTGTTTCTCAGTTCACCCTACGTCCTGGGTATTAGATACCGGATCAGGATCCCACATATGTAAGATGTTACATGGGCTGTGAAAAGGTAGAGAAATGGGAAAAGGTGATCATTCCGTTCAAGTAGGGAACGGTGAAAATGTTGCAGCCAAAGCAGTTGGCGAATATCACCTTGTATTACCAAGTGGTGATACAATAATTCTGAATGAGTGCTACTATATACCAAACAAGATGTGCAACATTATATCTGTTTCTTTATTGAGTAAAGAAGGATATAATTTTGTAGTAAATGAAAATGTTATGAACATATTCCTAGATCAAAAGTTGATTGCATCAGGCTCGCTACATAATGGCATATTCATTCTAAATCAAAATACAGTCCTCAATATACAAAACACACACAAGAGAAAGAGTTCAGAAATGAACAAATCCTTCTTGTGGCATTGTAGACTTGGTCATATCAATGCGACACGACTGGCTAAGTTACATAAGGATGGTTATTTGAATCCGTTCGAATTATCATCTTATGATACTTGCCATTCATGTCTCAAAGGAAAAATGACCAAAGCTCCGTTTAGTGGACACGGAGAAAGAGTTACTGAACTCTTAGGACTGGTACATACTGATGTATGCGGTCCCATGTCTACCCTTGCCAGAAACGGTTCTTCCTACTTCATTACATTCACTGACGATCTCTCTAGATACGGGCATGTGTTCCTATTGAAACACAAGTCTGAAGCTTTTGAGAAATTCAGAGAATATAAGCACGAAGTAGAGAACCAAACGGGCAAAGTATTAAGATCCTTCGATCTGATCGAGGAGGAGAATACTTGAGCAATGAGTTCCAAGATTATCTAAAAGAGAATGGGATTCTCTCTAAACTTACTCCACCTTATACACCACAGCACAACGGTGTATCGGAACGAAGGAATCGCACCCTATTAGATATGGTGCGTTCAATGATGAGTACAGCTGAGTTACCTATTTCCTTCTAGGGGTATGCGCTTGAAACAGCCATACACCTATTGAATATGGTTCCTACCAAATCAGTGCCTACCACTCCATATGAGATATGGAAAGGGAAGAGACCATCTCTTAAGTATGTTAAGATATGGGGTTGTCCAGCCTATGTCAAAAGACAAAATCCGAACAAACTCGAGGCAAGATCTGTCTTATGTAAGTTTGTAGGATATCCCAAAAATTCACAGGGGTATATCTTCTACCATCCCGAGGAACAAAAAGTGTTTGTTTCTCGGTATGCCACTTTCTTAGAAAAAGGTTTTCTTATGAAACAGATAGGTGGCATTGAGGTAGAACTGGAAGAGGTTCCAGCGACACAAACTATAATAGAGGACTTGGTAGAACCAGAGGATTCAGTAGTACCCGACGAACCTCAGCCTCTCCGCCGATCTAGTAGGGTTTCTCGTCCACCAGAGAGATACTACGGTTTTCTCATTGATGGTGGAAGCGAGGATTGCATCATGGAGGATGATGACCCAACTAGCTTCGAGCAGGCCATCACGAGTGGGGACTCAGTGAAATGGCTGGATGCTATGCGGTCCGAGATGGATTCCATGTACACCAACAAAGTATGGACTTCGAATGTTGCTCCTGAAGGGGTAAAACCCATTGGGAGCAAGTGGATCTTCAAGAAGAAACTTGCTGTAGATGGGAAAGTGGAGACTTTCAAAGCTAGACTTGTAGCAAAGGGTTTTCGTCAAAGACCAGGTGTGGACTATGACGAGACCTTTTCTCCAGTGGCTATGCTTAAATCCATCCGGATCATGCTTGCCATCGCTGCTTATCATGATTACGAAATCTGGGAAATGGATGTTAAGACCGCCTTTCTAAATGGTGATTTAGAAGAGTGCGTGTACATGACTCAGCCAGAGGGCTTCGTAGACAGTGGGAGCAGCGGGAAGGTGTGCAAGCTGCTTAAATCCATTTATGGATTAAAGCAAGCATCGCGGAGTTGGAACATCTGCTTTGACGTCGTTATCAAAGAGTTTGATTTTGTCAAAAATCCAGATGAACCTTGTATCTACAGGAAGGTGGCAGAGAGTAAGATTGTCTTCCTCGTATTGTACGTGGACGACATACTCTTGATAGGAAATGATATTCCTATGCTGCAATCGGTCAAGCTCTTCTTATCACAAAGATTCTCAATGAAAGATCTTGGTGATGCCTCCTGCATATTGGGAATCAGGATCTATAGAGATAGATCCAAACGGATTTTGGGATTGTCCCAATCCAGGTACATTGACACCATACTAAAGAGGTTTAGTATGGAAGAGTCCAAGCGTGGAAACATGCCCACGATCTCTAGAGTCACTCTCTCCAAAGAGATGTCTCCCAAGACTATTTGGAGAGAGCTCGCATGCAAGGGATACCCTATGCTTCGGCAGTAGGCTCTATCAGGTATGCGATGCTATGTACCAGACCCGATGTAGCATACTCACTAAGTATAGTGAGCAGGTATCAAGCTGATCCTGGAGAGAGTCACTGGACAGCTGTGAAGAGCATTCTCAAGTACTTGCGAAGGACTAGAGATATGTTCTTGGTGTATGGTAACGGAGAACTCCAAGTGGAGTCCTTTACCGATTCGAGCTTCCAGAGTGATAAGGACGACTCTAAGTCGCAGTCGGGCTTTGTCTTTACCCTTTACGGAGGGGCGGTTAGCTGGAAGAGTTCCAAGCAGGAAACCGTGGCAGACTCGACGATGGAGGCTGAATACATCGCTGCCAACGATGCTGCCAAAGAGGCTGTCTGGATCAAGAAGTTCATTACTGAACTTGGAGCGGTTCCATCCATTGAGCGTCCAATACCTTTGTATTGCGATAACAATGGAGCGGTGGCTTTGGCCAAGGAACCCAGGTCCCATCAGCGGTCCAGGCATATTCTGAGGCGGTATCACCTGATCCGGGAGATAGTTGATCGCCGGGAGATCGAGGTCAGGAGGGTTGACACGAAGAATAACACGGCGGATCCACTCACGAAGGCCATTCCCCAGATACAGTTTGAGAGACTCTTCGGGATGCTCGGTATGCGATACTACAGCAGCTGGCCCTAGTGCAAGTGGGAGATTGTTAGTTGTATGTATGCCCTAGAGGCCAGTATTGTACAGATGATGTATATTATATTGGATGCTTGGACATATATAGAGATGACTTTCTTGCTCGACATGATAGTATGCTATCTGGTTGCTCTTTATCTTAACATTTACACTAGTCTCTTTATACTGTCTTATAGTTACATGTTGGTAAAGCCCTTAGGATGTGTACTTGACTACCTGGAATATGATGCAGATCATACTAGTGGGGACATGGTAGTCTATAAGTACATCCTTCAAGGTCCCTAGTCGTGGGTGTATCGAGACGGGGCATCGATATACCAAAGTAGACTAGCGTATGCACTTCTCGACCCATGTGATGGGCGATGGATGATGCCATATCCATTGGTGTTTGTCATCAGAGATGGTATACGGGTGCTCAGTAGAGACTGGGTACACTGGACGGACTCGCCGAGAACTCCCAGATGGTATTATACCTCACGTCAGATGGCAGTTCTCAGGTGACACTTGTACAGGTTAGTCTGTAGACCCGAGATCGTTATAGAGTCTTGTGTGATTCCCACTGTGCTTTGATCTCCACCTTACCACGTCCATGAGGGCGTGCAAAACGGTGGTCTTTGGGTACAGTCCCGAGTCACATGGAGGCAGTGAGCGATAGGAGGGGTTTCGTCTCTCCCGGTATTGGGGGTTGATGTTGCGCTGTGCTCGATTGGCCGTAACAGGGAAGTCCCTGGCCAGGGCTGATCAGAGATTTGCTGGTATGTGTTACCAGTAGTTTCTCGACCCGTTATGAGCCTCGCATCGGCATGACTTATCGGTTATTGGGGTCTGACGTTTACCACCCCTAGACTTGATATGCGACGTATCAGACGAACAGACCGGACTGTACGGTAAGTGTTACTGGTCGGATTCGCTGGAGTGTGAGTGGGCTAGCTCGTCGATCTTCTGATCGCTCAATACCCGGGTGGCCGTTACGTTTAGCAGACCGCTTGCGGCTTGTGGGTGCTTGATATGATCATCATCTGCTACGCGTATTGACGAGTCTTTAGAGTCCTACACAGAGGTTTCCTAGCTCAAGCGAAACGAAATAGGAGTGCATATGAGATATGTGCGGGACCGAGAATAATGCGTGTATGTGATACCGTATTTGATTCTCGCGATTAATGTTTCGATTGGTTGTATGAGATATGACCTAGTTATCGAATCATTGATTCGATAAATCGATGCATTGAATACTAGTCGGTTATGTGCGACATGACCGGATCATTGAATCAAGTGTTGATTTAATGATTTAATGTATAATTATATATTTGATATATTGCTTTGCATTAACTAGTATTGGTTCACTTTAAACGGATTTTTCTCACTTGATGTGCACATTGTATATGTGATATGTTTTGTGTACACTTGTATGTATCATGTTGATGATGCATGTTGACTTGACTTTGTGTAAAAGAATTGAACCATGGTTATGAGAGTGGTTAGGGTTTATGTTTTATTCACTTATTATTTAATCCATTCATTATTTATTAATTGGTTTTATGAAAATAAAATGGTTTCATTTATCATGAAGAATGGTGAAGCTTCATGAAGCTTTTTCTAATGATGCTATTTTGTCTTCATACTTTAACCTAACCACTCCCACTAACCATGGTCTATTCTCTACACTTGACCATGGTTAGAAGATGATAAGAATTTATTTATTATTCATTTTACACACAACTTAAAATAACAATTCTATCATCTTCTTCTTCTTCAAGTGAGAAACCTAGATGCCATTAATGGCAACTTGAGATCTAGTGAGAGTAATCCAAATCTAAAGTGAACCCACCTCCTATTTCTTCATCCTCTACCTCTTGCCAAGTGGTTTTGGGTGTTTTCTTCACTAGTTTCACTACTTGGTGAAGTCGAAGCTTGGACTAGTGCAACCTCGACGTAGATCGTCTTTGACACGAAGCCGACGACCTAGCTCGCCCGTTTTCCCGATGAAGCCGACGGAGGAGTCTAGGATTCATGATGTACAGCGAGAAGACTTCGTTGCGGAGCCGTGGAGGTGGATATCAAAATCTACAAAGGTTGTAATTTCCGTATCCTAGTAGTTAAGTGTTAACTAGTTTATCTTTTCGCCTAGATTTCTAGTCTAAGATCCGTAGTCTAGGGTTTCTCGGCACCATTTTTTTTAAATTGGCATGTTCGATGCCTTGTGAGACCACTATAGGGTGCCTAGGAACCTTTCACATATATATATAATACCATACCCATGAGTATATATATATATACCTATCCCCATATATGCACAAGTAAAATCAATGTATGCATGTGTGCGTGTGCGTGTGGGTGTAACAACTACTCTAGGATTTCGCAACTAACACTAAACTAATCCATGAACATATAACCCTATCACGAATAAACATGTCTCGCATAACAATAACATATATATATATATATAACATATATATAGTATACTACTTTGAACCGCGGGGGTGCTATACGCCATCCACCCGACTTCCCCGTTAGATATATATCTACTCACTTGATCTTCGTTTGCCGATGCCGACGTCGCCACGCGCTTGCATGTCGTCTCGAAGTCCACATGGGGTACCTACATGTCACAACGTATCGTATCGCATTAAAGCACAAATCGAAACCAAAACGACACGCGGAACCCACATAGGTCAAAACCTATGGTTTGCCCTCGCAACTTAACCAAATAACAACCGATAGAGACGTACAAAATTCAAGTGATCGAGGTAAAACACAAATACTAAAATCTAGAATTTAAAATACGCAAAACCATAACTCGAATCAAAACAGCAACTCAAGGAAGTGGTCCCAGATTTTGAGTAAGGTGAAAACAAGGTTCCCAAACAACACTAGGGTGATATATAGGGTGTATGTGACCTACTGAAGCAACCTGGACACCTATCTTCACTAAGTGGCCGAGCCCCCTCCACTAAAATCCGAGCTCGCCTTCCAGGGGGTCCCTAATGGAGTTCGTCTTGGTTGGGTGGCCTCCTGCTGGTATAAATGAGTCTCTAGTATTGTTTGCTAGTCTCGCAATTAACCCAGGTCATCCCAGATTTCCCTGCACACTCCAATACCTCACAAACCGACATGAAAAGTTATTGTTTTACAGAAATATGGGTTTCAGGTTTTATCTAGTGTAAGTTCTGGGTATGTAACACCATGGGGGGTTTAAGGTCACTCACTACACTCAAGTTCACCACACAATCTCAACTTAAACCCTAACCCTCTCTAGTAATCTCCAAAGTTCCCCAAATCGCACCAAATCACAACTAAACACAAAAATGGTTTAAAAAGAAGGAAAAACTACACTAAGTGTGAAGGGGTTACCTCATTTGGCACTCAAGAGATCCCTACAGGGCCAAAATGCAATCTTTCTTCGTCTAAAGTGTAGCTTGTGAGCTTGTGCACCCTTTTTGTGAAGTGGGGATGATGTTTTGGAGTTGTTTTGATGATGAAGTGGGGGTTTGAAGTGGAGGTGGAGGAGGGTGCTGCCATAGGCTGAAGAATGATGAAGAATAGATAAAGATGAAGAAGTGGGAGAGATGAGCCACGATTTGGTTGACCCCTCACCCTCTCTTTCTCATGCCCATACCCCTTTCTTTAATGTTTTCCATTTCTTTTTCTTTTCTCTTGTTTTTCTTTTGTCCTCTCTTTTAAATCAACAACCATGCATGAATCATGAAGAAATGCCATAATAAGAAATGTAACAAGTGTAAAAAAAGACTTTTGCATGTCGTGTGCACAAAACACGTTTAGTGCCCGATTAGCGATTTTTAATCGCGATTAGCACTGAAATAGTGTCAAATAAATCGTAAACTTTCATAATTTGCATGAACCACATAAAGCACCCTCTTTTTAGTAATTTCCATAATTTTCAAAAAATTTCCCAATTTATCGGTATTTAATTATACCGCAATATTAAAATATTCAATATATTTATTATTTAATTATGAAAATTCCCAAAAATAATATTTTATTTTTCTGAAATGTTACAGATATGTATGCCCTAAAGGCCATTACTGTATATACGATGTATATTGTAGTGGATGCTTGGACATATATAGTGAGGACTTTCTTGCTCGACATGATAGTATGCTATCTGGTTGCTCTTTATCTTAACATGTACTCTGATTGTCTCTATGTTACATGTTGATAAAGCCCTTAAGATGAGTACTTGACTACCAGGACTATGATGTAAATTATACTAGTGGGGACAGTGTAGTCGCTAAGTACATCCTTCAAATGATCCTAGACGCAGGTGTATCGAGACAGTGCATCGATATACCAGAGTAGACTAGCGTATGCTTCTCGACCCATGTAGATGGGCGATGGATGATCCCATATCCATTGGTGTTTAACATCAGAGATAGTATATGGGTGCTCAGAGGAGACTGGGTACCCTGAACGGACTCGCCGAGAACTCCCAGATGGTAATAGATCTATCGTCAGATTGCTGTTCTCTTGTGATACTGGTACAGGTTAGTCTGTAGACCCGAGATCGTCATAGAGTCTTGTGTGATTCACACAGTGCTTTGATTTCCACCTTACTACATTCAAGAGAACGTGCAAAATAGTGGCTTTTGGGTATAGTCCCGAGTCACATGGAGGCAATGAGCGATATGAGGGGTTTCGTCTCTCCCGGTATTGGGAGTCGATGTTGCACTGTGTTCGATTGGCTATAACTGGAAATCCCTGGCCAGGGTTGCTGAGATTTACTGGTAAGTGTTATCAATAGTTTCTCGAACTGTTATGGACCTCATATCGACATGAAATATCAGTTACTGGGGTCTGATGTTTACCACCCCTAGACTGGATATGCGACATATCAGACGAAGAGATCGGACTGTACGGGAGTGTTACTGGTTGGATTCACAGGAGAATGTACAGGCTTGCTTGTTGATCTTCTGATCACTCAATACCTGGGTGGCTGTTACGTTTGGCTGACCGCTTGCAGCTTGTGGGTGTTTGATATGATCATGTAACGTTTTAGAAATCGTTATGCGAATTTTTCCGTTTTAGGGTAAAATAGTCGGTATTTTCCGTTTTAACCCGATTGTGATCAAACGTCCGTATAAATTTGCCGCCACCTAATTTAGCTAAAATAAAGCTAGTACGCGAGCTTTGGGGGTATATGGGATGTTTTGGTTCAAATAGGATTTTTTCCCTAATAAAATATTATTTTAATGTGTTAATTATTGCTTCTAGTGAGTGTATCATTTTTGGCCACATTTTTCCATCATCATTTGCATTGTGGCCGAAATTGATTGGTAGTGGGCTTCTAGATGGGTGAGTCATTTGCTTGGGAATTTGATGTGGCATGGAGTTTTCATGAGGTGGCCTTTGTATTAATTAGTTTTGTCATCCTTAGGATTTTTGTGAAGATATTTGGGGAGGTGGCAGTGTATTGATTGTGAGCGAATGGGTGGCCTGGTTTTTTTTTTTTTTTTGGTGTTGATTAATTAATCATCAATCCCCACATCTCCATTGACATGAAATCCCCAGAGCACTAAAAATTAAGAGAGCCCCATTTTCCTTTAATTATTAGCCGAGCACTTGAGTGCTGTGAGATTTGGCCGAGCCCAATTGTTTTGTGTAAGGAATTTTCTTCATTGCAAATCTCATGCTCATTTCATCTCTTCTCACTTTGGGCAACTTCTTTTACCTTCACCCAATTCATTGGGTGCCTTGAGACAAAATATTCTACACTCTCTCTACTTCAATCTTGGACATGTAGGTTAGCAAACTTCATGTCCGAGTTGCGTCAATTTGAAGCGGGAGCCCGTATAAAGATTCGTTGACGTGGCGATACTTCGACGAGGAGATCATAGAGGCCACGGGGAGTGTGGAATGATAGCTAAAGACCGAAGAACACGGATCGATCGGTATAATTTCTTATACCACCTTACAGTTTACTAGTTAGGGTTTTGATGTGTTAAATGGTTAATCATGAATTGTTGATTTGGAATACTTAACCTAGTGGGAAATGATATTTGTTAAGTTCCTATTTGTCTAATTGAGATAATTAGCAAACTAGGTTTCACTAAAACATGTTTTGGATGAGATAAAATGGTAGAAATAGTTTGGATGACTAAATTAAGCCGCTTTATGATGATTGTGATCATTAGAATTGTTTAAACATATAGCTTTGTGCTAAAATGATATAAACTGCTTACTAGGTTTTTTTTGTAAAAATTAGACGTGGGTTTTAATGGGCATGGTGATGATGTATATATTATTACCTACGTTAATTACTGTGTTGTGAATTTGTATTTGTACCATTGGGTATTTGGTGTGGCGGTTTTCATGTATAGCGACCCTAGTGAGGGTTTTGGCTATGTTTTCCGGTATTTGGATTTCTTGGTTTTGCGACTGGATATTGTATTTGGGTGTTGGACATTTTTACGTCAACGACGAGAATTGTTTGGTTGTTTTGCATGGGCAGGCTATAGGTTCTAACCTACGAGCTCACCGCGTGCCATTTTGGTTTTCGGAACTTGATGTTAATAGCTTTGTGAATTCATATTGATTGTAGGTACCTTCGCGTGGATTTCGAGACGACGAAGCGCATCGACTACGGCTAAGCGAGGAGTTTAGCAGGTGAGTAGGTTTATATCTACGGAACCATTGATATGGAATATCGTTTGTTTCTGTTATCCTGATAAATGATATGCGAAGGACATGATTGTAGGATTTACAAACGATAAGATGATTGAAGTTGATGCTAGTAAACAATTGACTTAGGAGAAAATGATATGATAAGTGAATCATGATAAGTACGATTTAAAAGGGAACAAGTGTGACGTTTATTTAAATTGATGCGAGATATTAATATGATGAACGAGTTTACGATGTGATAGGATGACTTAGTGTGATATGTCATTTTATGGATTCGAGTCGTTATGTGATTGTTGATACCTTTGTAGGTCCCCTGATACGAATTTGACATGGATGTGACCTGAGAGATAGGTATATATATTTATATGGATAATGATTGCATAATGAGTGTTATGCCGTACGAGACTTAGATCTGTACCCCGATGTTGTATAGGTTGATAGAATCCCTATTTGTTAATGCCGTTGTACGTTAAATTACCGTACGTGATGACTTTTACCTGTTGATTTATCTATACCCTTGATTAGAGGATGTCGTACGATGGATTGTACCGTACGTGATGTTGTGAGGATGGATGCCGATTGATAGATTCACCGACTCGGTCTTGTTGATATGTATACCCCATAGCATTTGATTCATTATATGCATTATGCTGCATTGTAACGTTTTGGAAATCGTTAGGCGATTTTGTCCGTTTTAGGGTAAGTTTGTCGGTATTTTCCGTTTTTACCCGACTGTGAACAAACGACCATATAGACTTGCCAGCACCTAGATTAGCTAAAATAAAGCTAGTGCGCGAGCTTTGGGAGTATATGGGACGTTTTGGTTCAATTTGATTTTTTCCCAATTTTTAATATTATTTTAATGCGGTATTCAAATTTTGGGAAAATTTCTGTTAGCGATCTTTTCTTTAATTTATTAGGTTAAGTAAATCCTTCTCACTTCACCTTGGGCTTAATGTGTGGACTAGGATTTAAGTTAGGAAATTAAATGAAAAAGAAAAGAAAAGAGAAGGAATAGATGCATGCATGTGTGTGTATGTGTGCAAGTGCTTTAATTAGCAATAAATGAAGGAAATTGCTAGGAAACCCTCACAAATCTCCACCTCCTCACACTTGGCCGAAATTCCCTCAATCCCCACTGTCCTTGATCTTTTCCCTTCTCATTTTAATTCAATTCCATCACAAAACTTCTCCAAAATCCTAAAATATCACAAAAATACCAAAAGCTTGGGATTTCTTGCTCTTGATCAATTGGTGATAGGGAAAAGCTTGGAAGTTGAGAGCAAAGTTGTTAGGTATATTCCCTCTACTGTTAATTTATAGTTTTTTTGTGTTTTTGATCGTTAATTTCTGCGTAGAACGTAGTTTATATCGATTGAGGCGATATCGGGTTTTTAGTGTCTTTTTAGAGTTTTTAGTATCTGCTGTGACCGGGGAATTTTAGTGACTGAATCAACAACTTCAGAGGAGTGTGCAGGTTGACCTGAGACACCACCTAGGAGACGGGGGCCATCCCACCGGCCGGGGCCGGCGAGACTTGAAGAGGGGACCGGCGACGCCGGCCTAATTGTAAGGGTTTGGGGTGGGTTTTCTGTGGGTGTTGTCTGCTATGGTTTTGGGTTGTTTGGTACTGTTGATTTACTTAGTAAATGCAGTATGCAAAATCTGGGATCGATTACCTATAATCGTGTGTTTTGAGTTCGCGTGATACGTGTTGCGACACGAGTCGTGTGTCGTGCTGCGACGTACTCAGTTTGGGTTTAGGTATCGTTTCGTGTGTTTGCACTAGACGTGTACTCGTGGGTTGGTTTAGTGCGTTGATGCGTTTTATAATACGTAGTTTTGCGTTATTGTGATTGCTTCTGAGATGTTCGCTTTATTTCTTGTGTTTGTGATATTATAGCGTCGCAAGCGGGGACTTCAGACGCTGCGAACAAAGGGAAGCAGGTGGTCGGATTTTCTTAGCTGAAGACCACAGGGTGAGTAGATTTAACATCTACGGGGAATCGCCCGTATGGCGCTACGCGTCGGGGCTAGATATGATATAATATTAGCCGTATGCTGATTTGCTTATATAGAGATATTGCATGATTCATGTTGCATATAGTTACTTGTGCTTGATACTGTACTTGTTGTACACTGCACTATTATCGACAGTCCATGTTGCACGAGCACCAATGATATGCTACACACACCCTGTCGGTAATTGCCATGACACGCACAACACAAATGCTCATTTATATACCTTGCTATTGGTTAGCGACATTAAACAGTTATACTTGTGCGATAGTACATAATACATAGAACATACCTGTATACCTACATGCTCATATGTATGCCATGCTATATTACTCGTTCGCACATATACCTTGCTATTGTTATATGATCAGTTTTTATTGCATATATATCGGTGGTATGGGACGCTGTATATATATGTATTCTGGATTTGGATTTTTGGGAACCGCGAGATACATTTAATGACTTGATGCATTATTTGGCGAATCGTTCCGTGATATGCTCATATTGATGTTTTATGTTGCATATGCTACTTTTTATGGATTTATGCATTTGAGATGCGATATGGGAAATTAAAGTGTCGATCTTGGGCACTTACTTTCCGAGAGATATATGGGGTTTGACAGACCGATACGTGGAAATACAAGTGTCGAGGTGGGATACTTGGGTTTCGAGGAACGTATGGATATCAGAAAGACCGATGCGTGGAATATAAGTGTCGAAGAGGGATACTTGTGTTTCGAGGAACGTATGGATATTAGTATTTATGTGTCGATGATAGGCACTGGTTTTCATGATGTTTTTGAGTGTCGATGTTTGACACTCAGGTTTCATGAGACGTACAGGATTTGAGGGCCGATCTGAGTATTTTGGTATTTGGGTGTTGTTGAGTTACACCGTATTTTCCATGCTTATGATTTGTGCATGAGATTATTTACTATCCCGCACTCAGTATAAAATTGATATGGATATCATGATAGTTGCATATTCATATTGTCATACTCATGCTATCAGTTCACATGTTATTGATCATTGCTGTTAGTGCATATTTGCGATTACTGTATGATGTTAATTACTATTCACGAGTTGGCAACTCACCCCCGTTGTGCCACAGTGTTTTGCAGGACACACCCCTCTGAGTAGTCGCGGCAGGGCAGCTTATCATCACTACTTTTGTGGATACCGCTACCTTTGGCAGTGAGGCCGTTGCATTATAGGTGGGTTTGCGGTTATCCGTTGTATATTGTATATCTTTTGTTGGATCTAGTATTCTCCATCTACCCCTGTTGTATTTGACTTAGAGACGACTTGTGAGATATCAGTGTTGTATTATATTGGTTTTGGGAGCCGTGCTCGTAGAAGCAGGTTATTTTTGGATATGGTTTACTTCCTTTATAGTCGTTCTCTTTGATATTTCTTCGCTTTGGCGTCGTATACTTGTTGTGGTGATTGTCTCCGCCGGTGGGCGTGATTTTTTTCTCCCCCTTGGGATGTTTTATATATTATCTGTGTTGTACCCGTTTTCGGGGCTGGTTTTACAAAGGAGGTGCTGCGGAAATTTTTATGAAAGAAAACTAGAGTTAGAGATTTTAAATGGCGACTTCTAATACTTTTAAATTATGTTTTTCTCCGTTGATCCAGTTTTGGGTGGTTTTAGATTTCTGGGTTTTCGGCTTACTTAAGTTACGTACGCCTGTAGACGTTACGTAATTTAAGTGCCGGTTACGGACCGAATTTCGGGTCGTGACAAAGTTGGTATCAGAGCGTTAGGTTTTACCTTTCGGAGTCTAGGATGACCTTGGTATGATGGAGTAGGTAGCTTAAGCAGAGTGACGTAGCGTGTGTATGTTCCGCGGCATACTTACGACACGGTACTCCGCCTAAGTGACCTTAGGACTTATTGATTGATGTTCCTTCCGTGATTGATATACATCTTGTGATTCGATTTCCGTTTCCTTATCGAATCTTGTTTCAATTTCCAGCCCATATGCCGCCGAAGACTACGAGGGCTCAGAGAGCGGCCGCGAGGGCCGAGGTCAGGGTTGACTCGCCTGAGGCGAGAACTGACCAGGGTGGTACGCCTGTTGTACCGGAATATATTGCTATGATTGGAGCTGGTATGCAGGATCTGCGCCAGATTGTGGGGACTTTGGTAGAGACCATCCGAGCACAGGGGCAGGCAGTTGTTCCACCCGCTGCGGAGGCCACGATGGTACCTACGGTTCCGGTAGTCGCAGTTGCAGCTCCGGAGGTTATTGCTGTGTCGTTGACGGATTTCATGAGGTTGAGACCTCCGGTGTTTACGGGCACAGATGCTACTGAGGATCCGCAGTCGTTTATCGACCGGATGGCCAGGATTTGTCGCTCACTCCGATGTTCCGACGAGAGATGGGTAGAGTTTGCCAGTTTTCGTCTGGAGGGTATGGCCCAGAAGTGGTGTGAGTCGTTGGAGAGGGGCAGAGCCGCTGGTCTTGCTCCTATGACCTGGGCTGAGTTTGTGACGTATTTTCTTGTTCGTTTCCTTCCACCGAGCGTCAGGGATGCGCGAGCGCGCAGATTTGAGTCTTTACGTCAGACGCCGGGGATGACGGTGTCGGATTATGATGTATTGTTTACTGAGCTGTCGATATATGCTCCATACCTGGTGGCGACTGAGGAGATGAGGGTGAAGAGGTTTGTTCGAGGCCTACTTACCCAGATATTCTTAGCCATCAGCATTCAGCATTGTGACACGTATGCGGCAGCGGTGGATGCAGCTCTTTTGGTAGAGGAGCGTTTGGCTGAGTCATCAGTTGCTCCGGGACCGAAGAGAGTTCGTATAGGTGATTCGGCAGCGAGGCAGGCGTTTAGACGTCGAGACAGTTTCCGTTCTGATAGTGGCGGTTCGGGACGAGGTCGGCTTTATGGTTCTTACCCTCAGGATGATCGGCAGTTTGTTTCTGGATGTTACCGGTGCGGTAGTTTTGGTCATCGGGTTCGAGATTGTATAGAGCCACGTGTGAACGAGCCAGCTATACCGCAGGTTACCTTACCACCTTCTCCACCTCAGAGAGCGTTGCCTCTTATTCCTGTAGTTGCGCCGCGTCAGACTCCTGTTCAGCGAGGTCGTGGTCGCGGAGGTTTTGTACCGAGAGGTCGAGGTGGCAGAGGCAGAGGACAGCCAGTAGCCGGTAGAGGTCAGGCTAGGGTTTTTGCCTTGACTCACCAGGACGCTCAGGCGTCCAATGCCGTGGTTTCAGGTACTCTTTCTGTATGTTCTTTTGATGCGCATGTTCTTTTTGATCCGGGATCCACGCATTCGTATGTTTCTACGCACTTCGTGCCGAGGTTAGACCGAGAGTCGTGTTTGCTGGATCAGCCGCTGATCGTGACTACTCATGTGGGAGAGTCGTTTGTTGCGCGTTATGTGTTTCGATCTTGTGTCGTCCATATTGGTGACAGAGATCTGCCCGTCGACTTGATCCTTCTGGAGATGTTGGACTTTGACGTTTTGTTGGGCATGGATTGGCTAGCTACTTGCTATGCGTCTGTGGACTGCCGCGAGAAGACAGTTAGATTTTGTTTTCCCGGCGAGTCAGTGTTCGTTGTGCAGGGGGACCGTAGTGCCGCCCCTCACAGCTTGATTTCTATTTTATGCGCTAGTCGGCTTTTAAGGAGGGGATGTCGGGGATTCTTGGCGTTCATTCATGATACTGGAGCCACAGTGGAGTTGCTGGACCAGGTTTCTACAGTGCGAGAGTTTCCCGATGTTTTTCCCGATGAGTTACCTGGGATGCCGCCAGAGCGCGATATTGAGTTTTGCATTGATCTGATTCCTGGCACGGAGCCTATTTCTATACCGCCTTATCGGATGGCTCCGGCAGAGCTTAGAGAGCTTAAAGATCAATTGCAAGAGTTGCTTGATTTGGGACTTGTGCGTCCGAGTGTTTCGCCGTGGGGAGCTCCTGTTCTGTTCGTCAAGAAGAAGGACGGCAGTTTGAGGCTATGTGTGGATTATCGTCAGTTGAACCGTGTTACGGTGCGGAACAGGTATCCTTTGCCCCGCATTGACGATTTATTCGATCAGCTCCAGGGTGCGAAACATTTTTCGAAGATTGATTTGCGTTCGGGTTATCATCAGTTGCGGGTTCGGGATGATGACATTCCGAAGACTGCTTTTCGTACGCGCTATGAGCATTATGAGTTTTTGGTGATGTCGTTCGGACTCACCAATGCGCCAGCAGCGTTCATGGATCTGATGAACCGGATTTTCAGGCCGTTTCTCGACCAGTTCATTATCGTGTTTATTGATGACATACTGGTTTACTCTAGGAGTCGAGAGGAGCATGAGCAGCACTTGGGGATTACTTTGCAGATATTGAGAGAGCACCAGTTGTATGCTAAATTCTCAAAGTGCGCATTTTGGCTTGATAGAGTGGACTTCCTGGGTCATGTGGTGACTAGTGATGGTATTCTTGTGGACCCGAGGAAGATCGAGGCGGTACAGCTTTGGCCCAGACCTGTATCGGTGACTGAGGTCCGCAGCTTTTTGGGCTTAGCTGGTTATTATCGCCGTTTTGTGCAGGATTTTTCGAGTATCGCTGCACCGCTGACTGGACTGACCCGGAAGGGGGTTCCTTTTCTCTGGACTGATGCGTGCGAGCCGAGTTTTCAGCAGTTGAAGACTCGGTTGACGACAGCACCAGTTCTTTCTTTACCTTCTGGATCGGGAGGCTACGTTGTGTATTGTGATGCTTCTCGAGTGGGGCTCGGCTGTGTTTTGATGCAGCATGATAGGGTAATTGCATATGCTTCTAGACAGCTGAAGAAGCACGAGCAGAATTACCCCACTCACGATCTTGAGATGGCAGCGGTAGTCTTTGCGTTGAAGATCTGGAGACACTACTTGTATGGAGAGTCGTGTCAGATCTTCACGGATCACAAGAGTCTGAAGTACATCTTCCAGCAGCGAGATCTGAACCTGAGACAGCGCCGATGGATGGAGCTAGTGAAGGATTATGATTGTGAGATCCTTTATCACCCGGGCAGGGCGAATGTGGTAGCCGATGCTTTGAGTCGTAGGCCCGTGGGTAGCTTGTCCCAGCTGAGCGCCGTTCGGTGTCAGTCTTCTGCAGATTGGCAGCTCTTGTGTGATAGTAGAGTGCAGTTCGAGTTCACCTCCACTGGGGGACAGTTTGCTCATGTCCGCGCCCGTCCACTACTTGTTGATCGTATCCGTGAGGCGCAACCCAGTGATGCTCGTTTGTCTGAGATTCTTGAGCTTGTTCGACGGGGTACAGTTTCGGAGTTCATGATTGATGACCAGGGTGTGCTACGATGCGGGACTCGCTTGTGTGTACCAGATGTTGATGGGTTGAGATGCGAGATCCTAGAGCAGGCACATCAGTCGGCCTTTAGCGTTCATCCAGGTTCCACCAAGATGTACCGAGACTTGAGAGACTTCTACTGGTGGGAAGGGATGAAACGCGATATTTCGGACTTCGTTTCGAGGTGCCTGACTTGTCAGCAAGTCAAGGCTGAGTATCAGAGACCGGCTGGAGAGTTGCAGCCTTTACCCATTCCGGAGTGGAAATGGGAGCAGATTTCCATGGACTTCATTGTGGGTCTACCCAGGACCAGTAGAGGGTATGACTCCATTTGGGTTATTGTAGACCGGTTGACGAAAGCGGCTCACTTCCTTCCAGTAAAGACCACTTTCGGCTATGCTCAGTACGCTTAGCTTTATATAGATGAGATTGTGCGTTTGCACGGTGTTCCCACATGCATAGTATCCGACAGAGGTACCCAGTTTACTAGCCGTCTATGGCAGAAGCTTCAGGAAGCTTTGGGTACCAGATTGAGTTTTAGCACCGCTTTTCATCCGCAGACCGATGGTCAGACGGAGCGGACTATTCAGACACTGGAGGATATGCTCCGTGCATGTGTGCTTGATTTTGGGGGCAGTTGGGATCGTCACTTGCCGTTGATTGAGTTCTCCTACAATAACAGCTTTCAGGAGACTATTCAGATGGCACCTTTTGAGGCTTTATATGGTAGGAAGTGTCGATCGCCAGTCTGTTGGACCGAGCGTAGTGAGAGTTTGGTTTTGGGACCCCAGCTTGTTCAGGAGACTACGGAGAAGATCCAGCTGATTCAGGACAGGATGAGAACAGCCCAGTGCAGGCAGAAGTCTTATGCCGACCGTCGTCGTCGCAGGCTTGAGTTCGCAGTGGGAGATCATGTATTCCTGAAGATTTCTCCGATGAAGGGCGTTATGCGATTTGGGAAGAGAGGGAAGCTTAGTCCCAGATTCGTAGGTCCTTTCGAGATCCTCGAGCGAGTGGGTTCGGTTGCTTATCGTCTAGCGCTCCCGCCTAGTTTTCCAGATGTTCACCCCGTTTTTCATGTGTCGATGCTTCGTAGATACCTTCATGATCCTTCTCATATGATTCAGCACGAGACCGTTCAGCTTGAGCGTGATCTTTCGTTCACCAAGCAGCCGATAGTTATTCTGGATCGGCAGGTGAAGAAGCTTCGGTCTAGGGACTTGCCTTCTGTAAAGGTTCTATGGCGTAGTCCGACTGGTAAGGAGATCACTTGGGAGATCGAGAGCGAGATGCGGAAGAGTTTCCCCCATCTTTTTGAATGTACGTTTAGTATGAAATTGTAATTCGGGGACCGAATTTCTATAAGGGGGGAGATTGTAACGTTTTGGAAATCGTTAGGCGATTTTGTCCGTTTTAGGGTAAGTTTGTCGGTATTTTCCGTTTTTACCCGACTGTGAACAAACGACCATATAGACTTGCCAGCACCTAGATTAGCTAAAATAAAGCTAGTGCGCGAGCTTTGGGAGTATATGGGACGTTTTGGTTCAATTTGATTTTTTCCCAATTTTTAATATTATTTTAATGCGGTATTCAAATTTTGGGAAAATTTCTGTTAGCGATCTTTTCTTTAATTTATTAGGTTAAGTAAATCCTTCTCACTTCACCTTGGGCTTAATGTGTGGACTAGGATTTAAGTTAGGAAATTAAATGAAAAAGAAAAGAAAAGAGAAGGAATAGATGCATGCATGTGTGTGTATGTGTGCAAGTGCTTTAATTAGCAATAAATGAAGGAAATTGCTAGGAAACCCTCACAAATCTCCACCTCCTCACACTTGGCCGAAATTCCCTCAATCCCCACTGTCCTTGATCTTTTCCCTTCTCATTTTAATTCAATTCCATCACAAAACTTCTCCAAAATCCTAAAATATCACAAAAATACCAAAAGCTTGGGATTTCTTGCTCTTGATCAATTGGAGATAGGGAAAAGCTTGGAACTTGAGAGCAAAGTTGTTAGGTATATTCCCTCTACTGTTAATTTATAGTTTTTGTGTGGTTTTGATCGTTAATTTCTGCGTAGAACGTAGTTTATATCGATTGAGGCGATATCGGGTTTTTAGTGTCTTTTTAGAGTTTTTAGTATCTGCTGTGACGGGGGAATTTTAGTGACTGAATCAACAACTTCAGAGGAGTGTGCAGGTTGACCTGAGACACCACCTAGGAGACGGGGGCCATCCCACCGGCCGGGGCCAGCGAGACTTGAAGAGGGGACCGGCGACGCCGGCCTAATTGTAAGGGTTTGGGGTGGGTTTTCTGTGGGTGTTGTCTGCTATGGTTTTGGGTTGTTTGGTACTGTTGATTTACTTAGTAAATGCAGTATGCAAAATCTGGGATCGATTACCTATAATCGTGTGTTTTGAGTTCGCGTGATACGTGTTGCGACACGAGTCGTGTGTCGTGCTGCGACGTACTCAGTTTGGGTTTAGGTATCGTTTCGTGTGTTTGCACTAGACGTGTACTCGTGAGTTGGTTTAGTGCGTTGATGCGTTTTATAATACGTAGTTTTGCGTTATTGTGATTGCTTCTGAGATGTTCGCTTTATTTCTTGTGTTTGTGATATTATAGCGTCGCAAGCGGGGACTTCAGACGCTGCGAACAAAGGGAAGCAGGTGGTCGGATTTTCTTAGCTGAAGACCACAGGGTGAGTAGATTTAACATCTACGGGGAATCGCCCGTATGGCGCTACGCGTCGGGGCTAGATATGATATAATATTAGCCGTATGCTGATTTGCTTACATAGAGATATTGCATGATTCATGTTGCATATAGTTACTTGTGCTTGATACTGTACCTGTTGTACACTGCACTATTATCGACAGTCCATGTTGCACGAGCACCAATGATATGCTACACACACCCTGTCGGTAATTGCCATGACACGCACAACACAAATGCTCATTTATATACCTTGCTATTGGTTAGCGACATTAAACAGTTATACTTGTGCGATAGTACATAATACATAGAACATACTTGTATACCTACATGCTCATATGTATGCCATGCTATATTACTCGTTCGCACATATACTTTGCTATTGTTATATGATCAGTTTTTATTGCAAATATATCGGTGGTATGGGACGCTGTATATATATGTATTCTGGATTTGGATTTTTGGGAACCGCGAGATACATTTAATGACTTGATGCATTATTTGGCGAATCGTTCCGTGATATGCTCATATTGATGTTTTATGTTGCATATGCTACTTTTTATGGATTTATGCATTTGAGATGCGATATGGGAAATTAAAGTGTCGATCTTGGGCACTTACTTTCCGAGAGATATATGGGGTTTGACAGACCGATACGTGGAAATACAAGTGTCGAGGTGGGATACTTGGGTTTCGAGGAACGTATGGATATCAGAAAGACCGATGCGTGGAATATAAGTGTCGAAGAGGGATACTTGTGTTTCGAGGAACGTATGGATATCAGTATTTATGTGTCGATGATAGGCACTGGTTTTCATGATGTTTTTGAGTGTCGATGTTTGACACTCAGGTTTCATGAGACGTACAGGATTTGAGGGCCGATCTGAGTATTTTGGTATTTGGGTGTTGTTGAGTTACACCGTATTTTCCATGCTTATGATTTGTGCATGAGATTATTTACTATCCCGCACTCAGTATAAAATTGATATGGATATCATGATAGTTGCATATTCATATTGTCATACTCATGCTATCAGTTCACATGTTATTGATCATTGCTGTTAGTGCATATTTGCGATTACTGTATGATGTTAATTACTATTCACGAGTTGGCAACTCACCCCCGTTGTGCCACAGTGTTTTGCAGGACACACCCCTCTGAGTAGTCGCGGCAGGGCAGCTTATCATCACTACTTTTGTGGATACCGCTACCTTTGGCAGTGAGGCCGTTGCATTATAGGTGGGTTTGCGGTTATCCGTTGTATATTGTATATCTTTTGTTGGATCTAGTATTCTCCATCTACCCCTGTTGTATTTGACTTAGAGACGACTTGTGAGATATCAGTGTTGTATTATATTGGTTTTGGGAGCCGTGCTCGTAGAAGCAGGTAATTTTTGGATATGGTTTACTTCCTTTATAGTCGTTCTCTTTGATATTTCTTCGCTTTGGCGTCGTATACTTGTTGTGGTGATTGTCTCCGCCGGTGGGCGTGATTTTTTTCTCCCCCTTGGGATGTTTTATATATTATCTGTGTTGTACCCGTTTTCGGGGCTGGTTTTACAAAGGAGGTGCTGCCGAAATTTTTATGAAAGAAAACTATAGTTAGAGATTTTAAATGGCGACTTCTAATACTTTTAAATTATGTTTTTCTCCGTTGATCCAGTTTTGGGTGGTTTTAGATTTCTGGGTTTTCGGCTTACTTAAGTTACGTACGCCTGTAGACGTTACGTAATTTAAGTGCCGGTTACGGACCGAATTTCGGGTCGTGACATGCATTCATGCTATTCTCATTGCATTTCTTATACCTGTGCTAGTACACTACACCATTATCGATGATGCGTTTGTTACACTTACACAGATTGCCGGCGCACACACTTCTTCATCGATAATTGCTATGTCACTTACACAGTAGAATTGCTATATCATGCTATGATATACAGCCATGTTCATATCACTATGCTAGGTTGCATGATATATTGACATGTACACCCACATACTTTGCTACAGCTACATGTACATCATGCCTACATACCGACATGTACACCCACATATCTTGCTATAGTTGCATATACCCCTAAGTGGTATTGTATTGACATATGATATCCGGACGTTCATTATTTTGCTATTGCGCTTATGAAATGCATCATACATACTTGCTTACATGTAGATACTTATACCTTGCTACAGTTACATGGACACCTCATATGATGCTGCACTTGTTTTTCGGAGAATTTGGGAACCGCATGATATATTTTAAAGCTGGATTCATTTAAAAGAGCGATTTTCCCTTAATATGCTCATATTGTTGTTTTATGTTGCATATATCAATTTTCATGGATTTACGCATTGAGATATGGATTTCATGTGATTTATGGATTTGAGAACCGTGGGGGTATTTCAAGAAATTATGTGTTGTTTGAAAACCCGGTTTCTCTTGATATGATATTTCAGTTCGTCAACCATGTGATTTCTCGGTTCTGAGATTGGCATGTGAAACCCGATTCGAGGAGTGGGAGGTACCGTCTGCGGGTACATGGTGGACCCGGTATGGTACCCCGGGGCGAGTGGTGATTTCGTGATGTAGACGATAAGCCTGACAGAGGGACCACTACCTACCGGTGATAGTATTTGGACTCGGCAGTTATCGTGGGGATACCGACCGGAGTGATGTACGGACATGACGTCAGGGCCAGTCGTGGTGACGGTGCCTGAGTTATGAGGATTTACGTGTCGATGCCAGACACGGGTATTCATGATGTTTCGGGTGTCGGTGATAGACCCAGGTTTCCATGATTGTGATGTGGCATTGATAGACACACATTCTTTGATATCCTCATATTTATCTGCATATGCTTTTATGATATTTACATGCATGAGTTTTTGTGTCAGTGGTTGTCACGTGGTCGAGATCCACTGCATACATGCATTGATTCATTGTTGGGTGATTTACACTTGCTGTTAGGAATTTATATTGTGTTTGCACATATGCAGATACGGTCACCCTAGATATCATAGTATTACCTTTATGATATAGTTGACCTAGGAATCGTTGTTTATTTCGATTTCTACCTGTTGATGTTTTCTACTCACGAGTTGGCAACCCATCCCTGTTGTGCCACAGTTCTTGCAGGTTGTCCGCTAGGATCAGTAGCGGCATCGCTGGTACACAGCTTGCTTTCGGGTGATTTGTTTTGGTAGGTGGTATATGTTGGATAGTGCCCCTCTCGTACTTGTTATTCATATTGTATCGAGTCACTCCATCAATTCAGAAACTAGAATTTGTGTATGTTGCAGACTTAGAAAGACTTGTAGTTGGGAGACATGAGCGATGGGTTTTATGTTCGCTTTTGGGGTTGATGTCTTACTTTACTTTATTTCCTTTTGTGGTGGTGTTTCCGCCGTTGGGCGTGTTTTGCTCCAGTTTGGGATGCTTTCATTATGTTCTTTGTTGTACCCGTTTTCCGGGCTAGTTTTTACAAAGGAGGTGCTGCCGAAATTTTTATGAAAACCAAGGAAAAGAGTTAAGTGAAGTTTTAAGGATTTTTACTTAAGTTTCTAAATGTTGTAAATGTTTTCTTTACTTATTTCTATTGTATGATTTAGATTTCTGGGTTTTGGCTTACTAAGGTTACGTTACGCCTGTAGACGTTGCGTAATTTATGTGCCAGTCATGAGCTAATATTTTGGGTCGTGACAAAGTTTGTATCAGAGCGCTAGGTTTAACCTTAGTTCGAGTCTAGGTTTGACTATGTGGGGTCTAGGGCATATAATTTTGGAACCTAGGCTTGACTTTATGGAACTTAGACTTGAACAAGGAGGGTGTTAGACCCGAACTTTCGTTACATAGGCTGACCCTGATTGATGGAGTAGGTAGCTTGAGTAGAGTGACGTACCGTATGTATGTTCCGCGGCATATTTACGATACGATACTCCACTTAAGAAACCTTAGGATGTACATACCTTGAGACTGGTGATTCTCTTAGTTCCCTTGATTTTACATACATTTGAGATCCTTGATTTTATTCGCTTCCATGATCATAATCTCAATGATTTGACTCCTCCTTATGATCATGTATCCATTTTGGGATCTGTTGACTCTTTCATCCCTTTGATCTTTTTCGTCGATACTTGTTTAAAGTTCATGTCACCATGGTTTGAGCGCAGATTGAGCTGCTGCTGGTTATGCGGTCAGGGTGAGCTCGTCGTGGACGAGGACAGACCATCATTTTTTTTTCTGGTGACATGGGAACGTATCGATGTGGTGTTGTATTGTTGTAACCCCTCGTGTGAGACGAGTGTGCGGTTTTGTAACGGATGATCGGGCTTTTGTTAGAAGCTGCTTGTTGGTAGAGGACTATTGATGTACAACCAACCTCAGTGATTGTGATGTCATCTACCGTGCAGACAGATGACCCAGCCAATGCTGAGATTGATGTGAGGCCGCTTCCAGAGCTTTCGAGCTGAGATCGCTGGAGTTTTCAGGCAGAGAGGCGACAGGTGATAGCTAGTCTATCTTGAGTTGTGAGACGAAGGTGATTCGTCTGATTCATGCGCCGACGCAGGCCCAGTTGAGTTGAAGATTGCCAGTGTGGAGAGTCTTACTCAGGTCTAGAGTAGACCGACCCAGAGATGACCGTTGATGTATCGTCTATCCTTGAGGATTGAGGGAATTGTTTAGCATGCGGACGAAGGATGTTCACATGTCGTCTGGGTAGAGTTGAAAGGTTCGAACGAATGTCAGAAAACCCATTTTTCCAAGTTTAAAGTATTAGGAAGGACATGCAAGTGCTTCTGTGGACCCTCTAGAAGAATGAAACCCTAACTCGACGTGATGACCATGAAACCGCTTTTGAACCTTAGGGTTTGCGGCAGTTCAGCGGTGCCGTCAGTGAGGCTTGGGTCTGCCCTTCTACGGTCGGTCCATAGGTACTGTGGCATATATCGAATATTATTAAACCGTGCTCAGGTGTTGAGTTCTTAGAAAATTTGAGGACTTTTGATGACTCGATCGAAAAGTTTAACGCCATCTGGATATCCTATCATAGGAGATCAGCAACAAGACCAGCTTCGGATAGAGGACCTCACCTGGGTGTGTTGTGAGTTAATCGAGAACGGACGAGTATTGTGTATTCCTTCAATTGTTGGGACGGGTTCCCTTGGATGTGTTCGGCTAGATAACTTCGATAGAGTGATGAAGATACCGTGTTCGTAGTTCGAGTCTGTGTGAGAGACTCCGGATTGACTGTAGCCGAGAACATTTGCGGTACGCATATAGCTTGATGCGACGTTAAGTGAACGATAATGAAGACAAGTGGAGCAAGAGGTTCGTGCGAGATTTTAACGAGCTGTTGTTACTCCCCATTGAGATTAGAGATCGGATATGTGTACAGAGGCGTTGAGATATGGCCAGTTTCCGAGGAAAAGTTGTGCTGAGAACGTAGATGTCCAGAGAACGAGAAAGATTATGTAAGAGTACCAGCCTCCGTATAGTTCGGCGTAGGCGAGATCGGAAGAGACCTTGAGCCGGTTCTTTCTATAACACTGCTGCAATAAGATTTTCACCGAGGATCAGATGTGTTACGTGTATTCTGAGGACCCTGAGACAAAGGACGCCAGACCGTGGGCAGGAGGCGAGTGGATGTTCTTGCTCTGCCAGTTTGGGCGCACCGACTTTTTCTTCTACATTGTAGGAGGTGTACCTCAATGTCATTTATTGCGATTTGCGTTGTGATCCGAGTATCACGCTTACATCGCTTGGATTTTGTGTTTCATGATATTTTGTGCACCATGGCTGCACCTACTGGGTATTTACATTTTGTGGATAGTTGTTGCACTGGATATACGTTTTACACATCGTTGTATTGGTTTGTGATTTGTGCATATCTATTTGCACTTGATATTGATTTTGTGCATTAGCTGCACATGTTTATGATTTCGTGGATTTCATACAGTTGACTTGATATGTACGTGTGGTACGCACTCGATTTGATTTTAGCACTCGGTATAGCTCATATGTGCTGCAGTGCATTGATATGTGTGTTGTGCACGCAGTTGCACACTTTTATGATTTTTATACACCTTGGTACGCTCGTGTGGTTTTCATACGCATTTGAGTTATTGATGATATTTCGTGCACGGGATGCACAAGATTTGATATTTCGTGCACTGGATGCACATGATTGGTATTTTGTGCATTGGTTGCACTCGATTTATGCCTTTGAGCATTCATTTTACCGGATTTGAGTTTTCGTGCGCGTGCATACTTGATGTTCGTTTTCATGCATGCTACTGCACTTGATTCTTATTACGGACCTGACGCGCTTGGGTCGGATTTTGCGCATATTAGGTGCTTGATTCAGATTTTTATTCGTGCATAAGGGATGCACTTGATTCAGATTTTATTCGTGCATGACGGATGCACTTGAGTTGGATTTTAGCGCATGCTGAGCGCATGATATGAGATGTGATTTGTGCACACCGGATGCACTCAATTGGGGTTTTCGTTCGTCCATGATAGTTGCAATGGATTGAGATTTCCATGCACTATAGATGCACTAGATGTTGTTGTCGTGCACACCTGTTTCACTGGACAGATGCTTTTGTGCATACCAGTTGCACTTAGTTTTGCTTTCGTGCATATTGGCACTTGTATTTGGATTTGATTTCCGTGCGCACCAGACGCACGTGATTGTTGGATACGCCTTTTTAGTCTGATTTTTCTTTTGAGCACTTTGTTTTCATGATGAGGCCCTATACTTTGTAGTACCCTAACAGGACTGATCCGAGGACGGTACCTGTGTACTTTGCATGCATAAAAAGTTTACCAAGAGATTTTCAAAAAGGAGCTATAGTCTCGCTATTTCTTACATGTCTGCGAGTGACACGAACGTTTACAAAATAAAACCTTTTGGGATATTTCAAAAAAAGGGGCGGGACGCATATTTTGGAAAAACATATATGCTAGTATATTATTAATTTACAAAGAGCGTCTGTCACTTGTTCTGTGAGTTACGCATTTCGCGGCAATTCAGAAAGGATTATGCATATGATTTATTCGGTTTTTGGAGATTTCTCAAACAGGATGCGTACTATATATGTGCATTATAGTATTTGATTAGTGCATATGAGATTTCGGTAGTGGATTTGAGATTTGAATCTCCTTTGTGACTCCGATGATATGCGTGCAAGTACGTTGATTTGCATGACGCTTGACGGAGATCGGTTTTGAGTTTAGTACTCATTTATCCGGCGCGCAGGATGCGCTGTGGTTTTCTGTTTCTTCCGTTATTTCGAAGCCCTGTTGATTTAGCTGTTTATTGCAATGTTTTAGCATTTGGGGGTTTAAATTTAAATTTAAATTTAAATTTAAATTCGGGGACCGAATTTCTTTAAGTGGGGAAGATTGTAACGTTTTAGAAATCGTTATGCGAATTTTTCCATTTTAGGGTAAAATAGTCGGTATTGTCCGTTTTAACACGATTTTGATCAAACGTCCGTATAAACTTGTCGGCATCTAGTTTAGCTAAAATAAAGCTAGTGCTCGAGCTTTGGGGGTATATGGGAAGTTTTTGGTTAAAATAAGATTTTTTCCCTAATAAAATATTATTTTAATGTGTTAATTATTGCTTCTAGTAAGTATCATTTTTGGCCACATTTTCCTTCATCATTTGCATTGTGGCCGAAATTTATTGGTAATGGGCTTCTAGATGGGTGAGTCATTTGCTTGGGAATTTGATGTGGCATGGAGTTTTCAAGAGGTGGCCTTTGTATTAATTAGTTTTGTCATCCTTAGGATTTTTGGGAAGGTATTTGGGGAGGGGGCAGTGTATTGATTGTGAGGGAATGGGTGGCCTAGTGTTTTTTTTGTGTTGATTAATTAATCATCAATCCACACATCTCCATTGACATGAAATCCCCAGAGCACTAAAAATTGAGAGAGCCCCAATTTCCTTTAATTATTAGCCGAGCACTTATGTGCTGTGAGATTTGGCCGAGCCCAATTGTTTTGGGTAAGGAATTTTCTTCATTGCAAATCTCATGCTCATTTCATCTCTTCTCACTTTAGGCAACTTCTTTTACCTTCACCCAATTCATTGGGTGCCTTGAGACAAAATATTCTACACTATCTCTACTTCAATCTTTTATATGTCGGTTAGCAAACTTCATGTCCGAGTTGCGTCAATTTGAAGCGGGAGCCCATATAAAGATTCGTTGACTTGGTGCTACTTCGACGAGGAGATCGGAGAGGCCGCGAGGAGCATGGAATGATAGCTAAAGACCGAAGGACACAGATCGATCGATATAATTTCTTATACCACCTTAAAGTTTACTAGTTAGGGTTTTGATGTGTTAAATAGTTAATCATGAAGTATAGATTTGGAACACTTAACCTAGTGGGAAATGATATTTGTTAAGTTCCTATTTGTCTAATTGAGATAATTAGCAAACTAGGTTTCACTAAAACATGTTTTGGATGAGATAAAATGGTAGAAATAGTTTGGATGACTTAATTAAGCCGCTTTATGATGATTGTGATCACTAGAATTGTTTAAACATATAGCTTTGTGCTAAAATGATATAAACTGCTTACTAGGGTTTTGGTAAAAATTAGACGTGGGGTTTAATAGGCATGGTGATGATGTATATATTATTACCATGATAATTATTGTGTTGTGAATGAGTATTTGTACCATTGGGTTTTTGGTGTGGCAGTTTTCATGTATAGCGACCCTAGTGAGGTTTTTGGCTATGTTTTCTGGTATTTGGATTTCTTGGTTTAGCGAATGGATATTGTATTTGGGCGTTGGACGTTTTTACTTCAACGACGAGAGTTGTTTGGTTGTTTTGCATTGGCAGGCTATAGGTTCTAACCTACAAGCGCACCGCGTGCCCTTTTGGTTTTCGAAACTTGATGTTAATAACTTTGCGAATTCATATTGATTGTAGGTAGATTCGCGTGGATTTCGAGACGACGAAGCACATCGACTTCGGCTAAGAGAGGTGTTTAGTAGGTGAGTAGATTTATATCTATGGAGGAAGTCGGGTGGATGGCGTATAGCACCCCCACAACCATTGATATGGAATATCGTTTGTTTCTGTTATCCTGATAAATGATATGCAACGGACATGATTGTAGGATTTACAAAGGATAAGATGATTGAAGTTGATGCTAATAAACAATTTACTTAGGAGAAAATGATATGATAAGTGAATCATGATAAGTACGATTTAAAAGAGAACAAGTGTGACATTTATTTAAATTGATGCGAGATATTAATGTGATGAACGAGTTTACGATGTGATAGGACGACTTAGTGTGATATGTCATTTTATGTATTCGAGTCGTTATGTGATTGTTGATACCTTTGTAGGTCCCCTGATACGATTTTGACATGGATGTGACCTGAGAGATAGGTATATGTATTTATATGGATAATGATTGCATAATGAGTGTTATGCCGTACGAAACTTACATCCGTACCCCGATATTGGATAGGTTGATAGAATCCCTATTTGTTAATGCCGCTGTACGTTAGATTACCGTACGCGATGACTTTTACCTGTTGATTTATCCATACCCTTGATTAGAGGATGCCATACGATGGATTGTACCGTACGTGATGTTGTGTGGCTGGATTCTGATTGATAGATTAACCGACTCGGTCTTGTTGATATGTATATGCCATAGCATTTGATTCATTATATGTATTATGCTGTATTCATGCTATTCTCATTGCATTTCTTATACCTGTGCTACTACACTACACCATTATCGATGATGCGTATGTTACACTTACACAGATTGCCGGCGGACACACTTCTTCATCGTTAATTGCTTTGTCACTTACACAGTAGAATTGCTATATCATGCTATGATATACTGCCATGTTCATATCACTATGCTAGGTTGTATGATATATTCACATGTACACCCACATACTTTGCTACAGCTACATGTACATAATGCCTACATACCGACATGTACACCCACATATCTTGATATAGTTGCATATACCCCTAAGTGGTATTGTATTGATATGTGCTATTAGGACGTTGATTATTGTGCTATTGCGCTTATGAAGTGCATCATATATACTTGCTTACATGTAGATACTTATACCTTGCTACAGTTACATGCACACCTCATATGATGCTGCACTTGTTTTTTGGAGAATTTGGGAACCGCATGATATATTTTAAAGCTGGATTCATTTAAAAGAGCGGTTTTCCCTTAATTTACTCATATTGTTGTTTTATGTTGCATATATTAGTTTTCATGGATTTACGCATTAACATATGAATTTCATGTGATTTATGAATTTGAGAACCGTAGGGGAATTTCAAGAAATTATGTGTTGTTTGAGAACCCGGTTTCTCTTGATATGATATTTCAGTGCGTCAACCATGTGATTTTTCGGTTCTGAGATTGGCATGTGAAACCCGATTCGAGGAGCGGGAGGTACCGTCTATGGGTACATGGTGGACCCGGTATGGTACCCCGGGGCGAGTAGTGATTTCGTGGTATAGACGATAAGCTTGACAGAGGGACCACTACCTACTGGTGATAGTATTTGGACTCGGCGGTTATCGTGGGGATATTGACCGGATTGATGTACGGACATGACGTCAGGGCCAATCGTTGTGACAGCGCCTGAGTTATGAGGATTTACGTGTCGATGCTAGACACGGGTATTCATGATGTTTTGGGTGTCGGTGATAGACACCCAGGTTTCCATGATTGTGATGTGGCTTTGATGGACAGACATTCTTTGATATCCTCATATATACCTGCATATGTTTTTATGATATTACATGCATGAGTTGTTGTGTCAGTGGTTGACACGTGGACGAGATCCACTGCATACATGCATTGATTCATTGTTGGGTGATTTACACTTGCTGTTAGGCATTTATATTGTGTTGGCATATTTGCAGATACGGTCACCATAGATATCATAGTATTACCTTTATGGTATAGTTGACCTAGGAATCGTTGTTTATTTCGATTTCTACCTGTTGATGTTTTCTACTCACGAGTTGGCAACTCACCCCCATTGTGCCACAGTTCTTGCAGGTTGTCCGCTTGGATCAGAAGCGGCATCGCAGGCACACAGCTTGCTTTCGGGTGATTTGTTTTAGTAGGTAGTACATGTTGGATCGTGCCCCTCTCGTACTTGTTATTCATATTGTATCTAGTCACTCCATCAATTCAGAAACTAGAATTTGTGTATTTTGCAGACTTAGAAAGACTTGTAGTTGGGAGACTTGAGCGATGGGTTTTATGTTCGCTTTTGGGTTTGATGTCTTGTTTTACTTTATTTCCTCTTGTGGTGTTGTTTCCACCGTTGGGCGTATTTTTCTCCCGTTTGGGATGCTTTCATTATATTCTTTGTTGTACCCGTTTTCGGGGCTAGTTTTTACAAAGGAGGTGCTGCCGAAATTTTTATGAAAACCAAGGAAAAGAGTTAAGTGATGTTTTAAGTATTTTTACTTAAGTTTCGAAATGTGGTAAATGTTTTCTTTACTTACTTCTATTGTAAGGTTTAGATTTCTGGTTTTTGGCTTACTTAGTTTACGTTACGCCTGTAGACGTTGCGTAATTTAAGTGCCGGTCACGAGCTAATATTTTGGGTCGTGACAGATCATCACCTACTGTCGGCGTATTGACGATTCTTTAGAGTCCTACACAGATGTTTCCTGGCTCAGGCAAAACGGAGTAGGAGCACATATGTGATATGTGCGGGACCGAGAATAATACGTGTATGTGATACCGTTCTAGATTCTCGCGAAATGTGATATCGGCCGGGTAAATGTGATATAGCCGGGCCATCGGATCAAGTATTGATTCGATGAACTGATACATTTTTTATTAGTCAGCTATTTGTGAAATAGCCGGCTTATCGGATCAAGTGTTGATTCGATAATTTAATGTTTAATTATATATTTGATATATTATATTACATTAACTAATATAAGCTCACTTAAAGATTCTTTTTCTCACTTGATAATACATTGATATATTTGTGATATATGTTAATTGTACTATATTCTTTTGTTACAAAATATTGGGGTTATAATTGCAACTAGGGTTTATGAGACTTGAACCATGCTAGGGTTAGATTAGGGTTTAAGATTATTATTAAGGAAATACAAAATTGTGGAATTAGTCATGGTTGATGGAAGCTTGTAGGCTTCTTCGACTTTGTCCAGCATTTTTGTGATCCTTAAGATATTTGTTGACCTAACTCTAACAATAGCAAGTGGTTAAGTCTCTACAAGGGTTAAGGATGTCATTCTTAACCCATGGTTGCAATTCTAACCTCACAACAATTCATTATTCATCATAAAAGGATTTCTTCTTCTTCTTCCTCTTGAAAAAGATTTCTAGGTTTTTGTTGTGTGATGATTTGAAGTGAGATTAAGAAAACAAAAGAGAGCAAAATTCCTACTTCATCATCCTCATTTATTCTAGGCATTTAGATTAGGGTGTTTGCTTTACTAATACTTGATTAGTGAAGCAAGAGCTTGGGTTTGAGATTCTTCAAGGTAGTTCATCTTGATTAGTGAAGTCTTGAAGCAAGGGTGCATCATTCTCTTCATGGAGCCTCTCTAGAGTCCGGGTACTTGATGATCGCAGCGAAGGGACCTCAACATGAAGCTTATGAAGCGAAGGAACAGACTATAAAAGTTGTAATCCCTAACTCTTAGATGTTAAAGTGTTTAACATGTTAGTTTGGTTTGATTCTCTAGTTAAGATCCAAGGTTTAGGGTAATCTATAATGGCAAAATTTTAACTTGGCATGGATGATGCCTCACGAAACCTTGCTGCCGTTGTGGGTATCCCAACAGTGGTATCAGAGCCTAGCTAAAGAATTAGACGGATAAGTGTAGGATTACGAAACCGAAACAACTCCGAAACACCCGATATCAAACCCTAGTTTCTGTCGAATTTAAAATGAGCTCAAAATTTTTTTCAAACAAGTGCAGAATCATGTATGAGATACATGTAGAACATAGCCCAAACCTAGATCCATGTGCTCGGATTTTGGCCGAGCACATGGCCCAGATTTCCGAGCTGGCCGGCCCCTTGAAGGATTCTGGGCTCCAGGTTTGGGTCATGGTCAAGTCTCCGGGGTTTGGTATTTTTGGTGTTGTTTATTTTTGCTAAATTTGCATGAGATGTTTATTTACTCAAAAGGTAATTCGGAGTGTTTCGTATTCACAATTCTAGTTGTAAGTCCACGTTACCTCTCCCGGTTCTTTCGGGGTTGCGGAAATGATGAAAAACGATTTTCGGGTCATAGTAACATGGACTATAAAACACGGATTTTTGCTAAACTACACACTAGCAACTAACTAGAGCTTTTCCTACTCGGTTAGGGGTTATACCTCAACTTGAACTCCTTCTCTTGGGCTCTTTGTGGTGGTTGGATGGTTCGTTTCTCGTCTCCTTCTCTTGCCGAAGATGGATCCACCGGAGGGTCTCTACCTTGAGCTTCTTTCTCGAACTTGAAAAAACTAAAGTGTCCGGCTTGCTAGACCTTCAACCTTAGGATGAGTAGAGAGTAGCTTTGGTGTTTTATCTCCAAGAAAATGTTTCTCAACACATGAGATGAATTTTCCTTGAGCTAGAGGAAGAGGGAGAGCAAAATGGAGGAGAGAGAATCAATATGATAGAATGAGAATGGTTTTTACAACCATAACAATATATGTGAATTATCTAATTAATAATATTAATCCAAAATGAAAAAGGTGATTGTTGGTTTGATAAGACCATTATCATTTCACATTAAATGTTTTTGCAAAGATCAAAGAGCATCTTTGGAAAGAAATGATGATGGTCAATGTTTCAACCTTGGTCAACAAGTCAACAAACCCTAACCATAACCCAATTTCATTTAAATAACATTATCAATTGATATTTCACATATTCATTTGGGTTTGGTAAACGACAACCGTCAACTGTGCATACACACCCGTACCAAAACCCTAATGAGAATCCACTTCCACTGCCTCAGTCAACTGTGCATACACACCCGCATTCGTGTTCCAAGGAGCACGAATACTATGAGATAAAACTAACCCGAAAGCATATACTAGGATCTGGCTCAAACCAGAGCCCGCTAGTAATAACTGTCCGGACATCAAACGTACACAAGTGCGCGGATGTGAACGAACCCTGTCGCAAAACCATGCGACCTCTACTCTGTTTTGCCCAAAGGCGAATAACCCTCTGTGTGGGACTCTAAAGACCCGACACTACGTTGGCAGTGAGTTTAACCACAGACCGCAAGCGGCACTAGCTGTACGTAACGGTCCCTAGGTAGATGCCGATAAGAAGACGGACGAGGTGAAACCCATCTGAACTCCTACTGAGCCTGAATGTGACAATCTTCGTACAGTCCGGTCTGTTCGTCTGAGAATATCGCATGGCGGGCCTAGGGGGCGGTAAAGGTCAGTCCCCTAATAGCGGTACAAGTCGTGTCGGAGTGTATCCTAGAACACCATGAGATAACACTGGAATCCTACCAGTATATCTCGCTTGCCTTGGCCAGGGACTTTGTGTAATGGCTCTCTTAGATACAGCGCGATATCAACCCCTAATACCGGCAGAGACGAATCCTGTCTAACCGTCACTGCCTCCAAGTGCTTCGGGACTGCACCCAAAAACTACATGTTTGCACGACTCCTTTGAGCCGTGGTAGGGTAGTAATCAAAGTACAGTGGGAACACACTCGAGGCCAAGTGACAGTGTCAAGTCAACGTACTAAGCTGTACTCATGTCATCTGGGAACTGATAGCTGACGATAGGTATAGTACCAACCAACAATTCCCGACGAGTCATGTCCAGTGTACTCGTAATCTAACGAGCACCCGCATTCTATCCCAAGTACGACGTACTGACGGCTGTGGGACAGGCCGTCTCCCAAGCTGGGATGAGAAGCGCATACGCTAGTCTACTCCGGAGTATCGATGCCCTGTCTTGATAGTCCTACGACTTGGGACCTGCATAAGCATGTGCTTGTAAATTACCTAGCCCCCACGAGTGTGACTGCCATCACAACGCCGGTAATCAAGCAAAGATCCTAAGGGCCCACTAATGTGTAAAGGCGATATGCTATAATAAACACATGCACACATTAAAGTAGAATCAAACCAAGTAGCATACTACTATATTGTGCAAGATTTTCAATACAAGGTGAATATCCCAAGCTTCCATCAAGTAATATACATACTAGTATGATACAGTAATGGCCTCTAGGGCATATACACTAACAATCTCCCACTTGCACTAAGGCCATGTGCTGGCGTATCGAAGACCTATCATCTCGATCATCCGCTCGAACTGAGTCTGGGGTAAGGCCTTTGTGAGTGGATCAGCGGTGTTATCTTCTGTAGAAACTCTCCGAACCTCGATCTCCTGGCGACCCACGATCTCCCTGATCAGGTGATACTGCCTCAAGATGTGCCTGGACTTCTGATGGGACTTGGGTTCCTTCGCTAAAGCTATAACCCCGTTGTTGTCGCAATACAGAGGTATTGGATCAACGATGTATGGAACCACCTGAAGTTCTATCAAGAACTTCCTCATCCAGACGGATTCTTTTGCGGCATCAGATGCAGCGATATATTCCGCTTCCATCGTCGAGTCAGCAACGGTTTCCTGTTTGGAACTCTTCCAACACACCGCCCCTCCATTGAGGGTAAAGACATAACCCGACATGGACTTGGAATCATCCTTGTCACTCTGGAAGCTGGAGTCAGCAAAGGCCTCGATCTGGAGGTCTTTTCCGCCATACACCAAGAACATCTCCTTAGTCCTTCTCAAGTACTTGAGAATGATCTTTACCGTTATCCAGTGCTTCTCCCAAGGGTTTGACTGATACCGGCTTACTACACTCAGTGCATAAGCTACATCTGGTCTGGTACACAACATCGTATACATTATAGAGCCCACCGCAGAAGCGTAGGGTATAATAGACATGCGATCTCTTTCCAAATCAGTCTTGGGAGACATCTCTTTGGAGAGGGTGATCCCGTGACAAGCCGGTAGATTACCGCGCTTGGAATCTTCCATACCGAATCTTCTTAGTATGGTGTCGATGTACCTGGACTGTGAAAGTCCTAATATCCTCTTGGATCTGTCACGATAGAACCGGATCCCCAGAATGTAAGAGGCAACACCCAGGTCTTTCATGGAGAACCTGTGTGACAAGAACCCTTTGACAGATTGTAGCATAGGAATGTCATTTCCTATCAAGAGAATGTCATCCACGAATAAAACGAGGAATACGATAGTTCGTGCTACAAATCTACTATAAATGCATGGTTCATCTGGATTTTTGATAAAGCCAAAATCTTTGACCGTCTCATCAAAACAGATGTTCCAACTCCGCGATGCCTGCTTTAGTCCATAGATGGACTTAAGCAACTTGCACACCTTTCCGCTGCTCCCACTCTGAATGAAACCCTCTGGCTGGTCCATATAGACACACTCTTCTAAATTTCCATTCAGAAAAGCGGTCTTTACGTCCATTTGCCAAATCTCATAATCGTGGAAGGCAGCAATGGCAAGAAGGATCTGAATGGATTTCAGCATAGCCACTGGAGAAAAGGTTTCGTCGTAGTCCAAACCAGGTCTTTGACGAAAACCCTTTGCAACAAGTCTATCTTTATAGGTCTCAACCTTTCCATCTACACCAATCTTCCTTTTGAAAATCCACTTGCATCCTACGGGTTTTACCCCATCTGGAGCAACGTCCAACGTCCATACTTTGTTGGTTTACATGGACTCCATATCGGTCCGCATTGCATCCAGCCATTTTACCGAGTCAACGCTCTGAATGGCCTGCTAGAAGCTAGTCGGCTCATCACTATCAATGATGCAATCCTCTCTATCCCCGTCGATGAGAAAACCGTAGTATCTCTCGGGCGGATGAGACTGCCTACTACTCTTGTGGAGCGGCGCAAGAATGTCCTGATCTTTCGAACCCTCTGGTTCTACTAAGCTTTCAGTAATAGCTCGTGGTTCTGGAATTTCTTCCAGTTCTATTGCGCTCCCACTTATCTGATTTTCCAAAAACTCACTTTCCAAGAAGTGGGCATGACGAGAAACAGAAACCTTTTGTTCCTCTTCGCAATAGAAGAAATATCCCTTGGAGTTCTTTGGATATCCCACAAACTTGCACAGTACTGAGCGTGCCTCGAGTTTGTCCGCATGCTGCTTTTTAACAAAAGCTGGACATCCCCATGTCTTAATGTGCTTAAAATAGGTTTTCTTCCCACACCACATCTGATATGGTATGGTAGGCACAGTCTTAGTTGGAACTCAGTTCAAAAAGTATGCAGCTGATTCTAGTGCATATCCCCAGAATGATCGTGGTAACTCAGCGTTACTCATCATGGAACGTACCATATCCAATAGGGTCCGATTCCGTCTCTCCGATACACCATTATGTTGCGGAGTGTATGGAGGAGTAAGCTGAGAGAGAATTCCATTCTCTTTTAAGTAATCCAGGAACTCGGCACTTAAGTATTCACCACCTCGATCAGATCTCAGTGTCTTGATACTTTTTCCTGTTTGTTTTTCTACTTCATTCTTATATTCCTGGAATTTTCCAAAGGCTTCGGATTTATGTTTCATTAAGAAGACATATCCGTACCTTGAAAAGTCATCCGTAAAAGTAATGAAGTAAGAATAACCGCTTCGCTCATGTGTAGACATTGGACCGCACACGTCGCTGTGTACGAGTCCCAAGAGATCGCTCGCTCTTACTCCATGTCCAGTGAACGGAGTCTTTTTCATCTTTCCTTTGAGACAGGATTGACAAGTTGCATATGATTGATATTCGAACGGATCCAAATATCCTTCTGTATGTAACTTCGTCAACCTTCTCTCATTGATGTGACGCAGTCTACAATGCCATAAGAAAGCCTGATTTGTTTCCGGAGACTTTCTTTTGTGTGTATTCTGGACATTGAAAATCTGTGGTTGGTTTAATACGTATATTCCATTGTTTAATGTACCTGACCCAATCAGAACTTGATTAAGGTGAATGTTTACAACATTGCTTACAAATGCAAATTTATAACCTTCTTTAGATATTAAAGATACAGAAATGATATTATAAGTTGCATTGGGTACAAAATAACAATTACGCAAAACCAAAACGTGTCCATCTGGCAACCCCAGGTGATAGTCCCCCACGGACTCAGCATCCATGCAAGCTCCGTTTGCAACTCTGAGGGTCATATCGGCTGCCTTCAAAACCCTACGGTTTCTCAACGCCTGCAAAGAATTACAGATATGAGATCCTGATCCAGTATCAAATACCCAGGAAGTAGAGTTTATTGATAGACAGTTTTCAATAACATACACACCTGAAGCTGAAGCCGCAACTTGCTTCAGATCCTGTATTCTGGCTTTCCAAGCCCTGCAATCTTTCTTCCAGTGTCCACTCTTGTGACAGTAAAAGCATTCTTCCTTTCCCACAAGCTTTCCCGTTACCATTGTTGCTTTTGCCTTTCCCTTCGTATCCACTTTACTAACACCGCCCCTTGGTTTGGTGGGAGTTTTCTTCTTCTTTCCCTTGGCTTTCGCCTTCGACCTAAAAATGGAAGATCCTCCTACAAACAAAGTGGATGTTTCCCTACCTTTCTGTTGGGTGCCCTCTGCACTTCTCAGTATGTTGAGGAGTTCTGAAAGTTCAACTTCTTTTTCTTGCAAGTTGAAGTTCAGGATAAACTGGGCGTAAGTGGAAGGAAGGGACTGGAGAATCAAGTCCGTGTAGAGCTCGTTCTCTAACGTGGTCCTAAGGTCCGCGAGCTCCTCAATGAAGCCAATCATCTTAAGCACGTGTTCCGCTAGCGATGATCCGACGGCCAATCTCGCCGAAAACAACTTTTTCGAGACTTCATATCTGGCGATACGGGATTGCTCTCCATACAGTTCTTTTGTATGAAGAAATATGGATTCCAGGTCCATATTCTCGTGCCTCCTCTGATGTTCATTGTCCATAGAGGCAAGCACGAGGCACTTGGCCTTCGCGCAATCGATTTCCCAGGTCTTACGGATTTTCTTATCCGCGACGCTGGTTTTGGGACCTGGGACAGGGGGAGCTTTGGTGGTGAGGAAATACCCCAACTTGTCATAAGTGATTGCCATTTTGACATTCCTGAGCCAATCTTTGTAGTTTTGGCCCTGTGAGTATGTTTTTATCTAGTAGTAACTTAAGTCCAGTCATGATGATTGGTCACTACAATTAGGAGAGAGAGAAGAAACACTTTAGCATGATGCTCTTGCAAGTTTAGAGTGGTTTTTAATTTGTCTAAACAGGATGGCTCCCACTGTCTCTCGAATCCCTCCTCAAACCAAAAAGGAAGAATTAGTCAGGATCAATCTCACCGTAAAATTCTTGCTTAACCGTTCAGCGAGGCTAGTGTCGGTACTTCGAGGGAGGTCTTCCAACTCTTTCGCGAAGTTCCTTAATTAAATAACCTCTTTTCCCTAGGGGCGTAGCCCCGCTAACACCTTTCTAGACACCTACTAGGTTTATAGCATTGATCGTTAAGTGAGAAATTTCCCGAGGAGTAGCATATACTCACAGTAGGATCGGGATCCAAATATCATTGCGTGACAAAACTGAAGGAATCCTACCAGAATTATCACACTCCAAATGGTATGCAGCGCTAGCAAGTTTCAGTTCTTTTGAAACTCCCGATATGGATTTTTGCCCCATGCTCTTATGACTTGACTTTGGCCAACAAATCATAAGTCACATGTCAAGTTCTACCCGTCATTCTCCAAGTTAATTTGAACCCACCCACTCCTACCCTTGACTTTGGCCAACAAGGCAGTACGACTGTCCCAAACCAACACATCTATCTATGCTGCACATGAATACCCAATAGCTACCAATCACTATGCCTTGACTTTGGCCAACAAACATAGCTTGAATACTATTGACCATCCATGTGAAACGACGGAGGGCTACGAATGGTTTTGGCGAAACTGTGAACGTAGTGAACTTGATATAATCAATGGAATGAGATAGCTTTTAAAAGGAGTGGTTAAAGCTCCGCGTTTAAAAGTTATTTTGAAAAGAAACCGAGTGGTTTTGAAAGTTTTCCAACGACTTTTACTTTGGTTTATTTTTCTTGCATTAATTTTAATGTGTCCCATCAATTAATCCTACCATTGCAAAAAACAACGAAAATATGTCGTACGCTTATGCCATCCGCATTCGCCACGGGGTCCTATCATCACCCGTTAGGTTACTTAACTAACGACAGAGCGGGGGCTGGACTAGTACGGATGCAAAACATAAGCAACGCCTAAATAGATATCTACATATAGATATATATATTCGTCAGATGCAATGATAGCCATTCCAGATCACAGATGAATACATTGGATATACTAGGAATCCGCATTCCGTTCGAGCTTGTAACGAAAAGCGGATTACACGGTCGCGATGAATAGCCAATACCCCACCCTAGACCCCTACGGGTGCGGCAAACTACCCGCCAAGTACCCGAAGCGAAGCAACCTCCCTCAACGACGTGGGTAGGCCACTCGGCACTTCGAGATACCCGGTAGTTTGTGCACTCCACCTTAGGTCTATCCTAGGAGCAAAAACAGTAAAAAGAAATTATACAATAACGGCTACAACCCCATCACGGTTGTGCGGCCATATAAATAATATTACATCAATTTACATATTACATGAATTGAAAGATAAAGAAAACTCTCATCTCATAACCCCTCGGCTATTCATCCGCGACAATCCAACGAATTCATATACACAAACCATCAACATTACAGATCACAGATATGTATAACCCCCACTAATCGACGTATAGTGATTAGCAGACATTCAACACATATATAACATCACAGATACAACCCATTAGCCAAAGTCTATAAAAAATCGACCAAAATACGGATTTGTAACCACCCCAAAAACAAACTTGTTCTCTGGAAAATCTGGGCAGAAAAAAACCATCTCAAAAATCACAAAACACCAACAGGAGAAAACTGCAGGAGAAACGATCCACGGTCGAGTCAACTCGGCCGCGGATCTGCGGCGGGAGCAAGCTCCTGCCACCAATCCGCGGTGAGTTGATCGACTCACTGATCGTTTTTCTTGCCTGTTCTTTAAAAAGCCTGAGCCGATTTTTAATACATGATTAATTATTTTTTTAGCAGAAAAAAAATCGGCAGAAACTTGATATTTTTAACGTGTTTTGCGGTTTTTCGTCCGATCGAAATTATAGATACTTTGCTAACATGCTAAGGTGTGTTTAGCTAGGCTCTGATACCACTGTAAGTCCATGTTACCTCTCCCGGTTCTTTCGGGCTAGCGGAAATGATGAAAAACGATTTTTCGGGTCATGGTAACATGGACTATAAAACACGGATCTTTGCTAAACTACAGACTAGCAACTAACTAGAGCTTTTCCTACTCGGTTAGGGGTTATACCTCAACTTGAACTCCTTCTCTTGGGCTCTTTGTGGTGGTCGGATGGTTCGTTCCTCGTCTCCTTCTCTTGCCGAAGATGGATCCACCTGAGGGTCTCTACCTTGGGCTTCTTTCTCGAACTTGAGAAAACTAAAGTGTCCAGCTTGCTAGACCTTCAACCTTAGGATGCGTAGAGAGTAGCTTTGGTGTTTTATCTCCAAGGAAATGTTTCTCGAAACATGAGATGAATTTTCCTTGAGCTAGAGGAAGAGGGAGAGCAAAATGGAGGAGAGAGAATCAATATGATAGAATGAGAATGGTTTTTACAACCATAACAATATATGTGAATTATCTAATTAATAATATTAATCCAAAATGAAAAAGGTGATGGTTGGTTTGATAAGACCATTATCATTTCACATTAAATGTTTTTGCAAAAATCAAAGAGCATCTTTGGAAAGAAATGATGATGGTCAATGTTTCAACCTTGGTCAACAAGTCAATCTTGGTCAACAAGTCAACAAACCCTAACCATAACCCAATTTCATTTAAATAACATTATCAATTGATATTTCACATATTCATTAGGGTTTGGTAAACGACAACCGTCAACTGTGCATACACACCCGTACCAAAACCCTAATGAGAATCCACTTCCTCTGCCTCAGTCAACTGTGCATACACACCCGCATTCGTGTTCCGAGGAGCACGAATACTATGAGATAAAACTAACCCGAAAGCATATACTAGGATCTGGCTCAAACCAGAGCCCGCTAGTAATAACTGTCCGGACAACAAACGTGCACAAGTGCGCGGATGTGAACGAACCATGTCGCAAAACCATGCGACCTCTACTCTGTTTTGCCCAAAGGCGAATAACCCTCTGTGTGGGACTCTAAAGACCCGACACTACGTTGGCAGTGGGTTTAACCACAGACCGCAAGCGGCACTAGCTGTACGTAACGGTCCCCAGGTAGATGCCGATAAGAAGACGGACGAGGTGAAACCCATCTGAACTCCTACTGAGCCTGAATGTGACAATCTCCGTACAGTCCGGTCTGTTCGTCTGAGAATATCGCATGGCGGGCCTAGGGGGCGGGAAAGGTCAGTCCCCTAATAGCGGTACAAGTCGTGTCGGAGTGTATCCCAGAACACCATGAGATAACACTGGAAACCTACCAGTATATCTCGCTTGCCCTGGCCAGGGACTTTGTGTAATGGCTCTCCTAGACACAGCGCGATATCAACCCCCAATACCGGGAGAGACGAATCATGTCTAACCATCACTGCCTCCAAGTGCTTCGGGACTGCACCCAAAAACTACCTGTTTACACGACTCCTTTGAGCCGTGGTAGGGTAGTAATCAAAGTACAGTGGGAACACACTCGAGGCAAAGTGACAGTGTTAAGTCAACGGACTAAGCTGTACTCATGTCACCTGGAACTGATAACTGACGATAGGTATAGTACCAACCAACAGTTCCCGACGAGTCCTGTCCAGTGTACTCGTAACCTAACGAGCACCCGCATACTATCCCAAGTACGACGTACTGACGGCTGTGGGACAGGCCGTCTCCCAAGCTAGGATGAGAAGCGCATACGCTAGTCTACTCCGGAGTATCGATGCCCTGTCTCGATAGTCCTACGACTAGGGACCTGCATAAGGATGTGCTTGTAGATTACCCAGCCCCCACGAGTGTGACTGCCATCACAACGCTTGTAATCAAGTAAAGATCCTAAGGGCTGCACTAATGTGTAAAGGCGATATGCTATAATAAACACATGCACACATTAAAGTAGAAACAAACCAAGTAGCATACTACTATATTGAGCAAGATTGTCAATACAAGGTGAATATCCCAAGCTTCCATCAAGTAATATACATACTAGTATGATATAGTAATGGCCTCTAGGGCATATACACTAACACTAGCCTGGTTTCATGATTGTTTAGACAGTGTTAAAAAGTTCGAACGGATATCAATAACTCACTTTTTCTCCTGCCGGAAAATTTCCAAGTGTTGGATTTTTCCTTAGTTAAAGAACATTCAAATATCGTGCAAGTAACGCGGTGGAACCTCTAGAAGAACGAAACCTTAAATCGATTTTGTGACCGTCAAAACTGTCACTAAACCCTAGGGTTTGTATTGGTTTAGCGGTACCACAAGTGAGGCGTTGGTTTGACCCTTCTACGGCTGGACCATTGGTACTGTGGCATGTGATGGATGCTTTTAAACTAAGTTCAAGAGTTGAGCTATTGGGAAATTTTGAGTGTTTATTGATTCGATCGGAATGTTTAACATCGTCTATCTTTTTCTGTAATGTGATACAATATTTGGAATCCACATGTAGTTATGAGATAACTAATTGAATGTTATAAATCTAGCAGTCTAGTCTCAATTTATCGGTTGCCACGGAATTTTGATGCGATCAAAAGTCCGTCGCAATCACGTAGCGTACGCGGATACTCGCCGGGTAAACTTAATAGTTAGTTATGCCCCATATTCCCAACCAAGTGACTGTAGGAGAACCCCATCGCCAAAAGCATCCGTAAGGGTGCTCGCGGCAGAGGTATTCCGCCTTAGTGTACTTCGTCAACGGCATCGGTGGTGCGGCCGTCTACTAAAATTTCCGACGAGCATTCGATCAGAATGTCGGGAATCTTATTGAATTGCCCGACTTGATATTGAAAAGTGTTTTCGATATTGAGACTAAAATGCAGGGTTTATAAATGTTAGGCATGCGATGATTAAGGAATTCATTTGGTTAGGCATGGGATGTCTAAGGTGGTTGCGGATTCCAACTGTTGTTGTTTTACACTTTTTTTCTGCGACCGTAAGTGTAATATGTGGTGTATCTCCAGTTTCGTGTCTATACATCAACGACAATTGGGATACGCATATTTACATACGTTGATGACATGTGATGTTTTGTGTTGCTGTGATATATTATATTGGATCGTCGTGTTTTGAATAGCCGGGGGTTTTATGTGAGATGAGGGTTTTTATTTTCATTCGTGTAAAATTCATTGTATGTAATATTCTTTTATTGGGGCACTTCCGGGTTGAGTATGATGTCACCGCTGTATATTATTTACTTTTCCGCATTAGGATAGATCCAAGGCGGGGAGCACAAGTAACCGGGTTCTAGGTTCCAGTGGGAGACCATCTCGAGGAGTCGAGACCGGGTCTCCTAACTATAGAATTGGTATGGTTTCTTTCCGCTCTCGTAGGGGTCTAGGGGTGTGGGATTGGATATTCATCGCGACCATGGAATCCGTGTTTTATACAGGCTTGCAATAAAACACGGACCTCCTAGTATATCCAATATTTCATATATTTCTTCTGCTGCGATATCTGTGATGTGATCATTTGATATATTGATGAGATGAATACAGGATATAGTATATGTTATTTATTATATATACGTTGCTTATGTTTTACACCTGCGCTAGCACTGCCCTGCTATGCCTTTAGTTACCTAACCTAACGGTGCACGAAGGGACATCGAAGCGAATGCGGATGGCATAAGCGTACGTTGTATTTATCTGTGATGTTTAGGTAAAACTTAAATGATGGGACTTCATTAATGAGATTAATGAAATAAAAGAAACCTAAAGATGTTATGGAATCAAATTTTCAAAAACAGGTAGCTCTAGTTGTTGCTTTGCATGGCGGTGTTCCTTGTAGTACATCCAGCACCTTATTCGATAAGGAAAGAGCCGAGATCCCTTCACCGGGAGTGACTTCTTTAGCAATAACTAGCAGATGTGACAACCCTCGTTTTTGTCTTTTGATTGCTTTTCTAGTTCTTTCTTTGCATAGTGGTATTGTGAATATCCTGCACCTTATTCGATAAGGAAAGAGCCGACGATCCCTTCACCGAAAGTGACCTCTTTAGCAAAACTAGTAAAAGCCTAAAAAACACTCCATTTAAATCATTTGATTCTACAACGATATCAAGTTCATTACGCAGAGGGTTTTCATAAAAACCTGTCGTAGCCCTCGGTCATTTCAGATAAGTACTAGTTAGTATTCGTGCTACGTTTGTTGACTATGTTAAGGCGTAGTTTGCGGTAGATGATTAGTGCTTATCTGTATAAGCATATGATGCGATTGGATTAGGGTAGTCGTGCGACTTTGTTGACTATGTTAAGGGTCGTGCGAGTGGGTTTAATTCAATCGGGAAATGACGGGTTGAACTCGACTAGCACTTATGATTTGATGACTATGTTAAGGTCATATAGCTGCTAGGGGTAAAATATTATTGGGAATTTCAAGTGTTGAAATTTGCAATTAGATTGCATACCTTCAATGAGATAGTTGGATCCCGATACCCGCTGCGAGTAAGAGTTACTCCTGGGAGAGTTTTACACATTGCAATTAGCCGATCATGTAGGTGTTTAGAAAGGTGTCAACGGGGTTACGCCCCTGGGAAAACGAGGTTTATTTTAATTAGGTCCGTGCGAAAGCACGGGGAACCTCCTTTAAAGTACCGGCACTGGCCTGGCTGAAAGATTGGCGAACTTGTAGACCTCCTTTAAAGTATCGGCACTGGCCTGGATGCAAGATTGGCGAACTTGTAGGGTGTAATTAATCCCGGCTAATCTTTCCTTTTAGGGTTTGAAGGAAGATTTGACTAAAACAGTGGGAGCCATCCTGATTAGATATATTAATAACCAATCTAATCTTGCAAGAGCATACGCTAAGTGTTTTCTTCTCTCTCTCTCCAAGTAGCGACCATGTCATGCCTTAATCAAGATAATAATACGGATGTATTGACTGAACCCGCTTGTTATACTGAGCTAGGGAACGTTGGTCCCGCTCTAACTTATAATAATTATAAGACCGAGTAGGAAATAGGGATTACCAGGATTCCCGTGCCACCCAAACGAGTGCATGATGATGCATCTTATTCGGGTGTGTTCATCACAGAGAACTGTTTCTAAGTATACTTTACGTCCTGGGTATGAGATACCGGATCAGGATCCTGCAAATGTAATATGTTACATGGGCTACAAAAAGGTAGAGAACTGAGAAATGGTGATATGTTTTATGAGTTAAAATGGTGCAAGTGTTGCAGCCAAGTATGTTAGCGGTTATTGTAAGTCTACGGTAGCGCCCCGGCCATCTTTCTGAGGCCAAAATGCGGAAACGAAAAACTTTTTCAAAACTAGAAACCGGCGCTATCGTATGATTAAAACCCGGATCGAACCATTAACCTACAACTAGAAACTAGAGAACGGGTTGGAAAGCTATACCGATCGATCCGTGTCCTTCGGTCTTTGGCCACCATCCCAAGCTCCTCGCGGCATCTCCGAGCTCTGGTCTCCTCGTCGGAAAGGGCACCACATCATCGAGTCTTTTTACGGGCTCCCGCTTCATCCGAAGCAACTTGGACACGAAGTTTGCTAGCCGACGTGTCCAAGGTGAAGTAGAGAATGTGTGCGATCACATTGTCTCAAGCATCCCTTGATTCTCAACGCATGAGAGTGTATGGATGGAGGTTGAAGATGATGCCATTAATGGAGATAGTGAGCTCAAGAGAAGAAAAGAGAAGAAGAAGAAGAAGCCTTTTCTTTTCTTTTGTGTTTCTTTGATGAAATGAGAGAGTGAGAATGAAAATACAAGACCAAAACTCTTCATATGGCTTCCTTCACTCTCTTCCTCTCATTTCATCTCACAAATCAATCACATAAGGTGACATTTACACAAGAAATGATACCATGAGTCATCTATGAAGTACATGTCTCATTTAATGCACAAAATGATGAAATAAGCTCACAATTTCCATTTGTAAACATTAATCCAAATGTTTACAACAATAAAAAGATACAACAACATCTAAAGTAAACTCGTGACGGATCACAAGGATACCCCTCACCTGTATATATATACCTACATCCGCATTCCGACTGAATGCGAATGCGATGAGACTAAAGTAATCCAACAAATCTAATACTAGGTTCCGGCTTAAATCAAAGGCCACTAGTATGATCCGTCCGATCATGATCCGTGCACTACCGCACGTATATGATCGAACCCTGCCATATATCATACAGCCTCTACAACGTTTCTCCCGAAACTTGAGAAACAGTCTGTGGGGGACTCTAAAGATTCGTCAATACTTTGGCTGAGGATTTAACCACTAGCACGTCAGAGGTACTAGCTGTACGTAACGGGCTACCAGGTATTGACCAAAAGGGAGGTCGATGAGCGAACACATCCTGACATCCTACTGAGCCTGTTAGTGACAATATCCGTACAGTCCGGTGCATTCGTCTATGAGCATCGCATGGCGGGCCTAGGGGTTGGTAAAAGTCAGACCCCCAAAAGCGGTACAAGTCGTGACGGAGTGTAGCCCAGAACACCCTGAGATACTACTGGAATACCTACCAGTAAATCTCCTACCTTGGCCAAGGACTTCGTGTATTTGCTCTCCTAGACACAGTGCGATCTCACCCCTAATACCGGGAGAGAAGAAACCCCTGTCGATCCGCTCACTTCCTCCATGTGGATCGGGACTGTACCCAACTAAAACCTGTTTGCACGACTCCTTGGAGCCGTGGTAGGGTAGTTATCAAAGTACAGTGGGAACTCACACGAGACAAATGACGATCTCAGGTCGATGAAGAAACCTGTACACATGTCACCAGGGAACTGCTATCTGACGCTAGGTATAATACCAACTAGCATATTCCCGGCGAGTCCTGTCCGGTGTACTCATAACCCAATGAGCACCTGTATACATCTTAGGTGAACCAACTGACACCAATGGCTTGTGAGACCGGCCACCGCCCCTCGTCGGGGTCTCGACTTTATACACTAGTCTACTAATGGAGTATCGATGCCCAGTCTCGAAACTCCCATGATTAGGGACCACTTTAAGGATGTGCTTATAGACTACCCAACTCTCACGTATTTGAACGCCATCATACTGCTGGTAGTCAAGCAAGAATCCTAAGGGCTCTATCAACGTGTAAAAGCGACCTGTAAGGTCACCTAAAGCATGTACACGATGATAAAGATAAACCAGATAGCATACTATCATCTTAAGTAAGACTGTCCTACCGGTATAGGTCCTCCCTCAATCATTGCAATCACGTGCCTGTGATCCAATAATTGACTCTGAGGGCACTATATCCAACAATCTCCCACTTGCACTCAAGGCTAATTATTGCAATGTCGCATACTCACAGCCCGTATGATACCGAACACCCAACTGCTCTACTAATCAGCCTCACAAAGCCCGTTTGCGAAAATATTGCGTTCGAGGAATAGCCTTAGTGAGTGGATCCGCCCTGATGTTTCTTTCTATGTCTCTCTTTATCTCATGTTCGCGGAGAAAGGCATCTCCCGAAATAAGCAATACCTGTCTTAGAATATGCGAATATCTGATGGGACCTAGCTCATAAATGAACTCCAAATCCAAACTTCTTAGACTGTATCGTAAACTGAACTTAATCAGTAACCTGCGTCATGCCTCCCTCAGTGTTTGCTTGGATCACCTGTCCAAAACACTGCCCCTCGTCAGAGGGAAAACTATAACTCTGACAGTCACTCTGTCATCCAGGTCACCTTGGAAGCCTGGAATGATAACCGTCTCCCGAAGGAGGCTGTTGTTATTATATCCCGAACGTTTCTCCAGGATTGGATCAATATCAACTTATTGCAACTCGTGCAAAAACAACATCTTGTGTGGTACTTGACATCTCATGATCAACTCAATTGTCTAAGCAAGTGATGTGTTAATCATGCACATCCTTCTCCCCTTTAGTCTGTGAGACACCTTTAGAGAGGGTGACTCCATCACCTGCAGGTTCACTACCATGCCAGGAGTCATCCATTCTAAACACCTGTAGAATGCTGTCTAAGTACCCATATTGGGACACTTCCCAAATCTAGATCTAAAACTATAGATCTAGTAACCAGAATGTCTGATATAATATCCAAGCTTTATGTGGAGAAACCACTGTGTGACAACCAAAGTATAACCGATCGTAGTATAGGAATTTCACTTCCTACAATGTGTATGTCATCCAAATACCAGGACATCACACCCTACTAACTTCTTAACAGATCCATCCCCTATTCTGAGGAAGTCAAACCTATGACTGTCACATCAGAAATAAATGATCTTTCTCCGCTATATCTGCTTTAGTCCATAAATAGACATAAGCTACTTGTCCACCAATGCTTCCGCTGCTCCCACTAACTACGACAACCCTCTGGCAGAGTCATATACACGTACACTTCTAAAGCTAGTTTAGAACGACGCTATACTCATCCTCCTGCCGGGTCTCACAGTCTGGAACAACAGCAATGGTAAGTCTGGGTAAACAAGAACCTCCCTGTCACCGTCCTTGAGCCTACCGGAGTAACTCTTGGGTGCCTGAGGTTACCCACCATATCTGCGGAGTGGCCAATGGAATGTCAAACAAGATTGAATCTTTAGATTCTTATCAAATTTTCAGTAATCGTTTGCGGTTCTGTAATCACTTCCAGTTCTACCATACTCCCAGTACTGTTTTCTTAAAAAATCCATTTTACTAAAACTGTGGCGAGTCAAGAACAATATTACTATCGATCTTCCAGATGGTAGAAAGTCAACCCTCATCATAGCCCGGGTTAACCGACAAACAGCCATTCAGAAACGTACCTTGAGTTATCAAGAGTCTAGTTTTAAGCATAAGCCGGACAACTCCCCGTACCTTAACATCATTAAGATATGAACCGTTCTGTATCCAATATAGAAACAGAGGCACTAATTTAATCGGAACCAGATTCAAATCATGCAGTTGTCTCCAGTGCATGTCAACTAAATGGAGAGAGGCCGATCAGCATTACTCAACTTAGGAGTTCTTCCAATTATGAGTAACCTGAAAGAGAAGCAAGTTCTCTTAATCATTACTATCAACTGAATACCATACACAAGTATCTATATCTTCGATCACCTTGAAGAATCCTGATACTTGCAACACGTGGTCCTCTACTTTACTCTTATACCTATAACTTCTCAAAACTTAGACCTTGCATTTCTACGAAACACATGTCTAAGAACTAGAGAAGTCACAAGTAAACAGAATATAGTACGAGTACCGACCCCTCTGTCCAAATGGACACTGGACAATATACAATACTCTGTATAAGTCCCCTGAGTCTAATAACTCATTCATTGTGTGTCGTAGGTTGAAAATTGTACTTATGGTTAAGAAGAATTACACCGCTGTTTAATGCTCCTTACCTAACCATCCACTGATATATGTAAATGTCATAGACATAATTTCAAAAAGTTATATCTCACTTTATAAAAATAAACGTACAGATATATCAATTTGAAATTGGTGCATTACAACGGATATTCAATACCAAATACTTGCCGTCCGGCAAACAACCCAGGCGATCTCCTCAAATATCACCAATTACAATGAATACCGATATAATGAGGATGATCACCCAATTCCCAATAACTTACTCCCACTCATCATCTGTAAAACCATACAGATGTGAGAATCCAACCTGGTAAATACATACCCTGGAGCAAGGGCTAATTGGGAAATTAGTTTTCTTTTAACAATACACAGTGAAACTGAAACATGTAAATGTTTCGAAGGGGTATCCGGGTATTCCTAGTAATGCCTCTTCCATTATCAGATTCACAACCGTAACCGTATATTTCTTTTCCATCTCTCGAAATCCCTTTATATGTCTTTAGTCATTACCTTCTGTACACCCCCTTTAGGCCAAATGGTTTTCTTCCTTCCCTACCGTTCGACACCAGCCTATGGTTTGGAAGAAGACTATCTAATAAGCATAATGGGTGTACTGTCCTAATCCTAGGAGCACTCGCAACGCGAGAGAAGGTACAGATGAAAGACAACTGAATAAACATTATTCCTATTTCTCCTGAACCAGAATCCATCCCCGAACTGGAACAAATTCCTTCGAGTTCGTATATAACCATACGATGGAGTATCCAATAAACTGTGGATCTTCGTAGTGATACGGAGTGTTCTGGAGAAATACAAAGGTGATGTAGGATTGGTGAAGAAATACTTGGTTTGGTCGTGAATAGTAGTCGCAATTTACTTTGCCCTCTTACTAATCCTTTTATTTGTCTTTACATATTACCTTCTGTACACCATCGTTAGGCTAATTGGTTTTCTTCATTCCCCACTGTTCGGCACCTACCTATGGTTTGGAAGAAGACTATCCAATTAGCGTAATAGGTGTACTGTCCTAATCTAAGGAGCACTCGCAACCTGAGAGAAAGAAAAAGGAAAAGACAACTGAATAGTCCAATTCGTTTTCTCCAAAACCGGAAACCATCCTCGAATAAGTTCCTTCGAGTTCGTATATAACCATACGATGGTTTTATCCAATGGAAGTGGATGTTCGTAATAAAGCGGGGTGTTCTGGAGAAAAGGGTAAGAGTAGGAGTGGCAATGAAGTATGCTACTCTGACAATCCAAAAGCCAGTGTTATAAGATGGCTCGGTTAATCTTGGTCACTGAGTCATAGTCAAGGGTCGGGTCATGGTCGCTGCCAAAGAGAGAGAGAGAAAAGAAACACTCAGCGTGCAATCTAACTTAGATCAGAATGGTTATCAATTTATCTAATCAGGAAACCACCCACTGTAACCTCAAATTCTCCTCCAAACCTGAAAGAAGAATTAGTCGGGATCACCCGAGGAGTAAACCAACTCATCAGTGGGAATCGGGATCCAACTATCATCACATGATAACGTGATGGAATCCACTCACATTATCACACTCCAGAAGGTATGCGCATATCTGGCAAGTTTCAATTTCTTTAGAAACTCCCGATGTGATTTTTACCCCATGCTCTTATGACATTGACGAAGGTCAACAAATCATAAGTCACATGTCAAGTTCTACCCGTCATTGTCCAGGTTAATTTGAACCCACCCGTATAAGCCCTTGATGAAGGCCAGCAAGGCTATACGACTGTCCCAAACCAACGCATCTATCTATGCAACAGAAAGGTAACAAGCAGCTTCCATTCACTATGCCTTGACGAAGGTCAACAAACAAAGCATGAATACTAAGTGCTACCTGTCTGAAATGACCGAGGGCTATGAATGGTTTTTGGCGAAAAACCTTTAACGTAATGAACTTGATATCGTTGAAGGAACCAGATAGCTTTTTATAAAATTATAGTGGCGAAAACCTTCGCTAAAGAGGTCACTCCCGGTGAAGGGATCTCGGCTCTTTCCCCGTAGAATGAGGTGCAGGATATTCCAACTGAATACCATGATGCAAAGCAAAAAGTAATCGACTATAGTGAAGTTATTACCCTGACGCAAACTTCTGTCCAAGGGGTCACTCCCGTTGAAGGGATCTCGGCCCTTGCCTCGTCGACTGAGGTACTGGATGTTCATAACCGAATACCACTGTGCAAAACAAAAGAGAACGTCCTTGCAATAATAGCTTTTTGAAAAATGTTCCAACAACATCAGAATAGGTTTTTTTAGCTTGCATTGATCCGAATCAATGCAGTCCCATCAATTGATCACACCACAAAAGAACGAAAATATGATGTACGTATATGCCATCCGCATTCGCCACTGGATCCCGTCATCACCCGTTAGGTTACATAACTAATGACAGAGCGGGGACTGGACTAGCGCGGGTGTAAAACATATAAAACATCTACGGGTATATATATCAACATATAATATTCGCTCATGGCGTGATAAAATACAACATCACAGAGAGTAATAAGCATCACAGAATAATACAGATAATCTGGGATCCCCAGGTTTCATAAAGCCGCTACTGAAACCCGACGTTCCCCTGGTCGTGTGGATAGCCTGTGCAATGAAATCCTAGACCCCTACAGGCACGGCAAGTTACCCGCCAAAACCTGAAGCGAGGCAGCCCCCTTCAACAACGTAAATGGACTACCCAGCACATCACGGAATCCGGTAACTTGAGCACCCCTCCTTAGGTCAACCTGTACACCCTAAGAGTGCGGAGAATAGCCCGCCAATTCTAGAGTGAAGCCCCCTCCGTCTCAAATCCATGAGATGCGGGCCCGTTGCCCTCTAGAACTCGGCTATCCGTGCACCCCACCACGGGGTAACCCTAGTACAGAAAGTAAAATATATACAACGGGTACATCTACCTCAGCCCGGTCGTTCCCCAAAAGAATAATATACAAACAGGCAGTGACGGCAGTCCACATGTCGGACGCTCGCCCCGCAATATCAAATGTACAAATATAACCAAACTGTACAAACATTGCATCCAGGCTATCCACCACGACAAATCCGCAATATCACAGAACAACACAGAACATCAATGTGAATGTCACGTTCACAAACCCGTCTAAAATGACTATAGCAATTAGACAAAATTTACCGCTCGAATGACATTCACGGTCGCAGATATAATGTAAGTACTGTAAACTAACGTATTTAAAATTCTGATCGACAAAACTTTCCGAAGTGGGCCCCAAGTACAATACCCAGTACTCAAACAAATCTGGGCCAAAACCAAAAATACCAGAAACCACATTTCCAAGTCAGAGACCACCACAGAAAATTTCGTGCACTGTGGCTACAGTACTGCGGCGGATCCGCGGCCAAAACGTGGGTACGGCCGCTGTTCCGCCGCGCTACAGTGATATCATGTTACCAATTTTCTGTAGTGTTCTTAGAAAACCCTGCCTGAATTTCTGCAATGCTCAAAATAATTTTTTAACGACCAAAAAAATTCGACAAAAACTCAGAATTTGGAAATGGAGTTTTTGGAAATTCCGTTCGAACGAAGTTCTAATTGTTAGTTATATGTATGCCCTAGAGGCCATTACTATACATAATATGTATATTGTAGTGGATGCTTGGACATATATAGGGAGGACTTTCTTGCTCGACAAGATAGTATGCTATCTGGTTACTCTTTACCTTAACGTGTACACTGATTGTCTCTCTGTTACATGTTGGTAACGCCCTTAGGATGTGTACTTGACTACCTGGACTATGATGCGAATCATACTAGTAGGGACATGGTAGTCCATAAGTACATCCTTCAAGGTCCCTAGTCGTGGGTGTATCGAGACGGGGCATCGATATACCAGAGTAGACTAGCGTATACCATCTCAACCCATGTATATAGGCGATGGATGATCCCATATCCATTGGTGTTTGACATCAGAGATGATATACGGGTGCTCAGTGTAGATTGGGTACACTGGACGGACTCGCCGAGAACTCCGAGATGGTATTATACCTTACGTCAGATGGCAGTTCTCTGGTGACACTGGTACAGGTTAGTCTGTAGACCCGAGATCGTCATAGAGTCTTGTGTGATCCCCACTGTGCTTTGATAACCACCTTACCACGTCCAAGAGGGCATGCAAAACGGTGGTTTTTGGGTACAGTCCCGTGTCACATTGAGGCAATGAGCGATAGGAGGGGTTTCGTCTCTCCCGGTATTGGGGGTTGATGTTGCGCTATGCTCGATTGGCCAAAACAGGGAAGTCCTTGGCCAGGGCTGGTTTAGAGATTTACTGGTAAGTGTTACCAGTAGTTTCTCGACCCGTTAGGAGCCTCATATCGGCATGACTTATCGGTTATTGGGGTCTGACGTTTACCACCCTTATGCGACATATCAGACGAGGAGACTGGACTGTACGGTAGTGTCACTGTCAGGCTTTTACATGAGTTGGAATGGGCTTGCTTGCTGATCTTCTGATCGCTCAATACCCGGGTAGCCGTTACGTCCAGCTAGTACCGCTGACAGCTTGTTGGTGCTTGATATGATCATCACCTACTGTTGGCGTATTGACGAGTCTTTAGAGTCCTACATAGAGGTTATACTGGCTCAGGCAAAACGAAATAGGTGCGCATATATGATATGCACGTGACCGAGAATAATGCGTGTATGTGATACCGTATTCTATTCTCGTAACTATTGTATCGGCCGGTTATATGAGATATAGCCGGGTTATCGAATCAACACTTGATTCGATAAGTTGGTACATTTTGTGTTAGTCGGTTATATGAGATATAACCGGATTATTAATTCAAGTGTTGATTTAATAATTTAGTGTATAATTGTATATGTGATATACTAATTTACATTAACTAACATTGGTTCTCTTAAGCATTTGTCTTTCTCACTTGTGCACAGCTTAAGATATATATGTGATATATATTAATTTGTGTTCATTTTGTATCATGGTTCTTGATACACACTACATGGGTGTATGAGACATACACCATTATAATTATATTGGTTAGGTTTTTATATTTAAAGTAATTCTAAAAACAAATGGATAATGAGCTCACATGCATGAAGCTTCATGAAGCTTATGGTTGCATTGACTTAGTCCACTAGTTTTGTTTTACTTAAGATATTAATTAACCTAACCACTATAATTAGCCACGGTTATGTCTCTACATGAGTTAGTATATGATACGCACTCACCCATGGTTAGCTAACTCTCTCTTGATTAGTTTTCATTCTCATTTTGAGCTCATCTTCTTCCTCCTTCAATTTCTTTCTAGGGTTTGATAAAGAGAGAGATACATTGTGAGAAAAGAAATTCTAAAGTGTACCCATTTCCTATTTCATCATCGTCTACTAGACTAGCACTTTAGTTTAGGGTGTTTGCTTCACTAATTCTCTAGTTAGTGAAGTAGAAGCTTGAGTTCGTATTCCCTCGACGTAGATCATCTTCGGCCTCGAAGACTTCAAGCAATACCGTTGCAATCTTCTCATGGAGCCGTCCGAGAGTCCGGGAGTTCGATGATCACAGCGAAGGGACTACAACAAGGAGCTTTAGAAGTGAATGACCGATCTACAATGGTTGTATTTCGTATTCACTTAGTGATAATTGTTATTTACTAGCATTTGTTACCCTAATTATCTAGCAAAGATCTTGTTTAGAGTTATTCGGCACGGCTAAAATTTTAATCGGGCATGGTTGATGCCTTGTAGAACCTTCTTAGAGTGCCTAGTAAACCTACAGTGATATCAGAGCCAAGCTAGAGCTTTAGGCGAAGTCTAGACGAAGTTTAAAGTCCGATCGAACCCGTAATCCCCCGATTTTACTCCTCTCTGGACATTTTCTGAAAATGTGATTTTTTCCAAATTAAAAATACTCAAAAAAATCAGCTGGGAATTCTATGGACATATGTGAAAAACGAGACACTAACTCACTTAAACGGCCACGGAACCGCGGCAATGACATGTTATTAGCGGCGGTTCCGCTGCTCAACAGTAGAGTTAGGGTTTTGTTTTTGTACAGTTTCATCCGTATGTGTTTCCTGATGTTTCTGGGTACTTTTAAATGTACTCAAGTGTTGAGTTTTCTGGGTTGTATTGGGGACTCGTTGATTCGATCGGATATTATAACTTTGTTTTGTTTTTCCGGATAATTTAGAAAGTATTAAAAAGTTTGAACGGATACCAATAACTCACTTTTTCCCGACCCGGAAAATTTCTAAGTGTTGGATTTTTCCGTAGTTTAAGAACGTCTAAATCGTGCAAGTTACGCAATGGACACTATAGAAGACAACGAACCTTAACTCGATTATGTGACCGTCTTGAACTGCCTTTTGAACCTTACGGTTTGGGGCAGTACGGCGTTGCCACATGTGAGGCGTTGGCTTGACCCTTCTACGGCTGGACCGTTGGTACTGTGGCATGTGATGGATGTTTTTAAACTCCCCTCAAGTGTTGAGAACTATTTGGGAAAGCTTAGGTGCTTGATCATTCGATCGGAAAGTTTAACGTTGTCTATTTATCTGGAATGTGATACAATATTTGGAATCCACAAGTAGTTATGAGATAACTAATTTGAATATTATAAACATAGTAGTTTAGTCTCAGATGATCGGTTGCCACGGAATTTTGATGCGATCAAAAGTCTGTTGCAATCACGTAGCGTACGCGGATACTCGCCGGGTAAACTTAATAGACATCCACGCACCAAAGCCCCGACCAAGTGACTGTAGGAGAACTCCGTCGCCAAAAGCATCTGTTTGGGTGCTCGCGGCAGCTGTGTTCCGCCTTAGTGCACTTCGTCGACGACATCCAGGGGTGCGGCGGTCTACTAAAGTTTGCGACGAGCATTCGATCAGGATATCGGGAATCTTGTTGAATTGCCCGACTAGATATTGAAAAGTGTTTTCGATATAGAGACTAAAATGTGGGGTTTATAATTGTTAGGCATGCGATGTCTAAGGAGGTTGCGGATTCCAACTGTTGTAGTTTTACACATTCTTTTCTGTGACCGTAAGTGTAATATGTGATATCGCCGGTTTCGTTGCTATATGTCAACGACAATTGGGATACGCATATTTACTTACGTTGATGACATGTGATGTTATGTGTTGCTGGATATGTTATATTGGATCGTCGCGTTTTGAATAGCGGGTTTTTCTTATGTGAGATGAGGGTTTTTATTTTCATTCATGTAAAATTAAATGCATGTAATAATCTTTTATTGGGTCACTTCCGGGATGAGGTTGATGTCACCATTTGTATATTATTTACTTTTCCGCATTAGGTAGACCCAAGGAGGAGAGCACAAGTAACCGGGTTCTAGAGTCCAGTGGGAGACCAACTCGAGGAGTCGAGTCCGGGTCTCCTAACTCTAGGATTGGTAGGGTTGCTTGCCGCTCTCGTAGGGGTCTAGGGATGTGGGTTTGGCTATTCATCGCGACCGTGGAATCTGTGTTTCATAGAGGCTCAAAATTAAACACGGACGTCCTAGTATATTCAATGTTTCATATGATTCTTCTGCTGCGATATCTGTGAGGTGTGTTAGTGTATATGCCCTAGAGGCCATTACTGTATCATACTAGTTTGTATATTACATAATGGAAGCTTGGGATATTCACCTTGTATAAACAATCTTGCTCAAAATAGTAGTATGCTATTTGGTTTGTTTCTACTTCAATGTGTACATGTGTTTATTTTAGTATATCGCCTATACACATTAGTGGAGCTCTTAGGATCTTTGCTTGATTACCAGCGTTGTGATGGCAGTCACACTAGTGGGGCTGGGTAATCTATAAGCACATCCTTATGCAGGTCCCTGGTCGCAAGACTATCGAGACAGGGCATCGAAACTCCGGAGTAGACTAGCGTGTGCGCTTCTCATCCCAGTGTGGGAGATGGTCTGTCCCACAGCCATCAGTACGTCGTACTTGAGAGAGTATGCGGGTACACGTTGGGTTACGAGTACACTGGACAGGACTCGTCGGGAAATAACTAGTTGGTACTATGCCTATCGTCAGTTATCAGTTCCCAGGTGACATGAGTACAGCTTAGTCCGCTGACTTGACACTGTCACTTCGCCTCGAGTGTGTTCCCACTGTACTTTGATTACTACCCTACCACGGCTCAAAGGAGTCGTGCAAACAGGTGGTAGTTGGGTGCAGTCCCGAAGCACTTGGAGGCAGTGACGGTTAGACAGGATTCGTCTCTCCCGGTATTGGGGGTTGACATCGCGCTGTGTCTAGGAGAGCCATTACACGAGTAGTCCCTGGCCAGGGCAAACGAGATATACTGGTAGGCTTCCAGTGTTATCTCAGGGTGTTTTGGGCTTCACTCCGACACGACTTGTACCGCTATTGGGGGACTGACGTTTACCGCCCCCTAGGCCCGCCATGCGATGTATCAGACAAACAGACCGGACTGTACCGAGATTGTCACATTCAGGCTCAGTAGGAGTTCAGATGGGTTTCACCTCGTCAGTCTTCTTGTCGGCATCTACCTGGGGACCATTACGCACAGCTAGTGCCGCTTGCGGTCTGTGGTTAAACCCACTGCCAGCGTAGTGTCGAGTCTTTAGAGTCCCACACAGAAAGCTATTCGCCTTTAGGCAAAAGAGTAGAGGTCGCATGGTTTTGCGGCAGGTCGCATGGTTTTGCGACAGGGTTCGGTCACATCCGTGCACTTGTGCACGTACAGTGTCCGGACAGTTGACACTAGCGGGCTTTGGTTTAAGCCAGATCATAGTGTATGTATTGGGATTGGATTTATCCAGTTTGCATTCGTGTTCCTCGGAACGCGGATGCGGGTGTGTATGCACAGTTGACGGAGAGACAGAGGCGGAGAATTCTCATTAGGGTTGTTGACAGTTGACAGTTGACTATTGACTTTTTGCTCAACCCTAATGAGAATATGATATGTGATTAACAATTATATTATTAGGTATTATGGTGACATGGTTGTTGGGTTGTTGACTTTGTTGACTTGTTGACTTTTGTTGACTTGTTGACTTTGTTGATCGGTGGACTAGGCTTGACTAGTGGACCATCATGATAACTATAGCTATCATTTCATGACAAAGACTTTTGCTTGCTTGCTCTTTTGTGCAAAATAAGTGCATGGAATGATATGGCTATGGTTGCTTAAATCATCACATAATACTTGATTGATATGATGTGTTATGATTGTTTTGGATTATGAGAGCCAAATGAGAAAAGTCTTCTCTCATTCTTTCATGCTCATTCTCTCTCTTGTTCTTGAGCTCTCATCTTCCTCCTGTTGCTCTCCCTCTCTTGACTCTATGGTTCACTTGTCTCATGAGTTGAGAACCAAGAACTATAGATAAAATCCCATACAATCTCTTCTCTACTCACTCTAGTTCATAAGGTTTAGCAAACCGAGTGAACTAGTTTCTTCAAAGTTCGAAGAAGGAGCCAAAGGTTGAGGCTTTCAGGTGGATCCATCTTCGGCGCAAGGAGACGACGGGGAGAAGCCGATTCGGACGACCATCAAAGCTTGAAGACGAAGGAGTTCGATAAATAGAAATGTATAACCCCTAACCGAGTAGTTAGCAACTAGTAGTTAGGTTGTTAGTTAGATGTTTAACAAAGATCCGGGTTTTAAGTCCATGTTACCACCTCTAAGAAAATCGTTTTTTATCAAATTCCGCATGCCCGAAAGTACCGGGAGAGGTAGCATGGACTTACAGTGGTATCAGAGCCTAGTTAAACTCTATCTAATATGTTAGCAAAGTAGCTAGAAGATCGATCAAAGAAAAGTCACGAAACGAACCCGAGATTTTCCAGTTTCTGCCGATTTTTATTCTATTCAAAAGTTGATAAATTGTATCTTAAAAATCGGCTCAGGCTTTTGTGTGATCACCCACCAAATTTGGTCCAACGATCGAGTCAAAGAGCCGCGAAAACGCGGCGGGAGCACGCTCCCGCCGCGGATCCGCGGCCGAGTTAACTCGGCCGAGGTCCAAGTTTGGTGCAGTGTTTTTCTGGGGTTGTTTTGCGATTTTTGGAATATATATTTTCTGCCCAGATTTTCCAAAACGAAAATTTTATTTTTGGGGCCTATAAATCCGTATTTTTGATCGAACTTCTAAAAGACTTTAGCTGACGGGCTTTTCTGTAATGTGATATTTGTATTGAACGTCTGCTAATCGCTATATGTCGATTAGTGGGGGTTATACAAATCTGTGATCTGTAATGTTATTGGAATGTGTATATGAATATGTTGGATTGTCGCGGGTGAATAGCCGGGGGTTGTGAGATGAGAGTTTTCTTTTCTTTCAATTCATGTAAATTTGTAAATTGATGTAATAATTATTTGTATGGCCGCACAACCGGGTCGGGGTTGTAGCCGTCATTGTATAATTTCTTTTTACTGTTTTTGCTCCTAGGATAGACCCATGGAGGGGGTGCACAAACTACCGGGTATGCCGAAGTGCCGAGTGGCCTACTCACGGGGATGAGGGAAGTTGCTTCGCTTCGGGTACTTGGCGGATAGTTTGCCGCACCCGTAGGGGTCTTGGGTGGGGTATTGGCTATTCACCGCGACCGTGTAATCTGCTTTTCTTTACAGGTTCGTACGAATTGCAGGTTCCTAGTATATCCAATGTGTTCATCTGTGATCTGAAATGTCTATCATTGCAATATATCTATATATGATATTATTTAGGCGTTGCTTATGTTTTACAGCCGCGCTAGCCCAGCCCCCGCTCTGTCGTTAGTTAAGTAACCTAACGGGTAATGATGGGGTCCCGTGGCGAATGCGAATGGCATAAGCGTACGTCATATTTTGGTTGTTTTCTGCAATGGTAGGACTAAATGATGGGACGCATTAAAAGAACTAATGCAAGAATATCACGCATTAAAAGAACTAATGCAAGAAAATAAACCAAGTAATAGTCGTTGGAACACTTTCGAAAAACCACTCGGTTCTTTTCAAAACAAACTTTTAAAATGCGGAGTTTGAGCCACTCCATTTAAAAGCTATCTCGTTCCATCGACTAAATCAAGTTCACTACGTTCACGGTTTTGCCAAAATCATTCGTAGCCCTCCATCATTTCAGTTAAATATTCGGTAGTATTCAAGCTATATATTTTGACCTCACGCCAAGGCATAGTGATTGGTAGCTGCCGGATATTAATCTGTTGCATAGATAGAATGCGTTGGTTTGGGACAGTCGTACTACCATTTTGGCCTACGTCAAGGGTAGGTACGGGTGGATTCAAATTAACCTGGATAATGATGGGAAGAACTTGACATGTGACTTATGACATTTTGACCTCACGCCAAGGTCATAAGAACATGGGGCAAAAATCCACATCGGGAGTTTCAAAAGAACTGAAACTTGCTAGTATTGCATACCATTTGGAGCGTGATGATTCTGGTAGGATTCCTTCAGTTTCGTCACGCAATGATATTTGGATCCCGATCCTACTGTGAGTATATGCTACTCCTCGGGAAATTTCTCACTTAACGATCAATGCTATAAACCTAGTAGGTGTCTAGAAAGGTGTTAGCGGGGCTACGCCCCCAGGGAAAAGAGGTTCGTAAATTAAGGAACTTCGCGAAAGCGTTGGTAAACCTCCCTCGAAGTACCGACACCAGCCTGGCCGAACGGTTAAGCAAGTATTGTACGGTGAGATTGATCCTGACTAATTCTTCCTTTTTGGTTTTGAGGAGGGATTCGAGAAACAGTGGGAGCCATCCTGTTTAGACAAACTAAAAACCACTCTAAACTTGCAAGAGCATCATGCTAAGTGTTTCTTCTTCTTCTGTCTCCTAATTGCAGGGACCAATCGAAATGACTGGACTTAAGTTACTTCTAGATAAAAACATATTGACAGGGCCAAACTACAAAGATTGGCTCAGGAATGTCAAAATGGCAATCACTTACGACAAGCTGGGGTATCTTCTTACCACCAAAGCTCCCCCTGTCCCTGGTCCCACTTCCAGCGTCGTGGATAAGGAAATCCGTAAGACTTGGGAGATTGATAGCGCGAAGGCCAAGTGCCTCGTACTTGCCTCGATGGACAATGAATATCAGAGGAGGCACGAGAATATGGACTTGGAATCCATATTTCTTCATACAAAAGAACTGTATGGAGAGCAATCTCGTATCGCAAGATACGAAGCGTCGAAAAAGTTATTTTCGGCAATGATGGCCGTCAGATCATCAGTAGCAGAACACGTGCTTAAGATGATCGGCTACATTGAGGAGCTCACGGACCTAGGGACCACATTGGAGAGTGAGCTCTATACAGACTTAATTCTCCAGTCCCTTCCTTCCACTTACGCCCAGTTTATACTGAACTTCAACTTACAAGAAAAAGAAGTTGAACTTTCAGAGCTCCTCAACATGCTAAGGAGCGCAGAGGGCACCCTACAGAAAGGTAGGGAAACATCCACTTTGTTTGTAGGAGGATCATCTTCTTCTAGGTCCAAGGCGAAAGCCAAGGGAAAGAAGAAGAAAGCCCCCGCCAAACCAAGAGGCGGTGTTAGTAAAGTGGATACGAAGGGAAAAGCTAAAGCAACAAAGATAGAGGGGAAGCTTGTGGATAAGGAAGAATGCTTCTATTGTCATAAGAAAGGACACTGGAAGAATGATTGCAGGGCTTGGAAAGCCAGGACACAGGAATTGAAGCAGGTTGCGGCTTCAGCTTCAGGTGTGTATGTTATTGAAAACTGTCTTTCAATAAACTCTACTTCCTGGGTATTGAATACCGGATCAGGATCTCATATCTGTAATTCTTTGCAGGCGTTGAGAAACCGTAGGGTTTTGAAGGCAGGTGACATGACCCTCAGAGTTGCAAACGGAGCTAGCATGGATGCTAAGGCCGCGGGGGACTATCACCTGGGAATGTCAGATGGACATGTTTTGGTTTTGCGTAATTGCTTTTTTTGTACCCAACGCAACTTGTAATATCATTTCTGTATCTTTAGTTTCTAAAGAAGGTTATGAATTTGCGTTTGTAAGTAATGTTGTAAACATTCACCTTAATCAAGTTTTGATTGGGTCAGGTACATTGAACAATGGTATATACGTATTAAACCAACCACAGATTTTCAATGTCCAGAATACACACAAGAGAAAGTCTCCGGAAATAAATCAGACTTTCTTATGGCATTGTAGACTGGGTCACATCAATGAGAGAAGGTTGACGAAGTTACATACAGAAGGATATTTGAATCCGTTCGAATATCAATCGTATGCCACTTGTCAATCCTGTCTCAAAGGAAAGATGACAAAGACTCCGTTTACTGGACACGGAGTAAAAGCGAGCGAGCTCTTGGGACTCGTACACAGCGACGTGTGCGGTCCAATGTCTACACATGCGCGAAGCGGTTATTCTTACTTCATTACTTTTACGGATGACTTTTCAAGGTACGGTTATGTCTTCTTAATGAAAAATAAGTCCGAAGCCTTTGGAAGGTTCCAGGAATATAAGAATGAAGTAGAAAAACAAACCGGCAAAAGTATTAAGATTCTAAGATCGGATCGAGGTGGAGAATACTTGAGTGCCGAGTTCCTGGATTATTTAAAAGAGAACGGAATTCTTTCTCACCTTACTCCTCCATACACTCCGCAACATAACGGTGTATCGGAGAGACGGAACCGAACCCTATTGGATATGGTTCGGTCCATGATGAGTAACACTGAGTTACCGCGATCATTCTGGGGGTATGCGCTAGAATCAGCTGCATACCTTTTGAACCGAGTTCCGACTAAGACTGTGCCTACCACACCATATGAAGTGTGGAGTGGGAAGAAACCCTATCTTCACTATCTGAAGATCTGGGGATGTCCGGCTTTTGTCAAAAAGCAGCATGCGGACAAGCTCGAGGCACGCTCAGTACTGTGCAAGTTTGTGGGATACCCAAAGAACACCAGGGGGTATCTTTTCTACCACGCAGAGGAACAAAAAGTCCTTGTTTCTCATAATGCCCACTTTCTAGAACACCAGTTCTTAGAAAAGGAAATAAGTGGGAGCGCAGTAGAACTGGAAGAAATTCCAGAACCACAGACTATTACTGAAAGCTTAGTGGAACCAGAGGGTTCAAAAGAACAGGACATTCCTACGCCGCTCCGCAGGAGTAGTAGGCAGTCTCATCCGCCCGAGAGATACTACGGTTTTCTCATAGACGGGGATAGAGAGGATTGCATCATAGATTATGATGAGCCTACTAGCTTCCAGCAAGCCGTTCAGAGCGTCGACTCGGTAAAATGGCTGGATGCAATGCGGACCGAAATGGAGTCCATGTACACCAACAAAGTATGGACGTTGGACATTGCTCCAGACGGGGTAAAACCCGTACGATGCAAGTGGATCTTCAAAAGGAAGATTGGTGTAGATGGACAGGTTGAGACCTATCAAGCTAGACTTGTAGCAAAGGGTTTTCGTCAAAGACCTGGTTTGGACTATGACGAAACCTTTTCTCCATTGGCTATGCTGAAATCCATTCGGATCCTTCTTGCCATTGCTGCCTTCCACGATTATGAGATCTGGCAAATGGACGTAAAGACCGCTTTTCTAAATGGAAATTTAGAGGAATGTGTCTATATGGACCAGCCAAAGGGTTTCATTCAGAGTGGGAGCAGCGGAAAGGTGTGCAAGTTGCTTAAGTCCATTTACGGACTAAAGCAGGCATCGCGGAGTTGGAACATCTGTTTTGATGAGACGGTCAAGGAATTTGGCTTTATCAAAAATCCAGATGAACCATGCATCTATAGTAGATTTGTAGCGAGAACTGTAGTATTCCTCGTTTTATACGTGGATGACATTCTCTTAATAGGAAATGACATTCCTATGCTACAATCTGTCAAGGGGTTCTCCATGAAAGACCTGGGTGATGCCTCGCACATTCTGGGTATCCGGATCTACCGTGACAGATCCAAGAGGATATTAGGACTTTCACAGTCCATGTACATCGACACCATACTGAAAAGGTTCAGTATGGAAGATTCCAAGCGCGGTAACCTACCGGCTTGTCACGGGATCACCCTCTCTAAAGAGATGTCTCCCAAGACTGATTTGGAGAGGGATCGCTTGTCTATCCCTACGCTTCTGCGGTAGGCTCTATAATGTATGCGATGTTGTGTACCAGACCGGATGTAGCTTATGCACTGAGTGTGGTAAGCCGGTATCAGTCAAACCCTGGGGAGAAACACTGGATAGCGATAAAGAACATTCTCAAGTACCTGAGAAGGACTAAGGAGATGTTCTTGGTGTATGGCGGAAAAGATCTCCAGATCGAGGCCTTTGCTGACTCTAGCTTCCAGAGTGACAAGGATGATTCCAAGTCCATGTCGGGTTTTGTCTTTACCCTCAATGGAGGGGCGGTGTGTTGGAAGAGTTCCAAACAGGAAACCGTTGCAGACTCGACGATGGAAGCGGAATACATCGCTGCATCTGATGTCGCAAAAGAAGCTGTCTGGATAAGGAAGTTCTTGAAAGAGCTTCAGGTGGTTCCGTCCATTGTTGATCCAATACCTATGCATTGCGGCAACAACGGGGCTATAGCTTTAGCGAAGGAACCCAGGTCCCATCAGAGATCCAGACACATCTTGAGGCGGTATCACCTGATCAGGGAGATCGTGGATCGCCAGGAGATCGAGGTTCGGAGAGTCGCTTTAGAAGATAACACTGCAGATCCATTCACCAAGGCCTTGCCCCAGACTCAGTTCGAGCTGCTGATCGAGATGATAGGTCTTCGATACGCCAGTACATGGCCTTAGTGCAAGTGGGAGATTGTTAGTGTATATGCCCTAGAGGCCATTACTGTATCATACTAGTTTGTATATTATTTAATGGAAGCTTGGGATATTCACCTTGTATAAACAATCTTGCTCAAAATAGTAGTATGCTACTTGGTTTGTTTCTACTTCAATGTGTACATGTGTTTATTTTAGTATATCGCCTATACACATTAGTGGAGCTCTTAGGATCTTTGCTTGATTACCAGCGTTGTGATGGCAGTCACACTAGTGGGGCTGGGTAATCTATAAGCACATCCTTATGCAGGTCCCTGGTCGCAGGACTATCGAGACATGGCATCGATACTCCGGAGTAGACTAGCGTGTGCGCTTCTCATCCCAGTGTGGGAGATGGTCTGTCCCACAGCCATCAGTACGTCGTACTTGAGAGAGTATGCGGGTGCTCGTTGGGTTACGAGTACACTGGACAGGACTCGTCGGGAACTGACTAGTTGGTATTATGCCTATCGTCAGTTATCAGTTCCCAGGTGACATGAGTACAGCTTAGTCCGCTGACATGACACTGTCACTTCGCCTCGAGTGTGTTCCCACTGTACTTTGATTACTACCCTACCACGGCTCAAAGGAGTCGTGCAAACAGGTGGTAGTTGGGTGCAGTCCCGAAGCACTTGGAGGCAGTGACGGTTAGACAGGATTCGTCTCTCCCGGTATTGGGGGTTGACATCGCGCTGTGTCTAGGAGAGCCATTACACGAGTAGTCCCTGGCCAGGGCAAACGAGATATACTGGTAGGCTTCCAGTGTTATCTCAGGGTGTTTTGGGCTTCACTCCGACACGACTTGTACCGCTATTGGGGGACTGACGTTTACCGCCCCTAGGCCCGCCAAGAGATGTATCAGACGAACAGACCGGACTGTACCGAGATTGTCACATTCAGGCTCAGTAGGAGTTCAGATGGGTTTCACCTCGTCAGTCTTCTTGTCGGCATCTACCTGGGGACCGTTACGCACAGCTAGTGCCGCTTGCGGTCTGTGGTTAAACCCACTGCCAGCGTAGTGTCGAGTCTTTAGAGTCCCACACAGAAATCTATTCGCCTTTAGGAAAAAGAGTAGAGGTCGCATGGTTTTGCGGCAGGTCGCATGGTTTTGCGACAGGGTTCGGTCACATCCGTGCACTTGTGCACGTACAGTGTCCAGACAGTTGACACTAGGGGGCTTTAGTTTAAGCCAGATCCTAGTGTATGTATTGGGATTGGATTTATCCTGTTTGCATTCGTGTTCATCGGAACGCGGATGCGGGTGTGTATGCACAGTTGACGGAGAGACAGAGGCGGAGGATTCTCATTAGGGTTGTTGACCGTTGACAGTTGACTATTGACTTTTTGCTCAACCCTAATGAGAATATGATATGTGATTAACAATTATATTAATTAGGTATTATGGTGACATGGTTGTTGGGTTGTTGACTTGTTGACTTTGTTGACCGGTTGACTAGGCTTGACTAGTTGTCCATCATGATAACTATAGCTATCATTTCATAGCAAAGACTTTTGCTTGCTTGCTCTTTTGTGCAAAATGAGTGCATGAAATGATATGGCTATGGTTGCTTAAACCATCACATAATACTTGATTGATATGATGTGTTATGATTGTTTTGGATTTTGAGAGCCAAATGAGAAAAGTCTTCTCTCATTCTTTCATGCTCATTCTCTCTCTTGTTCTTGAGCTCTCATCTTCCTCCTCTTGCTCTCCCTCTCTTGACTCTATGGTTCACTTGTCTCATGAGTTGAGAACCAAGAACCATAGAAAAAATCCCATACAAACTCTTCTCTACTCACTCTAGTTCACAAGGTTTAGCAAACCGAGTGAACTAGTTTCTTCAAAGTTCGAAGAAGGAGCCAAAGGTTGAGGCTTTCAGGTGGATCCATCTTCGGCGCAAGGAGACGACGGGGAGAAGCCGATTCGGACGACCATAAAAGCTTGAAGACGAAGGAGTTCGAGAAATAGAATGGTATAACCCCCTAACCGAGTAGTTAGCAACTCGTAGTTAGGTTGTTAGTTAGATGTTTAACAAAGATCCGGGTTTTAAGTCCATGTTACCACCTCTAAGAAAATAGTTTTTTATCAAATTCCGTATGCCCGAAAGTACCGGGAGAGATAGCATGGACTTACAAGGTGATCATTTGATATGTTGTGATAGATACTGTATATAGTATATATGATATATTATATAGACGTTACTTATATTTTACACCCGCGCTAGCCCTGCCCCGCTCTGCCGTTAGTTACCTAACCTAACGGTGCACGAGGGGACATCGAGGCGAAGGTGGATGACATAAGTGTATGTCGTATTTATCTGTGATGTTTAGGTGATTTAAATGATGGGACTTCATTAATATGATTAATGAAAGAAAAAGAAACCTAAAATATGTTGTGGAATCAAATTTTCAAAAACAGGTAGCTACAGTTCTTGCTTTGCATCGCGGTGTTCCTTGCAGAACATCCTTCACCTTATTCGATAAGGAAAGGGTCGAGATCCCTTCACCGGGAGTGACCCCTTTAGCAATGACTGGCAGATGCTACACCCCTCGGTTTTGTCTTTTGGTTGCTTTTCTAGTTCTTGCTTTGCACAGTGATATATATGATATATCCTGCACCTCATTCGACGAGGAAAGAGCCGAGATCCCTTCACCGGGAGTGACCTCTTTAGCGAAACTAGCAAAAGCTTCAAAAACGCTCCATTTTAAAATCATTTGATTCTACAACGATATCAAGTTCATTACGCAATAGGTTTTCAGAAAAACCTGTCGTAGCCCTCCGTCATTTCAGATAGGTAGTAGTTAGTATTCGTGCTGCGTTTGTTGGCCTTTGTCAAGGCGTAGTGTGCGGTAGCTGACTAGTGCTTATCTGTTTATTCATATGATGCAGATTGGATTAGGGTAGTCGTACGACCTTGTTTGCCTTTATCAAGGGTCGTGCGGGTAGGTTTAATTCAATCAAGAAATGACGGGTTGAACTTGACTAGCATCCTATGGTTTATTGGCCTTTGTCAAGGTCATAGGAGGCTAGGGGCAAAATTATCGGGAATTTCAAGTATTGAAATTTGCAATGAGATTGCATACCTTCTATGAGATAGTTGGATCCCGATACCCACTGCGAGTAATTGTTACTCCTGGGAGAGTTTTACACATTACAATTAGCCGATCAAGTAGGTGTCTAGAAAGGTGTCAACGGGGTTACGCCTCTGGGAAAACGAGGTTTACTTTAATTAGGTCCGTGCGAAAGAACGGGGAACCTCCCTCAAAGTACCGACACTGGCCTGGCTGAAAGATTGGCGAAATTGTAGGGTATAATTAATCCCGGCTAGTCTTTCCTTTTAGGGTTTGAAGGAAGATTTGATAAAAACAGTGGGAGCCATCCTGATTAGATAAAATAATAACCAATCTGATCTTGCAAGAGCGCACGCAGTGTTTTCTTCTCTCTCTCTCCAGGTAGCGACCATGTCACGCCTTAATCAAGATAATAATATGGATGTATTGACCGAACCCGCTTGTTATACTGAGCTGGGGAACGTTGGTCCAGCTCCAACTTATGAATGTTATAAGACAGAACAGGAAATAGGGGATTACCAGAATTCCCGTGCCGCCCAAACGAAGAAAGTGCATGATGATGCAACTTCTTCGGGTGTGTTCCTTACAGAGAACTGTTTCTCAGTATCCTTTATGTCCTGGGTATGAGATACAGGATTAGGATCCCACATATTTAACTTGTTACATGGGCTACAGATAGGTAGAGAACTGAGAACGGGTAATAACTTTCATGAGATAGAAAAAGTGCAATGGTTGCAGCCAAGATGTTGGTAATTATCACCCTGTATTACCAGAATACATTGATTCTGAACGAATGCCATTAGATACCGAACCTGATATACAACATCATATCAGTCTTTTTATTAGTAAAGAAGGATATAATTTTGTATTGTTGGATAATGTTTTGAACATTTCATATATCAAGAGTTGATCGGTTCAGGCACGTTATCTAAAAGCATTGACGTTCTAAATCAAACTACAGTTCTTAGTATACAAGAACACACACAAAAGGAAGAGTTCAGAAATGAACGAATCCTTCTTGAGGTATTGTAGACTAGGTTATATCAATGTGACCCGACTAGCTGAAGTTACATATAGATGCATATTTAATTAGTTTGAATTTACATCTTGTGAAACTTGCCGGTCATGTCACAGAGATAAGATGACCATAGCTCCGTTTATTGGAAACTGAGAAAGAGTCAGTGAACTCTTAGGATGATACATGTTGATGTATGAAGGTCTCCTGTCTACACATGCCAAGTCCGGTTCTTTGTACTTCATTACATTCTCTGATGATCTCTCAAGATTCAGACATATGTTCCTGTTGAAACACAAGTCCGAAGCGTTTGAGATATTCACAGAATATAAGTTAGAAAGTAGAGAACTGAAACGGGTATAAGTATTATATCCTTTGATGTGATCAAGGAGAAGAATACTTGAGCACGAAATTCCTGGATTATTCTAAAGGAGAATGAGATTCTCTCTCAGCATTATTCCTCCGCATACACCACAGCACGTCTGTGTATCGGGGCGGAGCAATCACACCCTATGTGATAAGGTGTGCTCTATGATGAGTATTACTGAGTTGCCTATTTCCTTTTAGGAGTTATGCACTGGAGAAATTGCATACCTATTGAATAGGGTTCCGATCAGATCAGTTGCCTACCACTTCATATGAGATATGGAAAGGGAAGAGCCCATATCTTAAGTTTGTTAAGATTTTGGGTTGTCCTGCCTATGTCTAAAAGCATAATCCGGACAAGCTCGAGGCAAAGTCAGTTCTGTAGAAGTTTGTTGGATATCCCAAGCATTCGCAAGGAAATATCTTCTACCAAACCGAGGAACAAAAGATGTTATGTTTCTCAGCATGCCACCTTTGTGAAAGGGAATTTCTTGTGAAGAAATTAGTGGACATAAGATAGAACTGGAAGGAGTTCCAGCTATACAAACTGCAGCTGATGATTTGGTAGAACCAAAGGATTCAATAGTTTCTAACGAACCTCAGCTTCTACGCCGATCTAGTAGGTTTCCTCACCTACCTGAGAGATACATCGGTTTCTCTATGACAGTGTGAGCGAGGAATGCATCATGAGATGATGACCCAACTAGTTTCGAGCTGGCCATCAGGAGTGGGACTCTGTAAGAATGGATGGATGCTTAGCAATCTGAGATGGAATCCTTATACACCAACAAAGTATGGACTTTGGTTGCTTCATCTGAAAGCTTAAATCACCATCAAGAGCAAGTATATCTTGAGAAGATTACTTGGTGTACATGAAAAAGTTGAGACTTTCAAAGCTATGCTTAAGTCCATCCAGATCCTACTTGCCACGACTACATACCATGACTACGATATCTGGCGGTTGGGTGTCATGACTGCTTTTCTAAATGATATTTTAGAAGAGAGAATCTATAAGTACACAGTCAGAGGGATTCGTAGATAGTGGGAGCAGCGGAAACGTGTGCAAGATGTTTTATGTGATAAAGCAGGCATCACAGAGTTGGAACGTCTGTTTTGATGTGTTAGTGAAAGAGTTTGACATCATCAAAATGGTAGATGAACCTTGTATATACAAAAAGGTAGTAGAGAGTATGGTGGAGATCCTCATAGAGTACGTGGATGACATACATGTTAGTTATCTGTATGCCCTAGAGGCCATTACTATACATAGGATGTATATTGTAGTGGATGCTTGGACATATATAGGGAGGACTTTCTTGCTCGACATGATAGTATGCTATCTGGTTACTCTTTACCTTAACGTGTATACTGATTGTCTCTCTGTTACATGTTGGTAAAGCCCTTAGGATGTGTACTTGACTACCTGGACTATGATGCGGATCATACTAGTGGGGACATGGTCGTCCATAAGTACATCCTTCAAGGTCCCTAGTCGTGGGTGTATCGAGACGGGGCATCGATATACCAGAGTAGACTAGCGTATACCTTCTCGACCCATACAGATGGGCGATGGATGATCCCATATCCATTAGTGTTTGACATCAGAGATGATATGCGGGTGCTCAGTAGAGACTGGGTACACTGGACGGACTCGCCGAGAACTCCCAGATGGTATTATACCTTACGTCAGATGGCAGTTCTCTGGTGACACTGTTACAGCTTAGTCTGTAGACCCGAGATCGTCATAGAGTCTTGTGTGATTCCCACTGTGCTTTGATTTCCACCATACCACGTCCAAGAGGGCGTGCAAAACGGTGGCTTTTGGGTACAGTCCCGAATCACATGGAGGCAATGAGTGATAGGAGGGGATTCGTCTCTCCCGGTATAGGGAGTTGATGTTGCGTTGTGTTCGATTGGCTATAACCGGAAATCCCTGGCCAGGGTTGCTGAGATTTACTGGTAAGTGTTACCAGTAGTTTCTCGAACTGTTATAGACCTCATATCGACACGACTTATCGAGCTACTGGGGTCTGACGTTTAACACCCCTAGGCGAGATATGCGACATATCAGACGAACTTACCGGACTGTCCGGTAAGTGTTACTGGTTGGATTCATAGGAGTGTGAGCGGGCATGCTCGTCGATCTTCTGATCGCTCAATACTCGGGTGGCCGTTACGTTTAGCAGACCGCTTGCGGCTTGTGGGTGTTTGATATGATCATCACCTGCTGTCGGCGTATTGACGAGTCTTTAGTGTCCTACACAGAGGTTTTCTGGCTCAAGCGAAACAAAATAGGAGCGCATATGAGATATGTGCGGGACCGAGAATAATACCAGTATGTGATACTGTATTAGATTCTCGCGATTTGTGACAGTGATCGGTTATATGCGATATAGCCGGGTTATCGGATCAAGTGTTGATTCGATAAGTTGTTACTATTGATATTAGTCGGTTATATGCGATATGACCGGATCGTTAAATCAAGTGTTGATTTAATGATTTAATGTATAATTATATATTTGATATATTACTTTACATTAACTAATATTAGTTCACTTAAGATAGATTTTCTCACTTGATGTGCACATTGTATATATGATATAGTTTTGTGCACTAGTTTGTATCATGTTTGATGATACATGCAAACTTGGGTGTGTATGATTAAACCATGATTATGTTAATGGTTAGGGCTTTGATTTAATTATTTATTTATTCTATTAATTCATTTTTGGCAAAAAGAGAAATGGTGGCTTGTTTTGTTTTATAGTTGAAGCTTCATGAAGCTTTGAAAAAGTCTACCATTTTTGTTTCATGCCTAACCTAACCATTCACCTAATCTTAGTTTACTCTCTACACATAACCATGGTTGCTAATATGATAAGAATGACTTATTTTCTATTATTCATTATTCTTATCATATTATCATCTTCTTCTTCTTCTTCTTCAAGAAGAAAGAAGCTTGCTAGATTCAATGGTGAAATGAGGAAAAAGGTGAGAAATCCAATTCTAAAGTGAACCCACTTCCTATTTCTTCATCCTCTACCACTTGCCAAGTAGTATAGGGTGTTTTCTTCACATGTTTCAAGACTTGGTGAAGTTGGAGCTTGATCTTGTGTTGCCTCGACGTAGATCATCTTCGGCATCGAAGTCGACGACCTAGCCCGCCCATTTCTCCGATGAAGCCGACGCTAGAGCCCGGGATCCGATGATCGCAGTGAGGGGACATCATCACGGAGCTATGGTAGAGGAGGACCGGATCTACAAAGGTTGTAGTCTCTTTCACTTCTTAGTTAAGTTGTTAACTAGTTGCATGTTTCGCCTAATCTCTAGTCAACGATCGCATTAGGGTTTCTCGGCACCGGAAATTTTTGAATTTGGCATGGTTGATACCTTGTGAGACCTCATTAGTGTGCCTAGGTACCCTACAGTGGTATCAGAGCCTAGCTAGAGCCTTAGGCGAAGTGTAGACGATGTTAGAAATCCGAACGAATCCCGAAACCCTAACTCAAACCACTCTCTGGAAATTTTCTGAAAATTTGGATTTTTGAGAATTAAAAATTGCCAAATAATTCAGCAGGGAATTGTAGGAGTTACTGTGAAGCACGTGACTCTTACTCGACCAAAGCGCCGCGGAACCACGGCCCCACCCTGGCTTGATCGGCGGTTCCGCGGCCATATTGGTGAGTTAGGCCACGTGGTTTGCAAAGTAATTCTTGTCTGGTAGTGCTGTGTCTTCTGGGAATTTTTAAAACATACTCCACAGTTGCGTTTTCTGGGGTTGTTTTGGGGATTCGATTATTCGATCGGATTGTCTAATTTTGTCTGTGTGTTTTTCCGGATAATTTAGAATATGTTAAAAAGTTCGACCGGATATAAATACCCACTTTTTCCCCTGCCGGGAAATTTCCAAGTGTTGGATTTTTCCGTAGTTTAATGACGTTCTAAGTAGTGCAAGTAACGCGATGGTCCCTCTAGAAGACAACAAACCTTAACTCGATTATGTGACCGTCTTGAACTGCCCTTTGAACCTTAGGGTTTGGGGTAGTACGGCGTGCCACATGTGAGGCGTTGGCTTGACCCTTCTACGGCTGGACCGTTGGTACTGAGGCATGAAGTGAATGTTTTTAAGCTTGTTTCATGTGTTGAGCTGTTTCGGGAAAACTTGGGTGTTCGATTGTTCGATCGGAAAGTTTGACATTTTCTATTTATCCGGAATGTGATACAATAATTGGAATTCACAAGTTGTTATGAGATAACTGATTGAATGTTATAAACATAGCAGTTTAGTCTCACTTGATCGGTTGCCACGGAATTTTGATGTGATCAAAAGTCCGTCGCAATCACGTAGCGTACGTGGATACTCGCCGGGCAAACTTAATAGACAGCTACACCCCATAGCCCCGACCAAATGACTGTAGGAGAACCCCGTCGCCGAAAGCATCCGTTCGGGTGCTCACGGCAGCGGTGTTCCACCTTGGTGCACTTCGTCGACGGTATCGGGGGTGCGGCCATCTACTGAAGTTTGCGACGAGCATTCGATCAGAATGTCGGGAATCCTGTTGAATTGCCTGACTTGATATTGAAAAGTGTTTTCGATAATGAGACTAAAATGTGGGGTTTATAATTGTTAGGCATGCGATGTCTAAGGAATTCATTTGGTTAGGCATGCGATGTCTAAAGGGTTTGCGGATTCCAACTGTTGTAGTTTTACACTTTCTTTTCTGTGACCGTAAGTGTAATATGTGATATCGCCGGTTTCGTTGCTATATGTCAACGACAATTGGGATGGGCATATTTACTTACGTTGATGACATGTGATGTTATGTGTTGCTGGATATGTTATATTGGATCGTCGTGTTTGAATAGCCGGGGGTTTTTTATGTGAGATGAGTGTTTTTCATTTTCATTCATGTAAAAACTTGTATGTAATATTCTTTTATTGGGGCACTTCCAGGTTGCGGAAGATGTCACCGTTTGTATATTATTTACTTTTCCTCACTAGGATAGACCCAAGGAGGGGAGCACAAGTAACCGGGTTCTAGGGTCCAGAGGGAGACCATCTCGAGGAGTCGAGTCCGGGCCTCCTAACCCTAGAATTGGTAGGGTTGCTTGCCGCTCTCGTAGGGGTCTAAGGGTGTGGGATTGGCTATTCATCACGACCGTGGAATCCGTGTTTTATACTTGCTCATATTGAAAACACGGACGTCCTAGTATATCCAATATTTCATATGATTCTTCTGCTGCGTTATCTGTGATGTGATCATTTGATATGCTGTGATGGATACTGTATATAGTATATATGATATATTATATAGATGTTACTTATGTTTTGCACTCGCGCTAGCCCTGCCCCGCTCTGTCGTTAGTTACCTAACCTAACGGTGCACGAGGGGACATCGAGGCGAATGCGGATGGCATAAGTGTACGTCGTATTTATCTGTGATGTTTAGGTAACTTAATTGATGGGACTTCATTAATGTGATTAATGAAAGAAAATAAACCTAAGATGTTGTGGAATCGAATTTACAAAACCAGGTAGCTACAGTTCTTGCTTTGCATCGCGGTGTTCCTTGTAGAACATCCTGCACCTTATTCGATAAGGAATGGACCGAGATCCCTTCACCGGGAGTGACTCCTTTAGCAATAACTGGCAGATGCTACAACTCTCGGTTTGTATTTTGATTGCTTCTATAGTTTCTGCTTCGCACAGTGATATATATGATATATCCCGCACCTCATTCGACGAGGAAAGGGCCGACGATCCCTTCACCGGGAGTGACCCCTTTAGCAAAACTAGAAAAGCCTTAAAAACACTCCATTTTAAAATCATTTGATTCTACAACGATATCAAGTTCATTACGCAATATGTTTTCAGAAAAACCTATCGTAGCCCTCCGTCATTTCAGATAAGTCCTACTTAGTTTTCGTGCTACGTTTGTTGACCTCCGTCAAGGCGTAGTGTGCTGTAGCTAACTAGTATTTATCTGTTTATGCATATGATGCAGATTGGGTTAGGGTAGTCGTACGGCCTTGTTGACCTCCGTCAAGGGTCGTGCGGGTGGGTTTGATTCAATCAAGAAATGACGGGTTGAACATGACTAGTATCCTATGGTTTGTTTACCTCCGTCAAGGTCATAGGGTGCTAGGGGCAAAATTATCGGGAATTTCAAGTGTTGAAATTTGCAATGAGATTGCATACCTTCTATGAGATAGTTGGATCCCGATACCCGCTGCGAGTAATTGTTACTCCTGGGAGAGTTTTACACATTGCAATTAGCCGATCAAGTAGGTGTCTAGAAAGGTGTCAACGGGGTTACGCCTCTGGGAAAACGAGTTTTACATTAATTAGGTTCGTGCGAAAGCACGGGGGACCTCCCTCAAAGTACCGACACTGGCCTGGCTGAAAAATTGGCGAACTTGTAGCGTGTAATTAATCCCGGCTAGTCTTTCTTTTTAGGGTTTGAAGGAGGATTTGATAAAAACCAGTGGGAGCCATCCGGATTAGATAAAATAATAACCAATCTGATCTTGCAAGAGCATACGCTGAGTGTTTTCTTCTCTCTCTCTCAGGGTAGCGACCATATCACACCTTAATCAAGATAATAAAACGGATATATTGACCGAACCCGCTTGTTATACTGAGCTGGGGAACGTTGGTCCCGCTCCAACTTATAATTGTTATAAGACAGAGCAGGAAATAGGGGAATACCATGATTCCCATGCCGCCCAAACGAAGAAAGTGCATATGATGCATCTTCTTCGGGTGTGTTCGTTACAAAGAACTGTTTCTCAATATCCTCTACGTCCTGGGTATTTGATACCGGATCAGGATCCCAGATATGTAATCTGTTACATAGGGCTACAGATGGTAGAGAACTGAGAACGGGTGATAAGTTTCATGAGGCAGAAAACGGGGCAAGTGTTGCAGCCAAGTCTGTTGGTCACTGTCACCCTGTATTACAAATACATTGATTCTGAACGGATGTTATTAGATACCGAACCTGATATACAAAATCATATCAGTCTCTTTATAAGTAAAGAAATGATAAAATTTTGTATTGTTGGATAATGTTTTGAACATTTCCTATATCAAAAGTTGATCGGTTCAGGCACGTTATCTAAAAGCATTGATGTTCTAAATCAAACTACGGTTCTTAGTATATAGAACACACACAAGAGGAAGTGTTCAGAAACGAACGAATCCTTCTTGAGGCATTGTAGACTAGGTCAGACCAATGTGACCCGACTAGCTAAAGTTACATTTAGATGCATATTTAAATCAGTTTGAATTTACATCTTATGAAACTTTCCAGTCATGTTACAAAGATAAAATGACCATAGCTCTGTTTACTGGAAGCAGAGAAAGAGTTAGTGAACTCTTGGGATGTTACATGTTGATGTATGTAGGTCCCCTGTCTACACATGCCAAGACCGGTTCTTTATACTTCATTACATTCTCTGATAATCTCTCAAGATTCAGATATATGTTCCTGTTGAAACACAAGTCCGAACCTTTTGATATATTCACAGAATATAAGTTAGAAGTAGAGAACCAATATACGGGTATAAGTATTATGTCCTATGATAAGATCAGGGAGGAGAATACTTGTGCATAGAATTCCTGGACTATTCTAAAGGAGAATGAGATTCTCTCTCAGTATTACTCCTCTGAATACACCACAGAACAACGGTGTATCAGGGCGGAGCAATAAGACCCTATATGATATGGTGTGCTATATGATGAGTACTACTGAGTTACCTATTTCCTTTAGGGAGTTATGCACTTATGAAGTTGCATACCTATTGAATAGGGTTCCGATCTAATCAGATGCCTACCATTTCATATATGATATGGAGAGGGAAGAGCTCATCTCTTAAGTCAGTTAAGATTTGGGGTTGTCCAGCCTATGTCTAAAAAGCAAAATCCGGACAAGCTCGAGGCAAGGTCTGTTATGTAGAACTGGAAATGTTCCAGCTATACAAACTGCAGCTGATGATTTGGTAGAACCGAAGGATTCAATAGTAGCCAACGAACCTCAGCCTCTCCGCCGATCTAGTAGGGTTCCTCACCCACCTGAGAGTTGCTTCGGTTTCTCTGTGACAGTGGGAGCGAGGATTGCATCATGAGATGATGACCCAACTAGTTTCGAGCTGGCTATCAGGAGTGGGACTCTATAAGAATGGCTGGATGCTTAGTGATCTGAGATGGAATCCTTATACACCAACAAAGTATGGACTTTGGTTGCCTTATCTGAAGGGTTAAATCCCCATCAGGAGCAAGTATATCTTGAGAAGATTACTTGGTGCAGATGGAAAAGTTGAGACTTTCAAAGCTAGACTTGTTAAAGGTTTTCGTCATCGACCAGGCGTGGATAATGAAGAAACCTTTTTCCAGTGGCTATGCTTAAGTCCATCCAGATCCTACTTGCTACGGCTACATACCATAACTACGATATCTGGCGGTTGGGTGTCTTGACTGCTTTTCCAATGATGATTTGGAAGAAAGCGTCTATAAGTACACAGCCAGAGGGCTTCGTAGACAGTGGGAGCAGCGGAAACGTGTGCAAGATGTTTTATATGATAAAGCAGGCATCGTGGAGTTGGAACGTCTGTTTTGATGTAGTAGTCAAAGAGTTTGACTTCATCAAAATGGTAGATGAACCTTGTATATACAAAAAGGTAGTAGGGAGTATGGTAGTGATCCTCATAGAATACATGGATGACATACTCTTGATGGGGAAGGAGTTTCCTATGCTACGCTCGGTGAATCTCCGCTTATCACAAGGATTCTCCAAAAGGATCAAAGTGATACCTCCTAAATCCTGAGTTTTCATCTATGAGATAGATGTAATTGGATGCAAGAAGTCTAACTAGATGTAGTGATATGGTATCAATTGATCCTGGGGAGAATCACTGGAAATGTTCCAGGGTGATAAGGACGACTGAATGTCAGTCACAGGCATTGTCTTTACCCTCAGTAAAGGGACGGTATGTTGGAAGAGTTCCAAGCTAGATACCGTGGCATACTAGACGATAAAGGTTGGATACATCGCTACTTAAGATACTACCAAAGAGGCAGTCTGGGTGTATATTTGTTCATGAGATGAACTTCGTTCCTTCCATTGTGTGACAATGGAGTTGTGGCTTATGCCAAGGAACGTCCGTCCCATCAATGATCCAGACATATTCTAAGGCAGTATCACCTGATCATGGAGATGGTTGATTTCCAGGGGATCGAGGTTAGGAGAGCAGACTCAGAGGATAACACGGCGGATCCACACACAAAGGCCTTTTCCCAGAGAGAGACTATTATGGGATGGTTGAGTATGAGATACTACAACCACTGCTACAGATGGCCCTAGTGCAAGCGGGAGATTGTTAGTTATATGTATGCCCTAGAGAACATTACTGTACATAGGACGTATATTGTAGTGGATGCTTGGACATTTATAGGGAGGACTTTCTTGCTCGACATGATAGTATGCTGTCTGGTTACTCTTTACCTTAACGTGTATACTGATTATCTCTCTGTTACATGTTGGTAAAGCCCTTAGGATGTGTACTTGACTACCTGGACTATGATGCGGATCATACTAGTGGGGACATGGTAGTCCATAAGTACATCCTTCAAGGTCCCTAGTCGTGGGTGTATCGAGACGGGGCATCGATATACCAGAGTAGACTAGCGTATACCTTCTCGACCCATACAGATGGGCGATGGATAATCCCATATCCATTGGTGTTTAACATCAGAGATGATATACGGGTGCTCAGTAGAGACTGGGTAGACTGGACGGACTCACCGAGAACTCCCAGATGGTATTATACCTTACGTCAGATGGCAGTTCTCTGGTGACACTGGTACAGGTTAGTCTGTAGACCCAAGATCGTCATAGAGTCTTGTTTGATTCCCACTATGCTTTGATTTCCACCTTACCACGTCCAAGAGGGCGTGCAAAATGGTGGCTTTTGGGTACAGTCCCGAATCACATGGAGGCAATGAGCGATCGGAAGGGATTCGTCTCTCCCGGTATAGGGAGTTGATGTTGCGCTGTGTTCGATTGGCTTTAACCGGAAATCCCTGGCCAGGGTTGCTGAGATTTACTGGTAAGTGTTACCAGTAGTTTCTCGAACTGTTATAGACCTCATATAGACACGACTTATCGAGCTACTGGGGTCTGACGTTTACCACCCCTAGGAAGGATATGAGACATATTAGACGAACAGACCGGACTGTATGGTAAGTGTTACTGGTTGGATTCACAGGAGTGTGAGCGGGCTTGCTCGTCGATCTTCTGATCGCTCAATACCCGGGTGGCCGTTACGTTTAGCAGACCGCTTGCGGCTTGTGGGTGTTTGATATGATCATCACCTGCTGCCGGCGTATTGACGAGTCTTTAGAGTCCTACACAGATGTTAGTGTTTATGCCCTAGAAGGCCATTACTGTATCATACTAGCTTGTATATTACTTAATGGAAGCTTGGGATATTCACATGTATATAACAGTCTTGCTAAACATGGTAGTATGCTACTTGGTTTTTCTATCTTAATATGTGAGTGTACGTATTGATAGAGCTCTTAGGATCTTGCTTGTCTACCAGCGTTGTGATGGCAGTCACACTAGTGGGGGCTGGGTAGTCTACAAGCACATCCTCATTCAGGTCCCTGGTCGTTGGATTATCGAGACAGAGCATCGATACTCCGGAGTAGACTAGTGTGTACGCTTCTCATCCCAGTTGGGGAGATGTTCTGTCCCACAGCCGTCAGTACGTCGTACTGGAGATAGTATGCAGGTGCTCGTTAGGTTACGGGTACACCGGACAGGACTCATAGGGAACTGTTGGTTGGTTTGATACCAGTCGTCAGTGAACAGTTCCCAGGTGACATGAGTACAGCGTAGTCCGCAGACTTGACACTGCTACTTCGCCTCGAGTGTGTCCCACTGTTCTTAGATTGCTACCCTACCACGGCTCAAAGGAGTCATGCAAACAGGTAGCAGTTGGGTGCAGTCCCGAGCACTTGGAGGCAGTGGCGGTTAGACAGGATTCGTCCCTCCCGGTATTGGGAGTAGATATCGTGCTGTGTCAGAGAGCCATTACGCAAAGTCCCTGGCCAGGGCAAGCGAGATTTGCTGGTAGGTTCCAGTAGTTTCTCAGGGTGTAATGGGCTTCCCTCCGACATGACTTATACCGCTTTTAGGGGACTGACGCTTGCCGCCCCCTAGGCCCGATATGCGATAGTCTTGGACGAACGGACCGGACTGTATGGAGATTGTCACATCAGACTCAGTAGGAGTTCGGATGGGTTTTCTCATCGGCCTTCTTATCGACAACTACCTGGGGACCGTTACGTACAGCTAGTGCCGCTTGCGGTCTGTGGTTAAACCCACTGCCAGCGTAGTAGTCGAGTCTCTAGAGTCCCACACAGAGAGTTTCCTACTCCAGGCGAAACGATATAGAGGTTGCATGGTTTTGCGACAAAGGGTTCGGACGCATACGTGCGTTTACGCGCGTACGACTTTCGGACAGTTTTTACCAGTCGGCTTTGGTTTAAGCCAGTTACTGGTATCCGGTTATTGGATTTTTACAGTCTAAAGTTTTTCCGTATTTTTACGGATCGGAGGGCGTTCTCGTAATTGTTCGAGAAGCTTCTAGAAGATGTGACTAAGGAGGTTACTTTGGATGAGATTGTGAGTCATGAGGTGATTCATCATTATCATTAATTGCACCATAAATGATAATGACACATGCTTAATGAATCACCATTAGATATTTGTGAAGCATGCTTATTCATCACTCATTTTCTTTTGTTGATAAATGAGAATGCTTCATAATATATTATGATACACTCTCTCTTCTCATTATCTTATCTCACATTCTCTCTCCTCAAGCTCTCATCTTCAAACCCTAATCCTTACACCTCATGAGTTGAGATCAAAGGATTAGTTAGACTAAAACAATCCATAACCATCACTCTATCTCATCCTAACTTCTTTGATTAGCAATCCAAGAAGGTTAGTTGCCTCAAGTTTAGAGGTTTAGCTTGGAGTTTTGCTCTCGGGTGGATCGTCTACTACCTAGAGAAGGCCGAGGAGAACAAGGAGATCGTAAAGACGAAGGACTAGTTTCGAAAGGTATAATCCCTAATCACAAGTGATAAGAAAATCATTGTGTACGATTATTTATAGTTTAGCTTCGATTTAAGCGGTTAGTCGATGTTCGTTCCTTAAACTTGATCGTTTTTGTAATTTCCGCCTCCCCACAAGTACTGGGGTGTACTACATCGACTTACAGTGGTATCAGAGCCTCGCTAAACACTAAATAACTTAATCGCAAATTTGTACGAATTTCGAACGGAAAAACGAAGCCGGAAAACCCTAAAAAAATGCAAGTTTCTGTCGAATTTAAAACGATGTCAGAAAATTTTTCAGGTGAGCTCAGAGTGCTTGACATGACACCAGTAGAACACCCAAGAAAAACAGTCGACTGAATCGACCAACTCGCCGCGGAACCGCGGCCTCAGCCTACTGAGTCGCCGCGCTTCCGCCGCCGAGTTGGCGAGTCAGGGGCCGATTTTTCTTCTGTTGCTTCTCTGTGAAATTTGGGGTTTTCTGGAATATTTAATATTTGCTCAGGTTACTGTTTAACAGAGCAGATTTTGGAGCAATATTGATGTTGTTTAGTCGATCGAAATTTTACAGTATTTGCATATTGGATTATATCTGTGATTGTTTAATGTGTTCGTAAACCTCCCCCAACTGCTAGTATGTCGGTTGGCAGGGGGTTGCACATTTCCGAAATGGTTATATCTGTTTGTGCATATAAACTGTATTGGACTGTTGTGGTGTATAGCCGGGGTTAGCAATGGGTTATTGTTTAATTCATTTGTTGTAAATGTAATTTGTTGTAATATTATTTTTGCGGGGCACTTCCAGGTTGCGGTCGTAGCCACCGTTGTATTATTTCATTTTACTGTTTTTGCTCCTAGGACTGACCCAAGGTGGGGTACACAGACTGCCGGGTGGGTAGTTTGCCGTACCCGTAGGGGTCGAGGGTGGGGTAACGGCTATTCATCACAACTGTGTAATCTGTCTTTTCTTGCAGGCTCAAAAGAAATACAGATTGCTTGCAAATCCAATATTGTTTATCTGTGTTCTGGAATGAATATCATTGCGTCAGACGAATGTAAAATATCTATATTTATGATAGCTATTTAGACGCCACTTATGTTTTATACCCGCGCTAGCCCAGCCCCCGCTCTGTCGTTAGTTAAGTAACCTAACGGGTGATGACGGGACCCAGTGGCGAATGCGGATGGCATAAGAGGACGTTGTATTTTCGTTGTTTTCTGCAATGATAGGTTAATGATGGGACGCATTATCTATAATGCAAAGTAAATAAACCAAAGTTTTAAATCGTTGGAACAATTTAAAAGAAACCACTCGGTTAATTTTAAAAACAGATAATTTTAAATGCGGAGATTTAACCACTCCTTTTAAAAGCTATCAGGTTCCTTCGGTTATATCAAGTTCACTACTTTCATGGTTTCGCCAAAACCAGTCGTAGCCCTCCGTCATTTCTTATGGATGGTCAGTAGTATTCAAGCTATGCTTGTTGGCATACGTCAAGGCATAGTGTTTGGTAGCTGCTGGGGTATTCATTTGTTACATAGATAGATGTGTTGGTTTGGGACAGTCGCATTACCTTGTTGGCATACGTCAAGGGTATATACGGGTGGGTTCAAATTAACAAGATAATGATGGGCAGAACTTGACATGTGACTTATGATTTGTTGGCATACGTCAAGGTCATAAGAGCATGGGGCAAAAACTTATATCGGGAATTTCTAAAGAAACTGAAATTTGCAAAGAGATGCATACCATTTGGAGTTTGATGAATGTTGGTAGGATTCCTTCAACATTATCATACGATGATATTTGGATCCCGATCCTACTGTGAGTATATGATACTTATCAGGATATTCGTCACTTAACGATCAATGCTATAAACCTAGTAGGTGTCCAGAAAAGTGTCAGCGGGGTTACGCCCCCAGAGAAAAGAGGTTATTTAATTAAGGAACTTCGCAAAAGCGTTGGAAAACCTCCCTCGAAGTATCGACACCGGCCTGGCTGAACGGTTAAGCAAGTATTGTACGGTGAGAATAGTCTTGGCTAATTCTTCTTTTATGGTTTGAGGAAGGATTCGAGAAACAGTGGGAGCCATCCAGTTTAGATAAACTAAAAACCACTCTAAACTTGCAAGAGCATCATGCTAAAGAGTTTTCTTCTCTCTCTCCTAATTGCAGCGACCCTGAAAATGACTGGACTTAAGTTACTTTTAGAGAAAAATATACTGACGGGGCCAAACTATAAAGATTGGCTGCGGAATGTCAAAATGGCTTTGACCTATGACAAACTGGGGTACGTCCTCACCGCTACGGCACCTGCTGTCCCTGGTCCCAAATCCAGCAATACGGATAAGGAAATCCGCAAAACCTGGGATTTAGATTGCGCGAGAGCCAAGTGCATCGTGCTTGCCTCGATGAACAATGAACATCAGAGGAGGCACGAGGATATGTCCCTAGATGGCATATTTCTCCATACAAAGGAACTTTATGGAGAGCAATCTCGTATAGCAAGATACGAGACCTCTAAGAACTTGTTTCGAGCGAGGTTGGCTGCCGGGTCATCGGTAGGTGAACATGTCCTACAGATGATCAGCTATATTGAAGAGCTCGCAGACCTTGGGACGACTTTGGATAATGACCTCTATACAGACCTTATTCTCCAGTCCCTTCCTCACACCTACGCCCAGTTTATCCTGAACTTCAACCTTCAAAGAAAAGAAGTTGAACTTCCGGAACTCCTGAACATGTTAAGGAGTGCAGAGGGCACCTTGAAGACATCAAGGGAAACACCCGCTATGTTTGTTGGCGGTTCATCTTCTTCCGGGTCCAAGGCTAGGGCCAAAGGAAGGAAGAAGAAGGCCGCACCCAGACCTAGAGGAGGTGTTAGTAAGGTGGGAGGGAAGGAAAAGAAAAAGAAAGCAGTACCGATAGTTGGCCAGGATGAGTGCTTCCATTGTCACAGGAAAGGGCACTGGAAGAAGGATTGCAAGGCATGGAACGCCAAGAACCAGGAACCGAAGCAAGCTGTGGCTTCGACTTCAGGTGTGTTTGTAATTGAGAATTGTCTGTCGATCAACTCTACTTCCTGGGTATTGGATACCGGATCAGGATCTCATATTTGCAATTCATTGCAGGCACTGAGAAACCGTAGAGTGCTGAAGGAAGGTGATATGATCCTCAGGGTTGCTAACGGAGCTAGCGTGGGAGCTGCGTCCGTCGGGGATTATCACCTAGGATTGACGAGTGGACACATTTTGGTTTTACATAACTGTTATTTTGTACCCAGCTTAACGTGTAATATCATATCAGTTTCCTTGTTATCAAATAAAGGTTATGATTTCACGTTTGTAAGAGATGTTGTCAACATCCACCTTAATCATGGTTTGATTGGGTCCGGTACTCTAAATAACGGCATATATGTTTTAAACCAACTCCAAATTTTCAATGTCCAGAACACACTAAAAAGAAAGTCTCCAGATTTAAATAAAGCTTTCTTATGGCATTGTAGACTGGGTCACATCAATGAGAGAAGATTGACTAAGTTGCATAGAGAAGGATATTTGGACTCGTTCAAATATCAATCATATGACACTTGTCAATCTTGTCTCAAAGGAAAGATGACAAAGACTCCATTCACTGGACAAGGAGTAAGAGCGAGCGAGCTCTTAGGACTCATACACAGCGATGTATGCGGTCCAATGTCTACACATGCGAGAGGTGGTTATTCCTACTTCATTACTTTTACAGATGATTTCTCTAGGTTTGGACATGTCTTCTTGATGAAGCATAAATCCGAAGCCTTTGAGAAATTCCTGGAATACAAGAGTGAAGCGGAAAACCAAACAGGCAAAAGTATTAAGACACTAAGATCTGATCGAGGTGGAGAATACTTAAGTGCCGAGTTCCTAGGTTACCTAAAAGAGAAAGGAATTCTCTCTCAGCTTACTCCTCCATACACTCCACAGCACAACGGTGTATCGGAGAGACGGAATCGAACCCTATTGGATATGGTACGATCCATGATGAGTAATGCTGAGTTACCGCGATCTTTCTGGGGGTATGCGCTAGAATCAGCGATACATCTTTTGAACAGAGTTCCAACCAAAACTGTGCCTACCACACCATATCAGATGTGGAGTGGGAAGAAACCCTATCTTCAGTACCTGAAGACGTGGGGATGTCCAGCTTTTGTAAAAAAGCAGCGTCCGGACAAGCTCGAGGCACGCTCAGTAGAGTGTAAGTTTGTGGGATATCCAAAGAACTCTACAGGATATTGCTTCTATTACGCAGAGGAACAAAAGGTTTTTGTTTCTCGTCATGCCCGCTTCTTAGAAACTGAATTTTTGGAAAATCAGAAGAGTGGGAGCGAAATAGAACTGGAAGAAATTCCAGAACCACAAACTGCTACTGAAAGTTTGGTAGAACCAGAGGTTCAAGAAGAATAGAACATTCCCGCACCCCTCCGCAGGAGTAGTAGGCCGTCTCATCCGCCTGAGAGATACTACGGTTTTCTCATAGACGGGGATAGAGAGGATTGCATCATAGATGATGATGAACCTACTGACTTCCAGCAGGCCATCCAGAGCGGCGACTCGGTACGATGGCTAGATGCAATGCGGACCGAGATGGAGTCCATGTACACCAACAAAGTATGGACTTTGGACTTTGCTCCAGATGGGGTAAAACCCATAGGATGCAAATGGATCTTCAAGAAAAAGATTGGTGTAGATGGACAGGTGGAAACCTATAAGGCTAGACTTGTTGCAAAGGGTTTTCGTCAAAGACCTGGTTTGGACTATGACGAAACCTTTTCTCCAGTGGCTATGCTCAAATCCATTTGGGTCCTTCTTGCTATTACTGCCTTCCATGATTATGAAATCTGGCAGATGGACGTAAAGACGGCTTTTCTGAATGGAAATTTAGAAGAGAGCGTCTATATGGATCAACCAGAGGGTTTCAATCAGAGTGGGAGCAGCGGGAAAGTATGCAAGCTGCTTAAGTCCATTTACGGACTAAAGCAGGCATCGCGGAGTTGGAACATCTGTTTTGATGAGACAGTCAAAGAATATGACTTTATCAAAAATCCAGATGAACCGTGCATATATAGTAAAGTTGTGGCCAGAAGTGTCGTATTCCTCGTCTTGTACGTGGATGACATTCTATTGATAGGAAATGACATTCCTATGCTACAATCTGTCAAAGGATTCTTGTCACAACAGGTTCTCCATGAAAGACCTGGGTGATGCCTCTTACATTCTGGGGATCCGGATCTATCGTGATAGATCCAAGAGGATGTTGGGACTTTCGCAGTCCAGGTATATCGACACTATACTGAAAAGATTCAGTATGGAAGATTCTAAGCGCGGTAATCTACCGGCTTGTCACGGAATCACCTCTCCAAAGAGATGTCTCCCAAGACTGATTTGGAAAGGGAACGGATGTCTATTATACCCTACGCTTCTGCGGTAGGCTCTATAATGTATGCGATGTTGTGTACCAGACCAGATGTAGCTTACGCACTAAGCGTGGTAAGCCGGTATCAGTCAGACCCAGGGGAGAAACACTGGATAGCAGTAAAGAACATTCTCAAGTACCTGAGGAGGACTAAGGAGATGTTCTTGGTTTACGGCGGAAAAGACCTCAGGTTGGAGGCCTTTGCTGATTCCGGCTTCCAGAGTGATAAGGACGATTCCAAGTCCATGTCGGGTTATGTCTTTACCCTTAATGGAGGGGCGGTGTGCTGGAAGAGCTCCAAGCAGGACACCGTTGCTGACTCGACGATGGAAGCGGAGTATATAGCTGCTTGCGATGCCGCAAAAGAAGCAGTCTGGATGAAGAAGTTCCTAACAGAACTTCAGGTGGTTCCTACCATAGTTGATCCAATACCTCTGTATTGCGACAACAACGGAGCTATAGCTTTAGCGAAGGAACCAAGGTCCCATCAGAAGTCCAGACACATCTTGAGGCGGTATCACCTGATCAGGGAGATTATTGATCGTCAGGAGATCGAGGTTCGGAGAGTTGCTTCAGAAGAGAACATTGCTGATCCATTCACAAAGGCCCTTCCTCAGATTCAGTTCGAGCGGCTACTCGAGATCATCGGTCTTCGATACGCCAGTACATGGCCCTAGTGCAAGTGGGAGATTGTTAGTGTTTATGCCCTAGAAGGCCATTACTGTATCATACTAGCTTGTATATTACTTAATGGAAGCTTGGGATATTCACATGTATATAACAGTCTTGCTAAACATGGTAGTAGGCTACTTGGTTTTTCTATCTTAATATGTGAGTGTACGTATTGATAGAGCTCTTAGGATCTTGCTTGTCTACCAGCGTTGTGATGGCAGTCACACTAGTGGGGGCTGGGTAGTCTACAAGCACATCCTCATTCAGGTCCCTGGTCGTTGGATTATCGAGACAGAGCATCGATACTCCGGAGTAGACTAGTGTGTACGCTTCTCATCCCAGTTGGGGAGATGGTCTGTCCCACAGCCGTCAGTACGTCGTACTGGAGATAGTATGCAGGTGCTCGTTAGGTTACGGGTACACCGGACAGGACTCACAGGGAACTGTTGGTTGGTTTGATACCAGTCGTCAGTGAACAGTTCCCAGGTGACATGAGTACAGCGTAGTCCGCAGACTTGACACTGCTACTTCGCCTCGAGTGTGTCCCACTGTTCTTAGATTGCTACCCTACCACGGCTCAAAGGAGTCGTTCAAACAGGTAGCAGTTGGGTGCAGTCCCGAGCACTTGGAGGCAGTGGCGGTTAGACAGGATTCGTCCCTCCCGGTATTGGGAGTAGATATCGTGCTGTGTCAGAGAGCCATTACGCAAAGTCCCTGGCCAGGGCAAGCGAGATTTGCTGGTAGGTTCCAGTAGTTTCTCAGGGTGTAATGGGCTTCCCTCCGACATGACTTATACCGCTTTTAGGGGACTGACGCTTGCCGCCCCCCTAGGCCCGATATGCGATAGTCTTGGACGAACGGACCGGACTGTATGGAGATTGTCACATCAGACTCAGTAGGAGTTCGGATGGGTTTTCTCATCGGCCTTCTTATCGACAACTACCTGGGGACCGTTACGTACAGCTAGTGCCGCTTGCGGTCTGTGGTTAAACCCACTGCCAGCGTAGTAGTCGAGTCTCTAGAGTCCCACACAGAGAGTTTCCTACTCCAGGCGAAACGATATAGAGGTTGCATGGTTTTGCGACAAAGGGTTCGGACGCATACGTGCGTTTACGCGCGTACGACTTTCGGACAGTTTTTACCAGTCGGCTTTGGTTTAAGCCAGTTACTGGTATCCGGTTATTGGATTTTTACAGTCTAAAGTTTTTCCGTATTTTTACGGATCGGAGGGCGTTCTCGTAATTGTTCGAGAAGCTTCTAGAAGATGTGACTAAGGAGGTTACTTTGGATGAGATTGTGAGTCATGAGGTGATTCATCATTATCATTAATTGCACCATAAATGATAATGACACATGCTTAATGAATCACCAGTAGATATTTGTGAAGCATGCTTATTCATCACTCATTTTCTTTTGTTGATAAATGAGAATGCTTCATAATATATTATGATACACTCTCTCTCTTCTCATTATCTTATCTCACATTCTCTCTCCTCAAGCTCTCATCTTCAAACCCTAATCCTTACACCTCATGAGTTAAGATCAAAGGATTAGTTAGACTAAAACAATCCATAACCATCACTCTATCTCATCCTAACTTCTTTGATTAGCAATCCAAGAAGGTTAGTTGCCTCAAGTTTAGAGGTTTAGCTTGGAGTTTTGCTCTCGGGTGGATCGTCTACTACCTAGAGAAGGCCGAGGAGAACAAGGAGATCGTAAAGACGAAGGACTAGTTTCGAAAGGTATAATCCCTAATCACAAGTGATAAGAAAATCATTGTGTACGGTTATTTATAGTTTAGCTTCGATTTAAGCGGTTAGTCGATGTCCGTTCCTTAAACTTGATCGTTTTTGTAATTTCCGCCTCCCCACAAGTACTGGGGTGTACTACATCGACTTACAACAGAGGTTTCCTGGCTCAAGCGAAACGAAATAGGAGCGCATATGAGATATGTGCGGGACCGAGAATAATACCAGTATGTGATACTGTATTAGATTCTCGCGATTTGTGACAGTGATCGGTTATATGCGATATAGCCGGGTTATCGGATCAAGTGTTGATTCGATAAGTTGTTACTATTGATATTAGTCGGTTATATGCGATATGACCGGATCGTTAAATCAAGTGTTGATTTAATGATTTAATGTATAATTATATATTTGATATATTACTTTACATTAACTAATATTAGTTCACTTAAGATGGATTTTCTCACTTGATGTGCACATTGTATATATGATATAGTTTTGTGCACTAGTTTGTATCATGTTTGATGATACATGCAAACTTGGGTGTGTATGGTTAAACCATGGTTATGTTAATGGTTAGGGTTTTGATTTACTTATTTATTTATTCTCTTAATTCATTTTTGGAAAAATAAAAATGGTGGCTTCTTTTGTTTTATAGTTGAAGCTTCATGAAGCTTTGAAAAAGTCTACCATTTTTGTTTCATGCCTAAACTAACCATTCACCTAACCTTAGTTTACTCTCTACACATAACCATGGTTGCTAATATGATAAGAATGACTTATTTTCTATTATTCATTATTCTTATCATATTATCATCATCATCTTCTTCTTCTTCTTCAAGAAGAAAGAAGCTTGCTAGCTTCAATGGTGAAATGAGAAAAAAAAGTGAGAAATCCAATTCTAAAGTGAACCCACTTTCTATTTTTTCATCCTCTACCACTTGCCAAGTAGTATAGGGTGTTTTCTTCACAAGTTTCAAGACTTGGTGAAGTTGGAGCTTGATCTTGTGTTGCCTCGACGTAGATCATGTTCGGCATCGAAGTCGACGACCTAGCCCGCCCATTTCTCCGATGAAGCCGACGCTAGAGCCCGGAATCCGATGATCGCAGCAAGGGGACATCATCACGGAGCTATGGACGTGGAGGACCAGATCTACAAAGGTTGTAGTCTCTTTCACTTCTTAGTTAAGTTGTTAACTAGTTGCATGTTTCGCCTAATCTCTAGTCAACGATCGCATTAGGGTTTCTCGGCACCGGAAATTTTTGAATTTGGCATGGTTGATGTCTTGTGAGACCTCATTAGTGTGCCTAGGAACCCTACAATACACTTGATAGGGAAGGAGTTTCCTATGCTACGCTCGGTCAATCTCCGCTTATCACAATGATTCTCCATATAGGATCAAAGTGATACCTACTAAATCCTGGGTTTTGGATCTATGAGATAGATCTAATTGGATGTTAGGATACTCACTAGTTGCAGTGAGATGGTATCAATCGATCCTGGGGAGAATCACTGGAAAGGTTCCAGAGTGATAAGGACGACTGAATGTCAGTCACAGACATTGTCTTTACCCTCAGTAAAGGGACGGTATGTTGGAAGAGTTCCAAGACAGATACCGTGGCATACTAGACGATAAAGGCTGGATAAATCGCTACCAAAGATGCTTCCAAAGAGGCAGTCTGGTTGTATATTAGTTCATGAGATGAACTTCGTTCCTACCATTGTGAGACAATGGAGTTGTGGCTTATGCCTAGGAACGCCCGTCCCATCAGTGATCCAGACATATTCTAAGGCAGTGTCACCTGATCATGGAGATGGTAGATCTCCAGGGGATTGAGGTTAGGAGAGTAGACTCAGAGGACAACACGGCGGATCCACTCACAAAAGCCTTTTCCCAGAGAGAGACTATTATGGGATGGTTGAGTATGAGATACAACAACCACTGTTATCAGATGGCCCTAGTGCAAGTAGGAGATTGTTAGTTATATGTATGCCCTAGAGGCCATTACTATACATGAGATGTATATTGTAGTGGATGCTTGGACATATATATGGAGGACTTTCTTGCTCGACATGATAGTATGCTATCTGGTTACTCTTTAGCTTAACGTGTAGACTGATTGTCTCTCTGTTACATGTTGGTAAAGCCCTTAGGATGTGTACTTGACTACCTGGACTATGATGTGGATCATACTAGTGGGGACATGGTAGTCCATATGTACATCCTTCAAGATCCCTAGTCGTGGGTGTATCGAGACGGGGCATCGATATACCAGTGTAGACAAGCGTATACCTTCTCGACCCATGTAGATGGGCGATGGATGATCCTATATCCATTGGTGTTTGAAATCAGAGATGATATACGGGTGCTCAGTGTAGACTGGGTGCACTGGACGGACTCGCCGAGAACTCCCAGATGATATTATACCTTACGTCAGATGGCAGTTCTCTGGTGACACTGGTACAGGTTAGTCTGTAGACCCCAGATCGTCATAGAGTCTTGTGTGATTCCTACTGTGCTTTGATTTCCACCTTACCACATCCAAGTGGGCGTGCAAAACGGTGGTTTTTGGGTACAGTCCCGAGTCACATGGAGGCAATGAGCGATAGGAGGGGTTTCGTCTCTCCCGGTATTGGGGGTTGATGTTGCGCTATGCTCGATTGGCCATAACAGGGAAGTCCCTGGCCAGGGCTGGTTTAGAGATTTACTGGTAAGTGTTACCAGTAGTTTCTCGACCCGTTATGAGCCTCATATCGGCATGACTTATCGGTTATTGGGGTCTGACGTTTACCACCCCTAGACTTGATATGCGACATATCAGACGAGGAGACTGGACTGTACGGTAGTGTCACTGTCAGGCTTTTACAGGAGTTGGAGCGGGCTTGCATGCTGATCTTCTGATCGCTCAATACCCGGATAGCCGTTACGTCCAGTTAGTACCGCTGACGGCTTGTGGGTGCTTGATATGATCATCAACTACAGCCGGCGTATTGACGAGTCTTTAGAGTCCTACATAGAGGTTATACTGGCTCATGCAAAACGAAATAGGAGCGCATATGTGATATGTGCGGGACCGAGAATAATGTGTGTATGTGATACCGTATTCTATTCTCGCAACTATTGTATCGGCCGGTTATATGAGATATAGCTGGGTTATCGAATCAAGTGTTGATTCGATAAGTTGGTACATTTTGTGTTAGTCGGTTATATGAGATATAACCAGATTTTTAAGTCAAGTGTTGATTTAATAATTTAGTGTATAATTGTATATGTGATATACTAATTTACATTAACTAACATTGGTTCGCTTAAGCATTTGTTTTTCTCACTTGTGCACAACTTAATATATATATGTGATATATATTAATTTGTGTTCATTTTGTATAATGGTTGTTGATACACACTATATAGGTGTATGAGACATACACCATTATAATTATATTGGTTAGGTTTTTATATTTAAAATAATTCTAAAAACAAATGGATAATGAGCTCACATGCATGAAGCTTCATGAAGCTTATGGTTGTATTGACTTAGTCCACTAGTTTTGTTTTACTTAAAACATTAATTAACCTAACCACAATAATTAGCTATGGTTTTGTCTTTACATGAGTTAGTATATGATACCCACTCAACCATGGTTAGCTAACTCTCTCTTGATTAGTTTTCATTCTCATTTTGAGCTCATCTTCTTCCTCGTTCAATTTCTTTCTAGGGTTTGATAAAGAGAGAGATACATTGTGAGAAAAGAAATTCTAAAGTGTACCCATTTCCTATTTCATCATCCTCTACTAGACTAGCACTTTAGTTTAGGGTGTTTGCTTCACCAATTCTCTAGTTAGTGAAATAGAAGCTTGAGTTCGTATTCCCTCGACGTAGAACATCTTCGGCCTCGAAGACTTCAAGCAATACCGTTGCAATCTTTTCATGGAGCCGTCCGAGAGTCCGGGAGTTCGATGATCGCAGCGAAGGGACTACAACAAGGAGCTTTAGAAGTGAAGGACCGATCTACAAAGGTTGTATTTCGTATTCACTTAGTGATAATTATTATTTACTAGCATGTGTTACCCTAATTATCTAGCAAAGATCTTGTTTAAAGTTATTCGGCACGGCTAAAATTTTAATCGGGCATGGTTGATGCGTTGTAGAACCTTCTTAGAGTGCCTAGTAAACCTACACTAAACACGTTAGAGCAAGCTAGTAAAAGTTAATGGCGTGGCTCTGATACCATGTAAGTTTACGGTAGCGCCCCGGCCGTCTTTCGGAGGCCAAAATGCGGAAACGAAAAACTTTTTCAAAACTAGAAACAGGCGCTATCGTATGCTTAAAACCCGGATCGAACCATTAACCTACAACTAGCAACTAGAGAAAGGGCAGTAAAGCTATACCGATCGATCCGTGTCCTTCGGTCTTTGGCCACCATCCCGAGCTCCTCGCGGCATCTACGAGCTTCGGTCTCCTCGTCGGAAAGGGCACCACATCATCGAGTCTTTTTATGGGCTCTCGCTTCATCCGAAGCAACTCGGACACGATGTTTGCTAGCCGACGTGTCCAATGTGAAGTAGAGAATGTGTGCGACCACTTTGTCTCAAGAATCCATTGAGAGTGTATGGATGGAGGTTGAAGATGATACCATTAATGGAGATAGTGAGCTCAAGAGAAGAAAAGAGAAGAAGAAGAAGAAGCCTTTTCTTTTCTTTTGTGTTTCTTTAATGAAATGAGAGAGTGAGAATGAAAATAGAAGACCAAAACTCGTCATATGGCTTCCCCTCTCTCTCTTCCTCTCATTACATCACACAAATCAATCACATAAGGTGACATTTGCACAAGAAATAACACCATGAGTCATCTATGAAGTACATATCTCATTTAATGCAAAAAATGATGAAATAAGATCACAATTTCCATTTGTAAACATTAATCCAAATGTTTACAACAATAAAAAGATACGGCAACATCTAAAGTAAACTCGTGATGGATCACAAGGATACTGTTGGGTTGCTAGGCACACGCACAAGGGTCTACGAGGCATCAACCATGCCCGAATAAAAAATTAGCCGTGCCAAACAACCCAAAGCCGGATCTTTAAACTAGAGATTATGCGAAAACTAACATATTAAACACTTTAACACTAAGTGAGAGGTATTACAACCTTTGTAGATCCGGTCCTTCACTTCTAAAGCTCTGTGTTGAAGTCCCTTCGCTGCGATCATCGTGTTACGGACTCTCGAGAGGTTCCACGAAGAGAAAGATGCAGTCTTGCTTCCGATCTTCGATACAATAATGATCTAACTTGAAGTTTCTTTAACACAAGCTAACACTCATAATATGAAGTGAACACCCTCATCTAAATGGCAAGGGTAGATTAGGATGATGAAGTAGGATTATTGCTCTCTTTTATTATCTTTTTCTCACACTCATTGATCACTTGGAAAAAGCTAGTAAGCTTTTTCATGAAAGAAAAGAAGAAGGAAGAAGAAGATGAATAATATCAATCCTTTTGTGATGAATAAAGCAAATGAGATAATGATGAATAATGCAACCATGGTTGACTAAACCATTGTAGAGACTTAACTAGGGCTAGGGTTTGGATTAGGTCAAGGAATGAGTGATAACAAAATATCTTTCACAAAACAAAACTAAACTTTCTAGAATCATCTAGAAAGCATTAACCCAAATCAAACCCTAATCTTGTTTAATCTCTACTAAACATGTTGCATTAGTTATCGTATCATGTTTCAATATTATATATCACATATATAATATTTTTTGTAACCAAATAATAATGCAATTAACATATATCGCATATATATCAATGTATTACCCGAGTGAGAAAAAGAATCTTTTAGTGAGCAAGTATTAGTTAATGTAATTTAATATATCATATATATTATTATACATTAAATTATCGAATCAACACTTGATCCGACAATCCGGCTATATCACATATAACCGGCTAATACGATGACCCGGCTATATCACATATACCCGGCCGATATCTCATGTCGCGAGAATCCAATACGGTATCACATATCGCATTATCCTCGGTCCCGCACATATCACATATGTGCTCCTACTCCGTTTTACCTGAGCCAAGAAACCTCTGTGTAGGACTCTAAAGAATCATCAATACGCCGGCAGTAGGTGATGATCATATCAAACACCCACAAGCTGCAAGCGGTCAGCTAAACGTAACAGCCACCCAGGTATTGAGCGCTCATAAGATCAAAAAGAAAGCCTGTGCATTCTCCTATGAATCCAATCAGTAATACTCCCGTACAGTCCGGTCTCGTCGTCTGATATGTTGCATATCTCGCCTAGGGTTGGTAAACGTCAGACCCCAGTACTCGATAAGTCGTGTCCATATGAGGTCTATAACAGTTCGAGAAACTACTGATAACACTTACTAGTAAACTACTGGTAACATTTACCAGTAAATCTCAACAACCCTGGCGAGGGATTTCCGGTTATAGCCAATCGAACACAACACAACATCAACTCCCTATACCGGGAGAGACGAATCCCCTCCTATCGCTCATTGCCTCCATCTGATTCGGAACTGTACCCAAAATCCACCTTTTTGCACGCCTTCTTGGACGTGATATGATGGAAATCAAAGCACAGCGGGAATCACACAAGACTCTATGACGATCTCGGGTCAACAGACTACTCTGTACCAGTGTCACCGGAGAACTGCCATCTGACGTGAGGTATAATACTATCTGAGAGTTCTCGATGTGTCCGTCCAGTATACCCAGTCTCCTCTGAGCACCCGTACACCATCCTTGATGTCAAACACCGATGGATATGGGATCATCCATCGCCCATAATATGGGTCAAGATGCGTATACGCTAGTCTACTCTGGTGTATCGATGCCCTGTCTCGATACACCCTCGACTAAGAACAGTTATAGGATGTACTCGTCGACTACCGTGGCCCCACTAGTATGATCTCATCATAGTCCCGGTAGTCGAGTAAATATCCTAAGGGATTTATCAACTTGTAATATAGAGACAATCAGAGTACATGTTAAGATAAAGTACAACCAGATAGAGTACTATCATGTCGAGCAAGAAAGTCCTCCCTATATATGTCCATGCATCCATTACAGTATACATCATATGTACAGTAATGGCCTCTAGGGCATATATATAACTAACAATCTCCCACTTGCACTAGGGCCATCTGTTGTGGTATTACATACCCAACAATTAGCTGCGGTTGAAGTATCTTACTCAACCATCCCATAAAAGTCTCTACTGGGAAAAAGGCCTTTTTGAGTGGATCCGCGCTGTTGTCCTCTGTGTCTACTCTCCTAACCTCAATCTTCCTGGAGATCAACCATCTCCATGATCAGGTAATACTGCCTAATAATTATATCTGGATTTCTGATGGGACCGGGGTTCCTTGGCATAAGCCACAACTCCATTGTCACACAATGGTAGGAACGAAGTTCATCTCATGAACTAATATATATCCAGACTGCCTCTTTGGTAGCATCCTTGGTAACGATGTACCTTGCCTTTAATCGTCTACTAAGTCACGGTATCTAGCTTGGAACTCTTCCAACATACCGTCCCTCCACTGAGGGTAAAGACAAAGCCTGTGAATGACATTCGGTCGTCCTTATCACCCTGGAACCTTTCCAGTGATTCTCCCCAGGATCGATTGATACCATCTCACTACAAATAGTGAGAATCCTTACATCCAATTAGATCTATCTCATAGATCACAAAACCTAGAATTTAGGAGGTATCACTTAGATCCTATATGGAGAATCCTTGTGATAAGCGGAGATTGACCGAGCGTAGCATAGGAAACTCCTTCCCTATCAAGAGTATGTCATCCATGTAATCTACGAGGATCACCACAATACTCTCTACTACCTTTTTGTATATACAAGGTTCATCTACCATTTTGATGAAGCCAAACTCTTTGACTACCACATCAAAACAGATGTTCCAACTCCGCGATGCCTGCTTTATCCTATAAAGCATCTTGCACACGTTTCCACTGCTCCCACTGTCTACGAAGCCCTCTGGCTGTGTACTAATAGACACTCTTTTCCAAATCATTATTTAAAAAAGCATTCATGACACCCAACCGCCAGATATCGCAGTCATGGTATGTAGCCGTGGCAAGTAGGATCTTGATGGACTTAAGCATAGCTTTGAAAGTCTCAACTTTTCCATGTACACCAAGTAATCTTCTCAAGATATACTTGCTCCTGATGGTGATTTAACCCATCAGATAAAGCAACAAAAGTCCATACTTTGTTGTTGTTTAAGGATTCCATCTCAGATCATTAAGCATCCAACCATTCTTACAGAGTCCCACTCCTGATGGCTAGCTCGAAACTAGTTGGGTAATCATCTCATGATGCAATCCTCGCTCCCACTGTCATAGAGAAAACCGAAGTATCTCTCAGGTGGGTGAGGAACCCTACTAGATCGGCGGAGAGGCTGAGGTTCGTTGGAAACTATTGAATCCTTTGGTTCTATCAAATCATCAGCTGCAATTTTTATAGCTTGAACCATTCCAGTTCTACATAACAGACCTTGCCTCGAGCTTGTCCGGATTTTGCTTTTAGACATAGGCCGGACAACCCCAAATCTTAACCAACTTAAGATATGGGCTCTTCCCTTTCCATATCACATATGAAGTGGTAGGCAACTGATTTGATTCGAAACCTATTCAATAGGTATGCAGCTTCTCAAGTGCATAACTCCCAAAAGGAAATAGGAAACTCAGTAGTACTCATCATAGAGCACACCATATCACATAGGGTGCTATTGCTCCGCCCCGATATACCATCGTGCTATGGTGTATACGAAGGAGTACTGCTGAGAGAGAATCTCATTCTCCTTTAGAATAGTCCAGGAATCACCGTGCTTAAGTATTCTCCTCCTTGATCTCATCAAAGGACATAATACTTATACTCGTATTTTGGCTCTCTACTTCTAACTTATATTCTGTGAATATCTCAAAAGCTCCGGACTTATGTTTCAACAGGAACACATGTCTGAATCTTGAGAGATTATCAGAGAATGTAATGAAGTACAAAGAACCGGTCCTGGCATATGTAGATAGGGGACCAGCATATATCATCATGTATCAATCCCAAGAGTTCACTAACTCTTTCTCTGTTTCCAATAAACGGAGCTGTGGTCATCTTATCTTTGTGACATGACCGGCAAGTTTCACAAGATGTAAATTCAAACTATTTTAAAAATACATCTAAATGTAACTTCAGCTAGTCGGGTCGCATTGATATGACCTAGTCTACAATACCTCAAGAAGGATTCGTTCATTTCTGAACTCTTCCTCTTGTGTGTGTTCTATACATTAAGAACTGTGGTTTGATTTAGAACGTCTATGCTTTCAGATAACGTGCCTGAACCGATCAACTCTTGATATAGGAAATGTTCAAAACATTATCCAACAATACAAAATTATATCCTTTCTTTACTAATAAAGAGATTGATATGATGTTGTATATCAGGTTCGATATCTAATAACATTCGTTCAGAATCAATGTATTCTGGTAATACAGGGTGATAGTGACCAACAGACTTGGCTGCAACACTTGCACCGTTTCTATCTCATGAAACTTATCACCCGTTCTCAGTTCTCTACCTATTTGTAGCCCATGTAACAGATTACATATGCGGGATCCTGATCCGGTATCTCAAACCCAGGACATAAAGGTTACTGAGAAACAGTTCTCTATAATGAACACACCCGAAGATGATGCATCAGTATGCACTTTCTTCGTTTGGGCAGAACGGGAATTCTGGTAATCCCCAATTTCCTGCTCTGTTTTATAACAATTATAAGTTGGAGCGGGACCAACGTTTCCCAGCTCAGTATAACAAGCGGGTTCGGTCAATATATCCGTATTAGTATCTTGATTAAGGCGTGATATGGTCACTACCAGGAGAGAGAGAGAAGAAAACACTCAGCGTATGCTCTTGCAAGTTTAGATTGGTTATCTAATATATCTAATCAGGATGTCGCCCACTGTTTTAATCAAATCTTCCTTCAAACCCTAAAAGGAAAGACTAGCCGGGATTAATTAAACGCTACAAGTTCGCCAACCTTTCAGCCAGGCCAGTGTCAGTACTTTGAGGGAGGTCCCCCGTGCTATCACACGAACCTAATTAAAGTAAACCTCATTTTCCCAGAGGCGTAACCCCATTAACACCTTTCTAGACACCTACTTGATTGGCTAATTGTAATGTGTAAAACTCTCCCAGGAGTAACTCTTACTCGCAGCGGGTATCGGGATCCAACTATCTCATAGAAGGTATGCAATCTCATTGCAAATTTCAACACTTGAAATTCCCAATAATGTTTTTACCCCTAGCGTGCTATGACCTTGACGCATGCCAAACAACCCATAGTCCGCTAGTCAAGTTCAACCCGTACATTTCTTGATTGAATTAAACCCACCCGCACGACCATTGACGCATGCCAAACAACGCCGTACGAATACCCTAATCCATTCGCATCGTATGCTAGCAGATATGCACTAGTTAGCTACCGTACACTACTCCTTGACGCATGCCAAACTACCGCAGCACGAATACTAAATAGTACTTATCTGAAATGATGGAGGGCTACGCAGGTTTTTAAGATAACCAAGAGCGTAAAGAACTTGATATCGTTGTAGAATCAAGTGATTTTAAATGGAATGTTTTTGAGGCTTTTCTAGTTTTGCTAAGGGGGTCACTCCCGGTGAAGGGATCGTCGGCCCTTTCCTCATCGAATAAGGTGCAGGATATTTCACAAATACCGCTGTGCAAAGCAAGAACTATAAAAGCAATCAAAAGACAAACCGAGTTTGTAGCATCTGCTAGTTTCACTAAAGAGGTCACTCCCGGCGAAGGGATCTCGGCTCTTTCCTTATCGAATAAGGTGCTGGATGTTCTACAAGGAACACCGCTATGCAAAGCAAGAACTAGAGCTACCAGTTTTTAAACAAGTTTCTACAACATCTTAGGTTTCTTTTAGTTTCATTAATCTCATTAATGAAGTCCCAATTTATTATGCTTCACAAGCATCACTTTTGAAACGAAATCTGCAATATAACATATATCTCATATATATAATATAAACATTCGTCTCAGGCAGTAATATGATCTCATCACAGAACATTGCAGCAGAAGAACATATATGAAATATTGGATATACTAGGACGTCCGTATTTTCAATATGAGCCTGTATAAAACACGGATTCCACGGTCGCGATGAATAGCCAAACCCACATCCCTAGACCCATACGAGAGCGGTAAGCAACACTGCCAATTCTAGGGTTAGGAGACCTGGTCTCGACTCCTCGAGATGGTCTTCCACTGGACCCTAGAACCTGGTTACTCGTGCTCCCTGCCTTGGGTCTACCTAATGCGGAAAAGTAAATAATATACAATGGTGACATCATCCTCAGCCCGGAAGTGCCCCAATAAAAGAATATTACATACAAATGAATTTTACATGAATGAAAAAGAAAAACTCTCATCTCACATAAAACCCCCGGCTATTCAAAACGCGACGATCCAATATAACACATCACAGCAACACATAATATCGCATATCATCAACGTAAGCAAGTATGCGTATCCAGATTGTCGTTGATGTATAGCAACAAAGCCGGCGATACACCACATACTACGCTTACAGTCACAGAAAAGAAAGTTTAAAACTACAACAGTAGGAATCCGCAACCTCCTTAGATATCGCATGCCTAACCAAATGAATTCCTTAGAAATCGCATGCCTAACAATTATAAACCCCGCATTTTAGTCTCATTATCGAAAACTCTTTTAATATCAAGTCGGGCAATTCAACAAGATTCCCGACATCCTGATCGAATGCTCGTTGCAAACTTTAGTAGACGGCCGCACCCCAGATGCCGTTGACGAAGTGCACTAAGGCGGAACACCGCTGCCGCGAGCTCCCGAATGGATGCTTTCGGCGACGGGGTTCTCCTACAGTCACTTGGTCGGGGCTTTGGGGCGTGGCTGTCTATTAAGTTTACCCGGCGAGTATCCGCGTACGCTACGTGATTGCGACGGAGTTTTGATCACATCAAAATCCCGTGGCAACCGATCATCTGAGACTGAACTGCTAGATTTATAACATTCAAATTAGTTATCTCATAACAACTTGTGGATTCCAAATATTATATCACATTCCAGATAAATAGACAGTGTTAAACATTCCGATCGAATAATCAAACTCCCAAGTTTTCGCCAATATATCTCAACACTTGAAATCAGTTTAAAAACATCCATCACATGCCACAGTACCAATGGTCCAGCCGTAGAAAGGTCAAGTCAACGCCTCACATGTGGCATGCCGTACTCCCTTTAACCTTAAGGTTTACAGGCAGTTCAAGACGGTCACATAATCGAGTTAAGGTTTGTTGTCTTCTAGAGGGTCCACCGCGTTACTTGCATGACTTTACGAAAGTTTCAAACTCGAGAAAAAATCCAACTTTTGAAAATTTTCCGACAGGGGAAAAAGTGAGTTATAGATATCCGTTCGAACTTTTTAACAGTTTCTAAAAATTACCCGGACAAAACTAAACGAAGTTAAATTATCCGATCGAATCAACGAGTCCCCAGTACAACCCAAGAAAACTCAACACTTGAGTGGAATCAAAAAATTCCCAGAAAAAAATGACAAGAAAGGACCTAAGAATAAATATATGAAGTTACAGGGACCAAGTCATAATTTTGGCCGCGTAACCGCCGCCAAACCCTTGGTTTGGCCGCGGTTCCGCGATCACTTGATCGACTTAATAGACCGTACTTCACAGTAATTCTTAGTTTTTCCTGCTTGTTTTTCTGAGCATTTTTAATTCATTAAAAATCAACATTTTTGAAAATGTACAGAGAGGGGTAAAATCGGGGTTTTCCGGGTTCGATCGGACTTTAAACTTCGTCTAGACTTCGCCTAAATCTCTAGCTTGGCTCTGATACCACTTTTGGGTTGCTAGGCATATGCACAAGGGTCTACGAGGCATCAACCATGCCCGATTAAAAATTTAGCCGTGCCGAACAACCCAAAGCCGGATCTTTAAACTAGAGATTATGCGAAAACTAACATGTTAAACACTTTAACACTAAGTGAGAGCGATTACAACCTTTGTAGATCCGGTCCTTCACTTCTAAAGCTCCGTGTTGAAGTCCCTTCGCTGCGATCATCGTGTTCCGGACTCTCGAGAGCTTCCACGAAGAGAAAGATGCAGTCTTGCTTCCGATCTTCGATACAATAATGATCTACCTTGAAGTTTCGTTAACACAATCTAACACTCATAATATGAAGTGAACACCCTCATCTAAATGGTAAGGATAGATGAGGATGATGAAGTAGGATTATTGCCCTCTTTTATTATCTTTTTCTCACACTCATTCATCACTTGGAAAAAGCAAGTAAGCTTTTTCATGAAAGAAAAGAAGAAGGAAGAAGAAGATGAATAATATCAATCCTTTTGTGATGAATAAAGCAAATGAGATAATGATGAATAATGCAATCATGGTTGACTAAACCATTGTAGAGACTTAACTATGGCTAGGGTTTGGGTTAGGTCAAGGAATGAGTGATAACAAAATATCTTTCACAAAACAAAACTAAACCTTCTAGAATCATCTAGAAAGCATTAACCCAAAGCAAACCCTAATCTTGTTTAATCTCTACTAAACATGTTGTATTAGTTATCATATCATATTACAATATTATATATCACATATATAATATTTATTGTAACCAAATAAAATAATACAATTAACATTTATCGCATATATATCAATGTATTACCCGAGTGAGAAAAAGAATCTTTTAGTGAGCAAGTATTAGTTAATGTAATTTAATATATCATATATATTATTATACATTAAATTATCGAATCAACACTTGATCCGACAATCCGGCTATATCGCATATAACCAGCTAATACGATGACCCGGCTATATCACATATACCCGGCCGATATCTCATATCTCGAGAATCCAATACGGTATCACATATTGCATTATCCACGGTCCCACACATATCACATATGTTCTCCTACTCCGTTTTGCCTGAGCCAAGAAACCTCTGTGTAGGACTCTAAAGAATCGTCAATACGCCGTCAGTAGGTGATGATGATATCAAACACCCACAAGCTGCAAGCGGTCAGCTAAACGTAACAACTACCCAGGTATTGAGCGCTCAGAAGATCAAAAAGCAAGCGTGTGCATTCTCCTGTGAATCTAATCAGTAACACTCCCGTACAGTCCGGTCTTGTCGTCTGATATGTTGCATATCTCGCCTAGGGGTGGTAAAGTCAGACCCTAGTAGCTTGATAAGTCGTGTCGATATGAGGTCTATAACAGTTCGAGAAACTACTGATAACACTTACCAGTAAACTACTGATAACACTTACCAGTAAATCTCAACAACCCTGGCCAGGGATTTCCGGTTATAGCCAATCGAACACAGCACAACATCAACTCCCTATACCGGGAGAGACGAATCCCCTCCTATCGCTCATTGCCTCCATGTGATTCGGGACTCTACCCAAAAGCCACCTTTTTGCACGCCCTCTTGGACGTAGTATGATGGAAATCAAAGCACAGTGGGAATCACACAAGACTCTATGACGATCTCTGGTCAACAGACTACTCTGTACCAGTGTCACCGGAGAACTTCCATCTGACGTGAGGTATAATACCATCTGGGAGTTCTCGGCGAGTCCGTCCAGTGTACCCAGTCTCCACTGAGCACCCGTACACCATCCTTGATGTCAAACACCGATGGATATGGGATCATCCATCGCCCATCATATGGGTCAAGATGCATATACACTAATCTACTCTGGTGTATCGATGCCCTGTCTCGATACACTCTCGACTAAGAACAGTTATAGGATGTACTCGTCGACTACCGTGGCCCCACTAGTATGATCTCATCATGTCCCAGTAGTCGAGTAAATATCTAAGGGCTTTATCAATATGTAATATAGAGACAATCAGAGCACATGTTAAGATAATGTACAACCAGATAGCGTACTATCATGTCGAGCAAGAAAGTCCTCCCTATATATGTCCAAGCATCCATTACAATATACATCATATGTACAGTAATGGCCTCTAGGGCATACATATAACTAACAGATACCCCTCACCTGTATATACATACCTGCATCCGCATTCCGACTGAATGCGAATGCGATGAGACTAAAGTAATCCAACAAATCTAATACTAGGATCCGGCTTAAACCAAAGCCCACTAGTATGATCCGTTCGATCATGATCCGCGCACTACCGCACGTATATGATCGAACCCTGCCATATATCATACGGCCTCTACAACGTTTCACCCGAAACTTGAGTAACAGTCTGTGGGGGACTCTAAAGACTCGTCAATACTTTGGCTGTGGATTTAACTACTAGGACGTCAGAAGTACTAGCTGTACGTAACGGGCTACCAGGTATTGACTAAAAGGGAGGTCGATGAGCAAACTCATCCTGACACCCTGCAGAGCCTGTCAGTGACAATATCCGTACAGTCCGGTGCATTCTTCTATGAGCATCGCATGGTGGGCCTAGGGGGTTGGTAAAAGTCAGACACCCAAAAGCGGTACAAGTCGTGATGGAGTGTAGCCTAGAACACCCTGAGATACTACCGGTAAATCTCCTGCCTTGGCCAAGGACTTCATGTAATGGCTTTCCTAGACACGGCGCGATCTCACCCCCAATACCGGGAGAGATGAAACCCCTGCCGATCCGCTCACTGCTTCCATGTGGCTCGAGACTGTACCCAACTAAAACCTGTTTGCACGACTCATTTGAGCCGTGGTAGGGTAGTAATCAAAGTACAGTGGGAACTCACACGAGACAAATGACGATCTCAGGTCGTTGAACTAACCTGTAAACATGTCACCAGGGAACTGCTATCTGACGCTAGGTATAATACCAACTAGCATGTTCCCGGCGAGTCTTGTCCGGTGTACTCATAACCCAATGAGCACCTGTATACATCTTAAGTGAACCAACTGACACCAATGGCTTGTGAGACCGGCCACCGCCCCTCGTCGGGGTCTCGACTGTATACACTAGTCTACTAATGGAGTATCGATGCCCAGTCTCGAAACTCCCACGACTAGGGACCACTTCAAGGATGTGCTTATAGACTACCCAACTCTCACGTATATGATCGCCATCATACTGCTGGTAGTCAAGCAAGAATCCTAAGGGCTCTATCAACGTGTAATAGCAACCTGTAAGGTCACCTAAAGCATGTACACGATGATAAAGATAAACCAGATAGCATACTATCATCTTGAGTAAGACTGTCCTACCGGTATAGGTCCTCCCTCAATCATTGCAATCACGTGCCTGTGATCTAATAATTGACACTGAGGGCACTATATCCAACAGTTATCACCCTGTATTACCAAATACATTGATCCTGAACGAATGTTATTAGATACCGAACCTGATATACAATATCATATCAGTCTCTTTATTAGTAAAGAAGGATATAATTTTGTATTGTTAGATAATGTTTTGAACATTTCTTATATCAAGAGTTTATCGCTTCAGGCACGTTATCTAAAAGCATATACGTTCTAAATCAAACTACAGTTCTTAATCTACAGAACACACACAAGAGGAAGAGTTCAGAAATGAACAAATCCTTCTTGAGGCATTGTAGACTAGGTCATATCAATGCGAACCGAATAGCTGAAGTTACATAAAGATGCATATTTAAATCAGTTTGGATTTACATCTTGTGAAACTTGTCAGTCATGTCTCAAAGATAAACATGACCATAGCTCCGTTTATTGGAAACAGAGAAAGAGTTAGTGAACTCTTGGGATTGATACATGATTATGTATGTAAAGCTCCCTGTCTACACCTGCCAGGACCGGTTCTTTGTAATTCATTACATTCACTGATTATCTTTCAAGATTCGAACATATGTTCCTGTTGAAACACAAGTCTGAACCTTTTGGGAAATTCAATGAATACAAGTTAGAAGTAGAGAACCAAAAACCGGGTATAAGTATTATGTCCTTTGATGTGATCAAGGAGGATAATACTTAAGCACGGAATTTCTGGACTATTCTAAAGGAGAATGAGATTCTCTCTCAGCATTACTCCTCCGTATACACCACAGTACGTCGGTGTATCGGGTCGGAGCACTAACACCCTATGTGATATGGGGTGCTCTATGATGAGTGCTACTGAGTTGCCTATTTCCTTTTGGGGGTTATGCACTTGAGAAGATGCATACCTATTGAATAGGGTTCCAACCAAATCAGGTGCCTACCACTCCATATGTGATATGGAATGAGAAGAGGCCATGTCTTAAGTATGTTAAGATTTGGGGTTGTCCGGCCAATGTCAAAAGAAAAATCTGGAAAAGCTCGAGGCAAGGTCAGTTCTGTGGAAGTTTGTTGGATATACCAAGCATTCGCAAGGGAATATCTTCTACCACACCGAGGAACAAAAGGTGTTTTGTTTTCTCAGCAAGCCACCTTTTGGAAAGGGAATTTCTTGTGAAGAAATTAGTGGTCATAAGGTAGAACTGGAAGGAGTTCTAGCTATACAAACTGCTGCTGATGATTTGGTAAACCCGGAGGATTCAATAGTTTTCCAACGAACCTCAGCCTCTCCGCCGATCTGGTAGGGTTCCTCATCCACCTGAGAGATACTTCGGTTTCTCTATGACAGTGGGAGTGAGGATTGCATCATGAGATGATGACCTAACTAGTTTCGAGCAGGCCATCAGGAGTGGGGACTCTGTGAGAATGGATGGATGCTAAGCGATCTGAGATGGAATCCATATACACCAACAAAGTATGGACTTTGGTTGCTTTATCTGAAGGGTTAAATCCCATCAGGAGCAAGTAAATCTAGAGAAGATTACTTGGTGTACATGGAAAAGTTGAGACTTTCAAAGCATTTCTTAAGTCCATCCAGATCCTATTTTCCATTGCTACATACCATGACTACGATATCTGGCGGTTGGGTGTCATTACTGCTTTTCTAAATAGTGATTTGGAAAGGAGTGTCTATAAGTACACAGCCAGAGGGCTTCGTAGACAGTGGGAGCAGCGGAAACGTGTGCAAGTTGTTTTATGGGATAAATCAGGCATCACGGAGTTGGTGTAAGTCCACGTTGCGACCCCCGGTGCTTACGGGGAGGCGGAAACGGTATAAAATCAAAATTTTATCGCAAGAGGCAACATGGACTAAACTAGGTCGGGATCTTTACCTAAACTAAAACTAGCATACTAAGCTAAAGATATTTAGCTACTCGGATGAAGATGGTTATACCTAGCTTGTCTTGAACTCCTTCTCTTCAAGCTCCGGTGGTGGTCCGATGGCTCCTTCTCGTCGTCTTCGTACGCCGAAGATAGATCCACTTGAAAGCTCCAACCTTTAGCTCCTTCTTCGTTCTTTGAAGAAACTAGTTCACTTGGTTTGCTAAACCTAGTGAACTAGGATGAGTAGAGAAGAAATAGAATGGGATTTTATCTATGGTTCTTGATTCTCAACTCATGAGATAAGAGAACCATAGATCAAAGAGAGGGAGCAAGAGAATGAGGGTGAGAGCTCAAGAACAAGAGAGAGAATGAGCAAGAAAGAATGAGCAACTCTTTTGTCTCTCACCCTCTCATAATCCAAAGTAATCATAACTCATCATATTAACAAAAGTCTTATGTGATGGTAGAAGCAACCATAAGCTTATCATGTCATGCACTCATTTTACTTAAATGAACAAGCAAGTAAAAGTCTTTGGCATGAAATGATAGCCATGGTTATCATGATGGTCAACTAGTCAAGCCTAGTCAACCGGTCAACAAAGTCAACAAGTCAACAAAAGTCAACAAGTCAACAAAGTCAACAACCAAGTCACCATAATACTTAATTAATATAATAGTTAATCACATATCAAATTCTCATTAGGGTTGAGCAAAAAGTCAACGGTCAACTGTCAACAACCCTAATGAGAATCCGCTGTCGGTGCCTCCCTGTCAACTGTGCATACACACCCGCATCCGCGTTCCGAGGAACACGAAAGCAAACTGGATAAATCCAATCCCATAAGGTACACTAGGATCTGGCTTAAACCAAAGCCCGCTAGTGTAAACTGTCCGGACACTGTACGTGTACAAGTGCACGGATGTGACCGAACCCTGTCGCAAAACCATGCGACCTGTCGCAATACCATGCGACCTCTACTCTTTTGCCTAAAGGCGAAAAGCTTTCTGTGTGGGACTCTAAAGACTCGACACTACGCTGGCAGTGGGTTTAAACACAGACCGCAAGCGGCACTAGCTGTGCGTAACGGTCCCCAGGTAATGCCGACAAGAAGACCGACGAGGCGAAACCCATCTGAACTCCTACTGAGCCTGAGTGTGACATTCTCCGTACAGTCCGGTCTGTTCGTCTGATACATCGCATGGCGGGCCTAGGGGGCGGTAAACGTCAGTCCCCCAATAGCGGTACAAGTCGTGCCGGAGCGAAGCCCAAAACACCCTGAGATAACACTGGAAACCTACCAGTATATCTCGTTTGCCCTGGCCAGGGACTACTCGTGTAATGGCTCTCCTAGACACAGCGCGATGTCAACCCCCAATACCGGGAGAGACGAATCCTGTCTAACCGTCACTGCCTCCAAGTGCTTCGGGACTGCACCCAACCACCACCTGTTTGCACGACTCCTTTGAGCCGTGGTAGGGTAGTGATCAAAGTACAGTGGGAACACACCCGAGGCGAAGTGACAGTGTCAAGTCAGCGGACTAAGCTGTACTCATGTCACCTGGGAACTGATAACTGACGATAGGTATAATACCAACTGGTCAGTTCCCGACGAGTCCTGTCCAGTGTACCCGTAACCTAACGGGCACCCGCATACTATCTCAAGTACGACGTACTGACGGCTGTGGGACAGACCGTCTCCCACACTGGGATGAGAAGCGCATGCGCTGGTCTACTCCGGAGTATCGATGCCCTGTCTCGATAGTCCTGCGACCAGGGACCTGCATAAGGATGTGCTTCTAGATTACCCAGCCCCACTAGTCTGACGGCCATCACATCGCTGGTAATCAAGCAAAGATCCTAAGGGCTCCACTAATGTGTATAAGCAATATACAAAGATAAACACATGTACACATTGAAGTAGACAAAAACCAAGTAGCATACTACCATTTTGAGCAAGATTGTATATACAAGGTGAATATCCCAAGCTTCCATTAAGTAATATACATACTAGTATGATACAGTAATGGCCTTTAGGGCATATACACTAACAATCTCCCACTTGCACTAAGGCCATGTACTGGCGTATCGAAGACCTATCATCTCGATCAGCCGCTCGAACTGAGTCTGGGGTAGGGCCTTGGTGAATGGATCTGCAGTGTTGTCTTCCGAAGCGACTCTCCGAACCTCGATCTCCTGGCGATCCACGATCTCCCTGATCAGGTGATACCGCCTCAAGATGTGCCTGGATCTCTGATGGGACCTGGGTTCCTTTGCTAAAGCTATAGCCCCGTTGTTGTCGCAATACAGAGGTATTGGATCAACAATGGACGGAACCACCTGAAGTTCTTTCAAGAACTTCCTTATCCAGACAGCTTCTTTTGCGGCATCAGATGCAGCGATGTATTCCGCTTCCATCGTCGAGTCTGCAGCGGTTTCTTGTTTGGAACTCTTCCAACACACCGCCCCTCCATTGAGGGTGAAGACAAAACCCGACATGGACTTGGAATCATCCTTGTCACTCTGGAAGCTGGAGTCAGCAAAGGCCTCGATCTGGAGGTCTTTTCCGCCATACACCAAGAACATCTCCTTAGTCCTTCTCAGGTACTTGAGAATGTTCTTTACCGCTATCCAGTGTTTCTCCCCAGGGTTTGACTGATACCGGCTTACCACACTCAGTGCATAAGCTACATCCGGTCTGGTACACAACATCGCATACATTATAGAGCCTACCGCAGAAGCGTAGGGTATAATAGACATGCGATCCCTCTCCAAATCAGTCTTGGGAGACATCTCTTTAGAGAGGGTGATCCCGTGACAAGCCGGTAGGTTACCGCGCTTGGAATCTTCCATACTGAATCTCTTCAGTATGGTGTCGATGTACCTGGACTGTGAAAGTCCCAATATCCTCTTGGATCTGTCACGGTAGATCCGGATACCCAGAATGTATGAGGCATCACCCAGGTCTTTCATGGAGAACCTGTGTGACAAGAACCCCTTGACAGATTGTAGCATAGGAATGTCATTTCCTATTAAGAGAATGTCATCCACGTATAAAACGAGGAATACTACAGTTCTCGCTACAAATCTACTATAGATGCATGGTTCATCTGGATTTGTGATAAAGCCAAATTCTTTGACCGTCTCATCAAAGCAGATGTTCCAACTCCGCGATGCCTGCTTTAGTCCATAGATGGACTTAAGCAACTTGCACACCTTTCCGCTGCTCCCACTCTGAATGAAACCCTCTGGCTGGTCCATATAGACACACTCCTCTAAATTTCCATTTAGAAAAGCTGTCTTTACGTCCATTTGCCAAATCTCATAATCGTGGAAGGCAGCAATGGCAAGAAGGATCCGAATGGATTTCAGCATGGCTACTGGAGAGAAGGTTTCGTCATAGTCCAAGCCAGGTCTTTGACGAAAACCCTTTGCTACCAGCCTAGCTTTATAGGTCTCAACCTGTCCATCTACACCAATCTTCCTTTTGAAGATCCACTTGCATCCTACGGGTTTTACCCCGTCTGGAGCAATGTCCAACGTCCATACCTTGTTGGTGTACATGGACTCCATTTCGGTCCGCATTGCATCCAGCCATTTCACTGAGTCAACGCTCTGAACGGCCTGCTGGAAGTTAGTAGGCTCATCATAATCTATGATGCTATCCTCTCTATCCCCGTCTATGAGAAAACCGTAGTATCTCTCGGGCGGATGAGACTGCCTACTACTCCTGCGGAGCGGCGTAGGAATGTCCTGTTCTGTTGAACCCTCTGGTTCCACTATCCTTTCAGTAATAGTCTGTGGTTCTGGAATTTCTTCCAGTTCTACTACGCTCCCACTAATTTCCTTTTCCAAGAACTGGTGTTCTAGAAAGTGGGCATTACGAGAAACAAGGACTTTTTGTTCCTCTGCGTAGTAGAAAAGATACCCCCTGGTGTTCTTTGGGTATCCCACAAACTTGCACAGTACTGAACGTGCCTCGAGCTTGTCCACATGCTGCTTTTTGACAAAAGCCGGACATCCCCAGATCTTCAGATATTGAAGATAGGGTTTCTTCCCACTCCACATCTCATATGGTGTGGAAGGCACAGTCTTAGTCGGAACTCGGTTCAAAAGGTACGCAGCTGATTCTAGCGCATACCCCCAGAATGATCGCGGTAACTCAGCGTTACCCATCATGGACCGCACCATATCCAATAGGGTGCGGTTCCGTCTCTCCGATACACCGTTATGTTGCGGGGTGTAAGGAGGAGTAAGCTGAGAGAGAATTCCGTTCTCTTTTAAATAGTCCAGGAACTCGGCACTTAAGTATTCTCCACCTCGATCCGATCTTAGAATCTTAATACTTTTGCCGGTCTGTTTCTCTACTTCATTCTTATACTCCTGGAATTTTCCAAAGGCCTCGGACTTATGTTTCATTAAGAAGACATAACCGTACCTTGAGAAGTCATCCGTAAAAGTAATGAAGTAAGAATGTCCGCTTCGGGCATGTGTAGACATTGGACCGCACACGTCACTGTGTACGAGTCCCAAGAGCTCGCTCGCTCTTACTCCATGTCCAGTAAACGGAGTCTTTGTCATCTTTCCTTTGAGACAGGATTGACAAGTGGCATACGACTGATATTCGAACGTATTCAAATACCCTTCTGTATGTAACTTAGTCAATCTTCTCTCATTGATGTGACCCAGTCTACAATGCCACAAGAAAGTCTGATTTATTTCTGGAGACTTTCTTTTGTGTGTATTCTGGACATTAAAAATCTGTGGTTGGTTTAACACGTATATACCATTACTCAAAGTACCTGACCCAATCAAAGCTTGATTAAGGTGAATGTTCACAACATTACTTACAAACGCAAATTCATAACCTTCTTTAGAAACTAAAGATACAGAAATGATATTACAAGTTGCGTTGGGTACAAAAAAGCAATTACGCAAAACCAAAACATGTCCATCTGACATTCCCAGGTGATAGTCCCCCACGGCTTTAGCATCCATGCTAGCTCCGTTCGCAACTCTGAGGGTCATGTCACCTGCCTTCAAAACCCTACGGTTTCTCAATGCCTGCAAAGAATTACAGATATGAGATCCTGATCCGGTATCCAATACCCAGGAAGTAGAGTTTATTGAAAGACAGTTTTCAATAACATACACACCTGAAGCTGAAGCTGCAACCTGCTTCAATTCCTGTGTTCTGGCCTTCCAGGCCCTGCAATCATTCTTCCAGTGTCCTTTCTTATGACAATAGAAGCATTCTTCCTTATCCACAAGCTTCCCCGCTATTTTCGTTGCTTTACCTTTTCCCTTCGTATCCATCTTACTAACACCGCCCCTTGGTTTGGCGGGGGCCTTCTTCTTCTTTCCCTTGGCTTTCGCCTTGGACCTAGAAGAAGATGATCCTCCTACAAACAAAGTGGATGTATCCCTACCTTTCTGTAGGGTGCCCTCTGCGCTCCTCAGCATGTTGAGGAGCTCTGATAGTTCAACCTCTTTTTCTTGTAGGTTGAAGTTCAGTATAAACTGGGCGTAAGTGGAAGGAAGGGACTGGAGAACTATATCTGTATATAGCTCACTCTCCAATGTGATCCCTAGGTCAGCGAGCTCCTCAATGTAGCCGATCATCTTTAGCACGTGCTCGGCTACTGATGATCCGACGGCCATTCTTGTCGAGAATAACTTTTTCGACGCTTCGTATCTTGCGATACGTGATTGCTCTCCATACAGTTCTTTTGTATGGAGCAATATGGATTCCATGTCCATATTCTCATGCCTCCTCTGATGTTCGTTGTCCATCGAGGCAAGCAAGAGGCACTTGGCCTTCGCGCTATCAATCTCCCAAGTCTTGCGGATTTCCTTATCCGCGACACTGGAAGTTGGACCAGGGACAGGGGGAGCTTTGGTGGTAAGAAGATACCCCAGCTTGTCATAAGTGATTGCTATCTTGACATTCCTGAGCCAATCTTTGTAGTTTGGCCCTGTCAGTTTGTTTTTATCTAGGAGTAACTTAAGTCCAGTCATGTTGATTGGTCGCTGCAATTTGGAGAGAAGAGGAAAACACTGAGCATGATGCTCTTGCAAGTTTAGAGTGGTTTTTAGTTTGTCTAAACAGGATGGCTCCCACTGTTTCTCGAATCCCTCCTCAAACCATAAAGGAAGAATTAGTCAGGATCAATCCCACCGTACAATACTTGCTTAACCGTTCGGCCAGGCTGGTGTCGGTACTTCGAGGGAGGTTTTCCAACGCTTTCGCGAAGTTCCTTAATTAGAGAACCTCTTTTCCCTGGGGGCATAGCCCCGCTAACACCTTTCTAGGCACCTACTAGGTTTATAGCATTGATCGTTAAGTGAGAAATTTCCCGAGGAGTAGCATATACTCACAGTAGGATCGGGATCCAAATATCATCGCGTGACGAAACTGAAGGAATCCTACCAGAATCACCACACTCCAAATGGTATGCAAATCTAGCAAGTTTCAGTACTTATGAAACTCCCGATGTGGATTTTTGCCCCATGCTCTTATGACCTTGGCGTGAGGTCAAAATGTCATAAGTCACATGTCAAGTTCGTCCCATCATTATCCAGGTTAATTTGAATCCATCCGTACATACCCTTGACGTAGGCCAAAATGGTAGTACGACTGTCTCAAACCAACGCATTCTATCTTTGCAACAGATAAATATCCGGCAGCTACCAATCACTATGCCTTGGCGTGAGGTCAAAATACATAGCTTGAATACTACCGAATATTTAACTGAAATGATGGAGGGCTACGGATGGTTTTGGCAAAACCGTGAACGTAGTGAACTTGATTTAGTCGATGGAACGAGATAGCTTTTAAATGGAGTGGCTCAAACTCCGTATTTTAAAAGTTTGTTTTGAAAAGAACCGAGTGGTTTTTCGAAAGTGTTCCAACGACTTTAACTTGGTTTATTATCTTGCATTAGTTCTTTTAATGCGTGATATTCTTGCATTAGTTCTTTTAATGCGTCCCATCATTTAATCCTACCATTGCAGAAAACAACCAAAATATGACGTACACTTATGCCATTCGCATTCGCCACTGGGCCCCGTCATTACCCGTTAGGTTACTTAACTAACGACAGAGCGGGGGCTGGGCTAGCGCGTCTGTAAAACATAAGCAACGCCTAAATAGAAAGCAATGATAGACATTTCAGATCACAGATAAATACAATGGATATACTAGGAATCTGTAATTTGTACGAGCCTGTAACAAAAACAGATTACACGGTCACGGTGAATAGCCAATACCCCACCCAAGACCCCTACGGGTGCGGCAAACTACCCGCCAAGTACCCGAAGCGTAGCAACCTCCCTCATCACCATGAGTAGGCCACTCGACACTTCGGCATACCCGGTAGTTTGTGCACCCCTCCATGGGTCTATCCTAGGAGCAAAAACAGTAAAAAGAAATTATACAATGACGGCTACAACCCCGACCCGGTTGTGCGGCCATACAAATAATTATTACATCAATTTACAAATTTACATGAAATTGCAAGAAAAGAAAACTCTCGTCTCACAACCCCCGGCTATTCACCCGCGATAATCCAACATATTTATATACACATTCCAGCACATTACAGATCATGTATAACCCCGACTAATCGACTTATAGCGATTAGCCGACGTTCAATACATGCAAACAACACAGATATAACCATCATAGTCAAAGTGCAGTGAAGTTCGGAAAAATACGGAATTATAGGACCCCAAAAGGAAATTTCTTTTCTGGAAAATCTGGGCACATATAATATATCTCAAAAATCCCAAAACCAACACAGACACACACTGCACGAAAAATGACGCACAGAAGACGACAAACCGCGGCGCTTCCGCGGCACATGCCTACCTCGTGCGGCGGAAGCGCGGCGGTTTGAACGAATTAGTGGGCCGTTTTTCATGGGTGTTCTAACAAAACCCTGAGCCGAATTTAGGAGTATAAAGTTTTTCATTTTGACCAGAAAAAATTTCAACAGAAACTCAGTTTTTGTAAAAGTTTGGTTTTTGGATTTTTCCGGTTCCGAACTTCGTTACACTTCACTATCAAACTAGTTTAAGTTTAATTAGTCTCTGATACCACTGTAAGTCCACGTTGCGACCCCCGGTGCTTACGGGGAGGCGGAAACGGTATAAAATCAAAATTTTATCGCAAGAGGCAACATGGACTAAACTAGGTCGGGATCTTTACCTAAACTAAAACTAGCATACTAAGCTAAAGATATTTAGCTACTCGGATGAAGATGGTTATACCTAGCTTGTCTTGAACTCCTTCTCTTCAAGCTCCGGTGGTGGTCCGATGGCTCCTTCTCGTCGTCTCCGTACGCCGAAGATAGATCCACTTGAAAGCTCCAACCTTTAGCTCCTTCTTCGTTCTTTGAAGAAACTAGTTCACTTGGTTTGCTAAACCTAGTGAACTAGGATGAGTAGAGAAGAAATAGAATGGGATTTTATCTATGGTTCTTGATTCTCAACTCATGAGACAAGAGAACCATAGATCAAAGAGAGGGAGCAAGAGGATGAGGGTGAGAGCTCAAGAACAAGAGAGAGAATGAGCAAGAAAGAATGAGCAACTCTTTTGTCTCTCACCCTCTCATAATCCAAAGTAATCATAACTCATCATATTAACAAAAGTCTTATGTGATGGTAGAAGCAACCATAAGCTTATCATGTCATGCACTCATTTTACTTAAATGAACAAGCAAGTAAAAGTCTTTGGCATGAAATGATAGCCATGGTTATCATGATGGTCAATTAGTCAAGCCTAGTCAACCGGTCAACAAAGTCAACAAGTCAACAAAAGTCAACAAGTCAACAAAGTCAACAACCAAGTCACCATAATACTTAATTAATATAATAGTTAATCACATATCAAATTCTCATTAGGGTTGAGCAAAAAGTCAAAAAGTCAACGGTCAACTGTCAACAACCCTAATGAGAATCCGCTGTCGGTGCCTCCCTGTCAACTGTGCATACACACCCGCATCCGCGTTCCGAGGAACACGAAAGCAAACTGGATAAATCCAATCCCATAAGGTACACTAGGATCTGGCTTAAACCAAAGCCCGCTAGTGTAAACTGTCCGGACACTGTACGTGTACAAGTGCACGGATGTGACCGAACCCTGTCGCAAAACCATGCGACCTGTCGCAATACCATGCGACCTCTACTCTTTTGCCTAAAGGCGAAAAGCTTTCTGTGTGGGACTCTAAAGACTCGACACTACGCTGGCAGTGGGTTTAACCACAGACCGCAAGCGGCACTAGCTGTGCGTAACGGTCCCCAGGTAATGCCGACAAGAAGACCGACGAGGCGAAACCCATCTGAACTCCTACTGAGCCTGAGTGTGACATTCTCCGTACAGTCCGGTCTGTTCGTCTGATACATCGCATGGCGGGCCTAGGGGGCGGTAAACGTCAGTCCCCCAATAGCGGTACAAGTCGTGCCGGAGCGAAGCCCAAAACACCCTGAGATAACACTGGAAACCTACCAGTATATCTCGTTTGCCCTGGCCAGGGACTACTCGTGTAATGGCTCTCCTAGACACAGCGCGATGTCAACCCCCAATACCGGGAGAGACGAATCCTGTCTAACCGTCACTGCCTCCAAGTGCTTCGGGACTGCACCCAACCACCACCTGTTTGCACGACTCCTTTGAGCCGTGGTAGGGTAGTGATCAAAGTACAGTGGGAACACACCCGAGGCGAAGTGACAGTGTCAAGTCAGCGGACTAAGCTGTACTCATGTCACCTGGGAACTGATAACTGACGATAGGTATAATACCAACTGGTCAGTTCCTGACGAGTCCTGTCCAGTGTACCCGTAACCTAACGGGCACCCGCATACTATCTCAAGTACGACGTACTGACGGCTGTGGGACAGACCGTCTCCCACACTGGGATGAGAAGCGCATGCGCTGGTCTACTCCGGAGTATCGATGCCCTGTCTCGATAGTCCTGCGACCAGGGACCTGCATAAGGATGTGCTTCTAGATTACCCAGCCCCACTAGTGTGACGGCCATCACATCGCTGGTAATCAAGCAAAGATCCTAAGGGTTCCACTAATGTGTATAAGCAATATACAAAGATAAACACATGTACACATTGAAGTAGACAAAAACCAAGTAGCATACTACCATTTTGAGCAAGATTGTATATACAAGGTGAATATCCCAAGCTTCCATTAAGTAATATACATACTAGTATGATACAGTAATGGCCTCTAGGGCATAAACACTAACAGTTGGAACGTCTGTTTTGATGGGGTAGTCAAAGAGTTTGACTTCATCAAAATGGTAGATGAACCTTGTATATACAAAAAGGTAGTAGGGAGTATGGTGGTGATCCTCGTATAGTACGTGGATGACATACTCTTGATAGGGAAGGACTTTCCTAAGCAACGCTCAGTCAATCTCCTCTTATCACAAGGATTCTCCATATAGGATCAAAGTGATACCTCCTAAATCCTGGGTTTTGGATCTATGAGATAGATCTAATTGGATGTTAGGATTCTCACTAGGTGTAGTGAGATGGTATCAATCGATCCTGGGGAGAATCACTGGAAAGCTTCCAGGGTGGTAAGGTCGACTGAATGTCAGTCACAGGCAATGTCTTTACCCTCAGTGGAGGGACAGTATGTTGCAAGAGTTCCAAGCTAGATACCGTGGCAAACTAGACGATTAAAGTCTAGATACATCGTTACTAAGGATGCTACAAAAGAGGGAGTCAGGATATATATAAGTTCATGAGATGAACTTCGTTCCTACCATTGTGTGACAATGGAGTTGTTGCTTATGCCTATGAACCCCCCTCCCATTAGAGATCCAGACATATTCTTAGGCAGTATCACCTGATCATGGAGATTGTTGATCTCCAGGGAGATCAGGGATAGGAGAGTAGATACAGAGGACAACAGAGCGGATCCACTCACAAAGGCCTATTTCCCAGTAGAGACTTTTATGGGATGGTTAAGTATGGGATATTTCAACCACAGCTGATTGTTGGGTATGCGATACCACAACAGTTGGCCCTAGTGCAAGTGGGAGATTGTTAGTGATATGTATGCCCTAGAGGCCATTACTATACATACGATGTATCTTGTAGTGGATGCTTGGACATATATAGTGAGGACTTTCTTGCTCGACTTGATAGTATGCTATCTGGTTGCTCTTTATCTTAACATGCACTCTGATTATCTCTATGTTACATGTTGATAAAGCCCTTAGGATGAGTACTTGACTACCAGGACTATGATGTAGATCATACTAGTGGGGACAGTGTAGTCGCTAAGTACATCCTTCAAATGTTCCTAGTCGTAGGTGTATCGAGATAGGGCATCGATATACCAGAGTAGACTAGCGTATGCTTCTCGACCCATGTAGATGGGCGATGGATGATCCCATATCCATTGGTGTTTGACATCAGAGATAGTATACGGGTGCTCAGTGGAGACTGGGTACACTGAACGGACTCGCCGAGAACTCCCAGATGGTATTATACCTATCCTCAGATGGCAGTTCTCTGTTGACACTGGTACAACTTAGTTTGTAGACCCGAGATCGTCATAGAGTTTTCTGTGATTCCCACTGTGCTTTGATTTCCACCTTACCACGTTCAAGAGAACGTTCAAAACGGTGGATTTTGGGTAAAGTCCCGAGTCACATAGATGCAATGAGCGATAGGAGGGGTATCGTCTCTCCCGGTATTGGGAGTTGATGTTGCGCTGTGTTCGATTGGCTATAACTGGAAATCACTGCCCAGGGTTGCTGAGATTTACTGGTAAGTGTTATCTGTAGTTTCTCGAACTATTATGGACCTCATATCGACACGACTTATCGGTTACTAGGGTCTGACGTTTACCACCCCTAGACTGGATATGCGACATATCAGACGAAGAGACCGGACTGTACGGGACTGTTACTGGTTGGATTCACAGGAGAATGTACATGCTTGCTTGTTGATCTTCTAATCGCTCAATACCTTGGTGGCTATTACGTTTAGCTGACCGCTTGCAGCTTGTGGGTGTTTGATATAATCATCACCTACTGCCGGTGTATTCACGATTCTTTAGAGTCCTACACAGAGGTTTCCTGGCTCAGGAAAAACGGAGTAGGAGAACATATGTGATATGTGCGGGACTGAGAATAATGCGTGTATGTGATACCGTACTAGATTCTCGCGATATGTGATATCAGCCGGGTATATGTGATATAGTCGGGTCTTCGGATCATGTGTTGATTCGATGAACTGATACATTTTTTATTAGTCGGTTATTTGTAAAATAGCCGGATTATCGGATCAAGTGTTGATTCGATAATTTAATGTATAATTATATATTTGATATATTACATTACATTAACTAATATAAGCTCACTTAAAGATTCTTTTTCTCACCTGATAATACATTGATATATGTGTGATATATGTTAATTGTATTATTTTCTTTTGTTACAAAATATTGTATATGTGATATATAATATTGTAACATGCTAGGGTTAGAATTGCAACTAGGGTTTATGCGACTTGAACCATGCTAGGGTTAGATTAGGGTTAATGATTATTATTAAGGAAATACAAAATTGTGGAATTAGTCCGTCACGACCCGCAAGGTACGGAACGCGACTGGCACTTAAATTACGAACGTGTCAAGGTGGACGTAATCTAAGTAAGCCAAAACCCAGAAATCAAAACCAATTAAGCAGTAGAGTGAAGGAAAACCAGTTTATTGAATGCGATTTTATTCAAATAAGTCACATTAATCCATTTTAAAAGCAACATCCATTTTTCCGAAAATTTCGGCAGAGTCACCTTTGTAAATACTGGCCCCCAAACGGGTACAAACAGGAATATATAAAAATACAAGAAATAAGGCATCCCCAAGCGGGAGCTAGATCTTCGCCCCAAGGCGGACATAAATCCTACGCAATATAAATCAGCAATGTGCAAAATAAGCAAAAAAATGCACAAGTAAGAAGCAACATGTCGGTTCAAGTGAGCACGACCCAAAGAAACAATATACCTGCCAACAAATCTCACTGTCTCTCCTCTAAGTCAATATATATCAGTTCTGGTAGATGATACAGTAAATGGAGTACACTAGATACAAAAAATATACAAGGTGGAAAACGAAATAAACATATAACCCACTGACGAGCAAAAATCCTCAAATACACGCAAAAGGAGGAAGTGCATCCGCCGCAATAGTACTGACGGATCGGACCTGCAAAAAGTCTGTGGCACAACGGGGGTGAGTTGCCAACTCGTGAGTAAAATGTATCATCTATAAAGACTATCGTAAGCATGCACGCAAGTGTCATAATTCTACAATATTGATATGGTATGAAGTACTAGCATTTATGCGACATGAATGTAATGCAACACGTGATCTGAATGTGCTGAAATGAGGAAATCATTATTTTCATCTTAGGAAAATTTCTGTGTAATATCTTAGGAAATATCATATGAAATCAACAGAAATCCGTGCCCAACATCGGCACCTCAAATAAATCTCTCAGTATCCCAAAATCTCTGTATCCAATATCCGGGCCCCAGCCGTCCGGCTTGTCCGTCTCAAAATATCAATATCTCAACATTTCACGACCATGGCCGGTATCCTCTGGATATCCACCGCGTCAACAATCACCGGTAGGTAGTCCGCCCCTGCCTGGCTCATCGTCTACTACTCGAACTTCTTGCCCCGGGGTACCTTACCGGGCCCACCATGTACCGAGACGGTTCATCCAACTCCTCGAAACGCGTCTCGGAAACCAACAGAAAACTCATGGTGGACGACACATGTAACATATCACGAGAAAAACCGCAACTTTCAATGTTTAAAATAATATCAGTTTTATTAAATCCTTGCGGTTTCTCCAAAATCTCATAAATCTCAATTGCTTAAATCCTCGAAAAGGAAAGTACCGCAAATTCAAATGTCAATGATGATGAATTCCTATGATATCAACAATGCGGACTGCAATATACGATTAAAAGACAATGTATGATCGAATGATGAAATGAGGTACATGCATATGACTAGCAATTCTACATGTTCATCTTGCGGAATTTACTATATTAGCACTGGTTTATATGTATTATATGGTGAAATTATTCTAAATTCCGTTTTAAACGAGTTATCTAGTATTTGTGGCATAGCAATTACCAAGGTGTGTGTGTTCGCATGAATAGTGCTCATGCAGCATAAAACCCTGGTAATGGTGCAAGTGTCCTATGAGATGAAGTTGCACAATTAAATATAATGAATTAAGCAAGCCGATTATTTACTATGTCGCATATCTCATTTAATGGTTTCCATGGTTTTTATACGATGAATTTAACATAAATATGGATATGCAGGTCATCCAGTGCCGTAAAATAGGTAACTAGGAACTACATGCAGCAAGCTGGTATTACTAGAAATTATAAATTATCGAGCGCCTCGCGCCATCCAAACGATTCTCCCCGTAGATGAATGCATCTACTCACCGGAAATCCCCGGCTAGCTCGATCCAATCACCGCTTTCCATTTTCGTGCCGCGTCCGAAGTCTCCGCGACCGATCCTGGAATTTGCACCATACAAAACATAAGGTTACATATCATGACGACGCAAAACACCTTACGAAATGATCAACGTTCATAAGCTAGGCACAACGTGCACTAGGTTCGCGGAACACACACAAAAACCGCTAAAACCATAAATAAAATTGTCCTTTCGAACCAACCGCCAAAACAAAACCAGATTAAACCAAATTTCGCATTCACATACTCTAAAAGTCGTAGGAGATGCCAATAATATCATCAAAATCTCAAAATTAGTTCACCACTTAATTTTTATAAAAACCTAGTAAGCACTAGCTTTCCAAATTCGGTGCAAACATCGTTGCATTGCGACAAAAGGACAACTATCAAGCATGATCACCCAAGTTAAACCATTAGATAGCCACTACACTAAATTTCAACACATTAACCATGCTTCAAAACCTATTTTCCATGCACAAACCTTTTCTTGATTTTATAAACTAGCACTTCCAATCAAAATCCATACTAGAAAAACCTAGATTAACACTAATTTAAAACCCAATTAGTAAGTTAACCTCTTAGATTAGGTTAGCAAAAACATCTAGATAGAAAAATAAAATTAATTAACTTAGTAATGGTTTTCTAAACTCCTAGATTAAATCAAACTACTCTCTTTAAAAACCAAGATTAGAAATTAACAACAAAATAACACTTCAAAGTTCTAATTTAGCATATTTAAACTACAAATTAACCATAGATTGAAATTATACCTCACAAGTTTGGAACCATAGGTTGCACTTAGCCTCCAAAGAAGCCTCCTTTCTCCATGTTTTGAACTAAATTGGGTTTGAGAAGAGGTAGAATAGGAATTAGTGTTGAATTTGTGAAGGATTTTGTGGATTTTTAATGGATTTTGATGGAATTTAGAGGAAAAATGAGAAGGCGAATTTAGGGAAAAACGAATGGGGGCTGCTGCAGAATTTTGAGCAGGGAGGGGAGGAATGGGGAGAGGTGTGAGTGGGTTGTGGAATTTGCCCAAAGTCAAAGCCAACCATTCCCAAGTATACTATACACAAATTAATATATTTTTAACCCTTTTCAATCAAATTTCATCACATGAGTTGAAGCCAAAAGGAGGGGGGAAAAGTGAGCTGCTGCCAAGGTGGGGCCGGCCAAGTGGGAGAGTGAGGATTTGTGAGTGATTGACAAAAAAAATTCTATGCAAAAAGACCCCCAACAAGTTCAAAATTGCAAGTTTAAGCTTATTTTATTTAATTTTAATTTTCCCTAGACTATAACCAATTAGTACTTGGAAATAAAAAGCTAAAAATTTATATTACACACTAGATTTTAGTTGTCATGGTTCTAAGGTATGTAATTAGCCCATTCAAATTTGTATTTATCGCTAATTTAATGTATTTTTAGCGGCTTAAAATAATATTAAAAATTGAAAAATTAGGGAAAGATTTTAAAAGACCAGAATTTTATAAGTAACTTATTAGCTACTAAAAACTAGCAATTACCTATAAAATTAGGTATAATTATGCTTATATTACAAAATAACAATAATGACGATTTACGGAAAAATACCAAATATTTACCGATTTTCGGGAAAACACCAAAACGACTTTTCAAGGCGCTACAATCTTCCCCCCTTAAATAAATTCGGTCCCCGAATTAAAAAATCTAGCTATGCGTACCTTCAAAGAGATGGGGATATTTGTTCCTCATCTCGTCCTCGGTCTCCCAGGTGGCCTCCTCGCTGCTCGGGCCACGCCAAAGGACCTTGACGGTCGGTATAACCTTCGATCTCAATTTCTTCACCTGCCGATCCAGGATGACCACCGGCTGCTCTGCAAAAGAAAGGTCGTGTTCCAGCTGGACCGTCGGGTGCTGAATCGCATGAGAAGGGTCGTGAAGGTACTTGCGGAGCATCGAAACATGGAAGACGGGGTGAACATCAGGAAAGCTGGGTAGAAGAGCCAAACGATACGCAACTGCGCCGACACACTCGAGGATCTCGAAGGGACCCACAAATCTGGGACTAAGCTTTCCTTTTCACCTAAATCGCATTACGCCCTTCATTGGAGAGACCCTCACAAAAACATGATCGCCAACTGCGAACTCTAGTCTGCGACGGCGTCTGTCCGCATACGATTTCTGCCTGCTCTGGGCCGCTCTCATTCGATCTCGAATCAACAGTATCTTCACGGTCTCCTGCACGATCTGCGGGCCCAAATACTGCTCTCACTGAGCTCTGTCCAACAGACGGGCGATCTGCATCTCCTCCCATACAAGGCCTCGAAAGGTTACATCTGAATAGTATCCTGGAAGTTATTGTTGTAGGAGAACTCCACTAAGGGTAAATGATGATCCCAGCAACCTTTGAAGTCTAAAACGCACGCTCGGAGCATGTCCTCAAGAGTCTGAATAGTCCGCTCTGACTGGCCGTTGGTTTGCGGATGAAATGTTGTGCTGAAACTCAATCGGGTGCCCAACGCCTCCTGAAGTCTCTGCCATAGTCGGCTGGTAAACTGGGTGCCTCGGTCTGACACGATACAAGTCGGGACGCCATGCAACCGTACGATCTCGTCGATGTAAATCTGGGCATACTGAGCAAAACCGAAAGTGGTCTTCACTGGCAGGAAGTGAGCCGCTTTCGTCAAACGATCCACGATCACCCCAATGGAGTCATACGCTCGATTAGTCCTGGGTAGACCCACGATGAAGTCCATAAAAATCTGCTCCCATTTCCACTCCGGAATGGGCAAAGGCTGCAACTCTCCCGCGGGCCTCTGGTGCTTAGCCTTGACTTGCTGATAAGTCAGGCATCTCGAAACGAAATTAGTGACGTCCCTCTTCAATCTGTCCCACTAATAAAAATCTTGCAAATCATGGTACATCTTGGTGGAACCGGGATGAACGCTATATATCGATCTATGTGCCTCCTCAAGAATCTCACGCCGCAGTCCATCGGGATCTGGTACGCACAATCGAGTCCCAAATCGCAATACCCCCTGATCATCAATCATGAACTCGGAAACTCTGCCATGTCGAACCTGCTCTATGATCTCTGAAAGACGGTCATCACTGGGCTGAGCCTCTCGAATAAGGTCAAGCAACTGCGGATGTGCACGAACATGCGTAAGTTGTCCCTGTCGAAGTGAACTCGAACTCAACTCGGCTGTCGCATAAAATCTGCCAATCTGCCAACGACTGCCTCTGTACGGCGCTCAAACAAGATAAACTACCTCCGGGCCTCCTACTCAAAGCATCAGCCACTACGTTCGCTTTGCCCGGATGGTAAAGGATCTCGCAATCATAGTCTTTCATCAGCTCCATCCAACGGCGTTGTCTCAGATTCAGGTCTTGCTGCTGAAATATGTACTTCAAGCTCTTATGGTCCGTAAATATCTGGCACGACTTGCCGTATAGGTAATGTCTCCAGATCTTGAGTGCAAACACCACTGCAGCTATCTCTAAATCGTGTGTAGGATAGTTCTATTCATGTGTCTTCAGCTGCCGAGAAGCATACGCAATAACCCTGTCGTGCTGCATCAACACACAACCTAGTCCCACTTGAGAAGCTTGGCAATAAACTACGAATCCGCCCGATCCCGAAGGCAATGACAACACTGGTGCAGTAGTCAGACGAGTCTTCAACTGCTGGAAGCTATGCTCGCACGCCTCGGTCCAATCAAAAGGAACTCCCTTCCGGGTCAACCGGGTCAACGCTGCGGCAATACGGAAGAAGTCCTGAACAAATCGTCGGTAGTAGCCAGCCAGGCCTAGGAAACTGCGGATCTCCGTAACGGATGCCGGTCTGGGCCAATGCTGAACGGCCTTGATCTTCTTCGGGTCCACACATATACCATCTCTCGTAATCACGTGACCCAAGAAATCAACGCTCTCAAGCAAAAACGCGCACTTGGTGAATTTCGCGAACAGCTGGTGCTCCCTTAAAGTTTGTAATGTAATCCGCAAGTGCAGCCCGTGCTCCACTCGGCTCCGGGAATACACCAAAATGTCATCAATAAACACGATGATGAACAGATCTAGATACGGCCTGAAAATACGGTTCATCAAACCCATAAACGCGGCTGGTGAATTGGTGAGTCCGAACGACATCACCAAAAACTCATAGTGCCCATAACGTGTGCGAAAAGCCGTCCTCGGAATATCCTCCTGCCGCACCCGCAACTGGTGGTAACTCGATTGCAAGTCAATCCTCGAAAAGTATCCCGCACCCTGAAGCTGGTCAAACAAATCATCGATACGTGGTAAGGGATATCTGTTCCGTACGGTAACCCTGTTCAGCTGGCGGTAATCAATGTACAAGCGCAAACTGCCATCTTTCTTCTTGACGAACAGGACAGGAGCACCCCACGGAGACACACTAGGTCGAATCATCCTTTTATCTAACAAATCCTGCAACTGATCCTTCAGCTCTCTAAGCTCCGCCAGGGTCATCCGATAAGGCGGTATGGAAATAGGCCCCGAGCCAGGAACCAAGTCAATGCAGAACTCAACATCGCGCTCAGGCGGTAACCCAGGCAGCTCATGAGGGAAAACATCAGGGAACTCACTAACAATCGGGACCCGGTCCAAAAGAACCTCTGCAGCTCGAGTATCACAAATATACGCTAAGAATCCCTGACATCCCTTCCGCAAGAGCTGACGAGCGCGAACAGACGAAATCAAGCTGGGAAGGGTGACGCTATGGTCTCCCTGAATAACAAGGACTGGCTCTCCTAGAAAGCTAAATCTGACCGCCTTCTCACGGTAGTCCACAGATGCATAACAAGTAGCCAGCCAGTCCATGCCAAGAAGCACATCAAAGTCCAACATATCGAGGAGAATCAAATCAACCGACGAATCCTTCTCCCCGATACGAACGGAACACAATCGAAACACAAAACGAGCGACAAATGACTCGCCTACCGGAGTAATAACAACAAGCGGCTGATCTAACGACGACGACTCATGGCCCAACATCGGTTCAAAGTGTGTAGATACATATGAATGTGTGGAACCTGGGTCGAATAATACTCGTGCGTCGAAAGAACATACTGGCAAGGTACCAGTCACAACGACATTGGATGACTGCGCATCCTGCAGAGTCAAAGCGAACACTCGGGCCTGTCCTCCACCAATAGCTGGCTGTCCTCGGCCTCCTTGGCCTCTCTGAATAGGACCGCCACGTCCACGGCCTCTGGGGGCGCCTAACTGACCTGGAGCATCACCGGGGGCAGGAAGTAGAGCTCTCTAAGGAGGTGGTGAAGGTGGTAAAGTCATGTGTGGAACTGTCGCCGCTCCCTGTCGTCTCACCGGACAGTCTCTGATATGATGGTGCGGACTCCCGCATCCAAAACATCCTGGTGACGCCTGCTGTCCCTGCGGATAAGAACCAAATAGCTGACCCCGTCTAACTCCTTTTCCGACACCATCTCTCGAAAAGAATCTGGCACGACGCTTCTGAGCTGGCATATCGGTACGAATCATCTTCGGCCCAGAAATGGCCGAAGTCCCTGAAATACGCGCCTCCATCCGTAAGGCCATGTCCATAGCAGCTGGATAAGTGTCAAAGTTCTGGGCGTCGATAGCAAGAAATAACTGTGTGTCGAGTCCCTACATAAACCTCTTTATCCTCTTCTCTTCAGTGTCTACCAAGTACAGAGCATATCTGGACAACTGCGTAAACTGGATATCATACTCGGACACTGTCATCCCTGGAGTCTTGCGCAAAGCCTCAAAACTAAGAGCTCGAGAATCACGAATGCTCTTTGGAAGGAAACGGGCTAGAAATACTGCAGCGAACTCGTCCCAAGTCATAGGAGGTAGACCTGCAGCTCGACCTCTCTCGACGAACTCACACCACGTCTGTGCAAGGCCCTCTAGACGGAACCTCGCAAGCTCCTCCCATCGATCGTCAGAACATCTGAGCGAACGGCAAATCCAGGATAATCTGTCAAGGAATGTCTGCGGATCCTCCGCTGCATCTGTGCGGGTGAAGACTGGAGGTCTCAGTCTGATGAACTCCTGTAGTGATACTGGAATAGCCACTGTAGTAGTAGGAGCAACTGTATGGGCAGTAGGTACTATCGTAGTCTGTGATGTGGAAGGTACGTCCTCCGATCTCGGTGCACGACTAGCCTTTACTAAGGATCCCACCATCTGTCGTAACTCCTGCATATCTCCCATCATCTGTCGTAACTCCTGCATATCTCCCATCATCTGTCGTAACTCCTCCATACCATAATCCAGCCTATCCATGCGGCCTAAGGAAGGCAGATCAGTATGTTCCTGAGGCGTAGGTACGCCACCCTGCTCGGTCTTCGTCTAGGATGAGCCTGCTCGGATCTCATCTCGAGCGGCAGCCTTCTGCGCTCTTATAACCTTCGGCGGCATAGTGGCTGGTACAGGAAACAAGATGATAAGAATAATGCAATAGAATCATAGGATACAGGGAATTGAAGAAGGAATTTTCAAGCAAGTATATCCTAAAGTCACCTAGGCGGAGTACCGTATCGCAAGTATGCCGCGGACATACACAAGCTACGTTACCCTACTTAAGTCACTTACTCCATCTACCAAAGGTCATCCTACACTCAGAAAAGTAAAACCTATCACTCTGATACCAACTTTGTCACGACCCGAAAGGTACGGAACGTGACTGGCACTTAAATTACGAACGTCTCAAGGCGGATGTAATCTAAGTAAGCCAAAGCCCAGAAATCAAAACCAATTAAGCAGTAGAGTGAAGGAAAAACAATTTATTGAAAGCGATTTTAATCAAATAAGTCACATTAAGCCTTTTTAAAAGCAACATCCATTTTTCCGAAAATTTCGGCAGAGTCTCTTTTGTAAATACTGGCCCCCAAACGGGTACAAACAGGAATATATATAAATACAAGAAATAAGGCATCCCCAAGCGGGAGCTAGCTCTTCGCCCCAAGGCGGAAACAAGTCCCACGCAATATAAATCTGCAATGTGCAAAATAAGTATAAAAAGGCACAAGTAAGAAGCAACATGTCAGCTCAAGTGAGCACGACCCAAAGAAACAATATACATGCCAACAAATCTCATTGTCTCGCCTCTAAGTCAATATACATCAGTACTGGTAGAAAATACAGTAGATGGAGTACACTAGATACAAAGAATATACAAGGTGGAAAACGAAATAAACATATAACCCACCTACGAGAAAAAATCCTCAAATCCACGGAAAAGGAGGAAGTGCGTCCGCCGCAATAGTACTAACAGATCGGACCCGCAAAAAGTCTGTGGCACAACGGGGGTGAGTTGTCAACTCGTGAGTAATATGTATCATCTATAAAGACTATCGTAAGCATGCACGCAAGTATCACAATTCTACAATATTGATATGGTATGAAGAACTAGCATGTATGCAACATGAATGTAATGCAACACGTGATCTGAATGTGCTGAAATGAGGAAATCATTATTTTCATCTTAGGAAAATTTCTGTGTAATATCTGAGGAAATATCATATGAAATCAACAGAAATCCGTGCCCAACATTGGCACCTCAAATAAATCTCTCAGCATCCCAAAGTCTCTTTATGCAAAATCCAGGCCCCAGCCGTCCGGCTGGTCCGTCTCAAAATATCAATATCTCAACATCTCACGACCACGGTCAGTATTCTCTGGATATCCGCCGCATCAACAATCACCGGTAGGTAGTCCGCCCCTGCTAGGCTCATCGTCTACTACTCGAACTTCTTGCCCCGGGTTACCTTACCGGGCCCACCATGTATACGAGACGGTTCATCCAACTCCTCGAAACGGGGCTCGAAAACCAACAGAAAACTCATGGTGGACGACACATATCACGAGAAAAACCGCAACTTTCAATGTTTAAAATAATATCAGTTTTATTAAATCCTTGCGGTTTCTCCAAAATCTCAATTGATTAAATCCTCGAGAAGGAAAGTACCACAAATGCAAATGTCAATGATGATGAATGCCTATTATATCAACAATGCAGACTGCAATATACGACTAAAAGACTATGTATGATCGAATGATGTAATGAGGTACATGCATATGACTAGCAATTCTACATGTTCATCTTGTGGAATTTACTATATTAGCACTGGTTTATATGTCTTATATGGTGAAATTATTCTAAATTCCGTTTTAAACGAGTTATCTAATGTTTGTGGCATAGCAATTACCAAGGCATGTGTATTCGCATGAATAGTGCTCGTACAGCATAAAACACTGGTAATGGTGCAAGTGTCCTATGAGATGAAGTTGCACAACTAAATATAATGAATTAAGCAAGCCAATTATTTACTATGTCGCGTATCTCATTTAATGGTTTCCATGGTTTTTATACAATGAATTTAACATAAATATGGATATCCAGGTCATGTAGTGCCGTAAAATAGGTAACTAGGAACTACATGCAACAAGCTGGTATTACTAGAAATTCTAAATTATCGGGCGCCTCGCGCCATCCAAACGATTCTCCCAGTAGATGAATACATCTACTAACCGGAAATCCCCAGCTAGCTCGATCCAATCACCGCTTTCTCTTTTCGTGCCGCGTCCGAAGTCTCCGCGACCGATCCTGGAATTTGCACCATACAAAACATAAGGTTACATATAATGAAACGACGCAAAACACCATACGAAAAGATCAACGTTCACAAGATAGGCACAACGTGCACTAGGTGCGCGGAACACACACAAAAACCACTACAACCTTAACTAAAATTGTCGTTTCGGACCAACCGCCAAAACAAAACCCAATTAAACCAAATTTCACATTCACATACTCTAAAAGTCGTAGGAGATGCCAATAATATCATCAAAATCTCAAAATAGTTCACCACTTAATTTTTATAAAACCTAGTAAGCACTAGCATTCCAAATTTGGTGCAAACATCGTCGCATTGCGACAAAAAGACAACTATCAAGCATGATCACCCAAGTTAAACCATTAGATAGCCACTACACTAAATTTCAACACATTAACCATGCTTCAAAACCTATTTTCCATGCACAAACCTTCTCTTAATTTTATAAACTAGCACTTCCAATAAAAATCCGTACTAGAAAAACCTAGATTAACACGAATTTAAAGCCCAATTAGTAAGTTGACCTCTTAGATTAGGTTAGCAAAAACAACTAGATAGAAAAATAGAATTAATTAACTTAGTAATGGTTTTCTAGAACCCTAGATTAAATCAAACTACTCTCTTTAAAAACATAGATTAGAAATTAACAACAAAATAACACTTCAAAGTTCTAATTTAGCATATTTAAACTACCAATTAACCATAGATTGAAATTATACCTCACAAGTTTGGAACCCTAGGTTGCACTTAGCCTCCAAATAACCCTCATTTCTCCAAGTTTTGAACTAAATTGGGTTTGATATGAGGTAGAAAAGGGATTAGTGTTGAATTTGTGAAGGATTTTGTGGATTTTTAATGGATTTTGATGGAATTTAGCGGAAAAATGAGAAGGAGAATTTGGGGAAAAAAGAACGGGGGCTGCTATAGAATTTCGAGCAGGGAGGGGAGGAATGGGGAGAGGTGTGAGTGGGTTGTGGAATTTGTCCAAAGTCAAAGCCAACCATTCCCAAGTATACTATACACAAATTAATATATTTTTATCCCTTTTCAATCAAATTTGATCACATGAGTTGAAGCCAAAAGGAGGGGGGAAAAGTGGGCTGCTGCCTAGGTGGGGCCGGCTAAGTGGGAGAGTGAGGATTTGTGAGCGATTGACAAAAAAAATTCTATGCAAAAAGACCCCCCACAAGCTCAAAATTGCAAGTTTAAGCTTATTTTATTTAATTTTAATTTTCCCTTGACTATAACCAATTAGAACTTGGAAATAAAGTGCTAAAAATTTATATTACACACTAGATTTTAGTTGTCATGGTTCTAAGGTATGTAATTAGCCCATTCAAATTTGTATTTATCGCTAATTTAATGTATTTTTAAAGGCTTAAAATAATATTAAAAATTGAAAAATTAGAGAAGAATTTTAAACGGCCAGAATTTTATAAGTAACTCATTAGCTACTAAAAACTAGCAATTACCTATCCAAATTAGGTATAATTAGGCCTATATTGCAATATAACAATAATGACGATTTACGGAAAAATACCAAATATTTACCGATTTTCGGGAAAACACCAAAACGACTTTTCAAGGCGCTACATAGTAATGGTTGATGGAAGCTTGTAGGCTTCTTTGACTTTGTCCACCCTTTTTGTCATCCTTAAGATATTTGTTGACCTAACTCTAACCATAGCAAGTGGTTAAGTCTCTACAAGACATCCTTAACCCATGGTTGTGTTAGTGTTTATGCCCTAGAAGGCCATTACTGTATCATACTAGCTTGTATATTACTTAATGGAAGCTTGGGATATTCACATGTATATAACAGTCTTGCTAAACATGGTAGTATGCTACTTGGTTTTTCTATCTTAATATGTGAGTGTACGTATTGATAGAGCTCTTAGGATCTTGCTTGTCTACCAGCGTTGTGATGGCAGTCACACTAGTGGGGGCTGGGTAGTCTACAAGCACATCCTCATTCTGGTCCCTGGTCGTTGGATTATCGAGACAGAGCATCGATACTCCGGAGTAGACTAGTGTGTACGCTTCTCATCCCAGTTGGGGAGATGGTCTGTCCCACAGCCGTCAGTACGTCGTACTGGAGATAGTATACAGGTGCTGTTGGGTTACGGGTACACCGGACAGGACTCACAGGGAACTGTTGGTTGGTTTGATACCAGTCGTCAGTGAACAGTTCCCAGGTGACATGAGTACAGCGTAGTCCGCAGACTTGACACTGCTACTTCGCCTCGAGTGTGTCCCACTGTTCTTAGATTGCTACCCTACCACGGCTCAAAGGAGTCGTGCAAACAGGTAGCAGTTGGGTGCAGTCCCGAGCACTTGGAGGCAGTGGCGGTTAGACAGGATTCGTCCCTCCCGGTATTGGGAGTAGATATCGTGCTGTGTCAGAGAGCCATTACGCAAAGTCCCTGGCCAGGGCAAGCGAGATTTGCTGGTAGGTTCCAATAGTTTCTCAGGGTGTAATGGGCTTCCCTCTGACACGACTTATACCGCTATTAGGGGACTGACGCTTGCCGCCCCCCTAGGCCCGATATGCGATAGTCTTGGACGAACGGACCGGACTGTATGGAGATTGTCACATCAGACTCAGTAGGAGTTCGGATGGGTTTTCTCATCGGCCTTCTTATCGACAACTACCTGGGGACCGTTACGTACAGCTAGTGCCGCTTGCGGTCTGTGGTTAAACCCACTGCCAGCGTAGTAGTCGAGTCTCTAGAGTCCCACACAGAGAGTTTCCTACTCCAGGCGAAACGATATAGAGGTTGCATGGTTTTGCGACAAAGGGTTCGGACGCATACGTGCGTTTACGCACGTACGACTTTCGGACAGTTTTTACCAGTCGGCTTTGGTTTAAGCCAGTTACTGGTATCCGGTTATTGGATTTTTACAGTCTAAAGTTTTTCCGTATTTTTGCGGATTGGAGGGGTGTTCTCGTAATTGTACGAGAAGCTTCTAGAAGATGTGACTAAGGAGGTTACTTATGGATAAGAAAGTGAGTCATGAGGTGATTCATCATTATCATTAATTGCACAATAAATGATAATGACACATGCTTAATGAATCACCTCTTTTCATTTATGAAGCATGCTTATTCATTTCTTTTATTCATTATTCTTAAATAAGAATGCTTCATAATATATTATGATACACTCTCTCTCTTCTCATTATCTTATCTCACATTCTCTCTCTTCAAGCTCTCATCTTCAAGTAACTAATCCTTAATCCTCATGTGTTGAGATCAAAGGTTTAGTTAGACTTAAGCATCCATTACCTTCACTCTATATCATCCTTTCTTCTTTGATTAGCAATCAAAGTAGATTAGTTACCTCAAGTTAGAGGTGTAGCTTGGTGTTTTGCTCTCGGGTGGATCGTCTACTACCTAGAGAAGGTCGAGGAGAACAAAGGAGGACACAAAGACGAAGGACTAGTTTCGATAGGTATAATCCCTAATCACAAGTGATAAGAAAATCTTTGTGTACGGTTATTTAAAGTTTAGCTTCGATTTAAGCGGTTAGTCGATGTTCGTTCCTTAAACTTGATTGTTTTTGTAATTTCCGCCTCCCCACAAGTACTGGGGTGTACTACATCGACTTACAGTGGTATCAGAGCCTCGCTAAACACTAAATAACTTAATTGCAAATTTGTACGAATTTCGAACGGAAAAACAAAGCCGGAAAACCCTAAAAAATGCAAGTTTCTGTCGAAGTTAAAATGATGTCCAAAAATTTTTCTGGTGAGTTCAGAGAGCTTGACATGACACCAGTAGAACGCCCAAGAAAAACAGTCAACTGAATCGTCGAACTCGCCGCGGAAGCGCGGCCTCAGCCTACTGAGTCGCCGCGCTTCCGCCGCCGAGTTGGCGAGTCAGTGGCCGATTTTTCTTCTGTTGCTTCTCTGTATAATTTGGGGTTTTCTGGAATATTTAATATTTGCTCAGGTTACTGTTTAACAGAGCAGATTTTGGAGCAATATTGATGTTGTTTAATCGATCGAAATTGTACAGTATTTGCATATTGGTTTATATCTGTGATTGTTTAATGTGTTCGTAAACCTCCCCTAACTGCTAGTATGTCGGTTGGCAGGGGGTTGCACATTTCTGAAATGGTTATATCTGTTTGTGCATATAAACTGTATTGGACTGTTGTGGTGTATAGCCGGGGTTAGCAATGGGTTATTGTTTAATTCATTTGTTGTAAATGTAATTTGTTGTAATATTATTTTTGCGGGGCACTTCCAAGTTGCGGTCGTAGCCACCGTTGTATTATTTCATTTTACTGTTTTTGCTCCTAGGACTGACCCAAGGTGGGGTACACAGACTGCCGGGTGTGTAGTTTGCCGTACCCGTAGGGGTCGAGGGTGGGGTAACGGCTATTTATCACAACTGTGTAATCTGTCTTTTCTTGCAGGCTCAAAAGAAATACAGATTGCTTGCAAATCCAATATTGTTTATCTGTGTTCTGGAATGAATATCATTGCGTCAGACGAATGTAAAATATCTATATTTATGATAGCTATTTAGACGCCACTTATGTTTTACACCCGCGCTAGCCCAGCCCCCGCTCTGTCGTTAGTTAAGTAACCTAACGGGTGATGGCGGGACCCAGTGGCGAATGCGGATGGCATAAGAGGACGTTGTATTTTCGTTGTTTTCTGCAATGATAGGTTAATGATGGGACGCATTATCTATAATGCAAAGTAAAACAAACCAAAGTTTAAATCGTTGGAACAATTTAAAAGAAACCACTCGGTTAATTTTAAAAACAGATATTTTTAAATGCGGAGCTTTAACCACTCCTTTTAAAAGCTATCAGGTTCCTTCGGTTATATCAAGTTCACTACGTTCACGGTTTCGCCAAAACCAGTCGTAGCCCTCCGTCATTTCTTATGGATGGTCAGTAGTATTCAAGCTATGCTTGTTGGCATACGTCAAGGCATAGTGTTTGGTAGCTGCTGGGGTATTCATTTGTTGCATAGATAGATGTGTTGGTTTGGGACAGTCGCATTACCTTGTTGGCATACGTCAAGGGTATATACGGGTGGGTTCAAATTAACAAGATAATGATGGGCAGAACTTGACATGTGACTTATGATTTGTTGGCATACGTCAAGGTCATAAGAGCATGGGGCAAAAACTTATATCGGGAATTTCTAAAGAAACTGAAATTTGCAAAGAGATGCATACCATTTGGAGTTTGATGAATGTTGGTAGGATTCCTTCAACATTATCATACGATGATATTTGGATCCCGATCCTACTGTGAGTATATGATACTTATCAGGATATTCGTCACTTAACGATCAATGCTATAAACCTAGTAGGTGTCCAGAAAAGTGTCAGCGGGGTTACGCCCCCAGAGAAAAGAGGTTATTTAATTAAGGAACTTCGCGAAAGCGTTGGAAAACCTCCCTCGAAGTATCGACACCGGCCTGGCTGAACGGTTAAGCAAGTATTGTACGGTGAGAATAGTCTTGGCTAATTCTTCTTTTATGGTTTGAGGAAGGATTCGAGAAACAGTGGGAGCCATCCAGTTTAGATAAATTAAAAACCACTCTAAACTTGCAAGAGCATCATGCTAAAGAGTTTTCTTCTCTCTCTCCTAATTGCAGTGACCCTGAAAATGACTGGACTTAAGTTACTTTTAGAGAAAAATATACTGACGGGGCCAAACTATAAAGATTGGCTGCGGAATGTCAAAATGGCTTTGACCTATGACAAACTGGGGTACGTCCTCACCGCTACGGCACCTGCTGTCCCTGGTCCCAAATCCAGCAATGCGGATAAGGAAATCCGCAAAACCTGGGATTTAGATTGCGCGAGAGCCAAGTGCATCGTGCTTGCCTCGATGAACAATGAACATCAGAGGAGGCACGAGGATATGTCCCTAGATGGCATATTTCTCCATACAAAGGAACTTTATGGAGAGCAATCTCGTATAGCAAGATACGAGACCTCAAAGAACTTGTTTCGAGCGAGGTTGGCTGCCGGGTCATCGGTAGGTGAACATGTCCTACAGATGATCAGCTATATTGAAGAGCTCGCAGACCTTGGGACGACTTTGGATAATGAGCTCTATACAGACCTTATTCTCCAGTCCCTTCCTCACACCTACGCCCAGTTTATCCTGAACTTCAACCTTCAAAGAAAAGAAGTTGAACTTCCGGAACTCCTGAACATGTTAAGGAGTGCAGAGGGCACCTTGAAGACATCAAGGGAAACACCCGCTATGTTTGTTGGCGGTGCATCTTCTTCCGGGTCCAAGGCTAGGGCCAAAGGAAGGAAGAAGAAGGCCGCACCCAGACCTAGAGGAGGTGTTAGTAAGGTAGGAGGGAAGGGAAAGAAAAAGAAAGCAGTACCGATAGTTGGTCAGGATGAGTGCTTCCATTGTCACAGGAAAGGGCACTGGAAGAAGGATTGCAAGGCGTGGAACGCCAAGAACCAGGAACCGAAGCAAGCTGTGGCTTCGACTTCAGGTGTGTTTGTAATTGAGAATTGTCTGTCGATCAACTCTACTTCCTGGGTATTGGATACCGGATCAGGATCTCATATTTGCAATTCATTGCAGGCACTGAGAAACCGTAGAGTGCTGAAGGAAGGTGATATGATCCTCAGGGTTGCTAACGGAGCTAGTGTGGGAGCTGCGTCCGTCGGGGATTATCACCTAGGATTGACGAGTGGACACATTTTGGTTTTACATAACTGTTATTTTGTACCCAGCTTAACGTGTAATATCATATCAGTTTCCTTGTTATCAAATAAAGGTTATGATTTCACGTTTGTAAGAGATGTTGTCAACATCCACCTTAATCATGGTTTGATTGGGTCCGGTACTCTAAATAACGGAATATATGTTTTAAACCAACTCCAAATTTTCAATGTCCAGAATACACTAAAAAGAAAGTCTCCAGATTTTAATAAAGCTTTCTTATGGCATTGTAGACTGGGTCACATCAATGAGAGAAGGTTGACTAAGTTGCATAGAGAAGGATATTTGGACTCGTTCGAATATCAATCTTATGACACTTGTCAATCCTGTCTCAAAGAAAAGATGACAAAGACTCCATTTACTGGACAAGGAGTAAGAGCGAGCGAGCTCTTAGGACTCATACACAGCGATGTATGCGGTCCAATGTCTACACATGCGAGAGGTGGTTATTCCTACTTCATTACTTTTACAGATGATTTCTCTAGGTTTGGACATGTCTTCTTGATGAAGCATAAATCCGAAGCCTTTGAGAAATTCCTGGAATACAAGAGTGAAGCGGAAAACCAAACAGGCAAAAGTATTAAGACACTGAGATCTGATCGAGGTGGAGAATACTTAAGTGCCGAGTTCCTAGGTTACCTAAAAGAGAAAGGAATTCTCTCTCAGCTTACTCCTCCATACACTCCACAGCACAACGGTGTATCGGAGAGACGGAATCGAACCCTATTGGATATGGTACGATCCATGATGAGTAATGCTGAGTTACCGCGATCTTTCTGGGGGTATGCGCTAGAATCAGCGATACATCTTTTGAACAGAGTTCCAACCAAAACTGTGCCTACCACACCATATCAGATGTGGAGTGGGAAGAAACCCTATCTTCAGTACCTGAAGACGTGGGGATGTCCAGCTTTTGTAAAAAAGCAGCGTCCGGACAAGCTCGAGGCACGCTCAGTAGAGTGTAAGTTTGTGGGATATCCAAAGAACTCTACAGGATATTGCTTCTATTACGCAGAGGAACAAAAGGTTTTTGTTTCTCGTCATGCCCGCTTCTTAGAAACTGAATTTTTGGAAAATCAGAAGAGTGGGAGCGAAATAGAACTGGAAGAAATTCCAGAACCACAAACTGCTACTGAAAGTTTGGTAGAACCAGAGGTTCAAGAAGAACAGAACATTCCCGCACCCCTCCGCAGGAGTAGTAGGCCGTCTCATCCGCCTGAGAGATACTACGGTTTTCTCATAGACGGGGATAGAGAGGATTGCATCATAGATGATGATGAACCTACTGACTTCCAGCAGGCCATCCAGAGCGGCGACTCGGTACGATGGCTAGATGCAATGCGGACCGAGATGGAGTCCATGTACACCAACAAAGTATGGACTTTGGACTTTGCTCCAGATGGGGTAAAACCCATAGGATGCAAATGGATCTTCAAGAAAAAGATTGGTGTAGATGGACAGGTGGAAACCTATAAGGCTAGACTTATTGCAAAGGGTTTTCGTCAAAGACCTGGTTTGGACTATGACGAAACTTTTTCTCCAGTGGCTATGCTCAAATCCATTCGGGTCCTTCTTGCTATTGCTGCCTTCCATGATTATGAAATCTGGCAGATGGACGTAAAGACGGCTTTTCTGAATGGAAATTTAGAAGAGAGCGTCTATATGGATCAGCCAGAGGGTTTCAATCAGAGTGGGAGCAGCGGGAAAGTATGCAAGCTGCTTAAGTCCATTTACGGACTAAAGCAGGCATCGCGGAGTTGGAACATCTGTTTTGATGAGACAGTCAAAGAATATGACTTTATCAAAAATCCAGATGAACCGTGCATATATAGTAAAGTTGTGGCCAGAAGTGTCGTATTCCTCGTCTTGTACGTGGATGACATTCTATTGATAGGAAATGACATTCCTATGCTACAATCTGTCAAAGGATTCTTGTCACACAGGTTCTCCATGAAAGACCTGGGTGATGCCTCTTACATTCTGGGGATCCGGATCTATCGTGATAGATCCAAGAGGATGTTGGGACTTTCGCAGTCCAGGTATATCGACACTGTACTGAAAAGATTCAGTATGGAAGATTCTAAGCGCGGTAATCTACCGGCTTGTCACGGAATCACCCTCTCCAAAGAGATGTCTCCCAAGACTGATTTGGAAAGGGAACGCATGTCTATTATACCCTACGCTTCTGCGGTAGGCTCTATAATGTATGCGATGTTGTGTACCAGACCAGATGTAGCTTACGCACTGAGCGTGGTAAGCCGGTATCAGTCAGACCCAGGGGAGAACCACTGGAGAGCAGTAAAGAACATTCTCAAGTACCTGAGGAGGACTAAGGAGATGTTCTTAGTTTACGGCGGAAAAGACCTCAGGTTGGAGGCCTTTGCTGATTCCGGCTTCCAGAGTGATAAGGACGATTCCAAGTCCATGTCGGGTTATGTCTTTACCCTCAATGGAGGGGCGGTGTGCTGGAAGAGCTCCAAGCAGGACACCGTTGCTGACTCGACGATGGAAGCGGAGTATATAGCTGCTTGCGATGCCGCAAAAGAAGCAGTCTGGATGAAGAAGTTCCTAACAGAACTTCAGGTGGTTCCTACCATAGTTGATCCAATAGCTCTGTATTGCGACAACAACGGAGCTATAGCTTTAGCGAAGGAACCAAGGTCCCATCAGAAGTCCAGACACATCTTGAGGCGGTATCACCTGATCAGGGAGATCATTGATCGTCAGGAGATCGAGGTTCGGAGAGTTGCTTCAGAAGAGAACATTGCTGATCCATTCACAAAGGCCCTCCTCAGATTCAGTTCGAGCGGCTACTCGAGATCATCGGTCTTCGATACGCCAGTACATGGCCCTAGTGCAAGTGGGAGATTGTTAGTGTTTATGCCCTAGAAGGCCATTACTGTATCATACTAGCTTGTATATTACTTAATGGAAGCTTGGGATATTCACATGTATATAACAGTCTTGCTAAACATGGTAGTATGCTACTTGGTTTTTCTATCTTAATATGTGAGTGTACGTATTGATAGAGCTCTTAGGATCTTGCTTGTCTACCAGCGTTGTGATGGCAGTCACACTAGTGGGGGCTGGGTAGTCTACAAGCACATCCTCATTCTGGTCCCTGGTCGTTGGATTATCGAGACAGAGCATCGATACTCCGGAGTAGACTAGTGTGTACGCTTCTCATCCCAGTTGGGGAGATGGTCTGTCCCACAGCCGTCAGTACGTCGTACTGGAGATAGTATACAGGTGCTCGTTGGGTTACGGGTACACCGGACAGGACTCACAGGGAACTGTTGGTTGGTTTGATACCAGTCGTTAGTGAACAGTTCCCAGGTGACATGAGTACAGCGTAGTCCGCAGACTTGACACTGCTACTTCGCCTCGAGTGTGTCCCACTGTTCTTAGATTGCTACCCTACCATGGCTCAAAGGAGTCGTGCAAACAGGTAGCAGTTGGGTGCAGTCCCGAGCACTTGGAGGCAGTGGCAGTTAGACAGGATTCGTCCCTCCCGGTATTGGGAGTAGATATCGTGCTGTGTCAGAGAGCCATTACGCAAAGTCCCTGGCCAGGCAAGCGAGATTTGCTGGTAGGTTCCAGTAGTTTCTCAGGGTGTAATGGGCTTCCCTCTGACACGACTTATACCGCTATTAGGGGACTGACGCTTGCCGCCCCCCTAGGCCCGATATGCGATAGTCTTGGACGAACGGACCGGACTGTATGGAGATTGTCACATCAGACTCAGTAGGAGTTCGGATGGGTTTTCTCATCGGCCTTCTTATCGACAACTACCTGGGGACCGTTACGTACAGCTAGTGCAGCTTGCGGTCTGTGGTTAAACCCACTGCCAGCGTAGTAGTCGAGTCTCTAGAATCCCACACAGAGAGTTTCCTACTCCAGGCGAAACGATATAGAGGTTGCATGGTTTTGCGACAAAGGGTTCGGACGCATACGTGCGTTTACGCACGTACGACTTTCGGACAGTTTTTACCAGTCGGCTTTGGTTTAAGCCAGTTACTGGTATCCGGTTATTGGATTTTTACAGTCTAAAGTTTTTCCGTATTTTTGCGGATTGGAGGGGTGTTCTCGTAATTGTACGAGAAGCTTCTAGAAGATGTGACTAAGGAGGTTACTTATGGATAAGAAAGTGAGTCATGAGGTGATTCATCATTATCATTAATTGCACAATAAATGATAATGACACATGCTTAATGAATCACCTCTTTTCATTTATGAAGCATGCTTATTCATTTCTTTTATTCATTATTCTTAAATAAGAATGCTTCATAATATATTATGATACACTCTCTCTCTTCTCATTATCTTATCTCACATTCTCTCTCCTCAAGCTCTCATCTTCAAGTAACTAATCCTTAATCCTCATGTGTTGAGATCAAAGGTTTAGTTAGACTTAAGCATCCATTACCTTCACTCTATATCATCCTTTCTTCTTTGATTAGCAATCAAAGTAGATTAGTTACCTCAAGTTAGAGGTGTAGCTTGGTGTTTTGCTCTCGGGTGGATCGTCTACTACCTAGAGAAGGTCGAGGAGAACAAAGGAGGACACAAAGACGAAGGACTAGTTTCGATAGGTATAATCCCTAATCACAAGTGATAAGAAAATCTTTGTGTACGGTTATTTAAAGTTTAGCTTCGATTTAAGCGGTTAGTCGATGTTCGTTCCTTAAACTTGATTGTTTTTGTAATTTCCGCCTCCCCACAAGTACTGGGGTGTACTACATCGACTTACAGGTTGCAATTCTAACCTCACAACAATTCATTATTCATCACAAAAGGATTTCCTCTTCTTCTTCCTCTTGAAAAAGCTTTCTAGCTTTTTGTTGTGTGATGATTTGAAGTGAGATTGAGAAAACAAAAGAGAGCAAAATTCCTACTTCATCATCCTCATCTATTCTAGCCACTTAGATTAGGGTGTTTGTTTTACTAATACTTGATTAGTGAAGAAAAAGATTGGGTTTGAGATTCTTCAAAGTAGATCATATTGAATTAGTGAAGTCTTCAAGCAAGGGTGCATCATTCTCTTCATGGAGCCTCTCTAGAGTCCGGGTACTTGATGATCGCAGTGAAGGGACCTCAACACGGAGTTTATGAAGCGAAGGAACGGACTACAAAGGTTATAATCCCTAACTCTTAGATGTTAGAGTGTTTAACAAGTTAGTTTGGTTTGATTCTCTAGTTAAGATCCTAGGTTTAGGGTTATCTATAATGGTAAAATTTTAACTTGGTATGGATGATGCCTCCTGAAACCTTGCTGCCGTTGTAAGTATCCCAACACCTCTTCCATCCCAAAAGCTAAGGCCAAGGGAAAGAAGAAGAAGAAACCCACCAAACCGAGAGGTGGAGTTGTAACGGAGAAGAGGAAAGACAAATCCGGGGCCGCGGGAAGTGGAAAAGGAGAATGTTTTTACTGCTACAAGTCGGGACATTGGAAACACAACTGTGCTCTGTATCTTGTTGATCTCAAGAAGAAGAAGCATAATGATGCTTCCGCTTCAGGTGTGTTTGTAACTGAAAACTGTTTTTTTATAAACTCTGTATCTTGGGTATTAGATACCGGTTCTGGTTCTCACATCTGCAATTGTATGCAGAGATTGAGAAACAGTAGAGTTTTGAAGACTGGTGACCATACTCTACGGGTTGGAAATGGTTCCAATGTACATGCTGTATCCGTAGGAGAGTATCATCTGGGGTTCCCTTCGGGATGTATTTTGGTTTTGAACCCATGTTATTATGTACCTAGTATGCTATGTAATATAATATTTGTTTCTTTGTTAGACAATGAAGGATATCATTTTGTGTTGGAAAATAATGTTATGAACGTTAACTTAAATCAACAGTTAATTGGGTATGGTACACTAAATAACGGTATTAACGTCCTAAGCCAACATACAGTTTTCAATATACAACATACAAATAAAAGAAAATTTTCAGATATAAATGAAGCTTTTCTTTGGCATTGTAGACTTGGTCATATTAATGAAACAAGACTAAACAAGCTACATAAAGATGGATATTTAAATCCCTTTGAATATAAATCTTATGCGCCTTGTCAGTCCTGTATCAAAGGTAAAATGACCAAAACTCTGTTTATTGGACACGGAGAAAGAGCTGTGGAACTCTTAAGCCTCATACATAGTGATGTATGCGGACCAATGTCTACACATGCTAGAGGCGGTTTTTCATACATCATTATTTTTACCGATGATTTCTCAAGACTCGGACACGTGTTTTTATTAAAGCATAAATCCGAAGCTTTCGAAGAATTCAAGGAGTACAAACTTGAAGTAGAAAACAAACAGGCTTGAGTATCAAGAAACTTCGATCGGATCGAGGTGGAGAGTATTTGAGTACATAGTTTTCAGACTTCTTAAAAGTGAACGGGATTCTCTCTCAGCTCACTCCCCCTCACACACCACAGCACAACGGTGTGTCAGAATGGAGGAATCATACCCTATTAGATATGGTACGGTCCATGAAGAGTGATGCTGAGTTACCGCTTTCCTTTTGGGGACATGCATTGGAGACAACAAAGTATCTGTTAAACAGGGTTCCAACAAAGACCGTTTCTACCACTCCATATGAGATATGGTGTGGAAAGAGACAATCTCTTAAAAGAGTTAGGATATGGGGTTGTCCGGCTTTTGTCAAAAAGCAGAATCCAGACAAAGTGGAGACACGATCGGTCATGTGTAAATTTATGGGATATCCAAAACATTCATATGGATATCTATTCTACCACAAGGAGGAACAAAAGGTGTTTGTTTCTCAACATGCCACATTTTTTGAAAATGTAATTTTTACAAATAGTACTGATGGCAATGTGGTAGAACTAGAAGAGGTTCTAGAGACACAAATTACTCACGACGAATTGGTTGAAACTGATGTTGCAGTAGAACTTCAAGAACCTCAGCCGCTCCGGAGATCTAGTAGAACTTCTCGCCCACCAGAGAGATACTATGGGTTTCTCATTGATGGTGATAGAGAAGATTGCATCATGGATGATGATGACCTTACTAGTTTTCAGCAAGCTATCACGAGTGGTGACTCAGTGAAGTGGCTGGATGCCATGAGATCTGAAATGGAGTCCATGTACACCAACAAAGTATGGACTTTGGACGTTGCACTTCCTGGGATAAAACCTGTAGGGTGCAAATGGATCTTTAAGAGAAAGATTGGTGTACATGGACAGGTAGAGACCTATAAAGCAAGGCTTGCAGCGAAATGTTTTCGTCAAAGACCAGGATTGGACTATGATGAAACTTTCTCTCCAGTAGCAATGCTTAAATCCATTCGGATCCTACTTGCTATTGCTGCTCACTACGACTATGAAATCTTGAAGATGGACGTTAAAACTTCATTTCTAAATGGTGATTTAGAAGAATGCGTTTATATGGATCATCCAGAGGGCTTCATTGATAGTGGGAGAAGCGGGAAGGCATGTAGGTTGCTTAAATCCATTTATGGATTAAAGCGGGACTCACGGAGCTGGAACATCTGCTTTGATGATGCAATCAAAGAGTTTGATTTTCTCAAAAATATAGATGAACCTTGCATTTATAAGAAGATTGTTGGGAGTACTGTCACATTCCTCGTATTGTACGTGGATGACATTCGCTTGATAGGAAATGATATTCCTATGCTACAATCGGTCAAACTATTCTTATCGCAAAGGTTCTCCATGAAGGACCTGGGTGATGCCTCTTACATTTTGGGCATTAGGATCTATAGAGATAGATCCAAGAGATTATTGGGATTGTCCCAATCAATGTACATTGACACCATCCTAAAAAGGTTTAGTATGGAAGATTCTAAGCGTAGTGCCTTGCCCGCTTGTCATGGAATCACTCTCGCCAAGGACTTCTGTCCGAAGACTGATGAATAGAGAGCTCGCATGAGCATTATACCCTACGCTTCAGCCGTATGATCTATAATGTATGCGATGTTATGTACTCGCCCAGATGTAGATTATGCACTAGCTGTGGTAAGCAGGTATCAATCCAACCCAGGGGAGAAACATTGGATAGCAGTGAAGAACATTCTTAAGTACTTCCGAAGGACTTAAGAATTGTTCTTGGTGTATGGTAATGGGGATCTGCAAATGGAGGCATTTACCGATTCCAGCTTCCAAATAGATAAGGATGACAGCAAATCTATCTCAGGTTTTGTATTTACCCTCAATGATGGGGCAGTTAGTTGGAAAAGTTCCAGAGAGGATACCGTTGCAGACTCCACGATGGAAGCTAAGTATATTGCTGCAAATGATGCTGCCAAGGATGCCGTCTGGATAAGGAATTTCGTCGCGGAACTAGGAGTAGTTCCAATCATTGTTGATCCAATACCATTGTATTGTGATAATAATGGAGCTCTGGAATTGGCCAAAGAACCAAGGTCACATCAGAAGTCCAGACACATCCTAAGGCGATATTATTTGATCCGGGAGATAGTAGATCGCCACGAGATCAAGATTCGGAGAGTAGATACAAAGAATAACACCGCGGATCCACTCACCAAGGCCCTTCCACAGCCGCAACATGAGCATATTTTTGAGATGTTGGGTATGAGATACGTTAATAATTGGCCTTAGTGCAAGTGGGAGATTGTTGGATATATGTATGCCCTAGAGGCCATTATATGTATAGTGGATGCTTGAACATGTATATATGTATATAGATGACTTTCTTGCTCGACATGATAGTATGCTATCTGGTTTACTTTATCTTGACATGTTCATTTGATCATGCATCTTACTCATTTGGTACATGTTGATAAAACCCTTAGGATATTTGCTTGACTACTGCGACTATGATGCGGATCATACTAGCTGGACACATGTAGTTTATGAGCATATCCTTGAACTGTCCTAGTCGTGGGTGTATCGAGACGGGGCATCGATATTCCAGATTAGACTAGCGTATACCATTCTTGTCCCATGTGATGGCCGATGGATGATCCCATATCCATCTGGTGTGGTAACACCAAAGATTGTATACGGGTACTCAGTGGAGACTGGGTACACTGAACGGACTCACCGAGAACTCCTATGTGGTATTATATCTATCGTCGGATAGCAGTTCTCAGGTGACACTGTTCCCCCAATCAGAGCAAGGCTCTGTTTGAATTTTGAAAATTCAAATTTTGGAAGCAACGCTTCAAATTCCGAGCATTGCGCGCAACGCGCCGCGTGTCAGAAGTTGATACGTCAACGCAACGCCCGAGGAAGTGTGTCCAATCAGAGCAAGGCTCTCTTAAAAAATAAAAGTATGCAACGTTCAGATTGCGCAAGCGATGCATTGCGCGACACGTGTCTGCGTAGTTGCGCAAACACAACTGCGCAAGTGCCGCACGGCGCGACACGTGTCTGCGCAGTTGCGCAAACGCTGTTGCGCAAGCGCTGCGCTGCGCGACACGTGTCTGAGCAGTTGCGCAAGCACAATTGCCCAAGCACAATTGCGCAAGTGCCGCACGGCGCGACATGTGTCTGCGCAGTTGCGCAAACGCTGCGGCGCAAGCGCTGCGCTGCGCGACACGTGTCTGCGCAGTTGCGCAAGCATAATTGCGCAAGTGCCGCACGGCGCGACACGTGTCTGCGCAGCTGCGCAAGCATAATTGCGCATGCACCGCGCCGCGCGACACGTGTCTGCGCAGCTGCGCTCGCGCCGCGCTGCGCGACACGTGTCACGCGCTGGGGGAGTTGCGCAAAACAGAATAAATCTTTTCTGTTCTTGTTAAAACAAGAAGATTTTCTTCTGTAAAGCAGGGGCCTTTGGATCAAAGATCTAACGGTGGGGAAAATTCCCCAAATCACTCAGAGAAAAAGATCTCTTTAACAAATTTAACTAATTTGTGAGCACTATAAAAAGGACCCCAGACCTCATTTCAAAATCATCAACATCTTGCTAAAAGGAAAAGGAGAGAAAGAGGACTCTGAAGAACTCCTCAAGAATAAAAAAAAGGTAAAACCTTTGAAAGAAGAGAAATTTCTCTTATGAACAAGATCATGGATCTTCAGTAAATAAAAAAAACAAATAAAATAAAAATAACAATAAAAATAGTGCCTTGCACTTGTTATGAACCTTGGGTTCTCTGAAACAAGGGATCAAAAAGTGCTTTGCACTTCTGTTTTGAATCTAAAAAGATTTCTAGTGCTTTGCACAAATGCAATACATTTCCTAAAGGGCCAGGCCTAAATCAAAAAGACCTAGTAGGCCAAATTAAATTGCAGTGCAATAAAAGGGGCAGAGCTCAAACAAAATAGATGCTCTGCATCATTTATAAAAGAGCAGAGCCCAAACAAAACAAAAAATAATGCAGTGCATTATTTAAAAAGGGACAAAGCCCTAACTCAGGTTTAATAGGCCAAAGACCAATAAAAATGTTGAACATCCAACTGGACTTAGCCCAATCATGGCCATAAGTCCTTAAATTAAATTGACTAAGTACGACTGCTCTTTTAAATTAATTTATGTCCGGTTCGAGGGTACATCTCCGAACTCCTCTGACACCTATCGTTGTAATCCTTCAACGACGTCAGAGAGGTGACGGGTCCCGACGACCACATACATGAATATGGACTGCGGGGTCCCTAAACTCGTGGACCGGAACGTCCTTAAACTAATATTGGACCGAGACGTCCCTAAACTAATATTGGACCGGAACGTCCTTAAACTAATATCGGACCGGAACGTCCCTAAACTAACATCGGACCGAGACGTCCCTAAACTAATATCGGACCACCATGTCCCTAAACTGGAATATCGACCATCACGTCCCTAAACTGGCGATGGACCACCACGTCCCTAAACTGGAAAAATGGACCATTACGTCCCTAAACTAGAACAATAGAGCCTCCAAATGCTCTTTTGCCGGATCTAAACGGTCCCGTTTAAGTTGATCTTAGCCCCAGATACGGCTAACGTATCCTTAGACATTTAAATGAATGATAAAACCCCAAATCAACTTTGGTTCAAGGGTACATCTCTGAACTCCTCTGACACCTGTCGTTGTAATCCTTCAACGACGTCAGAGAGGTGACGAGTCCCGACGGCCAGATATTAAATCGATCATCACGTTAAGTTGATCTTAGTCCAAAACAGGACTAACGTATCCTTGACGAACGTTTAAGTTGATCTTAGCCGCAACGCGAATAATGCATCCTTAAACTAAAAACACCAAACTCAAATCTAAGTAAATACGGATTTGGACTAATCCACGTCCTACGGCCGACGGCATTACTCAGTCTCCGTATACAATCCACAGGCAACCACAAACAAAACAAACACACATGACACGAAGTGAAATTCTGGAGAAGGAGAAAGTTGTTACCGCGATGCGGTAGCGTAATTAACTGCAGGGGCTTGCGCCAGCAGGGAAGAGCGTCCCCACATTCAAAAACCCTTCACCCTGAGGGGGAATCTGACGAAGTCTGCTACATCGGCCGCATCCGTTTAAACCTCCGACACACGGTGCCATAAATCAATTTGGCATCTTTGGAGAGGTAGACGGATAAAACCACATAGCATCTGCCCCGAATCTCAGGCAGGACGCAGAGTCCGCGCCGCCGTTCGGAGGGGAACAGATTCTGGCACGCCCGGTGGGACCTTTTCCTCTTTCCACTCCACACTTCGTGTGTCGTCCTCGCGAGACAATCGCGGTTTGGTAAATGGTTGCCTTCGGATTTCAAGTTGCTAAGATTTGGTCTTTTGTCTGGCGCAGAACTCAAGCATCCATGGATTCTAACTGCACCAACTGCGCGAAGTACCACTGCAACGGACGCTCCACCTCACCTAGAGGTGTAGCATATGGGCCCCAAGCGGCCTTTTTTCTCGCTCTGCCGGTAGAACAGGTGACCCAGACCACCACCGGCCTGTTTTTCGGGACCATGGTCCCACCTACAAGCTTCTCTATGCCGATACCTGCACCGGAAGTGAACAAGAAGTCGGTGTTCGACCGGCTCACTGCTACCACGACCCCTGTCAACGGGTCGCCCACCACCAAGCCAACAGCCTCTGTCTTTGCTAGGCTGGATCAAAACTCTGAAGGGCCCGGTAAGAAGCCCAGGAACTCTAAAATGGCTGTCCCAAGGAGGGCAACGGCCGCTGCTCCGGAAGACGCTAAGGCGGCTTCTCCCGTCAAAGAGTCAGTCTTTTCAAGACTGACGATTCCTGTTCCTTCCCCTACACGAAGATCTGTCTTTGACAGATTGGATATTACCCCGCGAGGAACAACCTCGGTTTTTAAAAGGTTAACACCGGCAGTGCCTCATTCAGACAGGGGGCAAAAAGAAGCTATCTCTATCTCTGAGCCAGTCCCAACGGCTCGTCGTGCTCGACGTCGCCATTGGCAACGAGTAAGAAAGGCAGGGGGCAACTCCCCCTCAGGGCTAGCTCCACCGGCTCCAGCAGTGGAAGTCGACGCTGCTGTTCCAACTGGGAACAGCTTTGAACTGCTGCGGAGGGTACGGAAGAACTCTCCAATCGCTACATTGAAGAGATCTCCTCCACCTGCGGAGAGAGCTCCAGAAACGAAATGAGAACAGCCCCCTCAACGGCTGTCTTCAAGAATTTATAAAGTTTGGCGAAGGGTTCAAGACTCTGTGATTGACCCAGGTCACTCTCGTCGCCAGAAAAAGGCGAAGGTGGAAAAAGACAAGGATTGTCCCGTTAGACAGCAGGGGACAGCAGCTGCTAGGGTGCCCCCTTCAATGGTTCATTCAACCTCAACGGCCCACAAAAGAAGGAGGCCAGAGAAAACCCCCGCGTCAGCGGCAAAAGTTAAAAATGGTGAACCTAAACGCCCCAAGTCAGGGGGAATAACAGTTCATACGGTTTACATGGCATCGGGAAAAGAAGACAGCCGTACATCCACGGGTCATAGACCGCTTACACGGTCAGTGACCAAGGCTCAGGAGCAGCAACAGAAGCTCCAGGAGATGATGAACGCTATGGCCGCACTTACAGGGCCGAAAGAAACCCCGGAAACATCCTCAGAAGAACGTCAAGAACAAGAAACGGACGCCGAATTCCTTCGGCGCGTGCTAGAGAAGAAAGATAAAGAAGCTGCGGAGCAGGCAGCCAACATAAAGAAAATGGCCCTCATGTTCCAGGATATGGTGGGTATGATGATTCAACAAGATCCACCTGCTGAAGATCCCCCGATCATTCTTGAAGACGATAGGGGAGAGACGTCGAATCCTCCACCGGCTCTATCCACAGCTAAAGAGGATACCATCTTAAAAGCCGATTTGGATGAATACATCGCCCAGCAAATACGGGTGCATCATGCGACCGAAGCAGCCGGTCAGATCGTAAAAACGGGGCGGCCATACCCAAGTTCGTACGATCAAATCAAGTACCCGCCAGGTTATACAATTCCTAAATTCCATGTCTACAAGGGGACGTGCAATCCTCATCAGCATGTTGCCCAGTTCAGGGCACTCTGCGGCAATACCGGTGGTGATGACAAGCTTTTACTGCGCCAGTTTGTTGGAAGTTTATCGGATACGGCGTTTGAGTGGTACTCTGAACTCCCGAATGACTCTATTAAAACCTTCGCGGAGATGGAGCTGCTGTTCACTCAGCGTTTTGCAAGTGCCAGTGAGCGTACCCCAATGACGGCACTGATTAACGCCAGGGTAAAACCCGGCGAGACGTGGGTTCAGTACGCTATACGATGGCGGAATTTATGGTCAAAGTGTGAGCAGCGCATTGAAGAAGCTCCCGCAGTAGGTATGTTTGTAGGAACCCTCGATCCACAAGCAACCATCTCACAATTTATGATGTTTTTCAAGCCAACTACCTTCCAGGCGTTGATTGACAAATTAGCGCAAATGGATCAAATGGGCCATAAACCCCCTCTTCCAAGGCCGGACTCCCGAAATGACAAAGGGAAGAGAAAAGCGATCGTCGTCGCTAATGCTCAACAACAACCAAGCGACTCGAAGCCAATGGCTCGTCAAAATAATATGCGCCCGTACGTACCCCTTGAGGATAGGTTGGGACGTCCTTATTCCTTTCCCCGCGATAAAACGAAAAGGTTATTCGAGCTGGCGTTGCGCAACAGACTCATAAATCTGCCGGATCCAAAACGTCCGTTGCAACCAAGTGACGTCAACGAGCCCAACATCTGTCCTTATCATCGAGTACTAGGCCATCCGATCGAAGACTGCTACGTTTTCAAGAATTGGCTCGAAAACCAGTACCGACAGGGCAAGTTCACGTTATCTGACAAATGGAAGGTGAATCCCCCACAGCCCCACACCTCTAAGGGGACGAATACGCCGGGGGCAACATGCTTCGTCATTGAAGAAGCTCCTTGGGAGGTTGTATTATCAGCCAAGACAAAGAGAATGCTAAACGATCTTCAGGCATGTCCAGCAATCAAGTGGAAGAACCCGTTGGAACCGCAGGTCATTGAAGGGATGTTGAAACTGCGTACAACTCCAAAGACTGATGGTGGTGGCTCTAACACTCGCAACCAGCCATCAAAATCTTCGAAAAAGAAGAGGAAGAAATCTAAGAAACCCGTGAAGCCTGGCGACAAGCGCACGGACTTACAAAAGCAAATTGACGCGCTAGATGAATACAACCAAAAGGCACGGACTCCCATTACGCTCCAAGAGTTCCTCAATCACGTCTTTCAAGAGGAAGATGAGGGAGAAAGTTCATCGGATGAATCCGAGGAAAATGTAGCGAGCTGTCATATGATCTTCCATTCGATCACGAACGATGAAGAGACTTCTGGCACTAAAACGCTGGGGGCAGATACCGAATCAAGAATTCTGGAGCTATCAGTCGAAATGATTGACGCGTTCCTTAACGAAGCTCGACTGAAAAGTAAAGCTGATCGAGAACGCGAAATGGCTATATTTGAAAGGGCCAAGCGCCGGCGACTTGATGAAAGAGCTGAGATAATCCCGCTGGAGCGAAATGCCTCCGCCGTTGACAAAAGCCAATTCAAGATGAGGAAAAGCTTCGCTAAGGCCATATCAATGGGCATGAAGCTACCATCCTCTGAAGGAAAAATTACTGGTGAAATAGAAATGCACCCCTCCTTTTGCTTATATCATCAGAAGGTTTCGCACCCCACTCAAGAATGCAAAGCTTTCGATAAATGGTGGCAAGGATATGTTGCTCGTCAGCAACGCTTCAAGCGGGAAAAGCGTAAAACTCGTCGAGAGCAAAGAGATACGATCGAAGAGCTTAAAAGAACTACCGGCGATTGTCGCATGGTTAACACTGCCGGGTCACAAGTGCCTACATTCGGGAGCGATTCTGATGAAGAGATGGAACTCGCCCCTCTCTTTAAAGAGTCAACTTCGGGAAAAGAAGAAGAGCCAAAGGTTTGCGAAAATATCCAGCTACGCAACCGGACGTTACCTGAAAAGAATCTCGGACGCTTAAACAAGAAAGATAAAGGGAAAGAAAAGGTTTCTGAGGATATTACTCTAGATGACCAAGTTGCGGAAGAGCTAACCGCCAAGAATCCGCCGAAAAGAAATAAGGTGGATTACAATGTCTTGGCGCATCTGAGGAAGCTGCCCTCACAACTCAGCGTTCTTGATGCCCTGTTACTATCAAAAGAGGCGAGGGATTCTTTGATTAAAGCGCTACAAGATCCGGACCAGTTCCAAGCCTTCCTGGCCGAAGAAAAGATGAAGGATGAGTTGGAAGAGGTGCACACGACCGACGTTGCTTTTGGCGATGAAGACCTTCTCCTTGGGACGCGCGAACACAATCGCCCTCTCTATGTCTCAGGATACTGCCATGATATAAATATTGGCAAAATCCTAATCGATAATGGGTCGTCTGTTAATCTCCTCAACGTGCGGGTGTTGAAGGAAATCTGCATGAGCGTCCAGCACCTTGCGCGGGACAATATCACCATCTCCGGGTTCGACTCCCAATCGTCAAAGACTCTTGGATCTGTGATATTGACGTTACGCTTCGGGTTGCTCATCACAGATATTAAATTCCATGTCATAGACGCCAAGACATGTTACAATGCTCTGCTCGGCCGACCATGGTTACACGAGTACAACATCATCCCTTCTACACAACATCAGTGTATGAAGTATTTTAAAGATGGTTTCGAGTATACCGTGACGGGAGAACTGAACCCGTTCTCTGTGAACGAGGTCCGCAAATACGAAGACGCCAAATACTTCTTACCGGATTTCGAAGACACGGAGAAGTGTCATAAGCCGGAGAACAAAACTAACGCAACCATCCCTGTCTTCGGCAGCGATACCGAGGAGGAGGAGGATATAGTTTATTCGGGTCCGCCCCAATACACCGAGCCGGGACCATCCGCCCCTTCACTGATCTTTGGTAGTGATTCATAGGACGAAGTCCATGCTGTATTCCCTGCTCGGCTTTCAATACGAGCTTCTGCTGATGAAGAGCGAAGTCTGCAGATAGCCATGGTGCCGCTTGAACATTATAAAGAACTGGATGCACTCGACACCGACAGCGTGGAAGAATTGTAGACATTTTATATCCCTCCCGGACGAAAAGGCGAGAGGGCAATCCTATTCTACCGTTCCGAAGAAACCAAGGTAGAAAAAGAAATCTGGCATGGCGCGGATTCTACGCTCGACAGGCTTCAGCCTATCCGTCTCCCCAGATATTATACGGAAGGTTCGAAAAGGCTGCTGAAACGCCAGGGGATATCCTTCAAGCAGACCGTTCGAAAAGCCAAATTCTATGACAGGGTCTGGAATGTTCCCGGGACTCAACGCAAGCTGCCTAACGGGAGAATGGAAACAAAAGGGCTTGGATACATCCGGTCAAAGAAGCGAGAGTTACTACCTGGCTGTTACGTCGTGTATGACCTTGACGAAGAAGCGGATGCTCAATGGGAGGACGTTAATCCTAAGCCAGTGAAAGTTCCAGATGCAAAGGAGCCCAGTCCGTCGTTCGAGGAACAAATGGGCAAACTCATAAGGGAAGCGGGTCAAAAGTCCGAGATGATCACAATCGTGAAATGGCAATCTATGAGAAAGCCAAAACGCAGCGCCTCCTTCAACAGGCAGTAAAAGACGAAGATGCTGCCCCTTGTCAACCTGATACAAAAAGGGCTCGACGCGGAGGCAGAAACAAGTCGAAAGGCCAAAGAGGCGCTCAACAGCAACAAAGCAGGGCTAAGAAGCCACGCAAATGGGAATCGAGCGTTATTGATCTATCCCTCATGAAGAAAATGGGTCGAGCATACTCGTTTCCTCGGGAAAAGACGAAGAAGATACTCGATCTTTCCCTAAAGCATCAAATGCTTACATTGCCGGAGTCTAAACACCCCGAACAAGCGGGCGAAGCCTCACACCCGGACTATTGCTCTTACCATCGAGTGATAGGTCATTCTCTTGAAGATTGCTTCACCTTCAAGAATTGGGTCGAAGATCAGTACCAGCTTGGTAAATTCGCTCTGTCCGACAACTGGAGGGTAGCACCACCACAAAAGCACGAACCCAAGGCCACGAAAGAAAAACCAGTTCCACATTTGGACTGGAAGCGAATTCGTACCTGTCACATGATAACAATACTAAAAGGAGAACCCGAGAACATGGACAGCCTTCCTTGGTGCCTCGAAAACAGCAATGATGAGGTAATCTCAGAATTTCCCCCAGCTCCGAAAGAACTGGAGGATGGAATACATACCACTGCAGATAACCTCAAGAAAATCGAGTTGGGGACGGTAAACGATCCGCGACCGACATTCGCCAGCGAGCTGCTGTCTGAAGAGAGGGCGGCTGCGTTAAAGGACGTCCTTGTGCAGCATAAAGATTGCTTCGCATGGAACTATTCCGAGATGCCGGGACTAGATCCAGAAGTTGCTGTACATAGACTAGCAATATCCCCGAACATCAAGCCAGTCAAACAGGCGCCGAGAAGAATGCGACTCGAGCTTGAGATGAGCATCAATACCGAGGTCAAAAAGTTAATCGACTCTGGCTTCATCCAGGAAGTTCAATACCCTGAATGGATCGCCAACATCGTCCCAGTGATGAAGAAAAATGGGACAGTGCGCATATGCGTAGACTTCCGGGATCTTAATAAAGCTTGCTCGAAGGATGATTTCCCAGTGCCAGTCACCGAACTGATGATAGACGATACATCCACTCATGAGGTTTTCTCCTTCATGGATGGCTCATCAGGGTATAATCAGATAAAGATGCATCCCGAAGACCAGAAACACACCGCCTTCAGGACCCCTCTAGGTATATTCTGTTATAAAGTGATGCCCTTCGGTTTAAAGAATGCCGGTTCCACTTATCAAAGGGCCATGACAAAGATCTTCGATGACCTTATACACGAAATCGTCGAATGCTATATCGACGATCTCGTGGTTAAAAGAAAATCATACGAAGAACATCTCGAGCATTTGAATACCGTATTTCAACGCCTTTGGCAATACAATTTGAAGATGAATCCTCTTAAATGTGCGTTCGGGGTTTCCTCGGGCAAATTCCTGGGATTCATCGTCCGACACCGAGGTATTGAGATAGATCCATCTAAAATCAAGGCGATCATGGAAATGCCTCCGCCGAGAACTCTTAAACAGCTGCGATCTCTCCAAGGAAAACTCGCATACATTCGGCGGTTTATCGCTAATCTTTCAGGAAAGTGCCGTCCATACAGTCACCTGATGAAGAAGGGAACCCCATTCGTTTGGGATCACAAATGCCAAGGCGCACTGGACGAGATCAAGCAGTATCTGCAAAACCCTCCAGTGTTGGCTGCTCCAGTTAAGGGAAAGCCTCTCATTCTTTACACGGCCGCCCTTGAAGGTTCTTTAGGCGCATTATGGGCACAAGAGAATGACCAGGGGAAAGAAAGAGCACTCTACTACTTAAGTCGGGTTCTGCTGGGGGCAGAAAGCAATTACTCCCCCATTGAAAAACACTGCCTGGCGTTGATCTTCGCAATAACAAAGCTTAGACATTACGCATTAGCGCATGAAGTCCATCTCATTTCAAAGGTGGACCCTCTCAAATATCTAATGTCAAAGGCCATATTGACGGGACGACTCGCTAAATGGGCCCTGCTCTTAATGGAGTTCTCGATAACGTATCGACCCCTCAAGGCAGTGAAGGGTCAGGCCATAGCCGACATCCTTGCTGAGCACCCGATACCTGCCGATTCTCCCATGAATTGCGATTTTCCAGACAAGCATGCGTTTGACGCAATCGACGGTGGTGATACCCGTTGGGAGCTTTATTTCGATGGAGCATCTTCCATGAAAAAGCACAAACAAAGTACGTCAATGATCAAATCGGGAGTAGGCCTTATCTTCGTGACCCCACAAGGAGGAATAATGCGCTTCGCCTTCTCCTTAACAGAGCCGAGAACGAATAATGAAGCTGAATATGAAGCTTTGATAGCAGGTCTCGAGATCGCCATTGACATGGGAATTGAAAGCCTCCTCATATATGGGGACTCCCAGCTAGTCGTCAGTCAAGTGAACGGCGATTACCAAACATGCAAACCGGAATTGGTAAAATACGGTGAAAAAGTGCAACAACTGCTAACTCAAATTCCCTCCTATACTTTGGAGAGCATACCGCGCGCGGAAAACAGCAAAGCGGACGCACTGGCCAAACTTGCTAAAGAATTGGCTGACGAGAACCTCGATGACGTTAGAATCGCGGTACAAAGCCGTCGAGTGCTTGCCCCAGCAGAAATATCTCTGGAATCATCCGAAGAAAAAGGAGCGAATGAGCAGACAACCCTGCAAGTAAAAGATTGGGAAAATACCAAGGATTGGAGAGAAATCTTCATAGATTACTTCAAGTCCTACCGAATGCCTAAAGAAGCGTCCACAAGACATCAGCTCGTGAAACGAGCCCTGTCTTTCGCCTTCGTCAACGATACTCTGTACAAGAGGTCATTTGATTCTTTGTGGCTGAGATGCTTAGGACCTGACGAAGCGAAAAGAGTCGTCCAGGAAGTTCACGACGGACTCTGCGGTTCTCATCAAGCAGGACCTAAGATGAAGTTGAAGATAAAACGGATGGGCTACTACTGGCCCACGATGATTCAGGATTGCATCGAATATGCGAAGCAATGCCACTCATGCCAAATTCATGGGGACTTCATCCACCAGCACCCAAATCCACTACATCCAACGGTGGCTAGCTGGCCATTCGAAATGTGGGGGACTGACATAGTTGGCCCTATCGAACCAGCATCTTCTAGGGGATATCGTTTCATCTTGGCGACGACTGACTACATCTCTAAATGGGCAGAAGCAGTACCGTTAAGAGAGGTGAAGACGGAAAATATCCTCCACTTCTTCAAGACGCATGTCATATATCGATTTGGAACTCCGCGACGGATCATCTCCGATAACGGGCCAGCTTACAGAAGCCACAAGATCAGTCGCTTTGCGCAACAGCATAATATAGATTAGAGATATTCCTCGGTTTATAACCCGCGAGCCAATGGACTAGCTGAAGCCTTCAACAAGACATTGACAAAAATCATAAAGAAAACGGTGTCCCGAAATAAGAAAGATTGGCACGAAAGACTGCAAGAAGCTCTTTGGGCATATCGAACTACATTCAAGACGGCCACGAACACAACGCCGTACGCGTTGGTGTTCGGTACAGAAGCAGTACTCCCCCTCGAGATAGAGTTACCCTCTCTACGAGTGGAAGTCCACTACGAGCTGACGGACGAAGAAAATGCTCACCTTCGGCTTGAGGAGCTTGACGCCCTTGATGAAACCCGGCTCATAGCGCAGCAAAATCTAGAAGCTTATAAAGCAAAGATGACGCGCTCATACGAAAGATTGACCCGACCGAGGACATTCCGCCAAGGCGAACTCGTGCTAGTGGTCAAAAGGCCTATGATCCCCAATCGCGCCAAGCGGGGAAAATTCGAGCCAAACTATGAAGGCCCGTACATCATAGACAAAGTCAACCAAGGTGGAGCCTATCTACTCATGGACATGCACGGTGAAAGGCCTTTCAGGCCGATAAACGGTCGCTTCCTGAAGAAATACTACGCCTAATGAGTTACGGCCTAGGTCAATGATAGATGACGACGACTATGTCCGCTCTCTGTCTTCCTAAGCTCAAGCTTTATAAGCAGTACCCAGCCTTCTCAATAACGGACCGAAACATCCTTAAACTAACGACGGACCGAGACGTCCTTAAACTAGTGACGGACCGAAATGTCCTTAAACTAATAGCAGACCGAAACGTCTTTAAACTACTACAGCAGTATCTTTAGGCTGACGAGATATTAAAAAAAACATATAAAAATAAAACAAAAAAAACGGTATGTCCATAAGCAAAAGGGGTACGGATGAAAACCCGAAATGGCTCCGTGAGTAAAAATAGCAGGGCTACCGGCGAGTGTTCGTGAAAACCCGAAAGGGCGCGGCCTCGTTAAAAAATATATAAAAATAATCAGAATAATAAAAAAAAGGGTATGTCCATAAGCAAAATGGGCACGGATGAAAACCTGAAAGGGCTCCGTGAGTAAAAACAGCAGGACTACCGGCGAGTGTTTATGAAAACCCGAAAGGGCGCAACCTCGTTAAAAGACACTTATAGGGTCCTCTCGACCTTGTAAGGAGAAACCACCTGCGTGAGATCCTTACGACTCACAAGGGAACAACACACTTAGGTATCCCCACGATTCCTAAGGAGAAAATACACTTGCGAGATCCTCACGACTCGTAAGAAGAACTCTCTTATGCGACCCTCACGGCTCAAAAGAGTTGAAAGTCTTAAGTCACAGAGACCTAAACCTGTGCTTAAGCAACCCCCACAACTTCCAATACTGCCCTACAAGTAGCTCAATACTGAACCTTGTATACAATCCACGGGCGCGAATAAACATTTCCCTAACTAAGTCCCATCCGAGACTAGGGATATGCTTGCATGGCAAACAACCCTTGTAAATCCTCTCGACATACAAGGAGAAAACCCTCCTGTAGGATCCTTACGACTTACAGCGGAACAATACACTTAGGAACCCTCATGATTCCTAGGGAGAAAATACACCTATAAGATCCTCACGACTTGTAGGGAGAAATAGCTTTGTGAGACCCTTACGGCTCATAAGGTCAAAAGCCTTAGCCGACAGGACCCTAACCCTGGTCGCTAAGCCTCCTTTGTTCGACAATGACAGAGGGAAATGATGATTCGCTCCTGGCGATATCCCAGTTGTAGCGGTGCTGATGCCGAAATCAGTGTCTAATTTCAGGTTTACGGCGAACAGCTGATAGGCCGCACATACATACGAAATGGCCGAAATGATAGGGCAACTTGCAATAAAAAGTGGCAAGTAAAAATGTAAGCATGCAAAATAGCCGAAATGATAGGGCAGCTCGCAATAAAAAGCAGCGAGTAAAAATAAAATAAATAGCCGAAATGATTGGGCACCGCGAAAAATAGCCGAAATGATTGGGCAGTCGCGACCTTCGCGATATAAAATCTGAAATGATAAAGCATCGCGGAAATAAAATAAAATAAAAAGCAGAAATGATAAAACTTTGGCCTTACAGTTAAGATCACATCGATCCCTGTATACAATCCAAGGGCGTAAACAAAGAAGGAACCATACTTTCCCAGCGGACTCCGTCAGACGACGAAGCCAAACCTCAGCGGTTCATTTCAACCGAAGAAGCCAGTGACTTCAGCAAAACTCCTCGACTCACGGATACAAACACTCATTGACGAGAGCCTTCTGATTCGCGTCGACTCGCAAAGCCACCAGTGCCTCCGTGGGAACCCTCGAATCGTTTCAAACCCCAAGGAAACAAATAATCCTTGGCGCTTGGGAAACAAATAATACCTAGCAAACTCCTCGACTCACGGATACAAACACTCCTTGACGAGAGCCTTCTGATTCGCGTCAACTCGCAGAGCCACCAGAGCCTCTGTGGGAACCCTCGACTCGTTTCAAACCCCAAGGAAACAAATAATCCTTGGCGCTTGGGAAACAAATAATCCCTAGCAAACTCCTCGACTCACGGATACAAACACTACTTGACGAGAGCCTTCTGATTCGCGTCGACTCGCAGAGCCACCAGAGCCTCTGTGGGAACCCTCGACTCGTTTCAAACCCCAAGGAAACAAATAATCCTTGGCGCTTGGGAAACAAATAATCCCTAGCAAACTCCTCGACTCACGGATACAAACACTCCTTGACGAGAGCCTTCTGATTCGCGTCAACTCGCAGAGCCACCAGAGCCTTTGTGGGAACCCTCGACTCGTTTCAAACCCCAAGGAAACAAATAATCCTTGGCGCTTGGGAAACAAATAATCCCTAGCAAACTCCTCGACTCACGGATACAAACACTCCTTGACGAGAGCCTTCTGATTCGCGTCGACTCGCAGAGCCACCAGTGCCTCCGTGGGAACCCTCGACTCGTTTCAAACCCCAAGGAAACAAATAATCCTTGGCGCCTGGGAAACAAATAAACCCTAGAAAATTCCTCGACTCACGGATACAAACACTCCGTGACGAGAGCCTCCCGACCTACGTCAACTCGCAGAGCCACCACTGTCTCCGCGGGAGAATTCCCGGTTCGTCCCACCATGCAAGATGAAGTCTCGGGCAGCAAAGATTGAAAAACTTGCTTCCTGAACAATGGGGCCCTGCAAGTCAATCCAAAATGGTCTCTTGCATACTATTCACGGGTCTCACTCTCCGAAGTCGATTTTCGACAAGGAGGGAAACAACCACTTACGGGTCCTCTCGACTCGTAAGAGGGAAAAATTCTCTTATAGGATCCTTACGACTTGTAAGAGAAAACACACTTAGGAATCCTCACGATTCCTAAGGAGAAAATCCACCTATGAGATCCTCTCGATCCGTAGGGAGAAAAGTCTCTGTGAGACCCTCACGGCTCATAGAACTGAAAAGTCTTAGGCGGCAGATCTGAACCTGCGGCCTAAGCCATCACTACCTCTCGGAGAAGTTAAGTTATCCGCCAATCAAGTTCATCGAAAACATCATAATGAAAACAGAGAAAGCAAAGAAATAGTACCAGACATCGCAAGAAGGAATGTGTACCTTTATTCATAAATTCAATCAAAATACAAGGCGGATCGTATAAAAAAACAGGGAATGTGTATACATTATATACAAATTACAAATGTGTAAATGATACAAGATATTCAGGGAGAAGGAAGTTTCTTGAACAGCTCTATCAACTGCCCGCGTACTTCCTTCCACGCCTTCTCCTAATCAGCTGCCACCGCCAGTTCGGCCTCTACTTGAGCCCGCTGCTGCGTGAAGGATGCGAGCTGTTCCCCAACAACATGCTGAGCTGCTTCTTGGCCTCGAGCATCACGCTCAGCGGCATCAAGCTTCCGCCTCAGTGCTAGCCCATTAGAGATACGCTCCACAAGGCCTTCAAAGACGGCTTTCACTTCAGCAGCATTCGTCCTAACTTCAGCGCGCAGGAGAGCGGTTGCGCTTGAAGATTCCCGACGCTCCTTCAACCGTAAAGCTTCTTCCTGCTCCAAATGGAGGAGATAAGAAGCGCTTTGCTCGAGCCAGGCTGTCCGTTCGGTGCTCATGGCCAAAACTTCGGGAGAAGGGCGCGTCGTCTCCAACCGATGCAAGCAGGCCTCAATCTCTCTGCAGTGGTTAACCCAAGATTCGACGACGCCTTCATTGTGAAAGTTTACGAGCGCCGCCAACATCGGGTTAACCTCCATTGCAAAATCCACGGCAGAAGGGAGAGCGTCCATGTTAAGCTCTTCAATATACCCGCTCAGCATGCCCAAACTTATCACGGCACCTTTTGAAGATGGACGTTTCAAGAAAGGGCCCGCTGGTGAAAGAACACGAGACTCAAGAGGGATCCGAGCTGGAACAATAGCTGCAAAACGAAACATGGTTAAACAATGATTCGAAAAGATGTTGAAGGATCATATAAAAAGGGGGGAGGAATATACTGTACCAGCTGCAACGGACGGCAAAGCCGGAAGGGCCGGTGGCGTGGCAGGTCTTGCGTCCCCTCCTTCGATTTGTGGCACTGCAATAAGGAAGAGGAAAAGTCAGAAATCATCCCATTGCTAAAAAAGGGAGTAAACAAAGACATCAAAATGAAAATGTACTCACCGGCACCACTAGAGGGAGAAGCGAGTTCGGACGGGAAGGAGAAGTGTGGGAGCAACACTTGGTATAGATGATCAAAGAGCACTCGTGAAAGGACACAGTGGTATGACGTTAGTCCATAAGCTACACGTTTAAAAGATTAACTTGTGAGTCGCAAATCCATACCTTCCAACATCCGCGATGGCACAAGGGAAGGCGGGGAAGTGACCACCGCCAAAGCAGTAGTTGACGGTGCTCCTTCAAGCAGTGGAGCATCGGCACTGGCCATACCAGCATTAAAAACAGAAGCAAACTTGTTAGAAAAGATTGCAAGATAAAAAAAAGGAAGAGAGAAAATGATAGTAACTCGAAATTTACCCGACGAACTGCCAGCCGAGACTGAGGCAATTCCTTCCCCCATTGACATCAGGCTACCGCACGTGGCCTCGTCACCCGACTCAATGGGAACCGTTGTTGCGCTCGCAAGCCCTGGAGAAGGCGGGGGAATATAGGCGGGGAGGGCTATGATTGGAGCATTGCCAGATTCCTAAGAAAGAGCAGCTGGCTCGTCCTCAGGAATCGTGGCCACCTCACCCGCTACTCCTTCGGGTCCTGCGGTCACGGTTGTCTCGTCCACCGTCGCCGTGAGGTCTCCAGCCTCAAACGCCTCACCTATCATTACCCTCGGCTCGCTAATGACGACCATTTCATCTGCCGCCACTTCAGGGTCGACATCCATAACCCTCTCGGCTGCAGATCCCCCAACCTCTGCTTCGGGTCCCGTGGCCCCAATGACGCGCCTCACCGTCGGCTCGGGTTCGGCAGGCACCGCTTCCGCCGTTTCCCTGGGTTCAACTGTCTCCGCCTCCCCCTCAGTCGGACTAGGCCCTGCAAGATGGAATGCATATCAGCCAATGGCTTTATAATTCTTACAACAAGGCTCTGAAAGAAATGCTACCTGAAGAGGATTTATCGTTTGCACTTCGGGTCGTGCGCGCCACTTGCCTATAAGCAGTAGATAGGGCGACAGGGGCCTCTTCAGAAGGAGTGCCAGCGCGAGGAATAGTGCTAGGGCCTGCTCCCGTGGCCAAAGCAGCTCGGCGTGCCTTCGCTTCGCGTCTCAGCCGCTTCCGCTTCTCCCGAGCCGTTGAGACGAATGCCACTAGGGCTTCTCTAATTGAGGCGTCCTCATCCGTGAATAGGGATGCCTCCAGATTTTTCAGGGCATCCCTCGTCGTCTTGTCAAGTCGAGACTCCTCCAGCAGCCTCGACGAGACCGGGACTTCAGTAACAGGCCCAGGAAGGATCCCCGCATCAACTGATATAACCCCTGCAAAGAAACAAAAGAAGGTTAGGTTGACCATCAGAAAAGATGACAAACTTTCCTTATAAAAGAGAAAGGGGTGGGACATACCAACGCCTGCTAGAGCGCGCTTCTCCTCCTCCTCTTGGAAGGTTTTCAAAGAGGCAGCAATAGCCTCTTCGAAAGAGACACCTGTTGAAAATCGGGCGAATATTAGTTAAAGATAATAATAAAAAGTGCAATAAAATGACAAAGAAAGTGGCTGATGATTACCTGACTCAGCGAGTTTACTCAACATCGCTTCGAGCCTCGCCGATCGCTCCGAAGCTGCAATGGCGGCAGCCAAATTAGTGTCTGCAGGGTCTACCAAGAAGCCCTCGTTGCTGCCATATTCACTTATGCCTTCGTTGGGAAGAGCCGCAGGCTCTAGGCTAAGGATCGCATCAAGGGAAAGGGCGGACTTTTTCTTCTTCTGTCCGCCAGCTTTAGATCCACCCGGAATAGATTTGCGCTTGGCAGTTATTTTAAGGCGGCGGGTCCCAATATCTGCTCCTACGCCAGACTCTGGCGATACTACATTAGCCGCCTTCGTGGGAGCACGGGGCGCCGGTGATACATCCACCGTAGCAGGAAGTGGCAATCCACGCGGGGGGCTCAACGCGCGTGGTCGATCAACTCCGGCATCTTTTATCGGGAGAATGACCTGGAGCCTTGGCTGCAAGGGAGCCTTGCGATCACCACCGGGAGGCGCACCCCTACGGTCAACCAGCATACGCTTCTCCGTTAAGATGATTGGGCCCATAGCATGCGCATACCAGGCTACATATGAATGGAGTATCTTAGGGGCACAGTTAGGTTCACTGATAAAGAAATAGGAACCTGTATTAAGCCGTATGAAATGATGCATCGCATTCCTTATCCCCTCTTGGTTGGCCACGGGTGTTTCCAGAAAAGCTTCCATCGGGATCACTTGGTTGTAACTCGATTGCCGGGCAAATCGGTGTGGGTTGTACCTCATAAACAAAGCTGTCTCATTCTGCCTAAACACTAGATAGCCCGGCCGAATGGAGTAGAGGTGGAGGATTTCCCGAGCCTTCAGTACAGAAGCCCCGCCCTTAAAATCATCACGTAGTGACACCACTGACTTAGTGGTCTCTGAGCCTATGGTGATGACCTTATCCACAAAAGAAATCTTCGCTCCGACCAGATGTGAACGCAGAAGCAGTCCTCTAGAATCCCGCGGGGATGCAACCACAATTGAAGCCCCGACCAACCGCATGATTCTCGGAAGTCTGCATTTCTCAAAGAACGGAGGAGTCTTATGGGCACCAAACACCCCTTGCACGTGCATCTCCATACAAGAAATGAAATAGTGCATCGGGAAGTTGGCAGGCTGTACTCCAGGCTCACTAGCGTCCGCCTCTACGCTAAGTCCATTATAGAGGTAAGCCAGCCCGGCGATCCCTACCGATAACTGCAAACCAGCCACCATTCGATGCGCCGGGTAAAAGACGGAGGGCCGCATGAGGCGTGGGTACGTGGGAAGCGCGAAGCTGCATAACCATAAACCCGAGAACCCTATAAAAAAGGTCTCCTCGTCCATGCCAGGAACGGCGATCTCTGAGAAAGGGACGTTGGCAATGCCGGGGAGATAAAAATCTCGCTGGTCATTTTCCGATATAGGTCGGCGGTCCAAGCCGAAACCAAAAGGGTCAGCAAGCTGAGCGAACTTCTCGCCCTGCTCTGATAGGAACTCCGGGCGAATAAAGCGAGCAATAAAATCTGCGAAACTGACGCCCCGCTCGTCCGATCCCAAATGGAGTTCCTCATAGATCTCCAACACCTTCACCAAGCCCGGATACTGATGCTGAATGGCATTTTCCGGAGTTAAGTCAAACACCAGCTGCTTGGTGGCAAAGACGTACTCGTCAGGAGGAAGCAGCTCCTCGTAGTGCTCTCCCCTCATTGGTAGACCCGAAATCTCAGCGAATTCCTCCAAGGAGATAGAGACTTCCCTATTCGTCATCAGGAAAGTGTGAGTGGGGATATTCCATTGTTCAATAAAGGCCTTGACCCACCACGTTGGAGGAGAGGGACACTCGAAAAGCGAAACGTAGATGGCTGAATATAAACCAATCCTCGTTAGATGAGTCCTTTTCGCCGATAAGATGTACCGGGCCCATTGCAAATATCCGGCCGGGGGTCGCGGGATCAGTCCAATATTGTAAGCCTGTCCCCAAGGGCGTGCTTCACCCTGACAGATTCGCCTCCCCAGAATATCTATTGCCGGCGGAGGCTGCACAGGGATGGCACCGATCGCAGGCTGGAGGAGGTCATCAGAATTCCAGTTTTTAACCTCCACGGCATACTTCACCGGGGGTTAGTCTGCATAGGGGATCGGGACTGTAGGCTCAGACGGCGAGGCGGAACTGAAGCTGCGACGGCCTTGGATGATCGGGCTGTACCACCTTCCCCACAGGTGGAGCTTTTTGCACTCAGGGTCATGATCTTTAATGAGAGCGAACGCCACCCGGTCCACCGGCGAATGGGGGAACCTTCCTTCCGAGCGAACAAAGGGGAAAGACAAGTCGCCGGACATGTTTCCTGTAGAAAGACAAAAATAACCGTTAGCGTTCTGACACTTGGCATTTTGAAATCTTACTCCACACTGTGATGTAATGGGTAGGGGACAAAAAGGGGGACCCACAAAATCTGGATGACGGTACATCATTTAATAAGACAACCCCATCATTAGATGAGACTGTCAATTAATGAAAAGGTCCCCAAAAGAATATCCTCACTGATGGGAAATCCCTAGAGATAAGGAGAAATATTCTCTTTCAGAGCAAAGCTCTGTCACAGAGTGACATTTGTCAAACTCTGGTCTCAGGGGAACAAGATTCCTTAAAAGAGCATAGCTCTATGGTAATGGTGGAAAGATCCATCAATTTTATCTAGAAGAATTAGAGTTTTGGAATCTTGAAAAATCCATGAAAACTTATAAAACAAAAATTTTCTCCGTTTCTCAGATCTAAAAAGTTCTACATTTGATCTAAGAGCAATGCTCTGTTCATGGGTTAAAACCCATGGATCAGATCTCTGTAAATCTGTAAATGTTTGAGAGCAAGGCTCTGTTGAAGAAACCCCAAAGGGTTTTTCTTTAGATCAGAGATCTATAAGAGAAAGGCTCTGTTAATTAAATTTAATTTAAATTAATTTAATTTAATTAATTTTACCTAGAGTGATTCTAAGACTGGAACTTTGAAGTTCTTGGGGAAATCACAAGAGCAATGCTCTGGAAGTTCTTAAGCAAGAGCAAGGCTCTGAAATTCAAATTCATGAAAATGGTAAAGAATTACCAAGGACCAAGGGTCCTATTTATAGGCGCCTGCTCCTTTTCACCTGACCCCTTTGATCCGACGGTCAGGATCTCGCCACCGCTGCACTCACGTGCGCGCCACGTGAGCACAACGGTGGGGGGGGCATTTGTTCCCCCAATCAGAGCAAGGCTCTGTTTGAATTTTGAAAATTCAAATTTTGGAAGCAACGCTTCAAATTCCGAGCATTGCGCGCAACGCGCCGCGTGTCAGAAATTGATACGTCAACGCAACGCCCGAGGCAGTGTGTCCAATCAGAGCAAGGCTCTCTTAAAAAATAAAAGTATGCAACGTTCAGATTGCGCAAGCGCTGCATTGCGCGACACGTGTCTGCGCAGTTGCGCAAACCCAACTGCGCAAGCACAATTGCGCAAGTGCCGCACGGCGCGACACGTGTCTGCGCAGTTGCGCAAACGCTGCTGCGCAAGCGCTGCGCTGCGCGACACGTGTCTGCGCAGGTGCGCAAGCGCCGCGCTGCGCGACACGTGTCTGCGCAGTTGCGCAAGCACAGCTGCGCAAGCGCCGCGCTGCGCGACACGTGTCACGCGCTGGGGGAGTTGCGCAAAACAGAATAAATCTTTTCTGTTCTTGTTAAAACAAGAAGATTTTCTTCTGTAAAGCAGGAGCCTTTGGATCAAAGATCCAACGATGGGGAAAATTCCCCAAATCACTCAGAGAAAAATCTCTTTAACAAATTTAACTAATTTGTGAGCACTATAAAAATGACCCCAGACCTCATTTCAAAATCATCAACATCTTGCTAAAAGAAAAAGGAGAGAAAGAGGACTCTGAAGAACTCCTCAAGAATAAAAAAAAGGTAAAAACCTTTGAAAGAAGAGAAATTTCTCTTATGAACAAGATCATGGATCTTCAGTAAAAAAAAAACAAATAAAATAAAAAAAAAATTAAAAATAGTGCCTTGCACTTGTTATGAACCTTGGGTTCTCTGAAACAAGGGATCAAAAAGTGCTTTGCACTTCTGTTTTGAATCTAAAAAGATTTCTAGTGTTTTGCACAAATGCAATACATTTCCTAAAGGGCCAGGCCTAAAACAAAAAGACCTAGTAGGCCTAATTAAATTGCAGTGCAATAAAAGGGGCAGAGCCTAAACAAAATAGATGCTCTGCATCATTTATAAAAGAGCAGAGCCCAAACAAAACAAAAAATAATGCAGTGCATTATTTAAAAAGGGACAAAGCCCTAACTCAGGTCTAATAGGCCAAAGACCAATAAAAATGTTGAACATCCTACTGGACTTAGCCCAGTCATGGCCATAAGTCCTTAAATTAAATTGACTGAGCACGACTGCTGTTTTAAATTAATTTATGTCCGTTTCGAGGGTACATCTCCGAACTCCTCTGACACCTATCGTTGTAATCCTTCAACGACGTCAGAGAGGTGACGGGTCCCGACGACCACATACATGAATATGGACTGCGGGGTCCCTAAACTCATGGACCGGAACGTCCTTAAACTAATATTGGACCGAGATGTCCCTAAACTAATATTGGACCGGCACGTCCTTAAACTAATATCGGACCGGAACGTCCCTAAACTAACATCGGACCGAGACGTCCCTAAACTAATATCGGACTGAGACGTCCCTAAACTAATATCGGACCACCACGTCCCTAAACTGGAATATGGACCATCACTTCCCTAAACTGGCGATGGACCACCACGTCCCTAAACTGGAAAAATGGACCATTACGTCCCTAAACTAGAACAATAGAGCCTCCAAATGCTCTTTTGCCGGATCTAAACGGTCCCGTTTAAGTTGATCTTAGCCCCAGATACGGCTAACGTATCCTTAGACATTTAAATGAATGATAAAACCCCAAATCAACTTTGGTTCAAGGGTACATCTCTGAACTCCTCTGACACCTGTCGTTGTAATCCTTCAACGACGTCAGAGAGGTGACGAGTCCCGACGGCCAGATATTAAATCGATCCTCACGTTAAGTTGATCTTAGTCCAAAACAGGACTAACGTATCCTTGACGAACGTTTAAGTTGATCTTAGCCGCAACGCGACTAATGCATCCTTAAACTAAAAACACCAAACTCAAATCTAAGTAAATACGGATTTGGACTAATCCACGTTTTACGGACGACGGCATTACTCAGTCTCCGTATACAATCCACGGGCAAGCACAAACAAAACAAACACACACGACACGAAGTGAAATTCTGGAGAAGGAGAAAGTTGTTACCGCGATGCGGTAGCGTAATTAACTGCAGGGGCTTGCTCCTGCAGGGAAGAGCGTCCCCACAATCAAAAACCACTCACCCTGAGGGGGAATCTGACGAAGTCTGCTACATCGGCCGCATCCGTCTAAACCTCCGACACACGGTGCCATAAATCAATTTGGCATCTTCGGAGAGGTAGACGGATAAAACCACATAGCATCTGCCCCGAATCTCAGGCAGGACGCAGAGTCCGCGCCGCCGTTCGGAGGGGAACAGACACTGGTACATGTTAGTCTGTAGACCCGAGATTGTCATAGAGTCTTGTGTGTCCTCCTACTGTACTTTGATCTCCTCCCTACCATGGCTCTACTGAGTCGTGCAAACAGGTGGATTTTGGGTACAGTCCCGAGGCACATAGAGGAAATGAACGATAGGAGGGGTTTCTTCTCTCCCAGTATTGGGGTTTGATGTTGTGCTATGCTCGATTGGCTATAACGGGATGTCCCTGGCCAGGGCTGCTGAGATTTACTGATAAGTGTTATCATTAGTTTCTCGATCTGTTATTAGCCATACACTGGCATGACTTATTGAGTTATTGGGGTCGACAATTCCATCCCTAGAGTCGATACACAGCATATCTGAAGAAGAGACCGGACTGTACGGTAAGTGTTCCCAGTTGGCTCGACGGGAGTTTTGCCAGCTTCGCTTGTTTTCTTTTGATCACTCAATACCCAGGTGGCCGTTACGTTTAGCTGACCGCTTGCGGCTTGTGGGTGTTTGATATGATCATCACCTACTACCGGCGTATTGACGAGTCTTAGAGTCCCACACAGGAGTTTCCTAGCTCAGGCGAAACGATGTGGCGTGCATATGAGATATGCGCAGGGACCCAATTAAATGCGTGTATGTGTTACCGTATATTAATCGGGCGTTTTTCTATTGGTCGGTTCTATTTCCCCCAATCAGAGCAAAGCACTGTTCAAATTTCAAATTTTGAAATGAAGCAACGCTTCATAGCAGCGCCAAGTGCGCTGCGCCCTAAGCAGCGCATCATGTGCAAAGCACGTGTGCGCCAGCGCTAAGAGCACTACACTATAAGCAGTACACCACATGCAAAGCACGTGTGTGCTAGCGCTAAGAGCGCTGCACTCTAAGCAGTGCACTGTAGGGTTCCTAGGCACTCTCAAGAGGTCTCGCAAGGCATCAACCATGCCAATTTCAAATTTAACGGTGCCGAGAAACCCTAGTGTACGGATCGTTGGCTAGAATTCTAGGCGAAAAAGCTAACTAGTTAACTACTTAACTACAAGATTACGGATATACAACCTTTGTAGATCCGATGCTCCACCTCCACGGCTCCGCAATGACGTCCTCTCCGCTGTCCAAATCGAACCATGACTCTCACGGTGGTTTCATCGGAGAAAAGACCGGGCTAGGTCGTCGACAACGTGCCGAAGATGATCTACGTCGAGGCATCGCTAGATCAAGCTCCACCTTCACCAATCCTTGAAAACTTGTGAAGGAAACACACTCTACTACTTGGCAAGGGTTAGAGGATGAAGAAATAGGAAGTGGGTTCTCTTTAGATTTGGATTTCTCAGTCATTTGCTCAATTCACCATTGATGAAGTGAAGCTTCTTCATCTTGAAGAAGAAGAAGAAGAAAAAGTTATGATAAGTTTTATTAAAATAAAAAGTAAATCAATACTTATCATAACCTAACCCTAGTTAAGTGTAGAGAATAGACCATGGTTTGTTTAAATGGTTAGGGTTAAGAATGAAGACAAGAAGGGTGACTAAGTCAAAGCTTCATGAATCTTCAACAAACAAACAAACAAAGCCACCATTCTTTCTTTATCTTTTCCAAAACAAATAAATAAATAAATAAACAAATGAATAAGATAATCAAAACCCTAATCATTAAGTAAACCATGGTTTAATCTTTATACTTAACCAAGTTAACATGTATCATCAAACATGATACAATCAAGTGCACAAAACTATATCGAATATACAATGTGCACATTCGAGCGAGAAAATCCATTTAAAGTGAACCGATACTAGTTGAAGCAAACTAATATATCAAATATATAATTATGCATTAAATCATTAAATCAACACTTAATTCAATGATCCGGTCATGTTGCACACAACCGACTAGTATACAATGTATCGCCTTATCGAATCAATACTTTATTCGATAACTAGGTTATATCGCATACAACCAATCGATACATTCATCGCGAGAATAGAATACGGTATCACATACACGCATTATTCTCGGTCCCGCACATATCTCATATGCACTCCTATTTCGTTTCGCTTGAGCCAGGAAACCTCTGTGTAGGACTCTAAAGACTCGTCAATACGCCGGCAGCAGGTGATGATCATATCAAACACCCACAAGCCGCAAGCGGTCTGCTAAACGTAACGGCCACCCGGGTATTGAGCGATCTGAAGATCGACGAGCAAGCCCGCTCACACTCCAGTGAATCCAACCAGTAACACTACCGTACAATCCGGTCTGATCGTCTGATATGTCGCATATCTCGCCTAGGGGTGGTAAACGTCAGACCCCAATAGCTCGATAAGTCGTGTCGATATGAGGTCTATAACAATTCGAGAAACTACTGGTAACACTTACCAGTAAATCTCAGCAACCCTGGCCAGGGATTTCCTGTTATAGCCAATCGAACACGGCGCAACATCAACTCCCTATACCGGGAGAGACGAATCCCCTCCTATCGCTCATTGCCTCCATGTGACTCGGGACTGTACCCAAAAACCACCGTTTTGCACGCCCTCTTGGACGTGGTAAGATGGAAATCAAAGCACAGTGGGAACCACACAAGACTCTATGACGATCTCGGGTCAACAGACTACTCTGTACCAGTGTCACCAGAGAACTGCCATCTGACGTGAGGTATAATACCATCTGGGAGTTCTCGGCGAGTCTGTCCAGTGTACCCAGTCTCTACTGAGCACCCGTATATCATCTCTGATGTCAAACACCAATGGATATGGGATCATCCATCGCCCATCTGTATGGGTCGAGAAGGTACACGCTAGTCTACTCTGGTATATCGATGCCCCGTCTCGATACACCCACGACTAGGGACTTTGAAGGATGTACTTATGGACTACCATGTCCCCACTAGTATGATCCGCATCATAGTCCAGGTAGTCAAGCACACATCCTAAGGGCTTTACCAACATGTAACAGAGAGACAATCAGTGTACACGTTAAGGTAAAGATCAACCAGATAGCATACTATCATGTCGAGCAAGAAAGTCCTCCCTATATATGTCCCAGCATCCACTACAATATACATCCTATGTACAGTAATGGCCTCTAGGGCATACATATAACTAACACGCACTACGTGCAAAGCACGTGTGCGCTAGTGCTAAGAGTGCTGCCCTTTAAGCAGCGCACCATGTGCAAAGCACGTGTACGCTAGCGCTAAGTGCGCTGTACTCTAATAAGCTGCGCACCACGTGCAAAGCACGGGTGCGCTAGCGCTGGAACTAAATGTTCCCCACCGTCAGATCAAAGATCCAATAATAATGATAAATCATTAATTGACCAGAATAAAATTATGTTGAGGAAACATTCCTCAGAATCATTCCAAATAGGAAAGATTGTGCTCTGTACATCAAAGCACCGTTGGATCAATGATCCAATGGTGATTAAAAATCACCGAAAATACAGAATAAATTCTGTTTAGAGAAGATTTCCCAATCTTGTTAAAAACAAGAAGATTGTCTTCTGTAAATCAGAAGCCCTCGGATCAAAGATCCAACGGGGGAAACATCCCCAAATCAATTAGAGAAAAGATCTCTTTAACTGATCTGGCTTCACTATATAAAGGACCCAACACTTCAAGTCTCACAAAAAAAAGAGGAACCCCCCCCATAAACTTTGAGATATTTCAAAGACAAAGGGCTAGCTCTCAGAAGAAGAAGATTTTCTTTAAGGTAAAGGAAGAACAGAGATGAAATCATCTCATATAAAAGAAGAATTCACTTCTTTTTCTAAGATCGTAGATCTATAAGACCAAGGTCTTTTACAAAAAGAGAGATCAAAGTTTCTCATTATAAGAAAATAAAGGGAAGAACTTAATCTTCTTCAGATCATAGATCTAAAAGACAAGTTGTCTTTCACAATAAAGATTATAGCATCTCATCATGAAGGGGGGGGGAGAATAAGTCAATTCTCTTAGGATCACAGATCCATAAAGGCAAATCCTTTCACCAGAATAAGAGATGGAAAATCTCCTATAAAATAAGAATTTTTTGTTCTTAGAATCTCGAGACAAAGTCTCCTATAAACGAGAGTTTATTTCTCATATCATAAAGCTGATCAGATAGCGCTTTGCGCTCATAAACTAGCGCTTTGCGTTCTTGGACCAGCGCTCAGTGCCAAGCGCACCACGTGCTCCTCACGTGTGCGCCACTGAACAAATAGGACTTTGCGCTCATAAACTGGCGCAATGCGCCCATTATCTGGCGCTTAGCGCCAAGCGCACCACGTTCTCCTCACGTGTGCGCTACCCAACAGAAGCGCAATGCGCTCATAGACCGGCGCTCAACGCCATGTGCGCCACACGCTCCTCACGTGTGCGCTACACAGCAAAAGCGCTCTACGTTCTTTAACTGGCGCTAACTCCAAGCGCGCCACGTGTCCGTCACGTGTGCGCTGATAGAATATAAATTGTTCTTTAATAAGCCTTAGAGCTATAATGAGTGCTCAGCACTCAATAAAAGACAGAAATACTGCCATAACCCAAATCAATGCTCAGCATTGTTAAAAGGTCCAAGCCCAAACAAATGTTCAGCATCCCAAACAAATGTCCAACATTTTAAACCTAATTGGACTTAGCCCAAGTTGACCATAAGTCCTCAATTCAGATTTAACTGAGCCCATGTGCTCATAATCTAATTATCTGATCTTAGTCCCAAATTGGACTACAGATCTCCTTGGTTCAAGGGTACATCTCTTCATTCCTCCGATACATGTCGTTGTAATCCTTCAACATCTTCAGAGAGGTGACGGGTCCCGACAACCAGATTTCACATGGACTATGATGTCCCTAACCTCGGACTGTGGGGTCCTTTAAACCCACGGACTATGATGTCCTTAACCTCGGACTGTGGGGAGTTTTAAACCCACGGACTATGATGTCCTTAACCTCATACTGTGGGGTCCTTTAAACCCACGGACTATGATGTCCTTAACCTTGGAGTGTGGGGTCCTTTAAACCCACGGACTGTGTTGTCCTTAGCCTCGGACTGTGGGGTCCTTTAAACCCACGGACTATGATATCCTTAACCTTAGACCGCAATGTCCCTAAACTAAACAATAGAGCCAACAAGCTCATTTGTTGGATCTAATTGATCCCGTTGAGTAGATCTTAGTCTAAAAATTAGACTAACGTATCCTCAACAAACGTTTAAGCTGATCTTAATCTCAATGAGATTAACGATCCTTAAATCCAACCCAAACCCAAATCTAAGAAGATACGGATTTGGACTAATCCACGCCCTACGGGAGACAACATAAATTAGTCTCCGTATACAATCTACAGGCAACCAAAAAACAAAACAAACACACACGACACGAAGTGACCTTCTGGAGAAGGAGAAAGTGGTTACCGCGATTTGGTAGCATAATTAATTGCAGGGGCTTGCTTCTGCAGAGAAGAGCGTCCCCATAATCAAAAGCCCCTCAAACGAGGGGGAATCTTACGAAGTCTGCTACATCGGCCGCATCCGTTTAAACCTTCGATACATGGTGTCATAAATCAACTTGGTATCTTCGGAGAGGTGGACGGATAGCACCAAATAGCATCTGCCCTCAAATTCAGGCAAGACGAACCTACGCGGTCGCATCTCTGTATTCGGCGGAGAACAGATTCTGGCATGCGCGGTGGGACTTCTTCCTCTTTCCACTCCACACTTCGTTTGTCGTGTTCGCGAACGAATCACGGTTTGACATGGTTGCCCTTGGGTTCGAGGTACTAAGATTTGGTTTTGCTCCCATGCAGAAAAAAGATTCAATGGCCTCCAACTGCTCCAACTGCAACTCCCGTTCCGCCTCATCTAGAGTAGTAACCTACGGGCCCCAAGCAGCCTCCCTTTTCACAATGCCGGTGGAACAAGTGACCCAAGCCACCACTGGGATATTCTTCAGGACCATGCTCCCACCGATGAGCTTCAACGCCCCTGTACCATCACAAGAAGCTCCAAAGAAGTCAGTCTTTGATCGGCTTATCACTACTGTGGCCCCTCTTAACGAGTCGCCCAAACCAAGCGCCTCAGTTTTCAGCAGGCTGGGCTAAATCTCCAACGGTCCCGTGAAGAATCTTGCTATACCAGAAGGCGTTATCCCGAAGCGGATAGCCATTCCTACTCCTGCAGTCACCAAGGCGGCTTCTCCGGCTAAGGGGTCGGTTTTCACAAGAGTGGCCGTTTCAGCTCCCACTCCGGGTGAAGTGACCAAGGCCGGTTCCCCTGCACGAAAATCATCTTTTTCATGATTGGCCATTCCCTCTCAGCGAGCATCTGTCTTTGACAGGCTAGTGCAAACATCAGACTCTCATCAGAACAGGAGGCATGGAAAAGCTGATCCAACAGCGGAAGCGATCCTGGCCGCACGACATGCTCGACGTCGCCACTGGCGTCGAGTGAGGAAAGCTGGGGGCAATTCCCCTTCTGGACTGACTCCGCCAGCTCCAATGGTGGAAGTTGATGCTGCTATTCCAACTAGGAACAGCTTTGAACTACTTAATAAGGTGCGCAGGAATTCGCCAACTGCTGTGCTGAAAAGATCCCCTCCACATATGGAGAATGCCCCAAAGACGAAGCTGGAGCAGCCACCTCAACGGCCGTCCTCTAAAATTTACAAAGTCTGGCGTCATATCCAAGACACGGTGATTGATCAAGATTACTCTCGCCGACAGAAAAAGATGATAATTCGGCGAGAAGTGGAACATCCTGTCAAGCCACAAAAAGAGTCATCTGTTTGGGTGCCCGCTGCAACGGCCCCCTCAACCTCGACAGCTCACAAGAGGAGAAAGCTGGAGAAAATCACTGAGTCTGCGACGAATCGCAAGACCACTAAACCTAAATGCCCTAACTCTGGGGGTATGGTGGTGCATACCATCTATATGGCATCCGGAAAAGAGAATAGCCGTATCTCCACAGGTCATCGACCGCTTACAAGATCAGTGACTAAGGCTCAGGAGCTACAACAGCAAAAGCTCCAAGAGATGCAAATAGCTATGGCCGGACTTACGGGACCGAAAGCAAGCCCAGAGACATCCTCGGAGCAGCGCCATGAGCAAGAAACTGATGCCGAATTCCTTCGGAGAATGCTTGAGAAAAAGGACAAAGAGGCCGCGGAACAAGCGGCCAATATAAAACAAATGTCCCTTCTATTCCAAGATATGGTGGGCATGATGATCCAACCGGACCCTACAGTCGAAGATCCTCCAGTAATAATTGAAGATGATAGAGGAGAGACATCAAACCCTCTTCCAGCTTGTTCAGCAGCCAAAGAGGAGACCATCTCAAAATCCGCCCTTGATGATTACATTGCTCAGCAGATACGAGTTCATCAGGCTAATGAAGCGGCTGTGCAAATTGTTAAAACTGGACGACCTTATCCGGGTTGGTACGACCAAATAAAATACCCACCGGGATACGCGATCCCCAAATTCCACGTATACAAGTGGACGGGAAATCCACATCAGCACGTTGCTCAATTTAGGGCTCTGTGTGGCAACAATGGAGGGGACGACAAACTGCTCCTCCGCTAGTTCTTTGGCAACTTGTCGGAGACGACATTTGAATGGTACTCCGAGCTCCCGAATGACTCCGTTAAGACATTTGCGGAAATGGAGTTACTATTCTCACAAAGGTTCGCAAGGGCTAGCGAGTGCACCCCAATCACCGCATTAATTAACGCCAGGGTGAAGCCAGGCGAGACATGGGTGCAATATGCGACACTGTGGAGGAATCTATGGTCGAAGTGCGAGCAGCGCATCAAAGAAGCGCCCGCGGTAGGCATGTTTGTAGGTACCCTCGACCCTCAGGCGACCATTTCACAATTCATGATGTTTTTCAAGCCGACCACTTTCCAGGCCTTGATTGACAAGTTGGCCCAGATGGATCAGATGGGTCATAGACCATCTCCCTTGAAGTTGGAGCCTCGGAGCGAAAAGGGAAAAGGGAAAGCGACCTTCGTCGCTAATACTCAACAGCAGCCCAATGCTCCAAGGCTAACTGATTGCCAAGACGAGAGAAGGCGATTCTTTGAGGAGAAATTGAAACACCGTTATTCGTTTCCCCGAGATAAAACGAGGAGACTGTTCGAGCTAGCGGTACGCAACAGGCTCATCACCTTACCAAATCCAAAACGCCCGTTACAACCCGGTGAAGCAAATAATCCTAATTATTGCCCCTATCACCAAGGGGTAGGCCATCCAATCGAGGATTGCTTCATCTTCAAAGGATGGATTGAGAGCCAATACCAACAGGGCAAGTTCGCACTGTCCGAGAATTGGAAAGTAAACCCGCCCTAACCGCATGCTCTTAAAAGGGGGGACACACCGGGGGCATCGTGCTCTTTCGTAGAAGAAGCTCCATGGGAGGTCGTTCTTTCAGCCAAGACGAAAAGAATGCTGATGGATCTCCAAACATGCCCGGCGATCAGGTGGAAAAATCTGCTGGAACCCAAGGTCATCGAAGGAATGCTGAAGCCGCACCCGACGCCGAAAGTTGGCGGTGATAATCAAAGCGCTCAGACCCAGCTGTCCAAGTCTTCGAGAAAGAAGAAGAATACCAAAAAGCCCGTGAAGCCCGGTGACAAGCGCACGGACCTGCAAAAATATATCGACGCGCTGGAAGAATGAGGACAATGGAGAAGGCGCGGATCCCGGTCACACTTCAAGAGTTTCTCAGCCACGTCCTTGAGCACAAAGATGAGGACAATGGAGAAGGCTCGTCGGATGAACCTGAGGATTATGTAGCAAGCTGCCATATGATCTTTCACTCGTTGATTGACGGTGAAGAAGCTCCTGACTCAGAGAAACTGGGAGCAGATCCCGAACCGGAACTCCTAGAACCGTCAGACAAGATGATTGACGTATTCCTGAACGAAGCTCTTCCAAAAAGAAAGGCTGATCAAGAGCGTGAAACGGCCATATTTGAAAAAGCCAAACGTCAGCGACTCGATGAAAGGGTTGAGGTACTCCAACCAGATCGAAGCACATTCGCCGCAGACAAGAACATGTTTAAAACTAGGAAAAGGTTTGCCAAAGCCATATAGATGGGAATGAAGCTGCCACCCTCCGAAGGAAACACTCCTGATGAAGCGGATGTACATCCTAGCTACTGCTTATATCATTGAAGGATTGCGCAACCCACCGAAGAGTGCAACGCCTTTAAAAACTGGTGGCAGGGATATGTGCTCACCGATAACATTTCAAGCGGATGAAACACAAAACTCGTCGGGAGCAAAGAAATACGACCGAGTAGCGCAAAAGAACTACCGGCAACTGTCACATGGTCGACGCCCGGGTATCGCAATTTCTCACCTTCGGGAGCGATTCTGATGAAGAAATAGCCCTTGGCGTTCTCTTCAAAGAACCCACATCCGAAACGGAAGAAATGAAGACCTGGGAGAACATTCAGCTGTGTAATCGTACGCTTCCCGAAAAGAATCTCGGACCCGCGAGTAGTGGATCGAATAGAAAAGATAAGGGGAAAGAAAAAGACTATGAAGATTTCGCCCTTGATGATCAAGTTGTCAAAGAACCGACAGCCGAGAACCCGCCAAAGAAAAACAAGGTGGATTACAACGTTCTGGCACACCTGAGGAAGCTACCTTCGCAGTTAAGCATTCTCGATGCCCTCTTGTTATCAAAAGAAGCAAGAGATTCTCTGATCAAGGCATTATAAGAGCCTGACCAGTTTCAAGCTTTCCTCACAGAAGAAAAGATGAAGGACGAGCTGGAAGAAGTGCACACTGTTGACATCACTTTCGGCGATGAAGATCTCCTCCTCGGAATGTGTGAACATAACTGTCCCCTATATGTCTCCGGATACTGTCATGATATCAAGATAGGCAAAATCCTGGTTGACAATGGGTCCTCCGTCAACCTTCTCAATGTAAGAGTGTTGAAGGAAATCTGCATGAGCATTCAGCACCTCGCTAGGGATAAAATCACTATCTCCGGATTTGACTCACAGTCGTCATGGACGCTCGGGTCTGTGATACTGACGCTGCGCTTTGGGCTGCTCGTCACTGACATCAAGTTCCACGTCATTGACGCCAAGACTTGCTACAACGCTTTGCGCGGCAGGACTTGGTTACATGAGTAAAACATCATCCCTTCTACACAACATCAGTGTATGAAGTATTTCAAGGATGGTCTCGAGTATACCGTGACAGGGGAGTTGAACCCATTCTCCGTGAACAAAGTCCGAAAGTATGAAGATGCCAAATACTTCTTACCAGACTTCGAAGACACGGAGAGGTGCCATAAACCGGAGGACAAGCAAAAGGCTATCACCACCATTCCGGTCTTCGGGAGAGATACAGAGGAGGAAGAACAGAAAGTCTATTCAGGACTACCTTAAGGCAGCAAGCCTGGACCGTCTACCCCTATATTGATCTTTGGTAGCGACTCAGAAGATGTGGTCAATGCTATACTTTCCGTACGACCATCAATACAAGCCTTCACTAGCGATGATCGGAGTTTGCAAATCGTCATGGTTCCGCGAGAACATTACAAAGAGCTCGACGCACTTGATACCTACAGTGTGCAAGAACTGCAGACTTTCTACGTCCCCCCCAGGAGAAAAGATGAAAAGGCGATCCTCTTTTATCGATCCGCAGAAACCAAAGTGGAGAAGGAAATCTTGCACGGCGCCGATTCTGCACTTGACAGGCGCCAGCCCATCCGTCTGCCCAGATACTACATAAAAGGATTAAAAAGGCTGTTGAAGCATCATGGTGTACCCTTCAAACAGACTGCTCGACAAGCTCAGTTCTACAACAGGATCTGGAACGTCCCTGAAACTCAGCGAAAGTTTCCCAACGGGAGAATGGAAACGACCGGGCTTGGATATGTTCAATCCAAGAAACGGGAGCGATTCCACGGCTGCTACATCATACATGACTTTGACGAAGAAGGAGATGCTCTATGGGAAGACGCTAACCCTAAACCAGAACAAGGTCTCGCCATGAAAGTGCCATGTTCGTCGTTCGAAGAACAGATGGACAAGCTAATAAAGGAAGTAGGTCAAAACGTCTGGGATGACCACAATCGCGAAATGGCTATTTAGGAGAAAGCCAAGACGCATCGCCTCCTTTAGCAGTCTACGGAGAATGACGATGCCCTTCGTCGCCAGCCCGTCGTAAAGAAGACACGACGCGGAGGAAAAAATAAACTGAAGAACTGAAAATATGTTCGACGGCAGCGTAGCGGGTCCAAAAAGCCACGCGAAGCAGAAATGAACACCCGGGATTCGTCTCTTATAAAGAAGATGGGTCGAGCATATTCTTTTCCCCAAGGCAAGACAAGGAAGATATTACGTCCAGTAACAGTCACCGAGCTGATTATAGATAATACGTCCACTCATGAAGTTTGCTCCTTCATGGACGGCTCATCAGGATACAATCAGATAAAGATGCATCCCGAAGACCACAAGCACACCGCTTTTCGGACACCTTTAGGCATATTCTGCTACAAGGTGATGCCCTTCGGTCTAAAGAACGCCGGTGCCACCTATCAGAGGGCCATGACGAAGATTTTTGATGACCTCATACATGAAATCATCGAATGCTATATCGACGACCTCGTGGTTAAAAGAAAATCATACGAGGAATATCTAGAACATCTGAAGATTGTGTTTCAGCGCCTTCGGAATACAACTTGAGGATGAACCCTCTTAAATGCACGTTCGGAGTTTCCTCGGGCAAGTTCCTAGGATTCGTCGTCCGACATCGAGGCATCGAGATAGACCCGTCGAAGATCAAGGCGATCAAGGAAATGCCTCCGCCAAGGACTCTTAAGCAACTGCGGTCTCTCCAAGGGAAGCTTGCATATATCCGGCGATTCATATCCAATCTCTCCGGCAAGTGTCGTCCTTACAGTCACCTAATGAAGAAAGGGACTCCTTTCCTCTGGGATCGCAAATGCAAAAGCACGCTAGAAGAAATCAAGCAATAACTGCAGAATCCGCCAGTACTGGCCGCTCTCGTTAAAGGAAAACCTCTCGTCCTGTACACAGCAGCCCTCGAAGGTTCTTTAGGCGCGCTGTGGGCACAAGAAAATGACCAAGGGAAAGAAAGAGCCCTCTACTACTTGAGTCGAGTTCTACTGGGGGCAGAAAGAAATTACTCCCCCATCGAAAAACACTGTCTGGCGTTGATCTTCGCAATAACGATGTTCAGACACTACACGTTGGCACATGAGGTCCATCTCATATCAAATGTAGATCCTCTCAAATATTTGATGTCAAAGGCCATATTAACGGGATGGCTCGCTAAATGGGCCGTATTCTTAATGGAATTCTCGGTGACATACCGACCCCTCAAGGTAGTGAAAAGCCAGGCCATCGCCGACTTCCTCGCTGAACATCCGATACCTGCTGATTCTCCTTTGAACTGTGAATTGCCCGACGAGCACGCGTTTGACACGATCGACGGGGAGAGAAGAGAGAGTGACACCCGATGGGAACTCTACTTCGATGGGGCATCTTCCATGAAGAAGCGCAAACAAAGCATCCCCATAATCAAATCAGGGGTAAGCCTTATCTTCGTGACTCCACAAGGAGGGATAATGCGCTTTGCCTTCTCCTTAACAGAGCCTAGGACAAACAATGAAGCTGAGTATGAAGCTTTAATAGCAGGTCTTGAGATCGCTATCGACATGGGAATCGAAAACCTTCTCATATATGGAGACTCCCAATTGGTCGTTAGTTAAGTAAACGACAATTATCAAACGTGCAAGCCATAGTTGGTGAAGTACGGCGAGAGAGTGCAGCAACTGCTGACTCAAATTCCCTCATACACCCTGGAAAGCAAACCGCGTGCCGAAAATAGCAAAGCGGATGCATTATCCAAGCTCGCTAAAGAATTGGCTGACGAGAACCTCGATGACGTGAGGATCGTTGTGCAAAGCCGTCGAGTTCTTACACAGGCAGAAATATCTCCGGAGTTTTCTGAAGAAAAAGGAGCGACCGAACAAACGGCCCTACAAATAAAAGATCAGAAGAGGCTAAGGATTGGAGAGAAGTCTTTATAGACTAATTCAAATCCCGTCGAATGCCTGAAGATGCATCCTCAAGACATCAGCTCATGAAACGAGCTCTATCCTTTGCTTTCGTTAATGACACTTTATATAGGAGACCATTTGATTCTCTATGGCTAAGATGCCTTGGACGTGAAGAGGCAAGGAGAGTCGTCCAAGAAACTCACGACGGACTCTGCGGTTCTCATCCAGCCGGACCGAAGATGAAGCTGAAAATCAAAAGGATGGGCTACTACTGGCCCATAGTGATTCAGGAGTGTCTCGAATACGCGAAACAATGCCACTCGTGCTAGATTCACGGGGATTTTATCCATCAGCATCCGAATCCACTACACCCAACGGTGGCTAGCCGGTCGTTCGAAATGTGGGGAGCCGACATAATCGGGCCCATCGAGCCAGCATCGTCCAGGGGACATCGGTTCATATTGGCGAGAACCGATTACTTCTATAAATGGGCAGAAGCGATACCGCTAAGAGAAGTGAAGTCGGAGAACATCCTCCATTTCTTCAAGACACACATCATCTATCGGTTTGGTACTCCGCGACGGATTATCTCCGATAACGGGCCAGCCTACAGAAGCCACAAGATCAGCCGCTTCGCACAACAACATAATATAGACTGGAGATACTCTTCAGTCTACAATCCCCGAGCTAACGGTCTAGCTGAGGCTTTCAACAAGACCTTGACGAAAATCGTGAAAAAGACGGTGTCCAGAAATAAGAAGTGTTAGTTATGTATATGCCCTAAAGGCCATTGTTGTACATATGATGTATATTATAATGGATGCTTGGTTATATATAGAGAAGACTTTCTTGCTCGTCATGATAGTATGCTATTTGGTTTCACTTTATCTTAACATGTTGACTTGTATTGGTTTACTGTTTTACTCTCACATGTTGATAAAGCCCTTAGGATCTGTACTCGACTACTGGAACTATGATGAGATCATACTAGTGGGGCCGCGGTAGTCGATGAGTACATCCTATAACTGTTCCTAGTCGAGGGTATATCGAGACAGGGCATCGATACACCAGAGTAGACTAGCGTATACGCATCTTGACCCATATGATGGGCGATGGATGATCCCATATCCATCGGTGTTTGACATCAGAGATGGTGTACGGGTGCTCAGTGGAGACTGGGTACACTGGACGGACTCGCCGAGAACTCCCAGATGGTGATATACCACACGTCAGATGGCAGTTCTCCGGTGACACTGGTACAGGGTAGTCTGTAGACCCGAGATCGTCATAGAGTCTTGTGTGATTCCCACTGTGCTTTGATTTCCACCTTACCACGTCCAAGAGGGCGTGCAAAACGGTGGCTTTTGGGTACAGTCCCGAATCACATGGAGGCAATGAGCGATAGGAGGGGATTCGTCTCTCCCGGTATAGGGAGTTGATGTTGTGCTGTGTTCGATTGGCTATAACTGGAAGTCCCTGGCCAGGGCTGATATGGAGATTTACTGGTAAGTGTTACTAGTAGTTTCTCGACCCGTTATGAGCCATACATCGACACGACTTATCGGTTACTGGGGTCTGACGTATACCACCCCTAGACTTGATATGCGACATATCAGACGAACAGACCGGACTGTACGGGAGTGTTACTGATCGGATTCACAGGAGAACGGACAGGCTAGCTTGTTGATCTTCTGATCGCTCAGTACCTGGGTGGCTGTTACGTTTAGCTGACCGCTTGCAGCTTGTGGGTGTTTGATATGATCATCACCTGCTACCGGCGTATTGACGATTCTTTAGAGTCCTACACAGAGGTTTCTTGGCTCAGGCGAAACAGAGTAGTGGCACATATGTGATATGCGCAGGAGCGAGAATAATGCGATATGGGATACCGTATTAGATTCTCGCGATATATGGATATGAACCGGGTCATCGGATCAAGTGTTGATTCGATGAATCGGTACATGATATATTAGTCGGTTATATTCGATATATCCGGATCGTCGGATCAAGTGTTGATTCGATGATTTAATATATAATAATATATATATGATATATTATTATATTAACTAATATTGGCTTACTTTATTATTTCATTTTCTCAGTGGATGATACATTGATATATATGCGATATATGTTAATTGTATTATTTTCTTTTGTTGCAAATATATAATATATATGTGATATATATTATTGTGACATGATATGATTAATTGTTAAACATGTTTAAGGATGATTAATTGAGGTTAGGGTTTGATTGGGTTTAGTTGCTTCAAGTTCTTTCTAGAAGCAATTTTCTTTTGTCATTTGTAAAGATATTTTGGATGACACATTTTTTAACTTAACCAAACCCTAACCCTAGTTGTTTCTCTACACATTCTCATCCATTCATCCTTGACCATGGTTAATAATTAAATCATATGTTTATATTTCTATTCATCACAAAAGAAAATGGATTATCATTATTTCCTTTTCCATTATCATCTTCTTCTTCTCTCTTGAAAGAAGAAGCTCTCTTGATTTTCTTAAGTGATGATAAAATATGAGAAAATGATATAGAAAGAAAGCAAAATCACTACTCTCTCATCCTCATCTCATCTAGCCCTTGGGATTAGGGTGTTCTTCTCTTTAGAGTGAGATAGCTTGAGTTCTTCGAAACCTCGACGTAGATCATCGGAGATTTGGATTACGACGAGCTAGAATGGATCGTTCGAGTCGTGGAGCCTCTCATGAGTCCGGGAGATCGTGGATCGCGGCAAAGGGACTTCTACTCGGAGCTTGTGAAGTGAAGGAGCGGACTACAAAGGTTGTAATCCCTCACACTTAGATAAATGTTATCTATTTGCATGTTAAACCCTAATAATCTAGCAAAGATCCCGGCTTTGGGTTGTTCGGCACGTCTAAAATTTAATCCGGGCATGTTTGATGCCTTAAGTACCTTCACAAGAGTGCCTAGGAACCCTACAGTGGTATCAGAGCCTAGCTAGAGCATTAGGCGATGTGTTTACGAAGTTAAAACTCCGATCGAACCCGAAACGACGAAACTTGACCCCTCTCTGGAAATTTTTTAAATTTTGGGATTTTTCTGAATTAAAAATATGTAAAAAAATCAGCAGGGAAATATAAGAATTACCATAAAACCCGATCCCCTAATTCGACCAAACGGCCGCGGAAGGGCGGCGCAAGCATGGCTTGCGCGGCGCTTCCGCGGCGGAACAGTGAAATCTTGACACGTGGCTTCATGGTAATTCCCGTAGGTACTTGCTGACCATTCTGGATATTTTTATTTTGTTCCAGGTGTTTAAAATTCTGGGGTTTGTTTTGTAATAGTAGACTCGATCGGAAATTTTTAATTCGTATTTCTTTCCGGATATTTAGAAACTGTTAAACTGGTTGAACGGATATCATTAACCCACTTTGTTCCGGCACGGCAAATTTTCAAGCGTTGAATTTTTATTGGGTTTAAATCTTTCGGAAAATTGTACAAGTTAAGCGGTGGACCCTCTAGAAGACAACAAACCTTAACTCGATTATGTGACCGTCTTGAACTGCCTTTTGAACCTTCGGGTTTGGGGCAGTACGGCGTGCCACATGTGAGGCGTTGGCTTGGCCCTTCTACGGCTGGATCACTGGTACTGTGACATATTCTGGGATTATTTGAACTCCGCTCAAGAGTTGAGCACTTCGGGAAATTTTGGGTGTTTGATTATCTGTTCAAATAGTTTAATACAGTATATTTATCTGGAATGTGATACAATATGTGGAATTCATAGAGTTAGGCATGAAATGCGGAATATGTGATATTTCGGATTTACGATGTCTAAAGTGATTGTGGATTCCAAATATTGTAGTTTTACACTTTCTTTTCTGTGACCGTAAGCGTAGTATGTGGTGTATCGCCGGCTTCGTTGCTATACATCAACGACAATCGGGATACGCATACTTGCTTACGTTGATGATATGAGATATTATGTGTTGCTGTGATATGTTATATTGGATCGTCGCGATCAGAATAGCCGGGGGTTTTATGTGAGATGAGGGTTTTTATTTTCATTCATGTAAAATTCATTTGTAATGTAATATTCTTTTATTTGGGGCACTTCCAGGATGCGGTTGCTGTCACCAGTGTATATTATTTACTTTTCCGCATTAGGTAGACCCAAGGTGGGGAGCACAAGTAACCGGGTTCTAGGGTCCAGTGGGGGGCCATCTCGAGGAGTCGAGACCGGGTCTCCTAACCCTAGAATTGGCAGAGTTACTTGCCGCTCTCGTAGGGGTCTTGGGATGTGGGTTTGGCTATTCGTCGCGACCGTGGAATCCGTGTTTTATACAAGCTCGTATTAAAAACACGGACGTCCTAGTATATCCAATATTTCATATATGTTCTTCTGCTGCTATGTTCTGTGATGAGATCATATTACTGCCTGAGATGAATGCTTATACTATATATATATATATATGCTGATATATAAATATTACTGCTTTCGTTTCTTCTGTGATGCTTAGGAAGCATAAGCTGATGGGGATTTTATTAATGAGATTAATAAAAGAAAAGAAACCTAAAGATGTTGTAGAATCAAAAAACTTTATAAAAGGGGTAGCTACAGTTTTGCTTTGCACAGTGATATATGCGATATATCCTGCACCTTATTCGATGAGGAAAGGACCGAGATCCCTTCACCGGGAGTGACTCCTTTAGCAAAACTGGCAGATGCTACAAAACGCGGTTTGTCTTTTGATTGCTTTTAGTGTTTTGCTTTGCACAGCGGTATATATGATATATCCTGCACCTTATTCGATGAGGAAAGGGCCGACGATCCCTTCACCGGGAGTGACCCCTTTAGCGAAACTAAGAAAAGCCTCAAAAACACTCCTTTTCAAAACTACTAGATTCTACGACGATATCAAGTTCGTTACGCTCAGGGTTTTCTGAAAAACCTGCGTAGCCCTCCGTCATTTCAGATAAAGACTGTTTAGTATTCGTGCTGCGTTTGTTGGCCTTTGTCAAGGCGTAGTGTGCGGTAGCTAACTGGTACTTATCTGTTTAAACATATGATGTGATTGGATTAGGGTATTCGTACGACCTTGTTGGCCTTTGTCAAGGGTCGTGCGGGTGGGTTTGATTTCAATCAAGAAATGACGGGTTGAACTTGACTAGCTTCCTATGGTTTGTTGGCCTTTGTCAAGGTCATAGGGGTTAGGGGCAAAAGCATTATCGGGAATTTCAAGTGTTGAAATTTGTAATGAGATTGCATACCTCCTATGAGATAGTTGGATCCCGATACCCACTGCGAGTAAGAGTTACTCCTGGGAGAGTTTTACACAGGACAATTAGTCATTCAAGTAGGTGTCTAGAAAAGTGTTAACGAGGTTACGCCTCTGGGAAAACGAGGTTTACTAATTAGGTCCGTGCGAAAGCACGGGGAACCTCCCTCAAAGTACCGACACTGATCTGGCTGAAAGATTGACGAAATTGTAGGGTGTAATTAATCCCGGCTAATCTTACCTTTTAGGGTTTTAAGGTAGATTTGATAAAAACAGTGGGAGACATCCTGATTAGATAAGATAATAACCAATCTAATCTTGCAAGAGCATACGCTAAAGTGTTTTCTTCTCTCTCTCTCCAGGTAGCGACCATTTCAGGCCATAATCAAGATAATAATATGGATGTATTGACTGAACCTAATTATTGTACTGAGCAATGGAACGTTGAACCCGTTCTTTCTTATAAGAGTTATAAGACTGAACAGGAAACAGGAGAATATCTGGATTCTCACGCCGCCCAAAAGAACATGCATGTTGATGCATCTTCTTCAGGTGTGTTTGTTATTGAGAACTGTTTCTCAGTTCACCCTACGTCCTGGGTATTAGATACCGGATCAGGATCCCACATATGCAAACAGTTGCATGGGCTACGTAAAGGTAGAGAACTGCGAAAAGGTGATCATTCCGTTCAAGTAGGGAACGGTGCGAGTATTGTAGCCAAAGCAGTTGGCGAATATCACCTTGTATTAGCAAGTCGTAATACACTGATTCTAAATGAATGCTATTATATACCGAACATGATGTGCAACATTATATCAGTTTCTTTATTGAGTAAAGAGGGATATAATTTTGTAGTACAGGATAATGTTATGAACATATTCCTAAATCAAAAGTTGATTGCATCAGGCTCGTTACATAATGGCATATTCATTCTAAATCAGAATATAGTCCTGAATATACAAAACTCACACAAGAGGAAAAGTTCAGATATGAACGAATCCTTCTTGTGGCATTATAGACTTGGTCATATCAATGCGACACGACTGGCAAAGTTACATAAAGATGGTTATTTGAATCCGTTCGAATTATCATCTTATGATACTTGCCATTCATGTCTCAAAGGAAAAATGACCAAAGCTCCGTTTAGTGGACACGGAGAAAGAGTTGCTGAACTCTTAGGACTGGTACATAGTGATGTATGCGGTCCCATGTCTACGCATGCCAGGAACGGTTCTTCCTACTTTATTACATTCACTGACGATCTCTCAAGATTCGGATATGTGTTCCTGATGAAACACAAGTCTGAAGCTTTTGAGAAATTCAGAGAATATAAGCACGAAGTAGAGAACCAAACGGGCAAAAGTATTAAGATTCTTCGATCTGATCGAGGAGGTGAATACTTAAGCGGTGAGTTCCTAGATTATCTAAAAGAGAATGGGATTCTCTCTCAGCTTACTCCTCCGTATACACCACAGCACAACGGTGTATCCGAGCGGAGGAATCGCACCCTATTAGATATGGTGCGCTCTATGATGAGCGAGGCTGAGTTACCTATTTCCTTCTGGGGGTATGCACTGGAGACAGCAGCATACCTATTGAATCAAGTTCCAACTAAATCTGTACCTACCACACCATATGAGATATGGAGTGGGAAGAGACCATGTCTTAAACGAGTTAAGATATGGGGTTGTCTGGCCTATGTCAAAAGGCAAAATCCAGACAAACTCGAGGCACGGTCAGTTCTATGCAAGTTTGTGGGATATCCTAAACATTCACATGGATATCTTTTCTACCATCGCGAGGAACAAAAGGTGTTTGTTTCTCGACATGCCACCTTTTTAGAAAAGGAATTTCTTACAAAAGAAATTAGTGGCAAAGAGGTAGAACTGGAAGAAGTTCCAGTAACACAAACTGCAACTGAAGATTTAGTGGAGCCAGAGGATTCAGTAGTACCCGACGAACCCCAACCTCTCCGCCGATCTAATAGGGTTTCTCGTCCACCTGAGAGATACTACGGTTTTCTTATTGATGGTGGAAGCGAGGATTGCATCATGGATGATGATGAACCCACTAGTTTCGAGCAGGCCATCACAAGTACTGACTCTGTGAAATGGCTGGATGCAATGCGATCTGAGATGGAATCCATGTACACCAACAAAGTATGGACTTTGGAAAATGCTCCTGAAGGGGTAAAACCCATTGGGAGCAAGTGGATCTTTAAAAAGAAATTTGGTGTAGATGGAAAAGTTGAGACTTTCAAAGCTAGACTTGTAGCAAAGGGTTTTCGTCAACGTCCAGGTGTGGATTATGACGAAACCTTTTCTCCAGTAGCTATGCTTAAGTCCATCCGGATCTTACTTGCCATTGCTGCATATCATGACTACGAAATCTGGCAAATGGATGTTAAGACCGCCTTTCTAAACGGTGATTTAGAAGAGTGCGTGTACATGACTCAGCCAGAGGGCTTCGTAGATAGTGGGAGCAGCGGAAAGGTGTGCAAACTGCTTAAATCCATTTATGGGTTGAAGCAAGCATCGCGGAGTTGGAACATCTGTTTTGATGTTGTAGTCAAAGAGTTTGACTTCATCAAAAATATAGATGAACCTTGTATCTATAAGAAGGTGGCAGAGGGTAAGGTAGTCTTCCTCGTATTGTACGTGGATGACATACTCTTGATAGGAAATGATATTCCTATGCTGCAATCAGTCAAGCTCTTCTTATCACAAAGATTCTCAATGAAAGATCTAGGTGATGCCTCCTGCATATTGGGAATCATGATCTATAGAGATAGATCTAAACGGATACTGGGATTGTCCCAATCCAGGTACATTGACACCATACTAAAGAGGTTTAGTATGGAAGAATCCAAACGTGGGAATCAGCCCACGATATCTGGACTCACTCTCTCCAAAGAGATGTCTCCCAAGACTGATTTGGAGAGAGCTCGCATGCAAGGGATACCCTATGCTTCGGCAGTAGGCTCTATCATGTATGCGATGCTATGTACCAGACCCGATGTAGCATACTCACTAAGTGTAGTGAGTCGGTATCAAGCAGATCCTGGAGAGAGTCATTGGACAGCAGTGAAGAACATTCTCAAGTACTTACGAAGGACTAAGGAGATGTTCTTGGTGTATGGTAATGGAGAACTCCAGGTGGAGTCCTTTACCGATTCCAGCTTCCAAAGTGATAAGGACGACTCTAAGTCGCATTCGGGTTTTGTCTTCACCCTCAATGGAGGGGCGGTATGTTGGAAGAGTTCCAAACAGGATACCATTGCAGACTCAACGATGGAGGCTGAATACATCGCTGCCAACGATGCTGCCAAAGAGGCTGTCTGGATCAAGAAGTTCATTAGTGAACTTGGTGTGGTTCCATCCATTGAGCATCCAATACCTCTGTATTGCGATAACAATGGAGCTGTGGCTTTGGCCAAGGAACCCAGGTCCCATCAGAAGTCCAGACATATTCTGAGGCGGTATCACCTGATCAGGGAGATAGTTGATCGCCGGGAGATCGAGGTCAGGAGAGTAGATACGAAGGACAACACTGCGGATCCATTCACTAAGGCTATTCCCCAGATACAGTTTGAGAGATTATTCGGGATGCTAGGTATGAGATACTACAGCAGCTGGCCTTAGTGCAAGTGGGAGATTGTTAGTTATGTATATGCCCTAAAGGCCATTGTTGTACATATGATGTATATTATAATGGATGCTTGGTTATATATAGAGAAGACTTTCTTGCTCGTCATGATAGTATGCTATTTGGTTTCACTTTATCTTAACATGTTGACTTGTATTGGTTTACTGTTTTACTCTCACATGTTGATAAAGCCCTTAGGATCTGTACTCGACTACTGGGACTATGATGAGATCATACTAGTGGGGCCGCGGTAGTCGATGAGTACATCCTATAACTGTTCCTAGTCGAGGGTATATCGAGACAGGGCATCGATACACCAGAGTAGACTAGCGTATACGCATCTTGACCCATATGATGGGCGATGGATGATCCCATATCCATCGGTGTTTGACATCAGAGATGGTGTACGGGTGCTCAGTGGAGACTGGGTACACTGGACGGACTCGCCGAGAACTCCCAGATGGTGATATACCACACGTCAGATGGCAGTTCTCCGGTGACACTGGTACAGGGTAGTCTGTAGACCCGAGATCGTCATAGAGTCTTGTGTGATTCCCACTGTGCTTTGATTTCCACCTTACCACGTCCAAGAGGGCGTGCAAAACGGTGGCTTTTGGGTACAGTCCCGAATCACATGGAGGCAATGAGCGATAGGAGGGGATTCGTCTCTCCCGGTATAGGGAGTTGATGTTGTGCTGTGTTCGATTGGCTATAACTGGAAGTCCCTGGCCAGGGCTGATATGGAGATTTACTGGTAAGTGTTACTAGTAGTTTCTCGACCCGTTATGAGCCATACATCGACACGACTTATCGGTTACTGAGGTCTGACGTATACCACCCCTAGACTTGATATGCGACATATCAGACGAACAGACCGGACTGTACGGGAGTGTTACTGATCGGATTCACAGGAGAACGGACAGGCTAGCTTGTTGATCTTCTGATCGCTCAGTACCTGGGTGGCTGTTACGTTTAGCTGACCGCTTGCAGCTTGTGGGTGTTTGATATGATCATCACCTGCTACCGGCGTATTGACGATTCTTTAGAGTCCTACACAGAGGTTTCTTGGCTCAGGCGAAACAGAGTAGTGGCACATATGTGATATGCGCAGGAGCGAGAATAATGCGATATGGGATACCGTATTAGATTCTCGCGATATATGGATATGAACCGGGTCATCGGATCAAGTGTTGATTCGATGAATCGGTACATGATATATTAGTCGGTTATATTCGATATATCCGGATCGTCGGATCAAGTGTTGATTCGATGATTTAATATATAATAATATATATATGATATATTATTATATTAACTAATATTGGCTTACTTTATTATTTCATTTTCTCAGTGGATGATACATTGATATATATGCGATATATGTTAATTGTATTATTTTCTTTTGTTGCAAATATATAATATATATGTGATATATATTATTGTGACATGATATGATTAATTGTTAAACATGTTTAAGGATGATTAATTGAGGTTAGGGTTTGATTGGGTTTAGTTGCTTCAAGTTCTTTCTAGAAGCAATTTTCTTTTGTCATTTGTAAAGATATTTTGGATGACACATTTTTTAACATAACCAAACCCTAACCCTAGTTGTTTCTCTACACATTCTCATCCATTCATCCTTGACCATGGTTAATAATTAAATCATATGTTTATATTTCTATTCATCACAAAAGAAAATGGATTATCATTATTTCCTTTTCCATTATCATCTTCTTCTTCTCTCTTGAAAGAAGAAGCTCTCTTGATTTTCTTAAGTGATGATAAAATATGAGAAAATGATATAGAAAGAAAGCAAAATCACTACTCTCTCATCCTCATCTCATCTAGCCCTTGGGATTAGGGTGTTCTTCTCTTTAGAGTGAGATAGCTTGAGTTCTTCGAAACCTCGACGTAGATCATCGGAGATTTGAATTACGACGAGCTAGAATGGATCGTTCGAGTCGTGGAGCCTCTCATGAGTCCGGGAGATCGTGGATCGCGGCAAAGGGACTTCTACTCGGAGCTTGTGAAGTGAAGGAGCGGACTACAAAGGTTGTAATCCCTCACACTTAGATAAATGTTATCTATTTGCATGTTAAACCCTAATAATCTAGCAAAGATCCCGGCTTTGGGTTGTTCGGCACGTCTAAAATTTAATCCGGGCATGTTTGATGCCTTAAGTACCTTCACAAGAGTGCCTAGGAACCCTACAAGAAGGACTGGCACGAGAGACTGCATGAAGCTCTCTGGGCGTATCGAACTACGTTCAAAACGTCCTCGAATACAACGCCGTATGCATTGGTATTCTGCACAGAAGCGCCCCTTCTAGATAGAGTTACCCTCTCTACGAGTGGCGGTTCACTACGAACTAATGGACGAAGACAATGCTCATCTTCGACTTGAGGAGCTCGACGCCCTTGTCGAAACCCGGCTCATGGCGCAACAAAACCTGGAGGCTTATAAAGCAAAGATGACGCGCTCATACGAGAGATTGACTAGGCCGAGAACATTCCGCCAAGGCAAACTCGTGCTATTGGTCAAAAGATCTATGATCCCCAATCGTGCCAAGCGGGGGAAATTTGAGCCGAACTATGAAGGCCCGTATATCATAGACAAGGTCTACCAAGGTGGAGCCTATCTACTCATGGACATGCATGGTGAAAGACCTTTCAGGCTAATAAGCGGTCGATTCCTGAAAAAATACTACGCCTGACGAGTCACGGCCTAGGTCAACGATAGATGACGACGCCTATGTCCTCTCTCTATCTTCCTAAGTCCAAACTATATAAGTAGTAGCCGGCAAACGGACTGAAACGTCCTTAAACTAACGATGGACCGTTATGTCCTAAAACTGGCTGCGGACCGAAATGTCCTTAAACTAACGATGGACCACTATGTCCTAAAACTGGCTATTGACCGAGACGTCTATAAACAATTACGAACCACAACATCCCAAGGCTGACACAAAAAAAATGGTATGTCCATAAGCGAGATGGGCACGGATGAAAACCCGAAAGGGCTCCGTGAGTAAAAACAGCAGGGCTACCGGCGAGTTTGTGAAAACCTGAAAGGGCGCAATCTCATTAAAAGACACTTGCGAGGTCCTCTCGACCTTGTAAGGAGAAAACACCTGTGTGAGATCCTTACGACTCACAAAGGAGCAACACACTTAGGGATCCCCACGATTCCTAAGGAGAAATTACACCTACGAGATCCTTATGACTCGTAAGGAGAATTTCCCTTTGAGACCCTCACGGCTCATAGGATTCAAAAGCCTTAAGCTACAGGGATCTGAACCTATTCTTAAGCCATCACAATCTCCAATACTGCCCTACAGGCAGTCCAATACTGGCCCTTGTATACAATCCACGGGCATAAATAAATGTTTCCCTAAAAGAGTCCCACCATCGACTAGGGATATGCTCACACAATGAACGACCCTTGTAATTCCTCTCGACTTATAAGGAGAAAACACTCTTAGGAGAGCCTTACGACATTCAACAGAAAACGCACCTAAGAATCCTCACGATTCTTAAGGAGAAAACACACTTACGAGATCCTAACGACTCGTAGGGAGAAATAACTTTATGAGCCCCTTACGGCTCATGAAGTCAAAATCCATAGTCGATAGGATCTTAACCCTGTTTATTAAGCCACCTTTGTTCAAACCGACAAAGGAAAATGATGATTCGCTCCTGGTAATATCGCAGTTGTAGCGATGCTGATGCCTAAACCGGTATCAGATCCCAAGTCTTTTACTCGCAGCAAAGATCAGCGAGCCATAAATGGATATAAAATAGCCGAAATGATAGGGCAACTTGCAACAAAATCAGCAAGTAAAATATATGCATTCAAAAATAGCCGAAATGATTGGGCAACTCGTAATAAAAAGTAGCGAGTAAATAAAACAAATAGCCGAAAAGATTGGGTACCGCGAAAAATAGCCGAAATGATTGGGCAATCGCGACCTTCGCGATATAAAAGCTGAAATAATAGAGCATCATGGAAAGAAAAATATTTATAAAATGAAAATTTTGCCCTACAGGTGAAATCACATCGATCCCTGTATACAATCAAGGGGCACAAACAAAGAGGGAATCATACCTTCCCACCATGCTCCATCAGAAGGAGAGCCAAGTCTTGATGGCCTCATCTACAGCCTGGAGACCCACAATAGCGTTTCCACTCATTCCAGTAGGATTTGTACGCGACAATCAAGCAGAGCCATGGCAAAGTTCCTAGTTCCAAGTTTCGACGGACACATCTATAGCCTGGAGACCCACAACAGCGTTCCTCCTCAGTCCAGCAGGATTCAGACGCAACAATCAATCGCGGGGCTATGGCAAAGTCCCTAGTTCCAAGTTTCTACGGTTCGCAGACAACCTAGAGATCGTCTCAACATTCATCTCATTACAACAGACGCAACGTCAGCAAATCAGAGCCGCGGCAAAGTTCCAAGTTCCATAAATCGGCGGCGCACAGACAACCGAGAGTCAACCCCTCTTGGTTTCGTGGAACATGGCTAATGTCAATCCTGACCCCGTAGGAAACGTCCAGAGCATATCCTGGTCTCGTGGAACACGGTTAATGTCAATCCTGACCCTGTGGAACATGACTAATGTCAATCCTGACCCAGTGGGAAGCGTCCAGAGCACATCCTGGGCTCGTGGAACACGGCTAATGTCAATCCTGACCCTGTGGGAAACGTCCAGAGCATATCCTGGTCCTGTGGAACACGGCTAATGTCAATCCTGACACCGTGGGAAACGTCCAGAGCAAATCCTGGTCCCGTGGAACACGGCTAATGTCAATCCTGACCCCGTGGGAAACTCCCAGAGCACCTTCTGGTCCCGTGGAACACGGCTAATGTCAATCCTGACCCCATGGGAAGCGTCCAGAGCGAATCCTGGTCTCGTGGAAGACGGCTAATGTCAATCTTGACCCCGTGGGAAACACCCAAAGCACCTCCTGGTCCCGTGGAACACGGCCAATGTCAATGCTGACCCCGTAGGAAGCATCCAGAGTGAATCCTAGTCTCTTGGAACACGGCTAATGTCAATCTTGACCCCGTGGGAAACGTCGAGAGCACCTCCTGGTCCTGTGGAACACGGCTAATGTCAATCCTGACCCCGTGGGAAACGCCCAGAGTAAATCCTGGTCCCGTGGAACATGGCTAAAGTCAATCCTGACCCCGTGGGAAACTTCCAGAGCAATACCTGACTCCGTGAAATGTGGATAGTCAACCCCTGACACCGTGAAATGCGGATAATGTCAACCTCTAACCCCGTGAAATACGGATAACATCAACCTCATCAATCACTTACGGATCCTCTCGACTCGTAAGAGAGAAAACTCTCTTGTGAGATCCTTACGACTCCCAAGAGAAAACACACTTAGGAATCCTCACGATTCCTAAGGAGAAAGTACACCTACGAGATCCTCTCGACCCGTCGGGAGAAAAGTCTTTATGAGACCCTCACGGCACATAAAGTTGAAAAGTCTTAGGAAGCAGATCTGAACCTGCATCCTAAGCTATCGCTACCTCTCAAAGAGTTCAAGATGGAATGCTCTCTCTATCATTTATGGACTACGCTTGCTAAAGTAACATGCCGACGGTAAAGCAAAGGAAAGAAAATGATAACACAAGATAGTACAAAAGAAATGTATCTCTTATTCATAAATTCAATTGGGTACAAGATACAACATATGAAAGAATAAAAAAATGGATACAAGAATTACAAGTGTTTAATTGATACAAAGGCAGCTACTGAGAAGGATGCATTTTCAATAAGCCAGCCAGTTGCTTATGCACTCCCCTCAGCCCCTTTTCACGATCAGCCGCCTCGGCCCGTTTCTACAGATAGGATGAATGTTTTTCATCAATTTCCCGCAGAGCAGCCTCCTGACTTTGCGCAACCTGAACAGTAAGGTCAAGGTTCTTCCTCAGCACCAGTCAGTCAGAAATAAATCGTTGATGGTTTTCAAAGATGGATTTCATATGAGCAGCATTCGTTGCAACCTCAGCACGCAGTCGGACAGACTCGGCAGCAGTCACTTCACATTCCTTTCGTTTAAGAGCCGCCTCCTAATCGAAATAATGAAAGAAAGGAACGTTCTGCTCGACCCGCGCAACCCGCTGGGAGTTCGAAGCCGACACATCCGGAAAAGGGCGCCTTAGCTCAATCTCATGCAAACATGCCTCAATCTTCCTGCAGTAGTTAACCCAGGACTCAACGACGCCTTCGCTGTGAAAGTTCATGAGCGTTGCTAGCATGGGATTAACTTCTGCAGCAAAATCCGTAACAGATGCGAAAGTTTAGGCGTCAAGATCCTCGACGAACTCACTCAACGTCCTCAAGCTGTTCGCAGCACCTCTGGAAGATGGGTGTTTGGCAAAAGGCCCTACGGGCATGGGAATCTGGGACTCGTGTAACATTTTAAAAATAATTAAATAAATAATTAAATAAATAAAATTGTTTAAGTGAATTTTGTGATTTTCGGTAAAGTAAAATGTATTTTTCGTAAAACAAAAGCGTAATTATTTTTCACTATAAATTTAAAAATACCTATTTAAATTATGTAATTACTAGTAAATGGTGTTTATTTAGCCACTTATAAAATTTTAGTTTAAATAAATATTTCTCCTAAATTAATTATTTTAAATATTAACATAAGCTTTATTTTTACACTAAATTAGTGTAAATTACAAATTTGAATGGTTTTAATTTGTAAAAATGAACCATGGCATATTAGAATTTAGTGTGTATCATGCAAAATTTATTTGCAAATTTTTCCAATTTTCTAGAGTTTTCTTGGTTGTTTTTAGTAAAGAAAGTTAAATAAAGCATGAAAAGACTTTAAGTGATGTTTCTTTTCATGAAACTTCTACACAATTCCTCCTTCATTCATTTTCTCTTCTCTCTTCCAAAAATGGCCGGCCACACCCTCATGGCAGCCCCCCCCCCCATTTCCTACTTCATTTTTGTACAAAAATCCATCAAATTACATCAAAAAATCAACAAAATTGCACAAAATCCTATTTATTTCCTACCCTTTATTCTTTGCTCTTATTTACATGGATTTTGGAGATGGATAGCATGCATTTTGGAGGCTCATTTTCATGTTCGGATTTCATATTTTGGAGGTATAAATTTCCTTCTTTTGTTTTATTTCTATTAGATGTTTCATTTAAGCTTAATTAGATTTAATATAATAATTCTATTTACTACTTTTAAAAATTCAAGTTAGGGTTTGTAAAATTAAGTTGTGGTTTTATTAATTCATTAGGGTTATAATAATTAGTTTAACACTTTTACAAATGGAAAATCATGCATAGTTGATATATTGCAAATTGTGATCCAAATTTCTTAAATTAAACCATTTTTAATAAACTAGATTTCTATTTATGGTATATATAGGTGGAATAAAATTCCAATTAATGTATATAACATTATATTGTAGTTTTAGTGAGAATATTAGCATGTTAATGGAAAGAAAAACTTAGTTTGATCACTAGTTTCTTTTGATAATTGGAAAATACTAATAAAATGCTATTTTTGTAAACTAGATTTTGGAAATCCCTAAATAAATGAGATTAAAAATATAATTATGGTTTCATCATATCATTATCATCATGAATTGTAGTTTAATACATTAATTAATGCAAAATCATGTTTTGTTGTGGAATTGTGAATTTTTCTTGAAAGATGTTGAAAATTGCTAATGGTTGCAAACTAGAAATTTCAAATTAATGCAAATTTGTGTAATAAAAATATAGTAAGGGGTTGTATAGTCTAGTTATGCTATTTAATGAGTTTTATGACCATTGGTTTCATTTAAATGTCAAGTTTTGAAGAAAAACGGTAAATTGGCATTTTCGGGTTTTACGAAATCGGGCGATTTGATAGATTTCAGTGTTTCGATGAATTAAATCATGTTTTATAATAAAAGTAATGAGTTTTAAAACTATGAGTTATTTTTTCATGTTATCTCGATCCATCGAAGTTTTTACGCCGATATCGAGCGATATTTGGTTTTTTTGCGTGGACGGGACATAGGTTTTAACCTATGCTTTTTCCTTGCGCCGTTTTGACTTTTGTATGTGATTCAGTTTACGATGCTATTTATATGTTTGCGTTTAGGTACCCCTCAAGTGGACTGCGGGCAATGAAGAGGAGGATGGCGACACCGTCTTTGGCAGACATGGACCAGGTGAGTAGATGCATATCTACGGGGGGAAAGTCGGGTGGATGGCGTTTAGCGCCCCCGCAACGTAGAATAGGAATAGTACTTATTGACATTAGAAAACCAGATGTGACCCTAAATTCTTAATGAGTAGGACCCTAGTAATGACTCTAGGCTGGACTAGACTGATTTAGGAAGACCATTCTAGAGGATGAATACCTTGGAGAGGTTCATAGGTTTCAGGTAGAAACTCACACACGCACACACTGAAACTCGACATGGTGTATACGGATATGAGTATATATATATATATATAGGACTAGGTATAGGTATATATATATATATATATATACATATACAACACGTATGTGGGATACATTGATGTGATATGATACACGGGAATGAAACAGTATAACTGGGCTTCATGCCGTGATTCTTGACTATACAGTCGTATTAAAGTGTTAGCGGATCATTAGAGAATGAGATAATGAACAGGTATACATAAATTATAATGGGTAGTGATGATATTGAGGTACATGGAACTCTAAAATAGAACCCGAACTGTAACTTGTGACTGATCACGATATGATATATGTATGACTTGATTACGACATCATATAGTGTGACCTGATGTCGATATCATATAGATGTGACCTGATGACGATATGATATCAGTATGACTTAATCACAACATGATACATATGACATGGTATTTCTGAGCATAAGTTAATGAGGTATATCTATGATGGCAATGTTATATAATTGATGTATGCTATTACAGCATAGCACCTTGATCATGACATGTGTTGATGATGATATTATACGAATAATGAGACGCTTAGGTGATATTTGACCCGTACCCCAATATTGGGATGCCGTACGATGGATTTTACCGTACGAGGCATAGATGTGATGATTGATCCGCACTCTTGATTTGAGGAAGTCGTACTATATACGTGACGCTATTGAGGCTGGATCGCCGACTATTAGAGATATGGACTCAGACTTTAGGTGTACTCCTACTTCTTATCGACTAGTTCTTAGGTTTAGTTTTCCTTAGGGGGTTAGATGGACACTAGTTTAGGTTCGAGTCTTATAGTGGTAGTGGTAATTGTATATCAAATGAGTGGATAACACACATCTGTCTTTACTTTCATTCCGTAATCATAATGCGCATGTTCATATATATGTTTCTATAATCAGCATAAAACTTTGCCTGTTAGGACACCAGCACCATTACCGATGATGCGCATATTCTACGCACACTTATTCGCCGGCTCACACACATCATCATCGGTAATTGCTATGCCACGTACACTTTAAATCATATTATCTTTTATTGATAGAATCAGCTAGCAACTAGATCGATATATAATATTGTGATTACTCGCAGATGTTAGTCTAGACATGGCAATTATTACTTAGACATTCATGCATTCATATTTTCAGGTTATCATGCAGTAGTATGGGGTATATGCCGACACTTATCATATACTTACTCATGATTTTGAGATTTGGATTTCTATGAGATTTCTGGATTTTTGGGGAAAACCGCAAAAATATATAAGAACTTCTCTCTCTTTCTCTCCACCTCTCTTTTTAAAATATAAGATGCGGTTTTCTCGTGATGTATGTGTCGTCAACCATGCGATTTCATGTTTTCTGATGGATTTCGAGACCCGATTCGAGGAGTGGATGAACCGTCTCGGGTGCATGGTGGGCCCGGTATGGTACCCCGGGGCAAGAAGATCGAGTTGTAGACGATGAGCCTGGCAGGGGAAGGCTACCTACCGGTGATGTCTGGCGCGGCGGATATCCGGAGGATACCGACCGTTGTCGTGAGATTTGATGATATGGGCCGATCCGGACTGACGGAGCCCGAGATATTGAGACTATGATACATTGAGATTATGAGGTATTGAGACTTGAGATTTACAAGTTTTGTGTCGATGCTTGACACGGATTTCATGGATTTCATTGTTGATATTTCATATTTCTATACACATTTTGCTATGATAATAGTTAAAGATTTCTTATACAGATATATCTGGATTTAAGTATTGATTATTTTACATTCATGGCGCATGCATATCCATTCATATGACATAGTACTATATGAGGCACTGACACGAGCACGGAGTATCTGCATTTACACGTAATATTACCCTGCTATTACTAGGTGATTGGGATATAGTAGTGTATTATTTTATGACCTAGGATAGCGTCGTGCATTCGATTTCTTTTCGTAGATGTCTTCTACTCACGAGTTGGTAACTCACCCCCGTTGTGCCAAATTTTATTACAGGTTGACGTACAAGGTTCCTTGGCAGATTGCTGGCACATGATTTCTTTCCGGGTGATTTGCACGGTAGGTTGGTTCATTTGTATCTGGACCGCCATTGTATTTGTATTATTTCATTTGTATCTAGAAATCTCCATCAACCATACTTGTATTACTTGATAAGTTTATTGGACCAGTCTTTTATTTCGACCTTAGAGTCGCGCATGTATTATTCTGATCTGGTGGTTTTGTTTTCTTTTGAGTTTTGAGCCTCGCCCTTTGGCGTTGTATATTATTGTGCTTGTTGTGGTTGTTTCCGCCTGTTGGCGTTGAGCTAGCTCCCGTTTGGAGATGCTTTTTATTGTTTATGTATATTATACTTGTTGTACCCGTTTGGGGCCAGTTTTTACAGAGGAGACTCTGCCGAAATTTTTGGAAAAATTTGCTGATGCTTTTAAACTTGTTTTTCTTCATGTTTTCTTTTACTTCTTCTTCTTTTATATGGTATAGATTTCTGGGCTTCGGCTTACTTAGGTTACGTGGCGCCTCTAGACGCTTCGTAATTGTTGGGGTAAAAATTTACATCCCGGTTGACCAAGTCAAAATCAAAGTCAACCCCATGCCAAGTGGGCCCAAGCCCAGATCCAGTGGGCCCATGCCCGGGTCGAGCCCGACCATGAAGCGGCCGGCCTCCCCCACACCAAGATAAAAAAATTTGTAATAAATAATTTTGTTGCATTTCTTTTATTTTATTTATTGATAAATGTAAGAAAAATAGGCATAAAGCCAAATTTTTGTAAAGCCCGTGGCTTATGTGCAAAAAGAAATGGCATATGAGCCATGAAATAGGCAAAATGCCATTTTGTGAAGCCCAAGGGGCTATGTGTAAAGTGTATAGCCTATATAGGCAAAGATAATGAAATATCTCAACAACTTTTTTTTCTCTCTCCAAAAAAGTTTCAGAGCTGAGCTCTTTCTTCCTTCTCCAAGGTTCCAAAACCTTCTTCTTTCTTTTGAATTAAATCAAGAGTTTTACTCTTCCTTTTTCAAAACAAATTAGTTTTTCACCACAAAACCCATCAAGGGGAACTCAGATCTTCCATCAGATCTCAAAAAGAAAAGATTTTGAAATCCCACATCTCTTGATCTTCAAGATCCAGCTAACAGAGGAGGAAGAAGAAGAACATCTTTCACTAAACCCTCAAAAAAAGAAGAAAAACACATTCAGGAGTCCAACTCCTCTCTGATTTCTCTTCTGAGAAATTTTTTAGGCTAAAAGCCTCCTGTGCCTCTCCGGCGCGCAACGCAAGTGCGCAAGGCGCCAGCGTGCCGACACGTGGCGCGCGCGCGCTTGCGCGAGTGCGCAAGGCGCCCGCGTGCCGACACGTGGCGCGCGCGCTTGCGCACCTGCGCGCTTGCGCGAGTGCGCAAGGCGCCCGCGTGCCGACACGTGGCGCGCGCGCTTGCGCACCTGCGCGCTTGCGCGAGTGCGCAAGGCGCCCGCGTGCCGACACGTAGCGCGCGCGCTTGCGCACCTGCGCAAGTGCGCAAGGCGCCCGCGCGCCGACACGTGGCGCGCGCGGCTTGCGCAACTGCGCAAGTGCGCAAGGCGCCCGCGTCGACACGTGGCGCGCGCGCTTGCGCAACTGCGCAAGTGCGCAAGGCGCCCGCGCGCCGACACGTGGCGCGCGCGCTTGCGCACCTGCGCAAGTGCGCAAGGCGCTCGCGTGCCGACACGTGGCCCCCACGCATCCCTTGGATGCCCTTCTCCCTCTCTTTTTATGTACATACATATGTATACAAATTCACACATATACATACTCCGCCACATTCTCCCCCTCCAAAAAATTTTCGGGCCGGGGCGCTGCCCCGAACCCCGCAAGGGGGCTGCTAGCCCCCTTGACCCCCAGCCCGCTATCCGGGTAGCGGGACCCCCGTAAAAACTCTGCGTGGCTCCCGATATATCCAAAACCCCCTTTCAAAACACACACACACTGCACATTGAGTTCGCATGACCAGTTTAACCCGTTAATCGGAGGTTCCCTCGCCCCAAAGGCGATGGGTAATTAACGGCAGCTTAGTCCGCGGCTGCCGGAGATTCGGATCCCCACAATCATTAAATCCCGGCCTACCCTAGGCAGGGGGAATCTGTAGTACGCCTGACAAGCGCTCGCGTATTCCCATGTCACTGGGGTGACGAAAAACACCCTACAGATTCTGGCACGCCCGGTGGGACCAATCTCTCCTCCCATATTTCGGGTTAAACGTTCATGCGAACTCAATCAATATACATATCGATTGCCTATACTGAAATGATGTTCTTTTTTCCGTGCAGCAATCAACCTTCAACGACAATGTCTTCCCAGACGAATTCAACTTCCAACATGACCCCGATTCCGTACGTGGTCAAGGTCAACGCTCGTGTGGTTCTCCCCGCAAGCCTCAGTCGACAATGGGAGGAACCGCCCCGCCAGTTTGGCTCTGTCATCATCTACCCTGCCGGAAGCGCTCATCTGGCAGAGATCCCGGCGGAACAGGTGGCCAAGCCAGTCTCAAGGGGTAAGAGGCCGAATGTCGTGATTGCCAAGGCACCACAACCGAAACTTAAGATGGTGTCTGAACGAGTCCCTGGCGCTCTAGCTGGGGGCAAGACTTCCGATGCGAAGGGCAACATTAAATGTTGCGTACGAGCTCAGGCGATGACTCCAACAAATGCACAATCGGGCGTATTTCCAAGGCCCTCCATCAATCGGTCTGCGGCGTCTTCCCAAAAAGCCGAAGTCTGCCAGGTGCTTAGAACGGAAAAGTTAAGGCAGAAGCGGCTCAGGTATCGAGCCAACAAGAGGGCCAAGGCTTCGGCCAAATGGAATCGTGTGAAGTTCCAAGTGCAGGGTTGCCCCGCGACGACGGCTGAGTCGAACGTAAGAATCAGCAATTCCTTCGAGCCTCTGAAGTGGGTTCAGAAAAACGCCATGACCGCCAGAATCAAGAAGACAGCGGTCCGAACAGTGCCACAAAGAGACGTGTCCCCGCCCCAACAGAAAAAGTACGACACTATCTCTTCAAGAGTCTATCAAGCGCTCTGTGCCGCACGAAAGCAGCGGGGCAAACCCAGAAAGGATGCGCCAGCACCATTTAAGAACCTGGTTAGGCCAGCCGCCTTTAATCGACTACCATCTACCGAAACAAGGGGGTCAAGACAGCGAGCCGTGAAATCAGCTGCCAATGATAGAGAGACGGCCGGATATATCATCCATACGGTCTATATGGCGGGCGGGCGCCCCAGCGACAACCTTCGCAGCAAAAGCAAGGACGGGGCCACCACATCCCAAGCCCAATCTAGCCTGAATGTGGTTGCCGCCGCCCAAGAACAGCCTCCTCTGCTGGATGAAGAAAACCCTCTCGATGAGGATGATAGGCAGATAGACCCCTCGGTCCATGCAGAGTCAAGCTCGGACAGCGAGGAAGAGCCGACTTTCCGCCCCAGGACTGCGGAGCAAGAGCTGCTTCAAGAGCTTCGAAAACAACTCAGGAGCAAAGATAAAGAGATGGCTAAGCTCTATTCAAAGATTGACGACTTAACGAACGTGGTGATGCAGCTTACGGCTCAAATTGCTCGAGCGCCTCCTAATCAAGCACAAGCCGCTACTAATCAGCCGGGTGATGACAATCCGAGGCAGCCAATGCCTGTTCCTTTGGGACCAAGACTGGTCGAGCCGAATGAAAGCCGGCTACATTCCGCTTCTGGGGACGCCTTGGCCCCAGATAGCACTATCCCGCTAACACAGGATCGGATAATGGATTTGGTCACCAGCAAGGTTAAAACATTGGTGGCCGAAGCTGAAGCTCAGAAAGAAATCGGCAGTAGTGGGCGGCCATATCCCGCGCAGTACGATCTGATTGAGTTCCCAAGCGGCTACGTCATTCCTAAGTTCGGAAGATTTGATGGAACGGGGAATGCAAACCAGCACGTCGCCCACTTCAAAGCATCATGCGGAAATACAGGGGGCAACGATGCGCTCCTTCTTCGTCAGTTTGTCAACAGCCTGACCGGCGTCGCCTTCGACTGGTATGCGAGTATACCGGACGGGTCCGTCATTACCTTTGCCTAAATGGAGTCTCTGTTCCGGCAAAGGTTCATGAGCGTCAGTGATAAAATCTCCATAGCCGATCTTGTGAGGACCAAGCCGGGGAAGAATGAAAGCAACACCGACTTTATCGCCCGGTGGCGTAATCTCACAGTTAAGTGCGAACCGCCGCTGGAGCAGGACCAGTCCGTCAGCCTTCTCATTGGGAACCTCAGCAATTGGATGGTCCCCTTCTTGTGTACAGCGGGCCTCAAGACGTTTCAGGAGCTAACCAAGAAAGTCCAAATGCTGGAACGCTCGAAGCAAGAGTCCCCGCCGGACTCTCAGAGAGACAAAACCTGGAAAAGCAAGCGGGACGACAACCGTAGAAGCGGGAGTTCCAGCAGTACCAATGTCTTCAATGCCTCCGACAATGAAGAAAAGCGAAGGGCGGGCGAATCCAAAACTAACCGGTCTCAAAAGCCATTGCTGGGAGGAGATGGGCCTTCCCTAGAGGAGAAAAAGAACAAGGTTTACTCTTTCAGAAGGGACAAGGTCCGCAAGATATTTAAAGATGCCTTGAACAATGGCCTACAACTGCCGGAGTCGAAAAGACCCCAAGAAGCAAAAATGACCGACAATCCCCTGTATTGCCCGTACCACCGAGTAGTGAGCCATGCGATCGAGGATTGCTATATCTTCAAGGATTGGGTCGAGAAGCAGTACAAGGATGGAGAGATCGAGCTGTCCAAAAGCGTGTTGGTGAACAATCAAGTTGCAACCGCCAACTTTATACAGACGGAAGCTGAAGCCTTCTGGGAGCAGACAGCCGAACCCGCTGCCCTGACAAACGAAACTGACTCATCGCGGCCTCCGTGGAGTACGCACATATCTAATAAGACGAAGAAGATGATAAAGCTACTTCGGAAAGAACCCAGGATGGAATGGGAAGGACAGAAGAAGCCTACCAGCCCAGCTGCCAATGCGGCTCCATCAGGCTCAAAATCCAAGAAGCTCAAGAAGAAGAAAAGTGCAGCTCGGTGCGAAAAAGAGTCTGCAGGGAGATCGACCATTCAAAAGTATATCGATTCCCTCGAAGAATATGAGCAAAAGGAAAGAACATTGATTCAATTGAAGGAGTTCTTCCCTGTACAAGCGGCTGAAATTCTGGAGGAGTTAGAAGAAGACTCCAATGAAGAAATTCCAGTAGTGACCTGCTACGCCATCCATCTTGGCAGCGACTCTGAGGATGATCTCTGTTTTCCCGAAGAGGATGAGGAGCTCACCACAAAGGTCAATCAAATCCAGCTCAGAAGCGGCAGGGCTTTACCGCAAAATCAGGGCAACGCCCCAAAAGGGAAGGGAAGACAAGTCGCTAATGAAGAAGATGGCAGAGAACCGGCCGATGAAAAACATAAGTCCTTCCTCTGTGGACTATAATGTCTTGGCACATCTCCGGAAGCTTCCATCTCTCCTGAGCATCTACGACGCCTTGGTCCTATCTAAGGAGCTTAGAGATGTTCTCATCCACGCTCTACAAAACCCCGAGCGGTATCAGGCTCACTTTGCGGAAATTAATATGAAAGAAGCCCAGCACGCTTTGCATGCCGCCGCAGTCACATTCAAGGATGAAGACTTGCTACTGGGAACGGCTGAGCATAATCGGCCGCTTTACGTGACCGGGTACAGTGACGGAGATCGAATTAATCGCATATTGATTGATCCAGGGTCCTCAGTGAACATCATGAACTTGCGAACTCTGAAGAGTTTGTCAATGGACGTCCGACACCTGTCAAGGGAAAGGATTGTCATTCAAGGCTTCAACCAAAATTGCCAGCAAGTTCTGGGGTCTATAGCTCTGCCAATCAAATTTGGGGATCTGCAAACTGAAGCTAAGATATACGTGATCGACGCCGACACGTCTTATAAGATTCTCTTGGGGCGGCCGTGGCTCCACGATTACGGCATCATTCCGTCAACTCTCCATCAATGCATGAAGTACACTAAAAATGGCGAAGAAAGACGCATTGACGGAGACATCCAGCCGTTCGGTGTGCATGAAGTCCGATATGAAGATTCTCGGTACTTTACGAACCACCAAAATGCTAAGCCAAAACTGACTGAGGATAGAACGGCCCCAAGACTCAAAAGCAAATCTGCGCCGGCTATCACTTTCAAAAGCAAAAATACCCAAGTGCGCCCGCATTTCGGCAGCGACTCTGATGAGTCCGACGCTGGAAGCCCGTCCTTCCGCAAAACTCGCCCTCATTTCGGCAGCGATACGGACGAATCTGTTACTGAAGGCCCATCTAGCAGCAAAGTCCGCCCTCATCTTGGCAGTGACACTGAAGAGTCAGAGGAGGAGGACCTGTCGTGCAACAGCGGTGCAGATTGGACCCCCACGCAACAAGCGAAACTACGAGAGACCATCGAAGTTGCAGAAGGGTCCCTAGCCGTTACAAGGGTACCAGAGCAAATGTGCAAAGTGCTCGATGCATTATCAATCTCCACCGTGGACCAGCTGAAAACTTTCTACGTTCCCGGGAGGAAAAGTGGACAGAAGGGCATCTTGTTTTATGGGTCAAACCCCGTTGTGCACCCGGACGACCTTTCAGTCGCATGCCTTCCCTATGAGAGAGGCATAAGAGCCGTCCTCAATCCCCGATACTATGCGCCCGAGATGCGGGAATACTTTAAGAAGTGCGGATGCCGGTTATATCAAACGGAGTCCGAAGCAAAGTTTTACGAAGGGCTATGGTATCCGCCCCAGGTCCGAGCACTCATCGATGGACGGATTCCAGATAGACGGGGCATAGGCTACATTCAACCTGATTCCAAAGCGTGCTACATGATCCATGTTGGTGAGACCAGCGAAAGATCAAATGATGATGACGAGATAGCCGAGCCAGAAGAAGCTCCTCAAGAGCTCGAAGATGGCGGACAAGCAACCTTTGATGAGCTAGCCGAGATTGACTTAGGAACGCCCGATAATCCAAGGCCGACCTACATCAGCTCACTCTTGTCGGAGGAAATGAAAGAGCAGATAATTGCCCTGCTGCGTGAGTTCGTCGACTGCTTCGCGTGGACATACAAAGAAATGCCTGGCCTTTCCCCTGAGGTAGCCGTGCATAAGCTGGCTATATCTCCTGATGCTAAGCCAGTCAAACAAGCTCCTCGAAGAATGAGAAGGGAGTTGGAAGAAAAGGTCATCGAGGAAACCAAGAAACTCATCGATGCCGGCTTCATCAGGGAAGAGAAATATGCAGACTGGATCGCATGCATAGTCCCAGTGAAGAAGAAAAATGGGCAGATCCGAGTTTGTGTCGATTTCAGGGACCTCAATAAGGCATGTCCTAAAGACGACTTCCCGCTACCGGTCATGGAAATGATGGTCGATGACACCTCAAATTATGAACTGTTCACCTTTATGGATGGCTCGTCTGGGTATAATCAGATCAAGATGTCGCCTGAGGATGAGAAGCACACAGCATTTCGAACCCCGATCGGAATATATTGCTACAGGTAATGCCATTCGGACTGAAGAACGCAGGTGCTACATATCAAAGGGCAATGACTAATATCTTTGATGACCTAATCCATAAAGTCGTCGAATGCTATGTTGATGATCTGGTCGTCAAGACTAAAGCCAAGGCCGATCATATCCAAGATCTCAGGACCGTTCTCACCAGACTGAGGGAATACGATCTGAAGATGAATCCTCTGAAGTGCGCTTTTGGCGTGTCATCGGGAAAATTCCTGGGCTTCATAGTCCGACATCGAGGGATCGAAGTTGACCCATCAAAGATAAAGGACATCATGGAGATGCCCCCTCCGAAGAGTCTGACGCAGCTAAGATCTTTTCAAGGCAAGCTTGCTTATATACGGAGGTTTATCTCAAATTTATCGGGGAGATGTAGGCCCTTCTCAAAGCTCATGAAGAAAGGAGCTCCTTTTATCTGGGATGCCGAATGTCAAGCAGCGTTCGAAAGCATTAAACAATACTTGTTGCACCCTCCAGTGCTGGCCGCTCCCATTCCAAATAAACCGCTGATTCTCTACACTGCCGCGCTGGACGAGTCACTCGGTGCGCTCCTTGCCCAGAATAACGAGGAAGGAAAAGAAAATGCCCTCTACTACCTCAGTCGAACTCTAGTCGGGGCGGAACACAACTACTCCCCAATCGAAAAGCAATGCCTGGCGCTAATATTTGCTGTGAAGAAGCTGAGGCACTATTTGCTCGCTCATCGGGTTATGCTGATCTCCAAGGTCGACCCGCTCAAACACTTGATGACCAAAGCAAGCCTAGCCGGCAGAATGGCAAGATGGGCTGTCATGCTACTTGAGTTTGATATAGTTTATACCCCTCAGAAAGCAGTAAAAGGGCAAGCTCTTGCAGACTTTCTCGCTGCTCATCCCATACCAGAAGGGTCGCCACTAAATTGTGAGTTACCCGACGAACAAGTGCTGCATTTCGAGAATGAAGAGCCATGTTGGGAGCTCTACTTCGATGGGGCCTCATCGATAAGAACCTCCAGTAAATCAAGCGTCCCGGAGATAAAAGCAGGGATAGGATTGGTGTTCATCACACCATCAATGGGAACCCTACGGCGTTCTCTTGCTCTCACCGAGCCTCGGACAAACAATGAAGCTGAGTATGAAGCTCTGATAGCTGGTTTGGAGCTCGCCATAGAAATGGAAATCCGTCGGCTACGAGTTTACGGTGACTCCCAGCTCGTCGTCAACCAAGTAAGCGGCGACTATAAGATATACAAACCCGAGTTAGCTCGGTACAGAGGTCGAGTGGTGGAACTCATGAAACGATTCACTCATATTGAACTAACGAGAGTCCCTAGAGCGTTGAACGGAAAGGCTGATGTACTCGCTCGCTTGGCCAAGGAACTGGCTGATCCTGAAATGGACGAAATTCTGATCACAGTCAGGAGCCGGCAAATTCTACCCCCAGTCTTTCTACGAGAAGAGGAAAGCGCGGAACAGAAGAGCAGTCCTGCGGAAGAAGCTTCGATCATCCAAGACGAGCCCGATTGGAGAGAACCCTTCATAGAGTACCTCCGATACGACAAGCTGCCCGAAGAAAAATCTGCGAGGATTCAGCTGAAGAAAAGAGCTCTCCGATACGTGTTTGTAAATGACACGTTATACCGCAGGTCATATGACCAACTCTGGCTCAGGTGTCTGTCATTAGCCGAAGCCCAAAAGGTCATGAAAGATGTCCACTCGGGCGTTTGCGGTGCTCACCAATCTGGCCCCAAGATGCGACTTCAGATCAAACGGCTTGGGTATTACTGGCCCACCATGATACGGGATTGCGGAGAGCATGCAAAGAAATGTTATATCTGCCAAATTCACGGTGATCTTATTCACAAGCATCCCAACCCATTGCATCCTACAGTGGCGTCGTGGCCCTTCGAAGTTTGGGGCACCGACATTGTTGGCCCAATTGATCCTCCGTCATCTAAAGGCCACCGGTTCATACTGGCCGCGACAGACTACTTCTCCAGGTGGGCTGAAGCTGTCCCGCTAAAAGAAGTCAAGACAAAGGATATTCTGACATTCTTCCAGCATAATATTCTATACCGCTTCGGTACACCAAGAAGAATCATTTCTGACAACGGGCCTTCTTTCAAGAGCTTCAATGTCTCAAGATTCGCTACTCAGCACAAGATAGACTGGAGGTATTCCTCCATCTATAATCCAAGAGCCAATGGGCTAGTCGAAGTCTTCAATAAGACTCTATGCAAGCTTCTGAGGAAAAATGCTTCAGCCAACAAGAGAGACTGGAATCTCAAGCTTCACGAGGCATTGTGGGCATATCGTACCACGCACCGTACTCTAACTCAGTCCACTCCATACTCATTGCTCTTCGGAGTGGAGGCGGTCCTCCCCCTCGAAGTTGAAGTTCCGAGCTTAAGAATGGCCGTCCAACATGAGTTGACGGAGGAAGAAAACGTGCTCCTTCGACTTGAAGAACTCGATGCCCTCGAAGAAAAGAGGCTCGCGGTGCAACAAAATCTGGAGCTATACCGAGCCCAAATGTCACGGCTTATGACAAGATAACCCGTCTCCGCGCCTTCAAGAAAGGTGAATTGGTGTTGGTCCTCAAAAGACCGATTATCCCCAATCGACATGCCAAGGGAAAATTCGAGCCAAACTGGGAAGGACCATACGTCATCGAGAAAGTGTTTGACGGAGGATCCTACCAACTAATAAGTGCCGAGGGAGAAAGGCCCATGCCACCCATCAATGGCCGATATCTCAAGAAATACTACACGTGAATGCTCCAAGTCGCAGGCGAATTGAGCACATCAGCCCTACGGTCTGGATCAGACATCCTGCAAAACCGTATACAATCCACGGGCGTAAATGACCCCTATTTCTCCCAAATCCTGCCGGTGAGACTACTTTAAAGTCCCACCAGCGGCAGAAAAAAAAAAAAACGGTATGTCCACAAGCAAAACGGGCACGGATGAAAACCCGAAAGGGCTCCGTGAGTAAAAACAGCAGGACTACCGGCGAGTCTGTGAAAACCCGAAAGGGCGCAAACTCGTAAAAAGGAAAGGAGGTGAAATACACTCACAAAGTCCTCTCGACCTTATGAGGAGAAAACCCCCTGCGTGAGATCCTTACGACTCACAAAGGAGCAACACACTTAGGAATCCTCACGATTCCTAAGGAGAAAATACACTTACGAGATCCTTTCGACTCGTAGGGAGAAAATGCTTTTATGGGACCCTCACGGCCCATAAAATTGAAAAGCCTTAGGTGGTAGGGACCCAAACCTAACTCCTAAGCCATCGTTCCCCAACGGGCAACGGCAAATGATGAGTCGCTCCTGGCATTTCGCTTCAGTGTTAGCGGTGCTGATGCCGACCAAAAACCCAAAATCCCAAGCCTCCCAAGGCAAATGATGAGTTGCTCCTGGCATTATTCCAGTGCAGCAATGCTGATGCCAAACAAGATCCAAATTCCAAGTCCCCAAACGGCGAATGATGAGTCGCTCCTGGTAACATATTCCAGTGCAGCGATGCAGACGCCAACCAAAATCCAATCTCTCAAAATTCTCCCAGCCCTACGGTTGGTCCCCAAGTTGACTACCGTATACAATCCACGGGGTCAAATAATTCTCATCATACTCATGCCCCACCACATTACCAAGTTGCGCGGCTGGTCCTCCGCCTTTGGAATTATGCTCCATTGAGAAGACCCACTCATGTGTCCTCACGATACATGAGGAGAACAAACCTTTGTGGGATCCTTACGACTCATAAAGGAAAAACACACTTAGGAGTCCTCACGGCTCTTAAGGAGAAATACACCTGCGGGATCCTTACGACTCGTAGGGAGAAAATGCTTTTATGGGACCCTCACGGCCTATAAAATTGAAAAGCCTTAGGCGATAGGGATCTAAACCTGTCTCCTAAGCCATCGTTCCCCAATCCCCAAGTGGCAAATGATGAGTCGCTCCTGGTACCATATTCCAGTGTAGCGATGCAGACGCCAACCAAATTCCAAATCTCAATCCCCAACGGCGAATGATGAGTCGCTCCTGGTACCATATTCCAGTGCAGCGATGCAGACGCCGACAAAGTCCCGAAATTTTTCCGGCCCTACGGTCTGGATCATACATCCTGCAAAACCGTATACAATCCACGGGCGTAAAACAATCCCAATTTCTCCCAAAATCCTCTCCATGACAGATGATGATTCGCTCCTGGTACCATATTCCAGTATAGCGATGCTGATGTCAACCCAAATCAAAATCAACAAGTCAACTTCCACTCCGACACCGCAAGAAGCGGAGCAAGTCAAGTCTACCCCTGACACTGCAAGAAGCAGAGCAAGTCAAACCAAGCATCGACCGTCCACGTCGCTAAAAGGGCAGCATCGACCGTCCAAGTCGCAAAAAGGGCAGCATCGACCGTCCACGTCGCAAAAAGGGCAGCACCGACCGTCCACGTCGCTAAAAGGGCAGCATCGACCGTCCAAGTCGCTAAAAGGGCAGTATCGACCGTCCAAGTCGCTAAAAGGGCAGCATCGATCGACCGTCCACGTCGCTAAAAGGGCAGCATCGACCGTCCAAGTCGCTAAAAGGGCAGCATCGACCGACCGTCCACGTCGTAAAAAGGGCAGAACCGACCGTCCAAGTCGCTAAAGGGCAGCATCGACCGACCGTCCACGTCGTAAAAAGGGCAGAACCGACCGTCCAAGTCGCAAAAAGGGCAGCACCGACCGTCCACGTCGTAAAAAGGGCAGAACCGACCGTCCATGTCGTAAAAAGGGCAGAACCGACCGTCCACGTCGTAAAAAGGGCAGCACAGGATTCCTACAAAGCGGGAACCAGATCGCTCCGGGCCAGGGAAACGTCTATCACGGACACTCCGTCTTGGAGACGTGTCAAGCATCGACCGTCCATGTCGTGAAAAGGGCAGTGCCAGCTTCCCAAAAGGTGGGAACCGAATCAAGTCCCCTCCACGTGAAAGAAGATCCATCAACTTCACGCACACGACCCACATATGTGGTGTGCATTTATTGATGGGGGGCAATTTGTTGGGGTAAAAATTTACACCCCGGTTGACCAAGTCAAAATCAAAGTCAACCCCAAGCCAAGTGGGCCCAAGCCCAGATCCAGTGGGCCCATGCCCGGGTCGAGCCCGACCATGAAGCGGCCGGCCTCCCCCACACCAAGATAAAAAAATTTGTAATAAATAATTTTGTTGCATTTCTTTTATTTTATTTATGGATAAATGTAAGAAAAATAGGCATAAAGCCAAATTTTTGTAAAGCCCGTGGCTTATGTGCAAAAAGAAATGGCATATGAGCCATGAAATAGGCAAAATGCCATTTTGTGAAGCCCAAGGGGCTATGTGTAAAGTGTATAGCCTATATATGCAAAGATAATGAAATATCTCAACAACTTTTTTTTCTCTCTCCAAAAAAGTTTCAGAGCTGAGCTCTTTCTTCCTTCTCCAAGGTTCCAAAACCTTCTTCTTTCTTTTGAATTAAATCAAGAGTTTTACTCTTCCTTTTTCAAAACAAATTAGTTTTTCACCACAAAACCCATCAAGGGGAACTCAGATCTTCCATCAGATCTCAAAAAGAAAAGATTTTGAAATCCCACATCTCTTGATCTTCAAGATCCAGCTAACAGAGGAGGAAGAAGAAGAACATCTTTCACTAAACCCTTAAAAAAAGAAGAAAAACACATTCAGGAGTCCAACTCCTCTCTGATTTCTCTTCTGAGAAATTTTTTAGGCTAAAAGCCTCCTGTGCCTCTCCGGCGCGCAACGCAAGTGCGCAAGGCGCCAGCGTGCCGACACGTGGCGCGCGCGCGCGCTTGCGCGAGTGCGCAAGGCGCCCGCGTGCCGACACGTGGCGCGCGCGCTTGCGCACCTGCGCGCCTGCGCGAGTGCGCAAGGCGCCCGCGTGCCGACACGTGGCGCGCGCGCTTGCGCACCTGCGCAAGTGCGCAAGGCGCCCGCGCGCCGACACGTGGCGCGCGCGCTTGCACAACTGCGCAAGTGCGCAAGGCGCCCGCGCGCCGACACGTGGCGCGCGCGCTTGCGCACCTGCGCAAGTGCGCAAGGCGCCCGCGTGCCGACACGTGGCCCCCACGCATCCCTTGGATGCCCTTCTCCCTCTCTTTTTATGTACATACATATACACATACATATGTATACAAATTCACACATATACATACTCCGCCACATTCTCCCCCTCCAAAAAATTTTCGGGCCGGGGCGCTGCCCCGAACCCCGCAAGGGGCTAGCCCCCTTGACCCCCAGCCCGCTATCCGGGTAGCGGGACCCCCGCAAAAACTCTGCGTGGCTCCCGATATATCCAAAACCCCCTTTCAAAACACACGCACACTGCACATTGAGTTCGCATGACCAGTTTAACCCGTTAATCGGAGGTTCCCTCGCCCCAAAGGCGATGGGTAATTAACGGCAGCTTAGTCCGCGGCTGCCGGAGATTCGGATCCCCACAATCATTAAACCCCGGCCTACCCTAGGCAGGGGGAATCTGTAGTACGCCTGACAAGCGCTCGCGTATTCCCATGTCACTGGGGTGACGAAAAACACCCTACAGTAATCTAAGTGCCGGTCACGTTCCGTACTTTCGGGTCGTGACAAAGTTGGTATCAGAGCGCTAGGTTTAACCTTGTATAAGTCTAGGTGACCCTTGGTTGATGGAGTAGGCGATTTAGGTAGAGTAACGTACCGTGGGTATGGTCCGCGGCATACTTACGATACGCTACCCTGGTTAAGGAGTCTTAGGATGTACATTTGTTTGCACCGTATTTCATTCGTTCCTTGATCTATCTTCGTCGATGTCGGATGGTGGCTTCTGTTACCACGGGCGCACTGGCAGAGGGAGCTACGGCTCGAATGCGATAACCATTAGGGTATCGTTTCTTCTTGAGGATTGGAGCATTGTTTAGCGTACGGACGAAAGGTATTCACATGCCGTCCAGATGAAGTTAAAGGATTCGAACGATTATCAGAAAACCATTTTCCCAAGTTTAAGGTATTCGGAAGAACATGCAGGTATTTTGATGGACCATCTAGAAGAATGAAACCCTAACTCGACATAATGACCACGAGAACGCCCTTGAACCTTAGGGTTTACGGCAGTTCCGTGGTGCCATTAGTGAGGCTTGGGTTTGCCCTTCTACGGCTGGATCATCGATGCTGGGGTATGTACCGGATATTTTTAAACTGTACTTGAGTGTTGAGCTCTCGAGGAATTATGGGATTTTGATGGATCGATCGAAAGGTTTAATGTAGTCCGGATATCAGGTGAAAGGATCGACTATGTGGGAGACTCTAGACATGAGTGTTGCCGTTTGTTGCGCAGTCAGCACACCTATGAAAAGACGAGTTCGAAGCAGTCGACATCAGAGGAAAGAGGCGCACATTGACGATAGTGTTTACGATTGCGACTTGGTGATTTGAATTTCATATTTCCGTTGGTTGGATTTTGGTATTTGAGGATTTTGTTCTACGATCGGTATTTCTTGTGTACTTTCATTATACTCTATGCATGTTTCATATATCGGTTGTATTGATGTTGTTTAGTACATACCTAGTGCACTTGATTTGGTTTTAATACATTTTGTGATTTTGATTTGATTTCTTGCATATAGTTACACATGATTTTGACATATACTTCGACCTAGTTCTTATGCATTTTCGTACCGTGATTTCGATTCTGATATTCGGTGTATGTTTTCGTTCACCATGTGCACCTGATTAGGATTCTTGCGCATACTTGGCGCACCTGATGCGATTTTGTGCACACCAGATGCACTAAATCGGGGTTTTGTGCAGATTAGATGCACCTGATAATGAGTCGTGCACGCCCGTTGCACTTGACAGATGTTTTTGGTGCACACCTGTTGCACTTAGTTTTGTTGTTGTGTGTATTCATGGTATCTGTATTTGGTTTCGATTTCAGTGCGCACCGGACACACATGATATTTTATTGATGTGATTGGGATTGATTTCAGTTTGTGCAGTGTCTTTTTATAATCATTACTATTTGATTTAGTAACCAGGCGGGACGTGTATGTTAAATAAAAGATATATATATATATATATATATATATATATATATATATTAGTTATTTTTTTAAAAAATAAACGTCCGCTACTTATGCCGTGACACGTGCATCATACGGCGATTTTCAAAAGGGGTTTTGCATATTTCTTTATCCAGATATTTGGACGATTTTACTATGATGCGCACTATATATGAGTTATAGTTTTGATATATATTACGTTGGGTTTCGTACTGGGTTTTGATATTTTATCTTCACCATAACTCCGATGATTGCGTTATGCTTGACGGAGTTGATTTTTGTTATGTATTGATGATTTCGGAGCCCCGACGATTTGAGAGTTTTGCTAAATGTTTTAGTATTTGGAGGGGGAATTTTAATTTAAATTCGGGGACCGAATTTCTTAAAGGGGGGACTCGTGTAACATTTTAAAAATAATTAAATAAATAAAATTGTTTAAGTGAATTTTGTGATTTTCGGTAAAGTAAAATGTATTTTTCGTAAAACAAAAGCGTAATTATTTTTCACTATAAATTTAAAAATACCTATTTAAATTATGTAATTACTAGTAAATGGTGTTTATTTAGCCACTTATAAAATTTTAGTTTAATTAAATATTTCTCCTAAATTAATTATTTTAAATATTAACATAAGCTTTATTTTTACACTAAATTAGTGTAAATTACAAATTTGAATGGTTTTAATTTGTAAAAATGAACCATGGCATATTAGAATTTAGTGTGTATCATGCAAAATTTATTAGCAAATTTTTCCAATTTTCTAGAGTTTTCTTGGTTGTTTTTAGTAAAGAAAGTTAAATAAAGCATGAAAAGACTTTAAGTGATGTTTCTTTTCATGAAACTTCTGCACAATTCCTCCTTCATTCATTTTCTCTGCTCTCTTACAAAAATGGTCGGCCACACCCTCATGGCAGCCCCCCCCCCCATTTCCTACTTCATTTTTGTACAAAAATCCATCAAATTACATCAAAAATTCAACAAAAATTGCACAAAATCCTATTTATTTCCTACCCTTTATTCTTTGCTCTTCTTTACATGGATTTTGGAGATGGATAGCATGCATTTTGGAGGCTCATTTTCATGTTTGGATTTCATATTTTGGAGGTATAAATTTCCTTCTTTTGTTTTATTTCTATTAGATGTTTCATTTAAGCAAAATTAGATTTAATATAATAATTCTATTTACTACTTTTAAAAATTCAAGTTAGGGTTTTAAAATTAAGTTGTGGTTTTATTAATTCATTAGGTTTATAATAATTAGTTTAACACTTTTACAAATGGAAAATCATGCATAGTTGATATATTGCAAATTGTGATCAAAATTTCTTAAATTAAACCATTTTTAATAAACTAGATTTCTATTTATGGTATATATAGGTGGAATAAAATTCCAATTAATGTTTATAACATTAGATTGTAGTTTTAGTGAGAATATTAGCATGTTAATGGAAAGAAAAACTTAGTTTGATCACTAGTTTCTTTTGATAATTGGAAAATACTAATAAAATGCTATTTTTGTAAACTAGATTTTGGAAATCCCTAAATAGATGAGATTAAAAATATAATTATGGTTTCATCATATCATTATCATCATGAATTATAGTTTAATACATTAATTAATGCAAAATCATGTTTTGTTGTGGAATTGTGAATTTTTCTTGAAAGATGTTGAAAATTGCTAATGGTTGCAAACTAGAAATTTCAAATTAATGCAAATTTGTGTAATAAAAATATAGTAAGAGGTTGTATAGTCTAGTTATGCTATTTAATTAGTTTTATGACCATTGGTTTCATTTAAATGTCAAGTTTTGAAGAAAAACGGTAAATTGCATTTTCGGGTTTTACGAAATCGGGCGATTTGATGGATTTCAGTGTTTCGATGAATTAAATCATGTTTTATAATATAAGTAATGAGTTTTAAAACTATGAGTTATTTGTTCATGTTATCTCGATCCACCGGAGTTTTTACGCCGATATCGAGCGATATTTGGTTCTTTTGCGTGGACGGGACATAGGTTTTAACCTATGCTTTTTCCTTGCGTCGTTTTGACTTTTGTATGTGATTCAGTTTACGATGCTATTCATATGTTTGCGTTTAGGTACCCCTCATGTGGACTGCGGGCGATGAAGAGGAGGATGACGACACCGGCTTCGGCAGATATGGACCAGGTGAGTAGATGCATATCTACGGGGGGAAAGTCGGGTGGATGGCGTTTAGCACCCCCGCAACGTAGAATAGGAATAGTACTTATTGACATTAGGAAACCAGATGTGACCCTAGATTCTTAATGAGTAGGACCCTAGTAATGACCCTCGGCTGGACTAGACTGATTTAGGAAGACCATACCAGAGGATGAATACCTTGGAGAGGTTCATAGGTTTCAGGTAGAAACACACACACGCACACACTGAAACTCGACATGGTGTATACGGATATGTGTATATATATATATATATAGGACTAGGTATAGGTATATATATATATATACAACACGTATGTGGGATACATTGATGTGATATGATATACGGGAATGAAACAGTATAACTGGGCTTGATGCCATGATTCTTGACTATACAGTCGTATTAAAGTGTTAGCGGATTATTAGAGAAAGAGATAATGAACAGGTATACATAAATTATAATGGGTAGTGATGATATTGAGGTACATGGAACTCTAAAATAGAACCCGAACTGTAACTTGTGACTGATCACGATATGATATATGTATGACTTGATTACGACATCATATAGGTTTGACCTGATGTCGATATCATATAGATGTGACTTGATGACGATATGATATCAGTATGACTTAATCACAACATGATACATATGACATGCTATTTCTGAGCATAAGTTAATGAGGTATATTTATGATGGCAATGTTATATAATTGATGTATGCGATTACAGCATAGCACCTTGATCATGACATGTGTTGATGATGATATTATACGAATAATGAGACGCGTAGGTGATATTTGACCCGTACCCCGATATTGGGATGCCGTACGATGGATTTTACCGTACGAGGCATAGATGTGATGATTGATCCGCACTCTTGATTTGAGGAAGTCGTACTATGTACGTGACGCTATTGAGGCTGGATCGCCGATTATTAGAGATATGGACTTAGACTTTAGGTGTACTCCTACTTCTTATCGACTAGTTCTTAGGTTTAGTTTTCCTTAGGGGGTTAGATGGACACTAGTTTAGGTTCGAGTCTTATAGTGGTAGTGGTAATTGTATATCAAATGAGTGGATAACACACATCTGTCTTTACTTTCATACCGTAATCATAATGCGCATGTTCATATATATGTTTCTATAATCAGCATAAAACATTGCCTGTTAGGACACCAGCACCATTACCGATGATGCGCATATTCCACGCACACTTATTCGCCGGCTCACACACATCATCATCGGTAATTGCTATGCCACGTACACTTTAGATCATATTATCTTTTATTGATAGAATCAGCTAGCAACTAGATCGATATATAATATTGTGATTACTCTCAGATGTTAGTCTAGACATGGCAATTATTACTTAGACATTCATGCATTCATGTTTTCATGTTATCATGCAATAGTATGGGGCATATGCCGACACTTATCATATACTTACTCATGATTTTGAGATTTGGATTCTATGAGATTTCTGGATTTTTGGGGAAAACCGCAAAAATATATAAGAACTTCTCTCTCTCTCTCCTCCTCTCTTTTTAAAATATAAGATGCGGTTTTCTCGTGATGTATGTGTCGTCAACCATGCGATTTCATGTTTTCTGATGGATTTCGAGACCCGATTCGAGGAGTGGATGAACCGTCTCGGGTACATGGTGGGCCCGGTATGGTACCTCGGGGCAAGAAGATCGAGTTGTAGACGATGAGCCTGGCAGGGGAAGGCTACCTACCGGTGATGTCTGGCGCGGCGGATATCCGGAGGATACCGACCGTTGTCGTGAGATTTGATGATATGGGCCGATCCGGACTGACGGAGCCCGAGATATTGAGACTATGATACATTGAGATTATGAGGTATTGAGACTTGAGATTTACAAGTTTTGTGTCGATGCTTGACACGGATTTCAAGGATTTCATTGTTGATATTTCAGATTTCTATACACATTTTGCTATGATAACAGCTAAAGATTTCTTATGCAGATATATATCTGGATTTCAGTATTGATTATTTTACATCCATGGTGCATGCATATCCATTCATATGACATAGTACTATATGAGGCACTGACACGAGCACGGAGTATCTGCATTTACACGTAGTATTACCTTGCTATTACTAGGTGATTGGGATATAGTAGTGTATTATTTATGACCTAGGATAGCGTCGTGCATTCGATTTCTTTTCGTAGATGTCTTCTACTCACGAGTTGGTAACTCACCCCCGTTGTGCCAAATTTTATTACAGGTTGACGTACAGGGTTCCTTGGCAGATTGCTGACACATGATTTCTTTCTGGGTGATTTGCACGGTAGGTTGGTTCATTTGTATCTGGACCGCCATTGTATTTTTATTATTTCATTTGTATCTAGAAATCTCCATCAACCATACTTGTATTACTTGATAAGTTTATTGGACCAGTCTTTTATTTCGACCTTAGAGTCGCGCATGTATTATTCTGATCTGGTAGTTTTGTTTTCTTTTGAGTTTTGAGCCTCGCCCTTTGGCGTTGTATATTATTGTGCTTGTTGTGGTTGTTTCCGCCTGTTGGCGTTGAGCTAGCTCCCGTTTGGGGATGCTTTTTATTGTTTATGTATATTATACTTGTTGTACCCGTTTGGGGCCAGTTTTTACAGAGGAGACTCTGCCGAAATTTTTGGAAAAATTTGCTGATGCTTTTAAACTTGTTTTTCTTCATGTTTTCTTTTACTTCTTCTTCTTTTATATGGTTTAGATTTCTGGGCTTCGGCTTACTTAGGTTACGTGGCGCCTCTAGAGGTTCGTAATCTAAGTGCCGGTCACGTTCCGTACTTTCGGGTCGTGACAACTCGAAGGGAGGTGAGGTCGGTATGATTGCTGCAAAACAAATCATTGTCAGATATCGGCTTAAAAGATAAGGAAGATGCAAGAAGCATGAAGGCTACTATGCCGGTTACAACAGGTGGCAGAGCTGGGAGTACCGGTGGCGCGTCTCTTCTTTTGACTCTTCCTTCGATCTGTAGTGCTGCAGTCAAGGCAAAGAAGAATTAGCAACGACTTGGCTACCCATAAAAGGAAAAGATATTAGCTAGAGACTATACTCACCAACACCACTAGATGAAGCAATCTCTGACTAGAAGGAGAAATGTGGGGGCAACACCTGATACAAATGGTCAAAAAGGACTCCTGCATGGGTGTAACAATGTGATGTCAGTACATAGAGTATATTTCCTATAATGAAACCGGTAAGTCGCAAACATATACCTTCCAGAATTCCAGATAACGTAGGAGAAGGCAACGGGGAAACAGCCGTCACGGCAGTGACCAAAGGTACTTCGGATAGCGCAATCTCTGCATCCACTGCATCTGCAAATAAAACGTCATCAGATGGGTTTGAGCGGCAATGAAAAGTAAAATGAAAACAGTGATCCAAGATCTACGTGATGGGTCACTAATCGAGATCGCGACGAAAGCATCACCAGGTGCAGCGACTGATTCGCTCTCCTCCAATAGAAGGGTTTCTCCACCCGTGTCTTCATCTCCCAATTCTACGAGGGCCGTCGCGACGCTCACAATGCCAGGAGATGGCAGGGAACCGCAAGGAGAGAGAGCAGCGATTGTGGCAGTCCCGGACTCCTGAGAAAGAACGGCTGTTTCGGGCTCGGTGGTTGCCATCATTTCGCCTACCACCTCCTCTACAAGACTTGGTCCTGCAGGGTATAATATATGAGAATTTAGAGATCAAACTCTAATAAAAAGACCCAGTGTTACGTTACCTTGGGATAGTCCTTCAATTGCCCCCCGAGCCGCGCGTGCCGCCTGTCGATGAGCGGTAGTCAGGGCGGCCGGAGCACCCTCCGGAGAAATAGTGACAGGGGAAGCAGTGCTCGAGCCTGCACCTGCAGCCAAGGCGGTGTTACGTTCTCTTACTACACGCCTCCTGCGCTTCTTTTCTTCCTGGGCCGTAAGAGCTGATCTTCTTAAGACCTCCGCCAAGGAGACATCATCGTCTGAGCCAGGAGTTACCTCTGGAGCCGTTATGGCGTCCGTCATCGGTTGCTTAAGTAAAGCCTCTTTTGGGAATGCTGAGGAAGCCGGGACCTCGATAGCTGGCCCTGGAAGCGTCGCCGAATCACCCTGCAAGACTGGCACTGTACTGGGGATAACCTGAGTCGAGGTAGTCCATGCAATAAGATAAAAAAGGAAGGGTCAGACTACCCATGAAAAAAGGAGAACGAAGGCACAGTGAGCTGAAATGTACCAACGCCCAAGGAAGCGCGAACCCTTTCCTCTTCTTCAAAAGTTTTAAGAGAAGCCGTGAGATCCTCTTCAGTGGGAACACTTGTTGAAAAAGAAGTGTCAGTCAAACCATGATAAAAAAATGTGATGTAACCACGCAAAGATACAGCAGAAATATACCTGACTGTGCAAGGATGATCAGTCCTGCTTCGTTGCTAGCCAGTTGCTTGGAAGCTGCAATGGCAACCTCCAAATCAGTATCATCCGGCACCATAAATAGACCTTCGTTTGTCCCATACTCGCTTAGGCCCTCGCTATAAGGAGCATGAGGCTCCTGTCCAAATACAACGTCTGCCGCAAGAATCGATTTCTTCTTCTTTTGCGAGCGAGTACCGGCCGCCGGTAACACAAGCTTGCGTTTAGTAGGCAACTTCGGGCGGCGAGTCCGGATCTCCGCACCCAAGACGGACTCAGGAGACGCAACATGTACCACTTCGACGGGAGCACGATGAAGCGGAAGCCCGGGCGTCACATGCGGTACGGCAACCGCAGCAACCTCTCTCAAAGGAGGACGAACGACGGTCCGTCGCTTCAAAGGGATAGCTGGATTACCAGCAGGGGCTACACCCTTACGATCAAGCAATAACTTCTTTTCCTCCCAGATGACAGCACCCATCGCGTGCTGGTACCACGCCGCGTACACGTTCAACGCCTTTGGGACACAGCCTGGCTCACTGATAAAAAAATTAGAACCAGTGTTGAGCCTCATGAAATGGTGCAATGCGTTTCGAATACCTTCTTCTGTGGCAGCTGGCTCAACTAAAAAGGCCTCGAGTGGGACACCCTGATTATAACTTAATTGCTTGGCGAAATAGTGGGGGTTATATCTCATGAATAAAGCCGAGTCGTTCTGCCTTAACACAAAGTAGCCCGGCCTCATCTAATACAAATGGAGAATCTCCCGAGCATTCAAGGTAGAAGCTCATTCCTTAAAGGTGTCCCGCAGTGGACGCACCGTCTTGGTGGATTTCTTACCGATGTTCATGACCTTATCAACAAAGGTCATTCCGTCACCAACTGTACGTGGGTAAAGAATCACACCCCGAGCCTCTCGCTGACTTGGATCCACAATGGAAGCATCGACCAGTCGCATGATCCGTGGAAAATTGCAAGTTTCATAGAAATGGGGCCGCTTGTGCATTCCAAAAGCACCGAGCACATGCAGCTCGAGCCATGAAGTAAAATAGTGCATCGAGAAGTTCACGGGCTGCACCCCCAGTTGAGTAGTATCGGCCGCTAAGCTAAGGCCGTGATACAAATGAGCCAGCCCGGAAATCCTAACAGCAACCTGTCTCCCTTCAACCATCCGATAAGCTGGGTAGAAGACAAACGGCCTCATGCGACGAGGGTGCATGGGAAGCGCGAACCAGCTTAACTACAAACCGAGGAACCCTAGAAAGAACACTTCTTCATCGATGTCCTGAGCGGCGATATCTGAAAAGGGGACGACCGCGACGTTTGGAAGGAATAAACTCTTTTGGTCAGCTTCCGTTATCGGCCGGCTATCCAAGCCAAAACCGAAAGGATCATCATGTTTGGCAAACCTTTCACTTTGTTGCGATAAAGCATCTGGGCAGAGAAAACGGGCAATGAAGTCCGCAAAGCTAACCCCATGGCTTCCAGATTCAAGAAATAGACCTTCGTAAATGTTAAACACCTTAATTAAGCTGGCGATCGGTGCTAAATGGCATTCTCTGGGGTTAGACCCTTCATCACCAGTCGAGTAGAGAAAATATACTCGTCAGAGGGCAAGAGCTCCTCATAATGCTCCCCTCTGGCAGGCAAGCCGGAGATATCAGCAAATTCCTCCAAAGAGATGGAAACTTCCCGATCTAGCATAAGGAAGGTGTGAGTTGGAACGTTCCATTGTTCCAAGAAGGCTTTGACCCACCATGCTGGAGGTGTGGAATACTGGAACAGAGAAGCATAGATCGCGGGGTACAACCCAAGCTTCATCAGCTCTGACTTCTTTGCCGATAGGATGTATCAGGCCCACTGTCGTTATCCGGCTAAGTAACGGGGAGTCAAGCCTATGTTGTATGGCTGTCCCCAAGGGCGCGACTCACCGTGGCATATACGCCGCCCTAGAATTTCCAAAGCCATCGGCGGTTGTACAGATATTGCAGCCATAGAAGGCTGAAGGCAACCCTCTGAAGTCCAATTAACCACCTCCACAGCATAGTTCACCAGGGATATGTCAGCATAATGAATCGCCAAAATGGGCTCTGAAGGTGTTGCGCAAGAGAAACTGCGCCGACCCATGATGATCTGGTTGTACCATGTTCCCCATAAATGGAGATTCTTCTGCTCAGGGTCATGATCCATGATCAGTGAGAAAACTTCTCGGTTTACTGGCGCTGCAGGGAACCCGCTTTCTGAACGGACAACGGGAAACGAAGTATCGAAAGTCATGGTAGCTGATGAAAGAGAAAAAAATTAGCCGTCAATGCTACAAGTCAAGTTCGGTACTCGGTACTTTGAATCCGTACCACACTGCAATGCAGTAAAAAGGGGCCAAAGGAGACCGACAAAATCTAGATGATAACTCATCATTAATAAAACAGTCTCATCATTTGATGAGACTGTCATTAAATGAGGAAATCCTCAGAAGATTCTCATTTAATGAGAATTCTTCCGGCCAGGTGCCAGATCACAAGTCTTGGACTTGGCGTATTTTTATCAGCACTTTTAGCAGTTTCGGCTCTTTACCAGGAATTTCCTGCATACAATCTCGAGAAAAGTGTTGCGATATACAAAGATCATGCGTGCAATAATAAATACACAATTTCCCTCAAAATGCCGGTTATAATGTATAACACATGTTATTTGGTAATTTACAGACAAATTGCTAATATGTGCTATATTCATACCGAACACCTTTAGATGATTGCAAATAGTAGGAAAATTGATGTGTTAAAAATGCAATATTTTCGACTGATCACCAGGGAGTAAATCTCCCCTTGAGAGCAGTGCTCTATGACAGAATGACATCTGTGGGAATAAGAAAATTTCTCAAAGGAAATTCTGACGAGCCTTGCTCTGTAAAAATGATGGAATAACCATCAGAAAACTTAAAATAAATTTTTTAATGAATTAAAATTTTGAGATCTTCAAGATCTACGAACAAACTCTAAGAGTTTTTCATGAGCAAAGCTCTATTAATATGTTAAGGAACCCTGAGGAAAAACGCTTTAGATCGATGGGTTCAAGAGAGCGAAGTTCTGGTAACAAAACCCAAAAAAAGATTTTCTTTAGATCGAAGATCTATGAAGAGCAAAGCTCTGTTAATGGGTGAAACCCTAGATTATTAAATGATCTACTCAAAGATTTAATCTTTACCTAAGATTTTGACAGAGTTCTGTCCTTAAGAAAGTTCTTAAGCCAAAGAGTTATGCTCTGCAAGAGAATAAAAATTCTCAGAAGAAAGAAGATGAACAGAAATCATTTCAAGGGCCAAAGGTCATATTTATAGGCACTGAGATGCCGTTTCAACTTCTGAGTTGATCCAAGGACACAGATGTTGCCACCGCTGCACTCACATGTGGGTCACGTGAGCGCAACGGTAGGGGGGGCATTTGTTTACCCCAATCAGAGCAAAGCTCTGTTCAAATTTCAAATTTTGAAATTAAGCAACGCTTCATAGCAGCGCCAAGTGCGCTCCGCCGTATGCAGCGCACCACGTGCAAAGCACGTGTGCGCCAGCGCTAAGAGCGCTGCACTATATGCTGCAAAGCATGTGTGCGCTAGCGCTAAGAGCGCTGCACTTTAAGCAGCACACCACGTGCAAAGCACGGGTGCGCTAGCGCTGGAACTAAATGTTCCCCACCGTCAGATCAAACATCCAATAATAATGATAAATCATTAATTGACCAGAATAAAATTCTGTTGAGAAAGCATTCCTCAGAATCTTTCCAAATAGGAAAGATTGTACTCTGTAAATCAGTGCACCGTTGGATCAATGATCCAACGGTGATTAAAAATCACCGAAAATACAAAATAAATTCTGTTTGGAGAAGATTTCCCAATCTTGTTAAAAACAAGAAGATTGTCTTCTGTAAATCAGAAGCCCTCGGATCAAAGATCTAACGAGGGAAACATTCCCAAATCAATTAGAGAAAAGATCTCTTTAACTGATCAGCCTTCACTATATAAAGGACCCAAGACTTCAAGTATCACAAAAAAAAGAGGAACCCCCCCCCCCCCAAAAAAAACTTTGAGAGATTTCAAATACAAAGAGCTAGCTCTCAGAAGAAGAAGATTTTCTTCAAGGTAAAGGAAGAACAGAGATGAAATCATCTCATATAAAAGAATAATTCACTTCTTTTTCTAAGATCATAGATCTATAAGTCCAAGGTCTTTTACAAAAAGAGAGATCAAAGTATCTCATTATAAGAAAATAAAGGGAATAACTTAATCTTCTTTAGATCATGGATCTAAAAGACAAGTTGTCTTTCAAAATAGAGATTATAGCATCTCATCAAGAAGGTGGGGAGAATAATTCAATTCTCTTAGGATAACGGATCCATAAAGGAAAATCCATTCACCAGAATATGAGATTGAATCATCTCCTATAAAATAAGAACTTTTTGTTCTTAAAATCTCGAGACAAGGTCTACTATAAACGAGAGTTTATTTCTCAGATCATAAAGCTGATCAGATAGCGCTTTGCGCTCTTGGACTGGCGCTCAGCGCCAAGCGCACCACGTGCTCCTCACGTGTGTGCCACTGAACAAATAGCTCTTTGCGTTCATAAACTGGCGCAATGCGCCCATTTTCTGGCGCTTAGCGCCAAGCGCACCACGTGCTCCTCACGTGTGCGCTACCCAACAGAAGCGCAATGCGCTCATAGACTGGCGCTCAGCGCCAAGCGCGCCACATGCTCCTCACGTGTGCGGTACACATCAGAAGCGCTCTGCGCTCTTTAACTGGCGCTAGCTCCAAGCGCGCCACGTGTCCGTCACGTGTGCGCTGATAGAATATAAATTGTTCTTTAATAAGCCCAAGAGCTATGATGAGTGCTCAGCACTCAATAAAAGATAGAAATACTGCCAGAACCCAAATCAATGCTCAGGATTGTTAAAAGGGCCAAGCCCAAACAAATGTTCAACAGCCCAAACAAATGTCCAACATTTTAAACCTAATTGGACTTAGCCCAAGTTGGCCATAAGTCCTCAATTCAGATTTAACTGAGCCCATATGCTCATAATCTAATTAACTGATCTTAGTCCCAAATTGGACTACAGATCTCCTTGGTTCAAGGGTACATCTCTTCATTCCTCCGATACATGTCGTTGTAATCCTTCAACATCTTCAGAGAGGTGACCTTTAAACCTACGGACTATGATGTCCTTAACCTCGGACTGTGGGGTCCTTTAAACCCACGGACTATGATGTCCTTAACCTCGGACTGTGGGGTCCTTTAAACCTACGGACTATGATGTCCTTAACTTTGGACCGCAATGTCCCTAAACTAAACAATAGAGCCCACAAGCTCTTTTGTTGGATCTAAATGATCCCTTTGAGTAGATCTTAGTCTAAAAATTAGACTAACGTATTCTCAACAAATATTTAAGCTGATCTTAATCCCAATGAGATTAACGATCCTTAAATCCAACCTAAACCAAAATCTAAGAAGATACGGATTTGGACTAATCCACGCCCTACGGGCGACAACATAAATTGGTCTCCGTATACACTCCACGGGAAACCAAAAAACAAAACAAACACGCACGACACGAAGTGACCATCTGGAGAAGGAGAAAGTGGTTACCGCGATGCGGTAGTGTAATTAACTGCAGGGGCTTGCGCCTGCAGGGAAGAGCCTCCCCACAATCAAAAACCACTCAAACGAGGGGGAATCTGACGCAGTCTGCTACATCAGCCGCATCCGTTTAAACCATCGATACATGGTGTCATAAATCAACTTGGCATCTTCGGAGAGGTGGACGGATAGAACCAAATAGCATCTGCCCCCAAATTCAGGAAAGACGAACCTACGCGGTCGCGTCTGTGTATTTTGCGGAGAACAGAGTCGTATGTGATATGACCGGCTTGTTAAATCAAGTGTTGATTTAACATTAACTTTTAGCTCAATTCTTCATTAAACCCTTTTCTATATTGATGTGTATGGACACATACATGCATACATAGTGTCATGGTTATTGATACATGAGAGATGGCAATGCAAGACTCACATGGTTCGTTTATATATAGATATTTATTTGTTTTGAGAAAAAGAAATAAAAATGGAATTAAATCATGGTTTAAAATATTCCACACTCTTCTATACTTGACCTAATTTAAACCATGGTTTAATTCTCATTTGGCTTTTGACTCAACACTAAAATATCTAGATATTTATTAACCATAGTTTGGCATGAGACATATATCTTTGTTATTTATTTTCTATGCTCATTATTATTAAGAATTATCATTATCTCTTGAGCTCAAGCAAAGCCATCTTCTTCTTCCTCTCTCTTGAGATTTCTTTTGAGTGAGTTAGTAAACAAGAAAGGGTTTTGATGTGAGAATAGAAACCACATCACCATTCTACACTACTCTAGCCCATTAGTGTAAAGTGTTCGCTTCATCCTCATTCTTGATCAAGTGAAGCAAGGAGCTTTGTGCAAAGGGACTTCGGGTGGATCATCCTGAACTAGGAAGGTTTCAAGCGATCCGTTTCAAACTCTCAAAGGTCCAAGGAGTCACTCAAGGAAGTCTAAAAAGGTTGTATTACTAATCCTTTAGTGTAAGTTACCTCTAGTATGTGATGCTTATTTGATGTTACCCTAAATTTTCTAGTTAAGATTCATAGTTCGATTGCTTAGCACCTCCCCAAATTTTTATTGTGGCATGAGTGATGCCAGCAAACCCTAGGCATGGTGCTAAGGAATCCCAAGAGTATCGGGGTGGAGGTATCGCACCCTATGAGATATGGCGCGCTCTATGATGAGTACTGCTGAGTTACCTATTTTCTTTTGGTGTTATGCACTTGAGAAGCTGCATACCTATTGAATGGGGTCTCCATCCGAATCAGTGCCTACCACTCCATATGAGATATGGTATGGGAAGAGACCATGTCTTAAACGAGTTAAGATATGGTGTTGCCCGACCTATGTTGAAAAGCAAAATCCGTACAAGCTCGAGGCAAGGTCAGTTCTGTATAAGTTTGTCAGATATCCCAAACATTTGTGAGGGAATATTTTCTACCACTCTGAGGAGCAAAAGGTGTTTTGTTTCTCAGCATGCAACCTTTTTAGAAAAGGAATTTCTTGTGATGAAATTAGTGGTCATGAGGTTGTAACATTTCTTAAAAATAAAATATTATTTTTGGGAATTTAAATAATTAAAATAATAAATATTAGGAATATTTTAATGGTGTGGTATAATTAAATACCGATAATTTGGGAAATATTGGGAAGTTAAATTAAATGGTGATTTTTGGAAGAATTTATGTGATTTAAGCAAATTATAAATTCTTTATGATTAATTATATTCTATTTTAATGCTAATCTCGGTTAAATATCACTAATCGTGCATTAAGCATTGATTTGTTTTGTGCACATGACATGCACCATGTCATATTACACATTTGTTACATTTTCCTACCATAGTCTTTTCTTTTTCTCATGCATGGCTTTGTTTTAAAGGAAAAGAAAAGATAAAGGAAAGAAAAGGAAATAGAATAAATAAAAGGGTAGGGCATGAGAGAGAAGAGAGAGAGTCGAGGGGTCTTCTTTGACCTTGGTCATTCCCCCTTCATTTGTTTTTCTTCACCATTTTCCCCCTTCTTCCTCCTTCATGGCTGCCCTCTTCTCCACCTCCTCTACATCCTCACAAACACCCTCAATCCGACATCAAAACATCATCTTCCTTTCATTAAAAATGTGCACAAGCTCACTACAAGCATTTTGGACCAAGAAAGCTAGGATTTTGAGCACTTGGGGCAACTCAAGAAATTTCTTGAGTTGCCAAATGAGGTAATTCCTTCACACTTAGTATAGTATTTCATTCACTTAATCATCCATACTAGTTTAGAATCCATTTTGTGTGGTTTAGTGAACTTAGAAAATTCCAAGTTAAGGTTTTGAGGAATTCTTGAGTTGTGAAGGTGTAATTGAGGGTTAAACTTGGCTACAACCCCTGTAGTGTTAGTTTTGTTGACCGAAACCATAGACTTAAACCCCAAACCCCAAACTTAGAAACCACGATATCCGATTTTGTTAACTTTGGTGTTGTGCTTTAGAGATCTGCTATGACCCGGGGACCCTAAAAATTATATAGCGATTACTGTGAGTCGTGCAGGCAACCTAGAAGCTACCCTAGTGCCCCGAGACCCTAATTCCTTTACATGGCATCAAATTAATTCGTTCTGGCCGCAAATTGCGGCCAGGGTAGAGGTGATTAGGCTCGTGTTTGGTCTATGACTCCGTTTTCAGTAAATTAGACCTACTCTATATGCAAAATTGGCTAATTCAACCAAGGGTAAAATATGGAGGTGTTTTCTTGAGTTGCTTCTTTGTTCTGCGACTTCGTTTTAACTTGGATTTTAGTATTTGGGTTTTGACTCGGTGGTGTGACGTTTGCACGTCAATCTCGAGGGTTATTGGTTATTCTTGCATGCGTAGACCATAGGTTTTAACCCATGTGCGATTCCTATGTCGTTTTGGTTTTGAATTGGATTTTAATGCGACACGATATGTTATGACATGTAGGTACCTCCGCGTGAAATTCGGAATGACAAGCAAGAGCGTGGCGACATCGACTTCAGCATGCAAGGACCAAGTGAGTAGATATATATCTACGGGGGAAGTCGGGTGGATGGCGTATAGCACCCCCGCAGTTTCGTAGTGTAGTATACGAATACGTTATAACTATATAAATATGTGCATTGTGAGACTATATGATTACCAAGAAAGGTTTCAGGAGATCATGGGTTAAATTTTACCGTAATTGGATGATAGTGTCGTTAGCTAGTTTTTAGTCGCGAAACCCTAGAATAAGGTACACACACACGCTTGTATTTTATTTTCTTGTGCGTATATGGGGATATATATATATATATACATATATGTAAGTGAGTATGTATATATGTGTGTGTGTGTGTGTGTGTGTGTGTACATATACACGGATGATGAGGATAGTATATGATACTTGGAGATGAGTCGATGTGATTGGGCATGATGCCGTGAGATCGGTGATGTGATTTGGGTCATGTTATGAGATACGACATATTATATTAGCGGATTGATGGGCGGTGTGTTTTCATACACACGCGGTTATATGTTGATGGTATCGGAATGTACTAGACTGTATATCAGTACCCCAATTCAGGATGTGGTGATAATGATACCAGATAAATAATGAGATGATGTGATAGTTGAACCGTACCCAGATTTTGGGATGCCGTACGATGGATTTACCGTACGAAATATAGTTATGATAATAGATCCGCACTCTGGACTCGATGATCTCGTATTGTACATTTTATCGTATGTGGCGCTATTGAGGCGGGATCACCGACTACTAGATATATGTATCAACTCGGACTTAGGTGGTTTTCCTTACCCTTGTGATTAGTCTCTTGGGTTCGTACTGTAGTTTACTTGGTAAATGTTAGGTTAGGCACGAGTCATACTTATTTTTAAACTTAACGAATCGTAAGTATTTTAAAGACAAGCCTAGCGACACTACGGATTTCAAAGGATGTATCTTTTCTCAAAAACATCGTACCCCTATTTTCTAAAAACCACGATTCGTGTGATTTCAGACACAAAAATTGTATGACTCGTATATATGAATGTATATTTCCTTATTGCGTTTACTGTTCATTTTCCGTATATTCTTACTGTTCGCGTCGCATTGCATGCTTAAATGTACTTTTATTGTTATTATGAAACCATGATGTCAGGACACCAGCACCATTACCGATGATGCGTATGCTACACGTACACCTACTTGCCGGCTTACACTCATCATCATCGATAATTGTTATGTCACGTACACATTAGAAAATACCACTTCATTAGTATAAATTGCTAGCTGATAGTTTCGACATAGTACTGGTGCGCATGCCTTTATATGCTAATTTAGATATTGCATTTATTTACTGTGATATTTCATGTGTATTTATATATTCATTCGCCATGCGATATTTTTGGCCAGTCCGGATTGCCGGAGCCCGGTATTCAGTATTATTGACCTTTCATTTTTGAGATTTAGGATTTGCCATGAGATTTCTGGATTTAGAGAAACCACAAGGATTTTATAAAGATGGATTATCATTTTAAAATGCATGTTGCGGTTTTCTCATGATATGATATAAGATATGTCCACCTTGAGTTTTCTCGGCCCTTGAGCGGTATCATACACCCGATTCGAGGAGGAGGAGGAACCTTCTGTGGGTGCATGGTGGACCCGGTGCGGTACCCCGGGGCGAGAAGGTCGCAGATGATGGCCTTGAGCCTGGCATGGGAGCACTACCGACCGGTTATTTGTGACGCAGCGGATATTCGGAGGATACCTACGTAGTCGTGAGATTTGATGATTTGGGCCAGTCCAGATTGCCGGAGCCCAGGGGCCAGTCCGGATTTCCGGATTTCCGGAGCCCGAGAAATTGAGACTTTGAGGTATTGAGATTATATGATATGGGTCAGTCCGGATTGCCGGAGCCCGAGATATTGGATATTGGGATTTATGTTTTGTGTTGATGCTTGACACGGATTCTATGTTGATTTCATTGATGATACCTCGATTTTTATATACAGAAATCTCACTAAATAAAGAAAACAGTTTTCTCATTCATGATGTATTCTGTTTTCATTTTAATGCATTCATACATCATATATGTATTATGTTAATACCTGAGGCATTGACACGAGCACTTGATATTACACTTATGTGTAGATGTTTCAGGGATATATTATACCGGGGATACTTTATCGTATGACCTAGAATTGTGTCATACATGCGATTTCTGATCGGTGATGTTTTCTACTCACGAGTTGGCAACTCACCCCCATTATGCCACAGTTTCTTGCAGGTTTTGCCGTACAGGTTTCCTTGGCGGCTTTGCTGGCATACTTCTTCATTCCGGGTGATTGCTTTGGTAGGTGGGTTCACTTGCATCGTAACCACCATCGTACTTTTATTATTTCAGTTGTATCTAGTAACTCCATCAACCAGACTTGTATATTTTTGATAGACCTAGAAGACCAGTTGTATATTCTTTCGACCTTAGTGTGGCACGCTGTATTATTATGGGTTTTCTCTGGTTTTCTTGGGGATGTTGGTTTCCTTGCTGAGTTTTCATCCCCGCCCTTCGGCGTTGTATATTATATTGCTTGGCGAAGAGCTAGCTTCCGCTTGGGGATGCCTTTATATTATGCATGTTTGTACCCGTTTGGGACCAGTATTTACAAAGGAAACTCTGCCGAAATTTTCATAAAGGATTTGACGTTTTAAAAATGCTTACTACGACTTTCAAAATAAAATTATATGTTAACTTTTAAATGAGCTTTTCCTTCACTCTCTTTTAAATGGTTTAGATTTCTGGGCTTTTGGCTTACTTGAATTAGGTGGGGTCCTATAGACTTCACATGATTCAAGTGCCAGTCACGTGCTATTTCGGGTCGTGACAAAGGTAGAACTGGAAGGAGTTCCAGCTAGAAAAACTAACAGCTGATGATTTGGTAGAACCAAAGGATTCAATACTCTCCAACGAACCTTAGCCTCTCCGCGAATCTGGTAGGGTTCCTCATCCACTTGAGAGATACTACGGTCTTCTCGGTGACAGTGGGAGCTAGGATTGCATCATGTTTGATGATGGCCCAACTAGGTTCAGGCAGGCCATCACGAGTGGGGACTCTATGAAAAGGTTGGATGCTATGCGATCAAAGATGGAGTCCATGTACACCAACAAAGTATGACTTTGGATGTTGCACCTCAAGGGGTAAAACCCATTAGGAGCAAATGGATCTTGAGAAGATTCTTGGTGTAGATAGAAAAGTAGAGACTTTCAAAGCTATGCTTAAGTCCATCAGGATCAATGCAAGCATCGCGGAGTTGGAACATCTGTTTTGATGTTGCAGTCAAAGAGTTTGACTTTGTCAAAAAGGTAGATGAACCTTGTATATATAAGAAGGTAGTAGAGAGTAATGTTGTCTTCCAGGTATTGTACGTAGATAATATACTCTTGATAGGAAATGGTTTCCTATGTTACACTCGGTCAAGCTTCTCTTATCACGAGGATTCTCAATAAAAGATCTGGATGATACCTACTACATCTTGTGGATTATGATCTATGGTGATAAATCTAAGTGGATGTTGGGAGTGTCCCAAATCTAGGTATATTAACACCATACTAAAGAGGTTTAGTATGGAAGATTCTAAGCGTGGTGGTTCTCCCACATACTCAGGAATCACTCTCTCCAAAAAAATGTCTTCCAAGACTGATTTGGAGAGAGCTCGCGTGCAAGGGATACCCTATGCTTCGGCAGTAGGCTCTATCAGTGTATGCGATGTTATATACCATACCAGATGTAGATGACTCACTAGGTGTAGTGATCAGGAATCAATCGGATCTTGGGAGAATCACTGGATAACTGTGGAGGACATTCTTAAGTACTTGAGAAGCACTAAAAGATAGTTCTTGGTTCGAGCTTCCAGAGTGATAAGGTCGACTGAGAGTCAGTCACAGGCATTGTCTTTACCCTCTGTGCAGGGACGGTATGTTGGAAGAGTTCCAAGCTAAATACCGTGACATACTAGACGATAAAGGCTGAATACATTGCTACCTAGGATGCTGCCAAAGTGGCTGTTTGGACATTTCTTGTTCATGAGATGAACAAGGTTCCTACCACTGAGCGTCCAATAACCGTTATTGTGACAATAATGGAGTTGTGGATTTGTCCTAGGAACGCAGGTCCCATCAGCAATCTAGACATATTTTGAGGCAAGTATCACCTGATCAAGGAGATGGTTGATCCCCAAGGGATCAAGGTAAGAAGATGTCACGACCCGAAGGTACGGAACGTGACTGGCACTTAGATTACGAGACGTCTAAAGGCGTACTGTAACCTAAGTCAGCCAAAGCCCAGAAGAATCTAAACCAAAATCAAAAGAGAGTGAAGGAAAACCTTACATGAAAACGATTTGTAAATCAATTAAGTTGCATTGAAACCCTTTTTAAAAACATCAAAAATTCCCGAAAATTTCGGCAGAGTCTCCCTTGTATTTTCTATCCCCCAAAATGGGTACAACAAGATATATATAACCTGTAATCATAAAATGGCATCCCCAAGCGGGAGCTAGCTCTTCGCCCAAGGCGGATCACAACCACACGCAATATATAAGTAATATTAAGAAAAGAGCATAAAAGAAATGCAAAATATCAGAAAACACAACGTCGGCTCAAGTGAGCTCGACCCAAAAGAAACCACATATATATACAAATCTCTCAGTCTCATCACTAGGTCGCATATACAAATAGAAAGTGGTAGATGGAGAATACTAGATACAATGATAGAGCAAAAGAAATAAAGTGTGCTCGCAACCCACCTACGGGCGATGTCGCGAGTCTGAGCAAAAGGAGCTGATGATAAGATAGCTGCCGCTACAAGACTGATGAGTCCGACCTGCAAGACACTGTGGCACAACGGGGGTGAGTTGCCAGCTCGTGAGTAGAATATAACATCTAATAAGGCAATCGTAAGAATGCACGCAAATGCGTTATAGCATGTATGTTCAGATGTGATATAATACGTCTAGTATGCATGCACATGTATGCAATGTCATTACTAAATATTTAAGTGTTTCAAATGCTAAGAGTTCTGCATTCTAGTCTTTAGAAAAAGAATATCTGTATAATAGCTAAATACCATCAAGAAATCATCTGAAACCCGTGTCAAGCATCGACACCAATATGAAATCACATCTGTCTCAATGTCTCACTGTATCAATGTCTCAAATATCGGGCTCCGTCAGTCCGGATCGGCCTATGTCATCAAATCTCACGACAACGGTCGGTATCCTCCGGATATCCGCCGCGTCAGATATCACCGGTAGGTAGTCTTCCCCTGCCTGGCTCATCGTCTACAACTCGATCTTCTTGCCCCGGGGTACCATACCGGGCCAACCATGTACCCAAGACGGTTCATCCACTCCTCGAATCGGGTCTCGAAATCCAACAGAAAACATGAAAACTCATGGTGGACGACACATACATCACGAGAAAATCGCAACTTTGTTTTAAAAATGATAAATATAAGCTTTTGTTAAATTCTTCCGGTTTTCCCCAAAAATCCAGAAATCGCAGCAATACTGAAATCCTCAAGAAAAATCATAATGTCCACATGTTATATATGATAAATGTCTATGATAACAAGGTATGCGATGTGAATTGTGGCTAAAAATCTATATAAGGATGATGATGATGCGAGATATATACATGCTATGCAATTTCATATATCATGTATGATTCAAGTGGCGATACTAAACTAAACAGGTTCTATAGTACACGTGGCATGGCAATTACCAAAGGCGTGTGTGTCACATGAATAGTGCGCGTGCAACAGATGCCAATGGTAATGGTGTTCGTGTCCTACGAAGTGTTATCGCATATGTGCATATGAATATCCATGCAATTTAGCATACTATTAACTATGAGGGTATGCAATGTAAATGAAGGGGTAAGCTAACTAACAATACGAATCTTGCAAGAAATAAAGTAACCCTAACTAGGGGGCGCCTCGCGTCATCCAGACGATTCCCCCATAGATGAATACATCTACTCACCTGAATGCCTCGCTAATCCGATCCAACCACCGCCTTGCCTTTACGCGCCGTGTCCGATGTTTCCCCGACCGATCTTAGCATTGCATAACACACAATATAAGATCACATACCCCTAAAACGACACCAAGTCAATATAAAAAGATCGACGCTCTTGAATTAAACATAACGTGCACTCGGTGCGCGGAAAACACACGAAAATTGCTAAATCTTAACTAGAATCGTTATTTCGGGGCAATCGACAAAACCAAAACCCGACTAGACAAAACCCCGCATTCGCGCACACTAATAGTCGTATATGAAGCTAATTATATCGCTAATATAACGCAGTTTGATCACCTCCTAATTTACAAAAATACCTAGAAAGCATTCGCATACCGATTCGATGCAAATATCGCAATTTATCGATCTAGCGAGCGCAACATCGCACAATTAACCACTCTAACCAATTAGATAACCAAAACCCTAACTTAAATCCATCAACCATGCTACAAACCCTAATTAAAAATCAAATCCCTTTCTTGAATTTCCTAAACAAACAATTACTACTAAATTAACACTTCAAATTTCAATTTTAGCACATTCAATCTACAATTTAACAACTAGTTTAGAAATTTCACCTCACAAGTGGAACCCTAGCATGATCAAGCCACCAAAGAAGCCTCCTTTCTTCAAGTTTTGAACTAAATTTGGTTTGAGGAGAGATAGGATTGGGATTTGCTTTGAATTTGAGATGGAATTTGTGAATTTTTAATGGATTTTGGCATGAAAATGAAGCAAGAAAGAAGTGAGGAAAATGGGGGATTACTGCAGGTTGGGCTCGGCCAGCAGGTAGAGAGAGGAGTTGTGGGATTTTTGTAGATGATTCTAGGTCAAATAAACCCCTTAAATCTCATTTAATGCATTTCACATCAACCTTTTTTAAAAAAACCTCTTTTTACTTCATTTTTTTCATAAATTTCAAACCATAAAACTAAAATGTTACAAAGTCATGATACAATTTATTAACACTCTATTTTAGTTTATAAAGATTCCAAATTATGAAATTTACCTAATAAAATTTGTATTTATCACTAATTTAATTTATTTTTAAAAGCTTAAAATAATATTAAAAATAATTAATTACAATTTTTTTTTATTAAACTAGAAAATTATAAGTGACATTTTAGTGCCCAAATTATAGTAATATCTTATATAAATTTTGTATAATTAGGTCTATAAGGAAAAATACCTATTTTGACTTTTTACGGAAAAAGCTGAAAAATTAGCCGATTACCGAAAAACTGCCTAAACGGTTTTCGAAGAGTTACAATCTTCCCCCCTTAAAGAAATTCGGTCCCCGAATTTAGAATTTAATTACGCGTACCTTCAAAAAGATGGGGATATCTCTTCCTCATCTCGAACTCGGTCTCCCAGGTGACCTCCTCGCTGTTCGGGCCACGCCAAAGGACCTTGACGGACGGTATAACCTTCGACCTCAATTTCTTCACCTGCCGATCCAGAATGACCACCGGCTGCTCGGTGAAAGAAAGATCACGCTCTAGCTGGATCGTCTAGTGCTGAATCGCCTGGGAAGGATCATGAAGGTACTTGCGGAGCATCGAGACATGGAACACGGGGTGAACATCGGGGAAGCTGGGCGGAAGAGCTAACCGATAAGCGACCGGACCAACACGCTCTAAGATCTCGAAAGGACCAACATATCTAGGACTCATCTTCCCTTTCCGCCCAAATCTCATCACACCTTTCATCGGAGAGACCTTCAGGAAAACATGATCGCCAACAGCGAACTCGAGTCGGCGACGGCGCCTGTCAGCATATGATTTCTGCCTGCTCTGAGCCGCTCTCATCCTGTCCCGAATCAGCTGTATCTTCTCGGTCGTCTCCTGTACAATCTGCGGCCCTAAAACACTGCTCTCCCTGAGCTCTGTCCAACATACAGGCGATCGACATCTCCTCCCATATAGAGCCTCAAAAGGTGCCATCTGAATCGTCTCCTGGAAGCTATTATTGTAGGAAAACTCGATCAAAGGCAAATGACGATCCCAGCTACCACCGAAATCTAAAACACAAGCTCTGAGCATGTCCTCAAGAGTCTGAATAGTACGCTCCGACTGACCGTCAGTCTACGGATGAAAGGCTGTGCTAAAACTCATTCGGGTGCCCAATTCTTCCTGAAGTTTCTGCCACAATCGGCTGGTAAACTGGGTGCCCCGGTTGGACACGATGCAAGTCGGAACACCATGCAGTCGCACTATCTCATCAATATAAACTTGGGCGTACTGAGAAAATCTAAAAGTGGTCTTCACTGGTAGGAAGTGAGCCGCTTTCGTCAGTCGATCCACAATCACCCAAATAGAGTCATACCCTCGACTAGTCCTAGGTAGACCCACAATGAAGTCCATGGAGACCTGCTCCCACTTCCACTCAGGGATGGGCAAAGGCTGTAGCTCGCCGGCTGGCCTCTGGTGCTCGGCCTTGACTTGCTGACAAGTCAGGCATCTCGACACAAAGTCTGTAACATCCTTCTTCATCCCGTCCCACCAGTAAACCTCTCTCAAATCATGGTACATCTTGGTGGAACCTGGATGCACACTGTATACTGATTTATGTGCCTCCTCGAGAATATCGCGCCTCAGTCCCTCAGAATCTGGTACGCACAGTCGAGTCACAAATCGAAGTATCCCCTGATCATCAATCACGAACTCAGAAACTCTGCCCTGCCGAATCTGCTCAATAATCTCTAAAATACGGGCATCGCCGGACTGTGCCTCGCGGATACGGTCAAGTAACTGTGGGCGTGCTCTGAAATGGGCCAGCTGTCCCCCTGTAGGAGTAAACTCGAACTGCACTCTGCTATCACATAAAACCTGCCAATCCGCCGTCGACTGCATCTGTACTGCGCTCAAACAAGATAAGCTACCTCCGGGCCTCCTACTCAAAGCATCTGCCACCACATTCGCCTTGCCCGGATGGTATAGAATCTCGCAGTCATAATCCTTCACCAACTCCATCCAACGGCGCTGTCTCAGGTTCAGATCTCGCTGCTGGAAGATATACTTCAAACTCTTGTAGTCAGTGAATATCTGGCACGACTCACCGTATAGGTAATGTCTCCAGATCTTAAGTGCAAATACCACTGCAGCCATCTCTAAATCATGGGTGGGGTAGTTCTGTTCGTGTTTCCTCAGCTGCCGAGAAGCATACGCGATAACTCTGTCGTGCTGCATCAATACACAGCCCAGCCCCACTCGAGAATTATCACAATATACCACGAACCCGCCTGATCCTGAAGGCAATGCTAACACTGGTGCAGTAGTCAGACGAGTCTTCAACTGCTGGAAACTATCCTCACATGCCTGGGTCCAATCAAAAGGAACCCCCTTCCGGGTCAATCCGGTCAACGGTGCAGCAATGCGGGAGAAATCCTGGACAAAACGTCGATAATAGCCGGCCAGACCTAGAAAACTGCGAACCTCTGTAACTGATACTGGTCTAGGCCAACGCTGAACTGCCTCGATCTTCTTCGGGTCCACACAAATACCATCTCTCGTCACCACATGACCCAAGAAGTCGACACTGTCTAACCAGAATGCGCACTTGGAAAATTTGGCGAACAGTTGATGCTCCCTCAAAGTTTGCAGCGTGATACGTAAGTGCTGCTCATGCTCCTCTCGGCTCCGAGAATAAACCAAGATGTCGTCAATGAACACAATAATGAACTGATCGAGATACGTTCTGAATACACGGTTCATCAAATCCATAAATGCTGCCGGGGCATTGGTGAGCCCGAACGACATCACCAAGAACTCATAAAGACCATATCGAGTACGGAAGGCGGTCTTCGGAATATCCTGCTTCCGAACCCGCAACTGGTGATAACCTGACCGTAAATCAACCTTCGAGAAAAACCCTGCACCCTGGAGCTGATCGAATAAGTCATCAATGCGGGGTAGGGGATATCTGTTCCGCACAGTAACCCGGTTCAGCTAACGATAATCAATGCATAAGCGCATACTTCCGTCCATTTTCTTAACAAACAGGACGGGAGCACCCCAAGGTGACACAATCGGTCGGATAAGCCCATTGTCCAGCAAGTCCTGTAACTGATCCTTTAGCTCTCTCAGCTCTGCCGGGGCCATCCGATAAGGCGGTATAGAGATAGGCCCCGTGCCGGGGATCAAGTCAATACATAACTCAATCTCGCGCTCTGGTGGCAGACCAGGCAGCTCGTCGGGAAATACATCAGGGAACTCTCTCACAACAGGAACCTGGTCCAACGGAACCTCTGTGGAACTAGTATCACAAACACAGGCTAAGAATCCCCGACACCCTTTCCTTAAGAGCTGACCAGCGCGAAGACAAGAAATCAAGCTGGGAAGGGTAGCGCTACGATCTCCCTGAATAACAAGAACCGGCTCACCAGGAAAACTGAATCTGACTGCTTTCTCACGGCAGTCCACGGATGCATAGCAGGTGGCTAACCAGTCCATACCAAGAAGAACGTCAAAGTCTAGCATATCGAGGAGAATCAAATCAACTGAAGAATCTCTCTCCCCGATACGAACGGAACATGATCGGTACACAAAAAGGGCAACAAAAGACTCGCCTACCGGTGTAATAACGACAAGCGGCTGATCTAACGGAGAAGACTCTCGGCCCAACCTCGGTGCAAAATACGTGGATACATATGAATGTGTGGAGCCTGGATCAAATAATACCCGTGCATCAAAAGAACATACTAGCAGAGTACCTGTCACGACGGCATTGGATGCATGTGCATCCTGAGGAGTCAATGCGAACACTCGGGCCTGTCCACCACTAATAGATGGCTGTCCTCTGCCTCTACCTCGGCCTCAGCCTCAGCCTCTATCGCCTCGTCCTCTCTGAACCGGACCGCCACGCCCACGGCCTGTAGAAGCATCTGGCTGGCGTGGAGCATCATCAGGAGTAGGAAGTAGAGCTCTCTGAGGAGGTGGTGAGGGTGGTAAGGTCACATGCGGGACTGTCGCCGTGCCCTGGCGTCCCATGGTACAGTCTCTGATACGGTGGTACTGACTCCCGCACCAAAAACATCCTGGCGACGACTGCTGAGTCTGTGGATATGAACCAAATAACTGACCTCGTCTCAATCCTCTGCCTCCACCATCTCCCGGAAATAATCTATCGCGGTGTCTACCCATCTGCCACTGAGCTGGCGTATCAGTACGGATCCTTTTCGGCCCAGAAACGACCGGAGTCTCAGAAATGCGCTCCTCCAAAAGTAAGGCTGCATCCATCGCGGCTGCGTATGTATCAAAGTGCTGGGTGCCGATGGCAAGGAATAACTGTGTATCAAGCCCTCGCACGAACCTCTTTATTCTCTTCTCTTCTGTGACTACTAGGTACGGAGCATATCGAGACAACTGGGTAAACTGTATATCATACTCCGACACCGTCATCCAAGGAGTCTTGCGCAAAGACTCAAAACTACGGGCTCGAGCATCTCGGACACTCTCCGGAAGAAAACGGGCAAGAAACGCAGCTGTAAACTCATCCCAGGTCATAGAAGGTAGACCTGCAGCTCGGCCTCTCTCTACTGAATCGTACCATGTCTGGGCAAGACCCTCCAGACGAAAACTCGCAAACTCCACCAATCTATCATCAGAACACCTCAACGAACGGCAAATCCGAGCCATCCTATCAAGAAATGCCTGTGGGTCCTCTGTCGCATCTGTACCGGTAAAAGATGGAGGTCTCAATCTCATGAACTCCTGTAGTGAAACAGGGATAGTCTCCGTAGTAGCAGCAGGAGTGACCATCTGTGCAGCAGGTACAATCGTGGGCTGTGCGGTGGAAGGAACGTCCTCGGATCTCTGTGCCCGACTGGACTCAACTAAAGATCCCATCATCTGTCGCAACTCTTGCATGCCGGCCTCTAATCTGGCAATACGGTCTGGATAAGGCGGATCAATATGACCCTGAGGGGTAGGCGTATCCTCCCGCTCGATCCTCGCCTCAGACGAGCCCGCTCGAATCTCATCCATAGCGGCAGCCCGCTGAGCTCTCGTAGTCTTTGGCGGCATCGAAGATGGAATAAGAAACAGGACTGATAAGAACATTGCAATTGAATCAAGGAATGCAAGGAATCAAGAAAGGAAATACAAGCAATTATGTCCTAAGGTCACTTAGGCGGAGTACCGTATCGTAAGTATGTCGCGGATCATACTCACGCTACGCCACTCTGCTTACGTTACCTACTCTATCTGCCAAGGTCGTCCTACACTCAGAAAGGTAAAACCTGGCTCTGATACCAACTTTGTCACGACCCAAAGGTACGGAACGTGACTGGGACTTAGATTACGAGACGTCTAAAGGCGTACTGTAACCTAAGTCAGCCAAAGCCCAGAAGAATCTAAACCAAAATCAAAAGAGTGTGAAGGAAAACCTTACATGAAAACGATTTGTAAATCAATTAAGTTGCACCGAAACCCTTTTTAAAAACATCAAAAATTCCCGAAAATTTCGGCAGAGTCTCCCTTGTATTTTCTATCCTCCAAAATGGGTACAACAAGATATATATAACCTGTAATCATAAAATGGCATCCCCAAGCGGGAGCTAGCTCTTCGCCCAAGGCGGATCACAACCACACGCAATATATAAGTAATATCAAGAAAAGAGCATAAAAGAAATGCAAAAAATCATAAAACACAACGTCGGCTCAAGTGAGCTCGACCCAAAAGAAACCACATATATATACAAATCTCTCAGTCTCATCACTAGGTCGCATATACAAATAGAAAGTGGTAGATGGAGAATACTAGATACAATGATAGAGCAAAAGAAATAAAGTGTGCTCGCAACCCACCTACGGGCGATGTCGCGAGTCTGAGCAAAAGGAGCTGATGATAAGATAGCCGCCACTACAAGACTGATGAGTGTGACCTACAAGACACTGTGGCACAACGGGAGTGAGTTGCCAGCTCATGAGTAGAATATAACATCTAATAAGGCAATCGTAAGAATGCACGCAAATGCGTCACAGCATGTATGTTCAGATGAGATATAATACCTCTAGTATGGATGCACATGTATGCAATGTCATTACTAAATATTTAAGTGTTTCAAATGCTAAGAGTTCTGCATTCTAGTATTTAGAAAAAGAATATCTGTATAATAGCTAGATACCATCAAGAAATCATCTGAAACCCGTGTCAAGCATCGACACCAATATGAAATCACATCTGTCTCAATGTCTCACTGTATCAATGTCTCAAATAACGGGCTCCGTCAGTCCGGATCGGCCCATGTCATCAAATCTCACGACAACGGTCGGTATCCTCCGGATATCCGCCGCGCCAGACATCACCGGTAGGTAGTCTTCCCCTGCCAGGCTCATCGTCTACAACTCGATCTTCTTGCCCCGGGGTACCATACCGGGCCCATGTACCCGAGACGATTCATCAACTCCTCGATTCGGGTCTCGAAATCCAACAGAAAACATGAAAACTCATGTTGGACGACACATACATCACGAGAAAACCGCAACTTTGTTTTAAAAATGATAAATATAAGCTTTTGTTAAATTCTTGCGGTTTTCCCCAAAAATCCAGAAATCGCAGCAATACTGAAATCCTCAAGAAAAATCATAATGTCCACATGTTATATATGATAAATTTCTATGATAACAAGGTATGCGATGTGAATTGTGGCTAAAAATCTATATAAGTATGATGATGATGCGAGGTATATATATGCTATGCAATTTCATATATCATGTATGATGCAAGTGGCGATACTAAACTAAACAGGTTCTATAGTACACGTGGCATGGCAATTACCAAAGGCGTGTGGGTCACATGAATAGTGCGCGTGCAACAGATGCCAATGGCAATGGTGTTCGTGTCCTACGAAGTGTTATCGCATATGTGCATATGAATATCCATGCAATTTAGCATACTATTAACTATGAGGGTATGCAATGTAAATGAAGGGGTAAGCTAACTAACAATACGAATCTTGCAAGAAATAAAGTAACCCTAACTAGGGGGCGCCTCGCACCATCCAGACGATTCCCCCATAGATGAATACATCTACTCACCTGAATGCCTCGCTAATCCGATCCGACCACCGCCTTGCCTTTACGCGCCGTGTCCGATGTTTCCCCGACCGATCCTAGCATTGCATAACACACAATATAAGATTACATACCCCTAAAACGACACCAAGTCAATATAAAAAGATCGACGCTCTTGAATCAAACATAACGTGCACTCGGTGCGCGGAAAACACACGAAAATCGCTAAATCTTAACTAGAATCGTTATTTCGGGGCAATCGACAAAACCAAAACCCGACTAGACAAAACCCCGCATTCGCACACACTAATAGTCATATATGAAGCTAATTATATCGCTAGTATAACGCAGTTTGATCACCTCCTAATTTACACAAAAACCTAGAAAGCATTCGCATACCGATTCGATGCAAATATCGCAATTTATCGATCTAGCGAGCGCAACATCGCACAATTAACCACTCTAACCAATTAGATAACCAAAACCCTAACTTAAATCCATCAACCATTCTACAAATCCTAATTAAAAATCAAATCCCTTTCTTGAATTTCCTAAACAAACAATTACTACTAAATTAACACTTTAAATTTCAATTTTAGCACATTCAATCTACAATTTAACAACTAGTTTAGAAATTTCACCTCACAAGTGGAACCCTAGCATGATCAAGCCACCAAAGAAGCCTCCTTTCTTCAAGTTTTGAACTAAATTTGGTTTGAGGAGAGATAGGATTGGGATTTGCTTTGAATTTGAGATGGAATTTGTGAATTTTTAATGGATTTTGGCATGAAAATGAAGCAAGAAAGAAGTGAGGAAAATGGGGGATTACTGCAGGTTGGGCTCGGCCAGCAGGTAGAGAGAGGAGTTGTGGGATTTTTGTAGATGTTTCTAGGTCAAATAAACCCCTTAAATCTCATTTAATGCATTTCACATCAACCTTTTCCAAAAAAAACCCTTTTTACTTCATTTTTTTCATAAATTTCAAACCATAAAACTAAAATGTTACAAAGTCGTGATACAATTTATTAACACTCTATTTTAGTTTATAAAGATTCCAAATTATGAAATTTACCTAATTAAATTTGTATTTATCACTAATTTAATGTATTTTTAAAAGCTTAAAATAATATTAAAAATAATTAATTACGAATTTTTTTTTATTTAACTAGAAAATTATAAGTGACATTTTAGTGCCCAAATTATAGTAATATCTTATCTAAATTTTGTATAATTAGGACTATAATGAAAAATACCTATTTTGACTTTTTACGGAAAAAGCTGAAAAATTAGCCGATTACCGAAAAACTGCCTAAACGGTTTTCGAAGAGTTACAGAAGAGTAGACACGAAGGATAACACAACGGATCCACTCACGAAGGACTTACCCCTAGAGAGACTTCTATGGGATGGTTGAGTATGAGATACTACAGCCACTGCTGATTGTTGGGTATTGGATACTACAACAGATGGCCTTAGTGTAAGAGGGAGATTGTTAGTTATATGTATGCCCTAGAAGACATTACTGTACATGCGATGTATATTGTAGTGGATGCTTGGACATATATAGAGAGGACTTTCTTGCTCGATATGATAGTATGCTATCTGGTTGCACTTTATCTTAACATGTTCACTTATTGTCTCTCTATTACATGTTGATAAAGCCCTTATGTAACACCTGGGTTTGTGTTTAGTGGTAAGTGTGTATTAATGTGGGGTTTTTGGTAAAAAGTTTACCAAAACGGCTTTTAAATATTTTATCTGGTTTTATTTTATCGGAATTTTACCTGGACTGCATACACTTGTGCATGTTACCATGTTGAGATGACCATGGTGGCTTAAACCTTTTGGTTAAGTTAAGTGGCTTAATTAGGGGTTTAGCTTTGTTAAAAAAATTGGTTAAGGTTAGGGTTGACCTTGTGTAGAAAGAGAGAGAGAGGAGGCTATGAGGTTGTGTCACACCATCCCTTTTCAAAACTCTCACACTCACATCTCTCATGACTGCACAGCAGCAACAGCTGCTGAAACAATCCATCAGCCCAAGCTTGCATCAGCAACAGCCCCCAATACCAACAACATCAACACACCATAGCCCAATACCTACTACAGCTACATCAACACAACTTCAACCCCTCTCTTTATCACATCAGCTGCAACAAGCATCAGCATCATCATCATCTGCTGCAACAACAGCTGATGTAAAAGTTCATCCCCCAATACCAACACTTCAGCCCCCATATCAACACATCAGCTGCTGAAACCATACATCAGCCCAACACTTCAACCACAACTTCATAACCCAACACAACACCACACCCTCCCACAGCCACAAAAACTCCTGCTGCTGCAACTTCAGCAACAAAACAAATTCCAAGCAGCAGCAGCAGCCAAGGCAACAACAACACACTTAAAAATATTCATCAGCAGCAACAGCAGCCTGAGCAGCAACACCATCAGCCACCAGAGATAATCCAGCCACAAGCAGTAGCTGTAGCACTTCAGAAGCACCAACCCACTCCTCCTTCTTCCCTTCTCCTACATCCCAGGACCCCTTGAGGTATAATCTCACGACCCAACTCATTTCTTGCTTGTTTATGGTCGTAAAAAAACTGGAAACTTAGTGTTATTAAGTAGATTAGTGCTAGTTTAGATAAATTTGAGTGAGATTTGGCCAAGAGATGGTTGTAATGGTTAGTATAACCTTATTAGGTGTTTTTGAGACCAGTTAACCCAAGAATACCCCAGATTTCCAGTTAGTTACCTGAAAGTTTCGACTTGGCGTATTTTAGCAATTTTGTCGATTTTATGACCTTTATAGAATCTGCTACAACCCGAGATACCCTAAAATAATATTGAATTGGCAGTGAGGTATGCAGGCAGATAGAAACCAACACCCAAAACCCTAGCCCCAACCTCCATTTTCTGGCCGCCATTTAATTCCCTCTGGCTGCAATTTGCGGCCAGACCAGGGTGAAACCCCCTCATTTTTGGTGCACGGCTCTTTTACCTGTTAACTTGATCCTGGGCATGCCTAGTGTTGACTTTTTCCAACCAGGGTAGAATATGGGTTGATTTTCTTGAGTTGGCGCATGATTTAAGACTTGTTTAGCATAGATTTTTGGTGTTCAGTGATTCGGTTCTGTCGGGTGACGTTTGAACGCCAACGACAGAGGGTTGTTGGCTGTGTTTGCACGCGAGGCCACAGGTTTTTACCTATGGGCGTAGCGTGCACCATTTTGGTTTCCGACATGGTTTTCATGTGTTTTAGCGTATGATATTCTTGTAGGTACCCCACGTGGCGTCGAAGCGTTGGAGATGCAAATGGCGACATCGGCACCGGCACGCATAAAGAAAGGTGAGTAGATTTATATCTACGGGGAGAAGTCGGGTGGATAGCGTACAGCACCCCCGCAATTCGTTGTGATGTATACGGATGCGTATACACACATACAATTATCATATGTTATTTGGGATTAATGATAATGTTAAGATGGATATTGGTGTGTTAGATTGGTGAAAGGTTATGAAACCCTAGGATAGTTGGTGCACTACACATACATATACACACATACATACTTGCATACATCCTTATTTCATATGTGGTTATGGGATTCTATAGTTATGTGTTCACATGGGTATGGGACTATGTGTTCACATACGGATATGAGGATGATACTTGGGTTTGAGATGAGTCGATGATATTTGATCCGAGATTATGATATCGGTGATATGGTAAAATTCATATTTGAGATACGTCTAGATGCTTTAGCGGATTTTGGGATGATGATGCCATAGGAATAGTGATATATATATAAAATGATCGACATGTGATTATGATACGAGATAGGGTATGATATGATATGAGATGACAAGATATTTATAATAGGCCGCCTTGGGCGTTGTTTACTGCTTGTGATGATATGTGCTGATGATATCGATTTATACGAGACTGTCGGTCAGTAGTCAGGTCATGACTATAGTGATGATATTAGCATTGTACTAGACGTAGGTCAGTACCCAGATGATGATCTTGATAAGAGGATACCGGATGAGTAATATAATGCATATGATTTGACCCATACCCAGATTTGGGGATGCCGTACGACGGATTCACGTACGAGCTATATTTTGATGTTTGATCCGCCCTCTTGACTTGGAAATAGCCGATTATAGAGATATGGTATTGGATGTGATATGATCGAGGCGGGATCACCGACTATATATATATATGTATCGACTCAGAGGTTAGGGTGTTTCCCTTACCTATTGTTAGCTTAGCTTAGCCTTATAGTGGTGTAGCTATATTACTCTTATAACATTAGATGCAGTTTAGCGATCATGGGGTTTAGTATTCATCTTCCGCATATTATTATTATTGCTCCGCATCGCATACTTAGTGTGATTCATATTCTATTGTTGATATCATGCTGTTAGGACACCAGCAACATTACCGATGATGCGTATGTACTTCGTACACTTACTTGCCAGTTCACACACATCTTGATCGGTAATTGCCATGTCACTACACAGTAGTATTATTGCTGCAGGATATGACCCTTGTATGTGCATACTATTATTCCATGTTGCATGATATACTGTTATACTTGCACTTCATTGATATGTCACATACATCATGTTTTCTGATTATGCGCATTGAGATATGTTGTTCTATGATATTTCTGGATTTGGGAACCGTGGGTATTTCAAAGAGATTATGTAATTGTTTTAAAAACCCGGTTACCCCTGATATGATATTTCAGTGCGTCCACCATGTGTTTTCTCGGTGCTGAGAGCGACATGTGAAACCCGATTCGAGGAGGCGGATGTGGCCGATTGCGGGTACATGGTGGGCCTGGTGTGGTACCCCGGGGCAAGAAGATCGCAGGAGATGGCGTTGAGCCTAGTAGGGGAGCACTACCGACCGGTGATTTTACCCGACGCGTCGGATATCCGGAGGATACCGTCGTGGTCTTGAGATTGATGGTAGGGGCCGATCTGGATTGACGGCGCCCTAGATAGTGAGATTTATCAAAGACATTGAGATATTAAGATTGAGGCTATGTTTTGTGCCGATGCTGGGCACAGATTTCATGATGTTGTTCCATGATTTTGACTATATCCTCATATTTACATGCATGATGCTTATTGTCATTGGGTGACATGTGGACGGGACCCACCTATATATAGACATTGATCACATATAGACTCTGAGTACATTGATCATACTTTTCATGCATTCATACATCATCCATATGATATTTTGCCACCTGATGCACTGACACGGGCACATGGGATTACATTTGGGTTAGATAGTTACCCTAGCTATTGTTATAGGTTGCTGGTTATATATTTGAGGATTATATATTATGATCGTATGACTTAGGATTGCATCATACATGCGATTTTCTGTTCATAGATGTTTTCTATTCATGAGTTGGAAACTCACCCCCGTTGTGCCCCAGTTTCTTGCAGGTGTTGCCGTACGGGTTTCATTACGACTTGCGGCACTGCTTCTTTTGGGTGACTTGCTAGTGGATGGGTTTATTTGTATCGTACCCATCACTATACATTGTATATTATATTTCAGTTGTATCTAGAAGTTCCATCAACCAAACATGTACTTATTTGAGATAGAGACCAGTGATGTTTATTCTTTCGACCTTAGAGTCGCACGTTATATTTCTCTGGGTTTCATGCTGTTTGGAGTTTCATTTCCTGTTGTGATCCTCGCCTTTAGGCGTTGTATATTATGTTGCATACTAGTTGATTTACATATGGTTTTTCCTTAACTCCACTACTTTCTTGTTTTGGATTTCTGGGCTCGGCTTACTTAGAGCACGTACGCCTTGAGACGTTCGTAGCCTAAGTGCCGGTCATTTTCCGTACTTTCGGGTCGTGACACCTTAGGATTAGTACTTGACTACTACGATTGTGATGCAGATCATACTAGTGGGGACAGGGTAGTCGATAAGTACATCCTTCAAATGTTCCTAGTCGTGTGAGTATCGAGACAGGGCATCGATACTCCAGAGTAGACTAGAGTATACGCTTCTCGACCCATGTGATGGGCGATGGATAATCCCATATCCATTGGTGTTTGACATCAGATAAGGTATACGGGTGCTCAGTGGTGACTGGGTACACTGAACGAACTCGCCGAGAACTCCTAGATGGTATTATACCTATTGTCGAATAGCAGTTCTCTGGTGACACTGGTACAGGTTAGTCAGTAGACCCGAGATCGTCATAAAGTCTTTTGTGATTCCCACAGTGCTTTGATTTCCATCATACCACGGTCAAGAGATCATGCAAAATGGTGGTTTTTGGGTACAGTCCCGAGTCACATGGAGGCAATAAGCGATAGGAGGGGTTTCGTCTCTCCCGGTATTGGGAGTTGATGTTGCGCTATGCTCGATTGGCAATAACAGGAAATACCTGGCCAGGGTTGCTGAGATTTACTGGTAAGTGTTATCAGTAGTTTCTCGAACCGTTATGGACCTTGCATCGGCATGACTTATTAGGCTATTGGGGTCTTACGTTATACCACCCCCAGGCTATGATATGCGACATATCTGACGAAGAGACCGGACTGTACGGTAGTGTTACTGATTGGATTCAAAGGAGTATGAGCAGGCTTGCTTGTTGATTTTTTGATCGCACAATACCAGGGTGGCCGTTACGTTTAGCAGACCACTTGCGGCTTGTGGGTGTTTGATATGATCATCACCTACTTCCGGCGTATTGACAAGTCTTTAGAGTCCTACACAGAGGTTTCCTGGCTCAACCGAAACGGAGTAGGAGCACATATGTAATATGTGCGGAACCAAGATTAATGCGCGTATGTGATACCGCATTCTATTCTCGCGATTTGTGACATCGGTCGGTTATATGTAATATAGCCGGGTTATCGGATCAAGTATTGATGCGATAAGTTGTTACATATGATATCAGTCGGTTATATGTGATATAGCCAGATTATTAAATCAAGAGTTGATTTTATAATCTAATGTATAATTATATATTTGATATATTAATTTACATTAACTAGTATTAGCTCACTTAATATTTTTTTTCTCACTTGATTTGTGCATGTGTATATATGTGTTATATATATATATATATATATATATGTATATAAATGTACAAAGTATTATGCCATGCTTGATGATACATGCAACTTGGGTGTGTGTGTGACTTACACCATGCTATGTATAATGAGTGTTTTTTTATTTATTTTGGTAAATAAAAAAGGGTGGCATTTTTGTCATGGCAAGAAGCTTGGAGAAGCTTGGTTTTCCATTGACAAAGTCCACTTCTTTTGTTTTGCCTCAGATATTTATTAACCCAACCAATTATCCTAGCCATGGTTATGTCTCTACAAAGGTTAGTATATGATACTAACTCACCTAAGGTTGCCATTCTCTACTTGATAATTCATGAGAGATTTCTTCTTCTTCTTCCACAAAGCTTTCTAGCTTCAATGGAGATGATGGAAATTGAGTGAGAAAATTATTTCTAAATTGAGCAAAATTCCTACTTCATCATCCTCTACTACTTGCCATTTAGTATAGGGTGTTTGCTTCACTAATTCCACAATTAGTGAAGGGGTAGCTTGGGTTAGTGTCTCCTCGACGTAGACCATCTTCGGCCTCGAAGACTTCGATGCAACCTTGTTCGTTTCTTCATGGGAGACTCTCTAGAGTCAGGGAGTTCGTGATCGCAGCGAAGGGACTACTACACGGAGCTATTGAAGTGAAGGACCAGTCTACAAACGTTTTATTCCTTGTTCACTTTAGATGTAAAGTGTTTGCATAATGTTTCGTCGGATTTTCTAGTTTCGATTCTAGGGTTAGGGTTAGCTAGAACGGCAAAATTTTAAATGAGGCATGGATGATGCCTCCCGAAACCTTGTTACCGTGCTAGACAACCCAACATGGATTGCGTAGGAATCCGGACATTCCCCTATTTCCTGCTCAGTCTTATAACAATTATAAGAAAGAACGGAACCAACGTTCCCCAGCTCAATATAATAAGCAGGTTCAGTCAATACATCCATATTATTATCTTGATCAAAGCGTGACATGGTCGCTAACAGGAGAGAGAGAGAAGAAAACACTCAGCGTATGCTCTTGTAAGATCAGATTGATTATTATTTTATCTAATCAGGATGGCTCCCACTGTTTTTATCAAATCTTTCTCCAAACCCTAAAAGTTAAGACTAGCCGGGATTAATTACACCCAACAAGTTCTCCAATCTATCGGCCAGGCCAGTGTCGGTACATTGAGGGAGGTTCCCCGTGCTTTCGCACTGACCTAATTAAAATAAATCTCGTTTTCCCAGGGGAATAACCCCGTTAACACCTTTCTAGACACCTACTTGATCGGCTAATTTTAATATGCAAAACTCTCCCGGGAGTAACTCTTACTCGTAGTGGGTATCAGGATCCAACTATCTCACAGAAGGTATGCAATCTCATTGCAAATTTCAAAACTTGAAATTCCCGATAATATTTTACCCCTAGCGTCCTATGACCTTGACGGAGGTCAACAAACCATAGGCTGCTAGTCATGTTCAACCCGTACATTTCATGATTGAATTAAACCCACCCGCACGACCCTTGACGAAGGTCAACAAGGCTGCACGACTACCCTAATCCAATCGCCTCACATGCTTTAGAAGATTAGCACTAATTAGCTACCGCACACTACGCCTTGACGGAGGTCAACAAACGTAGCACGAATACTAAATACTCCTTATCTGAAATGACGGAGGGCTACGACAGTTTTTTTAAGAAAACTTTTTGCGTAATGAAGTTGATATCGTTGTGGAATAGAGTGATTTTAAAAAGGAGTGTTTTTGAGGCCTTTACTAGTTTTGCTAAAGAGGTCACTCCCGGTGAAGGGATCTCGGCTCTTTCCTCATCGAATTAGGTGCTAGATATTTCACAAATACCAATATGCAAAGCATGAACTAAAAAAGCAATCAAAAACAAAACCGAGTGGGTTGTAGCATCTGCCAGTTTCACTAAAGAGGTCACTCCCGGTGAAGGGATCTCGGCTCTTTCCTTAACGAATAAGGTGCTGGACATTTTACAAGAAATACCGCTATGCAAAGCAAAAACTAGAGCTGCAAGTTTTTAAAACAAGATTCTACAGCATCTTCAGGTTTCTTTTCTTTCATTAATCTCATTAATGAAGTCCCATCAATTATGCTTCCTAAGCATCACAGAAGAAACGAAAATACAACGTACATTTATGCCATCCACATTCGCCACAGTATCCCGTTATGCAATGTTAGGTTACTTAACTAACGGCATGGTGGGGCGGGACTAGCGCGGGTGTAAAACATAAGCAGCGTTTATTATATATCATATATATAATAACAGCATTCGTCTCATCATATAAAGTGATCACATCACAGAATATCAGCAGAAGAAGAACACATATGAAATATTGGATATACTAGGAATTCCGTGTTTTAAATTAAGACAATATAAAACACGGATTCCACGGTCGCGATTATCATGACCTGTAATTTAGCACGTGACCGGCACTTAAATTACGCAACGTCTAAAGGCGTAACGTAAATCAAGTAATCCGAAGCCCAGAAAAATCTAAACCGTTTTGCGGAAAATAGTGGGGGTGAAGCTTTGAAATAAAGGTATAATGAATCATGTTTTTCTTTAAATGCATAGCCAATGAAACATGAAAATGCAAGTGGGTTATACTACAGTTGAAAACATGTTTCGTCTTTAAAAATTTGGGCAGCACCTCCCTTGTATATTTTGATCCAAAAGCATATACAAAACAATATATATGCATCCCCAAGGGGGAGCTAGCTTTTCGCCAACCGACGGAATCACAACCACGCAATAACAAATATACGGCACCCAACGGCAAAGATCAACCCTGAAAGAACAATAAATGAGCAAGACATCAAAACTCAAGAAGCGAACATAAACCCATCACTCTATGTCTCGCACAATACCCAAGTCTGACTAAGTCTAACAATATACAAATTCTAGTCTCTGTTTTGATTTGATCTGATGGAGTTTATCTAGATACAATAGAATATAACAGTACGAGAGTGGGCACGATCCAATGTGTGTCCCACCTACCCAAGCAAACACCCTGGATGAAGCTTTGTGTCAATAATGCCGCAACTGATCCCAAGCGGTCAAACCTGCAAGAACTGTGGCACAACGGGGGTGACTTGCCAACTCGTGAATAGAAAACATCAGCAAGTAGAAATCGAATAAAACAACGATTTCCTAGGTCACTATATCCTGAAGGTAATAATATGATATCTAGGTTGACATCAAATGCATAAATGTCAATAATCGAGTCAATGCAATGACATATAAAATTGTAACATTTCAAAAAAATAAAATATTATTTTGGGGAATTTTTATAATTTAATATTAATTTTAATGAATATTTTAATATTTCGGTATAATTAAATACCGATAAATGGGGAAAAATTTGGAAAATTATAGAAATTACTAAAAGAGGGTGTTTTATGTGAATTATGCAATTTTTTAGTTTTTATGATTAATTATATGCTAATTTAGTGCTAATCGCGATTAAACATCGCTAATCGCGTATTAAGCTTGTTTTGTGCAAAACATGCACATGTCTCTTTTTTGTAGAACTTGTTACATTTTTCTTTCATGCTTTCTCCTTTTTATCATGCATGGTTGTAATTTAAAGAGAATAAAAGGAAAAGAAAAGAAAAGGGAAACAATAAACAAAAGAAAGTCAAGAGGAATGGGGGGTAGTTAGGAGGCATGGTGATTGACCTTGCACACACACTCTCTCTCTTTCCCCTCACTCCCTCTTTGGGCTCGGCCAGAGCAAACAGCCCCTCCTCCTCATCTTCTTCTTCTTCTTCTCCTCTTCACTCAAGCTTCAAAACACCTCAAAACCCTATCCCCATTTCATAAAAGTTGTGCACAAGCTCAAGGGAATCACATTGGACCAAGAAAGGAAAGGTTTTGACCACTTGGGGGCAACTCAAGAATTTTCTTGAGTTTCCAAATGAGGTACTTTCTGAACCATTAGCTTAGTATTTGCATTACTTTTACCCCCATGTTATGATAGAACCGATATCGTGTGATTTTGAGGACTTAGGAAAAACCTAGTTATGGTTAATAGGAATTGAGAGTGGTGATGGCTAATTAAGCTCAGTAGAGGCCATACAAACCCCCTAGTGCTAGAATCCATGCCTAAACCAGAGACTAGAAACCCAGAATACGGATTTAGAAAAGCCGATATCGGGAAATTGTGGAATCTGTGAGGGTTATATGAAATCTGCTATCACCCCGAGACTCTGAAAATTATTTTGGGAACACATAGAGATGTGCAGGCACCCAGGAAGCTAACCCCAAAACCCCTGACCCTATCTCCTCTTTCTGGCTACAGATTTAATCTGTTTGGCCGCAATTTGCGGCCTGGGTCCCACCATTTTGGTTCGTTTTGGTTCTGTAGCTCCTACATCTATAAATTAGACCCCTGGCATATGCAAAATTGTCTAATTTGACCTAGGGTAGAATCTGGAGCCTTTTTCCAGAGTTGCTATTTTGATTCGTGTTTTCGTTTCTCGTATTTTGAATCTTGGAATTGCGTATTTGTGTTTTACCTCGATTACTTGGCGTTTGTACGACGATATCGAGGATTGTTTGATGGTTTTGAAAGCATATCTACAGGTTTTAACCTATTAGCTTTTAAGCGTATCGTTTTGGTTTCGATTTGGTTTTAATGCGAAGCGATACGTGTGATATGTAGGTACCCCCATGACGATTCGAGACGATGAAGAAGATGATGGCAACATCAACATCGACAAGCAAGACGCAAGGTGAGTAGATTATATCTACGGGAGAAGTCGGGTGGATGGCGTATAGCACCCCTGCAGTTCGATATTTAGTATATACTATATATACTATTTATGATAGCTTATAGTGTGTCGTGGATTTTTGAGATGAGATTAGGTGTACTATGGTTAGATTAGGGCGTAGAAGTAAACTAGTATAGTACCTAGTTGTGAACCCTAGAATAGGTTTACACCCACACACACCCACATGCTTATTTGTTATGGTTATACCTAGATGACGAGGATAGTGTATGATGTTTGGAGATGAGTCGATTGAGATTGGGCATAGTGCCATGAGATCGGTGATGTATTGTGATTCGTATCTGGGATACGACATGAGATTTAGCGGGCCTATGGACGTGTTTTTCACACACGCATTTATATTTATATAGACGGTATCGATTTGTACTAGACTTAGATCAGTACCCCAGATCATGTGATATGACGATAAGGATACCAGATAATTGATGAGATGAATGTGATATTGACCCGTTCCCAGCTTTTTGGGGTGCCGTACGATGATTTACCGTACGAGCTTTATATTGATGATAGATCCGCACTCATGACTCGAGGATGTCTTATGATATTGAATCGTACACGGTACCTTTGAGGCGGGATCACCGACTACTATATATATATATATATATATATATATATATATATATATATATATATATATATATATATATATATATCGACTCAGATTTAGGTGGTTTCCATACCCCTCCTGATTGACTTGTTAGTTAGAGCTGTAGTTTTGCTAGTAGATTTAGGCTAGGTTGATGTCATACTTATTTCAAAAACTAACGAATCGGGAGTATTTTAAAAACAGGCAAGGGATTCTACGGATATCTTCAAAAGACGCATCTTTTCTTAAAAACACCGTAGCCCTTATTTTACTAAAAACTCCGATTCGTCGTATTTCAAAAGGCAAACTGTATGACTTTTTATACTGATGCAGATGCGTCACTATTGCTTTATTAGTCGATTTCTGCATATTCTTGTTATTTGCATTGCATTGCATATGCAAATGGTTATTGTTATATTAAACTCATGATGTTAGGACACCAGCACCATTATCAATGATGCATATGTTCCACGTACACCTGCTTGCCGGTTCACACACTTCATCATCGATAATTGCCATGTCACTACACTGTAGTACTGTTACATTCAGGATATGATCCCTTGCATGGCATACTTATGTACATACCTATTGTACACCCATACGTGCAAACATACATATTCGCACATACATATATTACTCTCGTTGGATATGGAGATTTGGAAACCGCAAGATGCTCTTTAAAACTGATTCATTTTAAAAGAGCGGTTTCCCTCAATATGTGCATATTACTATTCCATATTGCATGATATACTGATATGCTTACATTTCTTTTACATGTCGCATACATCATGCTTTTGATTATACGCATTGAGATATGTTGTTTCCATGATATTTCTGGATTTGGGAACCGTGGATATTTCAAAAGTGAGTATGTAATTGTTTTAAAACCCGGTTACCATTGGTATGATATTTCAGTGCGTCCACCATGTGTTTTCTCGGTGCTTAGAGCGACATGTGAAACCCGATTCGAGGAGCGGACGAGGCCGATTGCGGGTACATGGTGGACCCGGTATGGTACCCCGGGGCGAGAACGGATCTGCTGTGTAGCTAGATGATGAGCCTGGCAGAGGGACCACTACCTACCGGTGATTGTATTTGAGCTCAGCGGATATCCGGAGGATACCGACCGGAGTCGAGAGATGATGTGGGCCGATCCACACTGACATTTACCTGCTGATGCTAGGCACAGGTTTCATGAAGTTTTCGAGTGTAGATGCTTGACACTCAGGTTCTATGATTTTGATATGTCGCGAGCGACACATATTGATTTATATCCTCATATCTCCATGCATATGCTTTATGATATTTACATGCATGATGCTTATTGTCATTGGGTGACACGTGGGCGAGATCCACATACATACAGACATTGATCACATAGTTGGATGATATCCACATATTCATAGACTTCATGATATAGTCGACATTGATCATACCTAATATTTATGATATGTTATTACCTGAGGCACTGGCACGAGCACTTGGCACTACACGCATGTATAGATGTTATATTGCCACCTTATCATGCTTCAGAATTATTCATTGAGGATATATTATTATTGATCGTATTGACCTAGGATTATGTCATGCATACGATTTCTACTCTGCGATGTTTTCTATTCACGAGTTGGCAACTCACCCCCGTTGTGCCACAGTTCTTGCAGGTTTTGCCGTACAGGTTCCATTGCGGCTTTTCTGGCACTCTGCTTCCTTTCTGGGTGATTGCATTGGTAGGTGGGTTCACTCGCATCGTGACCACCCTTGTATTATTTTATTCAGTTGTATCTAGTAATTCCATCAACCAAAACTTGTATATTGTTTCAGACTTAGAAAACCAGTTATGTATTATTTCGATCTTAGAGTCGTGCGTTGTAGTATTATGGTTTTCATGCTGTTTTGAGTTCTTTTTGAGTTTTGATCCTCACCCTTCGGCGTTGTATATTATACTGCTTGCGTGGTTGTGACCGTCGATTGACGAAGAGCTAGCTCCCGCTTGGGGATGCCTTTTTATTGTGCATATATATATTATTCTTGTTGTACCCCGTTCGGGGCCAGTATTTACAAAGGAAACTCTGCCGAAATTTTCAGGAAAGAATATAGATTTTAAAAATGCATATTCGACTTACTTATTTAACAACCTTGTTTTAAAACATGTTTCCTTCACTTCTTAAAACTAGTTTTCCTTATTTACTCCTTAAAAATGGTTTTAGATTTATGGGCTTTTGGCTTACTTGGATTAGATAGGGTCCTATAAACTTCATATGATTCCAGTGCCAGTCACGTGCTATTTTGGGTCGTGACAAAGTTGGTATCAGAGCGCTAGGTTAACCTTGGTTCGAGTCTAAGTTTGACTATGTGGACTTTAGAGCGTTTATATATATACGGAACTTAGGCTTGACCTTACAGAACTTAGACTTAGTCGAGGGGGTATTATACCCGAACTTTCGTCGCTTAGGATGACCCTTGGTTGATGGAGTAGGTAGCTTGAGTAGAGTGACGTACCGTACGTATGTTCCGCGGGATATTTACGATACGCTACTCCGCTTAAGAAACCTTAGGATGTACATTTCCTTGCACAGTAATATATTCATTCCTATGATTTATCCTCGTCGATACTGGTTATGATTTTGCTGCTACGATTACATGGGCTGAGAGAGCTACGGCTAGAGTTGCGTCAGCATAAGCTCGTCATGGACGAGGACTGACCAGGGCGTGATTCCAGAGACGTACGATTGCATAGAGGCTTCGTCTTATTGTGTTTTCGCGCCATGAGCGTTTGATAGATCGCTGTTACGAGATTTCCCGGATGTGCTGATCGACACCAGAGGATCAGGCTACTGCTAGAGTCCAGCCAGGATGTGATGGCCATTGATGTATCGCTTATTCATGATGATTGAGGCACTGTTCAGCGTACAGACGAATGAGCCAATTGCTGCTGCAAATGACGAGATATTGCCCAGATGTTGGAGCTACTGCAGCATAAGTATATACATAGAGATATGATGGAAGGTCGCTAGTCACCCGAGGATGAATGACTAGGACATATGGTTCGTTCGCTTACCCCAATGCGAGGTCATCAGATAGGTTTATTCCAGCTAGAGACGACTTCATGCAGGTTCGTTGGTAGTCGATGGAGGTGATCGAATGTCAAAAACCCATATTCCAAGTTTAAAGTATTCGGAAGGACATGCAACCGATTCTATGGACCCTCTATAAGAATGAAATCCTAACTCTGTAAGGTTACTAGGAACTCTCACAAGGGTCTATTAGGCATCAACCATGCCCGATTTAAAATTTAGACGTGCCAAAAACCCCTAACCAAGATCTTTAAACTAGAGATTAGGCGAAACAAATCATGTTAAACACTTTAACATCTAAGAGTTTGGGATTACAACCTTTGTAGTCCGGTCCTTCGCTTCATAAGCACTGTGTTGAGGTCCCTTCGCTGCGATCATCATGTACCCGGACTCTAGAGAGGCTCCACGAAGAGAATGATGCAAACTTGCTTCCGATCTTCGATAACTAAGATGATCTACCTTGAAGTTTCTTTAACACAAGCTCACACTCATAAATGAAGTGAACACCCTAATCTAAATGGCTAGAATAGATTAGGATGATGAAGTAGGATTTTAGCTCTCATTTATTTTCTTAATTTCACTGAAAATCATCACTAATGAAAAAGATAGAAAGCTTTTCCATTGAAAAAGAGAAGGAATAAGAAGAACCATTTCTTTTGTGATGAATAATGAATTTTGGTGAGGTTAGAAATGCAACCATTGGTTAAGTATGATAACTTAACCCATGTAGAGAATGAACCATGGTCAAGGGTTGAGTTGGGTTAACAAATATCATACAAAAATATCTTTATAAAATATCTTTGCAAAAATAAAACAAAAAGCTTCTAGAAGCTTCAAGAAAAATTAACCCAAATCAAACCTTAATCATGTTTAATCTCCACTAATCATGTTGCACTAATAACTCTAACATGTTATAATATTATATATCACATATACAATATTTATTGTAACAAAATAAAATAATACAATTAACATATATCGCATATATATATCAATGTATTACCCGAGTGAGAAAAAGAATCTTTTAGTGAGCTTATATTAGTTAATGTAATTTAATATATCAAATATATAATTATACATTAAATTATCGAATCAACACTTGATCCGATAATCCGGCTATTTCACAAATAACCGACTAATATAATCTGTATCAGTTCATCGAATCAACACTTGATCCGATGACCCGGCTATATCACATATACCCAGCCGATATCTCATATCGCGAGAATCTACTACGGTATCACATACACGTATTGTTCTCGGTCCCGCACATATCATATATGTGCTCCTACTCCGTTTTTCCTGAGTCAAGAAACCTCTGTGTAGGACACTAAAGAATCGTCAATACGCCGGCAGTAGGTGATGATCATATCAAACAGCCACAAACTGCAAGAGGTCAGCTAAACGTAACAGCCACCCAGGTATTGAGCGATCATAAGATCAACAAGCAAGCCTGTACATTCTCCTGCGAATCCATTCAGTAACACACCCGTACAGTTTGGTCTCTTCGTCTGATATGTCGCATATCTCGCCTAGGGGTGGAAAACGTCAGACCCCATTAGCTTGATAAGTCGTGTCGATCTGAGGTCTATAACAGTTCGAGAAACTACTGATAACACTTACCAGTAAATCTCAGCAACCCTGGCCAGAAATTTCCAGTTATAGCCAATCGAACACAGCGCAACATCAACTCCCTATATCGGGAGAGACGAATCCCCTCCTATCGCTCATTGCCTCCATGTGATTCGGGACTGTACCCAAAAGCCACCTTTTTGCACGCCCTCTTGGACGTGGTATGATGGAAATCAAAGCACAGTCGGAATCACACAAGACTCTATGACGATCTCGGGTCTACAGACTGACCTGTACCAGTGTCACAAGAGAACTGCCATCTGACGATAGGTATAATACCATCTAGGAGTTCTCGGCAAGTTCGTCCAGTGTACCCAGTCTCCACTGAGCACCCGTATACCTTCTCTGATGTCAAACACCAATGGATATGAGATCATCCATCGCCCATATGGGTCAATAAGCGCATACGCTAGTCTACTCTGGAGTATCGATGCCCTGTCTCGGTACTCCCACGACTAGAAACATTTGAAGGATGTACTTGGCGACTACACTGTTCTCACTAGTATGATCTGCATCATAGTCCTGGTAGTCAAGTACTCATCCTAAGGGCTTTATGACCATGTTACATAGAGACAATCAGAGTACATATTAAGATAAAGAGTAACCGGATAGCATACTATCATGTCGAGCAAGAAAGTCCTCCCTATATATGTCCAAGCATCCACTACAATATACAACGCATGTATAGTAATGGCCTCTAGGGCATACATATAACTAACAATCTCCCACTTGCACTAGGGCCATCTGTTGTGGTATCGCATACCCAACAATCAGCTGTGGTTGAAGTATCTCATACTCAACCATCCCATAAAAGTCTCTGCTGGGAAATAGGTCTTTGTGAGTGGATCCGCGCTGTTGTCCTCTGTGTCTACTCTCCTAACCTCGATCTCCCTGGAGATCAACCATCTCCATGATCAGGTGATACTGCCTAAGAATTATATCTAGATTTCTGATGGGACGGGGGTTCCTTAGCATAAGCCACAACTCCATTGTCACACAATGGTAGGAACGAAGTTCATCTCATGAACTTATATATATCCAGACTGCCTCTTTGGTAGCAACCTTGGTAACGATGTATCTTGCCTTTAATCGTCTAGTAAGTCACGGTATCTAGCTTGGAACTCTTCCAACATACCGTCCCTCCACTGAGGGTAAAGACAATGCCTGCGACTGACATTCAGTCGTCCTTATCACCCTGGAACTATTCCAGTGATTCTCCCCAGGATCGATTGATACCATCTCACTATACCTAGTGAGAATCCTAACATCCAATTAGATCTATCTCATAGATATAAAACCTAGGATTTAGGTGGTATCACTGTGATCCTATATGGAGAATCCTTGTGATAAGCGGAGATTGACCGAGCGTAGCATAGGAAACTCCTTTCCTATCAAGAGTATGTCATCCACATACTCTATGAGGATCATTACCATACTCCCTACTACCTTTTTGTATATACAAGGTTCGTCTACCATTTTGATGAAGTCAAACACTTTGACTACCACATCAAAACAGACGTTCCAACTTCGCGATGCCTGCTTTATCACATAAAACATCTTGCACACGTTTCCGCTTCTCCCACTATCTACGAAGCCCTATGGCTGTGTACTTATAGACTCTCTCTTCCAAAACATCATTTAGAAAAGCAGTCATGACACCCAACCACCAGATATCGTAGTCATGGTATGTAGCAGTGGCAAGTAGGATCTGGATGGACTTAAGCATAGCTTTGAAAGTCTCGACTTTTCCATTTACACCAAGTAATCTTCTCAAGATATACTTGCTCCTGATGGGGATTTAACCCTTCAGATAAAGCAACCAAAGTCCATACTTTGTTGGTGTATAAGGATTCCATCTCTGATCGCTAAGCATCCAGCCATTCTTACAAAGTCCCACTCCTGATGGCCATCTCGAAACTAGTTGGGTCATCATCTCATGATGCAATCCTCGCTCCCACTATCATAGAGAAACCAAAGTATCTCTTAGGTGGATGAGGAACCCTACTAGATTGTCACGACCCGAAAGTACGGAACATGACCGGCACTTAGACACGAAACGTCTCGAGGCGTACGTAATCTAAGTAAGCCGAAAACCCAGAAATCAAAACCAAGAAAAGTAGTAGAGTGAAGGAAAACCAATTCAAATCAAGTAGTTTTAATATCATAAGCCGAATTATGCATTTTTAAGAACATCAATATTTCCTGAAAATTTCGGCAGAGTCTCCTTTGTAAATACTGGCCCCCAAACGGGATACAACATGAATAGTATACGAAATCAAAAAAAGGCATCCCCAAGCGGGAGCTAGCTCTTCGTCAATCGACAGTCACAACCACACAAGCAATATAATATACAACGCCAAGGGCGAGGATCAAAACTCAAAAGGAAACTCAAAACCATAAGTAATCAACGGAAATATAACGCGCGACTCTAAGGTCGAAAGAATAACATCACTGGTCTCTATCTCAAAATAAATACATGTTTGGTTGATGGAACTTCTAGATACAACTGAATAATAATATATACCAAGTATACTGATGGGTACGATACAATAAACCCACCTACTAGCAAATCACCCGAAAATGGAAGTAGTGCCAGCAAAGCCGTAATGAAACCTGTACGGCAAAACCTGTAAGAAACTGTGGCACAACGGGGGTGAGTTGCCAACTTGTGAATAGAAACATCTACGAACAGAAATCGCATGAACAACGCAATCCTAAGTCATACAATCATAATATATCCTTAAATATATAGCCAGCAGCCTATAACAATGGCTAGGGTATACCTCTAAACAACGGTAATACCAAGTGCTCGTGTCAGTGCCTCAGGTAGCAATGTATCATATGGTTGATGTATGAATGCATGAAACAGAATGCATGTACTGGAGAAAACTGCTTTCATAACTTAGTGAGATTTCTGTATCTTTTTAAAAGAGGTATCATAAATGAAATCAGCATAAACAGTGTCTAGCATCGACACAAAACATAAATCTCAATGTCTCAAAATCTCAGGCTCCGGCTATCCGGACTGGCCTGTATCATCAAATCTCAGTACCTCAATATCTCGAAATCTCAGTGTCTCAATCTCAATATCTAGGGCGCCGTCAGTCCATACCGGCCCCTACCATCCATCTCAAGACTACGACGGTATCCTCCGGACATCCGACGCGTCGGGTAAAATCACCGGTCGGTAGTGCTCCCCTGCCAGGCTCAACGCCATCATCTGCGATCCTCTTGCCCCGGGGTACCGCACCGGGTCCACCATGTACCCAAAACGGTTCCTCCACTCCTCGAACTCGGGTCTCGAAATCCATCAGCAAACTCATGGCGGACGACTTATACATCATGGGAAAACCGCGCTTTTAATTTAAAAAGAGAGAGAAGAAGTTTGTATAAGTTTTGCGGTTTTCCCCCAAATCCAGAAAATCTCATTGAAATCCGAATCCAAAACCTCAATAGCACGTAAAATCATGAATATATGCATGAGAATCCATAAATGCGGCATAATAAGGAATAACAGTATGCATGAAGTGACAAGTAATAACTACAATGTCTAAACTGGCATGTAAGGCATGTACACTAATACCATGTCAAACTACTAACTAACAAGCTAAATCAAGCAATAATATTTTCTAAGGTGTACGTGACATGGCAATTACCGATGAAGATGTGTGTGAGCCGGCAAGAAAGTGTACGTGGTACATACGCATCATCGGTAATGGTGTTGGTGTCTTAACAACATAATATCAACAATGCAATATGAAATAGCAATGTAAGTATGCGATGCGGGGCGAACAACAATAATGAGCGGGAGCTAAATACTAGACACAATGGTAAATAATCTGCATTTAATATATTTACGTCATACTATGGTGCCATTTGAAATAACACAAATCGTGGGGTTTTGGAAATAAGGGCTACGGTGTTTTTAAGAAAAAGATATGCCTTTTGAAATATCCGTAGAATCTGTTGACCTGTCTTTTAAAATACCCACGATCCGCTAGTTTTGAAATAGGTAGGAGTCTAATCTAGTCTAACAACTACACTAAACTATACGGCTGAACTAACAAGCTGAACTACAGGTAAGGAAACTGCCTATCATCTGAGTCGATACATATACATACCTGTATATGTATAGTCGGTGATCCTGCCTCAATAATATCATATCCGATACCATATCTATAATCAGACATCCCAAGTCAAGAGTGCGGATCAATCATCAATATATAGCTCGTACGTAAATCCGTCGTACGGCATCCCTAAATCTGGGTACGGGTCAATATCACATTCATCACACTATTCATTTGGTATCCTCTTTATCAAAGATAATAATCCGGGGTACCAATCTACGTCTAGTACAATACTGATACCAATCTAAGTAAATGCATGCGTGTATGAAAACACCAAGTTAAAGGACCCGCTAAAACATCATGTCGTACCTCAAATATGAACCCTGTCATATCACCGATCTCACGGCCATGAATCCAATCTCAGCGACTCATCTCTAATCCCAAGTACTATTCTCATAATCCAGTATATGTACACATAGTCTCATACCCATGTGAATACATATACACGTATCCCCATATACGCACATGTAAAAGAATGAATGTAAGTTAGTGTGTGTGAGTGTGTCGGTGCAACAACTACTCTAGGGTTTCGCAAGTAACACTACAAATCCATGAACACATAACCATATCCTGAATATCATCCACGTATCATAAACCGCATATATATATTTATTATATAAGCTATATTACGGACTGCGGGGGTGCTATACGCCATCCACTCGACTACTCCCCGTAGATATAAATCTACTCACCTGGTCCTCGCTCGCCGGTGCCGACGTCGCCACGCGCTTGCTTGTCGTATCGAAGTCCACATGGGGTACCCACATGTCACAACGTATCGTATCGTATAAAAACCCAATTCGAAATCGAAACGGCATACGAAAACCAAATCGGCACGCGTATCACGCACAGGTCAAAACCTATCGCCTACGCATGCAAGAATAGCCAACCCAACCCTCGATGTCGATGTACAAACGCCAAACTATAGATAAAAACCCAAACGCGCTCATTTGCGCATTCACGAACACTGATTATAATATAAAATAGGTTAACATTCACAAAAACCCCAAATTCACTTTAAAAGCCATTTTTCCGAAAATCTAGCAAGCAAAAATTACCCGTTTTAGTACAAAACTCGACGTTTAAACAAATCTAGCGGCCATAATACTTATTAAACATCTTAAATAAGTCATACAACCCATTTCAAGAATTTAATATCTTCAATTCTTATAAAACTAAAAATTCTAGTTTTGCAATTTATCTAATTTTAACAATTTCAACTAAAAAATGCACAAAACAACAACTACGTTTAGTTTTGCATGTTCCAAAGGCATTAAACCACTCATTATAATATTAATAATGACATGAAAACATAATTATATTTTAATCTAAGCATTTGATTATTTTCCAAAAACTCTAGTTAGCAAAATAGCTTAATTAGGACATTTTATAAGTAATGGTTGTAATTAACAACTAGATTAGCTTTCAACAAGGCTTAAGATGTTAATCCACATCATATAACCATGCACAATTGATCACAACCCAATTGCACAACAAAACCCTAACTCAATCAAAATCCTCACTAGAAATTTCCAACCTCTCAAATAAACCTACAATTAAACACATAATAACTTTAATTAAGCAATTAATCCACAATCAAACCATGGGACAAAGAGTTATACCTCAAAGATCATGAGATCCCACATGCAACTTGTCTTCAAAATACAAACTTTTCACTAAGAATCATACTATAGTAGCCAAGAAATAATGAGTAAGGATTGGATTTTGAATTAGCTTTGATTTTGCAAGGATTTTGAGGCAAAATTGTGGATTTTTGAGGCAAATTTGTGGGGGATTTTGGGGTAGGGGCTGCTGCTGGAAAGGGGCCGGCCATGGGTGAGGGGGTGAGGAGAGAGAGTGGGGAAAGTGTTGAAGTCAAAATACAAAAGCCCATGCCTCAATTAATTAAACCCATGCCTTCATATTCTTTCATTCTCTTTTCTTTTCATTTTATTTCAACTCTTAAAGGTGGGGACACTTGGGGAGTGGGTTGGAAAATTCGGCCAGCATGAGGGGGAGAGGAATGTGGTGTGTGTGTGTGAAACAATGAACACCAAACGACAATACAACATACACCATACTTCTTTGTTTACTAAATTCCTTTAATTTTATAATAAAGATATTTGTATTTTGACTTTTTACATAAAACCCACTTATTTTATCGATTTTCCGAAATTTCACCCAAACGATTTTCAAAACGTTACATAGATCGGCGGAGAGGTGGAGGTTCTTTGGTTACTATTGAATGCTATGGTTCTACCAAATCATCAGCTGCAGTTTTGTATAGCTGGAACTCTTTCCAGTTCTACCTCATGACCACTAATTTCTTCATAAGAAATTCCCTTTCACAAAGGTGGTATGTTGAGAAACAAAACATCTTTTGTTCCTCGGTTAGGTAGAAGATATTCCCTTACGAATGCTTGGGATATCCAACAGACTTCCACAGATCTGACTTTGCCTCTTGCTTGTCCGGATTATACTTTTAGACATAGGCTGGACAACCCCAAATCTCAACAAACTTAAGATATGGGCTCTTCCCATTCCATATCACATATGAAGTGGTAGGTAACTGATTTTATTTGATCCTTATTCCATAGGTATGCAGCTTCTCAATTGCATAACTCCCAAAAGGAAATAGGAAACTCAATAGTACTCATCATAGAGCGCATCATATCTAATAGGGTGTGATTGCTCCGCCCCGATACACCGACGTGTTGTGGTGTATACGGAGGAGTAATGCTGAGAGAGAATCTCATTCTCCTTTAGAATAGTCCAGGAATCACGTGCTCAAGTATTCTCCTCCCTGATCACATCAAAGGACATAATAATTATACCCGTTTTGGTTCTCTACTTCTAACTTATATTCTGTGAATATCTCAAAAGCTTCGGGCTTGAGTTTCAACAGGAACACATGTGCGAATCTTGAGAGATCATCAGTGAATATAATAAAGTACAAAGAACCTGTCCTGGCATGTGTAGACAGGGGACTTTACATACATCATCATGTATCAATCCCAAGAGTTCACTAACTCTTTCTCTGTTTCCAATAAACAGAGTTGTGGTCATCTTATCTTTGTGACATGACCGGCAAGTTCACAAGATGTAAATTCAAACAAATTTAAATATGCATCTATATGTAACTTCAGCTAGTCGGGTCATATTGATATGACCTAGTCTACAATGCCTCAAGAAGGATTCGTTCATTTCTGAACTCTTCCTCTTGTATGTGTTCTGTATACTAAGAACTGTAGTTTGATTTAGAACGTCAATGCTTTTAGATAACGTGCCTGAACCGATCAACTCTTGATATAGGAAATGTTCAAAACATTATCCAACAATACAAAATTATATCCTTCTTTACTAATAAAGATACTGATATGATGTTGTATACCAGGTTCGGTATCTAATAACATTCGCTCAGAATCAATGAATTCTGGTAGTACAGGGTGATAACTGCCAACTGACTTGGCTGCAACACTTGCATCATTTCCAACTCTTGAAACTTATCACCCGTTCTCAGTTCTCTACCTATCTGTAGCTCATGTAACTAATTACATTTGCGGGATCCTAATCCGGTATCTCATACCCAGGACGTAAAGGATACTGAAAAGCAGTTCTCGGCAATTAATGAACATACCCGAAGATGATGCATCAACATGCACTTTATTCGTTTGGGCGGCATGGGAATTCTGGTAATCCCCTATTTCATGCTCTGTCTTATAACAATTATAAGTTGGAGCGGAACCAATGTTCCCTAGTGCAGTATAACAAGCAGGTTCGGTCAATACATCCGTATTATTTTCTTGATTAAGGCGTGACATGGTTGCTACCTGGAGAGAGAGAGAGAGAGGAAAACACTCAGCGTGCGCTTTTACAAGATTAAATTGGTTATCAATTTATCTAATCAGGATGGCTCCCACTGTTTTAGTCAAATCTTCCTTCATACCCTAAAAGGTAAGACTAGCCGGGATTAATTACACTCTACAACTTCGCCAATCTTCAGCCAGGCCAGTGCCGGTACTTTGAGGGAGGTTCCCCGTGCTTTCGCACGGACCTAATTAAAATAAACATCATTTTCCCAGGGGCGTAACCTCGTTAACACCTTTCTAGACACCTACTTGATCGGCTAATTGTAATGTGTAAAACTCTCCCAGGAGTAACTCTTACTCGCAGCGGGTATCGGGATCCAACTATCTCATAGAAGATATGAAATCTCATTGCAAATTTCAACACTTGAAATTCCCAATAATATTTTACCCTTAGCTTGCTATGACCTTGACGCATGCCAAACAACCCATAGTCCGCTAATCAAGTTCAACCCGTACATTTCCTGATTGAATTAAACCCACCCGTACGACCCTTGACGCATGTCAAACAACGCCGTACGAATACCCTAATCCAATCGCATCGTATGCTAGCAGATGAGCACTAGTTAGCTATCGTACACTACGTCTTGACGCAGGCCAACAAACGTAGCACGAATACTAAGTATACTTATCTGAAATGACGGAGGGCTACGACAGGTTTTTAAGAAAACCCTTTGCGTAATGAACTTGATATCGTTGTAGAATCGAGTGATTTTTAATGGAATGTTTTTTAGGCCTTTTCTAGTTTTGCTAAAGAGGTCACTCCCGGTGAAGGGATCTCGGCTCTTTCCTCATCGAATAAGGTGCAGGATATTTCACAAATATCACTGTGCAAAGCAAAAACTATCGAAGCAATCAAAAGACAAACCGAGTTTATAGCATCTGCCAGTTATTGCAAAAGAGGTCACTCCCGGTGAAGGGATCTCGACTCTTTCCTTATCGAATAAGGTGCTGGATGTTCTACAAGGAACACCGCTATGCCAAGCAAGAACTAGAGCTACCAGTTTTTAAACAAGTTTCTACAACATCTTTAGGTTTCTTTTATTTCATTAATCTCATTAATGAAGTCCCATTTTATTATTCTTCACAAGCATCTGATATGAAACGAAATCTGCAATATAATATATATCTCATATATATAATATAAACATTCGTCTCAGGCAGTAATATGATCTCATCATAGAACATTGCAGCAGAAGAACATATATGAAATATTGGATATACCAGGACGTCCGTGTTTTAATACGAGCCTATATAAAACACGGATTCCACGGTCGCGACGAATAGCAAAACCCACATCCCTAGACCCCTACGAGAGCGGCAAGCAACACTGCCAATTCTAGGGTTAGGAGACCCGGTCTCGACTCCTCGAGATAGTCTCCCACTGGACCCTAGAACCCGGTTACTTGTGCTCCCCGCCGTGGGTCTACCTAATGCGGAAAAGTAAATAATATACAATGGTGACATCATCCTCAGCCCGGAAGTGCCCCAATAAAAGAATATCACATACAAAGAATTTTACATGAATGAAAAAGAAAAACTCTCATCTCACATAAAACCCCCGGCTATTCAGAACACGACGATCCAATATAACATATCACAGCAACACATAATATCGCATATCATCAACGTAAGTAAATATGCGTATCCTAATTGTCGTTGATGTATAGCAACGAAACCAGCGATACACCACATATTACACTTACGGTCGCAGAAAAGAAAGTGTAAAACTACAACAGTTGGAATCCGCAACCACCTTAGACATCTCATGCCAAACCAAATGAATTCCTTAGACATCTCATGCCTAACTATTATAATCCCCGCATTTTAGTCTCATTATCGGAAACACTTTTCAATATCAAGTCGGGCAATTCAACAAGATTCCCGACATACTGATCGAATGCTCGTCGCAAACTTTAGTACACAGTCGCACCCCTGATGCCGTCGACGAAGTGCACCAAGGCAGAACACCGCTGCCGCGAGCACCCGAACGGATGCTTTTGGCGACGGGGTTGTTAGTAATATGTATGCCCTAGAGGCTATTACTATACATGAGATGTATATTGTAGTGGATGCTTGGACATATATAGGGTGGACTTTCTTGCTCGACATGATAGTATGCTATCTGGTTACTCTTTACCTTAACGTGTACACTGATTGTCTCTCTGTTACATGTTGGTAAAGCCCTTAGGATGTGTACTTGACTACCTGGACTTTGATGCAGATCATACCAGTGGGGACATGGTAGTCCATAAGTACATCCTTCAAGGTCCCTAGTCGTGGGTGTATCGAGACGGGGCATCGATCTACCAGAGTAGACTAGCGTATACATTCTCGACCTATATAGATGGGCGATGGATGATCCCAAATCCATTGGTGTTTGACATCAGATATGATATACGGGTGCTCAGTGGAGACTGGGTACACTGGACGGACTCGCCGAGAACTCCCAGATGGTATTATTCCTTACGTCAGATGGCAGTTCTCTGGTGACACTGGTACAGGTTAGTCTGTAGACCCGAGATCGTCATAGTGTCTTGTGTGATTCACACTGTGCTTTGATTTCCACCTTACCACGTCTAAGAGGCCGTGCAAAATGGTGGTTTTTGGGTACAGTCCCGAGTCATATGGAGGCAATGAGCGATAGGAGGGGTTTCGTCTCTCCCGGGATTGGGGGTTGATGTTGCGCTATGCTCGATTGGCCATAACAGGGAAGTCCCTGGCCAGGGCTGGTTTAGAGATTTACTGGTAAGTGTTACCAGTAGTTTCTCGACCCGTTATGAGCCTCACATCGGCATGACTTATCGGTTATTTGGGTATGACGTTTACCACCCCTAGACTTGATATGCGACATATCAGACGAGAAGACCTGACTGTACGGTAGTGTCACTGTCACGCTTTTTGCAGGAGTTGGAGAGGGCTTGCTTGCTGATCTTCTGATCGCTCAATACCCGGGTAGCCGTTACGTCCAGCTAGTACCGCTGACGGCTTGTGGGTGCTTGATATGATCATCACCTACTGCCGGCGTATTGACGAGTCTTTAGAGTCCTACATAGAGGTTTTACTGGCTCAAGCAAAACGAAATAGGAGCGCATATGTGATATGTGCGGGACCAAGATGCGTGTATGTGATACCGTATTCTATTCTCGTGATGTTGGTATCGATCGGTTATATGCGATATAACCAGGTTATTGAATCAAGGGTTGATTCGATAAGTCTATACATTGGATGTTAGTCGGTTATAGGAGATATAACCGGATTATTAAGTTAAGTGTTGATTTAATAATTTAGTGTATAATTGTATATGTGATATACTAATTTACATTAACTAACATTGGTTCACTTAAGCATTTATTTTTCTCACTTGTGCACAACTTAATATATATGTGATATATATTTAAATGTGTTCATTTTGTATCATGGTTGTTGATACAACTTACATGGGTGTATAAGACTTATACCATACTAATTATAATTTTAGGTTTTTATATTTAAAATAATTCTAAAATTAGTGGATGATGAGCTCACATGTATGAAGCTTCATGAAGCTTATGGTTGCATTGACTTAGTCTACTAGTTTTGGATTACTTAAGATATTAATTAACCTAACCATTATAATGTAGCCATGGTTATGTCTCTACATGAGTTAGTATATGATACCCACTCACCCATGGTTAGCTCTCTCTCTCTTCAATTAGTTTTCATTCTCATTTTTGAGCTCATCTTCTTCCTCCTTCAAATTCTTGCTAGGGTTTGATAAAGAGAGAGAAACATTGTGAGAAAAGAAATTCTAATGTGTACCCATTTCCTATTTCATCATCCTCTAATAGAATAGCACTTTAGTTTAGGGTGTTTGCTTCACTAATTCTTTAGTTTGTGAAGTAGAAGCTTGAGTTCGTATTCTCTCGACGTAGATCATCTTCGGCCTCGAAGACTTCAAGCAAAACCGTTGCTATCTTCTCAAAGAGCCGTCTGAGAGTCGGAAGTACCATGATCGCAGCGAAGGGACTACTACAAGGAGCTTAAGAAGTGAAGGACCGATCTACAAAGGTTGTATTTCGTATTCACTTAGTGATAAATGTTATTTACTTGCATGTGTTACCCTAATAGTCTAGCAAAGATCTTGTTTAGGGTTGTTCGGCACGGCTAAAATTTTAATCGGGGATGGTTGATGTCTTGTAGAACCTTATTAGAGTTCCTAGTAACCCTACAGTGGTATCAGAGACAAGCTAGAGTTTTAGGCGAAGTCTAGACGAAGTTTAAAGTCCGATCGAACCCGGAAACCCCGATATTGACCCCTCTCTGGACATTTTTAAAAATGTTGATTTTTTCTGGATTAAAAATGCTCAGAAAATTAAGCAGGAAAAACTAAGAATTACTGTGAAGTACGGCCCATTAACTCGATTATATGACCGCGGAACCGCGGCCAAAATTTTGAATTAGTCCCTGGAACTTCATATATTTATTCTTAGGTCCTTTCTTGTCATTTTTTCTGGGAATTTTTTAATTATACTCAAGATTTGAGTTTTCTGGGTTGTATTGGGGACTCGTTGATTCGATCGGATAATTTAACTTTGTTTAGGTTGTCCGGGTAATTTTTAGAACATGTTAAAAAGTTCGAACGGATATCAATAACTCACTTTTTCCCGACCCGGAAAATTTCCAAGTTTTGGATTTTTCCGTTGTTTAAGAACATCTAAATCGTGCAAGTTACGCAATGGACCCTCTAGAAGACAACAAACCTTAACTTGATTATGTGACCGTCTTGAACTGCCTTTTGAACCTTAGGGTTAGGGGCAGTACGGTGTTGCCACATATGAGGCGTTGGCTTGACCCTTCTACGGCTGGACCATTGGTACTGTGGCATGTGATGGATGTTTTTAAACTAACCTCAAGTGTTGAGAACTATTTGGAAAAACTTGGGTGTTTGATCATTCGATCGGAAAGTTTAACATTGTCTATTTATCTGGAATGTGATACAATATTTGGAATCCACAAGTAGTTATGAGATAACTAATTTGAATGTTATAAACATAGAAGTTTAGTCTCAAATGATCGGTTGACACGGAATTATGATGCGATCAAAAGTCCGTCGCAATCACGTAGCGTACGCGGATACTCGCCGGGTAAACTTAATAGACAGCCACGCCCCAAAGCCCCGACCAAGTGACTGTAGGAGAACCCCGTCACCAAAATCATCCGTTTGGGTGCTTGCGGCAGCGGTGTTCCGCCTTAGTGCACTTCGTCGACGGCATCCGGGGGTACGGCCGTCTACTAAAGTTTGCGACGAGCATTCGATCAGCATGTCGGGAATCTTGTTGAATTGCCCGACTAGATATTGAAAAGTGTTTTCGATATAGAGACTGAAATGCGGGGTTTATAATTGTTAGGCATGCGATGTCTAAGGAATTCATTTGGTTAGGCATGAGATGTCTAAGGAGGTTGTGGATTCCAACTGTTGTAGTTTTACACTTTCTTTTCTGCGACCGTAAGTGTAATATGAGATATCGCCGGTTTTGTTGCAATATGTCAACGAAAATTGGGATACGCATATTTACTTACGTTGATGACATGTGATGTTATGTGTTGCTGGATATGTTATATTGGATCGTCGTGTTCTGAATAGCCGGGGGTTTTATGTGAGATGAGGGTTTTTATTTTCATTCCTGTAAAATTAAATGTATGTAATATTCTTTTTATTGGGGCACTTTCGGGATGAGGTTGATGTCACCATTTGTATATTATTTACTTTTCCGCATTAGGTAGACCCAAGGAGGAGAGCACAAGTAACCGGGTTCTAGAGCCAAGTGGGAGACCAACTCGAGGAGTCGAGTCCGGGTCTCCTAACTCTAGGATTGGTAGGGTTGCTTGCCGCTTGTTCATAACATAATATTGCATTTTGTATTCCCCATTCTTATGCATTTTACAATGGAAACAGGTGCTTTTGACCCATGTCTGCTACATGTTACAGGTTACAGGTTCTTGGAGCAAAAACAGTGAAAAACACAAAAGTTGACACAAAAGAAGGATTTTTGACCAACAATTAGGAGGATCTTAGTAAAGCCCAGCAGAAGAACGGTTCACCATCAACAAGGCAACGCAAGATCCAAATTTGCAAGAAAGACGGTTAAAAATCCATTGCAAAGTGTTCACTGAAGATCTGGAATTAATACAGAAGCCAAACAGAGAAATAAACTGAAGAAATAACAAGGCCAAATAACCATGATGCAGCCCAGAAAAATTCATGAAGTGAGCTCCTTAAAGGGCCGCGGAACCGCAGCCCAATGCAAACCCATGCCGCGGTTCCGCGGCCGTATAGTGCCCGTGCGCGGTTAAAATTTTACCATAATTCTGAGGCGGCTCTAAAAAGATTTCCTGAGGGTATATTTGTAATTGTAGACATGCGGAGCAATTGTAAACCTAGGGTTTCTATGTCCTATAAATAGAACCCAAAGCCTTGTATTTTCTCATGCCTCTACTCAAGAATAAAATTCTGTTTTCTTGAAGTTAGAGCGCATCAAAAGTAAGTAGGTTATTTTCTTGCAGTAGTTGTAGTTTTTCATATCTGCTCTAGGTAAATTATTTTCTCGCCTTAGTTTAATTTAGTTTAGCTTTTATTAACTTGTAATCGATGTTTTCTCTCTTTAATAAAATCATGTCTTTCTTCATCCCCTCAATGAGCGAGTAGTTTCCTCGTTTGTTAGGGTTAGGAGTAGTGAAGGATTTGAGAGATGAAGATCTCTCATCTCTTTTCGTTGCCAAACTTTTATGAACATTAGAACTCCATGCATACCTTCTTATTCCGCTCCCTACGGCACTTTTACCCTCGAGGTAGCGGTGATTCCGTAGTCTAAAGCCCGGATTTTAAGGTTTTCCATGGAGGTTAGGGTAAAGATTAATAAAGGAAGGACAAGGATCTAGAGAAAGAATCAATCATCCCAATCATCCTAATCCCCTTTATAAATATTTACCATAACACTAATATGATAGATTTACTTAATGGCAATGGAAAGAGATGTAGATCTTTGTTTACCAAATTTTCCCTAGACCTAATCCTAGCAAGTTTCTAATCCTAGTATCATACAACTTCAATTTTTAAGTTTAATTATAAATCCAAACATCATTTGGAATTAACTCGTAAGAACTTAAAGGAGATTTACACATCCCTGTGGACCGACCCGTATTCACCGGCTAGCTTCATGCGACGCCGTTCTTGATTGCGGTAAATATTTTTGATCGACAAAAGCTCTCTCAATCAAATGGCGCCGTTGCCGGGGACGGCGTAGAATTTTCTTTTCGCAATTTCGGGTTAATCAAAATTTAAAAAAAAAATCAGAAAAATCTGAAAAATCAAAAAAAATTATAAAAATATATATTTTGTTATTTTTGGAAGGGATACTTTGTTGTTTTAATTTTTGCAGGATATACAAATTCGGATCTGGAGATTTCCAGAAAGCAAAACAGGAAACAAAATATCGGAACAGAAGAGATTTTGAATAACAGAATAGAAAATTTTTTTGGAGACCCAACTCCCCCAAACCGCCGCGATTCAGCGGCCAAAACCCACCTTAGGCCGCGGAACCGCGGCCATCTTGGAGAATCAGAACGTCAGAAAATTTTTGGGGGTTCGTGCCGACGAGACCGTTGCGAAAACGCGGCATTAATGCATTTAAACCGCGGAAACGCGGCCTTATGGTGTCTTCAGGTGATGAAAATTGCACTGTAAGCTCTATGTTATTTCTCCTCTGCAAATTTTAATATATTTTCTGAATAATGCCTGCAAGATTTTGTGTGCTTTAAAAATATATTCTCTTCCATATAACAAGTCTTGTGCAGGATTTTTGGGCCCCGCTTGAACTAAATTGTTTGCAAGAAATATTTTGTTGTTGCATATCTTTTCTCGAATATCTTTTTGCAACAATTCTTTACAAATAAAGATTCTTGTGATATGCTTAAAATAATAATTGATTGCAAGTAATATTTTGATGTTGCATATTTTGTGTTGAAAATCTTTTTGCAACAAATTTTTCCTAATAAAGAGAAAAAGAATAAAAAAAAAGAATAAGGAAAATTTTGTAGAAACTTGCAAAGTTTTTTTGGCCGCAAATATATCCTTGCACCATAAACTTTCCTTCTTTCCCCCTTTCTTCCAACATGGGTACCCCACATAATAAATCATTAGCCGAACTTTGGTATCCCGAACCTAATTTTGCGTCGTACGTTAATTTGTTCGGTCAATTTAAAGACGATCCTTCCATGCCTAAAAAATCTTTGAAAGATCACATAGAGGCGTCTAGGAGAAACAGTTTGAGTTTTCAACCCACTTTGTGTCAACCAAGACAACCTTCACCACCTTCGTATGTTGACACCACTTTTTCAAGTTCAGCTGTAACTCCTAAGCCGATGTCCATTGCTGAGCATATTGCTCAATCCCGCAGTCGATCTTTCACCCCTCTCCACTCATCTAGTTCTAGGGATCCACACGACTATTCAACTTTTTATCCATATGTTGACCCTACCCCTGTCCAATCACCCACTTCCTACCAGTCCTACCCGACTTTCCCACCGTCAATAGACATTGATTCTACACAGCCATTAGGGAGTTTCACATATCCAACCAATTTCGAATCTTTCACCGAAACCCCCTCACCACCTAAGTCTAGTTTGGAAGAGTCGTTGGAGGAGTATATCGCAGCAACAAATTAAATGACTAGGAATGTGGAAGCGTCCGTGGCCGCCCTTATGCAACCTAATGAACCAGTAGCTAGTTTCCCGCTAGCTCAAAATTTTTTAATGTATAAGGAGGCGGTTGGACTGAGTGAGAATTAGAGAGGATTTCCAAATCAAACCTAGCTATACCCAATTGAAGCCCACAACTCCGGTTTTTCATCGATTGTCCCAAATGATTCACCAGTTGAAAATAAAAACGAGTTGTGTGATTTTGTAGTGTTTGATTTGCCAAATTGTGAAGAACCCCTTTCGAGTGAAACCACACCTAATCCTTTTGACCTTTACACCTCCACTCTAGAACCTAAATCGATAAATATCCATGCTTTTGATGAGGTGTCTAAGAAAATTGATTTTCACTTGATTGAGGATATAGACGCCGGGAATATGTCGGATGATGAACCTGTCGATTTAATTGAGATTTTATGTTCAAATCATCATCCTGAGTTATTAAATGTTTCTCCCGAATCTCATATGCGTCTAGATTTTAATGATAATGGCATGGATGAGTTGAATATTGAGGATAGTATTAAGGAGAGTCTTGAGGATAATATTGAGGTTTAATTATTTTTGTTTGATGTGTCTGATTTTCCAATTCATCCTCCTGAACCTTTGACTGTTATATCAACCTCCTTCCTTCCCATCGTTCCGACCCCGCTAGAAGATTGTGAGCTTGAAACCTTTTCCTTTGAATCTGACACAATTCTCACAGACGATAACACCTACGAGTGTTTCACTTTTTCGGACGATGTTGATGACTTACCGCCCGAGTTTGAGTCCTTTACATTTTCAAATGAGCCATCAGACTCGGTTGATTATAGTAGTTTCGAACCATTAATGGAATCTTTCAAGTTCGAAATAGTTTACTACGGTGAGAAAGATAAAATCCCTAATTCACTCCCTTTCGTCTCTCCCATTGTTCCGACCGAACAAGAGACCGTTACGCTTTCATCTCCTATACCAAGTTCGGCGTACCCATGTTTTCTTGCGAATCTTGAGGGATTTGACCCCATTTCCCGACGGGTTGATAGGTTAGCGCAATCGCTTATAACATATCGGTCATCACATATTGCGCTAATTTATTCACTCGATTTACACCCTCAAGTTCGCGCGATCCTTCTTTCTCCTTTCCGCCCTTCTTTCCCCCCACCGAGACCATATTCTACCATTCTTCTTTCCACACGGTCTCGCGTGTTTTTCATTTCTTTCATCTCCACCCCATTCTTGCACCGACTATACCTTTACCATGATAAGATTTTTGAATGGTTGGTGCTAACATTTGGCTTGTGTAAGGCCAAGCTTAAGTTTGGGGGGGACCTTTGTATATATGTACATATATTTTTGTTTTTCTTTTTCTAAATAAAAAATAAATAAAAAATTTTCAAAACATTAAAAATATAAAAAAAATTTATAAATAAATAAACAGGGGAGTGCCGGTATTTTGACCCTCTTGGTGTAGCATGACAGTGAGGACACTGTCAAGTTTAAGTTTGGGGGTATGCTCGGTATGTCTTCTTCCTTCGCATTTATTTGTACATATTTTTGCATTTGCATACTTATTTGAAAGCTCATAAAAAATTGAAAAATTTCAAAAATTATAAAAATTATTGTATTCAATTTTGGCTAATTGACTTGAGTTTGACGAATAGGTTAACTGGCTAGGAACAACTAGATCTTAAACTTAGTAAATTAAAACCCTAAAAATAACCTTCCTTAGAGTTTAACGGTAGAAAATATATGTCTTTGTAGATTATTTGGAAATAGGAAAATTTCGGGTTCACTTCTTGGGCTAAGTCGAAACGAAGGAAAAGTATTAAAACTTTTATTAAAGTATAAGTTTGAAAAATAATTCCTAGCTTAAGTCTAGATTCTGAAAACATATACCCTACAAAATGCACAATCACGCACCTTGAAATTTGGAATAGTAGAAGAGACCTTGAAATGCTCTTGCACTAGTAAAATAGGGGGTTGCCCCTACGGATGGCAATATCCGTAGGGGCATATTTAACTTGGCCCTACGGATTAATCCGTAGGGCTAAAAGGTTGCCCCTACGGGCACAGACGTCCAAGAATAAAAATATTAATTCTTAATTTGGTGTTTGCCCCTACGGAGCCGTAAACAAAAGACCTACGGTTATGTCCGTAGGGGAAAGCAAATATCGTTTTAAAATAAAGCCAGATCGATCGCCTACGCTCACTTTCTCTCTCTCTCTCTCTCAATCGCGCGCGAGAAAAAACCCCAAATCGCCACGCCGTCGTTGCCACTGTCGCCACCGTCTTCGCCACCGCCGGTTTCGTCGCCACCGTCGTCGCCACCGCCGGTTTCGTCGCCAAATCGCCACCGTCGTCGCTCCAGCCCACCAGCAGCCGTTCAGGTATAAATCTCGAGGTAAATTAAAGCATTTTTGGATTATTTTGGGCTTAGGGTCATGGCTGGGTCTGGATTGCGCGCGCGAGAGTTGGGGTTAGGCAGGGGTCGTGGTGGCGGTCGGGGTCGGGGTCGGGGTAGGGTTAGGGTTGGGGTTCGGCTGCTGCTGGGGTGGGGCTGGGGTTAGGGTTACGGTGGGGCTGGGGTTAGGGTTACGGTGGGGCTGGTTAAATGGCTCTTCTGATTAGTTGACAAATACAATGTTAATCATAATTTACTCGACACAGATGGTAGAAAATCTGAAAAAGATCAAGAAAAAAATAATCGATTTTGATTTTAACATGCGGGGTGTTGATGCAAGATGTAATATCTAGTAGCAGATGCTAGGCATATAGACTAAAGAATAGTTGTAAATGAACCGCTAGCATGAAAATCCTATAATTATACACATCGCTTGACGCATGAAGCCTGAAGCTCTTTCTTTTCGGGGATAAAACTAGTTATATTCCTGCATTGCCTAGAAATAGCAGTGAGTTGGTTAAAACCTTTCAAACACAACCCCCCCACCCCCAAAAAAAAGAAAGAAAGAAAGGGCAAGGAAAAAAAAGAATAGAAACAAGCAATACAAGCTAGTAACCGTAAATAACTGCTGAGATTATGTCTACCTTGGCAATTTGAACAATGATGGTCTTGTCTGGATTGTTAAGATCCACTTTATAGGGGTGAGGAACACATTTTGCAACTGTATTTATGATTTTCATTCTGTCAAGTGTTGAAATAAAAATCAACACTTGACAATCAATCCAAGATGCTCAATAACTTGCTTCAAAACCATAATCTAATCTTGATGATGCTCAATATTAGCGATTTCCATGATCACGACACGTGGCAGATGACGTGTCTCATAACGCTTTATGATATCAGTATCCTATATTTGTAGTTTTAATTGTTGATTGTTATAGATGTATACCATTGCAATAATAGTTTTTGGTTGATGAATGCTATTGCAATGTAGGATGATCAGTTCTATCAATCTTGATCTCAATGGTTTAAAATCATGTTACACATATAACACGAATGCACAACAAACGCATAATTAGAGAGCGACTCGAGATATTCAGGTTAAAATCAATATATGATACTCAATGATAATATGAAACCTTCATATTCCCATCGATACCCATATATGAAACTAAAAGCGCCACTTAGTCCCCGTCTATCGGTTAACATACGTGCGATGCTCGTCGTGACCTAGAACTATACGAAGGTTGTTAAATATCGGACGGTATAGCTCGATACTAACAACCGTCGTATAGTCTACGCGACGAGAAAATTCAATCGTATGTTAACCCATAGATTTGTCCTGTGTGGACAAGTTAAGAATGTATAAAGCAAACGCCTTCATTCACTTGTGTTTTCATCCGTTTCGAGATATTTCGTCGGTACCTTTCCGCTGGTTCTCCGTGTACAAAGATAGATAAGATGTTCATTTCAACGTTGTTTCACAGCTTTGAAATGATTATCTATTCTATTACAGTGTACTCGGAGAACAGCGGGGAGGTACTGCCGAAATTTACTCGAAACGGTTGAAAGCACAAGTGATGGGCGTTCGCTCTATACATTCTTAATGGGATAGAAGCCTACCCCCGACAGCCGGAACACATACATACAAACGCATAATTAGAGAGCGATTCGAGATGTTCGGGTTAAAACCAATATATGATAATATGAAACCTTCATATTCCCATCGATACCCATATATGAAACTAAAAGCGCCACTTAGTCCCCGTCTATCGGTTAACATACGTGCGATGCTCGTCGTGACCTAGAACTATACGAAGGTTGTTAAATATCGGACAGTATAGCTCGATACTAACAACCGTCGTATAGTCTACGCGATGAGTAAATTCAATCGTATGGTAACCCATAGATTTGTCCCGTGTGGACAAGTTAAAAATGTATAAAGCAAACGCCTTCATTCACTTGTGTTTTCATCTGTTTCGAGATATTTCGTCGGTACCTTTCCGCTGGTTCTCCGTGTACAAAGATAGATTAGATGTTCATTTCAACATTGTTTCACAGCTTTGAAATGATTATCTATTCTATTACAGTGTACTCGGAGAACAGCGGGGAGGTGCTGCCGAAATTTACTCGAAACGGTTGAAAGCACAAGTGATGGGCGTTCGCTCTATACATTCTTAATGGGATAGAAGCCTACCCCCGACAGCCGGAGCACATACATACAAACGCATAATTAGAGAGCGATTCGAGATGTTCGGGTTAAAACCAATATATGATAATATGAAACCTTCATATTCCCATCGATACCCATATATAAAACTAAAAGCGCCACTTAGTCCCCGTCTATCGGTTAACATAACGTGCGATAATTTATTCTTTTCAACGACAAACGCACACACAAAGCATATACACGGATTTTCTCCTTTGTCAGTAACTATCCCGTTCTTATATTTCTCAATATAGTCAGCATAACCTACAATTTATATGTTATTCAGTCTAACATGGCCCATGAGTACGTCAGAGTTAAGGACTGGATGTATGTGGATTGGAAACAACGTATGCAACCTAAGTTTGTCGCGAGAGTTGCTGCTTTCCTTGAATTTGCACGAGCACATAATAAGATCATAATAGAGAAGATTCTCTGTCCGTGCGATAGATGTGGCAATAAGTACTGGCAGAAGGTAGAATTGGCAGAGCTTCATATTGTAAAACATGGGTTTACTAGACTTTATTCAACTTGGAAATATCACGGGGAAGGAGAAGAATGCAGTACTGCGGTAGAAGAAGGAGAACACGATAATGCGGCAGGAGAAGAAGAAGAATTCGGTAATACGGAAGGAGACGGAAATTTATTTCCATCAGAAGAAATGGAGGATATGGTAGAGGCTGCCCTAGGTGAATCTATTCGTACCGAAGATGATATTCCTTCCGGTCAAGGACCGCGTGCGGATAAATATGAAAATTTCATGAATGATGCTAGGAAACCAATTTATGAGAATGTGAAGTATTCCACCCTCTCATGGTTCGTCCAACTTTTCCAAATTAAGTGCCTAAATGGATGGAGCAACAAGTCATTCACAATGCTTCTTTCGTTCTTGAAAGATTCTATGCCTCCGGGAAATAATATGCCCGAAAGCTGGTACGAAGCCCAGAAAATGATGTCTGATTTGGGTCTAAAGTGCGAGAAGATTCAAGCATGTCCTAAAAATTGCGTGTTGTACCGGAAAGAGAATTCAGATTTGAAAGAGTGTCCAACATGCGGAGAGGCCAGGTATAAGCCGAAAGATTCTGATAAGAATCCTGATATACCTGTGAAGATAGCACGATATTTTCCCATAACACAGAGGCTACAGAGGCTATTCAGGTGCAAGAAAACAGCCGAGGCAATGATTTGGCATCACCGTGCTCCTCCAAGCGAAAATGGAAAAATGAGCCATCCAAGAGATTCACCGGCATGGAAGGATTTCGATAGGAGGCACGCAATATTCAGTAGCGATCCTCGCAATGTCCGGCTCGGACTGGCTGCCGATGGCTTCTGCCCATTTAACTATATGGCTGGAAGTCACAGTACATGGCCCGTTGTAATGATAATTTATAATCTGTCGCCTTGGTTGGCTATGGACCAATCATACTTTATGATGCCTCTTCTTATCGACGGACCAAACTCACCGGGGAACAATATCGACGTCTATCTCCGACCTCTGATCGAGGAGCTGAAAACTTTGTTCATTGATGGTGTAGAGACATATGATTCAAACATAAATACAACCTTCATACTGCGTGCGGCTTTAATGTGGACAATTAATGACTTTCCTGCGTATGGAATGCTATCAGGTTGGTCCGTACATGGTCACAAAGCATGTCCTCGTTACCATGAACACACAACATCAAAATTTTTGAATTTTAGCAGGAAGGTTTGTTATTGTGGCCATCGACGTTTTCTGCCTCCAGACCACCCCTATAGGTTAGACACGGTCCACTTTGATGGTCATCAGGAGCTTCTTGGGCCTCCATTCCCATTGTCCGGAGAGGACGTGACTGCTAAATGGGATGGTTACAATAACGTGACCTTCGGGATGGATCCGACGAAACAGGTCAAACCACAATATTGGAACAAGTTAAGCATTTTCTTCGAGCTTCCGTACTGGTCTACAAATTCAGTGCGTCATTGTCTGGACGTCATGCATATAGAGAAGGGAGTATCGGAGCACATACTTAACTTGCTTCTGTGTAAAGACGGGAAATCGAAAGACAACATGAATGCCCGGATTGATCTACAAGAGTGGGGAATAAGAAGTGAACTGCACCCTAAACCGGTAGCGGGTAAACCGGGCAAGTTTGTACTTCCCAATGCCGCTTATCATATGTCACAACCGGAGAAGAAAAGATTCCTGCAGGTGTTGCATGATTTGAAAGACCCCACAGGTTTCTCAGGATCATTCAGCAAGAAAATAAAAATTGTGAAGGGCAAGATCGATGGGCTGAAAAGTCATGATCACCATGTTATCGTGGAGCACCTTCTTCCATTAGCCCTCAGGACTTCTCTCCCCGACTCGGTTGGTCTAGTAATCAATGACCTATGTTGTTTTTTCAGGGAGTTGTGTGCTAAAACACTGGAGGTTGCGACGCTGGATAAACTAGAAAATTCTATTGCATTGATACTTTGCAAGTTTGAGCGTATTTTCCCACCGTCATTCTTCGATATCATAATACACTTGATGGTTCATCTTGCAACTGAGGCGAAGTTAGCCGGACCGGTACAATATCGATGGATGTATCCCGTCGAGAGGTACATGTAATTTTTCGTTTCGTGCAATTTATAAATTTATTGTTGTCCTGTATGCCCATGTTAATTTATTCAACATATTCTCATTAGGTACCTTTACACTCTTAAGAAGTATATATGCAATAAAAATCGACCAGAGGGTTCTATCATGCAAGGTTATCTTCTTGATGAAGCAACCACATTTTGTTCCCGCTATCTGGACGAGAACATTGAGACAAGGCTTAACCGACCACGAAGAATTCAAGACGGGCCATATGGTAAAGCCGAGTATAAGAGGGTAGACACTATGTTTATCAACAAGATATACCAGTTTATCTTGCTTAATTGCGCATGTCTTGAACAAATTAGAGTGTAAGTTCTTTTGGATTAATTGTTATATCTGTGTTTGTGTGTGTATGAAATGACATAATATTAATGTCACAATTATTTGTCGAAAACAGAACTCATTTTAACGAGGTACGTGAGGGGCATCCTGATTGGAACGAAGAGCGTTTGGAAAAATACCATCAGGATAATTTTTGTGATTGGGTCACAGAGCATGTAAGTTATTCGAATTACATTTTATTGCTATCAGTTTTAATCTAAACTTGTATCGTTATGTATTTATCGTAAAATTTGTTTTGTTAGATCCACGATCCGAACTTGTCTGCATCATTTGAGAGTGATTCAAGATGTTTAGCTCAATTTCCTAGTATGGAGGTTGCATATTACAAAGGATTTGGTGTCCTTGGATACAAATTCGAAGTTAAGGACATAGAAACATCTAGAACCACTCAGAATAGTGGGATTGCGACGGTAGGATCGGACGGTGTGATTTACTATGGGTACGTAAATTGTATACTCGGCATCCACTATCCCGGACGATCAGAACCCTTTTATATATTCCACTGTACTTGGTACGATCCGCGAACCGATACAGACAGGTGGAGAAGCAGTCTTGGGACTTGGAAAGATGAATATGGATTGACCAGTATGAACACACTTCGATTTTACGGTCAGGACGATCCGTTTATCTTTCCGAACCAAGCGTTCCAAGTATACTACTCACAGTGTTTGAAGCATCCAGGGTGGAGTGTTGTATGCCGATGGAAACCTAGAGATGTCTACGATGTCCCAGAATACGAGGACAGCGATGAGGACGAAGAAGAGAGAAGGCTTAAAGTGCTCCAACCGTCTGTTTCGAAGGACGGGTTGTCTTCGACCGATCATGAAGTTACGTGGGTGAGAAATGACATCGACGATGAAATCCAAGTAGATATGTATGATGCGCCCACGAAACGAAAAAGGTTATCAGTAATGTTATATTATTACTTCACATTTTACGCTCTAGATCATATATAGTCAATACTTTTAATGATTGTCTAATGCGTCCATGAACCGTTTATCTAGATTTGATGACGATGTCGGGAGCAGCGAGGGGCGGCAGGAGCTCCAGCCGCGGCAGAAGCAGAGGCAGAGCGGTTCTGCCGCCCGGAGAGCTCCGTAGGGAGCTTCAGAGGGCCGGTCTTGCACCCAGATCGGAGACCCCTTCGGATGCCTCCTTCCGTGTTGATTTGGCCACACCTCCAGGTATACTGCACGCATATCCATTTTGAATGTAATATTACAGATATTCATGCATGTTTATGTCAAAATTACTTATATTGTCAATGTTTGATTGTCTAGTTGTTGGTGATGCGTCCACATCTGGGACAGAGGCCACCCCCGCTCCTCCAGGTATATTTATATATCATATAGTGTATGTATATTGATTTAGAATGCTATATCATAAATACACACATTCCTTTTGCTCTTACTTAGCAATTTTTATTATTGTCTAGCTGTAGGTGGTGACACCACCGCACCTGCGGGTATGTTTATATATCCTATAGTGCATGCATATTGATTTAGAACGTTATATTATTGATCTACAAATTCTTTTTGCAATTACTTATATAATCTATTTTTAATTGTCTAATTATAGGTGGTGCGTCCACACCTTCCACAGTGGCCACTCCTGCCGCTTCCATACCCTCCGCATCGTCTGCAGGTTAGTATGAGTAAATTTAAAATATTTATTCATTTTACATATGCTCTATAGAATAAATATGAACTTCATGGAAATTTAGCGTCGATGTTTATTTTATAGTTGGAGGGGATGCGTCCGGGTCCGGGACCCCGGTTGTTCCTCACCGGAGGAACTATCGTCCCGCTCGTGCTGCTGCTCGGGCCCAGGCTCGTGCGCTAGTCACCGGAGGTATATATCACACTTGAATTTTTGTTTAACCTTGATTTCTTAATACAACTTTGTCTTATTATTGATTGTCTTGATATTTTGTGCAGACGCAGGGCCTCTCCATCCCCAGAGGGGGACTCGAGGCCCGAATCAGTCCCATAGGCTGAGGCCTGATAGAGCTAGGGGGGAGGCAGCATTCCCCCTATTTTTTACCCTTGACTATCGCTATACCGGTCCTCATGCCGAGAGGTTCGGCCGGTATTTGGGGGACGAGAGCCGGATCGTGAAGAACTATCCACTTCACGTTGAGTGGGGCGAGCAGCACCAGCGCTCATTCGCCCTCTTCTTTGATCAGGCTCGGGTATGTATTAATATATATTTTCATTTGATCTATCCAATATATTTATTATTAACACCTGCAATCTAATAACAATGTTTTTTTTTGTATTTTCAGTTGGATTACGATTTTCATCCTGTAGCCGACCCTGATCACCCGGGGAGGGTGCTCGACCTTCATGCTCTGTACAATGGCCTGATGAAGAACATGCAGGCCAAGGTCCGATACAATAGGAATGAGCTGAAGGCCGGCTGCTACTCCCTGTGGATAGCGACCCCCGAGGCAGAGAGAGTGGCCCTCCTATCTACTCCGGCGTTTGCGAGAGTCGACGTAGAGACATGGCCTCTATTGTGCGCTTATTTCGACTCCGAACGCAAACAAGTATGTATTTTAAATTTAATTCATTATTTATGATATAATTTATTTCTTTGTGTTTCTTAATTAAAAAACTAAATGTTAATGCGTTGTGCAGAAACAGGCCGCTCAGAATACGGATAACAGGAAGTCGGCGAAGAGGGGTCGCCCCACTTACACAGGTGGCTCGAGGAACATTACTCGAGCCATGGAGTTATCGGTAAATTAAGAGTTATTCTCTAATATTCTGCAATATTAAGAGTTATTCTCTAATATTTCTAATATTAAGAGTTACTTTCTAATATTGCAGACATCTCGGACCGTGGCATCAGGTTGTACACCGAGCGTGCTGTCCGCATATCTTGCCGTCCACGGCACCTCGACAGATCCCGCCACGGGCGAGCTTCGATATCCCGACGTCGCTACCCAGGAGTACTGCGTAAGTGTTAATATTTTTTCTACCCAAATTTGAAATTTTAGTTTTGGAAGGTTCAAGTTTAAATTTTATACCTATACTTTACTGCTTAATGTGGGTGTAGGAGAGGGTGGTTGAGCAGGCCCAGGCCTCGGGGATCGATTTACCGGACATAACGATCCGAGGCTGCTGACCCCAGTTCTGGACGCCGCACACGGAGGGCACCACGGAGGTTGGGAGAGAGGCCGGGGATTGGGCCCTAGCAGGGCCCATATGAGGTTGGACTCCACCCCGGCGGTTACTTCCTCCGTCTCCAGTGACCGGCATGTCCATCAGGAACTGGATAGCTTGAGGGCCACCGTTCAGGAGTTGAAGGAGATGCTCGTATGTATACTACTTTATAGTAAAATATCATTTCATATTATATACATATCAACATATCCATAATTAGTACGTAGCTTGAGCTTATTTGGTTTTAGACTTAAGTTTGATTAATCATACATACATATGTAATTAAAATAAACAACGCTTTTCCAAACTAGATATCCAAACAGGGTTTCGAAATAACTTAATAATGAAACGAATTCGAATAATACACAGTTCTTACAAGCTTCTTACACACGTTATGTCCAGACGCGACAGGGTAGATCGGCCGAGCCTCCACATGCATCTCCTTCGGCTGCGGCTCCGCAAGCCACTACATCTGCTGCGGTTCCGCAGACAGATCCTGTAGATCCACCGCCCACTCAGACTCCCGCAGCCGCGGCTCCGCAAGCGACTACCTCGACGGCGGCTGCGCAGACCACATCGCCAGCTCCACATGCCGCTCAGCCTCCCGCTCGCGACGCATTGCAGAGTGTATTGACCGAGGAGCAGGCGCGCGTTATTCTAACGTTATTCAGAGGTGGAGCTGGACCGAACTAGGGTAGCTTTTTGGTTCTTATTTTTTGAAACATGTATTTATTTATATCACATTGTACTACATTTTGAAACGATATTGATATTGGTTTGTATTTATATCATATTCAGTTTTTGGGTTTCTTTTGTATATTATATATATGCGTGAGATGTGATTATGAATACTGCAATATATGATTTGATTGATGTATATAGTATTGTGCACAGGGCGGGAAAAAATCTAGCAGCCCATTTTAAAAAAAAAATAAAGACAATATGTACCTACGGATTAAGCCGTAGGTATATACGTTGCCCCTACGGAGTTATCCGTAGGGGCAAACTATCAGGAAACCTGATATTTTTCCCACCTGATCTCAGTGCAGGGTGTTGGGAGTGCCCCTACGGATATGTCCGTAGGGGCCACTGTCTATCCCCTCCGGATTTATCCGTAGGGGCAAAATATCAGGTTTCCTGATATTTTCCCCCCTGATCTCAGTGCAGGGTGTTGGGAGTGCCCCTACGGATATGTCCGTAGGGGCCACTGTCTATCCCATACGGAGTTATCCGTAGGGGTAGAACAAGGACCTACGGTTGTATCCGTAGGTACATACAATATATTCAAAAAAACAAAATACATATATGATTTGATTACCCCTACGGAGTAATCCGTAGGGGCAACAACACCTACAGATATATCCGTAGGGGCAAGAATTTGCCCGTAGGGGCAAGTTCAGGGTCTCAACTTGCACCTGCGGCCTTTGCACCTATGGGGTATTCCCTACGCATATATCCGTAGGGGCAGTGGGTTGCCCCTACGGATAAATCCGTAGGGGCAACCCTTATTTGTAGTAGTGTTGTCTAAAGTCCTTAGTACGAAGAAAATAAAAGAAAAAAAAAGTGTGAATAAAGAATAAAAAAATGGACACTGGTTTTTGTGATTACTTAAGGCTGCAAAAATAGAAAAAATATTTAGCGAGGGTGCTTCATCACCTAGTGCCTTAGACCAACAGGTTTGGGAGTCACTGCTAAAAGCCTTGGGTGTTTCAAAACTAGGAAGTACGCTTTAAAGTGCTAACGCATCTTGTAATCGGTTGTTGGTACCTCAAGAAGTATTAACGGTCACATGAAGGGTGTGTAAGCGATATTCACCAATTAATATGTGTCTTGGACAATGGACGAGAGTACGATTGCTTGATTTGAATTTCCAAGTGTAGGGGTGATATTTACACACACGTGGGGATATGTGATTAGAGTTTAGATAAGAGAGAGGAATGAAGAATAGAACTTGTGTCTTTAGTAGAGTTGATAGAAATTCCTAAGTGGAGATGAAACTCTAGAAGGAAAACTTAAGAAATGCCGAAAGCTAAGTAATTCTATAGAACATGTATAATCTTAAGTTAAATGATGAGGACGTGTGAAGAATATGGGTGGATAATTTGCGGGTCGACGATAATAGAATTCCTTGTTAGAAAACCTAAATAGAAAACAAAAGTCGAAAAGCCGAATTGATAGGATTTTGTGGGTGTAATCCGGTGAAAACCCTCAGGAGACAACATTCCTTCTACTAGGGACACCTAGAGGTTTAACGGCTTGTTGCACGTGCTCAGTGCAATCGCGTTTCCCTGCGAAAGTGCGGCTAGGTTAGATTTTTATTGAGAATAAAAAAATAAGTTTGCTCGAGGACGAGCAAATGATAAGTTTGGGGGTATTTGTTCATAACATAATATTGCATTTTGTATTCCCCATTCTTATGCATTTTACAATGGAAACAGGTGCTTTTGACCCATGTCTGCTACATGTTACAGGTTACAGGTTCTTCGAGCAAAAACAGTGAAAAACACAAAAGACGACACAAAAGAAGGACTTTTGACCAACAATTAGGAGGATCTTAGTAAAGCCCAGCAGAAGAACGGTTCACCATCAACAAGGCAACGCAAGATCCAAATTTGCAAGAAAGACGGTTAAAAGATCCATTGCAAAGTGTTCACTGAAGATCTGGAATTAATACAGAAGCCAAACAGAGAAATAAACTGAAGAAATAACAAGGCCAAATAACCATGATGCAGCCCAGAAAAATTCATGAAGTGAGCTCCTTAAAGGGCCGCGGAACCGCGACCCAATGCCTACCCATGCCGCTGTTCCGCGGCCGTATAGTGCCCGTGCGCGGTTAAAATTTTACCATAATTCTGAGGCGGCTCTAAAAAGATTTCCTGAGGGTATATTTGTAATTGTAGACATGCGGAGCAATTGTAAACCTAGGGTTTCTATGTCCTATAAATAGAACCCAAAGCCTTGTATTTTCTCATGCCTCTACTCAAGAATAAAATTCTGTTTTCTTGAAGTTAGAGCGCATCAAAAGTAAGTAGGTTATTTTCCTTGCAGTAGTTGTATTTTTTCATATCTGCTCTAGGTAAATTATTTTCTCGCCTTAGTTTAATTTACTTTAGCTTTTATTAACTTGTAATCGATGTTTTCTCTCTTTAATAAAATCATGTCTTTCTTCATCCCCTCAATGAGCGAGTAGTTTCCTCGCTTGTTAGGGTTAGGAGTAGGGAAGGATTTGAGAGATGAAGATCTCTCATCTCTTTTCATTGCCAAACTTTTATGAACATTAGAACTCCATGCATACCTTCTTATTCCGCTCCCTACGGCATTTTTACCCTCGAGGTAGCGGTGATTCCGTAGTCTAAAGGCCCGGATTTTAAGGTTTTCCATGGAGGTTAGGGTAAAGATTAATAAAGGAAGGACAAGGATCTAGAGGAAGAATCAATCATCCCAATCATCCTAATCCCCTTTATAAATATTTACCATAACACTAATATGATAGATTTAATTAATGGCAATGGAAAGAGATGTAGATCTTTGTTTACCAAATTTTCCCTAGACCTAATCCTAGCAAGTTTCTAATCCTAGTATCATACAACTTCAATTTTTAGGTTTAATTATAAATCCAAACACCATTTGGAATTAACTCGTAAGAACTTAAAGGAGATTTACACATCCCTGTGGACCGACCCGTATTCACCGGCTAGCTTCATGCGACGCCGTTCTTGATTGCGGTAAATATTTTTGATCGACAAAACCTCTCTTAATCACCGCTCTCGTAGGGGTCTAGGGATGTGGGTTTGGCTATTCATCGCGACCGTGGAATCCGTGTTTTATAGAGGCTCAAAATAAAACACGGACGTCCTACTATATCCAATGTTTCATATGTTTTTTCTGCTGCGATATCTGTGATGTGATCATTTGATATGTTGTGATAAATACTGTATATAGTATATATGATATATTATATAGACATTACTTATGTTTTACACCCGTGCTAGCCCTGCCCCGCTCTGCCGTTAGTTACCTAACCTAACGGTGCACGAGGGGACATCTAGGCGAATGCGGATGGCATAAGTGTACGTCGTATTTATCTGTGATGTTTAGGTGACTTAAATGATGGGACTTCATTAATATGATTAATGAAAGAAAATAAACCTAAAAGATGTTGTGTAATCGAATTTTCAAAAACAGGTAGCTCCAGTTCTTGTTTTGCATCGCGGTGTTCCTTGTAGAACATCCTGCACCTTATTCGATAAGGAAAGGGCCGAGATCCCTTCACCGGGAGTGATCCCTTTAGCAATGACTGGCAGATGCTACACCCCTCGGTTTTGTCTTTTGATTGCTTTTCTAGTTCTTGCTTTGCACAGTGATATATATGATATATCCTGCACCTCATTCGACGAGGAAAGAGCCGAGATCCCTTCACAGGGAGTGACCTCTTTAGCGAAACTAGTAAAAGCCTCAAAAACACTCCATTTTAAAATCATTTGATTCTACAACGATATCAAGTTCATTACGCAATAGGTTTTCTGAAAAACCTTTCGTAGCCCTCCGTCATTTCAGATAAGTTGTATATAGTATTGGTGTTACATTTGTTGGCTTTCGTCAAGGTGTAGTGTGCGGTAGCTATATGCTGCGTATCTGCAGCATATGATGCGATTGGATTAAGGTAGTCGTACGACTTTGTTGGCTTTCGTCAAGGGTCGTACGGGTGGGTTTAATTCTGTCAAGAAATGTACGGGTTGAACTTGACTAGCGGGCTATAGTTTGTTGGCTTTCGTCAAGATCATAGCACATTAGGGGAAAAATATTATCAGGAATTTCAAGTGTTGAAATTTGCAATGAGATTGCATACCTTATATGAGATAGTTGGATCCCGATACCCACTGCGAGTAATTGTTACTCCTGGGCGAGTTTTACACATTACAATTAGCCGATCAAGTAGGTGTCTAGAAAGGTGTCAACGGGGTTACGCCTTTGGGTAAACGAGGTTTATTTTAATTAGGTCCGTGCGAAAGCACGGGGAACCTTCCTCAAAGTACCGACACTGGCCTGGCTGATAGATTGACGAAATTGTAGGGTGTAATTAATCCCGGCTAGTCTTTCCTTTTAGGGTTTGAAGGAAGATTTGATAAAAACAGTGGGAGCCATCCTGATTAGATAAAATAATAACCAATCTAATCTTGCAAGAGCGCACGCAGAGTGTTTTCTTCTCACTCTCTCCAGGTAGCGACCATATCACGCCTTAATCAAGATAATAATACGGATGTATTGACCGAACCCTCTTGTTATACTGCGCTGGGAAACGTTGGCCCCGCTCTAACTTATAACTGTTATAAGACCGAGCAGGAAATAGGGGATTACCAGGATTCCCGTGCCGCCCAAACGAAGAAAGTGCATGATGATGCATCTTCTTCGGGTGTGTTCATTACAGAGAACTATTTCTCAGTATCCTTTACGTCCTGGGTATAAGATATCGGATCAGGATCCCACATATGTAATTTGTTACATGGGCTAAAGAAAGGTAAAAGAACTGAGAACGGGTGATAAGTTTTATGAGATAGAAACAGTGCAAGTGTTGCAACCAAATCTGTTGGTAGTTATCACCCTGTATTACCAGAATACATTGATTCTGAACGAATGTTATTAGATACCGAACCAGATATATAACATCATATCAGTCTCTTTATTAGTAAAGAAAGGATATAATTTTGTATAGTTGGATAATGTTTTGAACATTTCCTATATCAAGAGTTGATCGGTTCAGGCACGTTATCTAAAAGCATAGACGTTCTAAATCAAACCACGGTTCTTAACGTACAGAAAACAATCAAGAGTAAGAGTTCAGAAATGAACGAATCCTTCTTGAGCAATTATAGACTAGGTTATATCAATGTGATCCGACTAGCTGAAATTACATATAGATGCATATTTAAATTAGTTTGAATTTACATCTTGTGAAACTTGCTGGTCATATCAAAGAGATAAGATGACCATAGCTCTGTTTATTGGAAGCAGAGAAAGAGTTAGTGAACTCTTGGGATGATACATGTTGATGTATGAAGGTCCCCTGTCTAAACATGCCAAGACCGGTTCTTTGTACTTCATTACATTCTCTGATGATCTCTCAAGATTCAGACATATGTTCCTGTTGAAACACAAGTTCAAAGCTTTTAAGATATTCACAGAATATAAGTTAGAAAGTAGAGAACCAAAACGGGTATAAGTATTATGTCCTTTGATGTGATCTAAGAGGAGAATACTTGAGCACGGAATTCCTGGATTATTCTAAAGGAGAATGAGATTCTCTCTCAGTATTACTCCTCCGTATACACCACAGCACGTCGGTGTATCGGGGCGGAGCAATCACACCCTATGTGATAAGGTGTGCTCTATGATGAGTACTACTGAGTTACCTATTTCCTTTTGGGAGTTATGCACTGGAGAAGTTGCATGCCTATTGAATAGGATTCCGATCAAATCAGTTGCCTACCACTTCATATGAGATATGGAAAGGGAAGAGCACATATCTTAAGTTTGTTAAGATTTGGTGTTGTCCAGCCTATGTCTAAAAGAATAATCCGGACAAGCTCGAGGCAAAGTCAGTTCTGTAGAAGTTTGTTTGATATCCCAAGCATTCGCAAGGGAATATCTTCTACCTAACCGAGGAACAAAAGATGTTTTGTTTCTCAACATGCCACCTTTGTGAAAGAAAATTTCTTGTGAAGAAATTAATGGTCATAAGGTAGAACTGGAAAGAGTTCCAGCTATACAAACTGCAGCTGATGATTTGGTAGAACCAAACGATTCAATAGTAACCAACGAACCTCAGCCTCTCCGCCGATCTAGTAAGGTTCCTCACCCACCTGAGAGATACTTCGGTTTCTCTATGACAGTGGGAGCGAGGATTGCATCATGAGATGATGACCCAACTAGTTTCGAGCTGGCCATCAGGAGTGGGACTCTGTAAGAATGGCTGGATGCTTAACGATCTGAGATGGAATCCTCATACACCAACAAAGTATGTACTTTGGTTGCCTTATCTGAAGGGTTAAATCCCCATCAGGAGCAAGTATATCTTGAGAAGGTTACTTGGTGTACATGGAAAAGTTGAGACTTTCAAACCTATGCTTAAGTCCATCCAGATCCTACTTGCCACGGCTACATACCATGACTACGATTTCTGGCGGTTGGGTGTCATGACTGCTTTTCTAAATGATGATTTGGAAGACAGCGTCTATAAGTACACAGCCAGAGGGCTTCGTAGACAGTGGGAGTAGCGGAAACGTGTGCAAGATGTTTTATGTGATAAAGCAGGCATCGCGGAGTTGGAGCATCTGTTTTAATGAGTTAGTCAAAGAGTTTGACATCATCAAAATGGTAGATGAACCTTGTATCGACAAAAAGTTAGTAGAGAGTATGGTGGTGATCCTCGTAGAGTACGTGGATGACATACTCTTGATAGGGAAGGAGTTTCCTATGCTACGCTTAGTCAATCTCCGCTTATCACAAGGATTCTCTATATAGGATCAAAGTGATACCTCCTAAATCCTGAGTTTTGATCTATGAGATAGATGTAATTGGATGTTAGGAATCTCACTAGTTGTAGTGAGATGGTATCAATCGATCCTGGGGAGAATCACTGGAAAGGTTCCAAAGTGATTAGGATGACTGAAAGTCAGTCACAGGCATTGTCTTTACTCTCAGTAGAGGGACGGCATGTTGGAAGAGTTCCAAGAAAGATACCCTGGCATACTAGACGATAAAGGCTAGATACATCGTTACCAAAGATGCTACCAAAGAGGCGGTCTGGGTGTATATTAGTTCATGAGATGAACTTCGTTCCTACCATTGTGTGACAATGGAGTTGTGGCTTATGCCTAGGAACGCCCATCCCATCAGTGTTCCATACATATTCTAAGGCAGTGTCACCTGATCATGGAGATGGTTGATCTCCAGGGGATCGAGGTTAGGAGAGTAGACTCAGAGGGCAACACAGCGGATCCACTCACAAAGGCCTTTTCCCAGAGAGAGAGTTTTATGGGATGGTTGAGTATGAGATACTACAACCACTGTTATCAGATGGCCCTAGTGCAAGTAGGAGATTGTTAGTAATATGTATGCCCTAGAGGCCATTACTATACATGAGATGTATATTGTAGTGGATGCTTGGACATATATAGGGAGGAATTTCTTGCTCGACATGATAGTATGCTATCTGGTTACTCTTTACCTTAACGTGTACACTGATTGTCTCTCTGTTACATGTTGGTAAAGCACTTAGGATGTGTACTCGACTACCTGGACTATGATGCGGATCATACTAGTGGGGACATGGTAGTCCATAAGTACATCCTTCAAGATCCCTAGTCATGGGTGTATCAAGACGGGGCATCGATATACCAGAGTAGACTAGCGTATACCTTCTCGACCCATGTAGATGGGCGATGGATGATCCCATATCCATTGGTGTTTGACATCAGAGATGATATACGGGTGCTCAGTGGAGACTGGGTACACTGGACGAACTCGCCGAGAACTCCCAGATGGTATTATACCTTACGTCAGATGGCAGTTCTCTGGTGACACTGGTACAGGTTAGTATGTAGACCCAAGATCATCATAGAGTCTTGTATGATTCCCACTGTGCTTTGATTTCCACCTTACCACATCCTAGTGGGCATGCAAAACGGTGGTTTTTGGGTACAGTCCCGAGCCACATGGAGGCAATGAGCGATAGGAGGGGTTTCGTCTCTCCCGGTATTGGGTGTTGATGTTGCGCTATGCTCGATTGGCCATAACAGGGAAGTCCCTGGCCAGGGCTGGTTTAGAGATTTACTGGTAAGTGTTACCCGTAGTTTCTCAACCCGTTATGAGCCTCGCATCGGCATGACTTATCGGTAATTGGGGTCTGACGTTTACCACCTCTAGATTTGATATGCGACATATCAGACGAGGAGACCGGACTGTACGGTAGTGTCACTGCCACGCTTTTTGCTGAGTTGGAGCAGGATTGCTTGCTGATCTTCTGATCGCTCAATACCCGCGTAGCCGTTACGTCCAGCTAGTACCGCTGACGGGTTGTGGGTGCTTGATATGATCATCACCTACTGTCGGCGTATTGACCGGTCTTTAGAGTCCTACATAGAAGTTTTACTAGCTCAGGCAAAACGAAATAGGAGCGCATATGTGATATGTGCGGGAGCGAGAATAATGCGTGTATGTGATACCGTATTCTATTCTCGCGATGTTGGCATCGATCGGTTATATGAGATATAACCAGGTTATCGAATCGAGGGTTGATTCGATAAGTCAATACATTGGATGTTAGTCGGTTATATGAGATATAACCGGATTATTAAGTCAAGTGTTGATTTAATAATTTAGTGTATAATTGTATATGTGATATACTAATTTACATTAACTAACATTGGTTCACTTAAGCCTTTATTTTTCTCACTTGTGCACAACTTAATATATATGTGATATATATTTAAATGTGTTCATTTTGTATCATGGTTGTTGATACAACTTACATGGGTGTATAAGACTTATACCATACTAATTATAGTGTTAGGTTTTTATATTTAAAGTAATTCTAAAATTAGTGGATGATGAGCTCACATGCATGAAGCTTCATGAAGCTTATGGTTGCATTGACTTAGTCTACTAGTTTTGGATTACTTAAGATATTAATTAACCTAACCATTATAATGTAGCCATGGTTATGTCTCTACATGAGTTAGTATATGATACCCACTCACCCATAGTTAGCTCTCTCTCTCTTCAATTAGTTTTCATTCTCATTTTTGAGCTCATCTTCTTCCTCCTTCAAATTCTTGCTAGGGTATGATAAAGAGAGAGAAACATTGTGAGAAAAGAAATTCTAATGTGTACCCATTTCCTTTTTCATCATCCTCTACTAGACTAGCACTTTAGTTTAGGGTGTTTGCTTCACTAATTCTTTAGTTGGTGAAGTAGAAGCTTGAGTTCGTATTCCCTCAACGTAGTTCATCTTCGGCCTCGAAGACTTCAAGCAAAACCGTTGCTATCTTCTCAAAGAGCCGTCCGAGAGTCGGAAGTACCATGATCGCAGCGAAGGGACTACTATAAGGAGCTTAAGAAGTAAATGACCGATCTACAAATGTTGTATTTCGTATTCACTTAGTGATAAATGTTATTTACTTGCATGTGTTACCCTAATAGTCTAGCAAAGATCTTATTTAGGGTTGTTCGGCAAGGCTAAAATTTTAATCGGGCATGGTTGATGCCTTGTAGAACCTTATTAGAGTGCCTAGTAACCCTACAGGTGTTCTCCTACAGTCACTTGGTCGGGGCTATGGGGCGTGGCTGTCTATTAAGTTTATCCGGCGAGTATCTGCGTACGCTACGTGATTGCGACGGACTTTTGATCACATCAAAATCCCGTGGCAACCGATCATCTGAGACTGAACTGCTAGATTTATAACATTCAAATTAGTTATCTCATAACTACTTGTGGATTCCAAATATTGTATCACATTCCAGATAAATAGACAATGTTAAACTTTTCGATCAAATAATCAAACACCCAAGTTTTCCCAAATAGTTCTCAACACTTGAAATTAGTTTAAGAGCATCCATCACATGCCACAGTACCAATGGTCCAGCCGTAGAAGGGTCAAACCAACACCTCACATGTGGCAACGCCGTACTGCCCCAAACCCTAAGGTTTAGAGGCGGTTCAGACGGTCACATAATCGAGTTAAGGTTTGTGTTTTTCTAGAGGGTCCACCGTGTTACCTGCACGACTAAAAACTTTCTTAAACTACGGAAAAATCCAACACTTGGAAATTTTCCGGCAGGGGAAAAAGTGAGTAATTGATATCCGTTCGAACTTTTTAACACGTTCTAAAATTATCCGGAAAAACTTAAACAAAGTTAAACTTTCCGATCGAATCAACGAGTTCCCAATACAACCCAGAAAACTCAACACTTGAGCAGAATTAAAAATTCCCAGAACTATCAAAAAGGACCCAAGAATATATTCCAGAAGTAGTGGGCCCCAACTCCAATTATTCGCCGCGGAACCGTCGCCAAAAGCGTAGTTTGGCCGCGGTTCCGTGGTCACGTGAGGGATTTGGCGGTCCGTACTTCACAGTAATTCTTATATTTCCCTGCATGATTTTCTGAATATTTTTAATATGAAAAATGTCAACTTTTGAATTTTTTTCTAGAAACTAGGTCTTATCGGGTATTCGGAGTTCGGTCGGACTTTAAATATCGCCTAGACTTCGCCTAAAGCTCTAGCTTGGCTCTGATACCACTGTAGGGTTACTAGACACTCTCACAAGGGTCTATTAAGCATCAACCAAGCCCGATTTAAAATTTAGACGTGCCGAACAACCCTAACCAAGATCTTTAAACTAGAGATTAGGCGAAACAAATCATGTTAAATACTTTAACATCTAAGAGTTTGGGATTACAACCTTTGTAGTCCCGTCCTTCGCTTCATAAGCTCCGTGTTGAGGTCTCTTCGCTGCGATCATCATGTACCCGGACTGTAGAGAGGCTCCACGAAGAGTATGATGCAAACTTGCTTCCGATCTTCGATAACTAAGATGATCTACCTTGAAGTTTCTTTAACACAAGCTCTCACTCACAAATGAAGTGAACACCCTAATCTAAATGGCTAGGATAGATTATGATGATGAAGTAGGATTTTAGCTCTCATTTATTTTCTTAATCTTACTCAAAATCATCACTAATGAAAAAGCTAGAAAGCTTTTCCATTGAAAAAGAGAAGGAAGAAGAAGAACCATTTCTTTTGTGATGAATAATGAATTGTGGTGAGGTTAGAAATGCAACCATGGGTTAAGTATGATAACTTAACCCATGCAGAGAATGAACCATGGTCAAGGGTTGAGTTGGGTTAACAAATATCATACAAAAATATCTTTGCAATAACAAAACAAAAAGCTTCTAGAAGCTTCTAGAAAAATTAACCCAAATCAAACCTTAATTATGTTTAATCTCCACTAATCATGTTGCATTAATAATCCTAACATGTTACAATATTTTATATCACATATATAATATTTATTGTAACAAAATAAAATAATACAATTAACATATATCGCATATATATCAATTTATTACCCGAGTGAGAAAAAGAATCTTTTAGTGAGCTTATTAGTTAATGTAATTTAATATATCAAATATATAATTATACATTAAATTATCGAATCAACACTTGATCCGATAATCCGGCTATTTCACAAATAACCGACTAATATAATCTGTATCAGTTCATCGAATCAACACTTGATCCGATGACCCGGCTATATCACATATACCCGGCCAATATCTCATATCGCGAGAATCTAATACGGTATCACATACACGTATTGTTCTCGGTCCCGCACATATCATATATGTGCTCCTACTCCGTTTTGCCTGAGTCAAGAAAGCTCTGTGTAGGACTCTAAAGAATCGTCAATACGCCGGCAGTAGGTGATGATCATATCAAACACCAACAAGCTGCAAGCGGTCAGCTAAACGTAACAGCCACCCAGGTATTGAGTTATCAGAAGATCAACAAGCAAGCCTATACATTCTCCTGCGAATCCAATCAGTAACACTCCCGTACAGTCCGGTCTCTTCGTCTGATATGTCACATATCTCGCCTAGGGGTGGAAAACGTCAGACCCGAGTTGCTTGATAAGTCGTATCGATCTGAGGTCTATAACAGTTTGAGATACTACTGATAACACTTACCAGTAAATCTCTTCAACCCTGGCCAGGGATTTCCAGTTATAACCAATCGAACACAGCGCAACATCAACTCCCTATACCGGAAGAGACGAATCCCCTCCTATCGCTCATTGCCTCCGTGTGCTTCGGGACTGTACCCAAAAGCCACCTTTTTGCATGCCCTCTTGACCCATATAGGTGGGCGATGGATGATCCCATATCCATTGGTGTTTGACATCAGAGATGATATACGGGTGCTCAGTGGAGACTGGGTACACTGGACGGACTCGCCGAGAACTCCCAGATGGTATTATACCTTACGTCAGATGGCAGTTCTCTGGTGACACTGGTACAGGTTAGTCTGTAGACCCGAGATCGTCATAGAGTCTTGTGTGATTCCCACTGTGCTTTGATTTCCACCTTACCGCGTCCAAGAGGGCGTGCAAAACGGTGGTTTTTGGGTACATTCCCGAATCACATGGAGGCAATGAGCGATAGGAGGGGATTCGTCTCTCCCGGTATAGGGAGTTGATGTTGCGCTGTGTTCGATTGGCTATAACCGGAAATCCCTGGCCAGGGTTGCTGAGATTTTCTGGTAAGTGTTACCAGTAGTTTCTCGAACTGTTATAGAACTCATATCGACACGACTTATCGAGCTACTGGGGTCTGACTTTTACCACCCCTAGGAGAGATATGCGACATATCAGACGAACAGACCGGACTGTGCGGTAAGTGTTACTGGTTAGATTCACAGGATTGTGAGCGGGCTTGCTCGTTGATCTTCTGATCGCTCAATACCCGGATGGCCGTTACGTTTAGCAGACCGCTTGCGGCTTGTGGGTGTTTGATATGATCATCACCTGCTGCCGGCGTATTAACGAGTCTTTAGAGTCCTACACAGAGGTTTCCTGGCTCAAGCGAAACGAAATAGGAGCGCATATGAGATATGTGCGGGACCGAGAATAATACGTGTATGTGATAACGTATTCTATTCTCGCGATGAATGTATCGATTGGTTGTATGCGATATAACCTAGTTATCAAATCGAGGATTGATTCGATAAGTCGATACATTGGATTTTGGTCGGTCATATGCGATATGACCGGATCATTAAATCAAGTGTTGATTTAATGATTTAATGTATAATTATATATTTGATATATTACTTTACATTAACTAGTATTGGTTCACTTAAGATTGATTATCTCACTTGATTGTGCACATTGTATATATATGATATATGTTTGTGCACTAGTTTGTATCATGTTTGATGATACATGCAATCTTGGGTGTGTGTTTACTTTAAACCATGTTTAGGTAAATGGTTAGGGTAATAATTTATTTATTCATTTTGGCAAGAAATAAAATGGTGGCTTTCTTTGGATTTTCTTTGAAGCTTCATGAAGCTTTGAAGCTTTGACCATTTTGTTTCTTTCCTAAACCTAACCATTCACCTAAACCCTAGTTTAGTCTCTACACTAGTTAAACTCACCCATGGTTGCATTATGATAACCATCACTTGATTTTCTTTTTGGAAATAATTCATATTTCCTTTTTCTTTCTTCTTCTTCATCTTCTTCATGAAGAGAAGAAACCATTGCTAGATTTTTCCAAGTGATGATTCCAAGTGAGAAATCCAAATCCAAAGTGAACCCACTTCCTATTTCTTCATCCTCTATCACTTGCCATGTAGTAGAGGGTGTTTTCTTCACAAGTTCCTTGACCTAGTGAAGATGGAGCTTGAGCTTGAGTCGCCTCGACGTAGATCATCTTCGGCCTCGAAGTCAATGACCTAGCCCGATCATTTCTCCGACGAAACCATCGCTAGAGTCCGGGATCCCGATGATCGCAGCGGAGGGACGTCAACACGGAGCTAAAGAAATGGTGGAGCGGATCTACAAAGGTTGTATTTCCATTCACTTAGCAATAAAGTTGTTTACTAGCTTGTTGTTTCGCCTAATTTCTAGTTAACGATCTACATTAGGGTTTCTCGGCACCGGAAAAATTTGAATTTAGCATGGTCGATGCCTTGTGGAACCTCTTGAGTGTGCTTAGGAACCCTACAAGAATAGTCCAGGAATTCCGTGGGCTCAAGTATTCTCCTCATTGATCTCATCAAAGGACATAATACTTATACCCATATTTTGGTTCTCTACTTCTAACTTATATTCTGTGAATATCTTAAAAGCTTCGGACTTGTGTTTCAACAGGAACATATGTCTGAATCTTGAGAGATCATCAGAGAATGTAATGAAGTACAAAGAACCGGTCTTGGCATGTGTAGACAGGAGACATTCATACATCAGCATGTATCAATCCCAAGAGTTCACTAACTCTTTCTCTGTTTCCAAAAAACAGAGCTATGGTCATCTTATCTTTGTGACATGACCGGCAAGTTTCACAAGATGTAAATTCAAAAAGATTTAAATATGCATCTAAATGTAACTTAGCTAGTCGGGTCGCATTGATATGACCTAGTCTACAATGCCTCAAGAAGAATTCGTTCATTTCTGAACTCTTCCTCTTGTGTATGCTCTGTATACTAAGAACTGTAGTCTGATTTAGAACGTCAATGCTTTTAGATAACGTGCCTGAACCGATCAACTCTTGATATAGGAAATGTTCAAAACATTATCCAACAATACAAAATTATATCCTTCTTTACTAATATATAGACTGATATGATGTTGTATATCAGGTTCCGTATCTAATAAAATTTGTTCAGAATCAATGTATTCTGGCAATACAGGGTGATAGTGACCAACAGACTTGGCTGCAACACTTGCACCGTTTTCTGTCTCATGAAACTTATCACCCGTTCTTAGTTCTCTACCTTTCTGTAGCCCATGTAACAGATTACATAAGCGGGATCCTGATCCGGTATCTCATACCGAGGACGTAAAGGATACTGAGAAACAGTTCTCTGTAATGAACAAACCCGAAGAAGATGCATCAGCATGCACTTTCTTCGTTTGGGCGGCATGGGAAATCTGGTATTCCCCAATTTCCTGCTCTGTCTTATAACAATTATAAGTTGGAGCGGGACCAACGTTCCCCAGCTCAGTATAACAAGTGGGTTCGGTCAATAAATCCGTATTATTATCTTGATTAAGGCATGATATGGTCGCTACCAGGAGAGAGAGAGAAGAAAACACTCAGCGTATGCTCTTGCAAGATTAGATTGGTTATCTAATATATCTAATCAGGATGTCTCCCACTGTTTTAATCAAATCTTCCTTCAAACCCTAAAAGGAAAGACTGGCCGGGATTAATTACACGCTATAAGTTCGCTAATCTTTCAGCCAGGCCAGTGTCGGTACTTTGAGGGAGGTTCCCCGTGCTTTCGCACGGACCTAATTAAAGTAAACCTCGTTTTCCCAGAGGCGTAACCCCGTTAACACCTTTCTAGACACCTACTTGATCGGCTAATTGTAATGTGTAAAACTCTCCCAGGAGTAACTCTTACTCGCAGCGGGTATCGGGATCCAACTATCTCATAGAAGGTATGCAATCTCATTGCAAATTTCCACACTTGAAATTCCCAATAATATTTTACCCCTAGCGTCCTATGACCTTGACAGAGGTCAACAAACCATAGGCTGCTAGTCAAGTTCAACCCGTCATTTCGTGATTGAAGTAAACCCACCCTCACGACCCTTGACAGAGGTCAACAAGGTCGCACGACTACCCTAAATCAATCACATCATATGTTTATACAGATAAGCACTAATCAGCTACCGCACACTACGCCTTGACAGAGGTCAACAAACGCGGCACGAATACTAAATACTACTTATCTGAAATGACGGAGGGCTACGACAGGTTTTTAAGAAAACCCTTTGCGTAATAAACTTGATATCGTTGTAGAATCGAGTGATTTTAAATGGAGTGTTTTTTAGGCTTTTCTAGTTTTGCTAAAGGGGTCACTCCCGGTGAAGGGATCGTCGGCCCTTATCTCATCGAATAAGGTGCAGGATATATCATATATACCACTATGCAAAGCAAGAACTATAGAAGCAATCAAAAGACAAACCGAGTTTGTAGCATCTGCTAGTTTCACTAAAGAGGTCACTCCCGGTGAAGGGATCTCGGCTCTTTCCTTATCGAATAAGGTGCAGGATGTTTTACAAGGAACACCGCGATGCAAAGCAAGAACCGTAGCTACCAGTTTTTGAAAATTCGATTCCACAACATCTTTTAGGTTTCTTTTCTTTCATTAATCATATTAATGACGTCCCATCATTTAATTCACCTAAACATCACGGATAAATACGACGTACACTTATGCCATCCGCATTCGCCTCGATGTCCCCTCGTGCGCCGTTAGGTTAGGTGACTAACGACAGAGCGGGGCAGGGCTAGCGCGAGTGCAAAACATAAGTAACGTCTATATAATATATCATATATATCATATACAGTATCTATCATCACATATCAAATTATCACATCAGAGATATCGCAGCAGAAGAAACATATGAAACATTGGATATACTAGGACGTCCGTGTTTTCAATACGAGCCTGTATAAAACACGGATTACATGGTCGCGATTAATAGCCAAACCCACACCCCTAGACCCTTACGAGAGCGGCAAGTAACACTGCCAATTCTCGGGTTAGGAGACCCGGTCTCGACTCCTCGAGATGGTCTCTCACTGGACCCTAGAACCCGGTTACTTGTGCTCCCCGCCTTGGGTCTACCTAATGCGGAAAAGTAAATAATATACAAGTGGTGACATCAACCTCATCCCGGAAGTGCCCCAATAAAAGAATATTACATGAATGAAAAAGAAAAACTCTCATCTCACATAAAACCCCCGGCTATTCAAAACGCGACGATCCAATACAACATATCCAGCAACGCATAACATCACATGTCATCAACGTAAGTAAACATGCGTATCCCAATTGTCGTTGACATATAGCAACGAAACAGGCGATAGCACATATTACGCTTACGGTCACAGAAAAGAAAGTGTAAAACTACAACAGTTGGAATCCGCAACCTCCTTAGACATCGCATGCCTAACCAAATGAATTCCTTATACACCGCATGCCTAACAATTATAAACCCCGCATTTTAGTCTCATTATCGAAAACACTTTTCAATATCAAGTCGGGCAATTCAACAAGATTCCCGATTGTCCTGATCGAATGCTCGTCGCAAACTTTAGTAGACGGTCGCACCCCCGATACCGTCGACGAAGTGCACTAAGGCGGAACACCGCAGCCGCGAGCACCCGAACGGATGCTTTTGGCGACGGTGTTCTCCTACAGTCACTTTGTCGGGGCTATGGGGCGTGGCTGTCTATTAAGTTTACCCGGCGAGTATCCGCGTACGCTACGTGATTTGCGACGGACTTTTGATCACATCAAAATTCCGTGGAAACCGATCAAATGAGACTAAAGTGCTATGTTTATAACATTCAGATCAGTTATCTCATAACAATTTGTGGATTCCAATTATTGTATCACATCCCAGATAAATAGACAATGTTAAACTTTCCAATCGAATAATCAAACACCCAAGTTTTCCTAATTTATCTCAACACTTGAAATCAGTTTTAAAACATCCATCGCATGCCACAGTACCAATGATCCAGCCGTAGAAGGGTCAAGCCAACGCCTCACATGTGGCACACCGTACTGCCCCAAACCCTATGGTTTAGAGGCAGTTCAAGACGGTCACATAATCGAGTTAAGGTTTGTTGTCTTCTAGAGGGTCCACCGCGTTACTTGCACGACTAAGAACGTTCTTAAACTCGAAAAAAATCCAACTTTTGAAAAAATTTCCGACTGGTGAAAAAGTGAGTTATTGATATCCGGTCGAACTTTTTAACAGTTTCTAAAAATTACCTGGAGAATCTAAACAAAGTTAAATTATCCGATCGAATCAACGAGTCCAAAATACAACCCTAGAAAACTCAACACTTGAGTGGAATAAAAAAATTCCAAGAAAAAAATAACAAGAAAGGATCTAAGAATAATTACATGAAATTTCAGGGACTAAGTCACAATTTGGGCCGCGGAACCCCCGCCAAACCCTTGGTTTGGCCGCGGTTCCGCGGTCAAATAATTGACTTAGTGGACCGTACTTCACAGTAATTCTTAGTTTTTCCTGCTTGTTTTTCTGAGCATTTTTAATTCATAAAAAATCAACTTTTTAAAAAATGTACAGAGAAGGGTAAACATCAGGATTTCGGGTTTCGATCGGACTTTAAACTTCGCTCAGACTTCGCCTAAAGCTCTAGCTTGGCTCTGATACAACTGTAGGGTTGCTAGGCACGCGCACAAGGGTCTACGAGGCATCAACCATGCCCGATTAAAATTTTAGCCGTGCCGAACAACTCTAATACGGATCTTTAAACTATGGTTTAGGCGAAAACTAGCATGTTAACAACTTTAACATTAAGTGAATGGGATTACAACCTTTGTAGATCCGGTCCTCCACTTCATTAGCTCCGTGTAGACGTCCCCATCGCTGCGATCGTGAACTCCGGACTCTATAAAAGCTCCACGAGAAGAACGAACGTGCTTGCTACGTTGACTTCGAAGTCGAAGATGATCTACGTCGGGGAGACACAAACTCAAGCTATTCCTTCACTAGGTCATAAACTTTGTGAAGAGAACACACACTACTACATGGCAAGTGGTAGAGGATGAAGAAGTAGGAAGTGGGCTCACTTTAGAATTGATTTTCTCACTCTTTTTCTCATAGCACCATTGGAGCTAGTAAGCTTTTGGATGGAGCTAGATGATGAAGAAGAAGAAGAAACAATAAAATGAATTATCCATCCAAATGAAAACTTATCCAATAAATAAATGGCACCATGGTTGAGTTAAGCCCTCATGCTTAACTCATGTAGAGAATTAACCAAGGCTTTAGGTTAAAGGTTAGGTTAAAGAATATCAAAAGAAATGACAAAAGAGTGGACTTTGTCAAAGCTTCTCCAAGCTTCTTCAAGCTTGATTACTTTGACTAAGTTAAACTCTTTTGTTAAATCTTAAGATAAAACAATAACCCTAATCTTTACCCTAATCTTGGTATGAGTCTCATACATCCATCTTGTATGTATCATCAAACATGATACAAACATATGTACACAAATATATATCATATATACACTTATGCACAAACTAGTGAGAAAACAAATCTTAATTGAGCTAATACTAGTTAATGTAAAGTAATATATCAAATATATAATTATACATTAAATCATTAAATCAACACTTGATTTAATGATCCGGTTATATTGCATATAACCGACTAATATCATGTGTAACAACTTATCGAATCAACACTTGATCCGATAACCCGGCTATATCGCATACAACCGATCAATGTCATGAATCACGAGAATGGAATACGGTATCTCATATCGTATTAATCTCGATCCCGCACATATCACATATGTGCTCCTACTCCGTTTCGCTTGAGTCAGGAATCCCCTGTGTAGGACTCTAAAGACTCGTCAATACGCCGGCAGTAGGTGATGATCATATCAAGCACCCACAAGCCGCAAGCGGTGTGCTAAACGTAACGGCCACCCGGGTAATGAGCGATCAGAAGATCAACAAGCAAGCACGCTAGTTCTCCTGTGAATCCAATCAGTAACTCTCCCGTACAGTCCGGTCTCGTCGTCTGATATGTCGCATATCTCGCCTAGGGGTGGTAAACGCCAGACCCCGGTAGCTCGATAAGTCGTGTCGATATGAGGTCTATAACAGTTCGAGAAACTACTGGTAACACTTACCAGTAAATCTCAGCAACCCTGGCCAGGGATTTCCGGTTACAGCCAATCGAACACAGCGCAACATCCACTCCCTATACCGGGAGAGACGAATCCTCTCCTATCGCTCATTGCCTCCATGTGATTCGGGACTGTAGCCAAAAGCCACCTTTTTTCACGCCCTCTTGGACGTGGTATGATGGAAATCAAAGCATAGTGGGAATCACACAAGACTCTATGAAGATCTCGGGTCAACAGACTACTCTGTACCAGTGTCACCGGAGAATTGCCATCTGACGTGAGGTATAATACCATCTGGGAGTTCTCGGCGAGTCCGTCCAGTGTACCCAGTCTCCACTGAGCACCCGTACACCTGTAAGTCCACGTTGCCTACCCCGGTGCTTGCGGGGAGGCGGAAACGGTATAAAAATCGGATTTTTACGGTACTAGGCAACATGGACTATCAAAACGAGGATCTTTGCTAAACAAAAACTAACTACAAGCTAACTAGTATTAGCTACATGGAAGAAAGGTTATACCTTAGGCTTTATGTCCTTCTCTCCTTGCTCCTTGGAGTGGAAGAAAGAGATCACCTTGTCGCCTTCTCTAGTCGAAGAAAGATCCACCCGAGAGCCTCAACCTTTGGCTTCAACTTCAAGCTAGAAGTAACTAAGATGCTAGAAGTGCTAATCCTAGAACCTTAGAAGAGAGTAGAGATTATTTTAGAGAGGTTTATCTAAAGCTCATGTGTTTCTCAACTCTTGAGAGGGGAGAGCTTAAGAGAAAGGAAGAGGGGGAGAGAAAATCAATATGATAGAATGAAATAGAATAATGAACCATTCTCTCTAATATGGGTGAATTATGAAATTAGATAATTAGCTAGAGAATTGTCATGGTTAATCAATACATGACCATTATCATTTCATATTAAATGCAAATTGCAAGGATCAAAGATCATCTTTCATATGGAATGATGATGGTCAACATGTCAACCCAAGACAACAAGTCAAGTATGGTCAAATGGTCAACAACCCTAACCATGCAAAATTATATTTAACTAATATCAATTATTCATAATACACACATAAGCATTAGGGTTAAGAAAATGACAATAGTCATTAACCCTAATCAAAGTCCTCTCCCTCTGTATTCTTTGAATATCTCAAAAGGTTCAGACTTTTGTTTCAACAGGAACATATGTCCGAATCTTGAGAGATCATCAGTGAATGTAATGAAGTACAAAAAACCAGTTCTGGCATGTGTAGACAGGGGACCTACACACATCATCATGTATCAATCCCAAGAGTTCACCAACTCTTCATTGTTTCCAATAAACGGAGCTATGGTCATCTTATCTTTGTGACATGACTGGCAAGTTTCACAAGATGTAAATTCAAACTGATTTAAATATGCATCTAAATGTTTCTTATCTAGTTGTGTCGCATTGATATGACCTAGTCTACAATGCCTCAAGAATGATTCGTTCATTTCTGAATTCTTCCCTTTATGTGTATTTTGTACGTTAAGAACTGTAGTTTGATTTAGAACGTATATTCTTTTAGATAACATGCCTGAACCGATCAACTCTTGATATAGGAAAATGTTCAAAACATTATCCAACAATACAAAATTATATCCTTCTTTACTAAATAAAGAGACTGATATGATGTTGTACATCAGGTTCGGTATCTAATAACATTTGTTCAGAATCAATTTATTACGTAATACAGGGTGATAACTGCCAACATACTTGGCTGCAATAGTTGCACCGTTTCCAACTCTTGAAACTTATCACCCATTCTCAGTTCTCTACGTTTCTGTAGCCCATGTAACAAATTACATATGTGGGATCCTGATTCGGGATCTCATACCCAGGACGTTAAGGAAACTCAGAAACAGTTCTCTGTAATGAACACACCCGAAGAAGATACATCATCATGTATTTTCTTCGTTTGGGCGGCACGGGAACCCTGGTAATCCCCTATTTCCTGCTCAGTATAACAAGCGGGTTCGATCAATACATCCGTATTATTATCTTGATTATGGCATGACATGGTCTCTACCTGGAGAGAGAGAGAGAAGAAAACACTCAGCGTATGCTCTTGCAAGTTTAGATTGGTTATAAATATATCTAATCAGGATGGCTCCCACTGTTTTAGTCAAATCTTCCTTCAAACCCTAAAAGGAAAGATTAGCCGGGATTAATTACACCCTACAAGTTCGCCAATCTTTCAGCCAGGCCAGTGCTGGTACTTTGAGGGAGGTTCCCCGTGCTTTCGCACGGACCTAATTAAAATAAACCTCGTTTTCCCAGGGGCGTAACCCCGTTGACACCTTTCTACAAACCTACTTGATCGGCTATTTGTAATGTGTAAAACTCTCCCAGGAGTAACTCTTACTCGCAGTGGGTGTCGGGATCCAACTATCTCATAGAAGGTATGCAATCTCATTGCAAATTTCAACACTTGAAATTCTCGATAATATTTTACCCCTAGTATCCTATGACCTTGACGAAAGCCAACAAATATAGGCTGCTAGTCAAGTTCAACCCGTCATTTCCCGATTGAATTAAACCGACCAGCACGGCCCTTGACGAAAGCCAACAAAGTCGCACCACTACCCAAACTCAACCGCATTATATGCTTATGCAGATAAGCATAAATAGCTACCACACACTACGCCTTGACGAAAGCCAACAAATGTAGCACGAATACTGTGAAGTACTTATCTGAAATGACGGAGGGCTACGACAGGTTTTTAAGAAAACCCTTTGCGTAAGGAACTTGATATCGTTGTAGAATCAAATGATTTAAAAGAAGTGTTTTTTAGGCTTTTGCTAGTTTTGCTAAAGAGCTCACTCCCGGTGAAGGGATCTCGGCTCTTTCCTTATCGAATAAGGTGCAGGATATTCACAATACCACTATGCAAAGAAAGAACTAGAAAAGAAATCAAAAAACAAAACCGAGGGTTATTGCATCTGCCAGTTATTGCTAATGAGGTCACTCCCAGTGAAGGGATCTCGGCTCTTTCCTTATCGAATAAGTTGCTGGATATTTTACAAGGAATACCGCTATGCAAAGCAACAACTAGAGCTACCAGTTTTTGAAAATTCGATTCCACAACATCTTTAGATTTCTTTTATTTCATTAATCTCATTAATGAAGTCCCATCATTTTATGTTACCTAAACATCACAGATAAATACAACGTACGCTTATGCCATCAGCATTCGCCTCGATGTCCCCTCGTGCACCGTTAGGTTAGTTAACTAACGGCAGAGCGGGGCAGTGCTAGCGCGGGTGTAAAACATAAGCAACGTCTATATAATATATCACATATACTATATCCTGTATTCATCTCATCAATATATCAAATGATCACATCACAGATATCGCAGCAGAAAACAACATATGAAATATTGGATATACTAGGATTTCCGTGTTTTAAATTAAGCCTGTATAAAACACGGATTCCACGGTCGTGATGAATAGCCAATCCCATACACCTAGAACCCTACGAGAGCGGCAAGAAACCCTACTAATTCTAGAGTTCGGAGACCCGGTCTCGACTCCTCGAGATGGTCTCCCACTGGACCCTAGAACCCGGTTACTTGTGCTCCCCGCCTTCGGTCTATCCAAATGCGGAAAAATAAATAATATACAATGGTGACATCATCCTCAACCCGGAAGTGCCCCAATAAAAGAATATTACATACAATGAATTTTACATGAATGAAAATGAAAAACTCTCATCTCACATAAAACCCCCGGCTATTCAAACACGACGATCCAATATAACATATCCCAGCAACACATAACATCACATGTCATCAACGTATGTAAATATGTGTCTCCTAATTGTCGTTGAGATATAGCAACCAAACCGGCGATACTCCATATATTACACTTACGGTCGCATAAAAGAAAGTGAAAAACTACAACAGTTGGAATCCATAACCACCTTAGACATCACATGCCTAACCAAATGAATTCCTTAGACATCGCATGACTAACAATAATAAACCCCGCATTTTAGTCTCGATCTCGAAAACACTTTTCAATATCTAGTCGGGCAATTCAGCAAGATTCCAGATAACCTGATCGAATACTCGTCGGAAACTTTAGTAGATGGTCGAACCCTTCCCGATGCCGTCGAAGAAGTGCGCTAAGGCGGAACACCGCTGCCGCGAGCACCCGAACGGATGCTTTTGGCGATGGGGTTCTCCTACAGTCACTTGGTCCGGGCTATGGGGCATGGCTATCTAATAATGTTACCCGGCGAGTATTCGCATACACTGATTGCGACGGACTTTTGATCTCATCAAAATCCCGTGGCAACCGATCATATGAGACTAAACTGCTAGATTTATAGCATTCAAATTAGTTTTTATTCCAAGTATTGTATCCCATCACATAATATCCAGACGACGTTAAACTTTTTGATCGATTCATCAAAGTTCCACAATTTTCCGACAGCTCAACACTTGAGCACGGTTCAGTAATACCTAGAAGATGCCACAATACCTATGAACCAGCCGTAGAAGGGTCAAACCAACGCCTCATATGTGACAACGCTAAACTACCACAAACCCTAGGGTTCAGTGGTGGTTTTGACGGCCACATAATCGACTTAAGGTTTCGTTCTTCTAGAGGGCCCACAGAATCACTTGCATATTTTTTCGAATATGTTAAACTTGGAAAAATGAGTTTTTGATAATCGATCGAACTTTTAAACTTCGCCTAGACAATATGTGAATAACCCGAAACAATGTTAAAACTACGAATACGAAACACTCTGAATTGTTTATAGTGTAAGATTACATCACATGCAAAATTAGGAAAAATAAACAACACCTGAAACATCAAACCCAAGTCACTGGAACACACAAAAAATTTCAGGGGATGTGCTCGGTTTTGGCCGACATGTGGTACATGCTGGCCGGCCAAATTTTCAAAGAATGCCCTGAAATTTTCACAGTGTTCTTGAGATATCACATAAATCACTCGGTATTTGTTTAAAATTTTTTTTGAACAACATTTAAAATCGACAGAAACTAAGGTTTCGCGTTGCAAGTTTCGGAGTTGTTTCGGTTTCGTAATTCTAAAAAAATCCGAATAAATTTCTAGCATGGCTCTGATACCACTGCAGCGTTACCCAAGATGGAAGTAAGGTTTTGGGAGGCATCGTCCATGCCAAATTCAAAAATTTTCCGTTTTAGCCAACCCTAACAAAAAATCGTTAACTAGAAATCGACGGAATATAAAATGCAAACACTTTGCAAGTCTATTGAGCAAGGAATACAACCTTTGTAGACCGGTCCTTCACTTCAATAGCTCCATGTAGTAGTCCCCTTCGCTGCGATCGCGAACTCCGGACTCTAGAGAGGCTCCCTTGAAGAAACGAACATGCTTGCTTCGAAGACTTCAAGGCCGAAGATGATCTACGTCGAGGAGACACTAACCCAAACTATCTTTTCACTAATCATGGAATTAGTGAAGCAAACAACCCATACTAAATGGAAAGTATTAGAGGATGATGAAGTAGGAATTTTGCTCACATTAGAAATCATTTTCTTACTCAAAATCATCACTTTCCATTGAAGCTGGATGCTTGAGAGGAAGAAGAAGATGATGAAGAATGAACTCTTCATATGATTTATGTATGAGGTTAGAAATGCAACCAAGGGTTAAGCATGTCATGCTTAACCCTTGTAGAGAGTTAACCATGGCCATGGGTTAAAGTGTTGGGTTAAACAAATATCCTAAGCTAGACAAAAGAGTGGACAAAGTCAAAGATGATTACAAGCTTCTACAAGCTTTCAACAAATATCAACCATAATAAAATCCACAATTTTGAATAACTTAATGATAAATATAAAACCCTAATCTTAACCCTAGCATGGTTTAGCCCTTAATAACCCTAGTTTCATTTGTAACCTAGCTTGATACATTTAACATATATCACATATACATCAATGTATCCAAAGTGAGAAAAGAAATCATAAGTGAGCTAATACTAGTTAATGTAATTTAATATATCAAATATATAATTATAAATTAGATTATCAAATCAACTCTTGATTTAATAATCCGGCTATATCACCTATAACCGACTAATATCATATGAATCAACTTATCGAATCAACACTTGATCCTATAACCCGGCTATATCATATATAACCGACCGATATCTCATATCGCGAGAATAGAATACGGTATCTCATATCGAATCAATCTCGGTCCCGCACATATCACATATGTGCTCCTACTCCGTTTCGCTTGAGCCAGGAAACCCCTGTTGTAATACCCGGTTCTTTTATAGGCCAATAGCCGTATTTTATTAAATAGGGGTCACTTACAAATTTACCTATTTGTATTTATAATTATTTAAGTATTTGAACATCCTTATTCTTTTATTCTACTTTCCCTTCTTAAATCCAGTTTTTTCTTCTAAAACTAATTCTAATACTTAAACCCTTTTATTTTTCCCTGAACTAACCCAAAACCCTATTATCTATTTCCTTTATATTTTTCCATTCCTTAATCCCGAGCCCGGCCCACCTTTTTCTTTCCCAATCAATTTAAATCCTTAGAGCCCGGCCCATCTCATTTTCCTCTATTTTCTTTAACTGGCCGGCCCACTCCCCTTATTTATAATTTAATCAAGTAATAAAACAACCCCTATTTCCCCGGCCCAGCCCATGTTCTAATCCCTAACCCAACATCCGACCCGCACCCACAACACAAAGCCGACCCGCCTCATAACTTCTTCTTCCCCACGTTTTCCCGCTCGTTTTCCCGAGCATCCCTCTGCGCGAACCCACTTCGCCCCTCATCGCCCACGTCACCGCGCCTATCCCCTTGTCACCGCTCAGCGCCCATGACCTCATACGCGGGCTCTCACCTCCACCACCTCCTTCACAAAAAAAGAGACCCACCTCGTCTCCCCCCTATCACTCCACAGCTCCCTCTCACTCTCACACCCATACTCTCCTTCTCTCTCTCTCTGTTCCTCTAAATCTCTCCCTCTCTGTCTCTCAGTTACTCTCTCTGAAAATCTCTCTCTCCGTTTCTCTGAAAATCTCTCTCTCTGTCTCTCAGTTTCTCTCTCTCTCTCTCCGTCTCTCTAAATCTCTCTCTCTCTCTGTTTCTCTAAAAATCTCTCCCTCTCTCTCTAAATCTCTCTCTCTCTCTCTCTCTGCACCTCTACTTCCCTTACATCAAAACAAGAAACAACTTGGAGCGGTGATGAAAATGAGTGCACAGTGATTAACTGGATTGAGTACAATTATCTGATTCCAAAGGCCGAACCTGTGCTGCGCCCGTGACGCGATCGTGTCGTTGCCTCTACCGGACCATCGTCAACACATCTTTAGGCAAGTTTAATACTTGCTTCATGCTACTTGTATATGTTACATTTCTAATTACAATAATTGTCGCATACTCTTTTACGTGAACCGTATAATTTAAGTACCTGTTGCACAGCCGAATGAGAAACTCATAGTAAATTGACGACAAAGTATGAAATGTGATGGCCCGAGTAGTTAGGAATGTTCCTTGCGACTTTGGTTCCAAAACTATGTCGTTTACTCACGTAAAATGTGGTCTCGGTTTCTGTTGTAAGACCTGAAAACCTTCAACACCCCAAACTATAAAATTTATATTAAATTGTGTTTAAACCGGATTTTAGCGTTTGACAGCTCGTAACGAAGCTAACTGGTTAACCTACTGTAAAATATTGTTGATCACTGAATTGTTGTACATTATGATAGATATAACTGCGGTAGATTATGATTCTGGACTACAGTCCATAATGGAAATCCAGGATGACCCATGTTGCTAAACCCCTGTACATAACTGTTCATATAAGAGAATGTGGGGAATCCTATATCGTTACGTAGGAAATTAGATTAGCTTTCTTATTCCACTAGATTCAATGAATTTCTCAACCGTTTTATATTTTTAATTAATTTTACCTTGTCGACATGTCTTGCTGAATTCTGCCGAAGCAGATTTTACACCCCAAAATTAATCTGGCCATAACTCTCTGTTGAAATAATATAATACTGGTCCTCAAATTGTGTTGAAAACCTTATTGAAAACCCTAAATTTCATTCAACTGTAGCGTCGCTAAATTACGATCCCAACCGATATTAAAATGCCTTACGAAATAGACTTCCGATTCTGAAACCGAATTTCCAGCAGGAAACGCTTAAAATGAATTGGCCATATCTAGTGATCCTGAAACCCGATTGACGTGAAACCAAATTTGCTGGATAGATAATAAAACATACTACTTATACCCTGTTCATTGTTTCGCTAAATTGTGCATGTATGATTTATGAAGAATTATGCAAGTGGTAGGACATCTTAATCATGCCTTAAATACTGTTTTCCCATCACATCATACCTATGTCATTGTATTGGTAACCTAGTGATCATGTGCATTACCCAGTTTTTCGTATTAGTGGTGATTGTGGCAAGTACGTTATTGTTTGTGCATGAATGGATAAGTGAAAGTGACACGTACTTGTACACAATCAGTGGACCCTATTGATTTATTGCATTGTCGACGTCTGTGGGACGTGTATAAGTGTGACTATAATTGGTATGGGACAATTATGGGAGCACTTGTATGGGTGTCATAGGTAAGGCACCAAACATTGTCCATTGATCTTAGGTATCAGTCGAGACAGGCTTGATGAAGACCCTGTCTTCAGTTCTCGCGTAGATTCGTCATGGACCGATTGGTATTTGAGTTTATGGTTGGCATTTGATGTAGACCATGGGGTATGGGGTAGTTTGGGAGTGAGTTCAACATAATCTCGGGAGTCCCATGCCGGCACATATGGAGATATATGGAGATATACAGAGATATCACTGATTATTACCGAGCAACTCGGGCTCGTGTTCCCTTGTCCTTGGGTCCTACCCTTGGGTGGGGGATACTCACGAGTGGTTGACTCTCACACTTGGACTGACGATAGTCTTACTGACCTATACAGTGAGACTTAGAGTCTGATAGGGTTAGTGACATTGAGATGCATTGCTTACTGATTCAACACACCTGACATACTATGTTACTGCTTTACTACTCACCTACTCTATTAGACACCCGCATTGGCTACTTCATGTTCACGTCCTTACTCTCTTGATTTACTATTACATATTCACTTTTATAATACGAGTTACCATTTGTATCCATATATATATTGCTATCGCGTCGCTCTGACGACCTGAGTATGCATGCTCAGAGTGAGAAGTGGACCTAGCTTGGACCAGGACCATACGTACCTCGAGGACATCGCGGACATCTTGATCAGCCACCCAGAGCTATACTCTCTTGATCTCCATCTGGTTAGTTCTTTTGTATTTGTTTTGTTTTAGTTACTGCATTTCTCATTACCTGTGCAATGATTACTGATTACCACTTAAAGATAGAAGCCGAAGTGTGACTACAAAGGGATATTTCCTCGACCGTAGGTTCATGGCCGGCCTTGTCAACCCCTCGTATCCCGTATTTTGGGAAGCGGGGCATGACATGGTTTTGTTTGTATCAGAGCCAGGTTTTGCTTTGATTGGGATTGCAGTTTTCGTGTAGTGCTTGGCAATCTAAGTGCGATGCTTTTCTTTAAACTTTTGAAACCGGCACCACCGCGCACTTTAAACCCGTATCGGGCCATTAACATAGTCCTAGCAAACTAGAGAAGGGGTAGAGAGATATACCGAGCGATCCGTGTCCTTCGGTCTCCTCGTCGTCATCCCGATCTCCCCGCGGAATCTCCGGTCTTCATCTCCTCGTCGAAAGGGCACCACATCGCCGGGTTCTTTTACGGGCTCCCACCTCTGGACCGAGACAACTCGGGCACGAAGTTGGCGAGCCGACGTGCCGAAGAATTGCTGTAGGTTAATTGTAGAATGCTTTGTCTCATTTGGGGTTGTATGAAGTTGCCCTTTTAGTGGAGGAATGAGTTATAGAATTTTGTGATGAACTTGGGGATTTTTGCAAGCATGAAGAGAACCAAAAATCCCCACAAAAAAATGGGCAGCCCTCATCAAGGAATTGGCCGGCCCCCTCTCCTTGATGAATGGATGAGAGGAACAAAAACTCAAGGGGAGAAAAGAGGCAATCATCCATCAAAGAGAGAGAAAATGCGATGATGATAAACAATGATCACAAAACAAGAACCTCACTCCAAAACCCAATCATTTCCTACAAAGCTCAAGCCATCATGAAGTGAAGGAGTCAATGAATGCTACACCCATCATGAAAACTATCATGAAGCAAAAAGTCTCCTCAATTGTTAATTGCACAATTGCTAATAACCCCCTCCACCAAAATTTCAGCCAAGGAAAGAAACAAAGGAAAATGGCCGAAACGGAAAATAAGCTGGCAACTTCAGAAAACTGATCCCGTAATAAATTAAAGGAAACCCCGCTACTGTATATATATACGCGCATTTGTATTCCAACCGAAATACAAATGCAATGTGACAAAATCTACACTGTACTATACTAGGATCCGGCTTAAACCAAAGCCCGCTAGTATTAACCGTCCGATCATGATCCGTGCAATACCGCACGTATCTGATCGAACCCTGCCATATCTCCATATGGCCTCTACAGCGTTTCGCCCGAAACTTGAGAAAACGGTCTGTGGGGAACTCTAAAGACTCGTCAATACTTTGGTTGTGGATTTTACCACTAGCTCGTCAGAGGTATTAGCCATACGTAACAGGCTACCAGGTATTGACCAAAAGGGACTGTAAGTCTACGTTAGCGCCCCGGCAGTCTACAGACGCCAAATACGGAACAAAAACTTTTAAACTGGCGCTATCGTATACTTTAACCCGGATCTGCCATTATTGCTAAACTAACATACTGTAAAGAGTGTAGAAAGATTGTACCGAACGATCCGAGTCCTTCGTTCTTCAACCATCATCCCACGCTCCGTTGCGGCTGCTCCGATCTCGTCGATCTCCGATATCCTCGTCGAGGTGGCACCACATGATCGGTTCTTTAAACGGGCTCCCGCCTCTAACTCGAGGCAACTCGATCGTCAAGTTTGCCAAAAGAGACGACCAAGAATGATGTAGAGAATGAGTAGATGACTTTGTCTCACTTCGTCCAAGTCCGTGGACGATCGGTTAATGAAGTTGCCGAGGGAATCGGCTGATGGAATGAAATGAGCTGTGAATTCCATACACCCCAAAAATCTATCATAATTTTTTCAAGAATGAATCAAGTAACCAAATGAGAGAGGGGAGGGACCTTTCTTATATAGATGGAGGGAGGTGAGTGTAGGAGAGGGGAGAGGTAACCATAAGAGAAAGCTTCTCACTTCAAAAGATCTTTAAGAAAACAAGAAGCTTTAATGATAAAGGATGAATCACTAATACACCTCATCAAGTAATAAATGCAACCAATTAGAACACAACACCAATTAGCCTAGTCACCTCATCTAGAATATTCTAGAACACTGACTCACCTCATATGTAGAAAAGATAAATCCGTCTTTAACAGAATGTTAAAAGACGGCTGATAGAAAACTGGAAACTGGCAACTTCCAAAAGTGATCCTGAAACGAATTTCAGGACAACCCCGAAACTGTATAAATATACCCGCATTTGTATTACGACCGAATACAAATGCAACTGAGACAAAGATATTATACCTACTCAATATAATACTCGGATCCGGCTTAAACCAAAGCCGACCAGTATTATCTGCCCGAAAAATAACACGTGCGTAAAGGCACGTGCATTTTCCGAACCCTGCCATAAAACCATACGGCCTCTACAACGTTTCGCCCGAACTTGGGGAACTGTCTGTGGGGGACTCTAATGACTCGTCAGCACCCTGGCAGTGGGTTTAACCACAAACCGTCAGCGGCACTAGCTATGCATAACGGCTGCCCATGGACTGACCTCAAGGGTGGCCGAGGAGCGAACTCAAGGGAGACCGATGAGCGAACTCCTCCGAAAACCCTACTGAGCCTAACAGTGACAATGTATATACAGTCCGGTCCGTTCGTCTATGAGTATCGCATATCCGCCTAGGGGGCTAGCAACGTCAGACCCCCAATAGCAGTATAAGTCGTGTCGGAGTGAAGCCCAATAACACCCTGAGATACTACTGGAGTACCTACCAGTAAATCTCCTGCCACGACCGTGGGCTTTGTGAAATGGCTCTCCTAGACACAGCACGATCTCGCCCCCAATACCGGGAGAGACGAATCCCCTGCCGATCCGCTCACGTGCCTCCATATGGCTCGGGACTGTACGCAAAAGCTACCTGTTTGCACGACTCCTTTGAGCCGTGGTAGGGTAGAAATCAAAGCACAGTGGGAACTCACACGAGACAAATGACGACCTCAGGTCGATGAACTAACCTGTACACATGTCACCAGGGAACTGCTATCTGACGATAGATATAATACTAGCTAGCAGATTCCCGGCGAGTCCTGTCCGGTGTACTCATAACCCAATGAGCACCTGTATACATCTTAGGTGATCCAACTGACACCAGTGGCTTGTGAGACCGGCCACCGCCCCTCGTCGGGGTCTCGACTGTATACACTAGTCTACTCCGGAGTATCGATGCCCTGTCTCGAAACTCCCACGACTAGGGACCACAATTAAGGATATTCATATAAACTACCCAACTCTCACGTATATGATCGCCATCATACTGTTGGTAGTAAAGCAAGATCCTAAGGGCTCTATCAAAGTATAACATGCAATCAGTCACCTGAACATGTACACGACTGATAAAGGCAAACCAGATAGCATACTATCATCTCGAGTAAGACTGTCCTACCGGGATAGGTCCTCCGCAATCATTGCAATCACGTACCTGCGATCCAATAATTGACTATGAGGGCACTATCTCCAACAATCTCCCACTTGCACTCAAGGCTAATTATTGCGATGTTGTGTACTCACAGCCCGTGTGAAACCAACACCCAACTCCTCTACTAATCAGTATCACAAAGCCCGTTTGTAAAACTATTGTGTTCGAGAAATAGCCTTAGTGAGTGGATCCGCCTAGAAGTTTCTTTCTGTATCTCTCTTAATCTCAAGTTCGCGGAGAAAACCATCTCCCGAATTGAGTAATATCTGTCTTAGAATATGTCTGGATATCTGATGGGACCTTAGTTCATAAATGAACTCCATATCCAAACTTCTTAGACTGTATGGATCACTGAACCTAATCAGTATCCAGCACCATGCCACCCACAGTATCCTCTTGAACCACCTGTCCATAATATTGTCCCTCTTCGTCAGAGGGAAAAACTATAACTCTGACAATCACTCTGTCAACCATGTCACCTTTGAAGCTTGGAATGATAACCGTCTCCCGAAGGAGGCTGCCGTTATCAAATACGTAGAACATGTACTTATGTTCTAAAACTGCTTCCTTATGTTTCTCCAGGATTGGATTAATACAAACTTATTGCATCTAGTGCAAAACCAACATTTGGTGTGGTACTTGACATCTCATGATTGACTCAATTGCCTAAGCAAGTGATCTGCCAATCATGCACATCCCTCTCCCCTTTAGTCTGTAAGACACCTTTAGAGAGGGTGACTCGATCACCTGCAGGTACATCACCATGCTAGGAGTCAACTATTCCAAAAACCATTAGAATATCTGTCAAAGTACCCACATTGGGAAACTACCCAAATCCAGATCTAAAACCATAGATCCAGAAACCAGAATGTCAAATATTATATCCATATCCTGTCTGGAGAAACAACTGTGTGACGACCACAGTATAACCGATCGTAGTATAGGAATTTTACTTCCTACTCTGTGTATGTCATCCAGATACCATGACATCACACCCTACTACCTTCTTAACTGATCCATCCCCTATTCTGATTGAAGTCAAACCCATGACTGTCACATCAAAATTAGATGATCTATCTCCGCTATAACTGCTCAAGTCTATAAATAGACATAAGCTACTTGCCCACTATGCTTCTGCTGCTCCCACTGACTACGACAACCCTCCTACCGGGTCTCATAACCTGGAACAACAGTAGTGTCAAGTCTTGGTAGATAAGAACCTCCCTGTCACCGTCCTTGAGCCTACCCAAGTACCTCTCGGGTGTCTGAGGTTACCCACCAAATCTGCGGAGTGGCTATTGGAATGTCAAACCTGATTGAATGTATAGATCCTATTAAATTTTCCGTAATCGTTCGCGGTTCTGGAATCACTTCCAGTTCTACCATACTTCCACTACTATTTTCTGAAAAAGATCCATTTTACTAAAACTGTGGCGAGTCAAGAACAATATCACTATTGATCTTCCAAATGGTAGAATATAAACCCTCGTCATAGCCAGGGTCAACCCACAAACAGCCATTACAGAATCGTGCCCTGAGTTATCCAGAGTCTGGTTTTAATCAAAATCTGGACAACTCCCCGTACCTTAATTTCTTTTAAGGTACGATCCATTCTATATCCAATACAGAAACTTTGGCACTTATTTAATTGGAACCATATTCAAATCATGCAGCTGTCTCCAGTGCATATCAACTTAATGGAAAGAGGCTAATCAGCATTACTCAACTTAGGAATCCATCCAATTATGAGTAACCTGAAAGAGAAACACGTTTCTCAAAACCATCACTATCATCTGAATACCAATCACAAGAATCTACATCTTCGATCTCTTTGAAGAATCCCGATACTTGTGACACCTGGTTCTCTACTTTATTCTTATACCCACAACTTCTCAAAACTTAGACCTTGTATTTCAACGAAACACTCGTCTAAATACTAGAGAAGTTATAAGTAAACAGAACATAGTACGAGGACCTACCCCTGTGTCCTGATGGACACTGGACAACATACAATACTCTGTATAAGTCCGCTGAGTTAAACAACTCATAACCTGTGTGTTGTAGGTGGAAAACTGTACCCTGGCGATTTCCTCAAATATCACCAATTACAACGAATTCCGATATAATGAGGATGATCACCTAATTCCCAATATCTTACTCCCACTCATCATCTGTAAAACCATACAGATATGAGAATGAAACCTGGTGAATACACACCCTTGGAGTAAGTGTCTAATTGGAAAAACAGTTTTTCTTTTAACAATGCACTGAAACATGAAAATGTTTCTTAGGGGTATCCTGGTATTCATAGTAATGCCTCTTCCATAATCCAATTCATGACTCTAACCGTATATTTTATTGCCATCTCTCCAAATCCCTTTACTTGTCTTTAGTCATTACCTTCTGCACACCATCGTTAGGCTAAATGGTTTTCTTCCTTCCCTACCGTTCGGCACCAGCCTATGGTTTGGAAGAAGACTATCCATTAAGCATAATAGGTGTACCCTCCTAAACTAAGGAGTACTCGTATCTTGAGAGAAGGTGATGATAAAAGACAACTGAATAATACCTTATTCTTTTAAAGGTGAATTAGGAGTGGCGATGAAGTACGCGGTTTTGGTCGTGAATGATAACAGTCGCAATTTACTTTACCCTCTTTCTAATCCCTTTATTTTGTCTTTACATATTACCTTCTGCACACCCTAATTAGGCTAATTGGTTTTCTTCATTCCCTACCTTTCGGCACCAGCCTATGGTTTGGAATAAGACTATCCAATAAGCGTAATAGGTGTACTCTCCTAAACCAAGGAGCTCTCGCAACCTGAGAGAAGGTGATAATAAAAGACAACTGAATAAACCAATTCAATTTCTCCTGAACCTTGATCCATCCTCGAAGAAGTCCCTTCGAGTTCGTATATCACCATACGATGGATCTATCCAATGGAAGTGGATATCCGTAGTAATACGGGTGTTCTGAGAAATTCAAAGGGTAAAAGAAGGAGTGGCAATGACTTATGCAACACAGACAATCCAAAAGCCAGTATTTTAAGAAGGTTCGGTCAACCTGGTCACTGAGTCATAGTCTAGGGTCGGTCAAAGGTCGCTGCCAAAGAGAGAGAGAGAAAAGAAACACTCTGCGTGCACTCTAACCTAGATCAGAATGGTCATCACTTAATCTAATCCGGAAACCTCCCACTGTCCTGTCAAATTCTCCTCCAAACCTAAAGAAGAATCAATCGGGATCACCCGAAGAGTAAACCAACTCATCAGTGGGAATCGGGATCCAACTCTCATCGCATGATAACGTGATGGAATGCATCCACGTTACTCATACTCCAGAAGGTATGCGCATACTTGGCAAGTTTCAGTTTCTTTAGAAACTCCCGATATGATTTTTGCCCCATGCTCTTATAACCTTGGCTTTGGTCAAAATGTCATAAGTCACATGCCAAGTTTTACCCGTCACTATCTTGTCAATTTGAACCCACCCGCACATGCCCCTGACTTTGGCCAATCGGCAGAACGACTGTCCCAAACTAACTCATCTATCTACGCAACAATTGAATACCCAGCAGCTACCAAACACTATGCCTTAACTTTGGCTAAAATGCATAGCTTGAATACTACTGAATACCCAAAAGAAGTGACGGAGGGCTACGGCTGGTTTTTGGCGAAAAACCTTTAGCTAGTGAACTTGATATCGCTGAAGGAACCTGATAGCTTTTTAAAATATAGTGGCGAAAACCTTTTGCTAAAGAGGTCACTCCCGGTAAAGGGATCTCGGCTCTTTCCTCGTGGAATGAGGTGCAGGATATTCCACTGAATACCGCTATGCAAAGTAACATGTAATCGACTATAGCGAAGTTATTACTCTGACGCAAACTTCTGCCCAAGGGGTCAGTCCCGGTGAAGGGATATCGGCCCTTGCCCCGTCGAATGAGGTGCAGGATATTCCACTGAATACCGCTATGCATAACAAAAGGAAACGTCTTTGTAACAACACTTTTTAAATTTGTTCCAACAACTGTATACAGGTTTGTTTTAACTTTGCATTGATCAGAATCAACGCAGTCCCATCAATTAATCACACCAGAAAAGAACGAAAATAAAATGTACGTATATGCCATCCGCATTCGTCACTGGGTCCCGTCATCACCCGTTAGGTTACTTAACTAACGACAGAGCGGGGACTGGACTAGCGCGGGTGTAAAACATATACAACATCTAATAGTATATAAACCAATATACAAATAATCGCTCCAGGCGTGATAATATGCAACATTACAGAAAAGTAATAAGCATCACAGAACAATACAGATAATCTGGGATCCCCGGGTTTCACAGAGCCGCTGCTGAAACCCGACGTTCCCCTGTCGTGTGGATAGCCTGTGCAATGAAACCTAGACCCCTACGGGTGCGGCAAGTTACCCGCCAAAACCTGAAGCGAGGCAGTCCCCCACAGCATAGTGAATGGAACACTCGGCACTTCACGGAATCCGGTAAATTGAGCACCCCTCCTTGGGTCAACCTGTACCCCCTACGAGTGTGGCGAATAGTCTGCCAATTCTGAAGTGGGGTCCCTCTGCCTCTCAAAGCCATGAGATGCGGACCCGTTGCTTTCCCGAACCCGGCTATCCGTGCACTCTGTCGCGAAGTAAAACCTAGTACAGTAATGAAAAAAAAAAGTACAAAAGGTACATCGACCGCATCCTGGTCGTGCCCCAAAAGAATATTATACAACAGGCAGTGACGGAAGTCCACATGTTGGACGCTCGCCCCGCAATATCAAATGTACAAATAAACTCAAACTGTACTACCATTGCACACTGCTATCCACCACGACAAATCCGCAACATCACAGCACAACACAGAACATCAACGCGAATGTCACGTTCGCAAACCCGTCTAAAAGAACTATAGCAATTAAACGCGGTTTACCGATCAAATGACATTCCCGGTCGGAGATATAATGTAAGCACTGTAAACTAACGTGTTTAAATTTCGATCGACCAAAGACCAAATATCAAAAAGTGGGCCCCACTGCTTACTGGTGAACAGTAACAAAACCTGGGCCAAAAAGATATATACCAAAAATCACAAAATCCAACACAGAACCCACTGACAAAATTTGGGAGCACGTGCTCCCCACGTGGCCGCGGATGCGCGGCCAAACCATGGGTTTGGCCGCGTTTCCGCGGCAGCTTGGAGGAATCACGACCCCAAATTTTGTCGTGGCTCTTAGAAACTCCTGCACAGATTTTTAAGACATCCAGAAATAAATTTTGAGACCATTTAAAATCAACAGAAACTGTCGGGCTAGGATTTTGCCGTTTTTGATTTTCGGTTCGATCGATGTTTTGAACGCGTTAGCACAAGTTAGTATAGCAAAATGGTGAGGCTCTGATACCACTGTAAGTCTACGTTAGCGCCCCGGCAGTCTAAAGACGCCAAATGCAGAACAAAAACTTTTAAACTGGCGCTATCGTATACTTTAACCCGGATCTGCCATTATTGCTAAACTAACATACTGTAAAGAGTGTAGAAAGATTGTACCGAACGATCCGAGTCCTTCGTTCTTCAACCATCATCCCACGCTCCGTTGCGGCTGCTCCGATCTCGTCGATCTCCGATATCCTCGTCGAGGTGGCACCACATGATCGGTTCTTTAAACGGGCTCCCGCCTCTAACTCGAGGCAACTCGATCGTCAAGTTTGCCAAAAGAGACGACCAAGAATGATGTAGAGAATGAGTAGATGACTTTGTCTCACTTCATCCAAGTCCGTGGACGATCGGTTAATGAAGTTGCCGAGGGAATCGGGTGATGGAATGAAATGAGCTGTGAATTCCATACACCCCAAAAATCTATCATAATTTTTTCAAGAATGAATCAAGTAACCAAATGAGAGAGGGGAGGGACCTTTCTTATATAGATGGTGGGAGGTGAGTGTAGGAGAGGGGAGAGGTAACCATAAGAGAAAGCTTCTCACTTCAAAAGATCTTTAAGAAAACAAGAAGCTTTAATGATAAAGGATGAATCACTAATACACCTCATCAAGTAATAAATGCAACCAATTAGAACACAACACCAATTAGCCTAGTCACCTCATCTAGAATATTCTAGAACACTGACTCACCTCATATGTAGAAAAGATAAATTCGTCTTTAACAGAATGTTAAAAGACGGCTGATAGAAAACTGGAAACTGGCAACTTCCAAAAGTGATCCTGAAACGAATTTCAGGACAACCCCGAAACTGTATAAATATACCCGCATTTGTATTACGACCGAATACAAATGCAACTGAGACAAAGATATTATACCTACTCAATATAATACTCGTATCCGGCTTAAACCAAAGCCGACCAGTATTATCTGCCCGAAAAATAACACGTGCGTAAACGCACGTGCATTTTCCGAACCCTGCCATAAAACCATACGGCCTCTACAACGTTTCGCCCGAACTTGGGAAACTGTCTGTGGGGGACTCTAATGACTCGTCAGCACCCTGGCAGTGGGTTTAACCACAAACCGTCAGCGGCACTAGCTATGCATAACGGCTGCCCATGGACTAACCTCAAGGGTGGCCGAGGAGCGAACTCAAGGGAAACCGATGAGCGAACTCCTCCGAAAACCCTACTGAGCCTAACAGTGACAATGTATATACAGTCCGGTCCGTTCGTCTATGAGTATCGCATATCCGCCTAGGGGGCTAGCAACGTCAGACCCCCAATAGCAGTATAAGTCGTGTCGGAGTGAAGCCCAATAACACCCTGAGATACTACTGGAGTACCTACCAGTAAATCTCCTGCCACGGCCGTAGGCTTTGTGAAATGGCTCTCCTAGACACAGCACGATCTTGCCCCCAATACCGGGATAGACGAATCCCCTGCCGATCCGCTCACGTGCCTCCATATGGCTCGGGACTGTACCCAAAAGCTACCTGTTTGTACGACTCCTTTGAGCCGTGGTAGGGTAGAAATCAAAGCATAGTGGGAACTCACACGAGACAAATGACGACCTCAGGTCGATGAACTAACCTGTACACATGTCACCAGGGAACTGCTATCTGACGATAGATATAATACTAACTAGCAGATTCCCGGCGAGTCCTGTCCGGTGTACTCATAACCCAATGAGCACCTGTATACATCTTAGGTGATCCAACTGACACCAGTGGCTTGTGAGACCGGCCACCGCCCCTCGTCGGGGTCTCGACTGTATACACTAGTCTACTCCGGAGTATCGATGCCCTGTCTCGAAACTCCCACGACTAGGGACCACAATTAAGGATATGCATATAAACTACCCAACTCTCACGTATATGATCGCCATCATACTGTTGGTAGTAAAGCAAGATCCTAAGGGCTCTATCAAAGTGTAACATGCAATCAGTCACCTGAACATGTACACGACTGATAAAGGCAAACCAGATAGCATACTATCATCTCGAGTAAGACTGTCCTACCGGGATAGGTCCTCCGCAATCATTGCAATCACGTACCTGCGATCCAATAATTGACTATGAGGGCACTATCTCCAACAGGGACGTCGATGAGCGAACTCATCCTGACACCCTCCTGAGCCTGTCAGTCACAATATCCGTACAGTCCGGTCGGTTCGTCTATGAGCATCGCATGGCAGGCCTAGGGGGTTGGTAAAAGTCAGACCCCCAAAAGCGGTACAAGTCCTGTCGGAGTGTAGCCCAGAACACCCTGAGATACTACTGGAATACCTTCCAGTAAATCACCTGCCTTGGCCAAGGACTTCGTGTAAGGGCTCTCCTAGACACAGCGCGACCTCACCCCAATACGGGGAGAGACGAACCCCTGTAGATCCGCTCACTGCCTCCATGTGGCTCGGGACTGTACCCAACTAAAACTTGTTTGCACGCCTCCTTTGAGCGTGGTAGGGTAGTAATCAAAGTACATTGGGAACTCACACGAGACAAATGACGATCTCAGGTCGATGAACTAACCTGTACACATATCACCAGGGAACTGCTATCTGACGTTAGGTATAAGACCAACTAGCATGTTCCCGGCGAGTCCTGTCCGGTGTACTCATAACCCAATGAGCACCTGTATACATCGTAGGTGAACCAACTGACACCAGTGTCTTGTGAGACCAGCCACCACCCCTTGTCGGGGTCTCGACTGTATACACTAGTCTACTCTGGAGTATCGATGCCCTGTCTCGAAACTCCCTCGACTAGGGACCTTTTAAGGATGTGCTTATAGACCCCAGCTCCCACGTATATGATCGCCCTCATACTGCTGGCAGTTAAGCAAGAATCCTAGGGGCTCTATCAACGTGCAATAGTGACCTGTAAGATCACTTAAAGCAGTACACGACGATAAAGATAAACAGATAGCATACCATCATCTTGAGTAAGACTGTCCTATCGGGATAGGTCCTCCATCAATCATTGCAATCACGCACCTGTGATCCAATAATTGACTCTGAGGGCACTATCTCCAACAATCTCCCACTTGCACTCAAGGCTAATTATTGCGATGTTGCATACTCACATCCCGTGTGATACCGAACACCCAACTCCTCTACTAGTCAGTCTCACAAAACCCGTTTGCGAAACTATTGCGTTCGAGGAATAGCCTCAGTGAGTGGATCCTCCTTGATGTTTCTTTTTATGTCTCTCTATATCTCAAGTTCGCGGAGAATGCCATCTCCCGAAATGAGCAATACCTGTCTTAGAATTTGTCTGGATATCTGATGGGACCTAGTTCATAAATGAACTCCAAATCCAAACTTCTAAGACTGTATCGTCAACCGAACTTAATCAGTATCCTGAGCCATCCTTCCCTCAGTATCTACCTGGACCGCCTGTCGAAAATACTGCCCCTCGTCAGAGGGAAAACTATAACTCTGACAATCTCTCTGTCATCCAGGTCACCTTGGAAGCCTGGAATGATAACTTTCTCCCGAAGGAGGATACCGTTATCATATCCCAGGAACATCCACTTATGTTCTGAAACTGCTTCCGATTGGTTTTCCAGGATTAGATTATTATCAACTTATTGCATCTACTGCAAAAACAACATCTGGTGTGGTACTTGACATCTCATGATTGACTCAATTGCCTAAGCAAGTGATCTGCCAATCATGCACATCCCTCTCCCCTTTAGTTTGTAAGACACCTTTAGAGAGGGTGACTCCATTACCTGCAGGTACACTACCGTGCCAGGAGTCGTCCATTCTAAAACACCTTTAGAATGCTGTCTAAGTACCCTGATTGGGAAACTACCCAAATCCAGATCTAAAACCATAAATCCAGTAACCAGAATGTCTTGATATTATATCCAAGTCCCATGTGGATAAACCACTGTGTGACAACCAAAGTATAACCGATCATAGTATAGGAATATCACTTCCTACTCTGTGTATGTCATCCAAAATACCAGGACATCACACCCTACTACCTTCTTAACAGATCCATCCCTTATTCTGATGAAGTCAAATCTATGACTGTCACATCAGAAATAGATGATCTATCTCCGCTATATCTGCTTTAGTCTATAAATAGACATAAGCCACCTGTCCATCAATGCTTCTGCTGCTCCCACTGACCATGACAACCCTCTGGCAGAGTCATATAAATGTACACTTCTAAAGCTAGTTTAGAATGACTCTATACTCATCCTCCTACCGGGTCTCACAGTCTGGAACAACAGCAATGGCAAGTCTGGGTAAACAAGAACCTCCCAGTCACCGTCCTTGAGGCTACCGGAGTACCCCTCGGGTGCCTGAGGTTACCCACCGTATCTACGGAGTGGCCAATGGAATGTCAAGCCTGATTGAATCTTTAGGTTCCTATCAAACTTTCAGTAATCGTTTGCGGTTCTGGAATCACTTCCAGTTCTACCATACTCCCACTACTGTTTTTCTGAAAAAATCCATTTTTGTTAAAACTGTGGCGAGTCTAGAGCAATATCACTATTGATCTTCCAGATGGTAGAAAGTCAACCCTCATCATAGCCTGGGTCAACCCACAAACAGCCATTACATAAACGTGCCTTGAGTTATCCAGAGTCTGGATTTAAGCAAAAACCGGACAACTCCCCATACCTTAACATCGTTAAGATATGAACTGTTCTATATCCAATATAGAACCAGAGGCACTAATTTAATTGAACCAGGTTCAAATCATGCAGCTGTCTCCAGTTCATGTCAACTAAATGGAAAGAGGCCGATCAACGTTACTCAACTTAGGAATGCTTCCAATTATGAGTAACCTGAAAGAGAGGCAAGTTCTCTTAATTATTACTATCAACTGAATACCCTACACAGGTATCTACATCTTCGATCACCTTAAAGAATCCCGATACTTGCAACACCTGGTTCTCTACTTTTTTCATATACCTATAACTTCTCAAAACTCAGACCTTGTGTTTCTACGAAACACTTATCTAAGAACTAGAGAAGTCATAAGTAAACCGAATATAGTACGAGGACCAACCCCTCTGTCCTAATGGACACTGGACAACATACAATACTCTGTATAAGCCCCTTGAGTCTAATAACTCAATTCCTGTGTGTCGTAGGTTGAAAACTGTACCTATGGTTAAGAAGAATTACACCGTTGTTTAATGCTCCTTACCTAACCATCCACTGATATAGGTAAATGTCATGGACATAATTTCAAAAATGTATATCTCACTCTATAAAAATAGAGGTATAGATGTATCAATTTGAAATTGGTGCATAACAGCGGATATTCAAAACCAAATATTTGCCGTCCGGCAAACAACCCAGGTGACTTCCTCAAATATCACCGATTACAATGAATCCCGATATAATGAGGATGATCACCTAATTCCCAATAACTTACTCCCACTCATCATCTGTACAACAATACAGATGTGAGAATCATACCTGGTAAATACATACCCTCGAGCAAGTGTCTAATTTGGGAAATCAGTTTTCTTTTAACAGTACACAGCGAAACTGAAACATTGAAATGTTTCGATGGGGTATCCTGGTATTCCTATTAATGCCTCTTCCATTATCAGATTCACAACTGTAACCGTATATTTCTTTGTCATCTCTCCACATCCCTTCATATGTCTTTAGTCATTACCTTCTGTACACCCTCTTAGGCTAAATGGTTTTCTTCCTTCCCTACCTTTCGGCACCAGCCTAAGGTTTGGAAGAAGACTATCCAATGAGGATAATGGGTGTACTGTCCTAATCCTAGGAGTACTCGCAATGCGAAAGAAGGTGAAGATAAAAGACAACCGAATAAACCTTATTCCTATTTCTCCTGAACCAGAATCCATCCCCGAAATGGAACAAGTTCCTTTCGAGTTCGTATATAACCATACGATGGAGTATCCAATAAACTGTGGATCTTCGTAGTGATACGGAGTGTCCTGGAGAAATACAAAGGTCATTTAGGATTGGTGAAGAAATACTTGGTTTGGTCGTGAATAGCAGTCGCAATTTACTTTGCCCTCTTACTAATCCCTTGATATGTCTTTACTTAATACCTTCTGTACACCATCGTTATGCTAATTGGTTTTCTTCATTCCCCACAGTTCGGCACCAGCCTAAGGTTTGGAAGAAGACTATCCAATTTGCGTAATAGGTGTACTATCTCCTAAACCAAGGAGTACTCGCAACCTGAGAGATGGTAAAAGGAAAAGACAACTGAATAGTCCTATTCGTTTTCTCCAGAACCGGAAACCATCCTCAAATAAATTCCTTCGAGTTCATATATAACCATACGATGGTTTTATCCAATGGAAGTGGACGTTCGTAGTAATACGGGGTGTCCTGGAGAAAAGGGTAAAAGTTGGAGTGGCAATGAGGTTTGCAACTCTGACAATCCAAAAGCCAGTGTTTTAGAAGGTTCGGTTACTATTGGTCACTGAGTCATAGTCTTAGGGTTCGGTCAATGGTCGCTTCCAAAGAGAGAGAGAAAAGAAACACTCAGCGTGCACTCTAACCTAGATCAGAATGGTTACCAATTTATCTAATCTGGAAACCTCCCACTGTACCGTCAAATTCTCCTCCAAACCTGAAAAAAGAATTAGTCGGGATCACCCGAGGAGTAAACCAACTCATCAGTGGGAATCGGGATCGAACTATCATCGCATGATAACGTGACGGAATCCGCTCACGTTATCACACTCCATAAGGTATGCGCATATCTGGCAAGTTTCAGTTTCTTTAGAAACTCCCGATGTGATTTTTACCCCATGTTCTTATGACCTTGACTTTGGCCAACATATCATAAGTCACATGTCAAGTTCTACCCGTCATTCTCCAGGTTAATTTGAACCCACTTGTACATACCCTTGACTTTGGCTAAAATAGTAGTACGATTGTCCCAAACCAACACATCTATCTATGCTGCATATGAATACCCAATAGCTACCAATCACTGTGCCTTGACTTTGGCCAACATACACAGCTTGAATACTTATTGACTATCCATATGAAACGACGGAGGGCTACGAATGGTTTCTAGCGAAAACCTTTAACGTAATAAACTTGATATCGTTGAAGCAACCGGATAGCTTTTAAAAATATAGTGACGAAAACCTTTGCTAAAGAGGTCACTCCTGGTGAAGGGATCTCGGCTCTTTCCCCGTAGAATGAGGTGCAGGATATTCCAACTGAATACCACGATGCAAAGCAAAAGTAATCGGCTATAGTGAAGTTATTACGCTGACGCAAACTTCTGTCCAAGGGGTCACTCCCGGTGAAGGGATCTCGGCCCTTGCCTCGTCGACTGAGGTGCTGGATATTCATAACCGAATACCACTGTGCAAAACAAAAGTGAACGTCCTTGCAATAACAGCTTTTTGAAAATTGTTCCAACAACATCATAATAGGTTTGTTTAGCTTGCATTGATCTGAATCAACGCAGTCCCATCAAATGGTCACACCAATAAAGAACGAAAATAATGATGTATGTATATGCCATCCGCTTTCGCCACTGGGTCCCATCATTACCCGTTAGGTTACTTAACTAACGACAGAGCGGGGACTGGACTAGCGCGGATGCAAAACATATACAACATCTACTAGTATATATATCAATATAAAATATTCGCTCAAGGCATGATAAAATGCAACATCACAGAAATGTAATAAGCATCACACAACAATACAGATATCTGGGATCCCCGGGTTTCATAGAGCCGCAACTGAAACCCGACGTTCCCCTGGTCATGTGGATAGCCTGTGCAATGAAATCCTAGACCCCTACGGGCGCGGCAAGTTACCCGCCAAAACCTGAAGCGAGGCAGCCCCCTTCAGCAACGTGAATGGACCACCCATCACTTCATGGAATCCGGTAACTTGGGCACCCCTCCTGGGTCAACCTGTACCCCCTACGAGTGCGGCGAATAGCCCGCCAATTCTTGAGTGAAGCCCCCTCCGTCTCAATGCCATGAGATGCGGGCTCGTTGCCCTCTAGAACCTGGCTATCCGTGCACCCCTCCACGGGGTAATCCTAGTATAGAGAGTAAAATATACATACAACGAGTACATCGACCTCACCCCGGTCGTGCCCTAAAAGAATAATATACAAACGGGCAGTAACGGCAGTCCACATGTCGGGCGCTCGCCCCGCAATATCAAATGTACATAATAAACCAAAATGTACTAGCATTGCATCCAGGCTATCCCCCACGACCAATCCGCAACATCACAGCACAATACAGAACATCAACGTGAATGTCACGTTCGCAAATCCGTCTAAAAGGGCTATAGCAGTTAGACAGGATTTACCGATCAAGTGACATTCACGGTCACAGATATAATGTAAATACTGTGAACTAACATGTTTAAAATATTCGATCGATTAAATTTTCCCAAATGGGCCCCAAGCACTACTGCAGCACTCAAAGAAAATATGGGCCCAAAAATAATATACCAAAAGCCCCATTTTCAAGTCAGAAGGCCTCTGTAAAAAATTAGTGCATTGAACATCCAAAGTGGCGGCGGAACCGCGGCCCAAGCCTGGGTTTGGCCGCGGTGGGATAGTGAGAACATGCAACCAAATTTTCACATAATTCTTATAATTGCCTGCATGTGTTTCTGCAACAACCTGAAAATTTTTTCGAGCCAAAAATATTTCGACAGAAACTGATGCTTTTGAAAATGCGGTTTTTGAAAATCCGATCGATCGAACTTGTAAACACGTTAAACCAAGCTAGACTAGGTTAATGGCGTGGCTCTGATACCATGTAAGTGCACGGCGGCGCCCCGGCCGTCAATCCGACGCCGGAATGCGGAAACGATGCTTTTCTTTAAACTTTTGAAACCGTCACCACCGCGCACTTTAAACCCGGATCGGGCCATTAACATAGTCCTAGCAAACTAGAGAAAGGGTAGAGAGATATACCGAGCGATCCGTGTCCTTTGGTCTTCTCGTCGTCGTCCCGATCTCCCCGCGGAATCTCCGGTCTTCATCTCCTCGTCGGAAGGGCACCACATCGCCGGGTTCTTTTACGGGCTCCCACCTCTGGACCGAGGCAACTCGGGCACGAAGTTGGAGAGCCGACGTGCCGAAGAATTGCTGTAGGTTAACTGTAGAATGCTTTGTCTCATTTGGGGTTGTATGAAGTTGCCCTTTTAGTGGAGGAATGAGTTGTGGAATTTTGTGATGAACTTGGGGATTTTTGCAAGCATGAAGAGAACCAAAAATCTCCACCAAAAAAATGGGCAGCCCTCATCAAGGAATTGGCCGGCCCCCTCTCCTTGATGAATGAATGAGAGGAACAAAAACTCAAGGGGAGAAAAGAGGCAATCATCCATCAAAGAAAGAGGAAATGTGATGATGATAAACAATGATCACAAAACAAGAACCTCACTCCAAAACCCAATCATTTCCTACAAAGGTCAAGCCATCATGAAGTGAAGGAGTCAATGAAAGTTACACCCATCATGAAAACTATCATGAAGCAAAAAGTCTCCTCAATTGTTAATTGCACAATTGCAAATAACCCCCTCCACCAAAATTTCAGCCAAGGAAAGACACAAAGGAAAATGGCCGAAACGGAAAACAAACTGGCAACTTCAGAAAACTGATCCCGTAATAAATTACATGAAACCCCGCTACTGTATATACATACCCGCATTTGTATTCCGACCGAAATACAAATGCAATGAGACAAAATCTACACTGAACTATACTAGGATCCGGCTTAAACCAAAGCCCGCTAGTATTAACCGTCCGATCATGATCCGTGCAATACCGCACGTATCTGATCGAACCCTGCCATATCTCCATATGGCCTCTACAGCGTTTCGCCCGAAACTTGAGAAAACGGTCAGTGAGGAACTCTAAATACTCGTCAATACTTTGGTTGTGGATTTAACCACTAGCACGTCAGAGGAATTAGCCATACGTAACGGGCTACCAGGTATTGACAAAAAGGGACGTCGATGAGCGAACTCATCCTGACACCCTACTGAGCCTTTCAGTGACAATATCCGTACAGTCTGGTCCGTTCGTCTATGAGCATCGCATGGTGAGACTAGGGGGTTGGTAAAAGTCAAACCCCCAAAAACGGTACAAGTCGTGTCGGAGTGTAGCCCAGAACACCCTGAGATACTACTAGAATACCTACCAGTAAATCTCCTGCCTTGGCCAAGGACTTCGTGTAAGGTCTCTCTTAAACACAGCGCGACCTCACCCTGAATACCGGGAGAGACGAACCCCTGTAGATCCGCTCACTGCCTCCATGTGGCTCGGGACTGTACCTAACTAAAACCTGTTTGCACGTCTCCTTTGAGCGTGGTAGGGTAGTAATCAAAGTACAGTGGGAACTCACACGAGACAAATGACGATCTCAGGTCGATGAACTAACCTGTACACATGTCACCAGGGAACTGCTATCTGACGTCAGGTATAAGACCAACTAGCATGTTCCCGGCGAGTCCTGTTCTGAGTACTCATAACCCAATGAGCACCTGTATACATCTTAGGTGAACCAACTGACACCAGTGGCTTGTGAGACCGGCCACCGCCCCTCGTCGGGGTCTCAACTGTATACACTAGTCTACTCTGGAGTATCGATGCCCTGCCTCGAAACTCCCTCGACTAGGGACCTTTTAAGGATGTGCTTATAGACCCCAGCTCCCACGTATATGATCGCCTTCATACTACTGGCAGTCAAGCAAGAATCCTAGGGGCTCTATCAACGTGAAATAGTGACCTGTAAGGTCACCTAAAGCAGTTCACGATGATAAAGATAAACAAATAGCATACTATCATCTTGAGTAAGACTGTCCTATCGGGATAGGTCCTCCATCAATCATTGCAATCACGTGCCTGTGATTCAATAATTGACTCTGAGAGCACTATCTCCAACACAGCATAGCTACAATACTGTACTCTATTGGGTAACTTGGAGTTCTACATTTGTTTTCCGCTCGATTGAGTTTCACCTCACCCGATATTCTTGTTTCATTGTCAATTTTATATCTTGTTCTGATTTTTTCCCCGTATCTTATGTCGTCCAAAAATTGTTGTTTCAGGAACATGTCTTTCAACGACTCTTCCTCTGTCTCCACTTCCCAGAATCAGACCGTAGAGATCCTGAATGCACTGCAGGGTCTGAAGGAAGCCCAGGAGCGAACAAACGACCTGTTAGCTGAAGGATTGAGAATGCAGGTGACTCAGGCACCAGCGGGAGTCTCCAATCGTAAAGGGATCCCAGTTAGATGAGGGAAAGGGGTGAAGATGAAGCGCCCACTTGTTCCCCAGCAACAGAAGCAACAGAAGACCCAAGGTTGTGGGTACTGCAAGAAGCCAGGACACCTTCAGAGGGATTGTCGTCGCCAAAGGGAAATGTCTGATTTGCGCATCCAGCGAACACTTTATCAATAGTTGCCCTAAAAGGAAGGATCTACAAGGAGGCGGTTCGTCCACACTCTCCACTTCAGCTAAGTGATGGTTATTTCGTAGTTCGAGCTTCGAGGAATAGTATGGACCCAGCGCAGGATTCTACTCGCGTGATGAGATTGCAGCGGTCTAGAAATCAAAGAAGATTTACCACCTTTCCACTTTCAATAAGAATGTTGTCACTCTTTTGTTAATATTTTCTTTTCGTTTGAGATCTTGTACCCGTTGAACTTTTAGTTGAATGTAATAAAATTCTGAATTGTGATGTATATATCGTCCCCTTCCCACTCACTTTACTTATATACTATTCATTGTATCAGCATTCTAAAATTTGATTTTTCAGTCCTTATCTACCGTATATTTTCCTTGTGCTACCGGATCCTTGGTTATTTACTTAATGTGTCCCACTGTCTAATCATGACTCCTTCTTTTCAGGCCATGGCCTACCCTGGAGCAGCGCCGCATCTAGATGAGGACACACGGTCGTGCGTTTCCTCGGAATACATGCTGGTAAGATCAGATGACGAGATCAACGGTCCACAGATTATTTTTGGAAACAGCGATTCCGAGGGTGAGGGATTCGCAGTCCTAGAAGTCGACATAATCAGCGACTCTGACGACGAAGAAGAGGACCTCGAAGAAGACCCAATAAAGGAAGATTCCGAGGAGGATACGATAGAAGAAAATCCAGGAGAGGAAAACCTTGGGGAGAATCCAGTGGAAGAGAATCCTATGGAGGAAGATCCAGCAGAAGAGGATTACATAGAATCAGACCTCGATGAAGAAGCTCCAGACGAGGAAGAAGGGCCAGAAGAAGAAGACTCCATGGCAGAAGAACTTCCAGTGGCGATCCCTGCGAGGCGATATGGGAATGGACGCCCCTATCTGAGCGCGCGACCCTACCGTAACCTGCTGAACCTCCACAACCGCGACTGACGTGATTTAGCTTTCGTCTCCTCTGGCGAAATAAAATCTATGTATAGTTTAGGGCAATCTTTTATTTTTCGAGAATGCCATGTTTAGAATTTTTCTGAAATGAAATAAAACCTCTGAGTTCGCTAATCTTTTGATTGTTAGTTCACCCGATGCTTTGACTGCTTCCCCTATACATTTCTGTTCCCGTGAGATTCATTATTGTCCTTCACTCCTGCACCCTGTGCTGACCCGACCCAGTCTCTTCGACTTTCAGTTGGAAGTACCACTTTCCGATCTTCTGAGTGGACCATACTCCATTATAATCCCCACCCCGGCTAACCCTAAACACTTTTGTGCTATCTTCTGCTACCATATTTGCATTCAGTGACATTGTGCTCGAAATGTAGCTTCCACTACCTTGTGTTTACAAAAGAAATAAAAAATCGTGTTATTAACTACTACCGTTCTATCCATTTTAAGTGCTTTACTACTCTCCACATTTTCAATAGCGCAAAAATATGGCGCGCACATTATTTTGTTCCATGTCCCTTATTTTCCTAATGTGGGTTTTCTAAGTTATTTTAAATATATTTTATCGATACATTTGTTTAAAATACTTTGTCCTATCGACAAATCCTCCACTATTTTATTACTGTTACTTTATTTTCCCGGGTATGGTGCTTATAGTTTGCTATTATATATAGTTATGTCTGAAGCCATTATTTTTAGCTGCGCTATTTCGATATACGTATATATGCATATCTAGGATTTTCGATTTTATCTAACATGCCTCGAATGTTATTTTCGTTATTGCTATTTTATCCTCTTGTATAAATAGTTGCCCTTATAGTTGTTTCTGCCTTATACTTATTTAGACCTATCCTTTTAGTGTGTTACTTTTATGCATATATAGACCTTCGATTTTTTTTTACCTAGATGTTTTAGGTAAATCACTATGTGTTAGTATTCGATGTGGTAGTTTTTCGCTTATTGTTTTATAAGTTATTGTTTATTTTAAATTTCGAGGAAGAAATTTTTGTAAGGGTGGTATGATGTAATACCCGGTCCTTTTATAGGCCAATGGCCGTATTTTATTAAATAGGGGTCACTTACAAATTTACCTATTTGTATTTATAATTATTTAAGTATTTGAACAACCTAATTCATTTATTCTACTTTCCCTTCTTAAATCCATTTTTTTCTCCTAAAACTAATTCTAATACTTAAACCCTTTTTATTTTTCCCTGAACTAACCCAAAACCCTATTATCTATTTCCTTTATATTTTTGCATTTCTTTATCCCGAGCCCGGCCAACCTTTTTCTTTCCCAATCAATTTAAATCCTTAGAGCCCGGCCCATCTCATTTTCCTCTATTTTCTTTAACTGGACGGCCCACTCCCCTTATTTATAATTTAATCAAATAATAAAACAACCCCTATTTCCCCGGCCCAGCCGATGTTCTAATCCCCAACCCAACATCCGACCCGCACCCACAACACAAACCCGACCCGCCTCATAACTCCTTCTTCCCCATGTTTTCCCGCTCGTTTTCCCGAGCTTCCCTCTGCGCGAACCCACGTCGCCCCTCATCGCCCACGTCGCCTCGCCTATCCCCTCGTCCCCGCTCCCCGCCCACGACCTCATACGCGCGCTCTCACCTCCACCACCTCCTTCACAAAAAAAGAGACCCACCTCGTCTCCCCCCTCTCACTCTACTGCTCCCTCTCACTCTCACACCCGTACTCTCCTTCTCTCTCTCTGTTCCTCTAAATCTCTCCCTCTCTGTCTCTCAGTTTCTCTCTCTCTCTCCGTTTCTGTGAAAATCTCTCTCTCTGTCTCTCAGTTTCTCTCTCTCTGTTTCTCAAAAAACTCTCTCTCTCTCTCTCTCTCTCTCTCTAAATCTCTCGCTCCTTCTCTCTCTCAGCACCTCTACCTCCCTCACATCAAAACAAGAAACAACTTGGAGCAGTGATGAAAATGAGTGCACGGTGATTAACTTGATTGAGTACAATTATCTGATTCTAAAGGCCGAACCTGTGCTGCGCCAGTGACGCGATCGTGCCGTTGCCGCTGCCGGACCATCGTCAACACATCTTCAGGCAAGTTTAATACTTGTTTCATGCTACTTGTATATGTTACAATTCTAATTACTATAATTGTCGCATACTCTTTTACGTGAACCGTATAATTCAAGTACCCGATGCATGGACGAATGAGAAACTCATGTTAAATTGAAGACAAAGTATGAAATGTGATGGCCCGAGTAGTTAGGAATGTTCCTTGAGTCTTTGGTTCCAAAACTATGTCGTTTACTCACGTAAAATGTGGTCTCGGTTTCTGTTGTAAGACCTGAAAACCTTCGTACACCCCAAACTATAAAATTTATATTAAATTGTGTTTAAACCGGATTTTAGCGTTTGACGGCTCGAAATGAAGCTAACTGGTTAACCTACAGTAAAATATTGTTGATCGCTGAATTGTAGTACATTATGATAGAGATAACTGCGGTGGATTTTGATTCTGGACTGCAGTCCAGAATGGAAATATAGGATGACCCCTGTTGCTAAACCCCTGTACAGCACTGTTCATATAAGAGAATGTGCGGAATCCTATATCTTTGCGTAGGAAATTGGATTAGCTTTCTTATTCGACTGGCTTCACTGGATTCCTCAACCGTTTGATATTTTTAATTCATTTTACCTTGTCGACATATCTTGCTGAATTCTGCCGAAGCAGATTTTACACCCCAAAATTAATCTGGTCATAACTCTCTGTTGGCATAATATAATACTAATCCGCCAATTGCGTTGAAAACCTTATTGAAAACTCTAAATTTCATTCGACAGTAGCATCGCTAAATTACGATCCCAACTGGGATTAAAATGCGTTACGAAACGGACTTCGGATTCTGAAACCGGATTTCCAGCAGGGAACGCTTAAAATAAATTCGCCATATCTAGTGATCCTGAAACCCGATTGACGTGAAACAAAATTTTATGGATAGATAATCAAACATACTACTTATCCCCTGTTCATTGTTTCGCTAAATTGTGCATGTATGAGTTATGAAGAATTATGCAAGTGGTAGGATATCTTAATCATGCCTTAAATACTGTTTTCCCATCACATCATATCTATGTCATTGTATTGGAAACATAGTGAGCATGTGCATTACCCAGTGTTTGGTATTAGTGGTGATTGTGGTAAGTACGTTATTGTTTGTGCATGAATGGATAAGTGAAAGTGACACGTACTTGTACACAATCAGTGGACCCTATTGATTTATTGCGTTGTCGACGTCTGTGGGACGTGTATAAGTGTGACTATAATTGGTATGGAACAATTTTGGGAGCAATTGTATGGGTGTCACAGGTAAGGCACCAAACACTGTCCATTGATATTAGGTATCAGTCGAGACATGCTTGATGATGACCCTGTCTTCAGTTCTCGCGTAGACTCGTCATGGACCGATTGGTATTTGAGTTTATGGTTGGCATTTGATGTAGACCACGGGGTATGGGGTAGTTTGGGTATGAGTTCAACATAATCTCGGGAGTCCCATACCGGTACATATGGAGATATACAGGGATATCACTGATTATTAGCGAGCGACTCGGGCTCGTGTTCCCTTGTCCTTGGGTCCTACCCTTTGGTGGGGGATACTCACGAGTGGTTGACTCTCATACTTGGACTGACGATAGGATTACTGACATATACAGTGAGACTTAGAGACTGATAGGATTAGTGACATTGACATGCATTGCTTACTGATTCAACACACCTGACATACTATGTTACTGCTTTACTACTCACCTGCTCTATTAGACATCCGCATTGGCTACTTCATGTTCACGTCCTTACTCTCTTGATTTACTATTACATATTTACTATTATTATACGAGTTACCATTTGTATACATATATATATTGCTATCGCGTCGCTCTGACGACCTGAGTATGCATGCTCAGAGTTAGAAGTGGACCTAGCTTGGACCAAGACCATACGTACCTCGAGGACATCGCGGACATCATGATTAGCCACCCAGAGCTATACTTTCTTGATCTCCATCTGGTTAGTTCTTTTGTATTTGTTTTGTTTTAGTTACTGCATTTCTCATTACCTGTGCATGGATTACTGATTACCACTTAAAGCTAGAAGCCGAAGTGTGACTACGGAGGGGTATTTCCTCGACCGTAGGAGCATGGCTGGCCCTGTCAACACCTCGTATCCCGTATTTTAGGAAGCGGGGCGTAACATGGTTTTGTTGGTATCAGAGCCAGATTTTGCTTCGATTGGGATTGCAGTTTCCGTGTAGTGCTTGGCAATCTAAGACATCCTTTGGTGTAGATTGCAAATTTTTTATTCTTAATATCAATTCGCATAGTGTATGCTACTATACATATTGATCTATCCGCTAGAGTTTTGGGTAACTTAATAGAGTTACGTGGTTGTAATTATGAACTGCAGCATAGCTACAATACTGTACTCTATTACGTAACTTGGAGTTCTACATTTGTTTTCCGCTCGATTGAGTTTCACCTCACCCGATATTCTTGTTTCATTGTCATTTTTATATCTTGTTCTGATTTTTCCCCCGTATCTTATGTCGTCCAAAAATTGTTGTTTCAGGAACATGTCTTCCAACGACTCTTCCTCTGTCTCCACTCCCCAGAATCAGACCGTAGAGATCCTGAATGCACTGCGGGTCTGAAGGAAGCCCAGGTGCGAACAAACGAGCTGTTAGCTGAAGGATTAAGAATGCAGGTGACTCAGGCACCAACGAGAGTCTCCAATCGTAAAGGGATCCCAGTTAGACGAGGGAAAGGGTGAAGATGAAGCGCCCACTTGTTCCCCAGCACAGAAGCAACATAAGACCCAAGGTTGTGGGTACTGCAAGAAGCCAGGACACCTTCAGAGGGATTGTCGTCGCGCCAAAAGGGAAATGCCTGATTTGCGCAACCAGCGAACACTTTATCAATAGTTGCCCTAAAAGGAAGGAGCTACAAGGAGGCGGTTCGTCCACACTCTCCACTTCTGCTAAGTGATGGTTATTTCGTAGTTCGAGCTTCGAGGAATAGTATGGACCCAGCGCAGGATTCAACTCGCGTGACGAGATTGCAGCGGTCTAGAAATCAAAGATGAATTATCACCTTTCCGCTTTCAATAAGAATGTTGTAACTCTTTTGTGAATATTTTCTTTTCGTATGAGATCTTATACTCGTTGAACTTTTAGTTGAATGTAATAAAATTCTGAATTGTGATGTATATATCGTCCCCTTCCCACTCACTTTACTTATACTATTCATTGCATCAGCATTCTAAAATTTGATTTTTCAGTCCTTATTTACCGTATATTTTCCTTGTGCTACCGCATCCTTGGTTATTTTCATAATGTGTCCCACTGTCTAATCATGACTCCTTCTTTTCAGGCCATGTCCTACCCTGGAGCAGCGCCGCATCTAGATGAGGACACACGGTCGTGCGTTTCCTCGGAATACATGCTGGTAAGATCAGATGACGAGATCAACGGTCCACAGATTATTTTTGGAAATAGCGATTCCGAGGGTGAAGGATTTGCAGTCCCAGAAGTCGACATAATCAGCGACTCTGACGACGAAGAAGAGGACCTCGAAGAAGACCCAATAGAGGAAGATTCCGAGGAGGACCCGATAGAAGAAAATCCTGGAGAGGAAAACCTTGGGGAGAATCCAGTGGAAGAGAATCCGATGGAGGAAGATCCAGCAGAAGAGGATCACGTAGAATCAGACCTCGATGAAGAAGCTCCAGCCGAGGAAGAAGGGCCAGAAGAAGAAGACTCCATGGCAGAAAAACTTCCAGTGGCGATCCTTGTGAGGCGATATGGGAATGGACGCCCCTATCTGAGCGCGCGAGCCTACCGTAACCTACTGAACCACCACAACCGCAACTGACGTGATTTAGCTTTCGTCTCCTCTGGCCAAATAAAATCTATGTATAGTTTAGTTCACCCGTTGCTTTGACTGCTTCCCCTATACATTTTTGTTCCCGTGAGATTCATTATTGTCCTTCACTCCTGCACCTTGTGCTGACCTGACCCCAGCCTCTTTGACTTTCAGTTGGAAGTACCACTTTTCGATCTTCTGAGTGGGCCATACTCTATTATAATCCCTACCCCGGCTAACCCTAAACACTTTTGTGCTATCTTCTGCTACCATATTTGCATTCAGTGACATTGTGCTCGAAATGTAGCTTCCACTACCTTGTGTTTACAAAAGAAATAAAAAATCGTGTTATTGTCTACTTCCGTTCTACCCATTTTAAGTTCTTTACTACTCTTCACATTTTCAATAGCGCAAAAATTTGTCGCGCACATTATTTTGTTCTATCTCCCTTATTTTCCCAATGTGGGTTTTCTAAGTTATTTTAAAATTATTTTATCGATACATTTGTTCTAAAATACTTTGGCCTATCGACAAATCCTCCACTATTTTATTACTGTTACTTTATTTTCCCGGGTACGGTGCTTATAGTTTGCTATTATATATAGTTATGTCTGATGCCATTATTTTTAGCTGCGCTATTTCGATATACATATGTATGCATATCTAGGATTTTCGATTTTATCTAACATGCCTCGAATGTTATTGTTCGTTATTGCTATTTTATCCTCTTGTATATATAGTTGCCCTTATAGTTGTTTCTGCCTTATACTTATTTAGACCTATCCTTTTAGTGCGTTACTTTTATGCATATATAGACCATCGATTTTTTTTACCTAGATGTTTTAGGTAAATCACTATGTGTTAGTGTTCGATGTGGTAGTTTTTCGCTTATTGTTTTATAAGTTATTGTTTATTTTAAATTTCGAAGAAGAAATTTTTGTAAGGGTGGCATGATGTAATACCCGGTTCTTTTATAGGCCAATGGCCGTATTTTATTAAATAGGGGTCACTTACAAATTTACCTATTTGTATTTATAATTATTTAAGTATTTGAACATCCGAATTCTTTTATTCTACTTTCCCTTCTTAAATCCATTTTTTTCTCCTAAAACTAATTCTAATACTTAAACCCTTTTATTTTTCCCTGAACTAACCCAAAACCCTATTATCTATTTCCTTTATATTTTTCCATTCTTTAATCCCGAGCTCGGCCCACCTTTTTCTTTCCCAGTCAATTTAAATCCTTAGAGCCCGACCCATCTCATTTTCCTCTATTTTCTTTAACTGGCCGGCCCACTCCCCCCACACCCACAACACAAACCCGACCCGCCTCATAACTCCTTCTTCCCCATGTTTTCCCGCTCGTTTTCCCGAGCTTCCCTCCGCGCAAACCCACGTCGCCCCTTATCGCCCACGTCGCCACGCCTATCCCCTCGTCCCCGTTCCCCGCCCACGACCTCATACGCTCGCTCTCACCTCCACCACCTCCTTCACAAAAAAAGAGACCCACCTCGTCTCCCCCCTCTCACTCCACTGCTCCCTCTCACTCTCACACCCATACTCTCCTTCTCTCTCTCTGTTCCTTTAAATCTCTCCCTCTCTATCTCTCTCTCTCTCTGTTTCTCTGAAAATCTCTCTCTCTCTCTCTCTCTCTCTCTGTCTCTCTAAATCTCTCTCTCTCTCTCAGCACCTCTACCTCCCTCACATCAAAATAAGAATCAACTTGGAGCGGTGATGAAAATGAGTGCACGGTGATTAACTGGATTGAGTACACATATCTGATTCCAAAGGCCGAACCTGTGCTGCGCCAGTGACGCGATCGTGCCGTTGCCACTGCCGGTCCATCATCAACACATCTTCAGGCAAGTTTAATACTTGTTTCATGCTATTTGTATATGTTATAATTCTAATTACTATAATTGTCGCATACTCTTTTACGTGAACCGTATAATTCAAGTACCCGATGCACGGCCGAAAGAGAAACTCACATTAAATTGACAACAAAGTATGAAATGTGATGGCACGAGTAGTTAGAAATGTTCCTTGAGACTTTGGTTCCAAAACTATTTCGTTTACTCACATAAAATGTGGTCTCAGTTTCTGTTGTAAGACCTGAAAACCTTCGTACACCCCAAACTATAAAATTTATATTAAATTGTGTTTAAACCGGATTTTAGTGTTTGACGGCTCGTAACGAATCTAACTGGTTAACCTACAGTATAATATTGTTGATCACTTAATTTTAGTACATTATGATAAAGATAACTGCGGTGGATTATGATTCTGGACTGCAGTCCAGAATGGAAATCCAGGATGACCCCTGTTGCTAAACCCCTGTACATCACTGTTCATATAAGAGAATGTGCGGAATCCTATATCGTTACGTTCGAAATTGGATTAGATTTCTTATTCGACTGGCTTCACTGGATTCCTCAACCGTTTGTTATTTTTAGTTCATTTTACCTTGTCGACATGTCTTGCCGAATTCTGCCGAAGCAGATTTTACACCCTAAAATTAATCTGGCCATACCTCTATGTTGGCATAATATAATACTGATCCTCCAATTGGGTTGAAAACCTTATTGAAAACCCTAAATTTCATTCAACTGTAGCATCGCTAAATTATGATCCCAACTAGGATTAAAATGCGTTACAAAACGGACTTCCGATTCTGAAACCGGATTTCCAGCAGGGAACGCTTAAAATGAATTGGCCATATCTAGTGATCCTGAAACCCGATTGACGTGAAACCAAATTTTATGGATAGATAATCAAACATACTACTTATCCCCTGTTCATTGTTTCGCTAAATTGTGCATGTATTATTTATGAAGAATTGTGCAAGTGGTAGGACATCTTAATCATGCCTTAAATATTGTTTTCCCATCACGTCATATCTATGTCATTGTATTGGTAACCTAGTGATCATGTGTATTACCTAGTGTTTGGTATTAGTGGTGATTGTGGCAAGTACGTTATTGTTTGTGCATGAATGGATAAGTGAAAGTGACATGTACTTGTACACAATCAGTGGACCTTATTGATTTATTGCATTGTCGACGTCTGTGGGACGTGTATAAGTGTGACTATAATTGGTATGGGACAATTATGGGAGCACTTGTATGGGTGTCACAGGTAAGGCACCAAACACTATCCATTGATCTTAGGTATCAGTCGAGACATGCTTGATGAAGACCCTGTCTTCAGTTCTCGCGTAGACTCGTCATGGACCGATTGGTATTTGAGTTTATGGTTGGCATTTGATGTAGACCACGGGGTATGGGGTAGTTTGGGTGTGAGTTCAACATAATCTCGGGAGTCCCATGCCGGCACATATGGAGATATACAGGGATATCACTGATTATTAGCGAGCGACTCGGGCCCGTATTCCCTTGTCCTTGGGTCCTATCCTTGGGTGTGGGATACTCACGAGTGGTTGACTCTCACACTTGGACTGACGATAGGCTTAGTGACCTATACAGTGTGACTTAGAGACTGATAGGTTAGTGACATTGAGATGCATTGCTTACTGATTCAACACACCTGACATACTATGTTACTGCTTTACTACTCACCCGCTCTATTAGACACCCGTATTGGCTACTTCATGTTCACGTCCTTACTCTCTTGATTTACTATTACATATTCACTATTATTGTACGAGTTACCATTTGTATCCATATATATATTGCTATCGCGTCGCTCTGACGACCTGAGTATGCATGCTCAGAGTGAGAAGTGGACCTAGCTTGGACCAGGACCATACGTACCTCGAGGACATCGCGGACATCTTGATCAGCCACCCAGAGCTATACTCTCTTGATCTCCATCTGGTTAGTTCTTTTGTAATTGTTCGCTATAGTGCCCTCAAGGCAATTATCATAGTCGCAGACAGGTGATCATGATGATTGCGGGAGGACCTATACCGATAAAACAGTCTTACTCGAGATGATAGTCTGTTATCTGGTTTATCATTATCATCATGTATAAGTTGATAAAGCCCATAGGACTCTTGCTTGACTACCAGCATTGTGATGGCGATCACATACGTGGGAGATGGGGGTCTATAAGCACATCCTTAAATGTCCCTAGTCGTGGGAGTATCGAGACTAGGCATCGTTACTCCAGTGTAGACTGGTGTATACTTATCTAGTCCCTGACGAGAGGCGGTGGCCGGTCTCAAAAGCCATTGGTGTTAGTTGTTCACCTAAGATAGTATGTAGGAGCTCATTGGGTTATGAGTACACTGGACGGACTCGCCGGGAACATGCTAGTTGGTATTATACCTATAGTCAGATAGCAGTTCCCTGGTGACATGTGTACCGGTTATTCTTTCGACCTGAGATCGTCATTTGTCTCGTGTGAGTTCCCACTGTGCTTTGATTACTACCTTACCACGCTCAAAGGAGTCGTGCAAATAGTTTTTAGTTGGGTACAGTCCCGAGCCACATGGAGGCAATGAGCGGATCGTCGGGGATTGGTCTCTCCCGGTATTAGGGGTTGATGTCGCGCACTGCATGGGTGGCCATCACTAGAAATCCTCTGTCGGGGTTTGTGAGAATTACCGATCCAGGATCGATAGTTCTAAGGCAGTGATGGGTTTCATACCGACACGAATTATCGCGTTATTAGGGGTCTGACTTTTTCCACCCTCCTAGACTCGATATGCGATACTCTTAGATGAACAAACCGGACTGTACGGATATTATCACTGACAGGCTCAGTAGGGGTTCGGATGAGTTTGCTCGTCGGCCTTCCTTTCGCTCAATACCTGGGTAGCCGTTACGTACAGCTAGTGTCGCTTACGTGCTTATGGTTAAACCTACTGCCAGAGTATTGACGAGTATTTAGAGTCCCACACCGAGGGTTTTCACGTCCCAGGAATGTATGTTGGTACATACAAGTGTCCGATTAAATATGTGCACGGACTGCACAGACTTTAATCAGACGGTTGATAATACTAGCGGCTTAGGATTAAGCCAGATTGTTAAATCAAGTTTTGATTTAATAATTTACTTATGTATTTATATATATGTATTCTAGTATTATTGCTCACTATTTATTTTCTCTCTTTGGCTATTCGTATTTTCGTACGAATACGCGTATGTGTATTCCGATACATATACCGGGAAGCATTCCGTATTTATACGGGATGGCTTCTAGAAGATGCCACCTCATTATTGATTTTCTTTTGAAAATCATTTTGTTTATAATGAGGAGGAAATGGTGACATGGCGTAGGCATGGGTCTTGGTCAAAGCATGGTATTTTACATGTAGTGATTGGTATGGTTGTCATTTCTTTATTTGCTTTAATTGGATAAGATTTTTTGGGTGCATGATTTGGGGGAGGAGAGAGGGGGCCGGCCACTTCTTGGTGTGGGGTTTTTTCTTTCTCATTTTGATTCATTCACTTGAGGCTCTCTCTCTAGCTCACTCTCATTACTCATACACCCAAAAACACTTAGCCAATTTCTAAGCTCACGTCTTCCATGTTTTCATCACCTCCACATCTTCCATGGTAGCTCAATAAGAATTCATTTTTGAGAGAGAAAATTATGGTGAGAGTATTTTACACCCCCCACTCTCCACTACTAGCGATCTTGGAGGGTCGGTTGGTCCGTTCAACGAACCTAGAGCTTGTGCGGTTTCCCTTGGGTGGATCATCGAAGATGAAGAAAGACCGGCGACCAAAGTCGATCCGCATCACTAGGAGCTTGGAAATGGTTGAAGACCTGAAGGACTTGGTTCATTAGGTATAACCATTCTATCTCTTTTTTTTGGATTGCTAGTTTTAGGGTTAATGGTTTCGATCTTGAAAATCTGGTAATGGTAGCGTCGAGTTTTAGAAAACTTTTGTTCCGCATTTGGCCACGGTTCGATGGCCGGGGCGCTCCCATAACCCAACACGGTATCAGAGCCACCCATTAAACCCTACTAGCTAGTTTGCATAAGCTTAAAAACTTGATCGATCAAAATTTCCAAATCATTTTTCCATTTTGCCAAGTTTCTGTCGATTTCTGAAAGTGCTCCAAAAATGTTTCTGTATAGGTTAAAAATCCATGCAGGTAGAACTAAAGCTATAGAAAAAATTTGGTGACCTAACTCCAAAATTCCACCGCGGAACCGCAGCGAAATGTCACATTTGGCGGCGCTTTAGCGGCCCTTTTTGGGATACGGTGACCAAATTTATTTTTGGATCTCTAGTAGGTGGAAAAATGATTTTTGTGATATATAGTTTTGACCCAGATTCATTTTAGTGCTGGTTTAGCACTTGGGGCCATTTTGGGAAAGTTTAGTCAATCGAAATTTTAATTATGTGTTTTCAGTACATTACATATCTATCTGCGACAGTGAATGTCGTTTGATCGGTAAATCTTGTCTAATATCTATAGTCCTTTTAGACGGGTTTGCGAACGTGACATTCACGTTGATGTTTTGTGTTGTGCTGTGATGTTGCGGATTTGTCATGGTGGATAGCATGTGTGCAATGGTAGTGCAGTTTGGATTTATTTATACATTTGATATTGCGGGCCGAGCGTCCGACATGTGGACAGCCGTCACTGCCTATTTGTATATTATTCTTTTGGTGTACGACCGGGCTAAGGTCGATGTCACCCTTGTTTATCATTTTCTTTTCTGTACTAGGATTACCCTATGGAGGAGGGCACGGATAGACGGGTTCTAGAGGGCAACAGATCTGTATCTCACGGCGTTGAGATGGAGGGAACCTTACTCTAGAATTGGCAGGCTATTCACCGCACTCACAGGGGGTATAGGTTGACCCAAGGAAGGGTGATCAAGTTACCGGATTCCGTGAAGTGCTGGGTGGTCCATTCACTTTGCTGAAGAGGGCTGCCTCGCTTCTGGTTTTGGCGGGTAACTTGCCGCGCCCGTAGGGGTCTAGGAGTTCATTGTACAGGCTATCCACACGACCAGGGGAACATCGGGTTTTCAGTTGTGGCTCGATGGAAACCCGGGGCTTCCAGTTATCTTTATTGTTCTGTGATGCTTATTACTTTTCTGTGATGTTGCATTTATCATGCCTGGGACGATTGTTATATATATTTATATATACTAGAAGATGTTGTATATGTTTTCCACCCATGCTAGCCCAGTCCCCGCTCTGTCTTTAGTTAAGTAACCTAACGGGTGATGACGGGACCCAGTGGCGAATGCGGATGGCATATACGTACATTTTATTTTCGTTCTTTTCTGGTGTGATTAATTGATGGGACTGCGTTGATTCTTATCAATGCAAGTAAAACAAACATATATATATATGATGTTGTTGGAACCAAGTTTTTAAAAACTGACATTACAGACGTACGCTTTTGCTTTGCACAGTGGTATTCAGTTTGGAATATCCTGCACCTCATTCGACGAGGCAAGGGCCGAAATCCCTTCATCGGGAGGGATCCCTTGAGTAAAAGTTTGCGTCAACGTAATAACTTCACTTAGTCATTACTTTTTGCTTTGCATCGTGGTATTCAGTTTGGAATATCCTGCACCTCATTCGACAGGGAAAGAGCAAGATCCCATCACCGGGAGTGACCTCTTTAGCAAAAGTTTTCGCTACTATACTTTTGTAAAACCACTTGGTTTCATTCAACGAGATCAAGTTTATTACATTAAAGGTTTTTCGCCAAAAACCAGCCGTAGCCCTCCGTCATTTCTTACATGTATTGCTTAGTATTCGTGCTGCGTTTGTTGACCTAGTCAAGACGTAGTCTTCGGTAGCTAAGTAGTGCTTGTTTGTTGCATTTTGAATGCGATTGGTTAGGACCTTGTTGACCTAGTCAAGGGCATGTGCAGGTGGGTTTAATGTAATCCAGGATAATGACGGATTGAACTTGAATAGGAGTTTATGGTTTGTTGACCTAGTTAAGGTCATAAACCGCTTGGGGTAAAAATTACATCGGGAGTTTCAAACATACAGGAAACTTGCCAGGCATGCGCATACCTTCTGGAGTGTGATGACTTGAGTGGCTTCCATCAAGTTATCATATGATGATAGTTGGATCCCGATTCCCACTGATGAGTAGGATTACTCCTCGGGTGATTCCGACTAATTCTCCTTTTGGGTTTGGAGGAGAATTCGAGGAAACAGTAGGAGCCATCCAGATTAGATAAAATGATTATCCATTCTGATCTAGGTTAGAGTGCATGCTGAGTGTTTTCTTTTCTCTCTCTCTTTTGCTTCGACCATGCCCCGATCCTAGACTATGACTCAGTGACCAAGTTAACCGAACTTTCTTAAAATCACTGGCTTTTGGATTGTCCAAGTTACATACTTCATTGCCACTCCTTCTTTTACCTTTTGCCTTTTCTCCAGAACACCCCGTATCGCTACGAATATCCACTTCCATTGGATAAAACCATTGTATGGTTATATACGAACTCAAAGGAACTTTTTCGAGGATGGTTTCTGGTTCTAGAGAAAAAGAATAGGACTATTCAGTTGTCTTTTCCTTTTACCTTCTCTCAGGTTGTGAGGGCTCTTAGGATTTGGAGACAGTACACCTATTACGCTTATTGGATAGTCTTCTTCCAAACCATAGGTAGGTGCCGAAAGGTAGGGAATGAAGAAAACCAATTAGCCTAAGTGTGGTGTATAGAAGGTAATGAGTAAAGACAAATAAAGGGATTAGAAAGAGGGCAAAGTAAAAATTGCAACAGCTATTCACGACCAAACCAAGTCTTTCAATGTCATTCCTACTTCACCTTTGTATTTCTCCAGAACACTCCGTATCACTACGAACATCCAATTCCATTGGATAAATCCATCGTATGGTTATATACGAACTCGAAGGAACCTTTATCGAGGATGGATTCTAGTTCAGGAGAAATAGGAATAAGGTTTATTCAGTTGTCTTTTATCTTTACCTTCTCTCAGGTTGCGAGTACTCCTAGGATTAGGAGAGTACACCTATAACGCTTATTGGATAGTCTTCTTCCAAACCATAGACTGGTGTCGAACGGTAGGGAAGGAAGAAAACCATTTAAGCCTAACAATGGTGTACAGAAGATATCGACTAAAGACAAATAAAGGGATTTGGAGAGATGACAAGGAAATATATGGTTTCAGTCATGAATCTAGATAATTGAAGAGGCATTACTAATAATACCAGGATACCCCTACAAAATATTTTCATGTTTCAGTTTCACTATGCGTTGTTAATTAAAAACTGATTTCCTAATTAGGTCTTTTCATGTAGCGCCTTGAAAAGTCGTTTTGGTGTTTTCCTGAAAATCGGTGAAAATTCGGTATTTTTCCGTAAACCGTCTTTTTGTTATTTTGCAGTTTAGGACTAATTATACCTAATTTGGATAGGTAATTGCTTGTTTTTAGTAGCAAATGAGTTACTTATGAAATTCTGGTCGTTTAAAATTTTTCCCTAATTTTTCAATTTTTTTAATATTATTTTAAGCCGGTAAGAAAATACATTAAATTAGCGATAAATACAAATTTAAATGGGCTAAATTTAAGCTTTAAAATCATGTTAATTAAAATCTAGTTGTAACATAAATTTTTAGTAATTTATTTTAAGTTTTAACTAATTTTTATTATGGAAAACGAAATTTATGGAATTTAAGCTAAAACTTGCAATTTTGGACTTGTAGGGGGTCTTTTTGCATAAAATTTCTTTTGTAAAACCGCTCTCACTCTTCCCTCACCCCTAGGCCGGCCCATTTCCAGCAACTCAAGAAAAAAAATTCCTTGCCTCTTTGACTTTTATTATTGTGTAGAAAAGAGGTGTTTTTTTAAAAGGATTTTGACTTTTATTTGGGTATGGGTCTTTAGTGTTTGGTATGGGTTGAATTTGACTTTTCCCACACCCCACACCATCCCCCTCTGCCTTGTGCAGGCCGAAATCTGCAGCCCCTCCCCTTTTCATCATTTTTCTTTTCATCTTCTTCAAAAATTCTTCAAGTTTCCTCCAAAATTGCAATTTAAACCTCACAAATTAAACCCCATCCTTCATCCCATTCTCCTTAGCCTCTCTTGCTTGGATCATGGTGCTATGAAGCCATCTTTGGAGGCCTCTTGATCATGCTAGATCCATAGATCTTGAGGTATAATTTCCACCATATTATTTCTTTTGGTTAAATTCCTTTAGTTAAATGGTTTTAGTGTTAAAAGCTTAGCAAAATCCTAATCTAGTTTTTTTCTAGTTCATGGTTGAAATTAAACTAGGGTTTTAGAAACCATTATTTAGTTAATTAAAGCTAATTTGCTATCTAGTTGTTTACTAAACCAATCTTTAAGGTTACTTTGCTTAAGTGGCTTCATATTATGCTAATCTAAGTTAAACTTGTGTGAAATTTTCATTGTAATTACTAATCACAAAAATCAAGAAAGGGGTTTGTGTATGGAAATAGATTGAAGCATGATTGTTGTGTTGGAATTATGGTTTGATGCTTTGTAAAAGGTTTAAAATTAGTGTAGTGGTTATCTAGTGGGTTAGTTTGGATGTTTGTGTTGGATTGTGTTAACTTTATCGCTAATTGTCGATGTTTGCACCAAACTGCAAATTTCTAGCTTACTAGTTTTGTTATAAAAATATTGTGATGAATTATTTTGATATCTTGATGATTGTTTTGGCTTATCCTATAACTTTAAGGATGTGTGAGTGCGGATTTTTGGAGTGGTCAGGTTTTAGCTTTGCCGGGTGACCAAATCGACGTTTTAGTTAGTTTTTGCGATTTTCGCGTGTGTTCCGCGCACCTTGTGCACGTTGTACCTAGCTTGTGAACGTTAGTATTTTCGTTTGGGTTTTGCGTCGTTCTTGGTATGTAACCTTATGTTTGGTATTGATGTAAATTCCAGGTTCGGTCGCGGAGACGTCAGTCGCGGCACGAAAGGGGAAAGCGGTGATTGGACGTGACCAGCTAGGGATTCCGGTGAGTAGATGTAACATCTACGGGGGACTATCGTTGGATGGCGCAAGTCGCCCGATAGTTTTAGTAGCTTAAAAAGATTCTTAGTAATGTTAGTAATTAGAGGTGTAATACTTGTATGATTATTTGCTACATTCCTGCCTTATATTGACATACATATGCGAACCCATTCTATAGGACACCTGCACCATTGCCAGGGTTTTTATATGCAGAACGAGCACTATTCATGCTTACACACACACCCTGGTAATTGCCATACCACCACACTAGATAACCTATAATTTGAAACCTTTTACTATAATTGATATTTAAACTTGCGCTATTGCCTTTAATTCCTTAAAAATGAAATCATAGGATTGCTATTCATGTGCATGTACCTCATCATATTATTTGTTCATGCCTAGTCTATTAATCATACATCGCAACTTGATTATTGATACCATATGCATTCATTATCATTGACATATGCACTTATGAGGATTTCTTGAGATTTTATGATATTCTGGATTTCGGGGGAAAGCCGCAAAATTCCTAAACTTATTATAAATTTTTAAATATGTAAATTGCGGTTTTCTAGTGATGTAAGTGTCGTCCACCATGAGTTTGCTGTGGTTTTCGAGACCCGTTTCGAGGAGTTGGATGAACCGTCTCGGGTACATGGTGGGCCCGGTAAGGTACCCCGGGGTAAGAAGCTCGTGTTGCTGACGATGAGCCTGGCAGGGGACGGATTACCTACCGGTGACTGTTTGGGACGGCGGATATCCAGAGGATACCGACCGTGTCCGCGAGATGATGAGATATTGATATTGAGATGGGTCAGCCGGATGGCTGAGGCGAGAGATACTATGACATGGATATATGAGATTTGTGATAGTTTTGAGTTGTCGTTGCTGGACACAGGTTCTTGTTGATTCTATTGGGATTGTGCTGGTATTTCAAAAGAGATTCCTAAAGGAAAAACATGATTCTTATACTTACACATTCAGATCATGAGTTGATTCGCATTGCATTCATACCTGCTAGTATATTCATATTGCATACATACCTGCTATTATGTCCTGCCTTTCCTGTATTATAGATGCTAGGATGCTTGCGTGCATACTTGCGATAGCCTCTATAGATGTTATTTATTACTCACGAGTTGGCAACTCACCCCCGTTGTTCCACAGTCTTTTGCAGGTCCGCTCCGTCAGCACAGTAGCGGCGGGCGCACCGCTTCTTTTGCCTCTTTTGCCAGGACTCGAGGGTTTTGCTCGTAGGTGGGTTGTATTATTATTTTTGTACCATCTTGTATATTCTTTGTATCTAGAGTACTCTATCTACTGTATCTACCAGTATTGTTGTATATTGACCTAGAGATGAGACTGTGAGATTTGTGGACTTTTTATGCTGTATTTTGGGGTCGAGCTCACTTGAGTCGACATGCGGTTTTTCTTATGCTTCTTTATGATTATTTTGCATGTTGTTGTTTTATATTGCGTGGGATTTGTGACCGCCTTGTGGCGAAGAGCTAGCTCCCGCTTGGGGAAGCCTTATTTGTTGGATTTATATATATTCTTGTTGTACCCATTTTGGGGGCCAGTATTTACAAAGGAGACTCTGCCGAAATTTTCGGAAAAATTGATATTGTTTTTAAAAAGGTGTTATATGACTTATTTGATAAACCCGCTTTCAATTGATTGGGTTCTCTTCACTCTCTTGCTTATTTGGTTTTGGTTTCTGGGCTTTGGCTTACTTATTTTACGGACGTCTTGAGACGTTTCGTAAACTTAAGTGCCAGTCACGTTCCGTACCCTGCGGGTCGTGACAAAGTTGGTATCAGAGCGATAGGTTTTACCTTTTTGAGTGTAGGATGACCCTTGGTAGATGGAGTAAGTGACTTAAGTAGGGTAACGTAGCGTGTGTATGTCCGCGGCATACTTGCGATACGGTATTCCGCCTAAGTGACTTTAGGATATACTTGCTTGAAAATTCCTTCTTCAATTCCGTGTATCCTATGATCCTATTGCACTGTTCTTATTATCCGTTTTCCTGTAACAGCCACTATGCCGCCGAAGGCTACGAGGGCACAGAGGGCTGCCGCCCGAGACGAGATTCGAGTTGGCTCGTCCGAGACTAGGACTGAGCAGGGTGGTATGCCTACGCCGCAGGGACAGACCGATCCACCTTCCCCAGACCGTATGGATAGGCTCGAGACTGGTATGGAGGAGTTGCGACAGATGATGGGGGGCATGCAGGAGCTACGTCAGATGGTAGGATCCCTAGTTGCAGCCAGTCGTACACCGAGGCCGGATGACGTACCTACTATATCACAGACGACCAAGATACCTGCTCCTACTACTACCACCGTGGCCATTCCGGTTTCGCTACAGGATTTCATGAGGCTGAGACCTCCAGTATTCACCGGCACCGAGGCAGCGGAGGACCCACAGACGTTCCTTGACAGTTTAGCCAGGATCTGCCGTTCGCTGAGATGTTCGGATGATCGATGGGTAGAGCTTGCGAGTTTCCGACTAGAGAGTCTCGCGCAGACATGGTGGGAGTCAGTCTTGAGAGGTCGAGCTGCAGGTCTACCGCCTATGACTTGGGCCGAGTTTACAGCGGTCTTTCTAGCTCGTTTCCTCCCAGAGAGTGTTCGTGACGCCAGAGCTCGTAGCTTCGAGGCCTTAGTCAAGACACCTGGGATGACGGTGTCTGAGTATGACATCCAGTTTACACAGTTATCCCGATATGCTCCGTATTTGGTGGATACCGAAGAGAAGATGGTGAAGAGGTTCGTACAGGGACTAGATGCCCAGCTATATCTTGCCATTGGCGCCCAGCACTACGACACTTATTCAGCTGCTATGGATACGACATTACGGATGGAGGCACACATATCACAGACTTCGGCCGTTTCTGGGCCGAAGAGGATTCGCACCGATGTACCGTCTCAGAGGCAGCGCGCCAGATTCTTTCCGAGAGATAGGCCTGGCAGAGGATTTGGACGGGGACAGTTATATGGTTCTTATCCCTAGGGACAGCAGCCGTCGCCAGGGTGTTTTGGGTGCGGGAGTCCGCACCATCTTGTCAGAGACTGTCCGGCGAGACGACAGGGAGCAGCGACAGTTCCGCATGTGACCCTACCACCATCACCACCCCCTCCTCAGAGAGCCCTACTTCCTACCACAGGCGATGCTCCACGCCAGTTAGGTGCACCCAGAGGCCGTGGACGCGGCGGTCCTGTTCAGAGAGGACGAGGAGGCAGAGGCCGAGGTCGAGGTCAGCCCGCTATCGGTGGAGGACAGGCCCGAGTATTTGCTTTGACACGGCAGGATGCGCAGGCATCCAACGCCGTTGTGACAGGTACCTTGCCAGTTTGTTCTTTCGACGCACGGGTATTATTCGACCCAGGTTCCACACATTCGTACGTCTCTACACACTTTACACCGATGTTGGGCCGTGAGTCATCGTCGTTAGATCATCCGCTTGTTGTTGTTACTCCGGTAGGCGAGTCGTTTGTCGCTCGTTTTGTATTTTGATTGTGTTCCGTTCGTATCGGGGAGAGGGATTCATCGGTTGATTTGATTCTCCTCGATATGTTGGACTCTGATGTGCTTCTGGGCATGGATTGGCTAGCCACTTGTTATGCTTCGGTGGACTGCTGTAAGAAGGCAGTCATATTTAGCTTTCAGGGAGAGCCAGTCCTTGTTATTCAGGGAGACCGCAGCGTCACCCTTCTCAGCTTGATTTCTTCTCTTCGCGCTGGTCAGCTCTTGCGGAAGGGATGTCAGGGATTCTTAGCGTATATTTGTGATACTCGAGCTGCAGAGGTTCCGTTGGACCGGGTCCCGGTTGTTTGTGAGTTCCCTGATGTTTTCCCTGATGAGCTACCTGGGCTACCACCTGAGCGCGATGTTGAGTTCTGCATTGATTTTATTCCCGGCTCGGGGCCTATTTCTATACCGCCTTATCGGATGGCCCCGGCAGAGCTTCGAGAGCTGAAGGATCAGTTGCAGGATTTGTTAGATAAGGGGCTTATTCGACCTAGTGTTTCTCCGTGGGATGCTCCGGTCCTGTTTGTCAAGAAGAAGGACAGAAGTTTGCGCTTATGTATCGACTACCGCCAGCTAAACAAGGTTACCGTTCGGAACAGATATCCGTTGCCACGCATTGATGATTTGTTTGACCAGCTTCAGGTGGCAGGGTATTTTTCGAGGATCGACTTGCGATCAGGATACCATCAGCTGCGAGTTCGACAGGAGGATATACCGAGGACAGCTTTCCGCACGCGCTACGGCCACTATGAGTTTTTGGTGATGTCGTTCGGACTCACCAACGCCCCAGCAGCATTCATGGATTTAATGAACCGTACATTCAGGCCGTATCTTGACTTGTTCATCATCGTGTTTATCGACGATATCTTGGTGTACTCCCGAAGCAGAGAGGAGCAGCACTTGCAGATTACGTTACAGACTCTGAGGGAGCACCAGCTGTTCGCAAAGTTCTCCAAGTGTGCATTCTGGCTGGACAGCGTCGGATTCTTGGGTCACGTGGTTACGAGAGACGGCATATGTGTGGACCCGAAGAAGATTGAGGCTGTTCAGCAGTGGCCCCGACCTACATCGGTTACTGAGATCCGTAGTTTTCTAGGCCTGGCGGGCTACTACAGGCGTTTTGCTCAGGACTTCTCCCGTATAGCTGCACCTTTGACCGGTTTGACCCGGAAGGGAGTTCCTTTCGTTTGGACAGAGGAGTGCGAGCGTAGTTTTCAGCAGCTACGGACTTGTTTGGCTACGGCGCAGGTATTATCTTTGCCTTCGGGATCAGGCGGATTTGTGGTCTACTGTGATGCTTCGCGAGTGGGGTTAGGATGCGTATTGATGCAGCATGGCCGGGTGATCGCTTATGCTTCTCGGCAGTTGAAGATGCATGAACAGAACTACCCCACTCATGATTTGGAGATGGCTGCAGTGGTCTTTGCACTGATGATTTGGCGACATTACCTATATGGCGAGTCGTGCCAAATATTCACAGACCACAAGAGCTTAAAATACATATTTCAGCAGCGAGACCTGAACCTCAGACAGCGTCGTTGGATGGAGTTGGTGAAAGACTACGACTGCGAGATCCTTTATCACCTAGGCAAGGCGAATGTGGTGGCAGATGGTTTGAGCAGGAGGCCCGGGGGTAGACTATCCTATTTGCGCGCAGTGCAGAGGCAGTCGTCAGCAGATTGGCAGATGTTATGCGACAGCCGAGTTGAGTTCGAGTTCACTCAGACAGGGGGACAGCTCGCGCATGTTCGTGCACGCCCACAGTTGCTTGACCGTATATATGAGGCACAGCGCAGTGACGACCGTTGCTCAGAGATCGTGGCACAGATGGGACATGGCAGATTTTCCGAGTTCGTGATTGACGATCAGGGGATTTTACGCTATGGATCTAGACTGTGCGTACCAGATGCTGATGGATTGCGGCGCGACATTCTTGAGGAGGCACACCCATCAGTGTATAGTGTCCACCCCGGTTCCACCAAGATGTACCATAATATGAGAAAGACCTACTGGTGGGATGGGATGAAGAGGGACATTGCGGAGTTTGTATCGAGATGCCTGACTTGTCAGCAAGTCAAGGCCTAGCACCAGAGGCCCACAGGAGAGCTACAGCCGTTACCCATTCCGGAGTGGAAATGGGAGCAGATTTCGATGGATTTCGTTGTGGGTCTACCCAGGACCAGTCGAGGGTACGACTCCATCTGGGTGATCATAGATCGATTGACGAAAGCGGCTCACTTCCTGCCAGTGAAGACCACCTTCAGCTTCGCTCAGTATGCCCATCTTTACATCGACGAGATCGTGCAGTTGCATGGCGTACCGACTTGTATCGTGTCAGATCGAGGCACCCAGTTCACCAGCCAACTTTGGAAGAGACTTCAGGAGGCTTGGGGCACTCGTTTGAGCTTCAGCACAGCGTTTCATCCGCAGACCGACGGACAGTCAGAGCGGACCATTCAGACTCTCGAGGACATGCTCAGAGCATGCGTTTTAGACTTCGGCGGTAGCTGGGATCGTCATTTACCGTTAGTGGAGTTCTCCTACAACAACAGCTTCCAGGATACTATTCGGATGGCACCTTTCGAGGTATTGTATGGGAGGAGATGCAGATCGCCCGTTTGTTGGACAGAGCTCAGCGAGAGCAGTATTTTGGGGCCGCAGCTTGTTGAGGAGACGACAGCGAAGATACAGTTGATCCGAGACCGGATGAGAGCGGCTCAGAGCAGGCAGAAATCGTATGCAGACAGGCGCAGTCGCAGACTAGAGTTCGCAGTTGGCGATCATGTTTTTCTGAGAGTCTCTCCGATGAAGGGCGTGATGCGTTTTGGACGAAAGGGGAAGCTTAGCCCTAGATTCGTAGGCCCCTTCGAGATCCTCGAGCGTGTCGGCGCAGTTGCATATCGTTTGGCTCTTCCACCCAGCTTTCCCGATGTTCACCCCGTCTTCCATGTTTCGATGCTCTGCAAGTACCTTCACGACCCTTCGCATGCGATTCAGCACCCGACAGTCTAGCTAGAGCGCGACCTTTATTTTGCAGAGCAGCCGGTGGCCATCCTGGATCGGCAGGTGAAGAAGTTGAGATCGAAAGTTATACCGACCGTCAAGGTCCTTTGGCGTGGCCCGAGCAGCGAGGAGGTCACCTGGGAGACCGAGGGCGAGATGAGGAAGAAATATCCCCATCTCTTTGAAGGTACGCGTATTTATATTTTTTTTTAATTCGGGGACCGAATTTCTTTAAGGGGGGAAGATTGTAGCGCCTTGAAAAGTCATTTTGGTGTTTTCCTGAAAATCGGTGAAAATTCGGTATTTTTCCGTAAACCGTCTTTTTGTTATTTTGCAGTTTAGGACTAATTATACCTAATTTGGATAGGTAATTGCTATTTTTTAGTAGCAAATGAGTTACTTATGAAATTCTGGTCGTTTAAAATTTTTCCCTAATTTTTCAATTTTTTTAATATTATTTTAAGCCGGTAAGAAAATACATTAAATTAGCGATAAATACAAATTTAAATGGGCTAAATTTAAGCTTTAAAATCATGTTAATTAAAATCTAGTTGTAACATAAATTTTTAGTAATTTATTTTAAGTTTTAACTAATTTTTATTATGGAAAACGAAATTTATGGAATTTAAGCTAAAACTTGCAATTTTGGACTTGTAGGGGGTCTTTTTGCATAAAATTTCTTTTGTAAAACCGCTCTCACTCTTCCCTCACCCCTAGGCCGGCCCATTTCCAGCAACTCAAGAAAAAAAATTCCTTGCCTCTTTGACTTTTATTCTTGTGTAGAAAAGAGGTGTTTTTTAAAAGGATTTTGACTTTTATTTGGGTATGGGTCTTTAGTGTTTGGTATGGGTTGAATTTGACTTTTCCCACACCCCACACCATCCCCCTCTCCCTTGTGCAGGCCGAAATCTGCAGCCCCTTCCCTTTTCATCAATTTTCTTTTCATCTTCTTCAAAAATTCTTCAAGTTTGCTCCAAAATTGCAATTTAAACCCCATCCTTCATCCCATTCTCCTCAGCCTCTCTTGCTTGGATCATGGTGCTATGAAGCCATCTTTGGAGGCCTCTTGATCATGCTAGATCCATAGATCTTGAGGTATAATTTCCACCATATTATTTCTTTTGGTTAAATTCCTTTAGTTAAATGGTTTTAGTGTTAAAAGCTTAGCAAAATCCTAATCTAGTTTTTTTCTAGTTCATGGTTGAAATTAAACTAGGGTTTTAGAAACCATTATTTAGTTAATTAAAGCTAATTATCTATCTAGTTGTTTACTAAACCAATCTTTAAGGTTACTTTGCTTAAGTGGCTTCATATTATGCTAATCTAAGTTAAACTTGTGTGAAATTTTCATTGTAATTACTAATCACAAAAATCAAGAAAGGGGTTTGTGTATGGAAATAGATTGAAGCATGATTGTTGTGTTGGAATTATGGTTTGATGCTTTGTAAAAGGTTTAAAATTAGTGTAGTGGCTATCTAGTGGGTTAGTTTGGATGTTTGTGTTGGATTGTGTTAACTTTATCGCTAATTGTCGATGTTTGCACCGAACTGCAAATTTCTAGCTTACTAGTTTTGTTATAAAAATATTGTGATGAATTATTTTGATATCTTGATGATTGTTTTGCCTTATCCTATGACTTTTAGGATGTGTGAGTGCGGATTTTTGGAGTGGTCAGGTTTTAGCTTTGCCGGGTGACCAAATCGACGTTTTAGTTAGTTTTTGCGATTTTCGCGTGTGTTCCGCGCACCTTGTGCACGTTGTACCTAGCTTGTGAACGTTAGTATTTTCGTTTGGGTTTTGCGTCGTTCTTGGTATGTAACCTTATGTTTGGTATTGATGTAAATTCCAGGTTCGGTCGCGGAGACGTCAGACGCGGCACGAAAGGGGAAAGCGGTGATTGGACGTGACTAGCTAGGGATTCCGGTGAGTAGATGTAACATCTACGGGGGACTATCGTTGGATGGCGCAAGTCGCCCGATAGTTTTAGTAGCTTAAAAAGATTCTTAGTAATGTTAGTAATTAGGGGTGTAATACTTGTATGATTATTTGCTACATTCCTGCCTTATATTGACATACATATGCGAACCCTTTTTATAGGACACCTGCACCATTGCCAGGGTTTTTATATGCAGCACGAGCACTATTCATGCTTATACACACACCCTGGTAATTGCCATACCACCACACTAGATAACCTATAATTTGAAACCTTTTACTATAATTGATACTTAAACTTGCGCTATTGCCTTTAATTCCTTAAAAATGAAATCGTAGGATTGCTATTCATGTGCATGTACCTCATCATATTATTTGTTCATGCCTAGTCTATTAATCATACATCGCAACTTGATTATTGATACCATATGCATTCATTATCATTGACATATGCACTTATGAGGATTTCTTGAGATTTTATGATATTCTGGATTTCGGGGGAAAGCCGCAAAATTCCTAAACTTATTATAAATTTTTAAATATGTAAATTGCGGTTTTCTAGTGATGTAAGTGTCGTCCACCATGAGTTTGCTGTGGTTTTCGAGACCCGTTTCGAGGAGTTGGATGAACCGTCTCGGGTACATGGTGGGCCCGGTAAGGTATCCCGGGGCAAGAAGCTCGTGTTGCTGACGATGAGCCTGGCAGGGGACGGATTACCTACCGGTGACTGTTTGGGACGGCGGATATACAGAGGATACCGACCGTGTCCGCGAGATGATGAGATATTGATATTGAGATGGGTCAGCCTGATGGCTGAGGCTAGAGATACTATGACATGGATATATGAGATTTGTGATAGTTTTGAGGTGTCGTTGCTGGACACAGGTTCTTGTTGATTCTATTGGGATTGTGCTGGTATTTCAAAAGAGATTCCTAAAGGAAAAACATGATTCTTATACTTATACATTCAGATCATGGGTTGATTCGCATTGCATTCATACCTGCTAGTATATTCATATTGCATACATACCTGCTATTATGTCCTGCCTTACCTGTATTATAGATGCTAGGATGCTTGTGTGCATACTTGCGATAGCCTCTATAGATGTTATTTATTACTCACGTGTTGGCAACTCACCCTCGTTGTGCCACAGTCTTTTGCTGGTCCGCTCCGTCAGCACAGTAGCGGCGGGCGCACCGCTTCTTTTGCCTCTTTTGCCAGGACTCGAGGGTTTTGCACGTAGGTGGGTTGTATTATTATTTTTGTACCATCTTGTATATTCTTTGTATCTAGAGTACTCTATCTACTGTATCTACCAGTATTGTTTTATATTGACCTAGAGATGAGACTGTGAGATTTGTGGACTTTTTATGCTGTATTTTGGGGTCGAGCTCACTTGAGTCGACATGTCGTTTTTCTTATGCTTCTTTATGATTATTTTGCATGTTGTTGTTTTATATTGCGTGGGATTTGTGACCGCCTTGTGGCGAAGAGCTAGCTCCCGCTTGGGGAAGCCTTATTTGTTGGATTTATATATATTCTTGTTGTACCCATTTTGGGGGCCAGTATTTACAAAGGAGACTCTGCCGAAATTTTCGGAAAAATTGATATTGTTTTTAAAAAGGTGTTATATGACTTATTTGATAAACCCGCTTTCAATTGATTGGGTTCTCTTAACTCTCTTGCTTATTTGGTTTTGGTTTCTAGGCTTTGGCTTACTTATTTTACGGACGTCTTGAGACGTTCCGTAAACTTAAGTGCCAGTCACGTTCCGTACCCTGCGGGTCGTGACATTTCTCCAGGGTATGTATTTACCAGGCTTGATTCTCACATCTGTATGGTTTTACAAATGATGAGTGGGAGTAAGTTATTGGGAATTAGGTGATCATCCTCATTATATCGGAATTCGTTGTAATTGGTGATATTTGAGAAATCGCTTGGGTTGTTTGCCGGACGACAAGTATTTGGTTTTGAATATCCGTTGTTATGCACCAATTTCAAACTGATATGTCCGTACATTTATTTTCATAAAGTGGGATATAACTTTTTGAAATTATATCCATGATATTTACCTATATCAGTTGATGGTTAGGTAAGGAACATTCAACAGCGGTGTCAGTCCTCATAACCATAGTACAGTTTTCAACCTACGACGCACAGGATTTGAGTTACTCAACTCAGCGGACTTATACAAAGTATTGTATGTTGTCCAGTGTCCATTAGGACAAAGGGGTTGGTCTTCATACTATATTCTGTTTACTCGTGACTTCTCAAGGTTTGGACAAGTGTTTCGTAGGAATACAAGGTCTAAGTTTGAGAAGTTATAGGTACAAGAATAAAGTAGAGAACCAGGTGTCGCAAGTATCGGGATTCTTCAAGGTGGTCGAAGATGTAGATACTTGTATGAGGTATTCATTTGATAGTAATGGTTTTGAGAAACTTGTTTCTCTTTCAGGTTACTCATAATTGGACCCATTCCTAAGTTGAGTAATGTTGATCGGCCTCTCTCCATTTAGTTCACATGCACTGGAAACAGCTGCATGATTTGAATCTGCTTCAAATTAAACTAGTGATTTTGTTTCTATATGTAGGGTTCCTAGGCACACTCATGAGGTTCTACAATTGATCAACCATGCCAAAATCAAAAATTTCCATGTGCCAAAGAACCCTAATGCTAGATCGTTACTAGAGGTAAGGCGAAAGAACATGCAAGTTAACAACTTTAACTAAGAGTGAAAGGGACTACAACCTTTGTAGATCCGGTCCTCCACTTCCAAAGCTCCGTGATGACGTCCCTCCGCTGTGATCATCGGATCCCGGACTCTAGCGATGGTTTCGTCGAAGAAATGATCGGGCTAGGTCGTTGACTTCGATGCCGAAGATGATCTACGTCGAGGCAACTCTAACTCAAGCTCCATCTTCACTAGGTCATGAAACTTGTGAATATAACACACTCTACTACATGGCAAGTGGTAGAGGATGAAGAAATAGGATGTGGGTTCACTTTGGAATTGGATTTCTCACTTGAATTCATCACTTGGAATTCTCTAGCAATGGCTTTCTTCTTCATGAAGAAGATGAAGAAGAAGAAAGAAAATAATGAAAATGAATTATCTAAAAAAGAAAATCAAGTGATGCTTATCATTTAGCAACCATGGGTGAGGTAACTAATGTAGAGAATAAACTAAGGTTTAGGTGAAATGGTTAGGTTAAGGAATAAAAACAAAATGGTTACTTTGTCAAAGATGCATAAAGCATCAAGAAGCTTCTTGCATAAAACAAAAGCAACCATTTAGTTTTTTCTTTTAACCAAAATAAATAAAGTAAATAAAATCCTAACCATTTACCTAAACATGGTGTATTGCATACACACACCCAAGTTTGCATGTATCATCAAACATGATACAATCAAGTGCACAAAAATATATCACATATACTACTTGTGCACATCAAGTGAGAAAATCAATCTTAAGTGAACAAATAATAGTTAATGTAAAGTAATATATCAAATATATAATTATACATTAAATCATTAAATCAACACTTGATTTAATGATCCGGTCATACCGCATATAACCGACTAATATCAAGTGTATCAATATATCGAATCAACATTTGATTCGGTAACCCGGCGATATCTTATATAACCGTCCGATGATACAAATCGCGAGAATAGAATCCAGTATCACATACTGGTATTATTCTCGGTCCCGCACATATCTCATATGCGCTCCTATTTCGTTTCGCTTGAGCCAGGAAACCTCTGTGTAGGACTCTAAAGACTCGTCAATACGCCGGCAGCAGGTGATGATCATATCAAACACCCACAAGCCGCAAGCGGTCTGCTAAACGTAACGGCCACCCGGGTATTGAGCGATCAGAAGATCAACGAGCAAGCCCGCTCACATTCCTGTGAATCCAACCAGTAACACTCTCCGTACAGTCCGGTCTGTTCGTCTGATATGTCGCATATCTCGCCTAGGGGTGGTAAACGTCAGACCCCAGTAGCTTGATAAGTCATGCCGATATAAGGTCCATAACAAGCGTGAAACTATTGATAACTCTTACCAGTAAATCACTTCAACCCTGGACAGGGATTTCCAGTTATGGCCAGTCGAGCATAGCGCAACATCAACCCCCAATACCGGGAGAGACGAATCCCCTCCTATCGCTCATTGCCTCCATGTGAATCGGGACTGTACCCAAAAACCACCTGTTTGCACGACTCAATAGATCCGTGATAGGGTGGAAATCAAACTACAGTGGGAGACACACAAGACTCTATGACGATCTCGGGTCAACAGACTAAGTTGTACCAGTGTCACCAGAGAACTGCCATCTGACGTGAGGTATAATACTATCTGGGAGTTCTCGGCGAGTCCGTTCAGTGTACCCAGTCACCACTGAGCACCCGCATACCATCTCTGATGTCAAACACCAATGGATATGGGATCATCCATCGCCCATCACATAGGTCGAGAAGATATACGCTAGTCTACTCTGGAATATCGATGACCCGTCTCGATATTCCCACGACTAGGAACATTGAAGGATGTACTCATTGACTACCCAGGCCCCACTAGTATGAACTACATCATAGTCCTGGAAGTCGAGCACACATCCTAAGGGCTTTATCTACATGTAATAGAGAGACTGCAAGTATACATGTTAAGATAAAGAGCAACCAGATAGCGTACTATCATGTCGAGCAAGAAAGTCATACCTATATATGTCCCAGCATCCACTACAATATACATCCTATGTACAGTAATGGCCTCTAGGGCATACATATAACTAACACTATATTAGATATATATAGAATCAATTTATATCTTAACGATGTTAAGGTATAGGGAGTCGTCTGGCTGATGCTTAAAACCAGAATCAGAATAAACTTAGGGCACGTTTCAGTAATGGTTGTTTGTGGGTTATCCCGGGGTTTGACGAGGGTTAACTTTCTACCATCTGGAAGAACAATAGTGATATTGTTCTTGACTCGCCACAGTTTTAGTAAAATGGACTTTTTAAGAAAATAGTAGTGGGAGTATGGTAGAACTGGAAGTGATTCCAGAAACACAAACGATTACGGAAAATTTAATAGGACCTAAAGATTCAATAAGAATGGACATTCCATTAGCCACTACACAGATATGGTGGGTAACCTCAGGCGCCTGAGAGGTACTATGGTATCCTTAAGGACGGTGACAGGGTGGTTCTTGTTTACCCAGACTTGACACTACAGTTGTTCCAGACTATGAGACCCGGCAGGAGGATAAGTATAGCGTCATTCCAAACTTGATTTAGAAGTGCACGTGTATATGACTCTGCCAGAGGGTTGTCGTAGTCAGTGGGAGCAGCGGAAGCGTAGTGGACAAGTATCTTGTGTCTATTTATAGACTAAAGAGGATATAGCGGAGATAGATCATCTATTTTGATGTGACAGTCATAGGTTTTTGACTTCATCAGAATAGGAGATGGATTTGTTAAGAAGGTAGTATGGTGTGTGTCCTGGTATTTAGGATGACATGCACTTTATAGGAAGTGAAATTCCTAAACTACGATCGGATGTACTGTGGTTGTCACACAGTGTTTTCTCCACATAGGATATGGATATTATATCAATCATTCTGGCTACTAGATATATGGTTTTAGATCTAGATTTGGGAAGTGTCCCAATCTGAGTACTTAGACAGTATTCTAAAAGTATTTTAGAATGGACGGCTCCTGGCATGGTGGTGAACCTGCAAGTGATGGAGTCACCCTCTCTAAAGGTATCTTACAGACTAAAGGGGAGAGGGATGTGCATGATTGGCATATCACTTGCTTAGGCAGTTGAGTCAATCATGACATGTCAAGTACCACACCAGATGTTGTTTTTGCACTAGATGCAAAAAGTTAATATATTAATCCAATCCTGGAGAAAAACGATTGGAAGCAGTTTATGAACATAAGTAGATGTTCTAGGGATTTGATAACGGCAGCCTCCTTCGGGAGACGGTTATCAATCCAGGCTTCCAAGGTGACCTGGATGACAGAGTGACTGTCAGAGTTTTAGTTTTTCGTCGGACGAGGGGCAGTAGTTTGGACAGGTGCTCCAAGCGGATACTGAGGAAGGCATGGCACAGCATACTAATTAAGTTCAGTAGACGATACAGTCTAAGGAGTTTGCTGGATTTGGAGTTCATTTTCTGAACTGGGTCCCATCAGATATCCAGAAATATTCTAAGACGGGTATTGCTCATTTCGGGAGATAGTTTTGCTCGCGAAGTTGAGATAAAGAGAGATATAGAAAGAAACACTGGAGCGGATCGACTCACTGAGGCTATTTCTCGAACGCAATAGTTTTACGAATGAGGTTTGTGATATAGATTAGTAGAGGAGTTGGGTGTTCGGTATCATACGGGCTGTGAGTATGCGACATCGCAATAATTAGCCTTAAGTGCAAGTGGGAGATTGTGGGCTATAGTGCCCTCAAGGCAATAACCATAGTCGCAGACAGGTGATCATGATGATTGAGGGAGGACCTATACCGATAAAACGGTCTTACTCGAGATGGTAGTATGTTATCTGGTTTGTCTTTATCATCATGTATATGTTGATAAAGCCCATAGGACTCTTGCTTGACTACCAGCATTGTGACGGCGATCACATACGTGGGAGCTAGGTGTCTATAAGCACATCCTTAAATGTCCCTAGTCGTGGGAGTATCGAGACTAGGCATCAATACTCCAGTGTAGACTGGTGTATACTTATCTAGACCATGACAAGGGGCGGTGGCCGGTCTCACAAGCCTTTGGTGTTAGTTGTTCACCTAAGATAGTATGCAGGTGCTCATTGGGTTATGAGTACACTGGACGGACTCGCCGGGAACATGCTAATTGGTATTATACCTATAGTAAGATAGCAGTTCCCTGGTGACATGTGTACATGTTAGTCTGTCGAAATGAAATCATCATTTGTCTCGTGTGAGTTCCCACTGTGCTTTGATTACTGCCTTACCACGGCTCAAAGGAGTCGTACAAACAGGTTTTAGTTGGGTACAGTCCTGAGCCACATGGAGGCAATGAGCGGATCGTCGGGGATTCGCCTCTCCCGGTATTGGGGGTTGATGTCGTGCAGTGCACAGGTGACCATCACTAGAAATCCTCAACCGGGGTATGTGAGAATTACCGATCCAGGATCGATAGTTTCTCAGGTAGTGATGGGTTTCATACCGACACGAATTATCGCGTTATTAGGTGTCTGACTTTATCCACCCCCCTAGACTCGATATGTGATACTCTTAGACGAAAAGACCGGACTGTACGGATATTGTCACTGACAGGCTCAGTAGGGGTTCGGATGAGTTTGCTCGTGGTCCTTCCTTTCGCTCAATACCTGGGTAGCCGTTACGTACAGCTAGTGCTGCTGACGTGCTTGTGGTTAAACCCACTGCAAGAGTATTGACGAGTCATTAGAGTCCCACACAGAGGGTTTTCATGGCTCAGGCAATATGGTGTAGTTGATGTATGTTGGTACATACAGGTGTCCGATTAAATATGTGCACGGACTGCACAGACTTTAATCGAACGGTTGATAATACTAGCGGCTTAGGATTAAGCCTGATTGTTAAATCAAGTTTTGATTTAATAATTTACATATGTATTTATCTATATGTATTCTAGTATTATTGCTCACTATTTATTTTCTCTCTTTGGCTATTAGTATTTTCGTACGAATACACGTATGTGTATTCCGATACATATACCGGGAAGCATTCCGTATTTATACGGAATGGCTTCGAGAAGATGCCACCTCATTATTGATTTCTTTTGAAAATCATTTTGTTTATAATGAGGTGGAAATGGTGACATGGCATAGGCATGGGTCTTGGTCAAAGCATGGTATTTTACATGTAGTGATTGGTATGGTTGTCATTTCTTTATTTGCTTTAATTGGATAAGAGTTTTTGGGTGCATGATTTGGGGGAGGAGAGAGGGGGCCGGCCACTTCTTGGTGTGGGGTTTTTTCTTGCCCATTTTGATTCATTCACTTGAGGCTCTCTCTCTAGCTCACTCTCATTACACATACACCCAAAAACACTTATCCAATTTCAAAGCTCATGCCCTCCATGTTTTCATCACCGCCACATCTTCTATGGTAGCTCAATGAGCATTCATTTTTAAGAAAGAAAATTATGGTGAGAGTATTTTACACCCCCCACTAGTAGCGATCTTGGAGGGTTGGTTGGTCCGTTCAATGAACCTGGAGCTTGCGCCGTTTCCCTCGGGTGGACCATCGGAGATGAAGGAAGACCGGCGACCAAAGTCGATCCGCATGACTAGGAGCTTGGAAATGGTTGAAGACCCGAAGGACTTAGTTCATTAGGTATAACCATTCTATCTCTTTTTGTTGGATTGCTAGTTTTAGGGTTAATGGTTTCGATCTTGGAAATCGGGTAATGGTAGCGCCGGGTTTTAGAAAATTTTTGTTCCGCATTTGGCCACGGTTCGATGGCCGGGGAGCTCCCATAACCCAACAGATATGAGACTCATAACGGGTCTAGAAACTACTGATAACACTTACCAGTATATCTTTGAAGCAGCCTTGGCCAAGGACTTCCTGTTATAGCCAATCGAGCACAGCGCAACATCAACTCCGTATACCGGAAGAGACAAAACCCCTCCTATCGCTCATTGCCTCCATGTGATTCGGGACTGTACCCAAAAGCCACCGTTTTGCACATTCTCTTGAACGTGGTAAGGTGGAAATCAAAGCACAGTGGGAATCACACAAGAATCTATGACGATCTCGGGTCTAAAGACTAACCTGTACCAGTGTCACCAGAGAACTGTCATCTGACGATAGGTATAATACCATCTAGGAGTTCTCGGCGAGTCCATCCAGTGTACCCAGTCTCCACTGAGCACCCGTATACTATCTCTGATGTCAAACACCAATGGATATGGGATCATCCATCGCCCATCTACATGGGTCGAGAAGCTAAACGCTAGTCTACTCTGGTATATCGATGCCCTGTCTCGATACACCTACGACTAGGAACATTTGAAGAATGTACTTAGCGACTACTTTGTCCCTACTAGTATGATCTGCATCATAGTCTTGGTAGTCAACTACTCATCCTAATGGATTTATCAATATGCAACATAGAGACAATCAGAGTACATGTTAAGATAAAGTGCAACCAGATAGCATACAATCATGTCGAGCAAGAAAGTCCTCCATATATATGTCCAAGCATCCACTACAATATACATCGTATGTATAGTAATGGCCTCTAGGGCATACTTATCACTAACACCTACATCTTAGGAATTAAGATCTATAGAGATAGATCTAAACGAATACTGGGATTGTCCAATCCAGGTACATTAACACCATATTAAAGAGGTTTAGTATGGAAGAATCCAAGCGTGGGAATTTACCCACGATCTTTGGACTCACTCTCTCCAAAGAGATGTCTCCCAATACTGATTTGGAGAGAGCTCGCATGCAAGGGATATCCTATGCTTCGGCAGTAGGCTCTATCATGTACGCGATGCTATGAACCAGACCCGATGTAGCATACTCACTAAGTGTAGTGAGTAGGTATCAAGCAAATCCAGGAGAGAGTCACTGGATAGCTGTGAAGAACATTCTCAAGTACTTGTGAAGGACTAAGAGATGTTCTTGGTGTATGGTAACGGAGAACTCCAAGTGGAGTCCTTTACCGATTCGAGCTTCCAGAGTGATAAGGACGACTCTAAGTCGGTCTTGGGATTTTTCTTTACCCTCAATGGAGGGGCGGTTTTTTGGAAGAGTTCCAAACAGGAAACCGTGGTAGACTCGACGATGGAGGCTGAATACATCGCTGCCAACGATACTGCCAAAGAGGCTGTCTGGATGAAGAAGTTCATAACTGAACTTGGAGTGGTTTCGTCCATCGAGAATCCAATACCTTTGTATTGTGATAACAATGGAGCAGTGGCTTTGGCCAAGGAACCCATGTCCTATCAGAGATCTAGGCATATTCTGAGGCGGTATCACCTAATCCAGGAGATAGTTGATCGCCGGGAGATCGAGGCCAGAAGAGTTTACACGAAGAAAAACACAGGGGATCCATTCACGAAGGCCATACCGCAGATACAATTTGGGAGACTCTCCGGGATGTTGGGTATGAGATACTACAACTACTGGCCTTAGTGCAAGTGGGCGATTGTTAGTTATGTATATGTTCTAGAGGCCATTATTGTACATATAATGTATATTATAGTTGATGCTTGGACATATATAGAGAACTTTCTTGTTCGACATGATAGTATGCTATCTGGTTGCTCTTTGTCTTAACATGTTGACTTGTATTGTGATACTGTATTGCTCTCACATGTTGACGAAGCCCTTAGGATGTGTACTTGACTACTAGGACTATGATGGAGATCATACTAGTGGGGCCAGGGTGTTAGTTATATGTATGTCCTAGAGGCCATTACTATACATAGGATGTATATTGTAGTGGATGCTTGGACATATATAGGGATGACTTTCTTGCTCGATATGATAGTATGCTATCTGGTTACTCTTTACCTTAACGTATACACTGATTGTCTCTCTATTACATGTTGGTAAAGCCCTTAGGATGTGTACTTGACTACCTGGACTATGATGCGGATCATACTAGTGGGGACATGGTAGTCCATAAGTACATCCTTCAAAGTCCCTAGTCATGGGTGTATCGAGACGGGGCATCGATATACCAGAGTAGACTAGCGTGTAGCTTCTCGACCCATACAGATGGGCGATGGATGATCCCATATCCATTGGTGTTTGACATCAGAGATGATATACGGGTGCTCAGTGGAGACTGGGTACACTGGACGGACTCGCCGAGAACTCCCAGATGGTATTATACCTTACGTCAGATGGCAGTTCTTTGGTGACACTGGTGCAGGTTAGTCTGTAGACCCGAGATCGTCATAGAGTCTTGTGTGATTCCCACTGTGCTTTGATTTCCACCTTACCACGTCCAAGAGGGCGTGCAAAACGGTGGATTTTGGGTACATTCCCGAGTCACATGGAGGTAATGAGCGATAGGAGGGGTTTCGTCTCTCCCGGTATAGGGAGTTGATGTTGCGCAGTGCTCGATTGGCTATAACAGGAAGTCCTTGGCCAAGGCTGTTTTAGGGATTTACTCGTAAGTGTTACCAGTAGTTTCTCGACCCGTTATGAGCCTCATATCGACACGACTTATCGAGTTATTAGGGTCTGACGTTTACCACCCCTAGACGAGATATGCGACATATCAGACGAACAGACCGGACTGTACGGTAGTGTTACTCGTTGGATTCAATGGAGTGTGAGCAGGCTTGCTCGTTGATCTTCTGATCGCTCAATACCCGGGTGGCCGTTACGTTTAGCAGACCGCTTGCGGCTTGTGGGTGTTTGATATGATCATCACCTACTGCCGGCGTATTGACGAGTCTTTAGAGTCCTATACAGGGGTTTCCTGGCTCAAGCGAAACGTTGTAGGAGCACATATGTGATATGTGCGGGACCGAGATTAATACGATATGAGATACCGTATTCCATTCTCGCGATTTGTAACATTGATCGGTTGTATGCGATATAGCCGGGTTATCGGATCAAGTGTTGATTCGATAAGTTGTTACAATATGATATTAGTCGGTTATATGCGATATGACCGGATCGTTAAATCAAGTGTGGATTTAATGATTTAATGTATAATTATATATTTGATATATTACTTTACATTAACTAGTATTGGTTCACTTATGATTTATTTTCTCACTAGTTTGTGCACATTGTTTATATATGATATATGCAAGTGTACATGTATGTATCATTCTTGATGATACACACAAGATGGGTGTATGAGACTCATACCAAGATTAGGTTAAAGATTAGGGTTATTGTTTCATCTTAAGATTTAACAAAGGGTTTAACTTAGTCAAAGTTATCAAGCTTGAAGAAGTTTGGAGAAGCTTTGACAAAGTCCACTCTTTTGTCATTTCTTTTGATATTCTTTAACCTAACCTTTAACCTAAAGCTTTGGTTAATTCTCTACATGAGTTAAGCATGAGGTCTTAACTCAACCATGGTGCTATTATTCATTTCGATAAGTTTTCATTTGGATGGATAATTCTTTTTTCTTCTTCTTCATCATCAAGCTCCATCCAAAAGCTTACTAGCTCCAATGGTGCCTTGAGCAAAAGAGTGAGAAAATCAATTCTAAAATGAGCCCACTTCCTACTTCTTCATCCTCTACCACTTGCCATGTAGTAGAGTGTGTTCTCTTCATAAAGTTTTTGACCAAGTGAAGTAATAGCTTGAGTTTGAGTCTCCCCGACGTAGATCGTCTTCGGCCTCGAAGTCAACGACCTAGCCCGATCATTTCTTCGGCGAAACTATCGCTAGAGTCCGGGATCCGATGATCGCAGTGGAGGGACATCAACACGGAGCTAAAGAAGCGGTGGACCAGATCTACAAAGGTTGTAATCCCTTTCACTTATTAGCAAAGTTGTTTGCTTGCTTATAGTTTCGCCTTAACTTCTAGTTAACGATCAAGTTTAGGGTTTCTCGGCACCGGAAAATTTTTATTTGGCATGGTTGATGCCTTGTGGAACCTCTTGAGTATGCCTTGGAAACCTACAGTGGTATCAGAGCCTAGCTAGAGCTTTAGGCGAAGTGTAGACGATGTTAGAAATCCGATCGAACCCCGAAACCCTAATTCAAACCCTTCTCTGTACATTTTCTGAAAATGTGGATTTTTCCAAATTAAAAATATCCAAAAATTATAGCAGGCTATCATAAGAGTTACTGTGAAGCACGTGAGCCTAAGTCCACCAAAGCGCCGCGGAACCGCGGCCCCACCCTACCATGTGCGGCGGTTCCGTGGCCACAATTTTGATTCTTAGCACGTGCTTTCCACAGTAATATCCTATATTGAGTGCTGTATTTTCTGGGAATTTTTAAAGTTTGCTCAAGAGTTGAGTTTTCTGGGTTGTATTGGGAGTTCGACGATTCGATCGGAATCTTTAACTTTGTCTGTGTTTTTCCGGATAATTTTTGAATATGTTGAAAAGTTCGACCGGATATAAATACCCAATTTTTTCCCTGTCGGGAAATTTCCAAGTGTTGGATCTTTCCGTAGTTTAAGAACGTTCGAAGTAGTGCAAGTAACGCGATGGACCCTCTAGAAGAAAACAAACCTTAACTCGATTATGTGACCGTCTTGAACTGCCCTTTGAACCTTCGGGTTTGGGGCAGTACGGCGTGCCACATGCGAGGCGTTGGCTTGACCCTTCTACGGCTGGACCGTTGGTACTGTGGCATGAAGTGAATGTTTTTAAACTTATTTCATGTGTTGAGCTGTTTCGGGAAAACTTGGGTGTTTGATTGTTCGATCGGAAAGTTTAACATTTTCTATTTATCTGGAATATGATACAATTTTTGGAATCCACAAGTAGTTATGAGATAACTGATTTGGATGTTATAAACATAGTACTTTAGTCTCACTTGATCGGTTGCCACGGAATTTGGAAGTGATCAAAAGTCCGTCGCAATCACTTAGCGTACGCAGATACTCGCCGGTAAACTTAATAGACAGCTACACCCCATAGCCCTGACCAAGTGACTTTAGGAGAACCCCGTCGCCAAAAAGCATCCGTTTGGGTGCTCGCGGCAGCGATGTTCCGCCTTAGTGCACTTCGTCGACGGTATCGGGGGTGCGGCCGTCTACTAAAGTTTACGACGAGCATTCGATCAGAATGTCGGGAATCCTGTTGAATTGCCCGACTTGATATTGAAAAGTGTTTTCGATAATGAGACTAAAATACGGGGTTTATAATTGTTAGGCATGCGATGCCTAAGGAATTCATATGGTTAGGCATGCGATGTCAAAAGCGTTTGCGGATTCCATCTGTTGTAGTTTTACACTTTCTTTTCTGTGACCGTAAGTGTAATATATGATATCGCCGGTTTCGTTGCTATATGTCAACGACAATTGGGATGCGTATATTTACTTACGTTGATGACATGTGATGTTATGTGTTGCTGGATATGTTATATTGAATCGTCGCGTTTTGAATAGCCGGGGGTTTTATGTGAGATGATGGTTTTTATTTTCATTCATGTAAAATTACTTGTATGTAATATTCTTTTAATTGGGGCACTTCCAGGTTGCGGAAGATGTCACCCATTGTATATTTTTTACTTTTCCGCACTAGGATGACCCAAGGAGGAAAGCACAAATAACCGGGTTCTGGAGTCCAGTGGGAGACCAACTCGAGGAGTCAAGTCCGGGTCTCCTAACTCTAGAATTGGTAGGGTTGCTTACCATTCTCGTAGGGGTCTAGGGGTGTGGGTTTGGCTATTCATCGCGACCGTGGAATCCGTGTTTTATACTGGCTTGTATTGAAAACACGGACGTCCTAGTATATCCAATATTTCATATGATTCTTATGCTGCGATATCTGTGATGTGATCATTTGATGTTCTGTGATAAATACTGTATATAGTATATATGATATATTATATAGGTGTTACTTATGTTTTACACCCGCGCTAGCCCTGCCCCGCTCTGCCGTTAGTTACCTAACCTAACGGTGCACGAGGGGACATCGAGGGGAATGCGGATGGCATAAGTGTACGTCGTATTTATCTGTGATGTTTAGGTGACTTAAATGATGGGACTTCATTAATATGATTAATGAAAGAAAAAGAAATCGAAAGATGTTGTGGAATCGAATTTTCAAAAACAGGTAGCTACAGTTCTTGCTTTGCATCGCGGTGTTCCTTGTAGAACATCCTGCACCTTATTCGATAAGGAAAGGACCGAGATCCCTTCACTGGGAGTGACTCCTTTAGGAATAACTGGCAGATGCTACAACCCTCGGTTTGTCCTTTGATTACTCCTATAGTTCTTGCTTTGCACAGCGATGTATATGATATATCCTGCACCTCATTCGACGAGGAAAGGGCCGACGATCCCTTCACCGGGAGTGACCCCTTTAGCAAAACTAGAAAAGCCTAAAAACACTCCATTTTAAAATCATTTGATTCTACAACGATATCAAGTTCATTACGCAATAGGTTTTCAGAAAAACCTGTCGTAGCCCTCCGTCATTTCAGATAAGTAGTAGTTAGTATTCGTGCTACGTTTGTTGGCCTGCGTCAAGGCGTAGTGTGCGGTAGCTAACTAGTATTTATCTGCTTATGCATATGATGCAGATTGGATTAGGGTAGTCGTGCAACTTTGTTGGCCTGCGTCAAGGGTCGTATGTGTGGGTTTAATTCAATCAGGAAATGACGGGTTGAACTTGACTAGCGCACTATGGTTTGTTGGCCTGCGTCAAGGTCATAGGACGCTAGGGGCAAAATTATCTGGAATTTCAAGTGTTGAAATTTGCAACGAGATTGCATACCTTCTATGAGATAGTTGGATCCCGATACCCGCTGCGAGTAATTGTTACTCCTGGGAGAGTTTTACACAATACAATTAGCCGATCAAATAGGTGTCTAGAAAGGTGTCAACGGGGTTACGCCTCTGGGAAAATGAGGTTTACATTAATTAGGTCAGTGCGAAAGCACGGGGAACCTCCCTCAAAGTACCGACACTGGCCTGGCTGAAAGATTGGCGAACATGTAGCGTGTAATTAATCCCGGCTAGTCTTTCCTTTTAGGGTTTGAAGGAAGATTTGATAAAAACAGTGGGAGCCATCCTGATTAGATAAAATAATAACCAATCTGATCTTGCAAGAGCGCACACAGAGTGTTTTCTTCTCTCTCTCTCCAGGTAGCGACCATGTCACGCCTTAATCAAGATAATAAAACGGATATATTGACCGAACCCGCTTGTTATACGGAGCTGGGGAACGTTAGTCCCGCTCCATCTTATAATTGTTATAAGATAGAGCAGAAAATTGGGGAATACCAGATTTCCCGTGCCGCCCAAACGAAGAAAGTGCATATGATGCATCGTCTTCGGGTGTGTTCGTTACACAGAACTGTTTCTCAGTATCCTTTATGTCCTGGGTATGTGATACCAGATCAGGATCCCGCATATGTAATTTGTTACATGGGCTACAGAAAGGTAAAGAACTGAGAACGGGTGATAAGTTTCATGAGGCAGAAAACGGTGCAAGTGTTGCAGCCAGGTCTGTCGGTCACTGTCACCCTGTATTACCTAAGTACATTGATTCTGAACAAATGTCATTAGATACCGAACCTGATATAAGAAATCATATCAATCTCTTTATTAGTAAAGAAGGATATAATTTTGTATTGTTGGATAATGTTTTGAACATTTCCTATATCAAGAGTTGATCGGTTCAGGCACGTTATCTAAAAGCATTGACGTTCTAAATCAAACTACAGTTCTTAGTATATAGAACACACAAAAGAGGAAGAGTTCAGAAATGAACGAATCCTTCTTGAGGCATTAAAGACTAGGTCATATCAATGCGACCCGACTGGCTGAAGTTACATTTTAGATGCATATTTAAATTAGTTTGAATTTACATCTTGTGAAACTTGCCAGTCATGTCACAGAGATAAGATGACCATAGCTCTGTTTATTAGAAACAGAGAAAGAGTTAGTGAACTCTTGGGATTGATACATAGTGATATATGTAAGGTCCCCTGTCTACACATGCAAAGACCGGTTCTTTGTACTTCATTACATTCTCTGATAATCTCTCAAGATTCAGACATATGTTCCTGTTGAAACACAAGTCCGAACCTTTTGAGATATTCACAGAATATAAGTTAGAAGTAGAGAGCCAAAAACAGGGTATAAGTATTATGTCCTTTGATGTGATCAAGGAGGAGAATACTTGAGCACGGAATTCCTGGATTATTCTAAAGGAGAATGAGATTCTCTCTCAGCATTACTCCTCCGCATACACCATAGCACGATGGTATATCGGGGCGGAGCAATAACATCCTATGTGATATGGTGTGCTCTATGATGAGTACTACTGAGTTTCCTATTTCCTTTTGGGAGTTATGCACTTGAGAAGTTGCATACCTATTGAATAGGGTTCCGATAAAATCAGTTGCCTACCACTTCATATGAGATATGGAAAGGGAAGAGCCCATCTCTTAAGTCAGTTAAGATTTGGGGTTGTCCGGCCTATGTCTAAAAGCAAAAACCGGACAAGCTCGAGGCAAAGTCAGTTCTGTGGAAGTTTGTTGGATATCCCAAGCATATGCAAGGGAATATCTTCAACCTAACCGAGGAACAAAAATATTTTGTTACTCAGCATGCCACCTTTGTGAAAGGGAATTTCTTATGAAGAAATTTGTGGACATGAGGTAGAACTGGAAAGAGTTCCAGCTAAACAAACTGCAGCTAATGATTTGGTGGAACTAAAGGATTCAATAGCAAACAACGAACCTCAGCCTCTCCGCCGATCTAGTAGGGTTCCTCACCCACCTGAGAGATACTCCGGTTTCTCTATGACAGTGGGAGCGAGGATTGCATCATGAGATGATGACCCAACTAGTTTCGAGCTGGCCATCAGGAGTGTGACTCTGAAAGAATGGCTGGATGTTTAATGATCTGAGATGGAATCCTTATACACCAACAAAGTATGGACTTTGGTTGCTTTATCTGAAGGGTTAAATCCCCATCAGGAGCAAGTATATCTTGAGAAGATTACTTGGTGTACATGGAAAAGTTGAGACTTTCAAAGCTAGACTTGTTAAAGGTTTGCATCATTGACCAGCTATGGATTGTGATGAAACCTTTTCTAAGTAGCTATGCTTAAGTCCATCCAGATCTTACTTGCCACAGCTACATACTATGACTACGATATCTGGCGGTTGGGTGTCTTGACTGCTTTTCTAAATGATGATTTGGAAGAAAGTGTCTATAAGTACACAGCCAGAAGGCTTCGTAGACAGTGGGAGCAGCGGAAACGTTTGCAAGTTGCTTTATAGATTAAAGCAGGCATCGCGGAGTTGGAACATCTGTTTTGATGAGATTAGTCAAAGAGTTTGACATCATCAAAATGGTAGATGAACCTTGTATATACAAAAAGGAAGTAGGGAGTATAGTAGTGATCCTCGTAGAGTACGTGGATGACATACTCTTGATAAGGAAGGAGTTTCCTATGCTACGCTCGGTCAATTTCCGCTTATCACAAGGATTCTCCATATAGGAACAAAGTGATACCTACTAAATCCTGGGTTTTGGATCTATGAGATAGATCTAATTAGATGTTAAGATACTCACTAGTTGTAGTGAGATGGTATCAATCGATCCTGGGGAGAATCACTGGAAAGGTTCTAGGGTGATAAGGATGACTGAATGTCAGTCGCAGGCATTGTCTTTACCCTCAGCGCAGGGCCGGTATGTTGGAAGAGTTACAAGCTAGATACTGTGGCATACTAGACGATAAAGGCTGGATACATCGCTACCAAAGATGCTACCAAAGAGGAAGTCTGGATGTATTTTAGTTCATGAGATGAACTTCGTTCCTCCCATTGTGTGACAATGGAATTGTGGCTTATGCAAAGGAACGCCCGTCCTATCAGTGATCCAGACATATTCTTAGGCAGTATCACCTGATCGTGGAGATGGTTGATCTCCAGGGGATCGAGGTTAGGAGAGTAGACTCAAAGGACAACACGGCGGATCCACTCACGAAAGGCCTTTTCCCAGAGAGAGACTTTTATGGGATGGTTGAGTATGAGATACGACAACCACTGCTATCAGATGGCCCTAGTGCAAGTGGGAGATTGTTAGTTATATATATGCCCTAGAGGCCATTACTATACATAGGATGTATATTGTAGTGGATGCTTGGACATATATAGGGATGACTTTCTTGCTCGATATGATAGTATGCTATCTGGTTACTCTTTACCTTAACGTGTACACTGATTGTCTCTCTGTTACATGTTGGTAAAGCCCTTAGGATGTGTACTTGACTACCTGGACTATGATGCGGATCATACTAGTGGGGATATGGTAGTCCATAAGTTCATCCTTCAAAGTCCCTAGTCATGGGTGTATCGAGACGGGGCATCGATATACCAGAGTAGACTAGCGTGTAGCTTCTCGACCCATACAGATGGGCGATGGATGATCCCATATCCATTGGTGTTTGACATCAGAGATGATATACGGGTGCTCAGTGGAGACTGGGTACACTGGACGGACTCGCCGAGAACTCCCAGATGGTATTATACCTTACATCAGATGGTAGTTCTCTGGTGACACTGGTGCAGGTTAGTCTGTAGACCCGAGATCGTCATAGAGTCTTGTGTGATTCCCACTGTGCTTTGATTTCCACCTTACAACGTCCAAGAGGGCGTGCAAAACGGTGGTTTTTGGGTACAGTCCCGAGTCACATGGAGGCAATGAGCGATAGGAGGGGTTTCGTCTCTCCCGGTATAGGGAGTTGATGTTGCGCAGTGCTCGATTGGCTATAACAGGAAGTCCTTGGCCAATGCTGTTTTAGGGATTTACTGGTAAGTGTTACCAGTAGTTTCTCGACCCGTTATGAACCACATATCGACACGACTTATCGAGTTATTAGGGTCTGACGTTTACCACCCCTAGACGAGATATGCGACATATCAGACGAACAGACCGGACTGTACGGTAGTGTTACTCGTTGGATTCACTGGAGTGTGAGCGGGCTTGCTCGTTGATCATCTGATCGCTCAATACCCGGGTGGCCATTACGTTTAGCAGACCGCTTGCGGCTTGTGGGTGTTTAATATAATCATCACCTACTGCCGGCGTATTGACGAGTCTTTAGAGTCCTACACAGGGGTTTCCTGGCTCAAGCGAAACGGAGTAGGAGCACATATGTGATATGTGCGGGACCGAGATTAATACAATATGAGATACCGTATTCTATTCTCGCGATTTGTAACATTGATCGGTTGTATGCGATATAGCCGGGTTATCGGATCAAGTGTTGATTCGATAAGTTGTTACAATATGATATTAGTCGGTTATATGCGATATGACCGGATCGTTAAATCAAGTGTTGATTTAATGATTTAATGTATAATTATATATTTGATATATTACTTTACATTAACTAGTATTGGTTCACTTATGATTTATTTTCTCACTAGTTTGTGCACATTGTTTATATATGATATATGCAGGTGTACATGTATGTATCATGCTTGATGATACACACAAGATGGGTGAATGAGACTCATACCAAGATTAGGTTAAAGATTAGGGTTATTGTTTCATCTTAAGATTTAACAAAGGGTTTAACTTAGTCAAAGTTATCAAGCTTGAAGAAGCTTGGAGAAGCTTTGACAAAGTCCACTCTTTTGTCATTTCTTTTGATATTCTTTTACCTAACCTTTAACCTAATGCCTTGGTTAATTCTCTACATGAGTTAAGCATGAGGGCTTAACTCAACCATGGTGCTATTATTCATTTGGATAAGTTTTCATTTGGATGGATAATTCTTTCTTCTTCTTCTTCATCATCAAGCTCCATCCAAAAGCTTACTAGCTCCAATGGTGCCTTGAGCAAAAGAGTGAGAAAACCAATTCTAAAGTGAGCCCACTTCCTACTTCTTCATCCTCTACCACTTGCCATGTAGTAGAGTGTGTTCTCTTCACAAAGTTTTTGACCAAGTGAAGGAATAGCTTGAGTTTGAGTCTCCCCGACGTAGATCGTCTTCGGCCTCGAAGTCAACGATCTAGTCCGATCATTTCTCCGACGAAACCATCGCTAGAGTCCGGGATCCGATGATCGCAGTGGAGGGACATCAACACAGAGCTAAAGAAGCGGTGGACCGGATCTACAAAGGTTGTAATCCCTTTCACTTATTAGTAAAGTTGTTTGCTTGCTTGTAGTTTCGCCTTAACTTCTAGTTAACGATCATGTTTAGGGTTTCTCGGCACCGGAAAATTTTTGTTTGGCATGGTTGATGCCTCGTGGAACCTCTTGAGTGTGCCTAGGAACCCTACACAGGGTAGTCTGCAAGTACATCCTATAATTGTTCCTAGTCGAGGGTGTATCGAGACAGGGCATCGATACTCCATTGTAGACTAGCGTATATGCTTTTTGACCCATATGATGGGCGATGGATGATCCCACGTCCATTGGTGTTTGACCTCAAAGGAGGTATACGGGTGCTCAGTGGAGACTGGGTACACTGAACGGACTCGCCGAGAACTCCTAGTTGGTATTATACCTATCGTCAGATAGCAGTTCTCTGGTGACACTGGTACAGGTTAGTCTGTAGACCCAAGATCGTCATAGAGTCTTGTGTGATTCCCACTGTGCTTTGATTTCCACCTTACCACATTCAAGAGAACGTGCAAGACGGTGGCTTTTGGGTACAGTCTCGAATCACATGGAGGCAATGAGCGATAGGAGGGGTTTCGTCTCTCCCGGTATTTGGGGTTGATGTTGCGCTGTGCTCGATTGGCTATAACTGGAAGTCCCTGTCCAGAGCTGATATGGAGATCTACTAGTAAGTGTTATCAGTAGTTTCTCGACCCGTTATGAGCTTCACATCGGCACGACTTATCGGTTACTGGGGTCTGACGTTTACCACCCCTAGACAGGATACGCGACATATCAAACGAAGATACAAGACTGTATGGTAGTGTTACCGACAGGCTTTACAGAGTATGAGCAGGCTTGCTTGTTGATCTTCTGATTGCTCAATACCCGGGTGGCCATTACGTTTAGCTGACCGCTGACGGCTTGTGCGTGCTTGGTGTGATCATCACCTACTGCCGGCGTATTGACGAGTCTTTAGAGTCCTACATAGAGATTCCCTGGCTCAGGCGAAACGAAGTAGGAGCACATATGTGATATGTGTGGGACCGGGAATAATGCGATTATGTGATACCGTATTCTATTCTCGCAATATGTGATATCGGCCGGTTATATGTGATATAGCCGAGTCATCGAATCAAGTGTTGATTCGATGAAATGATATATTTTAGATTAGTCTGTTATATGTGATATAGCCGTATTCTATGCTCGCTTAAGTATTTCTATTTCTCACTTTTAATACATTTAACATATATGTGATATATGTTTATTGTATTGTTTTCTTTTGTTACATAAATAATATATATGTGATATATATTATTGTGACATGCTCTGTTATATATGCAAAATGGGTGTATGAGACTTACACCATATAAAAGATAATAATAAGGTTTTTATTTATTTACGAAATTCAAAAATGATCCAGACACATCCTGAGGCGCTTTCATTTGATCCAATACCTTAGTATTGTGATAATAATGGGGCTATGGCGTTAGCCAAGGAGCCCAGGTCCCATCAGCGATCCAGACACATCCTGAGGCGCTTTCATTTGATCCGGGAGATTGTAGATCGCCGCGAGATCGAGATTAGGAGAGTAGACACAAAGAATAACGCCGCGGATCCACTCACCAAGGCCCTCCCTCAGGCGCAGCATGAGCGACTTTTTGATGTTGGGTATGAGATACGCCAATAACCGGCCTTAGTGCAAGTGGGAGATTGTTGGATATATGTATGCCCTAGAGGCCATTATATGATAGTGGATGTATTTATACATGTATATATATATATATATATATATATATATATATATATATATATATATATATATATATATATATTCAGTGTACATTCTTGCTCGACATGATAGTATGTTATCTGGTTCTTCTTTATCTGACATGTTGATTTAATCATGCTTTTATTGATTCACACATGTTGATAAAGCCCCGAGGATATAGACTTGACTACTGTAATTATGATAGAGATCATACTAGTGGGACATCTGTAGTTTATAAGCATATCCTAGAATGTCCCTAGTCGTAGGTGTATCGAGACGGGGCATCGATATACCAGAGTAGACTAGCGTATATGATACTAGACCCATATGACGGGCGATAGATGTTCCCACATTCATCGATGTTTGACATCGAGATCGTGTACGGGTGCTCAGTGGTGACTGGGTACACTGGACGGACTCACAGAGAACTCCCATATGGAATTATATCTATCAACGGATAGCAGTTCTCAGGTGACACTGGTGCAGGTTAGTCTGTAGACCCGAGATCGTCATAGAGTCTTGTGTGTTCTCCCACTGTACTTTGATTACCACCCTACCACGGCTCTACTGAGTCGTGCAAACAGGTGGCCGTTGGGTGCAGTCCCGAGACACACGAAAGCGATGAGCGATAGGATGGGTTTCGTCTCTCCCGGTATTGGGAGTTGATGTTGTGCTGTGCTCGAATGGCTATATCAGTAAATCCCTGGCCAGGGCTGTTGAGATTACTGATATGTGTTATCAGTAGTTTCTCGATCTGTTATAGACCATTCATCAGCATGACTTATTGAGTTATTGGAGTCGACGTTACCATCCCTAGACTCGATATGCAGAATATCTGACGAAGAGACCGGACTGTACTGTAAGTCGATGTACTACACCCCAATACCTGTGGGGAGGCGGAATTTTCAAAAACGAACTTGTTTAGTGAACGAACATCGACTAACCGCTTGAATCGAACCTAAACTATAAATAACCAAACACAAAGCGTTTCTTAACTACTGTGTTTAGGGATTATACCTAATGAACCAACTCCTTCGTCTTTACGAACTCCTTGTTCTCCTCGGCCTTCTCGAAGTAGTAGACGATCCACCCGAGAGCAAAACTCCAAGCTTAGCCTCTAAACTTGAGGCAACTAACCTTCTTGGATTGCTAATCAAAGAAGATAGATTGAGATAGAGTGATGGTTATGGATTGTTTAGTCTTACTAACCCTTGTACTCAACTCATGAGAGGGGAGGATTAGTCTTTTGAAGAGAGAGAGCTTGAGGAGAGAGAATGTGTAGATGATCATGATAATAGAATAGTGAGTCAAGAAGATATATCAAGCATTTTCTTTTTTGAAGAAAAGAATAAGAAATGAATTTAGCAACCATGCTTGAAAATATCTAGTGATGATTCATTATAATGACAAAAGACTTCTATGAATCATCAAGGTGACTCACTAATCACAATCATTTCATATGCCACCTTAACCTCCTTAGTCACCACCTTCTAGAAGCTTCCCGCATAATTACGAGAACGCCCCTCCTTTCCGCAAAAATATGGAAAAAATTTAGACTGTAAAAATCCAATAACCGGATACCAGTAACTGGCTTAAACCAAAGCCGACTGGTAAAAACTGTCCGAAAGTCGTACGTGCGTAAACACACGAATGCGTCCGAACCCTTGTCGTAAAACCATACGACCTCTATATCGTTTCGCCTGGAATAGGAAACTCTCTGTGTGGGACTCTAGAGACTCGACTACTACGCTGGCAGTGGGTTTAACCACAGACCGCAAGCGGACTAGCTGTACGTAACGGTCCCCAGGTAGTTGTCGATAAGAAGGCCGATGAGGAAACCCATCCGAACTCCTACTGAGTCTGATGTGACAATCTCCATACAGTCCGGTCCATTCGTCCAGGACTATCGCATATCCGGCCTAGGGGGCGGCAAGCGTCAGTCCCCTAATAGCTGTATAAGTCGTGTCGGAAGGAAGCCCATTACACCCTGAGAAACTACTGGAACCTACCAGCAAATCTCGCTTGCCCTGGCCAGGGACTTTGCGTAATGGCTCTCTGACACAGCGCGATATCAACTCCCAATACCGGGAGGGACGAATCCTGTCTAACCGCCACTGCCTCCTAGTGCTCGGGACTGCACCCAACTGCTACCTGTTTGCACAACTCCTTTGAGCCGTGGTAGGGTAGCAATCTAAGAACAGTGGGACACACCCGAGGCGAAGTAGCAGTGTCAAGTCTGCGGACTACGCTGTACTCATGTCACCTGGGAACTGTTCACTGACGACTGGTATAAAACCAACCAACAGTTACCTGTGAGTCCTGTCCGGTGTACCCGTAACCTAACGAGCACCTGTATACTATCTCCAGTACGACGTACTGACGGCTGTGGGACAGACCATCTCCCCAACTGGGATGAGAAGCGTACACAGTAGTCTACTCCGGAGTATCGATGCCCTGTCTCGATAATCCAACGACTAGGGACCTGAATAAGGATGTGCTTGTAGACTACCCAGCCCCCACTAGTGTGACTTCCATCACAACGCTGGTAGTCAAGCAAGATCCTAAGAGCTCTATCAATACGTACACTCACATATTAAGATAGAAAAACCAAGTAGCATACTACCATGTTTAGCAAGACTGTTATATACATGTGAATATCCCAAGCTTCCATTAAGTAATATACAAACTTGTATGATACAGTAATGGCCTTCTAGGGCATAAACACTAACCTGTACGGTAGTGTTGTCGGTTGGCTCGACGGGAGTTGTAACAGGTTCGCTTGTTTTCTTCTGATCGCTCAATACCCGGGTGGCCGTTACGTTTAGCTGACCGCTTGCGGTTTGTAGGTATTTGATATGATCATTACCTACTGCCGGCGTATTGACGAGTCTTAGAGTCCCACAATGAAGTTTCCTGGCTCAGGCGAAAAGATGTGGTGTGCATATGAGATATGCGCGTGGACCCGATTAAATACGGATATGTGATACCGTATATTAATCGGACATTTTCTATTGGTCGGGTCGTATGTGATATGACCGGTTTGCAAAGTCAAGTGTTGATTTAACAAATGACTTTTAGATTAATTCTTTAATCAAACTCTTTTTCTATTTTTGTATGCATGCATGTATGCACATGATGATGTGCATGGATACATACATATATACATAGTATCATGGTTGTTGATACATGTTTGGTGGCAATGCAAGACTTACATTGTAGAATTATCTATTTATTTATCATTTAGAAAAAGTGAAAGGATAATTCACACAAGGTTTATACTTATCATCTTTGACCATTCTTCAACCACCATTTAACCTTGAGTTAATTATCCTTTTGCTTTTAACCATTTGATAAAAATCTAGATGATTCTAACCATGGTTGAAGTGAGAAAGGATTAATATATATTATTCTTTTCTCATTTCAATTATTATTCACTGTCATAACTTTTCTTTTGTGAGAAAGCTTAGCCACCATCTTCTTCTTCCTCTCTTGATAATTTCCTTGAGTGAGGTTGATAAAAAGAAAGAGTTTTGATTATAGAATACAAACCATATCATCATACTACACACATCTAGCCCATTTGTGTGGGGTGTTTGCTCTACTTCATTCACATATCGAGTAAAGCAAGGAGCTTTGGGCAAAGGAGCTTCGGGTGGATCGTCGTGGACCAAGAAGATCTCAAGCGAATCTTTTTCCAACTCTCAAGTAGCCAAGGAGTCTAGCGTAGGGAGCTACAAAGGTTGTACTCTCAAAACCCTAGCTTTTTCTACTTGTGATGATGCACATGTAATGAAACCCTAAATTTCTACTGATGATTCTTTGTATGTTCACTTAGCACCTTAAAAATTTGATTTTGAGACATGTAATGCTTCCAAACCCTTCATGAGGTGCTATGTAAACCTAACATTGGTATCAGAGCCTAGCTAGAGCTTTAGGCGATGCTTTAGCGAAGTTAAAACTCCGATCGAACCAAAAATACGGATTTTTTAACCCTCTCTGGACATTTTTTGAAACTGTGTTATTTTCAGAATTAAAAATACTTAAAAAATTCAGCAGGCGAATATAAGAATTACTGTAAAAAAACGAAGCAATAATCCTAACACGCCGCCGTGGAACCGCGGCCAGACCTGGCTTGGGCCGCGGATCCGCGACCGTACAGATGAATCATTGCCTCGTGTTTACACAGTAATGTTCCTACCTGCTTGTATATATTTTTGGGTATTTTTAATATGATTAACGTGTTGAATGTTCTGGGGATTGTTTTGGATTCGGTGATTCGATCGGAATTTTAATTTCGTGCCTTTTTCGGATAATTTAGAAAGTATTAAAAAGTTCGAACGGATATCATTAACTCACTTTTTCCCGGTACGAAAAATTTTCAAGTGTTGATTTTTTCTCGGGTTTAAATCTTTCGGAAATACGTGCAAGTTAAATGGTGGACCCTCTAGAAGAACACAAACCTTAACTCAATTATGTGACTGTCTGCCTCTAAACCTTAGGGTTTGGGGCAGTACGGCGTGCCACATGTGAGGCGTTGGCTTGACCCTTCTACGGCTGGACCGCTGCTACTGCGGCACATTCCGGGTTTTTTGAACTCCGCTCAAGTTTTGAGCTTTAGGAAATTTTGGGTATTTGATTATTCGATCGAAGAGTTTAATACTATCTATTTATCTGGAATGTGATACAATATGTGGAATTCATATAGTTAGGCATGGAATGCGAAGTATGTGATATTTCGGATTTACGATGTCTAAAGAGAATGTGGATTCCAAATGTTGTAGTTTTACACTTTCTTTTCTGTGACCGTATGTGTAAAATGTCGCTTATCGCCGGTTTCGTTCCAAATGTCAACTTGACATGTGACTCATGACATTTTGACCTCACGCCAAGGTCATAAGAGCATGGGGCAAAAATCCACATCGGGAGTTTCAAAAGTACTGAAACTTGCTAGAGTTGCATACCATTTGGAGTGTGATGATTCTGGTAGGATTCCTTCAGTTTCGTCACGCAATGATATTTGGATCCCGATCCTACTGTGAGTACATGCTACTCCTCGGGAAATTTTTCACTTAACGATCAATGATATAAACCAAGTAGGTGTCTAGAAAGGTGTTAGCGGGGCTACGCCCCCAGGGAAAAGATGTTCTTTAATTAAGGAACTTCGCGAAAGCGTTGGAAAACCTCTCTCGAAGTACCGACACTAGCCTGGCCAAACGGTTAAGCAAGTATTGTACGGTGAGATTGATCCTGACTAATTCTTCCTTTTTGGTTTGAGGAGGGATTCGAGAAACAGTGGGAGCCATCCTGTTTAGACAAATTAAAAACCACTCTAAACTTGCAAGAGTATCATGCTAAGTGTTTCTTCTTCTCTCTCCTAATTGCAGCGACCAATCGAAATGACTGGACTTAAGTTACTTCTAGATAAAAACATACTGACAAGGCCAAACTACAAAGATTGGCTCAGGAATGTCAAAATGGCAATCACTTACGACAAGCTGGGGTATCTTCTTACTACCAAAGCTCCCCCTGTCCCAAGTCCCACTTCCAGCGTCGCGGATAAGGAAATCCGTAAGACCTGGGAGATTGATAGCGCGAAGGCCAAGTGCCTCGTACTTGCCTCGATGGACAACGAACATCAGAGGAGGCACAATAATATGGACCTTGAATCCATATTTCTCCATACAAAAGAACTGTATGGAGAGCAATCTCGTATCGCAAGATACGAAGTGTCGAAAAAGTTATTTTTGGCAAGGTTGGCCATCGGATCATCGGTAGCGGAACACGTGCTTAAGATGATTGGCTTCATTGAGGAGCTCGCGGAACTTGGAACCACGTTGGAGAATGAGCTCTATACGGACTTGATTCTCCAGTCCCTTCCTTCCACTTACGCCCAGTTCATACTGAACTTCAACTTACAAGAAAAAGAAGTTGAACTTTCAGAGCTCCTCAACATGCTGAGGAGTGCAGAGGGCACCCTACAGAAAGGTAGGGAAACATCCACTTTGTTTGTAGGAGGATCTTCCTCTTCTAGGTCCAAGGCGAAAGCCAAGGGAAAGAAGAAGAAAGCCTTCGCCAAACCAAGGGGCGGTGTTAGTAAAGTGGATACGAAGGGAAAAGCCAAAGCAACAAAGATAGCGGGGATGCTTGTGGATAAGGAAGAATGCTTCTATTGTCATAAGAAAGGTCACTGGAAGAATGATTGCAGGGCTTGGAAAGCCAGGACACAGGAATTGAAGCAAGTTGCGGCTTCAGCTTCAGGTGTGTATGTTATTGAAAACTGTCTTTCAATAAACTCTACTTCCTGGGTATTGGATACCTGATCAGGATCTCATATCTGTAATTCTTTGCAGGCGTTGAGAAACCGTAGGGTTTTGAAGGCAGGTGACATGACCCTCAGAGTTGCAAACGAAGCTAGCATGGATGCTAAGGCCGTGGGGGACTATCACCTGGGAATGTCAGATGGACATGTTTTGGTTTTGCGTAATTGCTTTTTTGTACCCAACGCAACTTGTAATATCATTTCTGTATCTTTAGTTTCTAAAGAAGGTTATGAATTTGCGTTTGTAAGTAATGTTGTAAACATTCACCTTAATCAAGTTTTGATTGGGTCAGGTATATTGAGCAATGATATATACGTATTAAACCAACCACAGATTTTCAATGTCCAGAATACACACAAAAGAAAGTCTCCGGAAATAAATCAGACTTTCTTATGGCATTGTAGACTGGGTCACATCAATGAGAGAAGGTTGACGAAGTTACATACAGAAGGATATTTGAATCCGTTCGAATATCAATCGTATGCCACTTGTCAATCCTGTCTCAAAGGAAAGATGACAAAGACTCCGTTTACTGGACACGGAGTAAGGGCGAGCGAGCTCTTGGGACTCGTACACAGCGACGTGTGCGGTCCAATGTCTACACATGCGCGAAGCGGTTATTCTTACTTCATTACTTTTACGGATGACTTCTCAAGGTATGGTTATGTCTTCTTAATGAAACATAAGTCCGAAGCCTTTGGAAAGTTCCAGGGATTTAAGAATGAAGTAGAAAAACAAACCGGCAAAAGTATTAAGATTCTAAGATCGGATCGAGGTAGAGAATACTTAAGTGCCGAGTTCCTGGACTATTTAAAAGGGAACGGAATTCTCTCTCAGCTTACTCCTCCATACACTCCGCAACATAACGGTGTATCGGAGAGACGGAACCGAACCCTATTGGATATGGTTCGGTCCATGATGAGTAACACTGAGTTACCGCGATCATTCTTAGGGTATGCGCTAGAATCAGCTGCATACCTTTCGAACCGAGTTCCGACTAAGACTGTGCCTACCACACCATATAAAATGTGGAGTGGGAAGAAACCCTATCTTCAATATCTAAAGATCTGGGGATGTCCGGCTTTTGTCAAAAAGCAGCATGCGGACAAGCTCGAGGCACGCTCAGTACTGTGCAAGTTTGTGGGATACCCAAAGAACACCAGGGGGTATCTTTTCTACACCGCAGAGGAACAAAAAGTCCTTGTTTCTCGTAATGCCCACTTTCTAGAACACCAGTTCTTGGAAAGGGAAATTAGTGGGAGCGCAGTAGAACTGGAAGAAATTCCAGAACCACAGACTATTACTGAAAGCTTAGTGAAACCAGAGGGTTCAAAAGAACAGGACATTCCTACGCCGCTCCGCAGAAGTAGTAGGCAGTCTCATCCACCCGAGAGATACTACGGTTTTCCCATAGACGGGGATAGAGAGGATTGCATCATAGATTTTGATGAGCCTACTAGCTTCCAGCAAGCCGTTCAGAGCGTCGACTCAGTAAAATGGCTGGATGCAATGCGGACCGAAATGGAGTCCATGTACACCAACAAAGTATGGACGTTGGACGTTGCTCTAGACGGGGTAAAACCCGTAGGATGCAAGTGGATCTTCAAAAGGAAGATTGGTGTAGATGGACAGGTTGAGACCTATAAAGCTAGACTGGTAGCAAAGGGTTTCCGTCAAAGACCTGGCTTGGACTATGACGAAACCTTTTCTCCAGTGGCTATGCTGAAATCCATTCGGATCCTTCTTGCCATTGCTGCCTTCCACGATTATGAGATCTGGCAAATGGACGTAAAGACCGCTTTTCTAAATGGAAATTTAGAGGAGTGTGTCTATATGGACCAACCAGAGGGTTTCATTCAGAGTGGGAGCAGCTGAAAGGTGTGCAAGTTGCTTAAGTCCATTTACGGACTAAAGCAGGCATCGCGGAGTTGGAACATCTGTTTTGATGAGACGGTCAAGGAATTTGGCTTTATCAAAAATCCAGATGAACCATGCATCTATAGTAGATTTGTAGCGAGAACTGTAGTATTCCTCGTTTTATACGTGGATGATATTCTCTTAATAGGAAATGACATTCCTATGGTACAATCTGTCAAGGGGTTCTTGTCACACAGGTTCTCCATGAAAGACCTGGGTGATGCCTCGTACATTCTGGGTATCCGGATCTACCGTGATAGATCCAAGAGGATATTTGGACTTTCACAGTCTAGGTACATCGACACCATACTGAAAAGATTCAGTATGGAAGATTCCAAGTGTGGTAACCTGTCGGCTTGTCACGGGATCACCCTCTCTAAAGAGATGTCTCCCAAGACTGATTTGGAGAGGGATCGCATGTCTATTATACCCTACGCTTCTGCGGTAGGCTATATAATGTATGCGATGTTGTGTACCAGACCGGATGTAGCTTATGCACTCAGTGTGGTAAGCCGGTATCAGTCAGACCCAGGGGAGAAACACTGGATAGCGGTAAAGAACATTCTCAAGTACCTGAGAAGGACTAAGGAGATGTTCTTGGTGTATGGTGGAAAAGACCTCCAGATCGAGGCCTTTGCTGACTCCAGCTTCCAGAGTGACAAGGATGATTCCAAGTCCATGTCGGGTTTTGTCTTTACCCTCAATGGAGGGGCGGTGTGTAGGAAGAGTTCCAAACAGGAAACCGTTGCAGACTCGACGATGGAAGCGAAATACATCGCTGCATCTGATGCCGCAAAAGAAGCTGTCTGGATAAGGAAGTTCTTGAAAGAACTTCAGGTGGTTCCGTCCATTGTTGATCCAATACCTCTGTATTGCGACAACAACGAGGCTATAGCTTTAGCGAAGGAACCCAGGTCCCATCAGAGATCCAGACACATCTTGAGGCGGTATCACCTGATCAGGGAGATCGTGGATCGCCAGGAGATCGAGGTTCGGAGAGTCGCTTCAGAAGATAACACTGCAGATCCATTCACCAAGGCCTTGCCCCAGACTCAGTTCGAGCGGCTGATCGAGATGATAGGTCTTCGATACGCCAGTACATGGCCTTAGTGCAAGTGGGAGATTGTTAGTGTATATGCCCTGAAGGACATTACTGTATCATACTAGTTTGTATATTACTTAATGGAAGCTTGGGATATTCACCTTGTATAAACAATCTTGCTCAATATTGTAGTATGCTACTTGGTTTGTTTCTACTTCAATGTGTACTTGTGTTTATTTTAGTATATCACCTATACACATTAGTGGAGCCCTTAGGATCTTTGCTTGATTACAAGCGTTGTGATGGCAGTCACACTAGTGGGGGCTGGGTAATCTATAAGTACATCCTTATACAGGTCCCTAGTCGCAGGACTATCGAGACAGGGCATCGATACTCCGGAGTAGACTAGCTCATGCGCTTCTTATCCCAGAGTGGGAGACGGTCTGTCTCGCAGCCGTCAGTACGTCGTACTGGAGATAGTATGCGGGTGCTCGTTGGGTTACGAGTACACTGGAAAGGACTCGTCGGGAACTGACCGGTTGGTAGTATACCTATCGTCAGTTATCAGTTCCCAGGTGACATGAGTACAGCTTAGTCCGCTGACTTGACACTGTCACTTCGTCTCGAGTGTGTTCCCACTGTACTTTGATTACTACCCTACCACGGCTCAAAGGAGTCGTGCAAACAGGTGGTAGTTGGGTGCAGTCCCGAAGCACTTGGAGGCAGTGACGGTTAGACAGGATTCGTCTCTCCCGGTATTGGGGGTTGACATCGCGCTGTGTCTAGGAGAGCCATTACACGAGTAGTCCCTGGCCAGGGCAATCGAGATATACTGGTAGGCTTCCAGTGTTATCTCAGGGTGTTTTGGGCTTCACTCCGACACGACTTGTACCGCTATTAGGGGACTGACGTTTACCGCCCCCCTAGGCCCGCCATCCGATGTATCAAACGAACAGACCGGACTGTACGGAGATTGTCACATTCAGGCTCAGTAGGAGTTCAGATGGGTTTCACCTCGTCAGTCTTCTTGTCGGCTTCTACCTGGGGACCGTTACGCACAGCTAGTGCCGCTTGCGGTCTGTGGTTAAACCCACTGCCAGCGTAGTGTCGAGTCTTTAGAGTCCCACACAGAAAGCTATTTGCCTTTAGGCAAAAGAGTAGAGGTCGCATGGTTTTGTGGCAGGTCGCATGGTTTTGCGACAGGGTTCGGTCACATCCGTGCACTTGTGCAAGTACAGTGTCGGGACAGTAAACACTAGCGGGCTTTGGTTTAAGCCAGATCCTAGTGTATGTATTGGGATTGGATTTATCCAGTTTGTATTCGTGTTCCTTGCAACGCGGATGCGGGTGTGTATGCACAGTTGACGGAGAGACAGAGGCGGAGGATTCTCATTAGGGTTGTTGACCGTTGACAGTTGACTTTTTGCTCAACCCTAATGAGAATATGATATGTGATTAACAATTATATTAATTAGGTATTATGGTGACATGGTTGTTGAGTTGTTGACTTGTTGACTTTGTTGACCGGTTGACTAGGCTTTACTAGTTGACCATAATGATAACCATAGCTATCATTTCATGGCAAAGACTTTTGCTTGCTTGCTCTTTTGTGCAAAATGAGTGCATGAAATGATATGGCTATGGTTGCTTAAACCATCACTTAATACTTGATTGATATGATGTGTTATGATTGTTTTGGATTATGAGAGACAAATGAGAAAAGTCTTCTCTCATTCTTTCATGCTCATTCTCTCTCTTATTCTTGAGCTCTCATCTCCTTCCTCTTGCTCTCCCTCTCTTAGTCTATGGTTCACTTGTCTCATGAGTTGAGAACCAAGAACCATAGATAAAATCCCATACAAACTCTTCTCTACTCACTCTAGTTCACAAGGTTTAGCAAACCAAGTGAACTAGTTTCTTCAAAGACCGAAGAAGGAGCCAAAGGTTGAAGCTTTCGAGGTGGATCTATCTTCGGCGCAAGGAGACGACGGAGTGAAGGCGATCCGGACGACCATCGAAGCTTGAAGACGAAGGAGTTCGAGAAATAGAAAGGTATAACCCCCTAACCGAGTAGTTAGCAACTCGTAGTTAGGTTGTTAGTTAGATGTTTAACAAAGATCCGGGTTTTAAGTCCATGTTACCACCTCTAAGAAAATCGTTTTTTATCAAATTCCGCATGCCCGAAAGTACCGGGAGAGGTAGCATGGACTTACAACAATTACTCACAGTGGGTATCGGGATCCAACTATCATATAGAAGGTATGCAATCTCATTGCAAATTTCAACACTTGAAACTCCCGATAATGGTTTTTACCCCTAGCACCTATGACCTTGGCTAAGGTCAACAAATCATAGATACTAGTCAAGTTCTACCCGTCATTTCGTGATTAATTAGACCCACCCACATGACCCTTGGCTAAGGTCAACAAAGCCACATGACTGTCCTAACTAATCTCATCATATGCTGTGTAGGAAGACATCACTTAGCTACCGCACACTACGCCTCGGCTATGGTCGACAAACGTAGCACGAAAACTAAGTACTCTACTTCCTAAAATGACGGAGGGTTGCGTATGGTTTTTGTGAAAACCTTTAACTCTTTGAACTTGATCTCGTTGTGGAATCAAATGGTTTTTTAAATGGAATGTTTTTGAGGCTTTTCTAGTTTTGCTAAAGGGGTCACTCCCGGTGAAGGGATCGTCGGCCCTTTCTTCGTCGAATGAGGTGCGGGATATATCATATATATCACCGTGCAAAGCAAAAACTATAGAAGCAATCAAAAGACAAGCCGAGTGTGTAGCATCTGCCAGTTATTGCTAAAGGAGTCACTCCCGGTGAAGGGATCTCGGTCCTTTCCTCATCGAATAAGGTGCAGGATGTTCTTCAATGAACACCGCGATGCAAAGCAAGAACTGTAGCTGCCTGTTTTATTTTGAAATTCGATTCCACAACATAAATTAGGTTTATTTTCTTTCATTAATCTCATTAATGAATGTCCCATCATTTAAGTCCACCTAAACATTACAGATAAATATAACGTACGCTTATGCCATCCGCATTCGCCTCGATGTCCCGTCTGCACCGTTAGGTTAGGTAACTAACTCCAGAACGAGGTAGGGCTAGCACGGGTGTAAAACATAAGCAACGTTTATATAATATATCATATATACTATATACTATATCTATCTGAACAAATCTCATGATCACATCACAGATACCGCAGCAGAAAATATTATATGAAATATTGGATATACTAGGACGTCCGTGTTTTTAATACGAGCCAGTATAAAACACGGATTCCACGGTCGTGATGAATAGCCAATCCCACACCCCTAGACCCCTACGAGAGCGGCAAGCAACCCTACCAATTCTAGGGTTAGGAGACCCGGACTCGACTCCTCGAGTTAGTCTCCCACTGGACCCTAGAACCCGGTTACTTGTGCTCCCCTCCTTGGGTCTATCCTAATGCGGAAAAGTAAATAATATACAACAACGGTGACAACTTCCGCAACCTGGAAGTGCCCTAATAAAAGAATATTACATACAAGTTTTTACATGAATGAAAATGATAAACACTCATCTCACATAAAAACCCCCCGACTATTCAAACACGACGATCCATTATAATATATCCAGCAACACATAACATCACATGTCATCAACGTAAGTAAATATGCGCATCCCAATTGTCGTTGACATATAGCAACGAAACCGGCGATATCACATATTACACTTACGGTCACAGAAAAGAAAGTGTAAAACTACAACGGTTGGAATCCGCATCCTCTTTAGACATCGCATGCCTAATCAAATGAAATACTTAGACATCGCATGCCTAACAATTATAAACCCCGCATTTTAGTGTCTATATCGAAAACACTTTTCAATATCAAGTCGGGCAATTCAACAAAATTCCCGACATTTTGATCAAATGCTCGTCGCAAACTTCAGTATGCGGCCGCACCCCCGACGCCGTCGACGAAGTGCACCAAGGCGGAACACCGCTGCGGCGAGCACCCGAACGGATGCTTTCGGCGACGGGGTTCTCCTACAGTCACTTGGTCGGGGCTATGGGGTGAGGCTGTCTATTAAGTTTACCCGGCGAGTATCCGCATACGCTACGTGATTACGACGGACTTTTGATCACATCAAAATTCCGTGGCAACCGATCAAGTGAGACTAAACCGCTAGATTTATAACATTCATTTAGTTATCTCATAACTGCTTGTGAATTCCAATTATTGTATCACATTCCGGATAAATAGAAAATGTTAAACTTTCCGATCGAACAATCGAACACCCAAGTTTTCCCGAAACAGCTCAACACATGAAATAAGTCTAAAAACATTCAGTTCATGTCTCAGTACCAACGGTCCAGCCGTAGAAGGGCCAAGCCAACGCCTCACATGTGGCACGCCATACTGCCCCAAACCCGAAGGTTCAAAGGGCAGTTCAAGACGGTCACATAATCGAGTTAAGGTTTGTTGTCTTCTAGAGGGACCATCGCATTACTTGCACTACTTAGAATGTCGTTAAACTACGGAAAAGTCCAACAATTGGAAATTTCCAGGCAGGGGAAAAGTGGGTATTTATATCCGGTCGAACTTTTTAACATATTCTAAAATTACCCGGAAAAGCACACAGACAAAATTAGACAATCCGATCGAAACACCGAGTCCCCAATACAACCCAGAAAACTCAACTCTTGAGTTCAGATTAAAAATTCCCAGGAAAACCAGCACTACAAAATAGGAGTTACTGTGTAAAATTCATTGAACAACGAGACCGTACGGCCGCGGAACCGCCGCACGAGCCATGCTCGAGCCGCGGAACCGCGGCGGTTTGATGGAGTTAGGCGATCGAATTTCAGAGTAACTCTTACAATCTCCTGCTGATATTTCTTCATATTTTTAATCTGGAAAAAACCCAGTTTTTGAAAAAAGTCCAGAGAGCATTTTATAGTTAGGGTTTCGGTTCGATCGGACTTCTAACTCCGTCTACGCATCGCCTAAGGCTCTAGCTAGGCTCTGATACCACTGTAGGGTTCCTAGGCACACTAATGAGGTCTCACAAGTGTTCAAACATGGCCAATTAAAATTTTACAAGTGCCGAGAAACCCTAATACGGATCGTTAACTAGATGTATAGGCGATGCAATGCAAATAAACGAATTTATAACTAAAGGGAAGGGGCTACAACCTTTTTAGATCCGGTCCTCCACCTCCATGGCTCCGTGATGAAGTCCCCTCGCTGTCCATATCGGATCCCAGACTCTAGCATCGTCTTCATCGGAGAAATGGGCGGGCTAGGTCGTCGACTTCGATGCCGAAGATGATCTACGTCGAGGCAACTCAAGATCAAGCTCCAACTTCACCAAGTCATGAAACTTGTGAAGGAAACACCCTATACTACTTGGCAAGAGGTAGAGGATGAAGAAATAGGAGGTGGGTTCACTTTAGAATTGGATTTCTCACTCTTTTTCTCAAGTTGCCATTAAAGGTTGCAAGCTTTTCTTCTTGATGAAGAAGAAGAAGAAGAAGAATGAATATGATAAGTATTATATTTTAAAATAGAAAAAATAAAAAGAATACTTATCATATAGCAACCATGGTTAGGTGTAGAGAATAAACTATGGTTAGGTTGAATGGTTAGGGTTAAAGCATGAAGACAAAATGGTCACTTAGTCAAAAGCTTCATGAAGCTTCAACAACAAACAAAGAAAGCCACCATTTTCTCTTTATCTTTTCAAAAAGAATAATAAATAAATAAATAGATAAGAAAATGAAAACCCTAACCATTACACAACCATGGTTTAATCTTTACACAAACTCAAGTTAGGTTGTATCATCAAACATGATACAATCAAATGCACACAAAAATATATCACATATACAATTTGTGTACATTAAGTGAGAAAATCCATTTAAAGTGAACCAATACTAGTTAATGCAAAGTAATATATCAAATATATAATTATACATTAAATCATTAAATCAACACTTGATTCAATGATCCGGTCATGTCGCATATAACCGACTAGTATCCAATGTATCGACTTATCGAATCAATCTTCGATTCGATAACTAGGCTATATCGCATACAACCAATCGATACATTTATCGCGAGAATAGAATACGGTATCACATAATCGCATTATTCTCCGTCCCGCACATATCTCATATGCGCTCCTATTTCGTTTCGCTTGAGCCAGGAAACCTCTGTGTAGGACTCTAAAGACTCGTCAATACGCCGGCAGCAGGTGATGATCATATCAAACACCCACAAGCCGCAAGCGGTCTGCCAAACGTAACGGCCACCCGAGTATTGAGCGATCAGAAGATCGACGAGCAAGCCCGCTCACACTCCTGTGAATCCAACCAGTAACACTTACCGTACAGTCCGGTCTGTTCGTCTGATATGTCGCATATCTCGCCTAGGGGTGGTAAACGTCAGACCCCAATAGCTCGATAAGTCATGCCGACGTGAGGTCCATAACATTCGTGAAACTACTGATAACTCTTACCAGTATATCACTGCAACCCTGGCCAGGGATTTCCTGTTATGGCCAGTCTAGCATAGCGCAACATCAACCCCCTAATACCGGGAGAGACGAATCCCCTCCTATCGCTCATTGCCTCCATGTGAATCGGGACTGTACCCAAAAACCACCTGTTTGCACGATTCAGTAGAGCCGTGGTAGGGTGGAAATCAAAGCACAGTGGGAGACACACAAGACTCTATGACGATCTCGGGTCAACAGACTAAGCTGTACCAGTGTCACCAGAGAACTGCCATCTGACGTGAGGTATAATACCATCTGGGAGTTCTCGGCGAGTCCGTTCAGTGTACCCAGTCTCCACTGAGCACCCGCATACCATCTCTGATGTCAAACACCAATGGATATGGGATCATCCATCGCCCATCACATGGGTCGAGAAGATATACGCTAGTCTACTCTGGAATATCGATGCCCCGTCTCGATATTCCCATGACCAGGAGCATTGAAGGATGTACTCATGGACTACCCAGGCCCCACTAGTATGATTTGCATCATAGTCCTGGAAGTCGAGTACACATCCAAAGGGCTTTATCAACATGTAATCAGAGAGACGGAAAGTATACATGTTAAGATAAAGAGCAACCAGATAGCGTACTATCATGTCGAGCAAGAAAGTCCTACCTATATATGTCCCAGCATCCACTACAATATACATCCAATGTATAGTAATGGCCTCTAAGGCATACATATAACTAACAGAGTCTTGTGTGTTCTCCCACTGTACTTTGATTACCACGGCTCTACTGAGTCGTGCAAACAGGTGGCCATTGGGTACAGTCCCGAGACACACGAAGGCGATGAGCGATAGGAGGGGTTTCTTCTCTCCCGGTATTGGGAGTTGATGCTGTGCTGTGCTCGATTGGCTATATCAGTAAGTCCCTGGCCAAGGTTGTAGAGATTTACTGGTAAGTGTTATCAGTAGTTTCTCGATCTGTTATAGACCATTCATCGGCACGACTTATTGAGTTATTAGGGTCGACGTTACCATCCCTAGACTCGATATGCAGCATATCTGACGAAGAGACCGGACTGTACGGTTGTGTTTCCGGTTGGCTCGACGGGAGTTCTAATAGGTTCGCTTGTTTTCTTCTGATCGCTCAATACCCGGGTGGCCGTTACGTTTAGCTGACCGCTTGCGGCTAGGGAGTGCTTGATATGATCATCACCCACTGCCGGCGTATTGACGAGTCTTAGAGTCCCACATTGGAGTTACCTAGTCCAGGCGAAACGATGTGGTGCGCATATGCGATATGCGCGTGAACCCGGTTAAAATGCGCGTATGAGATACCGTATATTAATCGGGCGGCTTGCTTTTGGTCGGGTCGTATGTGATACGACCGGGTTGCTAAATCAAGTGTTGATTTATCATTAACCATTAGTTTCTCACTTGAAATCCTTTCTTGTCTTTATGTTGTATGCATGCATGTATGTGTTGGGGTAAAAATTTACACCCCGGTTGACCAAGTCAAAATCAAAGTCAACCCCAAGCCAAGTGGGCCCAAGCCTAGATCCAGTGGGCCCATGCCCGGGTCGAGCCCGAACATGAATCGGCCGGCCTCCCCCCATGCCAAGATAAAAATTTTGTAATAAATAATTTTGTTGTATTTCTTTTATTTTATTTTTGGATAAATGTAAGAAAAAATAGGCATAAAGCCAAATTTTTGTAAAGCCCCTGGCTTATGTGCAAAAAGAAATGGCACATGAGCCATGGGATAGGCAAAATGCCATTTTGTGAAGCCCAAGGGGCTATGTGAAAAATGTATGGCCTATAAAGGCAAGGATAATGAAATATCCCAACAACTTTTCTCTCTCCAAAAAAGTTTGAGATCTGAGATCTTTTCTTCCTCCTTCAAGGTTCCAAAACCTTCTTCTTTCTTTTGAATTAAATCAAGTGTTTTACTCTTCCTTTTTCAAAACTAAATAGTTTTCCACCACAAAACCCATTAAGGGGAACTCAGATCTTCCATTAGATCTCAAAAAGAAGAGATTTTTAAAAAAATCCCACAGCTCTTGATCTTCAAGATCCAGCTAACATAGGAGCAAGAAGAAGAGCATCTTTCACTAACCCCCCCAAAAAAGAAGAAAAACACACTCAGGAGTCCAACTCTCTCTGATTTCTCTTCTGAGAAATTTTTTCAGGCTAAAAGCCTCTTTTCCTCGCCGGCGCTCAAGCGCAGAGCGCCCGCGTGCCCTACCAAATTGACTACCGTATACAATCCATGGGCTCAAATAATTCTCGTCATACCCATGCCCCACCACATTTACCAGTTACGCGGCTGGTCTCCGCCCTTGGAATTATGCTCCATTGAGAATACCCACTCATGTGTCCTCACGATACATGAGGAGAACAAACCTTTGTGGGATCCTTACGACTCATAAAGGAAAAACACACTTAGGAGTCCTCACGACTCCTAAGGAGAAAATACACCTGCGGGATCCTTACGACTCGCAGGGAGAAAATGCTTTTATGGGACCCTCACGGCCCATAAAATTGAAAAGTCTTAGGCGATAGGGATCTAAACCTGTATCCTAAGCCATCGCTCCCCAATCTCCAAATGGCGAATGATGACTCGCTCCTGGTACCATATTCCAGTGCAGCGATGCAGACGCCAACAAAGCCCTGAAATTTTTCCGTCCCTACGGTCTGGATCATACATCCTGCAAAACCGTATACAATCCACGGGCGTAAAACAATCCCGATCTCTCCAAAAAAAAAGAGAAAAAGAAGAAGAAAAAAAAATAAATAAAAAAATAACGGTATGTCCATAAGAAAAATGGGCACGGATGAAAACCCGAAAGGGCTCCGTGAGTAAAAATAGTAGGACTGCCGGCGAGTTTGTGAAAACCCGAAAGGGCGCAAACTCGTAAAAAAGAAAAGAAATGAAATGCACTCGTAAAGTCCTCTCGACTTTGTGAGGAGAAAATTCCCGCGCGAGATCCCTACGACTCACCAAGGAGCAACACACTTTAGGAGCCTCCACGGCTCTTAAGGAGAAAACACACCTACGAGATCCTCTCGACTCGTAGGGAGAAAATGCTTTTATGGGACCCTTACGGCCCATAAAATTGAAAAGTCTTAGGTGATAGGGATCTAAACCTGCCTCCTAAGCCATCAATTCCCAAATCCTCTCGGGGCAAATGATGAGTTGCTCCTGGCATTATTCCAGTGCAGCAATGCAGATGCCAAACAAAAACCAATTCCCAAACCCTGTGATGACAAATGATGATTCGCTCCTGGTACCATATTCCAGCGTAGCGATGCTGATGTCAACCCAAATCACATCAAGTCAAACAACCAATGACCTCCCTGGCAGAATCAAATTCCACCTCGGAAACAAGTCAACTTCATCCCTGATGCCGCAAGAAGCAGGGTAAGTCAAATCCAGCACCGACCGTCCAAGTCGTTAAAATGGCAGCACCGACCGTCCACGTCGCTAAAAGGGCAGCAACGACCGTCCAAGTCGCAAAAAGGGCAGCACCGACCGTCCAAGTCGTTAAAATGGCAGCGCCGACCGTCCACGTCGCAAAAAGGGCAGCACCGACCGTCCACGTCGCTAAAAGGGCAGCAACGACCGTCCAAGTCGCAAAAAGGGCAACACCGACCGTCCAAGTCGTTAAAATGGCAGCACCGATCGTCCACGTCGCAAAAAGGGCAGCATCGACCTTCCACGTCGCTAAAAGGGCAGCAACGACCATCCAAGTTGCTAAAAGGGCAGCAACGACCGTCCAAGTCGCAAAAAGGGCAGCACCGACCGTCCAAGTCCTTAAAATGGCAGCACCGACCGTCCACGTCGCAAAAAAGGCAGCATCGACCGTCCACGTCGCTAAAAGGGCAGCAACGACCATCCAAGTCGCAAAAAGGGCAGCACCGACCGTCCAAGTCGTTAAAATGGCAGCACCGACCGTCCACGTCGCTAAAAGGGCAGCACCGACCGTCCAAGTCGTTAAAATGGCAGCACTGACCGTCCACGTCGCAAAAAGGGCAGCATCGACCGTCCAAGTCGCAAAAAGGGCAGCATCGACCGTCCACGTCGCTAAAATGGCAGCATCGACCGTCCACGTCGCTAAAAGGATAGCATCGACCGTCCAAGTCGCAAAAAGGGCAGCATCGACCGTCCAAGTCGTAAAAAGGGCAGCGCATGATTCCTACAAAGCGGGAACCAGATCACTCCGAGCCAGGGAAACGTCTATCACGGACACTCCATCTCGGAGACATGTCAAGCAACGACCGTCCATGTCGTAAAAAGGGCAGTGCCAGCTTCCCAAAAAGCGGGAACCAAATCAAGTCGCCTCCACGTGAAAGAAGATCCATCAATTTCATGCACACGACCCACATATGTGGTGTGCATTTATTGATGGGGGGCAATTTGTTGGGGTAAAAATTTACACCCCGGTTGACCAAGTCAAAATAAAAGTCAACCCCAAGCCAAGTGGGCCCAAGCCCAGATCCAGTGGGCCCATGCCCGGGTCGAGCCCGAACATGAAGCGGCCGGCCTCCCCCCATGCCAAGATAAAAATTTTGTAATAAATAATTTTGTTGTATTTCTTTTATTTTATTTTTGGATAAATGTAAGAAAAAATAGGCATAAAGCCAAATTTTTGTAAAGCCCATGGCTTATGTGCAAAAAGAAATGGCACATGAGCCATGGGATAGGCAAAATGCCATTTTGTGAAGCCCAAGGGGCTATGTGAAAAATGTATGGCCTATAAAGGCAAGGATAATGAAATATCCCAACAACTTTTCTCTCTCCAAAAAAGTTTGAGATCTGAGATCTTTTCTTCCTCCTTCAAGGTTCCAAAACCTTTTTCTTTCTTTTGAATTAAATCAAGAGTTTTACTCTTCCTTTTTCAAAACTAAATAGTTTTCCACCACAAAACCCATTAAGGGGAACTCAGATCTTCCATTAGATCCCAAAAAGAAGAGATTTTTACAAAATCCCACAGCTCTTGATCTTCAAGATCCAGCTAACAGAGGAGGAAGAAGAAGAACATCTTTCACTAAACCCCCCCCCCAAAAAAAGAAGAAAAACACACTCAGGAGTCCAACTCCTCTCTGATTTCTCTTCTGAGAAATTTTTTCAGGCTAAAAGCCTCTTTTCCTCGCCGGCGCTCAAGCGCAGAGCGCCCGCGTGCCGACACGTGGTGCGCTTGCGCTCAAGTGCACAGCGCTCAAGTGCAGAGCGCCCGCGTGCCGACACGTGGCGCGCTTGCGCTCAAGTGCACAGCGCTCAAGCGCAGAGCGCCCGCGTGCCGACACGTGGCGCGCTTGCGCTCCAGCGCAAGCGCTCGAGCGCAAGTCGCCCCCGTGCGGACACATGGCGCTCTTGCTCTCCAGCGCAAGCACTCGAGTGCAAGTCGCCCCCATGCCGACACGTGGCGCTCTTGCGTTCCAGCGCAAGCGCTCGAGCGCACGTCGCCCACATGCTGACACGTGGCGCGCTTGCGCCCAAGCGCTCAGAGTCTGAGCGCAAAGCGCCCACGTGCCGACACGTGGCGCGTTGCGCTCCAGCACTCTGCGCTCGAGCGCATAGCGCCCACGTGCCGACACGTGGCGCGCCTGCGCTCAAGCGCCTAGGCGCTGGCCCCACGCATCCTTTGGATGTCTTTTTCCCCTTTATTTATATATGCATGTATATATATACATATGTATACAAATATACACATACACATACTCCACGACACTGCCGCTGTTAGAAAAAAATTTCTAACGGGACGCTGCCCCGCACCCCGCAAGGGGGCTGCTAGCCCCCTTGACCCCCAGCCCGCTATCCGGATAGCGGGACCCCTGTAAAAACTCTGCGTGGCTCCTGACATATTCAAACCCCCCTCCAAATCAACAACACACGTACACTGCACATTGAGTTCGCATGACCAGTTCGACCCGTCAATCAGAGGTTCCCTCGCCCCAAAGGCGGGGGGTAAGTAACGGCAGCTTAGTTCGCGGCTGCCGGAGATTCAGATCCCCACAATCATTAAACCCCGGCCTACCCTAGGCAGGGGGAATCTGTAGTACGCCTGACAAGCGCGCGCGTATTCCCATCTCAATGGGGTGACGAAAAACACCCTACAGTATGCATTCATTCTCATTCATGCACATAGGATTTGCATGCACACATACATGCATACATAATGGTTATCATGGTTGTTGATATAGTAGATGGTGGCAATATAAGACTCACACCATATGTAAAATATATGGATATTATTTATTTGGAAAAAGGAAAATGAAAATGGAAATTGTTTCATGGTTTAATCTTTTATTCTTGCACTAACCCCTTGAATTAACCATGATTCATTTTCTATGGTCATTTTTGTTCCAAACTAAAATATCTAAGATATTTTACAACCATGGTTTAGAATGAGAGAGTGAAAATATATATATTTTCATTTTCTCATTTTCTACACAAGCTTATCATTATCTTGAGTTTAAAAAGCCATCATCTTCTTCCTCCTTTCTCTCTTGCTCTCTAGTTCTCTCGAGTGAGCAAAATAGTTACCAAGTTAGGATTTTCAAGTGAGAAAACCAACCTCAACATCATTCTACACTAGTCTTGCCCATTAGTGAAGAGTGTTAGCTTCCATTTCTTCTCTTGATCTTATGAAGTTTCAAGCTTGGACAAAGAGGACTCCCGGTGGATTATCGTGGACCTAGAGGATCTCAAGCGGAATTTTTTCCAACCCTCAAGTAGACAAGGAGTCTAGCGTAGGGAGCTACAAAGGTTGTACTCTCAAAACCCTAGCTTTTACTACTTATGATGATTTCAATGTTTTGAAACCCTAAATTTCTAGTGATGATTCTTTGTATGTTCACTTAGCACCTTAAAAATTTGATTTTGCCACATGTGATGCTTCCAAACCCTTCATGAGGTGCTAGGTAAACCTAACAATGGTATCAGAGCCAAGCTAGAGCTTTAGGCGACGCTTTGGCGAAGTTAAAACTCCGATCAAACCAAAAATACGCATTTTTTAACCCTCTCTGGACATTTTTTGAAACTGTGTTATTTTCAGAATTAAAATTACGTAAAATGTTCAGCAGGAAAATCTAAGCAACACTGTAAAAAACGACGCAATAATTCGTATATACCGCCGCGGAACCGCGGCCAGACCTTGCTTGGGCCGCGGATCCGCGGCCGTACAGGAGATTTATGGCCTCGTTTTTATACAGTAATGTTAGTATCTGCTTGTACATATTTTTGGGTATTTGTAATCTGATTCAAGTGTTGAATGTTCTGGGGATTGTTTTGGATTCGGTGATTCGATCGGAATTTTAATTTCTTGCCTTTTTCGGATAATTTAGAAAGTATTAAAATGTTCGAACGAGTATCATTAACTCACTTTTTCCCGGCATAAAAAAATTTTAAGTGTTGATTTTTTCTCGGGTTTAAATCTTTCGGAAATACGTGCAAGTTAAGTGGTGGACCCTCTAGAAGAACACAAAGCTTAACTCAATTATGTGACCGTCTGAACTGCCTCTAAACCTTAGGGTTTGGGGCAGTACGACGTGCCACATGTGAGGCGTTGGCTTGACCCTTCTACGGCTGGACCGCTGCTACTTTGACACGTTCCGGGATTTTTGAACTCCACTCAAGTGTTGAGCTATTTAGGAAATCTTGGGTATTTGATTATTCGATCGGAAAGTTTAATATTGTCTATTTATCTGGAATGTGATACAATATGTGGAATTCACATAGTTAGGCATGAAATGCGAAGTATGTGATATTTCGAATTTGCGATGTCTAAAGTGATTGTGGATTCCAAATATTGTAGTTTTACACTTTCTTTTCTGTGACCGTAAGTGCAGTATGTCGCATATCGCCGGTTTCGTTGCTATACATCAACGACAATCTGGGTACGCATACTTACTTACGTTGATGATATATGATATTATGTGTTGCTGAGATATGATGTGCAGGATTGTCGTGATTGAATAGCCGGGTTTTTTTTATGTGAGATGAGAGTTTTCTTTTCATTCATGTAAAATTCAAATGTAATGTAATATTCTTTTATTTGGGGCACTTCCGGGTTGAGGTTGATTCCACCAGTGTTGTAGATTATTTACTTTTCCGCATTATGATAGACCCAAGAAGGGGAGCACAAGTGACCGGGTTCTGGGGTTCAGTGGGAGGCCATCTCGAGGAGTCGAGACCGGGTCTCCTAAACTCCAGAATTGGTAGGGTCGCTTGCCGCTCTCGTAGGGTCTAGGGGTGTGGGCTTGGCTATTCATCGCGACTGTGGAATCCGTATTTTCTATTATTGGCTAAATACTAAATACGGACATCCTAGTAAATCCCACATTATATCTGTGTTTCTGCTGCCTGTATTCTGTGATGTGATATCTGAGACGAATGATATATTATATATGAGATATATAGTAGACGTTGCATTTGTTTTACACCCGCACTGGTCCCGTCCCGGTATGCCGTTAGTTAAGTAACCTAACGGTGCATAACGGAACATTGCGGCGAATGCCGATGGCATAAGCGTACGTTGTATTTTCGTTTCTTTTCTGTGGTTGGCTTAAGGACTTAAATGATGGGGCTACATTAATACGATTAATGTAAAGAAAATAAATCTAAAAAGATGTTGTAGAATCGGATTTGAAAACCACTCGGCTCTTTATGAAAAAGCTATATTTCAAAACCGCGGAGCTCAAGCCACTCCTTTTGAAAAACCATTTGATTCTACGACGATATCAAGTTCAAAGCGTTAAAGATTTTCTTAAAAATCATCCGCAAGCCTCCGTCATTTTAGGAAGTAGAGTACTTAGTATTCGTGCTACGTTTGTTGACTATAGTTAAGACATAGTGTACGATAGCTAAGTGATGTCTTCCTACACTGCATATGATGCAGATTAATTAGGACATTCATGCGACTTTGTTGACCATAGTTAAGGGTCATGTGAGTGGGTCTAATTAATCAAGAAATGACGGGTAGAACTTGGCTAGTACTTATGATTTGTTGACCATAGTTAAGGTCATAGGTACTAGGGGTAAAAACAACATCGGGAATTTCAATAGTTGAAATTTGCAATGAGATTGCATACCTTCCATATGATGGTTGGATGCCGATCCCACTGTGGGCAATAGTTGCTCCCAAGAGAGTTTTGCAGTTTACAATTAGCTAACCCATTAGGTGTCTAGAAAGGTGTTAACGGGGCTACGCCTCTGGGAAGACGAGGTTTACATTAATTAGGTCCGTGCAAAAGCATGTGGAACCTTCCTCAAGTACTGACACTGGCCTGGCTGAACGGTTAGCGAAGTTGTAGACTGTAATTAATCCTGGCTTGTTTTCTTTTTAAGGTTTGAAAGAAAAACTTGATTAAAACAGTGGGAGACATCGATCAGACAAGATAATAACCAATCCGATCTTTGCAAGAGCTTTCGCTGAGTGTATTCTTTTCTCTCTCTTAATGGTAGATACCAATGACTGGACTCAAGCTTCTACTAGATAAAAATGAACTGAATGCGACCAATTATAAAGACTGGCTGAGGAATCTGAAAATTGCCTTGACTTATGATAAAGTATCATATGTCCTCACGGCTCCAGCCCCGCCCGTCCCAGGTCCAAAATCCTCAGTTGCGGACAAAGAAGTCCGCATGACATGGGACGCTGACTGTGCCACAGCCAAATGTCTCGCGCTTGCATCGATGGATAACACAAATCAAAAGCAGCACGAGCATATGGACGTTCACGCCATATTCCTCCATACAAAGGAGTTGTATGGAGAGCAATCCTGCGTATTACGATACGAAGCATCAAAGAAATTGTATCAGATGCGAATGGCCCCTGGCACACCAGTAGGAGACCATGTTCTGAAGATCATAGCTCTCATAGAAGAGCTTGAGGACCTTGGATGGACGATGGACAATGAACAATATACGGATATTATTCTGCAGTCCCTCCCCTCCACCTTTGCTCAATTCATAGTTAACTTCAACATGCACAACATGGAGAAGGAACTGCCTGAACTCCTTAATATGTTAAGGAGTGCAGAGAGCACACTGAAATCAGTGAAAACTCCCGTTTTGACTATTAGACAATCTTCCTCTTCTCGCCCAAAGGCTAAGGCCAAGGGAAAGAAAAAGAAGAAGCCCGCCAATCCTAAGGGTGGAGTTAAAAAGGTTAAGGGGAAGGACAAGTCCAAAGATGGAGAATCGGGGAAAGGGGAATGTTTTCATTGCCACAAAACAGGACATTGGAAGCGCAACTCTACGGAGTACTTAAATCTCAAGAAGTAGCATGGGGATGCTTCCGCTTCAGGTGTGTTTGTGACAGAAAACTGTTTTTCAATAAACTCTGCTTCCTGGGTATTAGATACCGGTTCAGGTTCTCACATTTGCAATTCTATGCAGGGGCTGAGAAATAGCAAGGTTTTGAAGACAGGTGACCATACTGTCTGCGTTGGAAATGGTTCCAATGTACATACAGTCGCAGTGGGAGAGTATCACTTGGGGTTGCCATCTGGGTATATATTGGTTTTGAACCCATGTTATTTTGTACCAAGTATGATTTTTAATATAATATCTGTTTCTTTGTTAGACAATGAAGGATATAATTTTGTATTGCAGAACAATGTTATGAACATTCACCTGAATCAAATGTTGGTTGGGTATGGTACGCTTAATAACGGGATATATGTCCTAAATCAACACACAGCTTTCAGCATACAACACACTAATAAAAGAAAACTTTCAGAAATAAATGAATCTTTTCTTTGGCACTGTAGACTTGGTCGTATTAACGAAACAAGACTAAACAAGTTACACAAAGATGGATATTTAAACCCATTTGAATATAAATCTTATGCGACATGCCAGTCTTGTATCAAGGGTAAAATGACGAAAACTCCGTTTACCGGACACGGACAAAGAGCTACCGAGCTCCTAGGACTCATACATAGTGATGTATGTGGGCCAATGTCTACACAGGCTAGAGGCGGTTTTTCTTATTTCATTACTTTCACTGACGATTTCTCAAGATTCGGTCCTGTATTTTTATTAATGCACAAATCCGAAGCTTTCAAGAAATTCACTGAATATAAACTCGAAGTAGAAAAACAAACCAGCTTGAGTATCAAAATGCTTCGATCAGATCGAAGTGGGGAGTACCTCAGTACAGAATTTGCAAACTTCCTAAAAGAGAATGGGATTCTCTCTCAGCTTACTCCTCTTTACACACCACAGCACAACGGTGTGTCTGAAGGACGGATTCGGACCCTATTAGATATGGTACGTTCCATGATGAGTGATGCTGAGTTACCTGTCTCATTTTGGGGGCATGCATTGGAGACTACAGCGTTTCTACTGAACAGGGTTCCAACCAAAACCGTATCTACCACGCCATATGAGATATGGCATGGGTAGAGACCATCTCTTAAGAGATTTAAGATTTGGGATTGCCCGGCCTATGTTAAAAAGCAGAATCCGAACAAACTCAAGACACGGTCGGTCATGTGTAACTTTGTGGGATATCCAAAGATCTCTTATGGATATCTATTCTACCACAAAGAGGAACAAAAGGTGTTTGTTTCTCAGTATGCCACATTCCTGGAAAAAGAGTTTTTCACAGAAGAAACTGATGGCAATGTGGTAGATCTAGAAGAGGTTCTAGAGACACAAACTACAAATGATGACTTGGTTGAACCAACTGTTGCAACAGAAACAGAGGAACCTCGACCACTCCGTAGGTCTGGTAGGACTTCTTGCCCACCGGAGAGGTACTACGGTTTCCTTATTGATGGTGACAGAGAAGACTGTATCATGGAAGATGATGATCCTACAAGTTTTCAGCAAGCTATCACGATTGGAGACTCTGTGAAGTGGCTGGATGCCATAAGATCGGAAATGGAGTCTATGTACACCAACAAAGTATGGACTTTGGATGTTGTACCCCCTGGGGTAAAACCTGTGCGGTGTAAATGGATCTTTAAAAGAAAGATTGGTGTAGATGGGCAGGTAGAGACCTATAAGGCAAGACTTGTGGCGAAGGGTTTTCGTCAAAGACCAGGTTTGGACTATGACGAGACTTTTTCGCCCGTAGCCATGCTTAAATCCATTCGGATCCTACTTGCTATTGCTGCTCACTACGACTATAAAATCTGGCAGATGGACGTTAAAACGGCATTTCTAAATGGGGATTTAGAAGAATCCGTTTATATGGATCAGCCAGAGGGCTTCATTGACAGTGGGAGCAGCGGGAAAGCATGTAGATTGCTTAAATCCATAAATGGGTTAAAGCAGGAATCACGGAGTTGGAACATCTGTTTCGATGATGTTATCCGAGAGTTTGATTTCATTAAAAATCCAGATGAACCTTGTTTTTATAAGAAGGCTGTAGGGAGAGCTGTCACATTCCTCGTATTGTACGTGGATGACATTCTTCTGATAGGAAATGATATTCCTATGCTACAGTCGGTCAAATCTTTCTTATCACTAAGGTTCTCCATGAAGGACCTGGGTGATGCCACATACATTCTGGGCATTAGGATCTATAGGGATAGATCCAAGAGGTTATTGGGATTGTCCCAAACCAGGTACATCAACACCATCCTAAAAAGGTTTAGTATGGAAGACTCCAAGCGGGGTGCCTTACCCGCTTGCCATGGGGTCACTCTCTCTAAGGATTCTTGCCCAAAGACCGATGAAGAGAGAGCTCACATGAGCATTATACCTTATGCTTCGGCAGTAGGATCTATAATGTATGCGATGTTATGTACACGACCAGATGTAGCTTATGCACTTAGTGTTGTAAGCAGGTATCAATCCAACCCACGGAAGAATCACTAGATAGCTGTGAAGAACATTCTTAAGTACTTGCGAAGGACTAAAGAATTGTTCTTGGTGTATGGTAATGGAGATCTCCAAATGGAGGCCTTTACCGATTCGAGCTTCCAGAGCGATAAGGACGACAGCAAATCTATCTCCGGGTTTGTATTTACCTTCAATGGAGGGGCGGTAAGTTGGAAGAGTTCCAAACAGGATACTGTTGCAGACTCTACGATGGAGGCTGAGTACATTGCTGCGAATGATGCCGCCAAGGAAGCCGTCTCGATGAAGAAGTTCGTCTCGGAGCTAGGAGTAGTTCCAATCATTATTGATCCAATACCATTGTATTGTGATAATAATAGGGATATGGCGTTAGCCAAGGAGCCCAGGTCCCATCAGCGGTCCAAACACATCCTGAGGCGTTTTCATTTGATCCGGGAGATTGTAGATCGCCGCGAGATCGAGATTAGGAGAGTAGACACAAAGAATAACACCGAGGATCCATTCACCATGGCCCTCCCTCAGCCGCAGCATGAGCAACTTTTTGAGATGTTGGGTATGAGATACGCCAATAACCGGCCTTAGTGCAAGTGGGAGATTGTTGGATATATGTATGGCCTAGAGGCCATTATATGATAGTCGATGTATTTATACATGTGTATATATATATATATTCAGTGTACATTCTTGCTCGACATGATAGTATGCTATCTGGTTCTTCTTTATCTGACATGTTGATTTGATCATGCTTTTATTCATTCACACATGTTGATAAAGCCCTGAGGATATAGGCTTGACTATTGTGATTATGATGGAGATCAAACTAGTGGAATATCTGTAGTTTATAAGCATATCCTGAAATGTCCCTAGTCGTAGGTATATCGAGACGGAGCATCGATATACTAGAGTAGACTAGCGTATATGATACTAGACCCATATGATGGGCGATGGATGTTCCCACATTCATCGATGTTTGACATCGAGATCGTATAAGGGTGCTCAGTGATGACTGGTACACTGGACGGACTCACCGAGAACTCCTATATGGAATTATATCTATCGTCGGATAGCAGTTCTCAGGTGACACTGGTGCAGGTTAGTCTGTAGACCCGAGATCGTCATAGAGTCTTGTGTGTTCTCCTACTGTACTTTGATTACCACCCTACCCCGGCTCTACAGAGTCGTGCAAACAGGTGGCCATTGGGTACAGTCCCGAGACACACGAAGGCGATGAGCGATAGGAGGGGTTTCGTCTCTCTCGGTATTGGGAGTTGATGTTGTGCTGTGCTCAATTGGCTATATCAGTAAGTCCCTGGCCCGGGCTGTTGAGATTTACTGTTAAGTGTTATCAGTAGTTTCTCGATCTGTTATAGACCATTCATCGGCACGACTTATTGAGTTATTTGGGTCGACATTACCATCCCTAGACTCGATATGCACCATATCTGACGAAGAGACCAGACTGTACGGTAGTGTTGCCGGTTGGCTCGACGGGAGTTGTAACAGGTTCGCTTGTATTCTTCTGATCGCTCAATACCCGAGTGGCCGTTACGTTTAGCTGACCGCTTGTGGCTTGGGGGTGCTTGATATGATCATCACCCACTGCCGGCGTATTGACGAGTCTTAGAGTCCCACAATGGAGTTACCTAGTCCAGGAGAAACGATGTGGTGCGCATATGCGATATGCGCGTGGACTCGGTTAAAATGCGCGTATGAGATATCGTATATTAATCGGGAGGCTTGCTTTTGGTCGGGTCGTATGTGATACGACCGGGTTTCTAAATCAAGTGTTGATTTATCATTAACCATTAGTTTCTCACTTGAAATCCTTTCTTGTCTTTATGTTGTATGCATGCATGTATGCATTCATTCTCATTCATGCACATAGGATGTGCATGCACACATACATGCATACATAATGGTTATCATGGTTGTTGATATAGTAGATGGTGGCAATATAAGACTCACGCCATATGTAAAATATATGGATATTATTTATTTGGAAAAAGGAAAATGAAAATGGAAATTATTTCATGGTTTAATCTTTTATTCTTGCACTAACCCTTTGAATTAACCATGATTCATTTTCTATGGTCATTTTTGTTCCAAACTAAAATATCTAAGATATTTTACAACCATGGTTTAGAATGAGAGAGTGAATATATACATATTTTTATTTTCTCATTTTCTACACAAGCTTATCATTATCTTGAGTTTAAAAAGCCATCATCTTCTTCCTCCTTTCTCTCTTGCTCTCTAGTTCTCTCAAGTGAGCAAAAGAGTTACCAAGTTAGGATTTTGAAGTGAGAAAACCAACCACAACACCATTCTACACTAGTCTTGCCCATTACTGAAGAGTGTTAGCTTCCATTTCTTCTCTTGATCTTGTGAAATTTCAAGCTTGGACAAAGAGGACTCCGGGTGGGTCATTGTGGACCTAGAGGATCTCAAGCGGACTTTTTTCCAACCCTCAAGTAGCCAAGGATTCTAGCGTAGGGAGCTACAAAGGTTGTACTCTCAAAACCCTAGCTTTTACTACTTGTGATGATGTCAATGTTTTGAAACCCTAAATTTCTAATGATGATTCTTTGTATGTTCACTTAGCACCATAAAATTTGATTTTGCGCAATGTGATGCTTCCAAACCCTTCATGAGGTGCTAGGTAAACCTAACACAATACACATATATTAGCGTCCCACTCCACTAATATTAGTGTAAGGGTATGTAGGGTTCCTAGGAACACTCAAGAGGTTCCACAAGGCATCAACCATGCCAAAATCAAATTTTTCATGTGCATAAGAATCCTATGCAAGATCGTTAACTAGAGATTAGGCGAAACAACAAGCTATTAAACTGCTTTAGTACTAAGTGAAAAGGGACTACAACCTTTGTAGATCCGCTCCACCATTTCTTTAGCTCCGTGTTGACGTCCCTCCGCTGTGATCATCGGGATCCCAGACTCTAGCAATGGTTTCGTCGGAGAAATGATCGGGCTAGATCATTGACTTCGAGGCCGAAGATGATCTACGTCGGGGAGAATCAAACTCAAGCTATTCTTTCACTTGGTCAAAAACTTTGTGAAGAGAACACCCTATACTACATGGCAAGTGGTAGAGGATGAAGAAATAGGAAGTGGGTTCACTTTAGAATTGGATTTCTCACTCTTTTTCTCATGGCACCATTGGAGCTCTCAAGCTTTTGTAAGCTTGATGAAGATGAAGAAGAAGAAAAGAAGCATATCCATTAAAAGAATAATATGAAATACTTATCCTTTTAATCATGGAACCATGGTTGAGTTAAGCCATCATGCTTAACTCAAGTAGAGAATTAACCATAGCATAAGGTTAAGGGTTGGGTTAGCTAATATCTTAAGCAAATGACAAAAGAGTTGACTTTGTCAATGTTCATCAAGCTTCATGAAGCTTGATAACTTTGCCCAAAGTCACACTCTTTTGTTATATGCTAAGGAAAATAGTAAACCCTGATCTAACCTTGATTTGGTTCAAGTCTCATACACACAACTTGTTTGTATCATCAAGCATGATACAAACATGCACACTTGCATATATCACATATAAACAATGTGCACATTCAAGTGAGAAAATCAATCTTAAGTGAACCAATACTAGTTAATGTAAAGTAATATATCAAATATATAATTATACATTAAATCATTAAATCAACACTTGATTTAATGATCCGGTCATATCGCATATAACCGACTAATATCAAGTGTATCAATGTATCGAATCAACACTTGATCCGGTAACCCAGCTATATCACATATAACCGACCGATGATACAAATCGCGAGAATAGAATACAGTATCACATACTGGTATTATTCTCGGTCCCGCACATATCACATATGCGCTCCTATTTCGTTTCGCTTGAGCAAGGAAACCCCTGTGTAGGACTCTAAAGACTCGTCAATACGCCGGCAGTAGGTGATGATCATATCAAACACCTACAGGCCGCAAGCGGTCTTCTAAACGTAACGGCCACCCGGGTATTGAGCGATCAGAAGATCAACGAGCAAGCCCGCTCACACTCCTGTGAATCCAATCAGTAACACTACCGTACAGTCCGGTCTGTTCGTCTGATATGTCGCATATCTTGTCTAGGGGTGGTAAACGTCAGACCCCAATAACTCGATAAGTCGTGTCGATATGAGGCTCATAACGGGTCGAGAAACTACTGGTAACACTTACCAGTAAATCCCTAAAACAGCCTTGGCCAAGGACTTCCTGTTATAACCAATCGAGCACTGTGCAACATCAACTCCCTATACCGGGAGAAACGAAACCCCTCCTATCGCTCATTGCCTCCATGTGACTCGGGACTGTACCCAAAAACCACCGTTTTGCATGCCCTCTTGGATGTGGTAAGTTGGAAATCAAAGCACAGTGGGAATCACACAAAACACTATGACGATCTCGGGTCTACAGACTAACCTGCACCAGTGTTACCAAAGAACTGCCATCTGAAGTAAGGTATAATACTATATGGGAGTTCTCGGCGAGTCCGTCCAGTATACCCAGTCTCCACTGAGCACCCGTATATCATCTCTGATGTCAAACACCAATGGATATGGGATCATCCATCGCCCATCTGTTTGGGTCGAGAAGCTATACGCTAGTCTACTCTGGTATATCGATGCCCCGTCTCGATACACCCACGACTAGGGACTTTGAAGGATGTACTTATGGACTACCATCTCCCCACTAGTATGATCCGCATCATAGTCCAGGTAGTCAAGTACACATCCTAAGGGCTTTACCAACATGTAACAGAGAGACAATCAGTGTACATGTTAAGATAAAGGGTAACCAGATAGCATACTATCATGTCGAGCAAGAAAGTCCTCCCTATATATGTCCAAGCATCCACTACAATATACATCCTATGTATAGTAATGGCCTCTAGGGCATACATATAACTAACAATCTCCCACTTGCACTAGGGCCATCTGATAGCGGTGGTTGCAGTATCTCATACTCAATCATCCCATAAAAGTCTCTCTCTGGAAAAAGGCCTTTCGTGAGTGGATCCGCCGTGTTGTCCTCTGAGTCTTCTCTCCTAACCTCGATCCTCTGGAGATCAACCATCTCCACGATCAGGTGATACTGCCTAAGAATATGTCTGGATCACTGATGGGACGGACGTTCCTTGGCATAAGCCACAACTCCATTGCCATACAATGGGAGGAACGAAGTTCATCTTATGAAGTAATATACACCCAGACTTCCTCTTTGGTAGCATATTTGGTAACGATGTATCTTTCCTTTAATCGTCTAGTATGTCACGGTATCTAGCTTGGAACTCTTCCACCATACCATCCCTTTACTGAGGGTAAAGACAATGCCTGCGACTGACATTCAGTCGTCCTTATCACCCTGGAACCTTTCCAGTGATTCTCCCCAGGATCAATTGATACCATCTCACTACAACTAGTGAGTATCCTAATATCCAATTAGATCTATCTCATAGATCCAAAATCATGGATTTAGGAGGTATCATTTTGATCCTATATGGAGAATCCTTGTGATAAGCGGAGATTGACCGAGCGTAGCATAAGAAACTACTTCCCTATCAAGAGTATGTCATCCACGTACTCTACGAGGATCACCAATATACTCCCTACTACCTTTTTGTATATACAAGGTTCATCTACCATTTTGATGATGTCAAACTCTTTGACTAATTCATCAAAAAAGACGTTCCAACTCCGCGATGCCTGCTTTATCATATAAAACATCTTGCACACGTTTTCGCTGCTCCCACTGTCTACGAAGCCCTCTGGCTGTGTACTTGTAGACGCTTTCTTCTAAAACATCATTTAGAAAAGCAGTCAAGATACCCAACCACCAGATATCGTAGTCATGGTATGTAGCCGTGGCAAGTAGGATCTGGATGGACTTAAGCATAGCTACTTAGGAAAGGTTTCATCATAATCCATACCTGGTCAATGATGTAAACTCTTAACAAGTCTAGCTTTGAAAGTCTCAACTTTTCTATGTACACCAAGTAATCTTCTCAAGATATACTTGCTCCTGATGGGGATTTAACCCTTCAGATAAAACAACCAAAGTCCATACTTTGTTGGTGTATAAGGATTCCATCTCAGATCGATAAACATCCAGCCATTCTTACAGAGTCTCAATCCTGATGTCCAGCCCGAAACTAGTTGGGTCATCATCCCATGATGCAATCTTCGCTCCCACTGTCATAGAGAAACCGAAGTATCTCTCAGGTGGGTGAGGAACCCTACTAGATCGGTGGAGAGGCTGAGGTTTGTTGGTTGCTATTGAATCCTTTGGTTCTACCAAATCATCAGCTGCAGTTTGTATAGCTGGAACTGTTTCCAGTTCTACCTCATTACCAATAATTTCGTCACAAGAAATTCCCTTTCACAAAGGTGGCATGCTGAGAAACAAAACATTTTTGTTCCTCGGTTAGGTAGAAGATATTCCCTTGCGTATGCTTGGGATATCCAATAAACTTCCACAGATCTGACTTTGCCTCGAGCTTGTCCGGATTATGCTTTTAGACATAGGCTGGACAACCCCAAATCTTAACAAACTTAAGATATGGGCTCTTCCCTTTCCATATCTCATATGAAGTGGTAGGCAACTGATTTGATCGGAACCCTATTCAATAGGTATGCAACTTCATAAGTGCATAACTCCCTAAAAGGAAATAGGAAACTCAGTAGTACTCATCATAGAGCACACCATATCATATAGGGTGTGATTGCTCCGCTCCGACACACCAACGTGCTGTGGTGTATACGGAGGAGTAATGCTGAGAGAGAATCTCATTCTTAGAATAGTCCAGGAATCCCGTGCTCAAGTATTCTCCTCCTCGATCACATCAAAAGACATAATACTTATACCCGTTTTTGGTTCTCTACTTCTAATTCATATTCTGTGAATATCTCAAAAGCTTCGGACTTGTGTTTCAACAGGAACATATGTCTGAATCTTGAGAGATCATCAGAGAATGTAATGAAGTACAAATAACCGGTCTTGGTATGTGTAGACAGGGGACCTACATACATCAACATGTATCATCCCAAGAGTTTACTAACTCTTTCTCTGTTTCCAATAAACAGAGCTATGGTCATCTAATCTTTGTGACATGACAGGCAAGTTTCATAAGATGTAAATTCAAACTGATTTAAATATGCATCTAAATGTAACTTCAGCCAGCCGGGTCGCATTGATATGACCTAGTATACAATGCCTCAAGAAGGATTCGTTCATTTCTGAACTCTTCCTCTTGTATGTGTTCTGTATACTAGGAACTGTAGTTTGATTTAGAACGTCATTGCTTTTAGATAACGTGCCTGAACCGATCAACTCTTGATTTAGGAAATGTTCAAAACATTATCCAACAATACAAAATTATATCCTTCTTTATCTAAATAAAGAGGCTGATATGATTTTGTATATCAGGTTCAGTATCTAATAACATTTGTTCAGAATCAATGTATTGATAATACAGGGTGACAGTGACAAACAGACTTGGCTGCAACACTTGCACCGTTTTCTGCCTCATGAAACTTATCACCCGTCTCAGTTCTCTACCTTTCTGTAGCCCTATGTAACAGATCACATATCTGGGATCCTGATCCGGTATCAAATACCCAGGACGCAGAGGATATCGAGAAATAGTTCTTTGTAATGAACACACCCGAAGATGATGCGTCAACATGTACGTTCTTCGTTTGGGCGGAACGGGAATTCTGGTAATCCCCAATTTCCTGCTCTGGCTTATAACAATTATAAGTTGGAGCGGGACCAACGTTCCCCAGCTCAGTATAACAAGCGGGTTCGGTCAATACTTCCGTATTATTATCTTGATTAAGGCGTGATACGGTCGCTACCTGGAGAGAGAGAGAAGAAAACACTCGGCGTGCGCTCTTGCAAGATCAGATTGGTTATTATTTTATCTAATCAGGATGTTTCCCACTGGTTTTATCAAATCTTCCTTCAAACCCTAAAAGGAAAGACTAGCCGGGATTAATTACACGCTACAAGTTCGCCAATCTTTCAGCCAGGCCAGTGTCGGTACTTTGAGGGAGGTTCCCCGTGCTTTCGCACGGACCTAATTAAAGTAAACCTCGTTTTCCCAAATGCGTAACCCCATTGACACCTTTCTAGACACCTACTTGATCGGCTAATTGTAATGTGTAAAACTCTCCCAGGAGTAACAATTACTCGCAGTGGGTATCGGGATCCAACTATCTCGTAGAAGGTATGCAATCTCATTGCAAATTTCAACACCTGAAATTCCCGATAATTTTGCCCCTAACCTCCTATGACCTTGACAAAGGCCAACAAACCATAGGATGCGAGTCAAGTTCAACCCGTCATTTCCTGATTGAATTAAACCCACCCGCACGACCCTTGACAAAGGCCAACAAGGTCGCACGACTACCCTAACCCAATCTGGATCATATGCATAAGCAGATAAGCACCAGTTAGCTACCGCACACTACGCCTTGACAAAGGCCAACAAACGCAGCACGAATACTAACTACTACTTATCTGAAATGACGGAGGGCTACGACAGGTTTTTCTGAAAAGCTATTGCGTAATGAACTTGATATCGTTGTAGAATCAAATGATTTTAAAATGGAGTGTTTCTGAGGCTTTTCTAGTTTTGCTAAAGTGGTCACTCACGGTGAAGGGATCGTCGGCCCTTTCCTCATCGAATAAGGTGCGGGATATATCATATACATCACTGTGCAAAGCAAGAACTAGAGAAGCAATCAAAAGACAAACCGAGGGTTGTAGCATCTGCCAGTTATTGCTAAAGGAGTCACTCCCGGCGAAAGGATCTCGGTCCTTTCCTTATCGAATAAGGTGCAGGATGTTCTGCAAGGAACACCGCGATGCAAAGCAAGAACTGTAGCTACCTGTTTTTGAAAATTCGATTCCACAACATCTTTAGGTTTCTTTTTCTTTCATTAATCATATTAATGAAGTCCCATCATTTAAACCACCTAAACATCACAGATAAATACGACGTACACTTATGCCATCCGCATTCGCCTCGATGTCCCCTCGTTCACCGTTAGGTTAGGTAACTAACGGCAGAGCGGGGCAGGGCTAACGCGGGTGTAAAACATAAGTAACGCCTATAAAATATATCATATATACTATATACAGTATTTATCACAGAACATCAAATGATCACATCACAGATATCGCAGCAGAAGAAACATATGAAACATTGGATATACTAGGACGTCCGTGTTTTTAATACGAGCCAGTATAAAACAAGGATTCTACGGTCGCGATGAATAGCCAAACCCATACCCGTAGACCCCTACGAGAGTGGCAAGCAACCCTACCAATTCTAGAGTTTGGAGACCCGGACTCGAGTCCTCGAGTTGGTCTCCCACTGGACTCCAGAACCCGGTTACTTGTGCCCTCCTCCTTGGGTCTATCCTAGTGCGGAAAAGTAAATAATATACAAATGGTGACATCTTCCGGAACCTGGACGTGCCCCAATAAAAGAATATTACATACAATTAATTTTACATGAATGAAAATAAAAAAACTCTCATCTCACATAAAACCCCCGGCTATTCAAAACGCGACGATCCAATATAACATATCCAGCAACACATAACATCACATGTCATCAACGTAAGTAAATATGCGCATCCCAATTGTCGTTGGCATATAGCAACGAAACCGGCGATATCACATATTACACTTACGGTCGCAGAAAAGAAAGTGTAAAACTACAACAGTTGGAATCCGCAACCTCCTTAGACATCGCATGCCTAATCAAATGAATTCCTTAGACATCACAAGCCTAACAATTATAAACCCCGTATTTTAGTCTCTATATCGAAAACACTTTTCAATATCTAGTCGGGCAATTCAACAAGATTCCCGATAAACTGATCGAATGCTCGTCGCAAACTTTAGTAGACGGCCGCACCCTCGATACCGTCGACGAAGTGCACCAAGGCGGAACACCGCTACCGCGAGCACCCGAACGGATGCTTTCGGCGACGGGGTTCTCCTACAGTCACTTGGTCGGGGCTATGTGGTGAGGCTGTCTATTAAGTTTACCCGGCGAGTATCCGCGTACGCTACGAGATTGCGACGGACTTTTGATCACATCAAAATTCTGTGGCAACCGATCAAGTGAGACTAAAGTGCTATGTTTATAACATTCAAATCAGTTATCTCATAACTACTTGTGAATTCCAAATATTGTATCACATTCCAGATAATTAGACAATGTTAAACTTTCCGATCGAATAATCAAACACCCAAGTTTTCCCAAAATAGCTCAACACATGAAATAAGTTTAAAAACATTCACTTCATGCCTCAGTACCAACGGTCCAGCCGTAGAAGGGTCAAGCCAACGCCTCACATGTGGCACGCCGTACTGCCCTAAACCCTAAGGTTCAAAGGGCAGTTCAAGACGGTCACATAATTGAGTTAAGGTTTGTTGTCTTCTAGAGGGTCCATCACGTTACTTGCACTACTTAGAACGTCTTTAAACTACGGAAAGATTTAACACTTGGAAATTTTCCGGCAGGGGAAAAAGTGGGTATTTTTATCCAGCCGAACTTTTTAACATGTTCTAAAATACCCGGAAAACCATAAACGAGGTTAAAAATATCCGATCGAATCAGTGAGTCCCCAATACACCCTAGAAAACTCAACTGTTGAGTATAATTAAAAGTTCCCAGAAACTTCAGGAATCACATACGGGGAAAACTGTACAAAAAGGAAACCCTAACTCATCAATTGCGCCGCGGAACCGCCGCCAATGGCATGTCATTGCCGCGGTTCCGCGGCCGAGTTAGTGAATTAGTGTCTCGTTTTCTACAGTTAATCTTATAATTCCCTGCACTATTTTCTGAGCATTTTTAATTAGCAAAATTCCACTGTTTCAAAAATTATACAGAGAGGGGTGAAATCGGGGGATATCGGGTTCGATCGGACTTCTAGCTTCGTCTACACATCGCCTAAAGCTCTACCTACGCTCTGATACCACTGTAGGGTTCCTAGGCACACTCAAGAGGTTCCACAAGACATCAACCATGCCAAAATCAAATTTTTCATGTGCCTAAGAATCCTATGCAAGATCGTTAACTAGAGATTAGGCGAAACAACAAGCTATTAAACTGCTTTAGTACTAAGTGAAAAGGGACAACAACCTTTGTAGATCCGCTCCACCATTTCTTTAGCTCCGTGTTGACGTCCCTCCGCTGTGATCATCGAGATCCCGGACTCTAGTGATTGTTTCTTCGGAGAAATGATCGGGCTAGGTCATTGACTTCGAGGCCGAAGATGATCTACGTCGGGGAGACTCAAACTCAAGCTATTCCTTCAGTTGGTCGAAAACTTTGTGAAGAGAACAGCCTATACTACATGGCAAGTGGTAGAGGATGAAGAAATAGGAAGTGGGTTCACTTTAGAATTGGATTTCTCACTCTTTTTCTCATGGCACCATTGGAGCTCTCAAGCTTTTGTAAGCTTGATGAAGATGAAGAAGAAGAAAAGAAGCATATCCATTAAAATAATAATATGAAATACTTATCCTTTTAATCATGGAACCATGGTTGAGTTAAGCCCTCATGCTTAACTCATGTAGAGAATTAACCATAGCATAAGGTTAAGGGTTGGGTTAGCTAATATCTTAAGCAAATGACAAAAGAGTTGACTTTGTCAATGTTCATCAAGCTTCATGAAGCTTGATAACTTTGCCAAAGTCACACTCTTTTGTTATATGCTAAGGAAAATAGTAAACCCTAATCTAACCTTGATTTGGTTCAAGTCTCATACACACAACTTGTTTGTATCATCAAGCATGATACAAACATGTACACTTGCATATATCACATATAAACAATGTGCACATTCAAGTGAGAAAATCAATCTTAAGTGTACCAATACTAGTTAATGTAAAGTAATATATCAAATATATAATTATACATTAAATCATTAAATCAACACTTGATTTAATGATCCGGTCATATCGCATATAACCGACTAATATCAAGTGTATCAATGTATCGAATCAACACTTGATCCGGTAACCCGGCTATATCACATATAACCGACCGATGATACAAATCGCGAGAATAGAATACAGTATCACATACTGGTATTATTCTCTGTCCCGCACATATCTCATATGCGCTCCTATTTTGTTTCGCTTGAGCCAGGAAACCCCTGTGTAGGACTCTAAAGACTCGTCAATACGCCGGCAGTAGGTGATGATCATATCAAACACCCACAGGCCGCAAGCGGCCTGCTAAACGTAACGGCCACCCGGGTATTGAGCGATCAGAAGATCAACGAACAAGCCCGCTCACACTCCTGTGAATCCAATCAGTAACACTACCGTACAGTCCGGTCTGTTCGTCTGATATGTCGCATATCTTGTCTAGGGGTGGTAAACGTCAGACCCCAATAACTCGATAAGTCGTGTCGATATGAGGCTCATAACGGGTCGAGAAACTACTGGTAACACTTATCAGTAAATCCCTGAAACAGCCTTGGCCAAGGACTTCCTGTTATACCCAATCGAGCACTGCGCAACATCAACTCCCTATACCGGGAGAGACGAAACCACTCCTATCGCTCATTGCCTCCATGTGACTCGGGACTGTACCCAAAAACCACCGTTTTGCACGCCCTCTTGGATGTGGTAAGGTGGAAATCAAAGCACGGTGGGAATCACACAAGACTCTATGACGATCTCGGGTCTACAGACTAACCTGCACCAGTGTCACCAGAGAACTGCCATCTGACGTAAGGTATAATACCATCTGGGAGTTCTCGGCGAGTCCGTCCAGTGTACCCAGTCTCCACTGATCACCCGTATATCATCTCTGATGTCAAACACCAATGGATATGGGATCGTCCATCGCCCATCTGTATGGGTCGAGAAGCTATACACTTGTCTACTCTGGTATATCGATGCCCCGTCTCGATACACCCACGACTAGGGACTTTGAAAGATGTACTTATGGACTACCATGTCCCCACTAGTATGATCCGCATCATAGTCCATGTAGTCAAGTACACATCCTAAGGGCTTTACCAACATGTAACAGAGTGACAATCAGTGTACACGTTAAGATAAAGGGTAACCAGATAGCATACTATCATGTCGAGCAAGAAAGTCCTCCCTATATATGTCCAAGCATCCACTATAATATACATCCTATGTATAGTAATGGCCTCTAGGGCATACATATAACTAACATGGTATATATAACATGGGCTAAATCCCCTGTTATATATACAAAGGTGTTAAAAGAAATATCATGAAAAAAATATGCCAAGCATCGACACAGAAATACGGATCTATCAGATGTCGTCTCCCAGACTAACATCCTGATAAGTACGTATCATACGCTATCCTGAAAGCTCGAGTGCCTAGCTTTGACCCTCGCCTTTCGACGTATCCATACGTACATGACTCCCAACGGTATTCCCATGATCCCAGCCGAGTCATTGGTACTGTCACCGGTAGGTACTCGCCCACCTCCAGGCTCAATCGGCAATGTCCATCGATCATCTTGCCGAGGGGAACCATACCGGGCCCCACCATGTACCCTCATACGGCACCAACTCCTCATATGGAGTATATAATCAGAACCGATAAATCTCATGGTGGCTGCGCAAATATCATATCAAGGAAACCGGGTTTTTCAAATAATGCATAATTTTATGAACTCCCGCGGTTCCCAAATCCAGAAAACATCATGTAAAATCCAAATAACAATGCGCAAATCCAGGAATAAATATGTGCGATATATCTGAAATGTGAGCATATAAAGGAAAATATGTAGCTGAAACTAGATGTATGCGAAAGCAATAAGGTACAGCTAAGTATAGGTGTCTATCTATAAGTAAATAATGTAGTATACCCCCCTGGGTATAAGTAAAATATGAGCAAGGTATCTCTGTAGCTAAATGTCAAATGTGATAAGTAATATAATATTAATGGTTTTTGTGTGACATGGCAATTATTGGCGGTGTGTGTGTAGCATAAAATCCGTGCTCGTGCAACATGAACCGTCAGTAATATGTGCAGTGTCCTACGGCTACTAGTCACAGTACAACTATATCTAAGTAAATAGGGTAAAGGCGTATTTCTAACAATGACGTAGAATATGCGACAAGTATTAGAATTCTAGCCAGACGCATAACGCCATGCGGGCGATTCCCCTGTAGATGTTAAATCTACTCACCTGGTCGCGTGCCACACGTAGCCGACCACCTGCTTCCCTTTCGGTTCTGCGTCCGACGTACCTGCCTGCAAACCTGAAAATGAGACAAGAAATCCATATATTAGCCAAATATTCCGCAAAACGCGATATCGAAACCAAAAGAGAAACTCGCGTCTCGAACTAAACGCGCGTGTGCACGGTACGCTGAAACGTGTATATACGAGTCTAAAACTATCCAATACGCCGCGACACGTTGGATCGCAGAACCCACTCACGTATCGCGCGTATCGCGCAAACGAAACGAACATGAAATACGATATATTTTCCAAGATTTTCCTACAGGTCAAATCTCACAAAACTACACATTCCAAAACACTACAAAACACTGCAGACTACCCTACCCAAAACCCAAAGACCCAACTCCCCTTCCCGGCCGCAATTTGCGGCTAGATTGGTTAAATCTGCGGCCAAGTTTTGGAAATAGGGGCTCGTTTTCTGGTGGTGTGTTCTAGACATAGTGATCATGCTCCAGTTTTCTCAATTTTACTCTGAAGGATCCGGGTCAAAAGCAGATTACAGAAAGCTAATATATCGCTTAAAAACACCAATTTGCACAAAAATGTAAACCCTATTGTATTTTAGTGAAATCTGGGTTAATTCTCAGTTAAAGTGACCCTAATAACACTTAAATAGGTAGGGTTAACCAACACAATCATCATATAATCAAAATTCCACATAAATCACCATTTTAGCACAAAAACTAACTTTAAACTCGAACCGAAGCTAATTAGAACACAAGCTAAGGAAAAAAGGAATTGAGTTTAAGAGTTATACCCTAAAGGGACCCTAGGAAGCAGGAGAAGGAGTGGAAGAAGAAGATGAGAGCTGCTGCAGGTTGCTGGAGCTGCTACTGCTACAGCTGTTGCTGTCTGCTGATGTTGCTGCTACTGCCTTTGTTGTTGCTGCTACTTGCTTCTGGTGCTGCTGCTTTCTTCTGCTGAAGGTGTGTGTGTGTGTGAGAATGAGAGAATGATAATGAGGAGGAGAAATGAGAGCAAGGCAAAACCCCTCTCTTCTCTTTCTCTTCCCTCATTAAATGAGGCATGGCATAAAAAATGTAGCACCATGCTCTCTCTCTCTCTCTCTCTCAAGGTCAACAATTCAAACCAAATTTTAAATCCTTTTTCATTTTTTTCTATTTTTCTTTTAAAACAACCATACTACTTACAAACCAAAACACTTAAAACAATTTATAAAACTAGATTAGGGAAATGGTTAGTTCACAATGTTGCTAATCATGGCTAAACCCCAAATTGCAACCCTAGTTAACATGCATAAGTGTGTGCAAGCCTAGGAAAAATATAATAAAATATTCATTAAATAGGATAAAATATTTGAAAATCAATTTGGTAAACTTTTTATTAAAAACCATACATTAAAATATAATTATCCCCAAAACACATTCTAAGGTGTTACAATCTCCCCCCCTAAAAGAAATTCGTCCCCGAATTTAAAAATATACTGCAACGCGTACCTTCAAAGAGAAGATTACAACTCTCAAATCTCGCTCGCAGCCTCCCAAGTGATTACCTCACTATACGGCTACGTCCATGAAAGCCCTTCACAGATGGCAAGACCCTTGACCGAAGTTTCTTTACCTGCCGAGCCATTAATACAATTGGCTGCTGGTGAACGAAAGATCGCGTCCAAGCTAAATGGTCTGGTGCCAAATCTTGTGAGAAAGGTCATGACGGTAATTGTAAAGTATCATCACAAGGAATACGGGGTGAATACTCAATAATCTGTGTGGATGTGCCAAATTAAAGGCAAGGAAACTAACTCGCTTATAGGATCTCAAAAGGACCTACAATCCTGGGATAAGCTTCCCAAAACTCAACACGTCATTTATCGGAAAAGTCCTCAGGAATACATGATTTGCCACTGCGCACTTAAGTCTACGACCAACACGGTCGGTATATGACCTCTGTCTGCACTGGGTTACTCTCATCCTGACCTGGATCAACTGGATCATCTCCGAAGTCTCTAGACAAGTTGGGGTCCAAAATCCTACTTACACAGAGTCAGAAAAACAACAGACTGGTGATCGACACGACCTAACCCCTAAACCTAAAGGTTTCCAATTGAAGTGTCTCCTGATAAAAGCCATCGAAGAAGAATCCTAACAATGGTGAGTGACGATCCCCAACTGCCGACAACAATTAACACATACTTACAAACTTAACACAGAACAACTGAGCAAACTGAGAATAACCGGACGACAGCACCGAATGGAGTCACACCCTGACTAAACCTGGGTAGACACCATAACGAAATTCGTGGAGATCTTCTCCCATTCCTACTTCGGAACGGTTAAAGTTGCAACTCTCCAGCCGGTCTCAGATGCTCAACCCAAACACATAAAAGACAGACACCTTGAAACGAAAACCAAAGCTTCTATTTACATCCCTGCCCACTCGTAACTATCTCGCAAGTCACGTTAATGCTGGTGGAACTTGAATGAATACAGAGAGTTGACTGATGTGCTTGCTCTAGGATTTCACGTCTCTACCCGATAATATCAGGTACCCAAACGCGTCCCTAACTTAGCACACCATTGTCTCAAATCAAGGACTCCGAATCATTACCCAGCCGAGTATGCTTAAGTATCTCTAACGAACGAGCATCGGTGGGCAGTGTCTCGCGAAAGCGATTAAAGAAAAGTGGTCGGGCGCGGACATGAGCAAGCTGTCCCCCTCCGTAGAGACGAACTTAAGCTGTACTCAACGATCACACAAAAACTGTAAATCTGCAGAAGACTATCACAACAATTAAATCCGCTGCAGGAAGATGTACTTTAAACCCTGGTGGTCCGTGAAAATCCGACACGGCTTTTGAAAAAATAGTGTCTCCCAAATCCCCAACGCAAAACAACCGCGGCCATCTCCAGATCATGAGTGGAATATCCTTCTCGTACTTCTTCCAATGTAGGGAAGCAAAAGCAATGACTCCATAGTGTCACCTCAGTACACACTCGAGCCCACTCAAGAAACATTACAGTTAAACAACATGGTCGCCCGAACCAAAAGCCAAGAAAGAACTGATGCAGTTGTTAACCAATCTTCAACTGCCGAAAACTCAGCACATGTGCCTCAGTCCAAAGAAAAGAAACCTCCATTCCGGTCAATTCAGCCAACGGTGCAGCACTACACTAGCAATCCTGCACGAAACGGCGGTAAAAACCTGCTAAGCCCCAAATCTGCGGACCTACGTCCTGCACACAAGTCTGGGCCTAAGCTGTATGGCCACGATCTTCCTCGGAACCATACGAAGCCGTCTCCCGTGACTACAAGACCTAGGAGTCTACACAAACAAGCCTGAAGAAACACTCCGAGAATCTACCAAACCGCTGGGACTCTCCCAGTATCTGCAAAATAAATCCTCAAGTGCTACTCCTGTTCCTCAAGACACATTATGTAGACCAGAATGTCGTAAATCACACAACAATAACTGGTCGAGGAACGGCCTAAAGAAATCCGGTTCATCACAACTACGAATGCTGCCAGGGCATCAGTGAACCCAATGACTCACTAAGACATACAAAGCCCTTAGCACGCATAAGGCAGTCTTCGGAATGCCATCACTCGAACCCGCAATAATGATGACCTGATCCCGAACAAACTTAGAAAATGTCTCTCACTGTGGAGCTGATCGAAGAAATCGTCAATGCGAGGTAAATGATACCTATCCACACCGTAAGCCGTTTCAATTAACGATCCGTCGATACACAACCTTAAACTTCCGTCTTTCTCTTTGACGAACAGAAATAGGAGCTTCCAAAAGCGAAACACTTAGACGCACAAAACTCCCCAACAAACAACTCTGCAGCTGATTCTTAAGCTCCTTAAGCTTCGCCGGTCCATCTGGAACAACATTGGAAAACTCTCGTACAAAAGGAACCCGGTCCAACAATCCCACTGTGGCTCCGGTATCACGAATGAATGCCAAGAATCCACGACATCTCCTCAAAAGCCGACTAGCGAAACAGGCTGAATTCAAGCTGTGAGACGCTGCACAACTATCCACCTGCACAACAAGAATTGACTCGCCGGGAAAAACAAGGCCTGACTGTTTTCTCACGGTAGTCCACAGACGCGTAGCACGTAGCTAACCAGTCCGTGTCCAGGAGAACGTCAAATCCAACTTTTCTAGAAGGACCAAAACGACGGACAAATCTCTATCTCCTATCTGATTGGCACACAACTGAAATACGTGTCGCGCAACAAAAGAATCGCTGACAGAAGTTAACACAACAAACGGCTAATCTACCCAACACGACTCTCGTCCCAACCATGGCAGAAGTGTGAAAAACAAACAGATACATCAAAAGAACATACGAATTAAGGATACCTGAAAACTCTGCATTGGACGCCTGCGCGTCCCGATGAGTAGAAGCAAACTCCTATGTCTTCCCCCTACCCGCAACTGACCGAACTCCTCTGGTAGACTGATTCCACTGAGCGAACCTTCCACGTCCACGACCTCTCTGAATACGATCCTGACGAGGTGCTAAGGAACAATCCCTGACGAAGTGCTGAAGGATTCCGCATCGAAAGCATCCACGCGCTGACTGCTGACCCTCTTGGGAATGAGAGCTAAACGACTGTCCTCTTCCTAAGCCTCTGCTACTCCCGCGATAGCCACGAAATCTGTCTCGACGACCAAATCTCTGTCTCTGGGCTGGTACACTGGTACGAGTCTTCCACTGTCCTGGAACTCTCAGCGTCTCTGGAATATGTGCCTCGTCAACTGGAGCTGCAACCACTTGTGCTATGTAGGTGACGGACTGCTGCATGCTGATCACAAAGGACAACTGAGTAACAGGGGTGACAACCTCCTGTCGCATCGCTCGAACGACATCAACCAATGAACTCATAGTCTGGCGGAAGTCCTTCATCTCTGCCACAAGCCTATCGATACTATATGTCGAAGGCTGATCCGTCTGCACCTGTGCAACTAGCGTGCCATCCTGGTCAGTGCTCGTTTTACCCGAGCTAACTCTGACCTCGGCCTTCGCTGCATCACTCTGAGTCCCTATAGTCATCGGCAGCAAGGTTGTAAATAGAGATAAGATTCGCTAAGAATACGGAAATCGAATCACAAGGATATGAATCATCGAGGAAGGAATTTCAAGCAATTTGTACTTAGGTCACTTAAGGCGAAGTACCGCAACGTGGGTATGCTGCAGACATACACACACTACGTTACTCTACTTAAGCTACCTACTCCATCATACCAAGGTCATCCTACACTCCGAAAGGTAAAACCTAGCGCTTTGATACCAACTTTGTCACGACCCGAAATTGGCACGTGACGGCCCTAATACTACGCAACGCCTAAAGACGTAACGCTGTAAAAGAAAGACAAAACCCAGAAGTCTAAACCATGAAAATACGGAAAATATATTAAAAGTTTTTAAAACATTTGAAATCGCAACCCAAATTCTTTAAAATTTTGGCAGCACCCCCTTGTAAAAACTAACCCCAAAGGGGTACAACAGATAAAGATAAATAAAGAATCCCAAACGGGAGCAAATACACGCCCAAAGACGGAAAACAATCACCAACACAAATATACGACGCCGTAGCGAAGAAATAAAGACAATAGAGATAAAGCTGTATAAATGACAACAAATCCACAAATAATATACAATAACGTCCTCACCAAGTCTCTAAGTCAACAACATAATAGTAGATGGAGAGTACAAAATACAATGAATGTACAATACAAAATACAGATAACCACCAAAACCCACCTTAGCAAAATAGCACACTGTGAGCCGATGCGGTATCAGTAGCAAAAGATGATAGATGAATAGCCTGCCTCGACTACTCTGGGGAAACACCCTGCAAAACAACTGTGGCACAACGGGGGTGAGTTGCCAACTCGTGAATAGTATATAACATATGCAGGTATGTACATACAGCATGAATCAAAGATATGCAATTAACAGTAATAACAGGTCATATGAATACAGAATAATGGAAAGTACACTAGCAGGTACAACCAATATGTGAAGCAATAGTGATATGAAAATAGTATGCAATAATCATGCGATAGGGATATGAGAATGTAGATATGCAACAATCATGAAAGGTACACTAACAGGTACTCCTAATACATGGAACAGTGCGTAAGCAAATAGGTATGAGGTATGGAGTAAAATATGTCATTCCCACGGAAACCTGACATCGTGGTAGGATCACAATCCATAAAGACACTCAAATCCCAATTTCTCAAATCAGCCCCCAAGTTGGGCTCTCACATCATATAAGTCTCACATCTCCTCAATGTACAATATCGAATAGAACTCCTATATCCCGAATGTACAAATCGACAATCTCATATGTATCCGGTATCCAATCTCAATTAATCACCTAATATCCCTAATCAAATCTCAAGTAAGATTCTAGCATCCTAAATATTTATTTGCAGAAATAAATATGATGAGGTCAATACATATATATTAGCGTCCCACTCCACTAATGTTGGCGTAAGAGTATATATAACAGCGGCTAAATCCCATGTTATATATACAAAGGTGTTAAAAGAAATATCATGAAAAAAATGTGCCAAGTATCGACACAGAAATACCGATCTATCAGATGTCGTCTCCCAGACTAACATCCTGATAGGTACGTATCATACGCTATCCCGAAAGCTCGAGTGCCTAGATCTGACCCTCGCCTTTCGACATATCCATACGTACATGACTCCCAACGGTATTCCCATGATCCCCGCCGAGTCATTAGTACTGTCACCGGTAGGTACTCGCCCACCTCCAGGCTCAATCGGCAAAGTCCATCGATCATCTTGCCGAGGGGAACCATACCGGGCCCCACCATGTACCCTTATACGGCACCCACTACTCGTATGGAGTATATAATCAGAACCGATAAATCTCATGGTGGCTGCGCAAATATCATATCAAGGAAACCGGGTTTTTCAAATAATGCATAATTTTATGAACTCCCGTGGTTCCCAAATCCAGAAAACATCATGTAAAATCCAAATAACAATGCGCAAATACAGGAATAAATATGTGCGATATATCTAAAATGCGAGCATATAAAGGAAAATATGTAGCTGGAACCAGACATATGCGAAAGCGTTAAGGTACAACTAAGTATAGGTGTCTACCTATAAGTAAATGATGTAGTATACCCCGCAGGGTATAAGTAAAATATGAGCAAGGTATCTCTGTAGCTAAATGTCAAATGTAATAAGTAATATAATATCTATAATGGTTTGTGTGTGACATGGCAATTATTGACGGTGTGTGTAGCATACAATCCGTGCTCGTGCAACATGAACCGTCAATAATATGTGCAGTGTCCTACGGCTACTAGTCACAGTACAACTATATCTAAGTAAATAGGGTAAAGGCGCATTTTTAACAATGACGTAGAATATGAGACAAGTATTAGAATTCTAGCCCAGACGCATAACGCCATGCGGGCGATTCCCCTGTAGATGTTAAATCTACTCACCTGGTCGCGTGCTACACGTAGCCGACCACCTGCTTCCCTTTCGTTGCTGCGTCTGACGTACCTGCCTGCAAACCTGAAAATGAGACAAGAAATCCATATATAAGCCAAATATTCCGCAAAACGCGATATCGAAACCAAACGAGAAACTCGCGTCGCGAATTAAATGCGCGTGTGCACGGTACGCTGAAACGTGTGTATACGCGTGTAAAACTATCCGATATGCCGTGACACGCTGGATCGCAGAACCCACTCACGTATCGCGCGTATCGCGCAAACGAAACGAACATGAAATACGATATATTGTCCCAGATTTTCCTACAGGTCAAATCTCACAAAACTACACATGCCAAAACACTGCAGACTTGCCTACCCAAAACCCCAAGACCCAACTCCCCTTCCTGCCCGCAATTTGTGGCCAGATTGGTTAAATCTGCGGTCAAGTTTTAGAAATAGTGGCTCGTGTTCTGGTGGTGTGTTCTAGACCTAGTGATCATGCTCCAGTTTTCTCAATTTTACTCTGAAGGATCCGGATCAAAAGCAGATTACAGAAAGCTAATATATCACTTAAAAACACCAATTTGCACACAAATGTAAACCCTCTGGTATTTTAGTGAAATCTGGTTTAATTCTCAGTTAAAGTGACCCTAATAACACTTAAATAGGTAGGGTTAACCAACACAATCATCATATAATCAAAATTCCACATAAATCACCATTTTAGCACAAAAACTAACTTTAAACTCAAACCGAAGCTAATTAGCACACAAGCTAAGCAAAAAGGGAATTGAGTTTGAGAGTTATACCCTAAAGGGACCCTAGGAAGCAGGAGAAGGAGTGGAAGAAGAAGATGAGAGCTGCTGCAGGTTGCTGGAGTGTTGCTGCTGCTGTTGCTGTCTGCTGATGCTGATGCTACTTGCTTCTGGTGCTGCTGCTTATTTCTGCTGAAAGGGTGTGTGTGTGAGAGAGAATGAGAGAATAATGAGCAGGAGAAATGTGAGCAAGGAAAAACCCCTCTCTTCTCTTTCTCTTCCCTCATTAAATGAGGCATGGCCCTAACGGTGTAGCACCATGCTCTCTCTCAAGGTCAACAATTCAAACCAAATTTTAAATCCTTTTTCATTTTTTCTATTTTTCTTTTAAAACAACCATACTACTTAAAACCCAAAACACTTAAAACAATTTATAAAACTAGATTAGGGAAATGGTTAGTTCACCATGTTGCAAATCATGGCTAAACCCCAAATTGCAACCCTAGTTAACATGCACAAGTGTGTGCAAGCCTAGGAAAAATCTAATAAAATATTCGAAAATCAATTTGGTAAACTTTTTATTAAAAACCATACATTAAAATATAATTATCCCCAAAACACATTCTAAGGTGTTACACATACGGGTCTACAGTAGATCACAGAAAGGCCAAATTTTGCTTAAAACGTTAAATTTTGCACTAAATGAAACCCTATGGTATTTTAGTGAAATCTGGGGTTAAATCTCAGTTTTAAGGGCCTAAGAACACTTAGTTAAGTTGAGCTAACAACCAAAATCATCACTTGGCCAAAAATCCACACTAATCCCCATTTCTAGCACTAAAACTCACTTTTAACACTAACCGACGCTAATTAACACATAAGTTTAGCAACAAAGATGTCGAGCTCAGAACTTATACCTCACAGGACCCTAGGTGCAAGGAGAATAAGAGGAAGGGAAGGAGCTGCTGTTGCTGGGGTGCTGCGTTGCTGCATGTTGCTGCTGCTGTTGCCTGAAGCTGTTGCTGCTTGTGCTGCTGGTGCTGCTGCTGAGGCTGTTGGTGCTGCTGCTGTTGCTGCTGGGGCTTCTGCTGCTGCTGCTGGTGTTGTGTGTGTGTTTGTGTGAGTGAGAGAGAGAAGTGAGAAAGAGTTAATGAAAAAAGAAATGAGAGAATAGATAGTCAATCCCCCTTCTCTCTCTCTTCATTAAATGTAAGCATGGCTCAAGCCATGATGCCCATTCTCTCTCTCTCTCTCTCTCTCCAAGTCAACCCAAAACTAATCATTTTCAATTTTTTTTAAAAAAACAATTAACCAAAACACATAAATAAATTCAAATTGGCTTAAAAAATGGTAAGGCCACCATGGTTGCTAATCATGGTCTAACCCTAATTTAACCCTAGTTGACATGCACATGTGTGTGCAAGCCTAAATAAATTCTAATAAAATATTCATTATTTTTGATAAAATATTTGAAAAGCGTTTTGGTAAACTTTTTATTAAAAACCATATTTGAAAGTATAATTAGTCACTAATTCTAAGGTGTTACAATCTTCCCCTCATAAAGAAATCCGTCCCCGAATTTAAAATATAGCTACACGTACCCTCAAAAAGATGAGGGAATTTCTTCCGCATCTCGCCCTCGGCCTCCCAAGTTATCTCCTCACCATTCGGGTTGCGCCAAAGCACCTTCACAGATGGTAAGACCTTCGATCGAAGTTTCTTCACCTGCCGGTCCAATATCACGACTGGCTGCTCTGTGAACGAAAGATCGCGCTCGAGCTGAACGGTCTGATGCTGAATCATGTGAGAAGGGTCATGCAGTGTCACGACCCGAAAATTTGGCTCGTGACAGCCCTAGTACTACGCAACGCCCTAAGACGTAACGTAGTAAAAGAAAGCCAAAACCCAGAAATCTAAACCATAAAAATACGGAAAAGATAATATAAGTTTTTGAAACATTTGAAATCGCAGCCCAAATTCTTTAAAAGTTCTACTTATTTCTTTAAATTTTGGCAACACCCCTTTTTGTAAAAACTAACCCAAGATGAATACAACACAAAAATATGAAGCTATAGCGAAGAAATAAGGACAATAGAGAGAAAGCTGTATATAAAGGACAACAAACCCACAAATAATATACAGTAACGCCCTCACCAAGTATCTAAGTCAACAATACAATAGTAGATGGAGAATACAAGATACAACGAATGTACAATACAAAATACAGATGACCACCAAAACCCACCTAAGCAAAATAGTACTGTGAGCTGATGCAGTATCTGTAGCAAAAGATGATAGCTGAAAAGCTGAATAGCCTGCCTCGACTACTCTGGGGAACAACCTGAAACACCTGTGGCACAACGGGGGTGAGTTGCCAACTCGTGAATAGTAGATAACATATGCAGGTAATCGCAGGAATGCACGTACAACATGAATCTAAGATATGCGATTACAGTAAGAACATATCATGCAAATGCTGAATAAAGGAAAGTACACTAGCAGGTACAATCAATATGTGAAGCAATAGTAACATGACAATAATATGAAATAACCATGCAATAGGGATGTGAGAATGTAAATATGCAACTATCATAAGGGTACACTAACAGGTACTACCAATATGTGAATCTGTGCATAAAGTAGATAAGTGTGAGGTATAGGGTGGAATATGTCATTTCCACGGAAACCTGACATCGTGGCAGGATCACAATCCATCAAAACACTCAAATCCACAATTCCTCAAATCAGCCCCCAAACTGGGCTCTCACATCATATAAGTCTCACATCTCCTCAATGTACAATATCGAGTAATCTCCAAACTAGATTAGGGAAATGGTTAGTTCACCATGTTGCAAATCATGGCTAAACCCCAAATTGCAACCCTAGTTAACATGCACAAGTGTGTGCAAGCCTAGGAAAAATCTAATAAAATATTCATTAAATAGGATAAAATATTCGAAAATCAATTTGGTAAACTTTTTATTAAAAACCATACATTAAAATATAATTATCCCCAAAACACATTCTAAGATGTTACACATACGGGTCTACAGTAGATCACAGAAAGGCCAAATTTTGCTTAAAACGTTAAATTTTGCACTAAATGAAACCCTATGGTATTTTAGTGAAATCTGGGGTTAAATCTCAGTTTTAAGGGCCTAAGAACACTTAGTTAAGTTGAGCTAACCACCAAAATCATCACTTGGCCAAAAATCCACACTAATCCCCATTTCTAGCACTAAAACTCACTTTTAACACTAACCGACGCTAATTAACACATAAGTTTAGCAACAAAGATGTTGAGCTCAGAACTTATACCTCACAGGACCCTAGGTGCAAGGAGAATAAGAGGAAGGGAAGGAGCTGCTGTTGCTGGGGTGCTGCGTTGCTGCATGTTGCTGCTGCTGTTGCCTGAAGCTGTTGCTGCTTGTGCTGCTGGTGCTGCTGCTGAGGCTGTTGGTGCTGCTGCTGTTGCTGCTGGGGCTTCTGCTGCTGCTGGTGTTGTGTGTGTGTTTGTGTGAGTGAGAGAGAGAAGTGAGAAAGAGTTAATGAAAAAAGAAATGAGAGAATAGATAGTCATCCCCCTTCTCTCTCTCTTCATTAAATGTAAGCATGGCTCAAGCCATGATGCCCATTCTCTCTCTCTCTCTCTCTCTCCAAGTCAACCCAAAACTAATCATTTTCAATTTTTTTTAAAAAAACAATTAACCAAAACACATAAATAAATTCAAATTGGCTTAAAAAATGGTAAGGCCACCATGGTTGCTAATCATGGTCTAACCCTAATTTAACCCTAGTTGACATGCACATGTGTGTGCAAGCCTAAATAAATTCTAATAAAATATTCATTATTTTTGATAAAATATTTGAAAAGCGTTTTGGTAAACTTTTTATTAAAAACCATATTTGAAAGTATAATTAGTCACTAATTCTAAGGTGTTACAATCTTCCCCCCATAAAGAAATCCGTCCCCGAATTTAAAATATAGCTACACGTACCCTCAAAAAGATGAGGGAATTTCTTCCGCATCTCGCCCTCGGCCTCCCAAGTTATCTCCTCACCATTCGGGTTGCGCCAAAGCACCTTCACAGATGGTAAGACCTTCGATCGAAGTTTCTTCACCTGCCGGTCCAATATCACGACTGGCTGCTCGGTGAACGAAAGATCGCGCTCGAGCTAAACGGTCTGATGCTGAATCATGTGAGAAGGGTCATGCAGTGTCACGACCCGAAAATTTGGCTCGTGACAGCCCTAGTACTACGCAACGCCCTAAGACTAACGTAGTAAAAGAAAGCCAAAACCCAGAAATCTAAACCATAAAAATACGGAAAAGATAATATAAGTTTTTGAAACATTTGAAATCGCAGCCCAAATTCTTTAAAAGTTCTACTTATTTCTTTAAATTTTGGCAACACCCCTTTTTGTAAAAACTAACCCAAGATGAATACAACACAAAAATATGAAGCTATAGCGAATAAATAAGGACAATAGAGAGAAAGCTGTATATAAAGGACAACAAACCCACAAATAATATACAGTAACGTCCTCACCAAGTATCTAAGTCAACAATACAATAGTAGATGGAGAGTACAAGATACAACGAATGTACAATACAAAATACAGATGACCACCAAAACCCACCTAAGCAAAATAGTACTGTGAGCTGATGCAGTATCTGTAGCAAAAGATGATAGCTGAAAAGCTGAATAGCCTGCCTCGACTACTCTGGGGAACAACCTGAAACACCTGTGGCACAACGGGGGTGAGTTGCCAACTCGTGAATAGTAGATAACATATGCAGGTAATCACAGGAATGCACGTACAACATGAATCTAAGATATGCGATTACAGTAAGAACATATCATGCAAATGCTGAATAAAGGAAAGTACACTAGCAGGTACAATCAATATGTGAAGCAATAGTAACATGACAATAATATGAAATAACCATGCAATAGGGATGTGAGAATGTAAATATGCAACTATCATAAGGGTACACTAACAGGTACTACCAATATGTGAATCTGTGCATAAAGTAGATAAGTGTGAGGTATAGGGTGGAATATGTCATTTCCACGGAAACCTGACATCGTGGCAGGATCACAATCCATCAAGACACTCAAATCCACAATTCCTCAAATCAGCCCCCAAACTGGGCTCTCACATCATATAAGTCTCACATCTCCTCAATGTACAATATCGAGTAATCTCCTATATCCCGAATGTACAATCTACAATCTCTTTCATATCCAATATCCAATCTCAATGAATCATCTATATCCCAAGTCGAATCTCAAGTAAGTTTCTAACATCCGAAAGGTATATATATATTTGCAGAAATAAATATAATGGGGGCAATACACATATATTAGCGTCCCATTCCACTAATAGTGGTGCAAGGGTATATATAACAACGGCTAATCCCCTGTTATATATACAAAGGTATTAAAAGAAATATCATGAAAACAATGTGCCAAGCATCGACACAGAAATCCTGATAGGTACGTATCATACGTTGTCCCGAAAGCACGAGTGCCTAGCTCTGACCCTCGTCTTTCGACGTATGCATACGTGCATGACTCCCAACGGTGTCTCAGTGACCCCCGCCGAGTCATTAGTACTGTCACCGGTAGGTACTAGCCCGCCTCCAGGCTCATCGGCAACATCCATCGATCTTCTTGCCGAGGGGAACCATACCGGGCCCCACCATGTACCCTCATACGGCAACCACACCTCGTATGGAGTATATAATCAGAACCGATAAATCTCATGGTGGCTGCGCAAATATCATATCAAGGAAACCGGGTTTTTCAATATATGCATAATTTCACGAACTCCCGCGGTTCCCCAAATCCAGAAATCATCATGTGAAATCCAAATAACAATGCGCAAATCCAGAAATAAATATATGCGATATATCTGAAATGCGAGCATATAAATAAGAATATGTAGCTAAAACAAGATGTATGCGAAACCAATGAGGTACAACTAAGTAACATCAGTAAAGGTAAATATATGATTGCAACTGAATATGTGTGTAACATACAGGTGTAGCAATGTATAGGTATCTACCTATAGGAACTGATGTCGTATACCCCCCTAGGTATAAGAAGAATATGAGTAAGATATCCCCCCGGTATAAGTAAAATATGTAAAAGGTATACCTGTAGCTGTATCACAAGTGTAAATGTATCTATCACTAAAGGTATGATACACTATAGGTATACCGGTAAGCTAGATGTCATGTGTGACAAGCAATAGTATCTATAAGGGGTTGTGTGTGACATGGCAATTATTGACGGTGTGTGTGTAGCATACAATCCGTGCTCGTGCAACATGAACCATCAATAATATGTGCAGTGTCCTACGGCTACTAGTCACAGTATAACTATATCAAGGAAATAAGGTAAAGGCGCAATTCTACAATGACGTAGAATGTGCGACAGGTATTTGAATCTTAGCCCAGACGCATAACGCCATGCGGGAGATTCCCCTGTAGATGTTAAATCTACTCACCTACGCTCCACGCTAGGTGAATCCTACCATCTGCTCCCCCCTGTAGTAGTGTCCGTAGTCCCTGCCTGCAAACCTGCAATTAAGACACGAAAATCATATATAAGCCAAATATTCCGCAAAACGCGATATCGAACCCAAACGAGAAACTCGCGTCGCGAACTAAACGCGCGTGTGCACGATACGCTGAATCGTGTGTGTACGCGTCTAATACCATCGCGACACGCCGCGATACGCTGGATCACAGAACTCACTCACGTATCGCGCGTATCGCGCAAACACAACGAACATCAAAAACGGTATTTGATCCCAGATTTTCCTACAGGTCAAATCTTACAAAACTAGACATGCCAAAACACTACACTAAACAGCAGACAACACTACCCAAAACCCCAAGACCTAACACCCCTTTCCGGCCGCAATTTGCGGCCAAACTGAATTAATTGGCGGCCTGGGATTTGAATTTATGGCTCGTGTTTTGGTGGTGGTGTCTAGACCTAACAAGCATGCTCCAGTTTCCTCAATTTTACCCTGAAGGGTCCGGGTCAAAAGCAGATCACAGATGTCGTAAAACGACGCCAAAATACGATATTTTGCACACAAGCAAACCCTATGGTATTTTAGTGAAACCTGGGTTATTTCTCAGTTGAAGTGACCCTATTAACACTAAAATAGGCTAGGTTTACCCACTCAATCATTACTTAATCAAAGTTCCACATGAACACCACAATCTAGCACTAAACTAACAATTTAACACAAACCGACACTAAACCATACAAGCTAAGCAAACTAGGAAATTGGGTTAAGCAAATATACCCAAAAGGACCCTAGAGAGCAGGTGAAGAAGTGGAGAAGAGCTTCTATAGGTTGCTGGAGCTCCTGCTACTGCTGTTGCTTCCTGCTGCTGCTGCTGCTGATGATGATAAGGATGATGCTGATGATGATGATGCTGCTGCTGAAGCTTCTTCTGCAGGTGAGTGTGTGTGTGTGTGTGTTTGTGAGAGAGAAATGAGAGAATGAGTGAAAAATGAGGGAACACACAAAACCCCCTCCCATTCTCTTTCTCTTTCTTCATTTAAAGAAGCATGGCATGGGCCATGTAGCACCATGCTTCTCTCTCTCTCAAGTCAACCATTCAACCAAATAAAATAAAAACCCTTTTAAATAAAAATCATTTTTCATTTCCTAATAACAACCATAACACACCTAACAACCCAAAACACTTAAACAAAGCCTAAAACTAGATTAAGAGATGGTTAAACCCCAAATTAACACCCTAGCTAACATGCACAAGTGTGTGTGTGCCTAACAAAATTCTAATAAAATACACATTAAATAGGATAAAATATTTAAAACTTAATTTGGTAAACTTTTTATTAAAAACCATACATTAAAATATAACTAGCTACAAAACACATTCTAAGGTGTTACAGTCTCCCCCCCTTAAAAGAAATTCGTCCCCGAATTTTAAAAATATACCGATACGCGTACCTTCAAAGAGAAGATTAAAATCCTCAAATCTCGCTCGCAGCCTCCCAAGTGACTATCTCACTATACGGCTACGTCCAAGGAAAACCCTCCACAGATAGCAAGACCCTTGACCGATGTTCCTCCACCTGCTGAGCCATTAACACAATTGGCTGCTGGTGAACGAAATATCGCGTCTACGCTAAATGGTCTGGTGCTAAATCATGTGAGAAAGGTCAAGAAGGTAATGGTAGAGTATCATCACAAAGAATACGGGGTGAAAATCCAATAATCGGGGCGGAAGTGCCAATTTAAAGTCAACGAAACTAACTCGCTTATAGGATCTCAGAAAGACCTAAATCTTAGGACAAGCTTCCCAAAATCCAACACGTCATTCATCGGAAAGTCCATAGGAATACATGATCTGTCCTTGCGAGCTCGAGTCTATGACCAACACAGTCGGCATAAGACCTCAGTTCGCAATGGACAATTCCCATCCTGACCTAACACAACTGGACTATCTCCGGAGTCTCTAGACTAGCTGGGGTCCAAAGTCCTACTTACGCAGAGTCAGAAAAACAACAGACTGGTGATCGACACGACCTAACCCCTAAACCTAAAGGTGGCCAATTGGAGTGTCTCCTGATAACAGCTATCGAAGGAGAACCCTAACGATGGCGAGTGACGATCCCAAACTGCTAACAACAATCCAAACAAACACTCAACTTAACAAAACAACTGAGCACATTGAGTATAACCGGACGACAAGAATCCGAATGGAGTCACACCCTGATTAAACTTGGGTAGAAACCATAACGAAATTTGTGGAGATCTGCTCCCACTCCTGCTTCGGAACGGTTAAAGATTGCAACTCTCCAGCCGGCCTCAGATGCTCGACCCAAGCACACAGCAAGACAGACACCTTGAAACGAAACCTGAAACTTCTCCTTACATCCCTGTCCACCCGTAACTATCTCACAAGTCACGTTAAATGTTGGTGGAACTTGAATGCACATAGAGAGTTGACAGATGTGCATGTTCTAGGATTACACGTCTTTACCCGATGACATCAGGTACACAAACGCGTCCCTAACTTAGCACGTCATTGTCACAAATCAAGGTCTCCGAATCATTACCCAGCCGAATATGCTCAAGTATCTCTGATGTACGAGCATCGACGGGCAGTGTCTCGCGAAAACGATTTAAGGGAAGTGGTCAGGCGCGGACATGAGCAAGTTGTCCCTTCCGTAGAGACGAACTTAAGCTATACTCAACGATCACACAAAACTGTAAATCTGCAGAAGACTAACACAACAATCAAAATCCGCTGCAGGAAGATGTTCATTAAGCTCTAGTGGTCCGTGGAAAATCTGACACGACTCTAAAACAAGTAGTGTCCCCAAATCTCCAACGCAAAACCACCGGGGCCATCTCCAGATCATGAGTGGAATATCCTTCTCGTACTTCCTCCAAATGTAGGGAAGCAAAAGCGATGACTCTGTAGTATCACATCAGTACACCCTCGAGCCCACTCAAGAAACATTACAGTTAAACAACAAAGTCGCCTAAGCCAAAGGCAAAGAAGAACTGATGCAGTTGTTAACAGAATCTTCATCTGCCGAAAACTCCGTACACATGTCTCAGTCCACAGAAAAGAAACCTCCTTTCCGGTCAATTCAGTCGACGGTGCAGCACTACTCTAGCAATCCTGCATGAAACGGCGGTAAAGCCTGCTAAGCCCAACAATATGCGGATCTCCGTCCAGCACACAAGTCTGGGCCTAAGCTGTACGGCCACGATCTCCCTCGGGAACATACAAAACCGTCTCCCGCGACTACAAGACCTAGGAGTCAACACAAACAAGCCTGAAGAAACACTCCGAGAATCTAGCAAACTGCTGGTACTCTCCTAGTATCTGCATAACAAACCCTCAAGTGCTACTACTGTCCCTCAAGACACATTAGATAGACCAGAATGTCATAAATAACACAACAGAAACGGGTCGAGGAACGGCCTGAAGAAATCTGGTTCATCACATCTACGAATGCTGCTAAATCATCAGTGAATCCAACGAATCACAAAAACACCCAAAGCTCATAGCACGCATAAGGCAGTCCTCGGAATGCCATCACCCCGAATCCGCAATAATGATGACCTGATCCCGAACAAACTTAGAAAATTTCTCGCACTCTGGAGCTGATCGAAGAAATCATCACGGCGAGGTGAAGGATACCTATCCGCACCGTAAGCCGGTTCAATTGACGATCCGTCGATACACTACCTCAAACTGTCGTCTTCCTCCTTGACGAACAGAAATAGGAGCTTCCAAAAGCGAAACACTCCGACGCACAAAACTCCCCAAACCACAACTCTGCGGCTGATCCTTTAGCTCCCAAGCTTCGCCGGCTCATCCGGAACAACGTCGGAAAAACTCTCGCACGAAAGAAACCCGGTCCAACAATCCCACTGTGGCTCCGGTATCACGAATGAACGCCAAGAATCCACGACATCTCCTCAGTAGCCAACTAGCGAAAAGGCTGAATTCAAGCTGTGAGAGGCGGCACAACTATCCACCTGCACAAAAAGAAATGACTTGCCGGGGAAAACAAAACCTAACTTGTTTCCTCACGGTAGTCCACAGACGCCTAGCACGTAATTAACCAGTCCGTGCCCAGGAGAACGTCAAATCCAACATCTTTTGAAGGATCAAAACGACGGACGAATTTCTACCTCCTATCCGATTGGCACAAAACTGAAATACGTGTCGCGCAACAAAAGAATCGCTGACAGAAGTTAGCACAACTACGACTAATCTACCCAGCCACGGTACAAGCATGAAAACAACGAATATATGAAAAGAACATACAAATAAAGTGCAGGGTTCCTAGGCACACTAATGAAGTCTCACAAGTGATCAAACATGGCCAATTAATATTTTTCAAGTGCCGAGAAACCCTAATACGGATCGTTGACTAGAGATTAGGCGAAATATACAACTAGTTAACAACTTAAGTAAAGGGTACGGAAAATACAACCTTTGTAGATCCGAGACTCCACCTTCATAGCTCCGTGATGATGTCTCCTCGCTGTCCAAATCGAATCCATGACTCTACATCGGCTTCATCGGAGAAATGGGCGGGCTAGGTCGTCGACTTCGATGCCGAAGATGATCTACGTCGAGACATCACAAGGTCAAGCTCCAACTTCACCAAGCCATGAAACTTGTGAAGAAAACACCCTATACTACTTGGCAAGTGGTAGAGGATGAAGAAATAGGAAGTGGGTTCACTTTAGAATTGGATTTCTCACTCTTTTTCACTAGTTGCCATTGATGGAGGCAAGCTTCTTCATCTTGAAGAAGAAGAAGAAGAAGAAGAAGAAGAAGAAAAGAATATGATAAGTATTAAAAGAATTAACTTAAAAAGAAAATCCCATTCATTCTTATCATAATAGCAACCAAGGTTAAGTGTAGAGAATGAACCAAGGTTAAGTGAATGGTTAGGTTTAGGAGAAGAAGACAAAATGGTCAAAGCTTCTTGAAGCTTCAAAGAAAAGAACAAAAGAAGCAACCATTTCATTTTCTTTCCAAAATAAATAAATGAATAAGTAAATAAATCAAACCCTAACCAATCACTTAATCATGGTTTAAAGTAAACCTACACCCAAGCTTGCATGCATCATCAAACATGATACAAACTAGTGCACAATACTATATCATATATACAATGTGCACTTCAAGTGAGAAAATCCTTTTAAAGTGAACAAATATTAGTTAATGTAAAGTAATATATCAAATATATAATTATACATTAAATCATTAAATCAACACTTGATTTAACGATCCGGTCATATCGCATATAACCGACTAATATCAATAGTAACAACTTATCGAATCAACACTTGATCCGATAACCCGGCTATATCGCATATAACCGATCAATGTCACAAATCGCGAGAATCGAATACAGTATCACATACTGGTATTATTCTCGGTCCCGCACATATCTCATATGCGCTCCTATTTCGTTTCGCTTGAGCCAGGAAACCTCTGTGTAGGACTCTAAAGACTAGTCAATACGCCGGCAGCAGGTGATGATCATATCAAACACCCACAAGCCGCAAGCGGTTTGCTAAACGTAACGGCCACCCGGGTATTAAGCGATCAGAAGATCGACGAGCAAGCCCGCTCACACTCCTGTGAATCCAACCAGTAACACTTACCGTACAGTCCGGTCTGTTCGTCTAATATGTCGCATATCTCGCCTAGGCGTGGTAAACGTCAGACTCCAATAGCTCGATAAGTCGTGTCGATATGAGGTCTATAACAGTTCGAGAAACTACTGGTAACACTTACCAGTAAATCTCAGCAACCCTGGCCAGGGATTTCCGGTTATAGCCAATCGAACACAGCGCAACATCAACTCCCTATACCGGGAGAGACAAATCCCCTCCTATCGCTCATTGCCTCCATGTGATTCGGGACTGTACCCAAAAACCACCGTTTTGCACGCCCTCATGGACGTGGTAAAGTGGAAATCAAAGCACAGTGGGAATCACACAAGACTCTATGACGATCTCGGGTCTACAGACTAACCTGTACCAGTGTCACCAGAGAACTGCCATCTGACGTGAGGTATAATACCATCTGGGAGTTCTCGGCGAGTCCGTCCAGTGTACCCAGTCTCTACTGAGCACCCGTATATCATCTCTGATGTCAAACACCAATGGATATGGGATCATCCATCGTCCATCTGTATGGGTCGAGAAGGTATACGCTAGTCTACTCTGGTATATCGATGCCCCGTCTCGATACACCCACGACTAGGGACCTTGAAGGATGTACTTATGGACTACCATGTCTCCACTAGTATGATCCGCATCATAGTCCAGGTAGTCAAGTACACATCCTAAGGGCTTTACCAACATGTAACAGAGAGACAATCAGTATACACGTTAAGGTAAAGAGTAACCAGATAGCATACTATCATGTCGAGCAAGAAAGTCCTCCCTATATATGTCCCAGCATCCACTACAATATACATCCTATGTACAGTAATGGCCTCTAGGGCATACATATAACTAACAATCTCCCACTTGCACTAGGGCCATCTATAGCAGTGGTTGAAGTATCTCATACTCAACCATCCCATAAAAGTCTCTCTCTGGGAAAAGGCCTTTGTGAGTGGATCCGCCGTGTTGTCCTCTGAGTCTGCTCTCCTAACCTCGATCAACCTGGAGATCAACTATCTCCATGATCAGGTGATGCTGCCTCAGAATACGTCTGGGTAACTGATGGGAACGGGGTTCCTGGGCCAAAGCCACACGTCCATTGTCACACAATGGTAGGAACCAAGTTCATCTCATGAACAAACATACACCCAAACGGCCTCTTTGGTAGCATCTTAAGTAGCGATGTATCCAGCCTTTATCTTCTAGTATGCCACGGTATCTAGCTTGGAACTCTTCCAACATACCGTCCCTTTACTGAGGGTAAAGACAATGCCTGTGACTGACATTCAGTCGTCTTTATCACCCTGGAACCTTTCCAGTGATTCTCCCCAGGATCGATTGATACCATCTCACTACAACTAGTGAGTATCCTAATATCCAATTACATCTATCTCATAGATCCAAAACCCAGGATTTAGGAGGTATCACTTTGATCCTATATGGAGAATCCTTGTGATAAGCGGAGATTGACAGAGCGTAGTATAGGCAACTCTTTTCCTATCAAGAGTATGTCATCCACGTACTCTACGAGGATCACCACCATACTCCCTACTACCTTTTTGTATATACAAGGTTCATCTACCATTTTGATGGTGTCAAACTCATTGACTAACACATCAAAACAGATGTTCCATCTCCGTGATGCCTGCTTTATCACACAAAACATCTTGCACACGTTTCCGCTGCTCCCACTGTCTACGAGGCCCTCTGGCTGTGTACTTATAGACGTTCTTTTCTAAATCATTATTTAGAAAAGTAGTCATGGCACTCAACCACCAGATATCACAGTCATGGTATGTAGCAGTGGCAAGTAGTATCTGGATGGATTTAAGCATCGTCCCTGGAAAAGGTTTCATCATTATCCACGCTTGGTCGATGACGAAAACCTTTAACAAGTCTAGCTTTGAAAGTCTCAACTTTTCCATCTACACCAAGTAATCTTCTCAAGATATACTTGCTCCTGATGGGGATTTAACCCTTCAGATATCGCAACCAAAGTCCATACTTTGTTGGTGTATATGAATTCCATCTCAGATCGCTAAGCATCCTGCCATTCTTACAGAGTCCCACTCCTGATGGCCAGCTCGAAACTAGTTGGGTCATCATCTCATGATGCAATCCTCGTTCCCACAGTCATAGAGAAACCGAAGTATCTCTCAGGTGGGTGAGGAACCCTACTAGATCGGCGGAGAGGCTGAGGTTCGTTGGAATCTACTGAATCCTTTGGTTCTATCAAATCATCAGCTGCAGTTTGTATAGCTGGAACATTTCCAGTTGTACATAACAGATCTTGCCTCGAGCTTGTCCGGATTTTTCTTTTCAGACATAGGCCGGACAACCCCAAATCTTAACTAACTTAAGATATGGGCTCTTCCCTTTCCATATCACATATGAAGTGGTAGGCAACTGATTTGATCGGAACCCTATTCAATAGGTATGCAACTTCATAAGTGCGTAACTCCCTAAAGGAAATAGGTAACTCAGTAATACTCATCATAGAGCACACCATATTATGTTGGGTGTTATTGCTCCGCCCTGATACACCGTTGTGCAGTGGTGTATTCAGAGGAGTAATACTTAGAGAGAATCTCATTCTTCTTAAAATAGTCCAGGAGTTCCGTGCTCAAGTATTCTCCTCCTTGATCACATCAAAGGACATAATACTTTTACCCGTATTTTGGTTCTCTACTTCTAACTTATATTCTATGAATATCTCAAAAGGTTCGGACTTGTGTTTCAACAAGAACATAAATCTGAATCTCGAAAGATTATTAGAGAATGTAATGAAGTACAAAGAACCGGTCTTGGCATGTGTAGACAGGGGACCTACATACATCAACATGTATCATCCCAAGAGTTCACTAACTCTTTCTCTGTTTTCAATAAACAGAGCTATGGTCATCTTATCTTTGTGACATGACTGGCGAGTTTCACAAGATGTAAATTCAAACTAATTTAAATATGCATCTATATGTAACTCCAGCTAGTCGGGTCGCATTGATATGACCTAGTCTACAATACCTCAAGAAGGATCCGTCCATTTCTGAACTCTTCCTCTTGTGTGTGTTCCGTATACTAAGAACTGTAGTTTGATTTAGAGCATCAATGCTTTTAGATAACGTGCCTGAACCGATCAACTTTTGATATAGGAAATGTTCAAAACATTATCCAACAATACAAAATTTTATCATTTCTTTACTAATAAAGAGACTGATATGATTTTGTATATCAGGTTCGGTATCTAATAGCATTTGTTTAGAATCAATGTATTGATAATACAGGGTGACAGTGACCAACAGACTTGGCTGCAACACTTGCCCCGTTTTTTTGTCTCATGAAACTTATCACCCGTTCTCAGTTCTTTACCTATCTGTAGCCCATGCAACAGATTACATATCTGGGATCCTGATCCGGTATCATATACCCAGGACGTAAAGGACATTGAGAAACAGTTCTATATAATGAACACACCCAAAGATGATGCATCAGTATGCACTCTCTTCGTTTGGGTGGCATGGGAATCTTGGTATTCCCCTATTTCCTGCTCTGTCTTATAACTATTATAAGTTGGAGCGGGACCAACGTTCCCCAGCTCAGTAAAACAAGCGGGTTCGGTCAAAATTCCGTATTATTATCTTGATTAAGGCGTGATATGGTCGCTACCTGGAGAGAGAGAAAAGAAAACACTCAGCGTGCGCTCTTGCAAGAATAGATTGGTTATTATTTTATCTAATCAGGATGGCTCCCACTGTTTTTATCAAATCTTCCTTCAAACCCTAAAAGGAAAGACTAGCCGGGATTAATTACACACTACAAGTTCGCCAATCTTTCAGCCAGGCCAGTGTCGGTACTTTGAGGGAGGTGCCCCGTGCTTTCGCCCGGACCTAATTAATGTAAACCTCGTTTTCCCAGAGGCGTAACCTCGTTAACACCTTTCTAGACACCTACTTGATCGGCTAATTGTAATGTGTAAAACTCTCCCAGGAGTAACTCTTACTCGCAGCGGGTATCGGGATCCAACTATCTCATAGAAGGTATGCAATCTCATTGCAAATTTCAACACTTGAAATTCCCGATAATATTTTGCCCCTAACGTGCTATGACCTTGACGAAAGCCAACAAACCATAGCCCGCTAGTCAAGTTCAACCCGTCATTTCCTGATTGAATTAAACCCACCCGCACGACCCTTGACGAAAGCCAACAAGGCCGCACGACTACCCTAATCCAATCGCATCGTATGCTGCAGATAAGCAACATATAGCTACCGCACACTGCACCTTGACGAAAGCCAACAAATGCAGCACGAATACTATATACAACTTATCTGAAATGGCGGAGGGCTCCGACAGGTTTTTCTGAAAACCTATTGCGTAATGAACTTGATATCGTTGTAGAATCGAATGATTTTTGAAATGGAGTGTTTTTGAGGCTTTTCTAGTTTTGCTAAAGGAGTCACTCCCAGTGAAGGGATCGTCGGTCCTTTCCTCGTCGAATGAGGTGTGGGATATATCATATATATCACTGTACAAAGCAGAACTCTTAAAAGCAATCAAAAGACAAACCGAGTGTGTAGCATCTGCCAGTTATTGCTAAAGGAGTCACTCCCGGTGAAGGGATCTCGGTCCTTTCCTTATCGAATAAGGTGCAGGATATATCATATATACCGCTGTGCAAAGCAAGAACTGTAGCTACCTGTTTTATTTTAGAAATTCTATTCTACAACATCTTAGGTTTTTTTTCTTTCATTAATCACATTAATGAAGTCCCATCATTTAAAATACCTAAACATCACAGATAAATACGACGTACACTTATGCCATCCGCATTCGCCTCGATGTCCCCTCATGCACCGTTAGGTTAGGTGACTAACGGCAGAGCGGAGCAGGGCTAGCGCGGGTGTAAAACATAAGTAACGCCTATATAATATATCATATATACTATATACAGTATTTATCACAGAACATCAAATGATCACATCACAGATATCGCAGCAGAAGAAACATATGAAATATTGGATATACTAGGACGTCTGTGTTTTCAATACGAGCCAGTATAAAACACGGATTCCACGGTCGCGATGAATAGCCAAACCCACACCCCTAGACCCCTACGAGAGCGGCAAGCAACCCTACCAATTCTAGAGTTAGGAGACCCGAACACAACTCCTCGAGTTGGTCTCCCACTGGACTCCAGAACCTGGTTACTTTTGCCCTCCTCCTTAGGTCTATCCTAGTGCGGAAAAGTAAATAATATACAAAGGGTGACATCTTCCGCAACCTGGAAGTGCCCCAATAAAAGAATATTACATACAAGTTTTTACATGAATGAAAAAGAAAAACACTCATCTCACATAAAAAAAACCCGGCTATTCAAACACGACGATCCAATATAACATATCCAGCAACACATAACATCACATGTCATCAACGTAAGTAAACATGCGCATCACAATTGTCGTTGACATATAGCAACGAAACCGGCGATATCACATATTACGCTTACGTTCACAGAAAAGAAAGTGTAAAACTACAACAGTTGGAATCCGCAACCTCTTTAGACATCGCATGCCTAATCAAATGAATTACTTAGACATCGCATGCCTAACAATTATAAACCCCGCATTTTAGTCTCTTTATCGAAAACTCTTTTCAATATCAAGTCGGGAAATTCAACAAGATTCCTGACATCCTGATCGAATGCTCGTCGCAAACTTTAGTAGGCGGCCGCACCCCCGATACCGTCGACGAAGTGCACCAAGGCAGAACACCGCTGCCGCGAGCACCCGAACGGATGCTTTCGATGACGGGGTTCTCCTACAGTCACTTGGTCGGGGCTATGGGGTGTAGCTGTCTATTAAGTTTATCCGGCAAGTATCCGCGTACGCTACATGATTGCGACGGACTTTCGATCACATCAAAATTCCGTGGCAACCGATCAAGTGAGACTAAACCGCTAGATTTATAACATTCATTCAGTTATCTCATAACTACTTGTGAATTCCAATTATTGTATCACATTCCTGATAAATAGAAAAATGTTAAACTTTCCGATCGAACAATCGAACACCCAAGTTTTCCCGATACAGCTCAACACATGAAACAAGTTTAAAAACATCCAGTTCATGCCTCAGTACCAACGGTCCAGCCGTAGAAGGGTCAAGCCAACGCCTCACATGTGGCACGCCGTACTGCCCCAAACCCTAAGGTTCAAAGGGCAGTTCAAGACGGTCACATAATCGAGTTAAGGTTTGTTGTCTTCTAGAGGGACCATCGCGTTACTTGCACTACTTAGAACGTCGTTAAACTACGTAAAAGTCCAACAATTGGAAATTTCCCGGCAGGGGAAAAAGTGGGTATTTATATCCGGTCGAACTTTTTAACATATTCAAAAATATCCGGAAAACACACATAGACAAAATTTCATAATCCGATCGAATCTACGAACTCCCAATACAACCCAGAAAACTCAACTCTTGAGTGCAAATTAAAAATTCCCAGAAACCTCAGCACTGCAAATTATGAATTACTGTGCAAAAATGATTGGATAAGGAGACCATACTGCCGCGGAACCGCCGCACGAGCCATGCTCGTGCCGCGGAACCGCGGCGGTTTGAGGGAATTGGGTTATCGAATTTCATAGTTGCTCTTAGAAATGCCTGCTGATTTTTCTGCATATTTTTAATCTGGAAAAAACCCAATTTTTGAAAAAAGTCCAGAGAGCATGGAAAAATTGGGGTTTCGGGTTCGATCGAGTTTCTAACATCGTCTACGCATCGCCTAAGGCTCTAGCTAGGCTCTGATACCACTGTAGGGTTCCTAGGCACACTAGTGAAGTCTCACAAGTGATCAAACATGGCCAATTAATATTTTTCAAGTGCCGAGAAACCCTAATATGGATCGTTGACTAGAGATTAGGCGAAATATACAACTAGTTAACAACTTAACTAAAGGGTACGGAAAATACAACCTTTGTAGATCCGAGACTCCACCTTCATAGCTCCATGATGATGTCTCCTCGCTGTCCAAATCGAATCCATGACTCTAGCATCGGCTTCATCGGAGAAATGGGCGGGCTAGGTCGTCGACTTCGATGCCGAAGATGATCTGCGTCGAGACATCACAAGGTCAAGCTCCAACTTCACCAAGCCATGAAACTTGTAAAGAAAACACCCTATACTCCTTGGCAAGTGGTAGAGGATGAAGAAATAGGAAGTGGGTTCACTTTAGAATTGGATTTCTCACTCTTTTTCACTAGTTGCCATTGATGGAGGCAAGCTTCTTTATCTTGAAGAAAAAGAAGAAGAAAAGAATATGATAAGTATTAAAAGAATTAACTTAAAAAGAAAATCCCATTCATTCTTATCATAATAGCAATCAATGTTAAGTGTAGAGAATGAACCAAGGTTAAGTGAATGGTTAGGTTTAGGAGAAGAAGACAAAATGGTCAAAGCTTCTTGAAGCTTCAAAGAAAAGAACAAAAGAAGCAACCATTTCATTTTCTTTCCAAAATAAATAAATGAATAAGTAAATAAATCAAACCCTAACCAATCACTTAATCATGGTTTAAAGTAAACCTACACCCAAGCTTGCATGCATCATCAAACATGATACAAACTAGTGCACAATACTACATCATATATACAATGTGCACTTCAAGTGAGAAAATCCTTTTAAAGTGAACAAATATTAGTTAATGTAAAGTAATATATCAAATATATAATTATACATTAAATCATTAAATCAACACTTGATTTAACGATCCGGTCATATCGCATATAACCGACTAATAATAGTAACAACTTATCGAATCAACACTTGATCCGATAACCCGGCTATATCGCATATAACCGATCAATGTCACAAATCGCGAGAATCGAATACAGTATCACATACTGGTATTACTCTCGGTCCCGCACATATCTCATATGCGCTCCTATTTCGTTTCGCTTGAGCCAGGAAACCTCTGTGTAGGACTCTAAAGACTCGTCAATACGCCGGCAGCACGTGATGATCATATCAAACACCCACAAGCCGCAAGCGGTCTGCTAAACGTAACGGCCACCCGGGTATTGAGCGATCAGAAGATCGACGAGCAAGCCCGCTCACACTCCTGTGAATCCAACCAGTAACACTTACCGTACAGTCCGGTCTGTTCGTCTAATATGTCGCATATCTCGCCTAGGGGTGGTAAACGTCAGACCCCAATAGCTCGATAAGTCGTGTCGATATGAGGTCTATAACAGTTCGAGAAACTACTGGTAACACTTACCAGTAAATCTCAGCAACCCTGGCCAGGGATTTCCGGTTATAGCCAATCGAACACAGCGCAACATCAACTCCCTATACCAGGAGAGACAAATCCCCTCCTATCGCTCATTGCCTCCATGTGATTCGGGACTGTACCCAAAAGCCACCGTTATGCACGCCCTCTTGGACGTGGTAAGGTGGAAATCAAAGCATAGTGGGAATCTGATTGGAAGAATTAAAGTTAACCGCAATCAAGACGGTGTCGCTATGCAGCTAGCCGGTTGAGCACGGGTCGATCCACAGGGAGATGGTTGTATGTCCTTTCTTGTCTTTGACGAGTCAATAAAGAATTTGTGTATGAGTTTGTTCGATTCTAACCTATGTGTATTATTTGCAAGTATAAAGTTGTTAAGAAAAAGATACGAAATTGTAAGCTAAAGAAATCAGTACTCAAAACCTTTGAGCCGAGTCTTGACCAATTGAAGCTAAAACAATCGGCAACAACGTGGATTGGGGGATTTAAGCGCGGTATTTGTGGAATACGGCTTATTTACCCTTGTCCTTCCGTTCTTGTCTCTTGCTTTCGCCTCCGGCCAAACCGAACGCAACCGGTCGCGGTTAGGAATCACCGTTACCTTGTCAGGGTAGGGTGCCTAACGGAGCGCTTGCGTATGGTTTGGACGGAGTTCAATGGAAAATACGGGAAAAGGAAATGGGCAAAGAAACGTTAGCTTATAATACCGTATTTCTTCTTAACAAAGATAATTACATTCATTCACAAGAAAGAACCAAAAAGAGAGAACAAAAAGAAAAGAACAAAGAAAAGAAAAGATTACAAGTAATTAAGTGCATGAATTAAATTGCAAGAAAGTAAAGCAAGATAATAATAAGCGAGTAATAAAAAGCGATAAAAAGAACAAGAAACTAGAACTCAAAACAAGCATGTGATCAATAGCCAACCCTTAAACTTGCAAGCTCAATCAAGAGGTTGCAAGATCAAGGGAAGGGTAGAGAACGCATGTGAAATGAAGTCCTAATTCCACAAGAAAATACGACCCTTGAGATCAATAACTAACCCTTAACCATTCAAGCTCAATGAAGAGGTTGAATGATCAAGAGAAAGCAAGAATCTCAAGGGGAAGAAGAAACAAAAGAGAATGATACAAAAGGCCCTCATCTTCATTGATCTCCCACTCAAAAAGCTCTCACTACAATTTTCATGGAAAAAGAATGAAGAAGAAGAAGAAAAATAACTAAAACTACAAAAGAATGGACACAAAAATTGGACCCTTGGCTTAGCTCAATTCTGGAGTATTTATAGGCATAGGGTTGAAGACCTAGGGCAAGAATCTGCCACAAAATGAAGTCTCCAAACTGCCCACAGAAAACGACACCCTGCAGAGACTGTACGGCCGCGGATCCGCGGCCAATACCCCGTATTGGCCGCGGTTCCGCGGCCCATTAGTGGAGTTGGGCTGTGTGGTTTTGTGGGGATCCCTGGTTTGGCTTTTCCTTGTGTTTGAAATCTTAAAACTGCACAAAAGTCTTCCAGAATACCAGCAGAATTCCTTGTCCAAGATTGCACACTTCTCTTTACTTTTGACTTTATCTCTCTCGAGCTCCGCGCACCCATTGATTCTTGTGCAGCCCCCTCTCGTGCTCTGTGCTTGTCCCAGACACGAATGACCACTGTCATATGTCTTATCTCTGGAACTGGTACTCGGCACTGGACGGATATGGATGACCGGAACCCGGCTTTTATCTGCTGTTAACAGATGTTCTGTATTTGGCGTAACTATGGAGATTTTGTCTTGATTTGCAATATTTGTACTGGAAACCTGTATTCTGTAAATATGTAACAAACACAGATTAAAAGCACCTACCTATAAACATTCGAGCGTAAGAATGGGCGGTATAAAATGCTGTATTCTGTTATGAACAAATACCCCCAAACTTAACTTTTGCTCGTCCCGAGCAAAACCAATTATTCGCAAAAAAGAAAATCCTAACCGCACTTTCGCAGGGAACGCGATTGCACTGAGCATGTGCAACAAGCCGTTAAACCTCTAGGTGTCCCTAGTAGGAGGAGTGTTGTCTCCTGAGGGTTTTCAGCGGATACTACCCACAAAATCCCGTCAAGCTAGCGTCATAAGTTAACGTCGATTCTACTCCTACAGTTTAGTATTTACGTTAGAAATTCTATCATCCTAAGTTAGAAATATCCAACCCTTATTTTTCACACCTCCTATCTATTTAACCTTAGGTCCTATACGTTCCAAAAAAGTTTAGAAAGATGTTGGTTCTCCTGAGTTTTCCTTCTAAAGTGCGGCCTCAAATCATGGATTTTTATCAACTTTACAGAAAACACAAGTCTTATTCTTTATTTCTATCTTTTATCCAAACATCGATTGTATACCCCTACGTGTGTGTGTATTTGCACCCCTACACTCAAGAATTCAATTCAAGCTATAATACCCTTGCCCTAATACCTAATACTACTTCTTTTCATTAAGGATGGACGGATTTGCTCACACACCTTTCATGCGACTATTAATGCTTCTTGAGGCACTAACGGCCGATTACTGAATGTGTGAACATTAAAGCGTAAATAGCAGTTTCCAGGTCTTGACTTTATTCTATTTTTTCTTTTTCTTTTTCTTTTTTCTTTTTTTTTCAAGACCGGATATATTTTTCACATGCTCTTTTGGTGTTTAGCTTTAAATACCGTTTTTTCTTTCATACTAGGCTTTCAGGCAAGAGTATTTCTAGGTATCCTCTACTATCCCAAGTTTCAAGATGCGTGTATGTGCAGTTTGTAGGGTATATACTTTCTAAATTTGAACTCAAGAAAAGAAACTATTTTTCAGACTTATCCTTCAGTAAAGCATCAATACTTTCCCTTCATCTTGACTTTAACTAAAGAACTGAATTCAAGATTACCTATTTCTCAAAAAAAACTGTAAGGACGTATACTTACCAAGTTTAAACAGAATGATGGTTATTTTTAGGGTTTTCAATTCCTAAGCCTAGAATTTAGTTATTTCTATCATATCAACTAATCTTTCGGAATAAAGATCTAAGTTACCCTATTAGCTAACTTGACGACAAAGTTTTTATATTTTTGGAAAATTTTCGATTTTTGTGGGTTTTTAATAAGGTATGCAAATGCAAAATATACAAATGAATGCGAAGGAAGAAAGCTTACCGAGCACACCCCCAAACTTAAACTTGACAGTGCCCTCACTGTCAGGCTATACCAAGAGGGTCAAAATTGTCGGCGCTCCCCTTAAAAACAAATTATATACAAAAAGGAAAACCAAAAATATATACAAAAAAGGAGTCCCCCCCCCCAAACTTAAGTGAAACAGTGTTTCCACTGTTAAGCGTTGAAGTTCCGGATTAGGGGGGGGGAAAGAACAGTATCAATCTATACAAGGCCTTACACAGGCCAAAAGTTAACACCAACCATTCAAAGATTTTATCATGGTAAAGCAGTGGTTGGTGAAAGAAGGCGAAGAGGTAAGAAATGGAGAAAACGCGAGACCGTATGGAGATAGAAGCGGGATACGGTCTCGGTATATCAGAAGAAGAAGAATGGCGGAAGGGAAAAAGAAGCGGAATACGAACTTGAGGGTGCAAATGGAGTAAAAAGATTAGCACAACTTGTGATGACCGATGTGTGAAAAGCGATTGTGCTAATATATTTACCCGTCGAGAAATGGGGTCAAATCCCTCAAGATTCGTGAGAAACCATGGGTACGCCGAACTTGGTAAACCAGACACAGGAAGTGAAAATGATACGGGTTCTTGCAAGGTCGGAACGATGGAAATGATGGAGGAAAGTGGTTGAGAAAAGGGTATCGGTTAAGGGTTCTGGAGGGTGTACACAGTCAGTGAAAGGAACATGATGAATTGGAAAATCCGACTCATCATCTAGAACTGTTTCATCCTCAAAAATATCCTCAAAATTCTCCTCAAAGTTAAGCTCATCCATGCATATTTCATCAAAGTCCAGACGCATATGGGGTTCGGGAAAAACATTTAATGACTCAGGATGATGATTTGAAGAGACAAACTCAACCAAATCTACGGGTTCATCATCCAAAATATTCCCAGCGTCAATATCCTTAATCAGGTGAAAATCAAAATTCTCTGACACCTCAACCAAAGCATGGATAGTAATCAATTCAGGTTCTAAGATGGAGGTGTAGAGGTCAAAAGGATTGGGTGTGGTTTCACTTGGCAAGGTCCCTTCACAATCGGGCAAATCAAACACTACACAGTCGCACAACTCATTAAACATTCTATCTTCAACTGATAATTCATTTGGGACACTTGATAGACTTTCAACACAGGAGTTGTGGGATTCAATTTGAGACGGGTAGGTTTGATTTGGAAGGGGGTACGTCTCACTCTCTCCAGTCAAATTCACAGCCTGTCCTGCCGCCTCATCATACATTGAAAAAGTTGGAGCTAGTTGAAAACTAGCTACCGAGTCACTAGGTTGCATGAGGGCGGCTATGGACGCATTCAAATCCATCATCTGTTGGCTTGACGCTACCCTAAAGTCTTCCAACGACTGTTCTAGACTAGACATTGGTTGTGAAGGGGTTTCAGTAAAAGATTCAAAGTTGTTTGGATACTGAAAACTCCCAAATGGCGGTTCCGATGCAATGTCTAGGGAAGGTGCAAAAGTAGGGTACGATTGGTAGGAATTGAATGGCTGGACAGGAGCAGGATCAACATCTGGATAGGAAGGTGAATGGAATTGTTGATCCCAAGAATTTGAAGTGGTGAAAAGAGTGAAAGATCGGCTACGAGATTGTTCAATACGTTCTGCAATAGACATTGGTCTTGTGGCTACAACTGGACTTTCAAAAGGGGTATCAACGCAAGAAGGGGTGAATGTTTGAAACGGTTGATACGAAGTGGATTGCAGGGTCCAGTTATTCGTCCTAGACGCGTCTATCCGATCTTTCAAAGAAATTTTGGGCATGGAGGGGTCGTTCGAAGTTCGACCAAAACAAGAACCGTAGGAAGTTATGTCTGGTTGTGGGTACCAAAGTTCGGCAAGGGTTTTGCGCGGTGGAGCACCCATGATATGAAGAGAGAAAGAGAGAAAGGCAGAGAAAAGGAGGGGAAAAAGAATGTGAAATATTTTTTTTAGTTATATATTAACAAAAGAATGAAGTATACACACAAAAAGAATATGGACAAAAATAATCACGACACAAAAAAAAAAATACCACACACCTAATCGTTCTAGGGTTAACCTAGGTCAACTAGACCTGCTCCAGAACTTGATTGTCGAAGTAAAACTGTGTCGAGAAACAGGCTCAAGATACACTGATCACGAGGCCAGGTAAGTGCAGAGATAAGGGGAGGTTTTCCAACGCTTTCGCGAAGTTCCTTAATTAAATAACCCTTTCTCTTTTGGCGGTTTCGCCGTTAATACTTTCCTAGACACCCCGTAAACAATATACCGTTAAGCGAGGTTCTAAACACAATTAACTTCTCCTAGTGAGCGCGAAGTCCTTAAGGCTTAAAGTCTAGTTTCTTTTAAATTTGTGCGGGTAAACGTTATGCGCAGGTTCGTGATTTGTGGGCCACGGAAAAGGTGATGAAATCCTTTACCGTATGTTGTGGGGTTCGCTTGCCCTTAAGTCCGTATTAATGTATGCAATGCGCAATTCAATAAAAATTCTATAAAGAATCAAACAATCGTTTTTTAGTTTAAGCGCGGCACTGCAACAAATAAGGGTTAGTCAATTTTTAGCGTATGCTAGCGAACTTGCAAAGAATCCTGCAAAGAATAGTATATTGGAAGCGTCGGATTTGAGAAGAAGGTGTTAGTAAAGTACGTACCGTTAAGTTTTTGGGTTAGGAAACCCCCGTTGAATCAAATCCGGTAAGCTTGAAAGGTTCGCTTGCGCGGGTCAAACTACCCGGATCTTTGGCACTGTACTTCGTAATCACCTTTGCTTTGAATGTACACTTTGCTCCCCACAATTGCAGTTTGCAAATACGCAAAAATCTGCACACTTGCCCACAAAAATGATCAAAAATAACAAAAAGATTTTTTTTTATATATATACAAAAAGAATATTAACCCGAATAACAAGAAAGAAAATATGCTATCGTCTCCCCGGCAACGGCGCCATTTGATTGGAAGAATTAAAGTTAACCGCAATCAAGACGGTGTCGCTATGCAGCTAGCCGGTTGAGCACGGGTCGATCCACAGGGAGATGGTTGTATGTCCCTTCTTGTCTTTGACGAGTCAATAAAGAATTTGTGTATGAGTTTGTTCGATTCTAACCTATGTGTATTATTTGCAAGTATAAAGTTGTTAAGAAAAAGATACGAAATTGTAAGCTAAAGAAATCCGTACTCAAAACCTTTGAGCCGAGTCTTGACCAATTGAAGCTAAAGCAATCGGCAACAACGTGGATTAGGGGATTTAAGCGCGGTATTCGTGGAATACGGCTTATTTACCCTTGTCCTTCCGTTCTTGTCTCTTGCTTTCGCCTCCGGCCAAACCGAACGCAACCGGTCGCGGTTAGGAATCACCGTTACCTTGTCAGGGTAGGGTGCCTAACGGAGCGCTTGCGTATGGTTTCGGCGGAGTTCAATGGAAAATACGGGAAAAGGAAATGGGCAAAGAAACGTTAGCTTATAATACCGTATTTCTTCTTAACAAAGATAATTACATTCATTCACAAGAAAGAACCAAAAAGAGAGAACAAAAAGAAAAGAACAAAGAAAAGAAAAGATTACAAGTAATTAAGTGCATGAATTAAATTGCAAGAAAGTAAAGCAAGATAATAAGAAGCGAGTAATAAAAAGCGATAAAAAGAACAAGAAACTAGAACTCAAAACAAGCATGTGATCAATAGCCTGTAAGTCGATGTAGTACACCCCAGTACTTGTGGGGAGGCGGAAATTACAAAAACGATCAAGTTTAAGGAACGAACATCGACTAACCGCTTAAATCGAAGCTAAACTATAAATAACCGTACACAATGATTTTCTTATCACTTGTGATTAGGGATTATACCTTTCGAAACTAGTCCTTCGTCTTTACGATCTCCTTGTTCTCCTCGGCCTTCTCTAGGTAGTAGACGATCCACCCGAGAGCAAAACTCCAAGCTAAACCTCTAAACTTGAGGCAACTAACCTTCTTGGATTGCTAATCAAAGAAGTTAGGATGAGATAGAGTGATGGTTATGGATTGTTTTAGTCTAACTAATCCTTTGATCTCAACTCATGAGGTGTAAGGATTAGGGTTTGAAGATGAGAGCTTGAGGAGAGAGAATGTGAGATAAGATAATGAGAAGAGAGAGAGTGTATCATAATATATTATGAAGCATTCTCATTTATCAACAAAAGAAAATGAGTGATGAATAAGCATGCTTCACAAATATCTAATGGTGATTCATTAAGCATGTGTCATTATCATTTATGGTGCAATTAATGATAATGATGAATCACCTCATGACTCACAATCTCATCCAAAGTAACCTCCTTAGTCACATCTTCTAGAAGCTTCTCGAACAATTACGAGAACGCCCTCCGATCCGTAAAAATACGGAAAAACTTTAGACTGTAAAAATCCAATAACCGGATACCAGTAACTGGCTTAAACCAAAGCCGACTGGTAAAAACTGTCCGAAAGTCGTACGCGCGTAAACGCACGTATGCGTCCGAACCCTTTGTCGCAAAACCATGCAACCTCTATATCGTTTCGCCTGGAGTAGGAAACTCTCTGTGTGGGACTCTAGAGACTCGACTACTACGCTGGCAGTGGGTTTAACCACAGACCGCAAGCGGCACTAGCTGTACGTAACGGTCCCCAGGTAGTTGTCGATAAGAAGGCCGATGAGAAAACCCATCCGAACTCCTACTGAGTCTGATGTGACAATCTCCATACAGTCCGGTCCGTTCGTCCAAGACTATCGCATATCGGGCCTAGGGGGGCGGCAAGCGTCAGTCCCCTAAAAGCGGTATAAGTCGTGTCGGAGGGAAGCCCATTACACCCTGAGAAACTACTGGAACCTACCAGCAAATCTCGCTTGCCCTGGCCAGGGACTTTGCGTAATGGCTCTCTGACACAGCACGATATCTACTCCCAATACCGGGAGGGACGAATCCTGTCTAACCGCCACTGCCTCCAAGTGCTCGGGACTGCACCCAACTGCTACCTGTTTGCACGACTCCTTTGAGCCGTGGTAGGGTAGCAATCTAAGAACAGTGGGACACACTCGAGGCGAAGTAGCAGTGTCAAGTCTGCGGACTACGCTGTACTCATGTCACCTGGGAACTGTTCACTGACGACTGGTATCAAACCAACCAACAGTTCCCTGTGAGTCCTGTCCGGTGTACCCGTAACCTAACGAGCACCTGCATACTATCTCCAGTACGACGTACTGACGGCTGTGGGACAGACCATCTCCCCAACTGGGATGAGAAGCGTACACACTAGTCTACTCCGGAGTATCGATGCTCTGTCTCGATAATCCAACGACCAGGGACCTGAATGAGGATGTGCTTGTAGACTACCCAGCCCCCACTAGTGTGACTGCCATCACAACGCTGGTAGACAAGCAAGATCCTAAGAGCTCTATCAATACATACACTCACATATTAAGATAGAAAAACCAAGTAGCATACTACCATGTTTAGCAAGACTGTTATATACATGTGAATATCCCAAGCTTCCATTAAGTAATATACAAGCTAGTATGATACAGTAATGGCCTTCTAGGGCATAAACACTAACAATCTCCCACTTGCACTAGGGCCATATACTGGCGTATCGAAGACCGATGATCTCGAGTAGCCGCTCGAACTGAATCTGAGGAAGGGCCTTTGTGAATGGATCAGCAATGTTCTCTTCTGAAGCAACTCTCCGAACCTCGATCTCCTGACGATCAATGATCTCCCTGATCAGGTGATATCGCCTCAAGATGTGTCTGGACTTCTGATGGGACCTTGGTTCCTTCGCTAAAGCTATAGCTCCGTTGTTGTCGCAATACAGAGGTATTGGATCAACTATGGTAGGAACCACCTGAAGTTCTGTTAAGAACTTCTTCATCCAGACTGCTTCTTTTGCGGCATCGCAAGCAGCTATATACTCCGCTTCCATCGTCGAGTCAGCAACGGTGTCCTGTTTGGAGCTCTTCCAGCACACCGCCCCTCCATTGAGGGTAAAGACATAACCCGACATGGACTTGGAATCGTCCTTATCACTCTGGAAGCCGGAATCAGCAAAGGCCTCCAACCTGAGGTCTTTTCCGCCGTAAACCAAGAACATCTCCTTAGTCCTCCTCAGGTACTTGAGAATGTTCTTTACTGCTATCCAGTGTTTCTCCCCTGGGTCTGACTGATACCGGCTTACCACGCTTAGTGCGTAAGCTACATCTGGTCTGGTACACAACATCGCATACATTATAGAGCCTACCGCAGAAGCGTAGGGTATAATAGACATGCGTTCCCTTTCCAAATCAGTCTTGGGAGACATCTCTTTGGAGAGGGTGATTCCGTGACAAGCCGGTAGATTACCGCGCTTAGAATCTTCCATACTGAATCTTTTCAGTATAGTGTCGATATACCTGGACTGCGAAAGTCCCAACATCCTCTTGGATCTATCACGATAGATCCGGATCCCCAGAATGTAAGAGGCATCACCCAGGTCTTTCATGGAGAACCTGTGTGACAAGAATCCTTTGACAGATTGTAGCATAGGAATGTCATTTCCTATCAATAGAATGTCATCCACGTACAAGACGAGGAATACGACACTTCTGGCCACAACTTTACTATATATGCACGGTTCATCTGGATTTTTGATAAAGTCATATTCTTTGACTGTCTCATCAAAACAGATGTTCCAACTCCGCGATGCCTGCTTTAGTCCGTAAATGGACTTAAGCAGCTTGCATACTTTTCCGCTGCTCCCACTCTGATTGAAACCCTCTGGTTGATCCATATAGACGCTCTCTTCTAAATTTCCATTCAGAAAAGCCGTCTTTACGTCCATCTGCCAGATTTCATAATCATGGAAGGCAGCAATAGCAAGAAGGACCCGAATGGATTTGAGCATAGCCACTGGAGAAAAGGTTTCGTCATAGTCCAAACCAGGTCTTTGACGAAAACCCTTTGCAACAAGTCTAGCCTTATAGGTTTCCACCTGTCCATCTACACCAATCTTTTTCTTGAAGATCCATTTGCATCATATGGGTTTTACCCCATCTGGAGCAAAGTCCAAAGTCCATACTTTGTTGGTGTACATGGACTCCATCTCGGTCCGCATTGCATCTAGCCATCGTACCGAGTCGCCGCTCTGGATGGCCTGCTGGAAGTCAGTAGGTTCATCATCATCTATGATGCAATCCTCTCTATCCCCGTCTATGAGAAAACCGTAGTATCTCTCAGGCGGATGAGACGGCCTACTACTCCTGCGGAGGGGTGCGGGAATGTTCTGTTCTTCTTGAACCTCTGGTTCTACCAAACTTTCAGTAGCAGTTTGTGGTTCTGGAATTTCTTCCAGTTCTATTTCGCTCCCACTCTTCTGATTTTCCAAAAATTCAGTTTCTAAGAAGCGGGCATGACGAGAAACAAAAACCTTTTGTTCCTCTGCGTAATAGAAGCAATATCCTGTAGAGTTCTTTGGATATCCCACAAACTTACACTCTACTGAGCGTGCCTCGAGCTTGTCCGGACGCTGCTTTTTTTTACAAAAGCTGGATATCCCCACGTCTTCAGGTACTGAAGATAGGGTTTCTTCCCACTCCACATCTGATATGGTGTGGTAGGCACAGTTTTGGTTGGAACTCTGTTCAAAAGATGTATCGCTGATTCTAGCGCATACCCCCAGAAAGATCGCGGTAACTCAGCATTACTCATCATGGATCGTACCATATCCAATAGGGTTCGATTCCGTCTCTCCGATACACCGTTGTGCTGTGGAGTGTATGGAGGAGTAAGCTGAGAGAGAATTTCTTTCTCTTTTAGGTAACCTAGGAACTCGGCACTTAAGTATTCTCCACCTCGATCAGATCTTAGTGTCTTAATACTTTTGCCTGTTTGGTTTTCCGCTTCACTCTTGTATTCCAGGAATTTCTCAAAGGCTTCGGATTTATGCTTCATCAAGAAGACATGTCCAAATCTAGAGAAATCATCTGTAAAAGTAATGAAGTAGGAATAACCACCTCTCGCATGTGTAGACATTGGACCGCATACATCGCTGTGTATGAGTCCTAAGAGCTCGCTCGCTCTTACTCCTTGTCCAGTGAATGGAGTCTTTGTCATCTTTCCTTTGAGACAAGATTGACAAGTGTCATATGATTGATATTTGAACGAGTCCAAATATCCTTCTCTATGCAACTTAGTCAATCTTCTCTCATTGATGTGACCCAGTCTACAATGCCATAAGAAAGCTTTATTTAAATCTGGAGACTTTCTTTTTAGTGTGTTCTGGACATTGAAAATTTGGAGTTGGTTTAAAACATATATGCCGTTATTTAGAGTACCGGACCCAATCAAACTATGATTAAGGTGGATGTTGACAACATCTCTTACAAACGTGAAATCATAACCTTTATTTGATAACAAGGAAACTGATATGATATTACACGTTAAGCTGGGTACAAAATAACAGTTATGTAAAACCAAAATGTGTCCACTCGTCAATCCTAGGTGATAATCCCCGACGGACGCAGCTCCCACGCTAGCTCCGTTAGCAACCCTGAGGATCATATCACCTTCCTTCAGCACTCTACGGTTTCTCAGTGCCTGCAATGAATTGCAAATATGAGATCCTGATCCGGTATCCAATACCCAGGAAGTAGAGTTGATCGACAGACAATTCTCAATTACAAACACACCTGAAGTCGAAGCCACAGCTTGCTTCGGTTCCTGGTTCTTGGCGTTCCATGCCTTGCAATCCTTCTTCCAGTGCCCTTTCCTGTGACAATGGAAGCACTCATCCTGGCCAACTATCGGTACTGCTTTCTTTTTCTTTCCCTTCCCTCCCACCTTACTAACACCTCCTCTAGGTCTGGGTGCGGCCTTCTTCTTCCTTCCTTTGGCCCTAGCCTTGGACCCGGAAGAAGATGAACCGCCAACAAACATAGCGGGTGTTTCCCTTGATGTCTTCAAGGTGCCCTCTGCACTCCTTAACATGTTCAGGAGTTCCGGAAGTTCAACTTCTTTTCTTTGAAGGTTGAAGTTCAGGATAAACTGGGCGTAGGTGTGAGGAAGGGACTGGAGAATAAGGTCTGTATAGAGCTCATTATCCAAAGTCGTCCCAAGGTCTGCGAGCTCTTCAATATAGCTGATCATCTGTAGGACATGTTCACCTACCGATGACCCGGCAGCCAACCTCGCTCGAAACAAGTTCTTAGAGGTCTCGTATCTTGCTATACGAGATTGCTCTCCATAAAGTTCCTTTGTATGGAGAAATATGCCATCTAGGGACATATCCTCGTGCCTCCTCTGATGTTCATTGTTCATCGAGGCAAGCACGATGCACTTGGCTCTCGCGCAATCTAAATCCCAGGTTTTGCGGATTTCCTTATCCGCATTGCTGGATTTGGGACCAGGGACAGCAGGTGCCGTAGCGGTGAGGACGTACCCCAGTTTGTCATAGGTCAAAGCCATTTTGACATTCCGCAGCCAATCTTTATAGTTTGGCCCCGTCAGTATATTTTTCTCTAAAAGTAACTTAAGTCCAGTCATTTTCAGGGTCGCTGCAATTAGGAGAGAGAGAAGAAAACTCTTTAGCATGATGCTCTTGCAAGTTTAGAGTGGTTTTTAGTTTATCTAAACTGGATGGCTCCCACTGTTTCTCGAATCCTTCCTCAAACCATAAAAGAAGAATTAGCTAAGACTATTCTCACCGTACAATACTTGCTTAACCGTTCAGCCAGGCCGGTGTCGATACTTCGAGGGAGGTTTTCCAACGCTTTCGCGAAGTTCCTTAATTAAATAACCTCTTTTCTCTGGGGGCGTAACCCCGCTGACACTTTTCTGGACACCTACTAGGTTTATAGCATTGATCGTTAAGTGACGAATATCCTGATAAGTATCATATACTCACAGTAGGATCGGGATCCAAATATCATCGTATGATAATGTTGAAGGAATCCTACCAACATTCATCAAACTCCAAATGGTATGCATCTCTTTGCAAATTTCAGTTTCTTTAGAAATTCCCGATATAAGTTGTTGCCCCATGCTCTTATGACCTTGACGTATGCCAACAAATCATAAGTCACATGTCAAGTTCTGCCCATCATTATCTTGTTAATTTGAACCCACCCGTATATACCCTTGACGTATGCCAACAAGGTAATGCGACTGTCCCAAACCAACACATCTATCTATGTAACAAATGAATACCCCAGCAGCTACCAAACACTATGCCTTGACGTATGCCAACAAGCATAGCTTGAATACTACTGACCATCCATAAGAAATGACGGAGGGCTACGACTGGTTTTGGCGAAACCATGAACGTAGTGAACTTGATATAACCGAAGGAACCTGATAGCTTTTAAAAGGAGTGGTTAAATCTCCGCATTTAAAATTATCTGTTTTTAAAATTAACCGAGTGGTTTCTTTTAAATTGTTCCAACGATTTAAAACTTTGGTTTATTTACTTTGCATTATAGATAATGCGTCCCATCATTAACCTATCATTGCAGAAAACAACGAAAATACAACGTCCTCTTATGCCATCCGCATTCGCCACTGGGTCCCGTCATCACCCGTTAGGTTACTTAACTAACGACAGAGCGGGGGCTGGGCTAGCGCGGGTGTAAAACATAAGTGGCGTCTAAATAGCTATCATAAATATAGATATTTTACATTCGTCTGACGCAATGATATTCATTCCAGAACACAGATAAACAATATTGGATTTGCAAGCAATCTGTATTTCTTTTGAGCCTGCAAGAAAAGACAGATTACACAGTTGTGATGAATAGTCGTTACCCCACCCTCGACCCCTACGGGTACGGCAAACTACCCACCCGGCAGTCTGTGTACCCTCCCACCTTGGGTCAGTCCTAGGAGCAAAAACAGTAAAATGAAATAATACAACGGTGGCTACGACCACAACCTGGAAGTGCCCCGCAAAAATAATATTACAACAAATTACATTTACAACAAATGAATTAAACAATAACCCATTGCTAACCCCGGCTATACACCACAACAGTCCAATACAGTTTATATGCACAAACAGATATAACCATTTCAGAAATGTGCAACCCCCTGCCAACCGACATACTAGCAGTTGGGGGAGGTTTACGAACACATTAAACAATCACAGATATAATCCAATATGCAAATACTGTAAAATTTCGATCGACTAAACAACATCAATATTGCTCCAAAATCTGCTCTGTTAAACAGTAACCTGAGCAAATATTAAATATTCCAGAAAACCCCAAATTTCACAGAGAAGCAACAGAAGAAAAATCGGCCCCTGACTCGCCAACTCGGCGGCGGAAGCGCGGCGACTCAGTAGGCTGAGGCCGCGGTTCCGCGGCGAGTTGGTCGATTCAGTCGACTGTTTTTCTTGGGTGTTCTACTGGTGTCATGTCAAGCACTCTGAGCTCACCTGAAAAATTTTCTGACATCGTTTTAAATTCGACAGAAACTTGCATTTTTTAAGGTTTTCCGGCTTCGTTTTTCCGTTCGAAATTCGTACAAATTTGCGATTAAGTTATTTAGTGTTTAGCGAGGCTCTGATACCAATGTAAGTCGATGTAGTACACCCCAGTACTTGTGGGGAGGCGGAAATTACAAAAACGATCAAGTTTAAGGAACGAACATCGACTAACCGCTTAAATCGAAGCTAAACTATAAATAACCGTACACAATGATTTTCTTATCACTTGTGATTAGGGATTATACCTTTCGAAACTAGTCCTTCGTCTTTACGATCTCCTTGTTCTCCTCGGCCTTCTCTAGGTAGTAGACGATCCACCCGAGAGCAAAACTCCAAGCTAAACCTCTAAACTTGAGGCAACTAACCTTCTTGGATTGCTAATCAAAGAAGTTAGGATGAGATAGAGTGATGGTTATGGATTGTTTTAGTCTAACTAATCCTTTGATCTCAACTCATGAGGTGTAAGGATTAGGGTTTGAAGATGAGAGCTTGAGGAGAGAGAATGTGAGATAAGATAATGAGAAGAGAGAGAGTGTATCATAATATATTATGAAGCATTCTCATTTATCAACAAAAGAAAATGAGTGATGAATAAGCATGCTTCACAAATATCTAATGGTGATTCATTAAGCATGTGTCATTATCATTTATGGTGCAATTAATGATAATGATGAATCACCTCATGACTCACAATCTCATCTAAAGTAACCTCCTTAGTCACATCTTCTAGAAGCTTCTCGAACAATTACGAGAACGCCCTCCGATCCGTAAAAATACGGAAAAACTTTAGACTGTAAAAATCCAATAACCGGATACCAGTAACTGGCTTAAACCAAAGCCGACTGGTAAAAACTGTCCGAAAGTCGTACGCGCGTAAACGCACGTATGCGTCCGAACCCTTTGTCGCAAAACCATGCAACCTCTATATCGTTTCGCCTGGAGTAGGAAACTCTCTGTGTGGGACTCTAGAGACTCGACTACTACGCTGGCAGTGGGTTTAACCACAGACCGCAAGCGGCACTAGCTGTACGTAACGGTCCCCAGGTAGTTGTCGATAAGAAGGCCGATGAGAAAACCCATCCGAACTCCTACTGAGTCTGATGTGACAATCTCCATACAGTCCGGTCCATTCGTCCAAGACTATCGCATATCGGGCCTAGGGGGGCGGCAAGCGTCAGTCCCCTAAAATCGGTATAAGTCGTGTCGGAGGGAAGCCCATTACACCCTGAGAAACTACTGGAACCTACCAGCAAATCTCGCTTGCCCTGGCCAGGGACTTTGCGTAATGGCTCTCTGACACAGCACGATATCTACTCCCAATACCGGGAGGGACGAATCCTGTCTAACCGCCACTGCCTCCAAGTGCTCGGGACTGCACCCAACTGCTACCTGTTTGCACGACTCCTTTGAGCCGTGGTAGGGTAGCAATCTAAGAACAGTGGGACACACTCGAGGCGAAGTAGCAGTGTCAAGTCTGCGGACTACGCTGTACTCATGTCACCTGGAAACTGTTCACTGACGACTGGTATCAAACCAACCAACAGTTCCCTGTGAGTCCTGTCCGGTGTACCCGTAACCTAACGAGCACCTGCATACTATCTCCAGTACGACGTACTGACGGCTGTGGGACAGACCATCTCCCCAACTGGGATGAGAAGCGTACACACTAGTCTACTCCGGAGTATCGATGCTCTGTCTCGATAATCCAACGACCAGGGACCTGAATGAGGATGTGCTTGTAGACTACCCAGCCCCCACTAGTGTGACTGCCATCACAACGCTGGTAGACAAGCAAGATCCTAAGAGCTCTATCAATACGTACACTCACATATTAAGATAGAAAAACCAAGTAGCATACTACCATGTTTAGCAAGACTGTTATATACATGTGAATATCCCAAGCTTCCATTAAGTAATATACAAGCTAGTATGATACAGTAATGGCCTTCTAGGGCATAAACACTAACATAGCCAACCCTTAAACTTGCAAGCTCAATCAAGAGGTTGCAAGATCAAGGGAAGGGTAGAGAACGCATGTGAAATGAAGCCCTAATTCCATAAGAAAATACGACCCTTGAGATCAATAACTAACCCTTAACCATTCAAGCTCAATGAAGAGGTTGAATGATCAAGAGAAAGCAAGAATCTCAAGGGGAAGAAGAAACAAAAGAGAATGATACAAAAGGCCCTCATCTTCATTGATCTCCCACTCAAAAAGCTCTCACTACAATTTTCATGGAAAAAGAATGAAGATGAAGAAGAAAAAGAACTAAAACTACAAAAGAATGGACACAAAAATTGGACCCTTGGCTTAGCTCAATTCTGGAGTATTTATAGGCAGAGGGTTGAAGACCTAGGGCAAGAATCTACCACAAAATGAAGTCCCCAAACAGCCCACAGAAAACGACACCCTGCAGAGACTGTACGGCCGCGGATCCGCGGCCAATACCCCCTATTGGCCGTGGATCCACGGCCCATTAATGGAGTTGGGCTGTGTGGTTTTGTGGGGATCCCTGGTTTGGCTTTTCCTTGTGTTTGAAATCTTAAAACTGCACAAAAGTCTTCCAGAATACCAGCAGAATTTCTTGTCCAAGATTGCACACTTCTCTTTACTTTTGACTTTATCTCTCTCGAGCTCCGCGCACCCATTGATTCTTGTGCAGCCCCCTCTCGTGCTCTGTGCTTGTCCCAGACACGAATGACCACTGTCATATGTCTTGTCTCTGGAACTGGTACTCGGCACTGGACGGATATGGATGACCGGAACCCGGCTTTTATCTGCTGTTAACAGATGTTCTGTATTTGGCGTAACTATGGAGATTTTATCTTGATTTGCAATATTTGTACTGGAAACCTGTATTCTGTAAATATGTAACAAACACAGATTAAAAGCACCTACCTATAAACATTCGAGCGTAAGAATGGGCGGTATAAAATGCTGTATTCTGTTATGAACAGAATCATACAAGACTCTATGACGATCTCGGGTCTACAGACTAACCTGTACCAGTGTCACCAGAGAACTGCCATCTGACGTGAGGTATAATACCATCTGGGAGTTCTCGGCGAGTCCGTCCAGTGTACCCAGTCTCTACTGAGCACCCGTATATCATCTCTGATGTCAAACACCAATGGATATGGGATCATCCATCGCCCATCTGTATGGGTCGAGAAGGTATACGCTAGTCTACTCTGGTATATCGATGCCCCGTCTCGATACACCCACGACTAGGGACCTTGAAGGATGTACTTATGGACTACCATGTCTCCACTAGTATGATCCGCATCATAGTCCAGGTAGTCAAGTACACATCCTAAAGGCTTTACCAACATGTAAAGAGTAACCAGATAGCATACTATCATGTCGAGCAAGAAAGTCCTCCCTATATATGTCCCAGCATCCACTACAATATACATCCTATGTACAGTAATAGCCTCTAGGGCATACATATAACTAACATCAAGGGTACCTGAAAACTCCACATTGGACGTCTGCGCGTCCCGATGATTAGAAACAAACTCCTGTGTCTTCCCTCTACTCGCAGCTGGATGAACTCCTCTGGTAGACTGAGCCCTCTGAGCAAATCTTCCACGTCCACGGCCTCTCTGAGTACGATCCAGACGCCGTGCTGAGGAACAATCCCTGACGAAGTGCTGAAGGCTTCCGCATCGAAAACATCCACGCGCTGACTGCTGACCATCCTGGGGCTGAGAGCTGAACGACTGTCCTCGTCCTAAGCCTCTGCTACTCCCGCTACGGCCACGAAATCTGTCTCGATGACCAAACCTCTGTCTCTGGACTGGTACACTGGTACGAGTCCTCCACTGTCCTGGAACTCTCTGAGCCTCTGGAATATGCGCCTCATCAACTGGAGCTACAACCACTGGTGCTATGTAGGTGACGGACTGTTGCATGCTGACCGTAAGCGACAACTGAGTGATAGGGGTGACAACCTCCTGTCGTAGCTCCCGAACGATATCAACCAATGAACTCATCGTCTGGAGGAAGTCCTGCATCTCTACCAAAAGTCTATCAATAGTATAGGTCGCAGGCTGATCCGTCTGCACCTGTGCAACTAGAGTGCCATCCTGGTCAGTACTCGTCTCACCCGAGCCAATTCTGACCTCGGCCCTCGCTGCATCACTCTGAGTCCCCATAGTCATCGGCGGCAAGGCTATAAATAGATAAAAGATTCGATGAGAATAAGGAAATCGAATCTCAAGGATAGGAATCATCAAGGAAGGAATTTCAAACAATTTGTACTTAGGTCACTTAATGCAAAGTACCGCACCGTGGGTATGCTGCAGACATACACACACTACGTTACTCAGCTTAAGCTACCTACTCCATCATACTAAGGTCATCCTACACTCCGAAAGGTAAAACCTAGCGCTCTGATAACAGCTTTGTCACGACCCGAAAATTTAGCCCGTGACGGCCCTAGTACTACGCAACGCCCTAAGACGTAACGTAATAAAAGAAAGCCAAAACCTAGAAATCTAAACCATAAAAATACGGAAAAGATAATATAAGTTTTTGAAACATTTGAAATCACAACCCAAATTCTTTAAAAGTTCTACTTATTTCTTTAAATTTTGGCAACACCCCTTTTTGTAAAAACTAATCCAAGATGAATACAACACAAAAATATGAAGCTATAGCGAAGAAATAAGGACAATAGAGAGAAAGCTGTATATAAAGGACAACAAACCCACAAATAATATACAGTAACGTTCTCACCAAGTCTCTAAGTCAACAATACAATAGTAGATGGAGAGTTCAAGATACAACGAATGTACAATACAAAATACAGATGACCACCAAAACCCACCTAAGCAAAATAGTACTGTGAGCTGATGCAGTATCTGTAGCAAAAGATGATAGCTGAAAAGCTGAATAGCCTGCTTCGACTACTCTGGGGAACAACCTGAAACACCTGTGGCACAACGGGGGTGAGTTGCCAACTCGTGAATAGTATATAACATATGCAGGTAATCGCAGGAATGCACGTACAGCATGAATCTAAGATATGCGATTACAGTAATAACATATCATGCAAATGCCGAATAAAGGAAAGTACACTAGCAGGTACAATCAATATGTGAAGCAATAGTAACATGACAATAATACGCAATAACCATGCAATAGGGATGTGGGAATGTAAATATGCAACTATCATAAGGGTACACTAACAGGTACTACCAATATGTGAATCTGTGCATAAAGTAGATAAGTGTGAGGTATAGGGTGGAATATGTCATTTCCACGGAAACCTGACATCGTGGCAGGATCACAATCCATCAAGACACTCAAATCCACAATTCCTCAAATCAGCCCCCAAACTGGGCTCTCACATCATATAAGTCTCACATCTCCTCAATGTACAATATCGAGTAATCTCCTATATCCCGAATGTACAATCTACAATCTCTTTCATATCCAATATCCAATCTCAATGAATCATCTATATCCCAAGTCGAATCTCAAGTAAGTTTCTAACATCCGAAAGGTATATATATATATTTGCAGAAATAAATATGATGGGGGCAATACACATATATTAGCGTCCCATTCCACTAATATTGGTGCAAGGGTATATATAACAACGGCTAATCCCCTGTTATATATACAAAGGTATTAAAAGAAATATCATGAAAACAATGTGCCAAGCATCGACACAGAAATCCTGATAGGTACGTATCATACGCTGTCCCGAAAGCACGAGTGCCTAGCTCTGACCCTCGTCTTTCGACGTATGCATACGTGCATGACTCCCAACGGTGTCTCAGTGACCCCCGCCGAGTCATTAGTACTGTCACCGGTAGGTACTAGCCCGCCTCCAGGCTCATCGGCAACATCCATCGATCTTCTTGCCGAGGGGAACCATACCGGGCCCCACCATGTACCCTCATACGGCAACCACACCTCGTATGGAGTATATAATCAGAACTGATAAATCTCATGGTGGCTGCGCAAATATCATATCAAGGAAACCGGGTTTTTCAATATATGCATAATTTCTTGAACTTCCGCGGTTCCCCAAATCCAGAAATCATCATGTGAAATCCAAATAACAATGCGCAAATCCAGGAATAAATATATGCGATATATCTGAAATGCGAGCATATAAATGAGAATATGTAGCTAAAACAAGATGTATACGAAACCAATGAGGTACAACTAAGTAACATCAGTAAAGGTAAATATATGATTGCAACTGAATATGTGTGTAACATACAGGTGTAGCAATGTATAGGTATCTACCTATAGGAACTGATGTCGTATACCCCCCTGGGTATAAGAAGAATATGAGTAAAATATCCCCCCGGTATAAGTAAAATATGTAAAAGGTATACCTGCAGCTGTATCGCAAGTGTAAATGTACCTATCACTAAAGGTATGATACACTATAGGTATACCGGTAAGCTAGATGTCATGTGTGACAAGCAATAGTATCTATAAGGGGTTGTGTGTGACATGGCAATTATTGACGGTGTGTGTGTAGCATACAATCCGTGCTCGTGCAACATGAACCGTCAATAATATGTGCAGTGTCCTACGGCTACTAGTCACAGTATAACTATATCAAGGAAATAAGGTAAATGCGCAATTCTACAATGACGTAGAATGTGCGACAGGTATTTGAATCCTAGCCCAGACGCATAACGCCATGCGGGAGATTCCCCTGTAGATGTTAAATCTACTCACCTACGCTCCACGCTAGGTGAATCCTACCATCTGCTCCCCCCTGTAGTAGTGTTCGTAGTCCCTGCCTGCAAACCTGCAATTAAGACATGGAAATCATATATAATCCAAATATTCCGCAAAACGCAATATCGAACCCAAACGAGAAACTCGCGTCGCGAACTAAACGTGCGTGTGCACGATACGCTGAATCGTGTGTGTACGCGTCTAAAACCATCGCGACACGCCGCGATACGCTGGATCACAGAACTCACTCACGTATCGCGCGTATCGCACAAACACAACGAACATCAAAAACGGTATTTGATCCCAGATTTTTCTACAGGTCAAATCTTACAAAACTAGACATGCCAAAACACTACACTACACAGCAGACAACACTACCCAAAACCCCATGACCTAACACCCCTTCCTGGCCGCAATTTGCGGCTAAACTGAATTAATTGGCGGCCTGGGATTTGAATGGATGGCTCGTGTTTTGGTGGTGGTGTCTAGACCTAACAAGCATGCTCCAGTTTCCTCAATTTTACCCTGAAGGGTCCGGGTCAAAAGCAGATCACAGATGTCGTAAAACGACGCCAAAATACGATATTTTGCACACAAGCAAACCCTATGGTATTTTAGTGAAACCTGGGTTATTTCTCAGTTGAAGTGACCCTATTAACACTGAAATAGGCTAGGTTTACCCACTCAATCATTACTTAATCAAAGTTCCACATGAACACCACAATCTAGCACTAAACTAACAATTTAACACAAACCGACACTAAACCATACAAGCTAAGCAAACTAGGAAATTGGGTTAAGGAAATATACCCAAAAGGACCCTAGAGAGCAGGTGAAGAAGTGGAGAAGAGCTTCTATAGGTTGCTGGAGCTCCTGCTACTGCTGTTGCTTCCTGCTGCTGCTGCTGCTGATGATGATAAGGATGATGCTGATGATGATGATGCTGCTGCTGAAGCTTCTTCTGCAGGTGAGTGTGTGTGTGTGTGTGTTTGTGAGAGAGAAATGAGAGAATGAGTGAGAAATGAGGGAACACACAAAACCCCCTCCCATTCTCTTTCTCTTTCTTCATTTAAAGAAGCATGGCATGGGCCATGTAGCACCATGCTTCTCTCTCTCTCAAGTCAACCATTCAACCAAATAAAATAAAAACCCTTTTAAATAAAAATCATTTTTCATTTCCTAATAACAACCATAACACACCTAACAACCCAAAACACTTAAACAAAGCCTAAAACTAGATTAAGAGATGGTTAAACCCCAAATTAACACCCTAGCTAACATGCACAAGTGTGTGTGTGCCTAACAAAATTCTAATAAAATACACATTAAATAGGATAAAATATTTAAAACTTAATTTGGTAAACTTTTTATTAAAAACCATACATTAAAATATAACTAGCTACAAAACACATTCTAAGGTGTTACATGCAGGTATCTAGGAAGCATCGACACATGGAATACGGGGTGAACATCTGGGAAGTCGGGTGGAAGAGCCAAACGATATGCTACTGTGCCCTCACGCTCGAGGATCTCGAACGGTCCTATGAATTTGGGGCTAAGCTTCCCCTTCCATCCAAACCTCATCACTCCCTTCATCGGAGAGACCCTCAGAAAAACGTGATCGCCAACTGCGAACTCTAATCTGCGGCGGCGTCTGTCAGCATTCGATTTCTGCCTGTTCTGAGCTGTTCTCATCCTATCTCGAATCAAATGTATCTTCTCAGTCGTCTCCTGTATGATCTGCGGCTCCATAATACTGCTCTCACTGAGCTCTATCCAACAGACGGGCGATCTACATCCCCTCCCATACAAGGCCTCGAAAGGTACCATCTGAATAGTATCCTGGAAACTATTGTTGTAGGGGAGAACTCCACCAAGGGTAAATGATGATCCCAGCTACCAACAAAGTCTAAAACTCACGCTCAGAGCATGTCCTCGAGTGTCTGAATAGTCCGCTCTGACAGGCCGTCGGTCTGCGGATGAAATGCTGTGCTGAAACTCAAGTGGGTGCCCAAAGGCTCCTGAAGCCTCTGCCATAGTCGACTGGTAAACTAGGCGCCTCGGTCGGACACGATACATGTCGGGACTCCATGCAGTCGTACGATCTCGTCGATGTATATCTGGGCGTACTGAGCAAATCCGAAAGTGGTCTTCACCGGCAGGAAGTGAGCCGCTTTCGTCAATCGATCCACGATCACCCAGATGGAGTCATACCCTCCACTAGTCCTAGGTAGACCCACAACGAAGTCTATAGAAATCTGCTCTCATTTCCACTTCGGAATGGGTAACGGCTGTAGCTCTCCCGCTGGCCTCCGGTGCTCGTCCTTGACTTGCTGACAAGTCAGGCATCTCGACATGAAGTATGTGATGTTCCTCTTCATTCCGTCCCACCAGTAAACATTTCTCATATAATTGTACATCGTGGTGGAACCCGGATGAACACTATACACCGATCGATGAGCCTCCTCAAGAATCTCGCGTCGCAGTCCCTCAGTATCTGGTACGCACAATCTAGTCCCAAATCGCAGTATCCCCTGTTCATCAATCACGAACTCGGAAAATCTGCCCTGTCCAATCTGTGCCATGATCTCTAAACAACGGTCATCACTGTACTGTACCTTATGTATACGGTCAAGCAACTGTGGGCGTGCACGAACATACACAAGCTGTCTCCCGATTGGCGTGAACTCAAACTGTACTCGGCTCTCACATAAAATCTGCCAATCTGCCGACGACTGCCTCTGCACTGTGCTCAAACAAGATAGACTACCCCCGGGCCTCCTACTCAAAGCATCCGCCACTACATTATCCTTTCCCGGGTGATACAAGATCTCGCAATCGTAGACCTTTACTAGTTCCATCCAACATCGCTCTCTAAGATTCAGGTCTCGCTGCTGAAATATATACTTTAAGCTCTTCTGATCAGTGAATATCTGGCATGACTCGCCGTATAGGTAATGTCGACAGATCTTGAGTGCAAAGACCACTGCAGCCATCTCCAAATCGTGAGTGGGGTAGTTCTGTTCCTGTTTCTTCAGCTGCCGAGAAGCATACGCGATCACCCTGTCGTGCTGCATCAATACACATCCAAGCCCCACTCGAGAAGCGTCACAATAGACCACAAATCCGCCCGATCCTGAAGGCAATGACAACACCGTCGCCGTAGTCAAATGAGTCTGCAACTGCTGAAATCTATGCTCGCACGCCTCCGTCCAATCGAATGTAACTCCCTTCCGGGTCAACCTGGTCAACGGTCCAGCAATACGGGAGAAGTCCTGAACAAATCGCCTGTAGTAACCGGCCAGTCCTAGAAAACTGCGGACCTCCGTAACTGATGTCGGTCTGGGCCAATGCTGAACGGCCTCGATCTTCTTCGGGTCCACACATATACCATCTCGTGTAATCACGTGACCCAAGAAGTCTACGCTGTCAAGCCAGAATGCGCACTTAGAGAATTTTGTGAATAACTGGTGCTCCCTCAAAGTCTGCAGTGTGATCCGCAGGTGCTGCTCATTCTCCACTCGGCACCGGGAATACACCAAAATATCGTCAATGAAAAAGATGATGAACAAATCAAGATACTGCCTGAAAATACGGTTCATCAAGTCCATAAATGCTGCTGGGGCGTTGGTGAGTCCGAACGACATCACCAAAAACTCATAATGGCCGTAACGCGTGCGGAAAGCTGTCCTCGGAATATCCTCCGGTCGAACCCGCAGCTGATTGTAGCCCGATCGCAAGTCGATCCTCGAAAAGTATCCTGCACCCTGAAGCTGGTCGAACAAGTGGTCGATGCATGGTAAAGGATATCTGTTTCGCACGGTAACTCAGTTCAGCTTGCGGTAGTCGATACACAAACGCAAACTGCCGTCCTTCTTCTTGACAAACAGGACTGGAGCAACCCAAGGAGACACACTGGGTCGAATAAGTCCCTTATCCAACAAATCTTGAAACTGGCCTTTCAACTCTCTAAGCTCCGCCAGGGCCATCCGATAAGGCGGTATGGAAATAGGCCCCGTGCCGGGAATTTAGTCAATGCAGAAAATGTTGGAGATGGTGCCCTCAGAGTCAATTATTGGATCACAGGCACGTGATTACAATGATTGATGGAGGACCTATCCAGATAGGACAGTCTTACTCGAGATGATATTATGCTATCTGGTTTATCTTTATCATCGTGTACTGCTTTAGGTGACCTGAAAGGTCACTATTGCACGTTGATAGAGCCCCTAGGATTCTTGCTTGACCACCAGCAGTATGAGGGCGATCATATACGTGGGAGCTGGTAGTCTATAAGCACATCCTTAAATGGTCCCTAGTCGTGGGAGTTTCGAGATAGGGCATCGATACTCCAGAGTAGACTAGTGTGTACATTCGAGACCCCGACGAGGGGCGGTGGCCGGTCTCACAAGCCACTGGTGTCAGTTCGTTCACCTAAGATGTATACAGGTGCTCATTGGGTTATGAGTACACCGGACAGGACTCACCGGGAACATGCTAGTTGGTCATATACCAGACTTCAGATGGCAGTTCCCTGGTGACATGTGTACAGGTTAGTTCATCGACCCGGGGATCGTCATTTGTCTCGTGTGAGTTCCCACTGTACTTTGATTACTACCATACCACGGCTCAAAGGAGTCGTGCAAACAGGTTTTAGTTGGGTACAGTCCCGAGCCACATGGAGGCAGTGAGCGCATCTTCAGGGTTCGTCTCTCCCGGTATTGGGGGTGAGGTCGCGCTGTGTTTAGGAGAGCCATTACACGAAGCCCTCGGCCGAGACAAGGAGATTTACTGGTAGGTATTCCAGTAGTATCTCAGGGTGTTCTGGGCTACACCCTGACACGACTTGTACCGCTTTTGGGGGTCTGACTTTTACCAACTCCTTAGGCCCGCCATGCGATGCTCATAAACGAACGGACCGGACTGTACGAATATTGTCACTGACAGGCTCAGTAGGGTTGTCAGGCTGAGTTCGCTCACAGACGTCCCTTTTAGTCAATACCTGGTAGCCCGTTATGTATTGGCTTATACCTCTGACGTGCTAGTGGTTAAATCCACAACCAAGGTGTTGACGAGTCTTTAGAGTCCCCCACATTCAGTTACTCAGCTTTCGGGCGAAAAGCTGTAGAGGCCGTATGGAGATATGGCAAAGTCCGATCAGATACGTGCGGTATTGCACGGATCAGGATCGGACAGTTTGTACTATAGGCCGTATGGATATATGGCAGGGTTCGATCAGATACGTGCGGTATTGCATGGATCAGGATCGAACGGATATTACTAGCCGGCTTTGGTTTAAGCCGGATCCTAGTATAGTACAGTGTGAATTTTGTCTCATTGCATTTGTATTTCGGTCGAAATACAGATGCGGGTGTGTATACACAGTATCGGGGTTTTCCTGTAATTTATTACGGGACCAGTTTTCTGGAGTTGCCTGTTTGCTTTCCGTTTCGGCCAATTTCCTTTGTATCGTTCATTAGCCGAAGTTTGGTGGAGGAGAGCTTATTTGCATTTGTGCAAATAAGCAATTTGGAAGGGGGTCTTTGCATATTCTTGTGTCATGATGGTTGCACCATCCATTGACCTTGACTTCTTGACTTCTTCATGATGGCTTGACTTTTTGAAGTCATCATGCTTGATGATGGGTTATGATATAGTGGTTGAGTGTTGGATTTTGTGGTGAATAATTTCTTTTGATGATCACATATTTTTCCCTCTTGCATGATGGCCTCACTTGACTTTTCCACTCTCATTCTTACTCTCTCCATTTATGCATGGCCGGCCAAGTTAGAGGAGGGGCTGCCCATTTGTTCATGTGTGGGTTTTTGTTCATTTGGCTCTTGAAAAATTCCCACAAGTTCCATCTCCAAATTCCATAGTTCATCCCTCCACCAAAGACAACTCCATGAATCCCAAAGTGAGACATGAGCACTACACATTCTACAGCAAACCTTGGGCACGTCGACTAGCCAGCTTCGTGCCTGAGTTGCCTCGGTATTGAGGTGGGAGCCCGTAAAAGATGCAGACGATGTGGTGCCCTTCCGGCAAGGAGGCGACGACCGGAGTTTCCGCGGGAGATCGGGACGATGACGAGAAGACCGGAGGACTCGGATCAGTCGGTATATCTCTATTCCCTATCTTGTAGTTAGCTAGGACTAGTTAATGGTTCGATCCGGGTATAGTGCGCGGTGGTGCCGGTTTGCTAAGTTCGCAAAATTAAAGTTTATCGCCGCTTCCGCATTTTGGCCTCGGGATGGAGGCCGGGGCGCCGCCGTGCACTTACAGTGGTATTAGAGCCTCGCCATTAACATAGTCTAGCTTTGTCTAATGTGTTTTACAATTCCGATCGAACAAATGTTCCGAAAACCCAATTTCACACACATCAGTTTTCTGTCGAAATTTTTTGGAGTCCAAAAATTTTTCACGTTGTAGAAAAGTGATGTACTGGAAGTTCTAAGACTACTGGAGAAATTCGACAAATTGATCATTCAAGGGGAGCGCGGAACCGCGGCCAAACCCCACTTTGGGCCGCGGTTCCGCCGCAGTATGGAATGTTCAATTGGTCAAACTTTTTCAGTGGGCTTCTGGGGTGTTTTTAGGGGTTTTGGAATATAAATTTTGGTCCCAGAATTTCTTGATGTGCTACAGTAGTACTTGGGGGCCCACTTGTTAAAATTTGATCGATCGGATATTTTAAACACATTAGTTCACAGTATTTACATTATATCTGCGACCGTGAATGTCACTTGATCGGTAAATCCAGTCTAACTGCTATAGCCCGGTTAGACGGATTTGCGAACGTGACTTTCACGTTGATGTTCTGTGTTATGCTGTGATGTTGCGGATTGGTCGTGGGGGATAGCCTGGATGCAATGCTAGTACAGTTGTGGTTGTATTATGTACATTTGATATTGCGGGGCGAGCGTCCGACAGGTGGACTGCCGTCACTGCCTGATTGTATTATTATTTTGGGGCACGACCAGGTTGCGGTCGATGTACCCGTTGTATGTATATTTTCCTTTCTGTACTAGGATTACCCCAAGGTGGGGTGCACGGATAGCCGGGTTCCAGAGGGCAACGGGCCCGCATCTCATGGCATTGAGACGGAGGGGGCCTCACTCTAGGATTGGCGGGCTATTCGCTGCACTCGTAGGGGGTACAGGTTGACCCAGGAGGGGTGCCTAAGTTACCGGATTCCGTGAAGTGCTGGGTGGTCCATTCACGGTACTGAAGGGGGCTGCCTCGCTTCAGGTTTTGGCGGGTGACTTGCCGCGCCCGTAGGGGTCTAGGATTTCATTGCACAGGCTATCCACACGACCAGGGGAACGTCGGGTTTCAGTAGTGGCTCTGTGAAACCCGGGATCCCAGATATCTGCATTGTTCTGTGATGCTGTACATTTCTGTGATGTTGCATTTCTTATCACGCCTTGAGCGAAATATAATATATTGGTATATATATTAGTAGATATTGTATATGTTTTGCATCCGCGCTAGTCCAGTCCCCGCTCTGTCGTTAGTTAGCTAACCTAACGGGTAATGACGGGACCCAGTGGCGAATGCGGATGGCATATGCGTACATCAGTATATTTTCGTTCTTTGTGGTGTGATCAATTGATGGGACTGCGTTGATTCGGATCAATGCAAGTTAAAAACAAACCTAATCTAATGTTGTTGGAACACTTTTCAAAAAGCTGTTATTGCAAGGATGTTCATTTTTGTTTTGCATCGTGGTATTTAGTTGGAATATCCTGCTCCTCAGTCGACGAGGCAAGGGCCGAGATCCCTTCACCGGGAGTGACCCCTTGGATAGAATTTTGCGTCAGGGCATTAACTTCACTATAGCCGATTGCTTTTGCTTTGCACCGTGATATTCAGTTTGAATATCCTGCACCTCATTCTACGGGGAAAGAGCCGAGATCCCTTCACCGGGAGTGACCTCTTTAGCAAAGGTTTTCGTCACTATATTTTAAAAAAGCTATCCGTTCCTTCAACGATATCAAGTTCTTTACGTTAAAGGTTTTCGCCAGAAACCATTCGTAGCCCTCCATCATTTCAGTTAAATATTCGGTAGTATTCATGCTATGTATTTTGACCTCACGCCAAGGCATAGTGATTGGTAGCTGCCGGGTATTTATCTGTTGCATAGATAGATGCGTTGGTTTGGGACAGTCGTACTACTATTTTGGCCTACGTCAAGGGTATGTACGGGTGGATTCAAATTAACCTGGATAATGATGGGCAGAACTTGACATGTGACTTATGATATTTTGACCTCACACCAAGGTCATAAGAGCATGGGGCAGAAATCACATCAGGAGTTTCAAAACAACTGAAACTTGCTAGATATGCGCATACCTTCTGGAGTGTGATGACGTGAGCGGATTCCGTCATGTTATCATGCGATGATAGTTGGATCCCGATTCCCACTGATGAGTTGGTATACTCCTCGGGTGATCCCGACTAATTCTTCTTTCAGGTTTGGAGGAGAATTTGACGGTACAGTGGGAGGTTTCCAGATTAGATAAATTGGTAACCATTCTGATCAAGGTTAGAGTGCACGCTGAGTGTTTCTTTTCTCTCTCTCTTTGGCAGCGACCATTGACCCGACCCTAAGACAATGACTCAGTGACCAAGTTGACCGAACCTTCAAAACACTGGCTTTTGGATTATCAGAGTTGCAAACCTCATTGCCACTCCTACTTTTACCCTTTTCTCCAGGACACCGCGTATTACTACGAAGGTCCACTTCCATTGGACAAAACCATCGTATGGTTAGATACGAACTCGAAGGAATTTATTCGAGGATGGTTTCCAGTTCTGGAGAAAACGGATAGGACTATTCAGTTGTCTTTTCCTTTTACCTTCTCTCAGGTTGCGAGTACTCCTTGGTTTAGGAGTAGTACACCTATTACGCAAATTGGATAGTCTTCTTCCAAACCTTAGGCTGGTGCCGACCGGTAGGGAATGAAGAAAACCAATTAGCCTAACGATGGTGTACAGAAGGTATTGAGTTAAGACAAAGCAAGGGATTAGTAAGAGGGCAAAGAAAATTGCGACTGCTATTCACGACCAAACCAAGTATTCCTTCGCCAATCCTAAATCACCTTTGTATTTCTCCAGGACACTCCGTATCACTACGAAGATCCACAGTTTATTGGATACTCCATCGTATGGTTATATACGAACTCGAAAGGAACTTGTTCCAGTTCGGGGATGGATTCTGGTTCAGGAGAAATAGGAATAAGATTTTGTTGGAGATAGTGCCCTTATAGTCAATTATTGGATCGCAGGTACGTGATTGCAATGATTGCGGAGGACCTATCCCGGTAGCACAGTCTTACTCGAGATGATAGTATGCTATCTGGTTTGCCTTTATCAGTCGTGTACATGTTCAGGTGACTGATTGCATGTTACACTTTGATAGAGCCCTTAGGATCTTGCTTTACTACCAACAGTATGATGGCGATCATATACGTGAGAGTTGGGTAGTTTATATGCATATCCTTAATTGTGGTCCCTAGTCGTGGGAGTTTCGAGACAGGGCATCGATACTCCGGAGTAGACTAGTGTGTACAGTCGAGACCCCGACGAGGGGCGGTGGCCGGTCTCACAAGCCACTGGTGACAGTTGGATCACCTAAGATGTATACAGGTGCTCATTGGGTTATGAGTACACCGGACAGGACTCGCCGGGAATCTGCTAGTTAGTATTATATCTATCGTCAGATAGCAGTTCCCTGGTGACATGTGTACAGGTTAGTTCATCGACCTGAGGTCGTCATTTGTCTCGTGTGAGTTCCCACTGTGCTTTGATTTCTACCCTACCACGACTCAAAGGAGTCGTGCAAACAGGTAGTTTTTGGTTACAGTCCCGAGCCATATGGAGGCACGTGAGCGGATCGGCAGGGGATTCGTCTCTCCCGGTATTGGGGGCGAGATCGTGCTGTGTCTAGGAGAGCCATTACACAAAGCCCACGGCCGTGGCAGGAGATTTACTGGTAGGTACTCCAGTAGTATCTCAGGGTGTTATTGGGCTTCACTCCGACACGACTTATACTGCTATTGGGGGTCTGACGTTGCTAGCCCCCTAGGCAGATATGCGATACTCATTGACGAACGGACCGGACTGTATATACATTGTCACCGTTAGGCTCAGTAGGGTTTTTCGGAGGAGTTCGCTCATCGGTCTCCCTTGAGTTCGCTCCTCGGCCACCCTTGAGGTCAGTCCATGGGCAGCCGTTACGCATAGCTAGTGCCGCTAACGGTTTGTGGTTAAACCCACTGCCAGGGTGCTGACGAGTCATTAGAGTTCACCACAGACAGTTTCCCAAGTTCGGGCGAAACGTTGTAGAGGCCGTATGGTTTTATGGCAGGGTTCGGAAAATGCACGTGCGTTTACGCACGTGTCAGTTTTCGGGCAGATGATACTGGTCGGCTTTGGTTTAAGCCGGATCCGAGTATTATATTGAGTAGGTATAATATCTTTGTCTCAGTTGCATTTGTATTCGGTCGTAATACAAATGCGGGTATATTTATACAGTTTCGGGGTTGTCCTGAAATTCGTTTCAGGATCACTTTTGGAAGTTGCCAGTTTCCAGTTTTCTATCAGCCGTCTTTTAACATTCTGTTAAAGACGGATTTATCTTTTCTTCAGTTGGGGTGAGTCATCATTCTAGAAGCTTCTAGAAGTGATGATGAGGCTAATTGGTGTTGTATTCTAATTGGTTGCATTTATTAAAGGGTGACTAGGTTTAGTGAGTCATGCTTTGTATTAATGCATTCTTGGATTGCTTAAGATATTTTTAAAGTGAGAAGGTTTCTCTTGTGGTCACCCCCCTCTCCTACGGTCACCTCCCTCCATCATATAAAGAGGCCGGCCTTCTCTCTCCTCCTCACTTCACTTGTTGATTTCATTTTTAGAGAGAAAAGATTATGATAGGTTTTATCGGTGTATGGAATTTCACAGTCCATTTCATTCCATCACCCGATTCCTTCGGCAACTTCATTAACCGATCGTCCACGGATTTGGACGAAGTGAGACAAAGTCATCTACTCATTCTCTACATCATTCTTGGTCGTCTCTTTTAGCAAACTTGACGATCGAGTTGCCTCGAGTCAGAGGCGGGAGCCCGTTTAAAGAACCGATCATGTGGTGCCACCTCGACGAGGAGATCGGAGATCGACGAGATCGGAGCAGCCGCAACGGAGCGTGGGATGATGGTTGAAGAACGAAGGACTCGGATCGTTCGGTACAATCTTTCTACATTCTTTACAGTTTGTTAGTTTAGCAATAATGGCAGATCTGGGTTAAAGTATACGATAGCGCCAGTTTAAAAGTTTTGTTCCGCATTTTGGCGTCTGTAGACTGCCGGGGCGCTAGCGTAGACTTACAGATTTATTCAGGTGTCTTTTATCTTCACCTTCTCTCGCATTGCGAGTGTTCCTAGGATTAGGACAGTACACCCATTATGCTTATTGGATAGTCTTCTTCCGAACCATAGGCTGGTGCCGAACGGTACGGAAGGAAGAAAACCATTTGGCCTAAAGGGGTGTGTAGAAGGTAATGACTAAAGACATATGAAGGGATTTGGAGAGGTGGCAAAGAATTACACGGTTACAGTTGTGAATCTGGATAATGGAAGAGGCATTACTAGGAATACCGGGATACCCCATCGAAACATTTCAATGTTTCAGTCTCACTGTGTACTGTTAAAGGAAAACCGATTTCCCGATTAGATACATACTCCAGGGTATGTATTTACCAGGTACGATTCTCACATCTGTATGGTTTTACAGATGATGAGTGGGAGTAGGTTATTGGGAATTGGGTGATCATCCTCATTATATCGGGATTTGTTGTAATCGGTGATATTTGAGGAAGTCACCTGGGTTGGTTGCCGAAGGGCAAATATTTGGTTTTGAATATCCGCTGTTGTGCACCAATTTCAAATTGATATATCTGTACGTCTATTTTCATAGAGTGAGATATACCTTTCTGAAATTATGTCTACGACATTTACCTATATCTGTGGATAGTTAGGTAAGGAGCATTAAACAGCGGTGTAATTCTTCTTAACAATAAGTACAGTTTTCAACCTACAACACACAGTGAATGAGTTATCAGACACAAGGGACTTATACAGAGTATTGTATGTTGTCCAGGGTCCATCAGGACAGAGGGGTTGGTCCTCGTACTATATTCGGTTTATTTATGACTTCTCTAGTTTTTAGACAGGTGTTTCGTGCAAACACAGCGTCCGAATTTTGAGAAGTTATAGGTATTTGAATAAAGTAGAGAACCAGGTATTGCAAGTATCGGGATTCTTCAAAGTGATCGAAGATGTAGATACTTGAGTATGGTATTCAGTTGATAGTAATGATTAAGAGAACTTGCTTCTCTTTCAGGTTACTCATAATTGGAAGCATTCCTAAGTTGAGTAACGCTGATCGGCCTCCTTCCATTTAGTTGACATGCACTGGAGACAGCTGCATGATTTGAATCTGGTTCAATTAAATCAGTGCCTCTGGTTCTATATTGGATATAGTACAGTTCATATCTTAACGATGTTAAGGTACGGGGAGTTGTCCGGCCTATGCTTAAAACCAGACTCTGGATAACTCAAGGCACGTTTCTGTAATGGCTGTTTGTGGGTTGACCCAGGCTATGACGAGGGTTGACTTTTTACCATATGGAAGATCAATAGCGATATTGTTCTAGACTCGCCACAGTTTTATTAAAAATGGATTTTTTCAGAAAACAGCAGTGGGAGTATGGTAGAACTGGAAGTGATTCCAGAACCACAAACGATTACTGAAGATTTGATAGGAACCTTAAGATTCAATCTGGTTTGACATTCCATTGGCCACTCCGCAGATAAGGTGGGTAACCTCAGGCACCCGAGAGGTACTCTGGTAGCCTCAAGGACGGTGGCAGGGAGGTTCTTGTTTACCCACACTTGCCATTGCTGCTGTTCCAGGCTGCGAGACCCGGCAGGAGGATGAGTATAGCGTCGTTCTGAACTGGCTTCAGAAGTGTACGTGTATATGACTCTGCCAGAGGGTTGTCGTAGTCAGTGGGAGCAGCGGAAGCATTGGTGGACAGGTAGCTTATGTCTATTTATAGACTAAAGAAGTTATAGCGGAGATAGATCGTCAATTTCTGATGTGACGGTCATAGGTTTGACTTCATCAGAATAGGGGATGGATCTGTTGAGAAGGTAGTAGGGTGTGATGTCATGGTATTTGGATGACATACACAGAGTAGGAAGTGATATTCCTACACTACAATCGGTTATACGTTGGTCGTCACACAGTGGTTTCTCCACACAGGACTTGGATATTATATCAGACATACTGGTTACTAGATCTATGGTTTTAGATCTAGATTTGGGTGGTTTCCTAATTAAGGGTACTTAGACAGCATTCTAAGAGTATTTAGAATGGACGACTCCTGGCACGGTAGTGTACCTGCAGGTGATGGAGTCACCCTCTCTAAAGGTGTCTTACAGACTAAAGTAGAGAGGGATGTGCATGATTGACAGATCACTTGCTTAGGCAATTAAATCAATCATGAGATGTCAAGTACCACACCAGATATTGTTCTTGCACTAGATGCAATAAGTTGACATTGATCCAATCCTGGAGAAACAGTCGGAAGCAGTTTTAGAACATAAGTGGATGTTCTAGGGATATGATAACGACAGCCTCATTTGGGAGACAGTTATCATTCCAGGCTTCCAAGGTGACCTGGACGACAAGGTGAGTTATAGTTTTCCTTCTGACGAGGGGCAGTATTTTGGACAGGTGGTCCAAGGCAATACTGAGGGTGGCATGGTGCAGGATACTGATTAAGTTCAGTTGACGATACAGTCTAAGAAGTTTGGATTTGGAGTTCATTTATGGGCTAGGTCCCATCAGACATCCAGACACATTCTAAGACAGGTATTACTCATTTTGGGAGATGGGTTTCTCCACGAACTTGAGATATAGAGAGACATAGAAAGAGACATCAAGGCGGATCCACTCACTAAGGCTATCCCTCGAACGCAATAGTTTCGCAAGCGAGCTTTGTGAGATTGACTAGTAGAGGAGTTGGGTGTTCGGTATCACACGTGCTGTGAGTATGCGACATCGCAATAATTAGCCTTGAGTGCAAGTGGGAGATTGTTGGAGATGGTGCCCTCAGAGTCAATTATTGGATCACAGGCACGTGATTACAATGATTGATGGAGGACCTATCCCAATAGGACAGTCTTACTCGAGATGATATTATGCTATCTGGTTTATCTTTATCATCGTGTACTGCTTTAGGTGACCTGACAGGTCACTATTGCACGTTGATAGAGCCCCTAGGATTCTTGCTTGACCACCAGCAGTATGAGGGCGATCATATACGTGGGAGCTGGTAGTCTATAAGCACATCCTTAAATGGTCCCTAGTCGTGGGAGTTTCGAGATAGGGCATCGATACTCCAGAGTAGACTAGTGTGTACATTCGAGACCCCGACGAGGGGCGGTGGCCGGTCTCACAAGCCACTGGTGTCAGTTCGTTCACCTAAGATGTATACAGGTGCTCATTGGGTTATGAGTACACCGGACAGGACTCGCCGGGAACATGCTAGTTGGTCATATACCAGACTTCTGATGGCAGTTCCCTGGTGACATGTGTACAGGTTAGTTCATCGACCTGGGGATCGTCATTTGTCTCGTGTGAGTTCCCACTGTACTTTGATTACTACCCTACCACGGCTCAAAGGAGTCGTGCAAACAGGTTTTAGTTGGGTACAGTCCCGAGCCACATGGAGGCAGTGAGCGCATCTTCAGGGGTTCGTCTCTCCCGGTATTGGGTGTGAGGTCGCGCTGTGTCTAGGAGAGCCATTACACGAAGCCCTCGGCCGAGGCAAGGAGATTTACTGGTAGGTATTCCAGTAGTATCTCAGGGTGTTCTGGGCTACACTCCGACACGACTTGTACCACTTTTGGGGGTCTGACTTTTACCAACTCCCTAGGCCCGCCATGCGATGCTCATAGACGAACGGACCGGACTGTACGGATATTGTCACTGACAGACTCAGTAGGGTTGTCAGGCTGAGTTCGCTCACAGACGTCCCTTTTAGTCAATACATGGTAGCCCGTTACGTATTGGCTTATACCTCTGACGTGCTAGTGGTTAAATCCACAACCAAGGTGTTGACGAGTCTTTAGAGTCCCCCACATTTAGTTACTCAGCTTTCGGGCGAAAAGCTGTAGAGGCCGTATGGAGATATGGCAAGGTCCGATCAGATACGTGCGGTATTGCACGGATCAGGATCGGACAGTTTGTACTATAGACCGTATGGATATATGGCAGGGTTCGATCAGATACGTGCGGTATTGCACGGATCAGGATCGAACGGATATTACTAGCCGGCTTTGGTTTAAGCCGGATCCTAGTATAGTACAGTGTGAATTTTGTCTCATTGCATTTGTATTTCGGTCGAAATACAGATGCGGGTGTGTATACACAGTATCGGGGTTTTCCTGTAATTTATTACGGGACCAGTTTTCTGGAGTTGCCTGTTTGCTTTCCGTTTCAGCCAATTTCCTTTGTATCATTCATTGGCCGAAGTTTGGTGGAGGAGGGCTTATTTGCATTTGTGAAAATAAGCATTTTGGAAGGGGGTCTTTCCATATTCTTGTGTCATGATGGTTGCACCATCCATTGACCTTGACTTCTTGACTTCTTCATGATGGCTTGACTTTTTGAAGTCATCATGCTTGATGATGGGTTATGATATAGTGGTTGAGTGTTGGATTTTGTGGTGAATAATTTCTTTTGATGATCACATATTTTTCCCTCTTGCATGATGGTCTCACTTGACTTTTCCACTCTCATTCTCACTCTCTCCATTTATGCATGGCCGGCCAAGTTAGAGGAGGGGCTGCCCATTTGTTCATGTGTGGGTTTTTGTTCATTTGGCTCTTGAAAAATTCCCACAAGTTCCATCTCCAAATTCCATAGTTCATCCCTCCTCCAAAGGCAACTCCATGAATCCGAAAGTGAGACATGAGCACTACACATTCTACAGCAAACCTTGGGCACGTCGACTAGCCAGCTTCATGCCCGAGTTGCCTCGGTATTGAGGTGGGAGCCCGTAAAAGATGCAGACGATGTGGTGCCCTTCCGGCAAGGAGGCGACGATCGGAGTTTCCGCGGGAGATCGGGACGATGACGAGAAGACCGGAGGACTCGGATCAGTCGGTATATCTCTATTCCCTATCTTGTAGTTAGCTAGGACTAGTTAATGGTTCGATCCGGGTATAGTTCGCGGTGGTGCCGGTTTGCTAAGTTCGCAAAATTAAAGTTTATCACCGCTTCCGCATTTTGGCCTCGGGATGGAGGCCAGGGCGCCGCCGTGCACTTACAGAAAACAATATCGCGCTCAAGCGGTAGCCCAGGAAGCTCGTTAGGGAAAACATCAGGGAACTCATGAACAATCGGAACCTGGTCCAACGGAACCTCTGTAGCCCTAGTATCGCATACATAAGCTAGAAATCCCTGACATCCCTTCCTCAAAAGCTGTCCAGCGCGAAGAGAAGAAATCAAACTGTGAGGGGCGGCACCACGGTCCCCCTGCGCAACAAAAGCCGACTCGCCGGGAAAACAAAACCTAACTGTCTTCTCTCGGCAGTCCACATACGCATAGCACGTGGCTAACCAATCCATGCCTAAAAGAACGTCGAAGTCCAATATCTCAAGAAGAATCAAGTCGACAGGCAACTCTCTCTCGCCAATACGGACAACACAGGATCGGAACACGTGTCTAGCAACAAACGACTCGCTCACAGGGGTTGTCACAACAAGCGGCTGATCAAGCAACCCAGACTCTCTACCCAAACTCGGCACGAAGTGTGTGGAAACGTACGAGTGCGTGGATCCCGGATCAAACAACACGTGTGCGTAAACAGAACATACTGATAAGGTACCTGAGACTACTGCATTGGACGCCTGCGCGTCCTGATGCGTCAATGCGAAAACCCGTGCCGGTCCTCCACCTACGACTGGCGGTCTCGTACTAGCAACTGGATGTACTCTGCCGGCAGCTGGCTGTCCTCTGCCTCGGCCGCCTCGGCCTCTATGAGCAAACCCTCTGTGTCCATGGCCTTTCTGTGCATGAGTCTGACGCGGAGCAATAGTAGGTACAATAGGCAATGCCCTCTGTGGTGGGGAAGGTGGAAGTGTGACATGTGGTACGGCAGTCTCGCCCTCACGTAGCTCCGGACAATCTCGCACACGATGATAAGTACTCCCGCATCGAAAACATCTAGATGGTGCCGGCTGACCCTCCTGGGGATAAGAGCTGAATAGTCGACCTCGTCCCGATCCTCCGCTACCCCCCGTGCCTGAACAGAACCTGTCGCGGCGCCTAAACGGCTGTCTTTGTGTTGACGCATCTGTATGAACTCTCTTCGGCACTAGAACTACCGAAGTCTCAGCAAGGCGCTCCTCGACTAATAAGGCTGCATCTACAGCTGCTGCATAAGTCTCGCAACGCTGTGCGCTGATCGCAAGGAACAGTGGGGTGAGCAAGCCTCGAACAAATCACTTGACTCGCATCTCCTCAGTAGCTACTAAGTATGGGGCATAAACAGATAGCTCGGTGAACAGTACGTCGTACTCTGCCACTGTCATCTCCGGAGTCTGACGTAAAGCCTCGAACCTGCGCGCTCTAGAATCTCTTACACTCTGTGGAAGGAAGCGGGCAAGGAACACCGTCACAAACTCAGTCCAGGTCATAGGAGGAAGACCTGCTGCTCTGCCCTTCTCCATCGACTCGCACCACTTCTGCGCAAGACCTTCCAGGCGAAAGCTCGTGAACTCCACCCATCTCGCATATGAGCATCTGAGTGAACGACATATCCGGGACATCCTATAGATAAATGACTGTGGGTCCTCGGCTGCATCAGTGCCTGTGAATACCGGAGGCTTCAGCCTCATGAACACTGATAGCGATACTGTAATAACCTCTGTGGCTGCAGGGGCAACTTCCTGTACTGTAGGTACCATCGCGGTCCCCGCAACGGGTGGAACTACCTCTGGTCGCTGCGCTGGAAGTGCCTCGACTAACGACCCCATCATCTGGCGCATCTCCTGCATACCGGCCCCTATCATGGCGATCTAGTCTGTCGAAGGAGGAACAGTCTGCTCTGGTACAACGAGTGTACTTCCCGGGTCAGTCCTCGCCTCAGACGAGTCAACTCTAATCTCGGCTCTCACGGCTCCTCTCTGCTCCCTTGTAGTCTTTGGAGGCATAATGGATGAAAAGAATGTAGGATTCGATAAGGATACGGAAATCGAATCACAAGAATGTATAGGATCATGAAGGAATTTCAATCAATAAGTCCTAAGGTCGCTTAGGCGGAGTACCGTGTCTTGAGTATGCCGCGGAACATACACACGCTACGCCACCCTGCTTCAGTTACCTACTCCATCATACCAGGGTCATCCTACACCCCGAAAGGTAAAACATACGCTTTGATACCAACTTTGTCACGACCCAAAGTTCGGCCCATGACCGACACTTAACTACGTACGTCTACAGGCGTAACGCGACTAAGTAAGTCGAAACCCAGAAATCAAAACCATTGAAAAAGTGTGTGAAGAGAAAACATTGGTTTAAAACATTTAGAAAACCTTAAATAGTTTAAGAATATTCTTTAAAGTTCAAGTTATTATCTTAAAAATTTTGGCAGCATTTCCATTGTAAAAACTAGCCCCGAAATCGGGTACAAGACAAGATAAGAGTAAAAATGACATGCAATAAGAGTAAAGCATCCTAAACGGGAGCAATCACGCCCAACGGCGGAAACAACCACCAGAATGATAGTTTACGACGCCGTAGCGAAGAAATGAGCAATATAGGTCAAAACAAATATCATGAAAGATAAAGCTGCATAAATAAAGTCGGCTCACAACGAGCTCGACACCAGAGTACAAAATAATATACATCGTCCTCTCAACTAGTCTCTAAGTCAATACATGAATAGTAGATGGAGGGTACTAGATACAACAGTGTATACAACTGGAAAATAAACGGATACCGCAAAAACCCACCTATCAGCAAAAGGGCTCACGCGCCAACTGCAGTGGTATTCGTATCAAAAGATGCAAGAATGTAGCCCCGCCGCAACTACTCTGAGGGGCAACCTGCAAACACTGCTGTACAACGGGGGTGAGTTGCCAACTCGTGAATAGTAGATAACATATAAAGGTAATCGCGAGTATGCACGTACTGCTCTACTCCAACATGTGCCAACAGATAACATTTATATGATGAGCAGCGTAAGCAATAATCATGCATTACAAGTTCAATCTAATAACATCTATATATGATGAGCAGGGTATGCAATAATCATGCAAAAGTACTCTATTAGGTACTATGACTATAGGATGAGATGCATAACAGTGAATGCTGAGCATGGGATAAAATATCATCTACACGGAATATCAACGTGGAAAAATAACCGGTGTCCATCAATGCACCCAAATCCCAGTAACAACTCAGGCGCCGTCACTCCAATCGGCCCACAAATCCTGTATATCTCATGGAATCATGAGTGCCCAGCATCGGCACTCGAAAATATCATGAAATCATCGTGTCCAGCATCGACACGCAAATCCTCATGTATCGGGCTCCGTCAGTCCGGATCGGCCCACGGGCTCCGTCTGCGGAATCGGCCCTCGGCCCCGGCAGTACGGGTCGTCCCGTATCCTTCTCTCGACTCTGGTCAGTATCCTCCGGTTAACCACCAGGTCCAACCAATCACCGGTAGGTAGTAGTCCCTCTGCTAGGCTCACCGTATGTATACACAGCATCCTTTTCTTGCCCCGGGGTACCATACCGGGTCCACCATGTACCCGCAATCGGCCTCATACAGCTCCTCGACTCGGGTTCACATGTCACACGTCTCAGAACCGAGAAAACGCATGGTGGACGCACTGAAATATCATATCAAGAGAAACCGGGTTCTTAAAACAGTGCGTATTTTCTTAAAATAATACCACGGTTCTCAAATCCAGAAATCACATGAATCCAAAACTCAATGCGTAAATCAATGCAATGTGTCGTATGACACTAAGAGTAAAGAGGGAAAACCGCTCTTTTAAAAGGATCCAGTTTTGAAAATATCTCATGCGGTCCCTATTTTCTAGAAATCAAGTCAATATCATCCATGTATGTGACATATGTATGTATATAGGTATGAATGTGCAAGTGGATATATATGCAAATATGAGTGTAGCAATGTATATGTGCACTAATATGGATACACAGTGTGTATGTGCGCAAGTATAGTTATATCATGTATGTGTGCATCAATGTCAATATACAATATGAATGTGCGCAATATAGGTATGAAACATGTTTAATCATCAATGATGCGGTAATCAAAATGATGTATGGTTCGTACCAATCCTATAGTGCGAGTGTCATGGCAATCACTAATGGTGTGAGTGTAACATACAAATAGTGCTCATGCATCTTGAACCGTTTGTGGCAGTAGGGTGTGATATGACTACCATTTCTATATGCAACAAGGAAGGGTATGATACAATAATAGATATGGAAGAACAATATACATATAAGTATATATGCGACTACAATATCCTATCACGCACTGACGCTTAACGCCATACGGGCGATTTCCCCGTAGATGTTAAATCTACTCACCTGGTGTCGTACTAAGCGTAGCCGACCACTTGTTTTCCCTTCTTTGCGGCGTCCGACGTACACGCCTGCGAACCTAGAATTTACACAAAGAATACACATAAGTAAAATCCTACAAAAACGCGATATCGAAACTAAACGAGAAACTCGCGTCGCGAACTAAACGCGCGTGTACCCGATACGCTGAAACGTGTGTATACGAGTCTGAAACTACCCCGACACGTCGCGACACGCAGCAACACTAAACCCACTCACGTATCACACATGTTGCGCAAACTAAACGTATAGGAAAAACGATATAATTCTCAAGATTTTGACTCGAAAAGAAATACAAAAAGTTGCATATACCAAAACACTAGAATACACAGCAGACTACCACAGAACAAACCCAGGCACCCAACTTCCCCTTCTGGCCGCAAATTGCGGCCAGAACGAATAAATTGGCGGCCTGAAGGTGGGTAGGGGCTAGTTCTCTAGGTGTGTGATCAACATCTAAAAGGTATGCTCCAGTTAACTCAAATTTTGTCTGAAGCATACGGGTCTACAGCAGATCACAGAAAGGCCAAATTTTTCTTAAAACGTTTAATTTTGCACTAAATGAAACCCTATGGTTTTTTAGTGAAATCTGGGGTTAAATGTCAGTTTTAAGGGCCTAATAACACTTAGTTAAGTTGAGCTAACCACCGAAATCATCACTTGGCCAAAAATCCACACTAATCCCCATTTCTAGCACTAAAACTCACTTTTAACACTAACCGATGCTAATTAACACATAAGTTTAACAACAAAGAAGTTGAGCTCAGAACTTATACCTCACTTGACCCTAGGTGCAAGGAGAAAGAGAAGAAGAGGAAGAGAAGGAGCTGCTGCTGCTGGGGTGCTGCTGCTGCTGATGCATGTTGCTGCTGCTGTTGCCTGAAGCTGCTGCTGCTGGTGGTGCTGCTGTTGCTGCTGCTGGGGCTTCTGCTGCTGCTGGTGGTGTTGTGTATATGTGTGTGTGTGTGAGTGAGAGAGACAAGTGAGAAAGAGTTAATGAAAAAAGAAATGAGAGATTAGAAAGTCAATCCCCCTTCTCTCTCTCTTCATTAAATGTAAGCATGGCTCAAGCCATGATGCCCATTCTCTCTCTCTCTCTTTCTCTCTCTCTCTCTCTCTCTCCAAGTCAACCCAAAACTAATCATTTTGCAATTTTTTAAAAAAAACAATTAACCAAAACACATAAATAAATTCAAATTGGCTTAACAAAAATGGTTACGCCACCATGGTTGCTAATCATGGTCTAACCCTAATTTAACCCTAGTTTACATGCACATGTGTGTGCAAGCCTAAATAAATTCTAATAAAATATTCATTAATTTTGATAATATATTTGAAAAGCATTTTGGTAAAGTTTTTATTAAAAACCATATTTGAAAGTATAATTAGTCACTAATCACATTCTATGGTGTTATACATACTTTGTTGGTGTGCATGGACTCCATTTCGGTCCGTATTGCATCGAGCAATTTTACCGAGTCGCTGCTCTGAATGGCTTACTGGAAGCTAGTTGGCTCATCATTGTTAATGATGCAATCCTCTCGATCCCCGTCTATGAGAAAACCATAGTATCACTCGGGCGGATGCGACTGCTTACTAGTCCTGCGGATTGGCGTAGAAATGTCTGGTTCTTTTGAAACCTCTGGTTCCACCAAACTTTCAATAATAGTTTATGATTCTAGAATTTCTTCCAGTTCTATCGTGCTCCTACTATTTCCTTTTAAAAATTGATTTTCCAAAAAGTGGGCATGACGAGTAACAAAAAAAATTTGTTCCTCTGCGTAATAGGAAAGATACCCCCTGCAGTTCTTTAGGTATCCCACAAACTTACACAGTACTGAGTGCGACTCGAGCTTGTCCGCATACTGCTTTTCAACAAAAGCTGGACATCCCTATATCTTCAGATACTGAAGATAGGGTTTCTTCCCACTCCATATCTGATATGGTGTGGTAGGCACGGTCTTGGTAGGAACCTTATTCAAAATATATGTAGCTTATTCTAGTGCATAATTTCAGAAGGATCGCGGCAACTCGGTGTTACTCATCATGGAACGAACAATATCCAATAGGGTTCTGTTCCTCCTTTCCTATACACGTTTGTGTTGTGATGTGTATGGAGGAGTAAGCTGAGAGAGAATTTTATTCTCTTTTAGGTAATCCAGGAACTCGGCAATTTAAGTATTCACCACGTCGATCAGATCTCAGTGTCATGATACTTTTGCCTGTTTGTTTTTCCACTTCATTCTTATATTCCCAGAATTTTTCAAAGGGTTCGGATTTATGCTTCATCATGAAGACATGTCCTAACCGAGAGAAATTATCCTTAAAAGTAATGAAATAGGATTAACCACTTCGTGCATATGTAGATATTGGACTACACACGTCGCTGTGTATGAGTCCTAAGAGCTTGCTCACTCTTACTCCGTGTCCAATGAACGGAGTCTTTGTCAACTTTCCTATGAGACAAGATTGATAAGTTGCATAAAACTGATATTCGAACAGATCCAAATATCCCTCTCTATTTCACTTTGACAACCGTGTTTCATTGATGTGACCCTGCCTACAACGCCATAAGAAAGTTTTATTTAATTCTGGAGACATTCTTTTAAGTGTGTTCTGGACGTTTGAAAACCTGAGCTTGATTCAATATATACTGCCCTCTAGTGTACCTGACCCAATCAAACATTGATTTAGGTGGATGTGAACCACATCGCTTACATACTAGACTTGGTACACACAAACAGTAACGTAGAATCAATATCTGCCCACTTGTCAATTCTAGGTGATATACCCTACGGATACAGCGTCCACGCTAATTCCGTTAGCATCCCTATGAGTCATACCACCTGCCCTGATAACTCTACGGTTTCTCAAAGCCTTTAATGAATTACAGATATGAGATCCTGATCCGGTATCTAGTACCAAGGAAGTAGAGTTAATTGACAGACTATTTTCAATCACAAACACACCCGAAGTCGAAGTCACAACATTCTTCGGATCCTGGATTCAGGCTTTCCAAGCCCTGCATCCCTTCTGCCAATGCCTTTTCCCGTAACAATAGGAACATCCCTCCATCCCTACTGTTTAACCTCGAAACTTTGGCCTTCCCTTTTTATTCTACCTTACTAACACCGCCTATCAGCTTTGTGGAGGCCTTCTTCTTCTCACCCTTGGCATCCGCCTTAGATCCAGAAGAGGAAGATTCCCCAATAAGCAGAGCGAATGTCTCCTTGGTTTCCTTCAGGGTGACCTTAACTTGAAGTATAACTTTCTTCCCCTGGGCATAAGTAGGAGGTAGGGACTGTAGAATCAAGTCAGCATATGACTCGTTCTCCAACGTGGTCTCCAGGTCCGTAAGCCTTTTAATATAGCTAATCATTGTAGGGACGTAGTCCCCTACAGATGATCCGACAGCCAAGCTCGCTTGAAGCAATTCCTTCGAGGTCTCATATCTTGCGATATGAGATTTCTCTCTATATAAAACTTTGTTATGGAGGAAGATAGAAACTAAGTCCATCTTCTCGTGTTGCCTCTGGTATACACCATCAATTGAGGCCAACACGAGGCACTTGGCATTCGCAGAGTTCTTTTTCCCTTGTCTTACGGATATCCTTATCCGCGCCGGTGGAAACTGGACCTGGGACGGCGGGGGCTTGAGTAGTAATGAGGTGGTCTAACTTGTCATAGGTAATGGACATCTGGACAAACCTTTGCCGGTCAACATAGTATAACTCAGTCATTTTATTATCAATCTGTAACCTAATCTGGTCACCTGGTCGTTGCAATTAGGAGAGAGAGAAGAATACACTCAGTATGATGCTCTTGCAAGTTTAGATTGGTTTTTAATTTATCTAAACACGATGGCTCCCACTGTTTCTCAAATCCTTCCCCAAACCATAAAAGATGAATTAGTCATGATTGATCTTACCGTACAATACTTGCTTAACCGTTCGGCCAGGCTAGTGTCGGTACTTCGAGGGAGGTTTTCTAACACTTTCGCGAAATTCCTTAATTACAAAACCTCTTTTTCCTGGAGGCATAGCCCCGCTAACACTGTTCTAGACACCTACTTGGTTTATAGCATTGATCATTAAGTAAAGAATCTCCCGAGGAGTAGTGGATACTCATAGTAGGATCGGGATCCAAATATCATTGTGTAAGAATGCTGAAGGAATCCTACCAACATTATCAAACTCCAAATGGTATGCAGCACTAGCAAGTTTCAGTTTCTTTAGAAACTCCCGATGTGGATTTTTTCCCCATGCTCTTATTACCTTGACGAATGCCAACATATGATAAGTCTCATGTCAAGTTCTACCCGTCATTGTCCAGGTTAATTTGAACCCACCCGTACATACCCTTGACGAAGGCCAAAATAGTAGTACGACTTTCCCAAACCAACGCATCTATCTATGCTACAGATGAATATCCGGCAGCTACCAATCTCTATGCCTTGACGAAGGCCAACATACATAGCTTGCATACTACCGACTATTCATATGAAATGACGGAGGGCTACGAATGGTTTTGGCGAAACCGTGAACATAGTGAACTTGATATAATCGGAGGAACCTGATTGCTTTTAAAAGGAGCGGTTTAAGCTCCACATTTAAAAGTCTGCTGTTTTAAAATAACCGAGTGGTATTAAAATTTGTTCCAACGATTCAGCTTTGGTTTGTTTGCTTTGAATTAATGTAATTCAGTCCCATCAATTAACCAACCATTGCAGAAAACAACGAAAATACAACGCATGCTTATGCCATCCGCATTCGCCATGGGGCCCCGTCATCACCCGTTAGGTTACTTAACTAACGACAGAGCGGGGGCTGGACTAGCGCGGATGCAAAACATAAGCAATGTCTATTATATAATATATATATATATATATATATAATATCCATTCTTCGGACGCAATGATAGGCATTCCAGATCACAGATGAACACATTGGATATACTAGGAATTCCGCGTTTCATTTGAGCTGTAACGAAAGACGGATTCCACGGTCATGATGAAAAACCAAATCCCACCCTAGACCCCTACGGGTGCGGCAAACTACCCGCCAAATACCCGAAGTGAAGCGACCTCCCTCAACAAAGTGAGTAGGACACTCGACACTTCAAAGTTCCCGGTAGTTTGTTCACCCCACCTTGGGTCTATCCTAGGAGCAAAAACAGTAAAAGAAATAATACAACGGTGGCTACAACCTCAACCCGGATGTTCCCCGCAAAAATAATATTACATCACATTACAAATTTTACATTCAATGAAAGAATGAAAACCCTAATCTCACATCCCCGGCTATTCATCCACGACGATCCAACAAGTTCATATACGCAAACCATCACAACAACATCACAAATATGTGCAACTCCGACTAATCTACGCATAGCAATTAGTCGACATTTCGAAACACATATATACAAGACAGAGCTTGTAAAGTAACTACAACATTAGAATTCTGCACGCAATTAGCAAAATTTAACAATTTTCCAAGACTCGAAAATCCAGTGAGCTAAAGTTCCAAATCTGAAAGTTTTGAGCCAATTCGGGAGTCGAAACGAACTCGAAACCCGCCCGAATCATCACGGAGGCGAAAACACATGATAATGCGTCGAATGGAGGGCCTCGAGGGGGTTCCCACCCATGGGGGCCACCATGTGGTGGCCCCCAAAGGAGGACAGACCCGAGAGCACCAGTTTCTGGTGCTCTCGGGTCAGCAGCCCCAAGGACACAAATTGGTGGCCTTGGGGGGTGTTCCCAGCCATTAGTCCCCCGGGGTGTCCCCGGGGTGCGCACTCTTCTCCTCGCAGCTTCTCGGTTCAAACCGTGAGGCCGCGGGGTGTGCAAACAACTCAAAACCTCACTTTTGAAAACTGTTTTTGTCGACAGTTTTTCCGCGACAAAAACGACGGAATTCTAACATCGCTACAAGCTATCTAAGGTTTATGAGAGGCTCTGATAAAGCTATAAGTCGATGTTGCACACCCCACGTGTTCTCGGGGAGGCGGAATATGCAAAAAATGATTTTTACTGGCTTCGCAACACCGACTAGAACCAAGGATCGAACATAAAGCTTAGCTAGCAAACTACTTGAGGTTTAACTACTCGGATGCGAAGTTATACCTCATGATACATGTCCTTCGGGTCTTCATCGTTGTCCTCCTCGTCTACGTAGGCTCCAAGGATCGATCCGGATCGTAGCAACCTCCATGGCCTCCTCGAGTCGAAGATGATCCACCCGAGTGTCTATAGTCCGAGCTCCACCTCAAATCCGAGGTAAGTAGGGAAACAAGCTTGCTAAACTTGATGTCCTGGGTGATGTAGATTATGAAGATGGATTTATTTGTCTCTTGAAACCCAAATTTACTCAACTCATGAGAACTTAAGGGTTTTGTAATGAGGATGAAGAAGAAGAGCTAGCATGATAGCTCACTTGAAGAAAGAGAAAGTATTTTGATAAATTAAAATCATCAATGAAAAATGAGATGGATAAATTGACATGACCACAAGCATGGCATCAAAAATATCACATCAAAATATCTTGGTCACAAAATATCTCAGAAAAATATCTAGGTCAAATAGTCAAACCAAGTCAAATGGTCAAGTAAAGTCAAGTAGTCAAAACAAGTAGCCATGCCTCATTTATCATTTACAAAAATAACAAATACTTTCCTCCACCTCATAATTGTTTTAATCAAGTCAATGGTCAAAACCCTAATGAGGTGTTTCCTTCTATGCCCCTCTCATCCGTATATACATACCCGCATTCCTGTTCCGAGAAACACGAATATAAAAAGACGAAACTGATCCATCGATATAATACTAGGATCCGGCTTAAACCAAAGCCCACTAGTATTATCCGCCCGAACATCATAAGCACATAAGTGCACGGCCTCTACACTTTTTTCCCGGTGCAGGGAAACTCTCTGTGTGGGACTCTAAAGACTCAACACTACGCTGGCAGTGGGTTTAACCACAGGCCGCAAGCGGTACTAGCTGCATGTAATGGTCCTCAGGTAAATGTCGATAAGAAGGCCGATGAGGAAAACCCATCCGAACTCCTACCGAGCCTGAATGTGACAATCTTTGTAAAGTACGGTCTGTTCGTCTATGAGTATCGCATATCGGGCCTAGGGGGGAGGAAATCGTCAGACCCCTATTAGCGCAATAAGTCATATCGGAGTGTAGCCCAATACACTCTGAGAAACTACTGGAATACCTACCAGTAAATCTCGCTTGCCTTGGCCAAGGACTTTGTGTAATGGCCTTCCGAACACATCGCGATATCAACCCTCAGTACCGGGAGAGACGAATCCTATCTAACCGCCACGGCCTCTAAGTGCTTCGCGACTGCACCCAACTACTACCTGTTTGCATGACCTTATTGAGCCATGGTAGGGTAGTAATCAAAGTACAGTGGGAACAGACTTGAGGCGAAGCAGCAGTGTCAAGTCGACGGGCTAAGCTGTACTCAAGTCACCTGGGAACTGCTACCCGACGACAGGTATAATACCTACCAACAGTTCCCGACGAGTCATATCCAGTATACTCATAACCTAATGAGCACATGCATACTATCTCCAGTACGACGTACTGATGGTTGTGGGACAGACCATCTCCCCTGCTGGGATGAGAAGCGTATACACTAGTTTACAATGGAGTATCGATGCCCCGTCTCGATAATCCTACGACTAGGGACCTGTATAGGATGTTCTTATAGATTATCCAGCCCCCCACTAGTGTGACTGCCATCACAATGCTGGTAATCAAGCAAAGATCCTAAGGGCTCTACCAATATGTATAAGTAATATGCTTAAAGAAACACATGTACATATTAAGGTACAAACAAACCAGGTAGCATACTACCATTTCGAGCAAGACCGTTACTATATCCGTGTATATCCCAAGCTCCCATTAAGTAATATACAATCCAGTATGATACAATAATGGCCTCTAGGGCATATATCACTAATAGAAATGTCTCTAAGTGGTAGAGAATGGAGCAATTGTTGCAGCCAAAGAAGTTGGCGGATATCACCTAGTGTTACCAACTGGTAATACATTGATTCTAAGCTATTGTTATTTCGTACCAATAATATTTTTGAATATTTTCCTAAATCAAGTGTTGATTGGGTAAGTTATGTTGTATAACAATGTACACGTTCTGAATCAAACTACAGTTCTAAACGTATAGAACACACATAAGAGGAACAGTTCAGAAATAGATGAAGTCTTCTTGAGGCATTGTAGACTAGGTCATGTCGATAAGACAAAACTAGCTGAAGTTCCATAAGGATGCATATTTGAATCCGTTCGAATTTACATCTTATGAAACTTTCCAGTCATGTCTCAAAGACCAGGTGACCAAATCTCCGTTTACTGGAAACGGAGAAAGAGCTACTGAACTCTTGGACAGATACATGGTTATGTATGCGGTCCTATGTGTAGACTTGCCAGGGTTGGTTCCACGTACTTTTTTACCTTCATCGATGTTCTCACAAGATACGGACATGCGTTCTTTTTGAAACACAAAACTGAATCATTTGAGAATTTCAAGGAATATAAGTACGAAGATGAGAACCGGATGGGTAAAGTTATTCAAATCCATCGATATGATCTGGGAGAAGAATACTGGAGCACGGAATTCCGAGACTATTTAAAAGAGAATGAGATTCTCTCTCAGTTTACTCCTCCGTATACACCACAACACAACGGTATATCGGGGTGGAGGAATCGCACCCTATGAGATATGGTGCGCTCTATGATGAGTACTGCTGAGTTACCTATTTCCTTTCAGGGACATGCACTTGAGAAGCTGCATACCTATTGAATAGAGTTCCGATCAAATCTGTTGCCTACCACTCCATATGAGATATGGAGTGGGAAGAGATCATCTCTTAAACGAGTTAAGATATGGGGTTGTCCGGCCTATGTTGAAAAAGAAATCCGGACAAGCTCGGGGCAAGCTCAGTTCTGTGCAAGTTTGTAGGATAACACAAACATTCGCGAGGGTATATCTTCTACCATACTGAGGAACAAAAGGTGTTTTGTTTCTCAACATGCCACCTTTTTAGAAAAGGAATTTCTTATAGAAGAAATTAGTGGCGATGAGGTAGAACTGGAAGAAGTTCCAGCAAAGCAAACTATAACTCACTATTTGGTGGAACCGGAGGATTAAATAGTCCCCGATGAACCGCAGCCAATCCGCAGATCTAGTTGGGTTCCTCATCCACCTGAGAAATACTACGGTTTTCTCGTAGACGGTGGGAGCGAGGATTGCATCATGTAGATGATGACCCAACTAGTTTCGAGCAGGCCATCACAAGTGAAGATTATGTGAAATGGATGGATGCTATGCGATCTGATATGGAATCCATATACACCAGCAAAGTGTTGACTTTGCAAGTTGCTCCTGAAGGGGTAAAATCCATCGGGAGCAAGATGATCTTTGAGAAATATAATTTGGTGTAGATGGAAAAGTTGAGACTTTCAAAGCTATGCTTAAGTCCATAAGGATCCTACTTTCAATTGTTGCATACCATGTCTACGATATATGGCAGACTGCACGTCAAAACCGCTTTTCTAAATGGTGATTTAGAAGAGAGCGTGTACATGACATTGCCTGAGGGCTTCGTAGACAGTGGGAGCAGCGGAAGCATGTGCAAGCTGCTTAAATCCAACTATGTGTTGAAGCAGGCATCGCGGAGATGGAACATCGGTTTTAATGAAGTTGTCAAAGAGTTTGACTTCATCAAAAAGGTAGATGAACCATGTATAAATAATATAAATAAGAAGGTTGTAGAGAGTATGGTTGTCTTCCCGTATTGTACGTGGATGACATACTCTAGATATGAAAGGGTGTTCCTATGCTACATGATTCTTCATTTCTTTGTGTGTGTTAAGAAAATGAATATAATTCACAATCAAAGAATTGTTTTGACCGTAATCAACTACGGTGTCAGTTGTAGATCGTAAGCGAGTGCGGATCGTCTACAGGGATTGTGCGATTCGTTTCTATGTTTGATTTATTTGAATTGAAAAGTTGATCGAAAAGAAAAAAAACATGATTCAAGATTTTATCGATTGATTCAAGTGTCACTAGTCTAATCAAGAATCAAGAAAATGATAAACAATCGAGAATCGAGTTTCGATGATATTTCCAACCAAATGTCAAGAATCTAAATGAGGCTTGCAGGAATCGATCGGATCTATAGACGTGATGTAATCTCAAGATATCGTGTTCTTATCCTTCGAAGAATTGATACTAGATCGATGATGATCGACGAGAGTTAGGGCTTTCTCGTGAAACTAGGGTTTCATCATTTAACCCTTGTTCTTTCGTCAATATCATTCACATTCTAGCCTCTAGCAAATTCAAGAAACGATCGTAACTCCCCAATTTCGAGCGATAACAATCAAGAAAGCATCGCAACGAAACTAGGTCGTCGATTCTTGAACTTGCTAGGGTTTACAAAACTCGTAGGAATCAAGAATCGTTTTAAGATATATTACGTCATCATTCTATTGATCGGCTCGACTCCTCAACGAGCGGAGTATTACTCAAACATCACAACAAGAACTACAACTACAAATTGAGATCGAGTGCAAGAATGTAAAGAAAACAAGATAAAAGAATTTCACCTTTTATTTATATCAACAATTTCATTACTGTCGCTCAAGAACTACAAGAGGAAGAACTCGATTGTTGAATTGGCTTCGCTTTTCTCCGTGAGTCGTGGATCGGCTTGGACCACTTGCTCCATTGAAGATCGGCTCCGCTCATAAAAGGTTGAAGGGCTTCTTGCTTGATTTGGTACTCGGGATCTTGACTTTTGATTGGAATTAGGGTTAGGGTTTCACACAAGTCTTGTCACTAGTCTTCTGGAAGAAGATGAAGAAAGAGGTAAAGATTAGAGATTGAATGGCTTTAGATTGTAGATTCTAGATTCAATGATGGATTTTTTTAACCCTAGGTCTAGGCTTCTATTTATAGACTTCCCAAACCCTAGGTCTAGGTTTGAAATTACAATTCCCTCCAAAAGTTTGTTGAGGAGCTTCTAGAAATAGTTTGTTAGGAGTTTAGCTTAGGCTTTAATCTAGGATTATTTAAGCTTAGAAACCCTAGTTTGCTGATCTGGCAGAAGCTTCGAGATTCTTCTGGAACTTGAAGTGTCTTTCTGAAGTGTAGGAGTTGAAGGAGGAATTCTGCACTAAACATTTAGGGCTGACGTGGCAGCTCCGCCGCGGAACCGCGGCGCAAGCCGGCTCCGGCCGCGGTTCCGCGGCCATGTTGGCTCTTTGTGGCTTCAAAATTCCAGTGTTGCTTTGGGCTAAAATTTGGGGCTTTATCTGATGTGTTGATTCTCAAAATGCTTTCCAGATTACTTCCAGATCTTTAGCCTTTGAGTTGGTATATTTTTCAGCACTGTTTTCATAATCCTGGCTTTTGTTCCTGCAAATTCTCAAGACAAGTGTTGTGCAATATCGGGATGATGCGATGCCATGAAATGCAGTCAATTTCCTTTATAGTGCCGGTTTTAGAGTCTGACACATGCAATCTGATATTTAACGACTGATTTGCTAATATGTGAAATATGAATACCGCACACTTCTAAATGAGTGCAAATGATAGGTAAATTGCCGGTTAAAGGATGCAGTATTTTCGACTGATCAAATTCCCCCAAACTTATTTTTTATCGTCTCGAGCGAACTGTTTTATTAAAAAGAGAAGGAGAAAATAAAGAAAGAGAAAAAAAACTAACTAGCACACTTTCGTAGGCAGCACGATTGCACTGAGCATGTGCAACAAACCTTTAAACCTCTAGGTGTCCCTAGTAGGAGGAGTGTTGTCTCCTGAGGGTTTTCAGCGGATTGCACCCACGAAATCCAATAATAAAAGAAAGATCATGAACATTACATTTAAAGAGAAGATTTGTAAAAGAAAAGTTTTGAAAATTAGGGTTTCCAACTAAGCTAGCTTTTCGGTTGTCATGAGCCTTATCTTAATGGTCATGAAAAAATGTTAGAAATCACGTCCTCCCTCAATAAAACGTTGTCTTATTCTTCATTCCTATCTTTCTTCCAAACATCGATCATATAACCCTGCGTGTGTGTAAAGACATCCCTACACCCGGAGATTCAATTCAAGCTATCATACTCTTGCCCATCAGCCTCATTACTTTTTAATTAATGAATATTTTGATGAGATTGCTCACACATTTTCATGCGACCGTTAATACTTCTTGAGATACTAACCGACCGATTACTCCTGTGCTTGCTTACTTGGTGTATTTTCCTCGTCTTGCACCACCTCAGGCATAGCAGTGACTCCCAGACCAGTTGGCCTTAGGGCACTAGGTGAAGAGGCACCCTCGCTATACATTTTTTATTGCCCTTGGTGATAACAAAACCAGTGTCCATTTTTCTCACCACTTTATATTTTCTTCATTTCATTTTTTTATTTCCTTCATACTTTTGGCTTTAAAACAAGAGCATTTCAAGGTATCCTCTACTATCCCAGGCTTTAAGACGTGTGTAAGTGCGAATAGCAGGGTATCAACGTTCAAAATGTTTGGCTTCCAGAATAGAAACTATTTTTCAGACTTATTTTTATCCTCAGATTAGTGACGTCTTTCATCTTACTAACCCTTGGGACAACGGCTCATAACTACTTATTACTAGTTCGTATAAGAAAACTTCTAATTTTCTTGGTTTTCTTAAATTTTTCTAATCTCATGGATGTAATTTTTCACTATCTAAACTTTCATTATCTTATTTATGTACAAAAACTGTTTAAACGTTAAAATATTTTTATATTTTGAAAATTTTAAATTTTTATGGATTTTGAAAATTTTTATAAGTTTATAAAGAAATGTTTTGTGCTTATGCAAATGATATGCAAATGATGCAAAAATAAGCACAAACCTCCCCCAAACTTGTTTTCAACAGTGTCCTCACTGTTGCCAACAGCTATATCTACAAAACCTGTAAGTCTAGAAGGAATTATTAGTGGAGGAAAAATATATAAGTGAAGAACTTCCCCCAAACTTACTTTTTTCACTCACCTTCATTCAAAAGATGATGCAGTGATATACTGGACATGAAGGTGAGACGGAGGAATTTTAATCCAAATAAAATGGCTCCTGTAAGAACAGGAGCTCCTCCGTGGGGTCAGTGGAAAAATACGGCTTTAGTCTATGTCCATTCACTTTGAAAAAGGTGCCGTTTTTAACATTTTCTACTTCTACTGCCCCATGCGGGTATACAGACCGCACAACAAAAGGTCCCTTCCACCGAGATCGGAGCTTACCCGCGTGAAGGTGTAGTCGTGAATCATAAAGTAGGACTTGTTGACCTTGTGTAAATGTTTTCCTCAAAATATTTTTATCGTGAAAAACCTTGGTCCTATTCTTTATGATCACAGCGTTATCATAAGCTTCATCGCGGAGTTCGCTTAGCTCATTTATTTGCAGCTTCCGAAAGGTGCAAGCTTGGTTTAGATCAAAATTTATTTCCTTAATAGCCCACAATGCTTTATGCTCAATCTCGACAGGTAAATGACATGCTTTCCCAAACACTATCCTATATGGAGACATTCCTAGGTCGGTTTTATAAGCAGTTCGGAATGCCCAAAGAGCATCCGTTGGTTTGGTCGACCAGTCTTTTCTATTTTTAGCAACAGTCTTTTCCAGGATAAGTTTGATTTGTCTGTTTGAGATTTCAGCCTGGCCGCTCGTTTGGGGATGATGGGGTGTAGAAAGTCGGTGGTTGATTGAGTATTTCCGCATCAGAGTCTCGAAAGACCTGTTGCAGATTTGTGTCCCATTATCGCTAATAATAGCGCGTGGGTGTCCAAATCGCGAAAAGATATTCTCTTTAAAGAACTTAATGACAACTTTCCTGTCATTAGTGCGACTTGGAATGGCTTCAACCCACTTTGAGACATAATCAACCGCAGCAGTATGTACAAATTCCTAAAGGAGTTGGGAAAGGGACCCATAAAATCAATGCCCCAAACATCGAATATTTCAACAACCAGAATGGGTTGCTGAGGCATTTCATTCCTCTGGGAGATTCTACCCGTGTACTGACATTGTGTACAGGTTTTGCAATGGTCAAATGCGTCCTTGAATAAGGTCGGCCAATAAAATCCACATTGCAAAACCTTCCCCGCCGTCTTTTTAGGACCGAAGTGACCCCCACCGGCTTGATCATGACAAAAAGAAAGAATGTTAGAGATAGTGCCCTCAGAGTTAATTATTGGATCACAGGCACGTGATTGCAATGATTGAGGGAGGACCTATTCCGGTAGGACAGTCTTACTCAAGATGATAGTATGCTATCTGGTTTACTTTTATCATCGTGTACTGCTTTAGGTGACCTTACAGGTCACTATTGCACGTTGAAAGAGCCCCTAGGATTCATGCTTGACTGCCGGCAGTATGAGGGCTATCATATACGCGGGAACTGGTAGTCTATAAGCACATCCTTAAAAGGTCCCTAGTCGTGGGAGTTTCGAGACAGGGCATCGATACTCCAGAGTAGACTAGTGTATACAGTCAAGACCCCGACGAGGGGCGGTGTCCGGTCTCACAAGCCACTGGTGTCAGTTGGATCACCTGAGATGTATACAGGTGCTCATTGGGTTATGAGTACACCGGACAGGACTCACCGGGAACATGCTAGTTGGTCTTATACCTGACGTCAGATAGCAGTTCCCAAGTGACATGTATGCAGGTTAGTTCATCGACCTGAGCATCGTCATTTGTCTCGTGTGAGTTCCCACTGTACTTTGATTACTACCCTACCACGCTCAAAGGAGACGTGCAAACAGGTTTTAGTTGGGTACAGTCCTGAGCCACATGGAGGAAGTGAGCGGATCTTCAGGGGTTCGTCTCTCCCGGTATTGGGGGTGAGGTCGCGCTGTGTCTAGGAGAGCCATTACACGAAGTCCTTGGCTAAGGAAGGAGATTTACTGGTAGGTATTCCAGTAGTATCTCAGGGTGTTCTGGGCTACACTCCGACACGACTTGTACCGCTTTTGGGGGTTTGACTTTTACCAACCCCCTAGGCCCGCCATGCGATGCTCATAGACGAACGGACCGGACTGTACGGATATTGTCACTGACAGGCTCAGTAGGGTGTCAGGTTGAGTTCGCTCATCGATGTCCCTTTTGGTCAATAGCCGGTAGCCCGTCACGTATGGCTAATACCTCTGACGTGCTAGTGGTTAAATCCACAGCCATAGTATTGACGAGTCTTTAGAGTTCCCCACATTCAGTTGCTCAAGTTTTCGGGCGAAACGCTGTAGAGGCCGTATGGAGATATGGCAGGGTTCGATCAGATACGTGCGGTATTGCACGGATCAGGATCAGACGGTTAATACTAGAGGCCTGTGGATATATGGCAGGGTTCGATCAGATACGTGCGGTATTGCACGGATCAGGATCGGACGGATAATACTAGCAGGCTTTGGTTTAAGCCGGATGCTAGTATTGTACAGTGTAGATTTTGTCTCATTGCATTTGTATTTCGGTCGGAATACAAATGCAGGTATGTATATACAGTAGCGGGGTTTTCCTATAATTTATTACGGGATCAGTTTTTGGAGTTGCCAGTTTGTTTTCCGTTTCAGTCATATTTCTTTGTATCTTTCATTGGCTGAAGATTGGTGGAGGAGGGCTTATTTGCATTTGTGCAAATTAGCATTTTGGAAGGTTGTCTTTGCATTTTGTTGTGTCATGATCACTTAACCTTCTTTAGTCATCATGGCTTGACTTGTGGTGTCATGATGGTTGTTGTTGAGTGTGGTTTTATTTAGTGACCATGATTCATCATGATAACTTTCTTCTCTCTCTCTTGCATTATGAGGTTCACTCTCTTTTTGATACATACACTCACTCCCTCATTCTCTCACCTTCTTTCCCTTCACCATGCATGGCCGGCCACATAGAGGGAGGGGGCTGCCCATATTTTTGTGGGGGATTTTTGGTTCTCTCATGCTTGCAAATATCCCCAAGTTCATCACAAAATTCCACAAGTTCATTTCCTCCACTAAAGGCAACTTCCAATACCCCAAATGAGACATAGCTTTCTACACTATATTCTACAGCAAACCTTGGGCACGTCAGCTCGCCAACTTCTTGCCCGAGTTGCCTCGGTCCAGAGGTGGGAGCCCGTAAAAGAAGCCGGCCACGTGGAGCCCTTCCGGCGAGGAGGTGAAGACCGGAGACTCCGCGGCGAGATCGGGACGACGGCGAGAAGACCGAAGGACACGGATCGCTCGGTATCTCTACCCCCTTCTCTTGTTAGCTAGGACTAGATTAATGGCACGATCCGGGTTTATAGTGCGCGGTGGTGCCAGTTTAAAAAGTTAAAGATAAGCATCGCTTCCGTATTCCGGCGTCGGATTGACGGCCGGGGCGCCGCCGTGCACTTACCAGTGGTATCAGAGCCTCGCCATTAACCTAGTCTAGCTTTATGTAATGTGTTTACATTTCCGATCGAACAAAATTCCAAAAACCGCGTTTTCATGTGCATCAGTTTCTGTCGAATTTTTTTTGGCTCCAAAAATTTTTCAGGTAGTTGCAGAATTATGTGCAGGGAATTCTAAGACTACTGTGAAATTTTGATCACGTGAACACACTATACGACCGCGGAACCGTGGCTAAACCCATTCTTGGGCCGCGGTTCCACCGCAAGAATTACTGTTCAGTGCATCAAAATTCTACAGAGAGTCTCTGTGTTGAAAATAGGGGTTTTGGAACATTCTTTTTGGACCCAGAATTTCTGTGAGTGCTACAGTAGTGCTTGGGGCCCACTTGGGAAATTTTGATCGATCAAATATTTTAAAACACATTAGTTCACAGTATTTACATTATATCTGCGACCGTGAATGTCACTTGATCGGTAAATCCTGTTTAACTGCTATAGCCCGGTTAGAAGGATTTGCGAACGTGACATTCACGTTGATGTTCTGTGATTGTGCTGTGATGTTACGGATTGGTCGTGGGGGATAGCCTGGATGCAATGGTAGTACAGTTTTGGTTGTATTATGTACATTTGATATTGCGGGGCGAGCGTCCGACATGTGGACTGCCGTCACTTCTAGTTTGTATATTATTCTTTTGGGGCACGACCGGGTCGAGGTCGATGTACCCGTTGTATGTATATTTTACTTTCTGTACTAGGATTACCCCAAGGTGGGGTGCACGGATAGCCGGGTTCTGGAGGGCAGCAAGCCCGCATCTCATGGCATTGAGACGGAGGGGGCTTCACTCTAGAATTGGCAGGCTATTCTCCGCACTCATAGGGGGTACATGTTGACCCAGGAGGGGTGCCCAAGTTACCGGATTCTGTGAAGTGCTGGGTGGTCCATTCACGTTGCTGAAGGGGGCTGCCCCGCTTCAGGTTTTGGCGGGTAACTAGCCGCGCACGTAGGGGTCTAGGATTTCATTGCACAGGCTATCCACACTACCAGGGGAACGTCGGGTTTCAGTAGCGGCTCTGTGAAACCTGGGGATCCCAGATATCTGTATTGTTCTGTGATGCTGTACATTTCTGTGATGTTGCATTTTATCACGCCTTGAGCGAAATATTATATATTGATATATATATACTAGTAGATGTTGTATATATTTTGCATCCGCGCTAGTCCTATCCCCGCTCTGTCGTTAGTTAAGTAACCTAACGGGTAATGACGGGACCCAGTGGCGAATGCGGATGGCATATACGTACATCATTATTTTCGTTCTTTATTGGTGTGATCAATTGATGGGACTGCGTTGATTCGGATCAATGCAAGTTAAAAACAAACCTATTTTAATGTTGTTGGAACAATTTTCAAAAAGCTGTTATTGCAAGGACGTTCTCTTTTGTTTTGCATCATGGTATTCAGTTGGAATATCCTGCTCCTCAGTCGACGAGGCAAGGGCCGAGATCTCTTCACCGGGAGTGACCCCTTGGACAAAAAGTTTGCGTCAGGGCAATAAATTCACTATAGCCGATTACTTTTGCTTTGTATCGTGGTATTCAGTTGGAATATCCTGCACGTCATTCTACGGGGAAAGAGCCGAGATCCCTTCACCGGGAGTGACCTCTTTAGCAAAGGTTTTCGTCACTATATTTTGAAAAAGCTATCCGGTTCCTTCAACGATATCAAGTTCATTACGTTAAAGGTTTTCTCCAGAAACCATTCGTAGCCCTCCATCATTTCGGTTAAATATTCGTTAGTATTCAAGCTATGTATTTTGACCTCACGCCAAGGCATAGTGATTGGTAGCTACCGGATATTTATCTGTAGCATAGATAGATGCGTTGGTTTGGGATAGTCGTACTACTATTTTGGCCTACGTCAAGGGTATATACGGGTGGGTTCAAATTAACCTGGATAATGATGGGCAGAACTTGACATGTGACTTATGATATTTTGACCTCACGCCATAAGAGCATGGGGAAGAAATCACATCGGGAGTTTCTAAAGAAACTGAAACTTGCCAGATATGCGCGTACCTTCTGGAGTGTGATGACGTAAGCGGATTCCATCACGTTATCATGCGATGATAGTTGGATCCCGATTCCTACTGATGAGTTGGTTTACTCCTCGGGTGATCCCGACTAATTCTTCTTTCAGGTTTGGAGGAGAATTTGACGGTACAGTGGGAGGTTTCCAGATTAGACAAATTGGTAACCGTTCTGATCTAGGTTAGAGTGCACGCTGAGTGTTTCTTTTCTCTCTCTCTTTGGCAGCGACCATTGACCCGACCCTAAGACTATGACTCAGTGACAAAAATTAACCGAACCTTCTTAAACACTGGTTTTTGGATTGTCAGATTTGCAAACCTCATTGCCACTCCTACTTTTACCCTTTTCTCCAGGACACCCCGTATTACTACGAACGTGCACTTCCAATGGACAAAACCATCGTATGGTTATATACGAACTCGAAGGAATTTATTCGAGGATGGTTTCCGGTTATGCAGAAAACGGATAGGACTATTCAGTTGTCTTTTCATTTTACCTTCTCTCAGGTTGCGAGTACTCCTTGTTTTAGGAGATAGTACACCTAGTACGCAAATTGGATAGTCTTCTTCCAAAGCTTAGGTTGGTGTCAAACGGTGGGGAATGAAGAAAACCAATTAGCATAACGATGGTGTACAGAAGGTATTAAGTAAAGACATAACAAGGGATTAGTAAGAGGGCAAAGAAAATTGCGACTTCTATTCACGACCAAACCAAGTATTTATTCGCCAATCCTAAATCACCTTTGTATTTCTCCAGAACTCTCCGTATCACTACGAAGATCCACAGTTTATTGGATACTCCATCGTATGGTTATATACGAACTCGAAAGGAACTTGTTCCAGTTCGGGGATGGATTCTGGTTCTGGAGAAATAGGAATAAGGTTTATTCGGTTGTCTTTTATCTTCACCTTCTCACGCATTGCGAGTGTTCCTAGGATTAGGACAGTACACCCATTATGCTTATTGGATAGTCTTCTTCCAAACCATAGGCTGGTGCCGAACGGTAGGGAAGGAAGAAAACCATTTCGCCTAAAGGGGTGTACTGAAGGTAATGACTAAAGACATAGAAAGGGATTTGGAAAGATGGCAAAGAATTACACGGTTACAGTTGTGAATATGAATAATGGAAGAAGCATTACTAGGAATACCAGGATACCCCATCGAAACATTTCAATATTTCAGTTTTACTGTGTACTGTTAAAAGAAAACTGATTTCCCAATTAGACATTTGCTCCAGGGTATGTATTTACCAGGTATGATTCTCACATCTATATGGTTTTACAGATGATGAGTTGGAGTAAGTTATTGGGAATTAGGTGATCAACCTCATTATATCGGGATTCGTTGTAATCGGTGATATTTGAGGAAATCACCTGGGCTGTTTGCCGGTCGGCAAATATTTGGTTTTGAATATCCGCTGTTATGCACCAATTTCAAATCGATATATCTGTATGTCTATTTTCATAGAGTGAGATATACCTTTTTGAAATTATGTTTATGACATTTACCTATATCAGTGGATGGTTAGGTAAGGAGAATTAAACAGCGGTGTAATTCTTCATAACCATAGTACAGTTTTCAACCTACGACACACAGGGAATGAGTTATTAGACTCAAGGGACTTATACAGAGTATTGTATGTTGTCCAGCGTCCATGAGGACAGAGGGGATGGTCCTCGTACTATATTCGGTTTACTTATGACTTCTCTAGTTTTTAGACAGGTGTTTCGTAGAAACACAGGGTCCAACTTTTGAGAAGTTATAGGTATATGGATAAAGTAGTGTAGGGTTCCTAGGCACACTAATGAGGTCTCAAAACAGATCAAACATGCCCAATTGAAATTTTTCATGTGCCTACAAACCCTAATACGGATCGTTAACTAGATGATAAGGCGATGCAAGCAAGTAAATGACTTTATTGCTAAAGGAAAGTGACTACAACCATTGTAGATCCGGTCCTCCACTTCCTAGGCTCCGTGATGACGTCCCTCTGCTGTACCTATCGGAATCCGGACTCTGGAGAAGGTTTCGTCGGAGAAATGATCGGGCTTGGTCGTCGACTTCGATGCCGAAGATGATCTACGTCGAGGCAACTCAAGATCAAGCTCCAACTTCACCAAGTCATGAAACTTGTGAAGAAAACACCCTATACTACTTGGCAAGTGGTAGAGGATGAAGAAATAGAAAGTGGGTTCACTTTAGAATTCGATTTCTCACTCTTTTTCTCATGTTGCCATTAATGGTAGCAAGCTTTCTTCATGTTGAAGAAGAAGAAGAAGAAAAATAATATATTTTAAAATAAAATCAAGTGATGGTTATCATTATGCAACCATGGTTAAGTGTAGAGAATAAACTAGGGTTAGGTGAATGGTTAGGGTTAAGGAAAGTAACAAAATGGTCAAGCTTTCAAAGCATCATGAAGCTTCAAAGAACAGGCAAAGCAAGCAACCATTTCAATTTCCTTACTAAAATGAATAAAATAAATAAAATAAATAATCAAGAGAAGATAATAAAACCCTAACCATTCACTTAAACATGGTTTAAAGCATACACATACCCAGGTTTGCATGTATCATCAAGCATGATACAAACTAGTGCACAAAACTATATCATATATACAATGTGCACTTCAAGTGAGAAAATCCATCTTAAGTGAACCAATACTAGTTAATGCAAAGTAATATATCAAATATATAATTATGCATTAAATCATTAAATCAACACTTGATTTAACGATCCGGTCATATCGCATATGACCGACTAATATCCAATGTATCGACTTATCGAATCAATCCTTGATTCGGTAACCCGGCTATATCACATATAACCTGCCTGTGATACAAATCGCGAGAATAGAATACGGTATCACATACACGCATTATTCTCGGTCCCGCACATATCTCATAAGTGCTCCTATTTCGTTTCGCTTGAGCCAGGAAACCTCTGTGTAGGACTCTAAAGACTCGTTAATACGCCGACAGCAGATGATGATCATATCAAGCACCCACAAGCCGCAAGAGGTCTGCTAAACGTAACGGCCACCCGGGTATTGAGCGATCAGAAGATCGACGAGCAAGCCCGCTCACACTCCTGTGAATCCAACCAGTAACACTTACCGTACAGTCCGGTCTGTTCGTCTGATATGTCGCATATCTCGCCTAGGGGTGGTAAACGTCAGACCCCAATAGCTTGATAAGTCATGCCGACGTAAGGTCCATAACAATCGTGAAACTACTGATAACTCTTACCAGTATATAACTGCAACCCTGGCGAGGGATTTCCTGTTATGGCCAGTCGTGCATAGAGCAACATCAACCCCCAATACCGGGAGAGACGAATCCCCTCCTATCGCTCATTGCCTCCATGTGAATCGGGACTGTACCCAAAAACCACCTGTTTGCACGACTCAGTAGAGCCGTGGTAGGGTGGAAATCAAAGCACAGTGGGAGAGACACAAGACTCTATGACGATCTCGGGTCAACTGACTAAGCTGTACCAGTGTCACCAGAGAACTGCGATCTGACGTGTGGTATAATACCATGTGGAAGTTCTCGGCGAGTCCGTTCAGTGTACCCAGTCTCCACTGAGCACCCGCATACCATCTCTGATGTCAAACACCAATGGATATGGGATCATCCATCGCCCATCACATGGGTCGAGAAGATATACGCTAGTCTACTCTGGAATATCGATGCCCCGTCTCGATATTCCCATGACTAGGAACATTGAAGGATGTACTCATGGACTACCCAGGGCCCACTAGTATGATCTACATCATAGTCCTGGAAGTCAAGTACACATCCTAAGGGCTTTATCAACATGTAGCAGAGAGACAGAAAGTACACATGTTAAGATAAAGAGCAACCAGATAGCGTACTATCATGTCGAGCAAGAAAGTCCTACCTATATATGTCCCAGCATCCACTACAATATACATCCAATGTACAGTAATGGCCTCTAGGGCATACATATAACTAACAATCTCCCACTTGCACTAGGGCCATCTGTAGCAGTAGTTGTAGTATCTAATACTCAACCATCCCCTAAAAGTCTCTCTTTGGGAAAAGGCCTTCGTGAGTGGATCCGCCGTGTTGTCCTCTGAGTCTACTCTCCCAACCTCGATCACCCTGGAGATCAACTATCTCCATGATCGGGTGATGCAGCCTCAGAATATGTCTGGGTCACTGATGGGACCGGGGTTCCTGGGCCAAAGCCACACTACCATTGTCACACAATGGTGGGAACCTAGTTCATCTCATGAATCAATATACACCCAAACTGCCTCTTTGGTAGTATCTTTAATAGCGATGTTACCAGCCTTTATCGTCTAGTTTGTCACGGTATCTTGCTTGGAACTCTTCCAACATACCGTCCCTCCACTGAGGGTAAAGACAATGCCTGCGACTGACATTCAGTCGTCCTTATCACCCTGGAACCTTTCCAGTGATTCTCCCCAGGATCAACAGATACCATCTCACTACAGCTAGTGAGAATCCTAACATCCATTTAGATCTATCTCATAGATCCAAATCCCAGGATTTATGAGGTATCACTTTGATCCTGTATGGAGAATCCTTGTGATAAGCGGAGATTGACCGAACGTAGCATAGGAAACCCCTTTCCTACCAAGAGTATGTCATCCACGTACTCTACGAGGATCATTACCATACTCCATACTACACTTTTGTACATACAAGGTTCATCTACCATTTTGATGAAGTCAAACTCTTTGACTACCACATCAAAACAGATGTTCCAACTCCGCGATGCCTCCTTTATCCTGTAAAGCAACTTGCACACGTTTTCGCTGCTCCCACTGTTTACGAAGCCCTCTGGCTGTGTACTTGTAGACGTTCTCTTCTAAAACATTATTTAGAAAAGTAGTCATGGCACACAACCACCAGATATCGTAGTCATGGTATGTAGCAATGGTAAGTAGGATCTGGATGGATTTAAGCATAGTCCCTGAAAAAGGTTTCATCATTATCCATGCTTGGTTGATGACGAAAACCTTTAACAAGTCTAGCTTTGAAAGTCTCAACTTTTCCATCTACACCAAGTAATCTTCTCAAGATATACTTGCTCCTGATGGGGATTTAACCCTTCAGATAACGCAACCAAACTCCATACTTTGTTGGTGTATATGGATTCCATCTCAGATCGCAAAGCATCCAGCCATTCTTACAGAGTCCCCACTCTCGATGACCTGCTCGAATCAAGTTGGGTCATCATCTCAGGATGCAATCCTCGCTCCCACTGTCATCGAGAAACCGAAGTATCTCTCAGGCAGGTGACGAACCCTACAAGATTGGCAGAGAGGCTGAGGTTCGTAGGGGACTATTGAATCCTTTGGTTCTGTCAAATCATCAGCTGCAGTTTTGTATAGCTGGAACCTTTCCAGTTCTACAGAACTGACCTTGCCTCGATCTTGTCCGGATTTTGCTTTTGACATAGGCCGGACAATCCCAAATCTTAATTTGCTTAAGAGATGGGTTCTTCCCATACCATATCTTATATGGAGTGGTAGGCACTGATTTGAATCGAACCCTATTCAATAGGTATGCTGCTTCTTAAGTGCACAACCCCAAAAGGAAATAGGTAACTCAGTAGTATTCATCATATAGCACACCATTTCTAATACGGTGCGATTGCTCCGCTCTGGTACACCGTTGTGCTGTGGTGTATTCAGAGGAGTAATACTGATAGAGAATCTCATTTTCCTTTAGAATAGTCCAAGAATTCCATGCACAAGTATTCTCCTCCCTGATCTTATCATAGGACATAATACTTATACCCGTATTTTGGTTCTCTACTTCCAACTTATATTCTATGAATACCTAAAAAGCTTCGGACTTATGTTTCAACAGGAACATATGACTGAATCTTGAGAGATTATCAGAGAATATAATGAAGTACAAAGAACCGGTTCTGGCATGTGTAGACAGGGGAGTTTACATACATCATCATATATCAGTCCTAAGAGTTTATTAACTCTTTCTCTGTTTCCAATAAACAGAGCTATGGTCATCTAATCTTTGTGACATGAATGGCAAGTTTCACAAGATGTAAATTCAAACTGATTTAAATATGCATCTAAATGTAACTTCAGCCTGTTGGGTCGGATTGATATGACCTAGTCTACAATGCCTCAAGAAGGATTCGTTCATTTCTGAACTCTTCCTCTTGTGTGTGTTCCGTATACTACGAACTGTAGTTTGATTTAGAATGTCGATGCTTTTAGATAACGTGCCTGAAACGATCAACTTTTTGAAATAGGAAATGTTCAAAACATTATCCAACAATACAAAATTTTACCATTTCTTTAATAAATAAAGAGATTGATATGATTTTGTATATCAGGTTCGGTATCTAATAGCATTTGTTCAGAATCAATGTATTGGTAATACAGGGTGACAGTGACCAACAGACTTGGCTGCAACACTTGCCCCGTTTTATGTCTTATGAAACTTATCACCCGCTCTAAGTTTTCTACCCTTTTGTAGCCCTATGTAACAGATTACATATCTGGGATCCTGATCCGGTATCAAATACCCAGGATTCAGAGGATACTGAGAAACAGTTCTTTGTAATAAACACACCCGAAGGAGATGCATCATATGCACTTTCTTTGTTTGGGCGGCATAGGAATTCTGGTATTCCCTTATTTCCTGCACTGTCTTATAATAATTATAAGTTGGAGCAGGACCAACGTTCCCCAGCTCAGTATAACAAGCGGGTTCGGTTAACACATCCATATTATTATCTTGATTAAGGCGTGATATGGTCGCTACCTGGAGAGAGAGAGAAGAAAACACTCTGCGTGCGCTCTTGCAAGATTAGATTGGTTATTTATTTTATCTAATCAGGATGGCTCCTACTGTTTTCATCAAATCTTCCTTCAAACCTTAAAAGGAAAGACTAGCCGGGATTAATTACACTCTACAAGATCGCCAATCTTTCAGCCAGGTCAGTGTCGGTACTTTGAGGGGGGTTCCCCGTGCTTTCGCACGGACCTAATTACAGTAAACCTCGTTTTCCTATAGGCATAACCCCGTTGACACCTTTCTAGACACCTACTTGATCGGCTAATTGCAAAGTGCAAAACTCTCACAGGAGTAACAATTACTCGCAGTGGGCATCGGGATCCAACTATCATATAGAAGGTATGCAATCTCATTGCAAGTTTCAACACTTGAAACTCCCGATAATGGTTTTTACCCCTAGCACCTATGACCTTGGCTAAGGTCAACAAATCATAGGTACTAGTCATGTTCTACCCATCATTTCGTGATTAATTAGACCCACCCACATGACCCTTGACTAAGGTCAACAAAGCCACATGACTGTCCTAACTAATCGCATCATATGCTGTATAGGAAGACATCACTTAGCTACCGCACACTACGCCTCGGCTATGGTCGACAAACGTAGCACGAATATTAAGTACTCTACTTCCTAAAATGACGGAAGGTTGCGGATGGTTTTTATGAAAACCTTTAACGCTTTGAACTTGATCTCGTTGCGGAATCAAATGGTTTTTAAATGGAATGTTTTTTAGGCTTTTCTAGTTTTGCTAAAGGGGTCACTCCCGGTGAAGGGATCGTCGGCCCTTTCCTCGTCGAATGAGGTGCGGGATATATCATATATACCGCTGTGCAAAGCAGAAACTATAGAAGCAATCAAAAGACAAACCGAGTGTGTAGCATCTGCTAGTTATTGTTAAAGGAGTCACTCCCGGTGAAGGTATCTCGGTCCTTTCCTCATCGAATAAGGTGCAGGATGTTCTTCAAGGAACACCGCGATGCAAAGCAAGAACTGTAGCTACCTGTTTTATTTTGAAATTTGATTTCACAACATCAATTAGGTTTATTTTCTTTCATTAATCTCATTAACGAATGTCCCATCATTTAAGTCCACCTAAACATCACAGATAAATATAACGTACGCTTATGCCATCCGCATTCGCCTCGATGTCCCGTCTGCACCGTTAGGTTAGGTAACTAACGGCAAAGCGGGGCAGGGCTAGCGCGGGTGTAAAAGATAAGCAACGTCTATATAATATATTATATATACTATATACTATATCTATCTGAACACATCACATGATCACATCACAGATATCGCAGCAGAAAATATCATATGAAATATTGGATATACTAGGACGTCCGTGTTTTTAATATGAGCCAGTATAAAACACGGATTCCACGGTCGTGATGAATAGCCAATCCCACACCCCTAGACCCCTACGAGAGCGGCAAGCAACCCTACCAATTCTAGGGTTAGGAAACCCGGAATCGACTCCTCGAGATGGTCTCCCACTGAACCCTAGAACCCGGTTACTTGTGCTCCCCTCCTTGGGTCTATCCTAATGCGGAAAAGTAAATAATATACATCAACGGTGACATCTTCCGCAACCTGGAAGTGCCCCAATAAAAAAAAATATTACATACAAGTTTTTACATGAATGAAAATAAAAAACACTCATCTCACATAAAAAACCCCCGGCTATTCAAACACGACGATCCAATATAACATATCCAGCAACACATAATATCACATGTCATCAACGTAAGTAAACATGCGCATCCCAATTGTCGTTGACATATAGCAACGAAACCGGCGATATCACATATTACACTTACGGTCACAGAAAAGAAAGTGTAAAACTACAACAGTTGGAATCCACAACCTCTTTAGACATCGCATGCCTAATCAAATGAAATACTTAGACATCGCATGCCTAACAATTATAAACCCCGCATTTTAGTCTCATTATCGAAAACTCTTTTCAATATAAAGCCGGGCAATTCAACAAGATTCCCGATATCCTGATCGAATGCTCGTCGCAAACTTTAGTAGGCGGCCGCACCCCCGATGCCGTCGACGAAGTGCACCAAGGCGGAACACCGCTGCCGCGAGCACCCGAACGGATGCTTTCGGCGACGGGGTTCTCCTGCAGTCACTTGGTCGGGGCTATGGGGTGAGGCTGTCTATTAAGTTTACCCGGCGAGTATCCGCGTACGCTACGTGATTGCGACGGACTTTTGATCACATCAAAATTCCGTGGCAACCGATCAAGTGAGACTAAACTGCTATGTTTATAACATTCATTCAGTTATCTCATAACTACTTGTGGATTCCAAATATTGTATCACATTCCGGATAAATAGAAAATGTTAAACTTTCCGATCGAACAATCGAACACCCAAGTTTTCCCGAAACTGCTCAACACATGAAATAATTTTAAAAACATTCACTTCGTGCCTCAGTACCAACGGTCTAGCCGTAGAAGGGTCAAGACAACGCCTCACATGTGGCACGCCGTACTGCCCCAAACCCTAAGGTTCAAAGGGCAGTTCAAGACTGTCACATAATCGAGTTAAGGTTTGTTGTCTTCTAGAGGGACTATCGCGTTACTTGCATGTCACGACCCGAAAGTACGGAACATGACCGGCACTTAAACTACTAAACGTCCCGAGGCGTACGTAATCTAAGTAAGCCGAAAACCCAGAAATCCAAACCAAGAAAAGTAGTGGAGTGAAGGAAAAACCAATTTAAATCAAGTAGTTTGCAACATACGCCGAAATATGCATTTTTAAAATCACAAGTCTTTTCTTAAAAATTTCGGCAGAGTTTCCTTTGTAAAAACTGACCCCAAACGGGTACAAAACCTGATAAGGCATATATAATGAAATAAGGCATCCCCAAGCGGGAGCTAGCTCTTCGTCAATCGACGGTCACAACCACGCAAGCAATATAATATACAACGCCAAGGGCGAGGATCAAAACTCAAAAGGGAACTCAAAACAGCAAGAAAAACCATAGAAATACAACGCGCGACTCTAAGGTCGAAAGAATAAACATCACTGGTCTCTATCTGAAAAATACATACATGTTTGGTTGATGGAACTTCTAGATACAACTGAATAATAATATACAAGGTAATATGATGGGTACGATACAAAAAAAAACCCACCTACTAGCAAGTCACCCGAACGAAACTGTGCCCGCAAAGCCGTAATGAAACCTGTACGGCAAACCTGCAAGAAACTTGGGCACAACGGGGGTGAGTTGCCAACTCGTGAATAGAAAAACATCTACGAACAGAAATCGCATGTATGACGCAATCCAAGGTCATACGATCAATATATATCCTCAAATATATAATCTGCAGCCTATAACAATGGCTAGGGTATACCTCTAAACAACGGTAATACCAAGTGCTCGTGTCAGTGCCTCACGTAGCAATGTATTATATGGATGATGTATGAATGCAAGAAACAGGATGCATGTACTGAAGAAACTGCTTTCATAAATTAGTGAGATTACTGTATTTTTAAAGCGAGGTATCATAAATGAAATCAGCATAAACAGTGTCTAGCATCGACACAAAACATAAATCCCAATGTCTCAAAATCCCAGGCTCCGGCTATCCGGACTGGCCTGTATCATCAAATCTCAGTACCTCTATATCTCAAAATCTCAGTATCAATCTCACTATCTAGGGCGCCTTCAGTCCTGACCGGCCCCTACCATCAATCTCAAGACCACGACGGTATCCTCCGGATATCCGACGCGTCGGGAAAAATCACCGGTCGGTAGTGCTCCCCTGCCAGGCTCAACATCAACAACACGACCTTCTCGCCCCGGGGTACCTCACCGGGCACACCATGTACCCGAAACGGTTCATCCAACTCCTCGAATCGGGTCTCGAAATCCATCAGCAAACTCTTGGTGGACGACTCATACATCATGGGAAAACCGCACTTTTTATTTTAAAGAGAGAAAAGATGTTTATATAAGTTTTGCGGTTTTTCCCCAAATCCATAAAATCTCAATGAAATCTGAATCCAATCCTCAATAGCATGTAAATAGTGAATATAGGCATAAAAATCCATGAATGTGGCATAACAATGAATAATAACATGCATGAAGTAACAAGTAATAACTACAATGTCTAATCTAGCATATAAGGCAAGTACACTAATATCATGTCTAAATTATTAGCTAACGACCTATGTCAATGCAATAGTATTTCTAAAGTGTACGTGGCATGGCAATTACCGATGAAAATGTGTGTGAGCCGGCAAGTAAGTGTACGTGGTACATACGCATCATCGGTAATGGTGCTGGTGTCCTAACAACATGATATCAACAATGCAAATATGAATCACAATATAAGTATGCGGTGCGGAGCGAACAGCAATAATGAGCGGGAGCTGAATACTAAACACAATGATAACTAATCTGCATTTAATAAAATACGAGTTCCACAGTGGTGCCATTTGAAATAACATGAATCGTGGGGTTTTGAAAATAAGGGCTACGGTGTTTTTAAGAAAAGATATGTCTTTTGAAATATCCGTAAAATCCTTTGGCCTGTCTTTTAAAATATCCACGATCCGTTAGTTTTGAAATAGGTAGGAGTCTAATCTAGTCTAACAACTACAGTAAACTATACGGCTGAACTACAGGTAAGGAAACCGCCTAACATCTGAGTCGATACATATACATACCTGTATATATATAGTCGGTGATCCCGCCTCAATAATATCATATCCGATACCATATCTATAATCAGACATCCCAAGTCAAGAGTGCGGATAATCATCAATATATAGCTCGTACGTAAATCCATCGTACGGCATCCCAAATCTGGGTACGGGTCAGTATCACATTCATCATGAAGGAGGTATACATCGCCCAATACGGCCTACCATCAGCCTCCTAGCATATCGTATCTTATAACACGATCACATGTCGACCATTTTATCTATATCACCATTCACATGGTATCATCGTCCAAGGATCCGCTAAAACATCAGGACGTATCTCAAATACGAATCCTGCCATATCACCGATCTCACGGTCTCAAATCACATCCCATCGACTCACCTCAAATCCCAAATACTATCCTTAAACCAGTATATGATCACATAGTCCCATACCCATGTGAACACATAACTATATAAAATCCCATAAACACATATGAAAGAAGAATGTATGCAAGTATGGGGGGGTGCATGTGGTGCAACCACTACTCTAGGGTTTCGCAACACTAATCCAATCCAACACACCGAATAACCATCTTTATCATCAATAATCTCCAACAATATAAATCAATATATGCGTGTATACGTATTCGTATACAAATCCCTACGAAGTGCGGGGGTGCTATACGCCATCCACCCGACTTCTCCCCGTAGATATAAATCTACTCACCTGTATCCTGCGTGTCGGCGTCGATAACGCTTTGCTCCGTCGCCTCGGAATCCACGTGAAGGTACCTACAATGATCAACCATAGCAATGCGTATGAAAATCAAGGCAGAAAACCGATACAGCGCACAGTGTGCTCATAGGTTGGAACCTATGGCCCAAACATGCAAATCCAACAAACAACCCCTGTTGTCGATGTACAAACAGCCGACAACCAAATATCAAGAAAGTGTATTTAAAAATACGGAAAACATCGCCTAAAACACACCAAAATGCTCCCAGATTTTCCCCAGATGACAATTAGCCAAAACTGCATATAGGAGGGGTCTAATTTAGTGCAAAATGAGCCCTGGAACAAAAATGGACCGATTCTCTTCTACTCTGGCCACAAATTGCGGCCAGAATGATTAAATCTGCGGCGTAGGTTTGAGTTAGGGGCTCGGGTCTTGGTGGTAGCTTCCTAGGTGCCTGCACAACTCACTGTCAGCTCAATTTTATTTTTGGTGCCCCGGGTTGCTCCAGATTCCAGAACACCTTCACAGATCACACAAACCGACATGAAAAGTTCCGTAATTCCGTATTTTTGGGTTTCAGGTTGTGCCAGGCCAGTGTTTTGGTCAATATAGGGTCTAAGGTCACCATTAGGGTCCAATTGCACCGCCACATCTCAACTTTACCCTAACCCTCTCTAAGTTGATCCAAAATGTATAAAACCTCGACAAAACGACACTAAACTTTAAAAGAGGCTAAATCACTTGAAATACTACAATATTTGTGAAGGAATTACCTAAATAAAGACTCATGAATCTTCCTACAGCACCAAAACACAAACTTTCTTGGTTCAAAGCATTCTCCATGAGCTTGGGCACACCTTTTGTGAAATGGAAATGGTGTTTTGAGGTTGTTTTGTGTGTGATTGTGATGATTTTGTGAAGGGGGAGAGCAAGAGGGTAGTAGCAGCAGGAGATGGAGGAAGAGGGAGAAAGAAAATGAGAGGAAGAGATGAAGAGAAAGGCTAAGTCAACACCCGCACCTACCCCCTCTCTCTTACCATACCTCTTTTCTTTAATCAAAATCCTTTTCTTTTCTTTTCTTTTCCAAAACCTTCTCATTCAAATAGTAAACCCAAAGTAATAGCCATGGTAAGAAAATGTAACACAAGTGTAGGAAAAAGATATGTGTCTGTTTTGCACAAAATTGCTAAAAACCCGATTAGCGATTTTTAATCACGATTAGCACTAAATTAGCATATAATTAATCATAAAAACTTTAAAATGGCATATTCCATAAAATACTCTATTTTAGAATTTTCCAAAATTTTTCCCATTTATCGGTATTTAATTATAATTTTAATATTAAAATAATCAATAAAATAATATTAAATTATAAAAATTCCCAAAATAATATTTTATTATTTTGAAATGTTATAATCTTTCCCCCTTAAAGAAATTCGGTCCCCGAATTTAAATTTAAATCCCCAATTTCTAAAACATTTCAATAAGAAATCCAAGTCGTCGGGGCTCCGAAATCATCAATACGTAAACGCATCATAGCGCAATGCATGCTCATGAGTAATGAGCAGATAACTCAAAAACAAAACTCCGTCAAGCATTCCGCAATCATCGGAGTTATGGTAAGGACACGAATGCCAAATCCAAAGCAAAACCAATATGATATAAATCAGAACTATACATGTAAATATCAAATCTATACATGTAAATATCTGAAGGAAATGCATGCCAAATCTTTTAAAGTCGCTGTGCAATGCGCATAACACTGCACAGTGGCGGACGTCTCTTATAAGAAAATAGCCATATACGTATATATCCTTTGTTTTAATATGTACGTTCCGCCGTTTTGGAAACAATTTAGAAGGGTTTCCTTGTTTTAAAACGTTTCGTGTCATATCAGACACGTAGGTAAATACTAAGACTATAGCTCGCTTTTGGAAATCCCTTCAAAATCTATCAATGCATGCAACATATACTCAGGTACTGTCTTCTGACTAATCCTGCTTAGTATGAAAACAATAATAAACATCATAAAAACGTACTGCTCCGTAAGAAATCAATCCCAAAATATGCACACGAATACTACGTACGTCTGGTGCGCACGGAAATCCAGATCCATAAATGTGCCATACATGCGCACAGAAACAACATCTAAGTGCATCGGGTGTGCACGAAGCATCTGTCATAGGCCAAGTGTGTGCCTGACAGCAAAAACAGGTGCATCTGACATGCACGAAGAATCTCGATTTAGTGCATCTGGGGTGCACCAAAATCGCATCTCATAACATGCGCTCAACATGCGCGAAATTCCAAATCAGGGGCATCCAACATGCACGAAATCATGAAATCCAATATCAAGCGCCGAACATGCGCAAAATCAAATCAGGTGCACAAGGTGCACAAAAAAACATCGAGTATCACAATCGAAATCGAAGTCCAGTGCATCTAAGTGCACAAAATGCGAATCACTGCACTGCAAGCATATGTGAACTATACCAAGTCCAAAAACCAAATCGTGTGCGTGCATAAACGCAAAATCAACTCAACTGTATGAAACCCATGAAATCATAAATATGGGAAACCAAGGTTCAAAAACGATATCAAATGCAACAACTGTGCAAAAATCGTAAATACTCAGCAAGTGCCACCATGGTGCATGAAAACAAATATCATGAGACCCAATCATCAAAATCAAATCAAGCGAATAAATCGCCCAACAATACTGAAAACAAGCATGGCGAGATAGTCCCGCTCAAGCACATCCTCCAAGAATCTCAGGCCAACTGTCACGGTCACTCATAGCATGTCTCATCGACGATCCTGAACTCTGGCCTGCTAGTGTGCGTAACATGACCACTCCTGGGTCCAAGTCTTCTCTGTGGATTACCAATCTCACGATCCACCGGCTCATCGGCCCTGTCAGGTGTGCTAACGGGGACGATTCCGTTTTGGCACTTCTCTGGTCATCTCTCGGTCAATCATCGCGACCACTCGTAAAGCAGCATGTCACCGGCGTCGGCCTCTGGCTTTCTGAATGCACGTGACACATCTGATCCTGGGTGCAAATATCATTGCAGCCGTGTCCTGGAAGGAATCCTGCTCAAGGTCTCTTCCAAGTCTCATCTCTGCCAACTGTCCGGAAGTCATCGTCCTTTACTATATCTGCTTCTTGCTCCGTAACGGCTGCATACTCATCGTGACTCCTTCTGGAAGGTATATCCAAGTACAATGCCTCGGCATGCGTATCGCATCTCTGATGTCGGCGGAGTGGAACGTCATCTTATCAAGATCTCGTACGAACCGCTTACTCCACCTTTCTCTAATCTCGACTGCTTCGGACTCGTCTCGTCGTGGCTGCATGGACTGAGCTCCAACGGCTATCCTCATATCTGGAGTCTCCCAAGAAATGCATCTCACCACCTAGCATCCAAATTAAGTCGAGCCATCTGATCGATTCGCCGAATCCTCATAGTCCCCCAAGAGCTCAACATCTTGGGTACAGTATAATAGTATCGAGTACATACCACAGCATCAGTGGTCCAGCCGTAGAAGGGCAAACCCAAGCCTCACTAATGGCGCCGCAGAACTGCCGCAAACCCTAAGGTTCAAAGGCTTTCATACGGTCATTAAGTCGAGTTAGAGTTTCATTCTTCTAGAGGGGCCATAGAATTGCCTGCATGTCTTTCCGAATACTTCAAACTTGGAATAATAGGTTTCTGACATTCGATCGTCTCTGTCGACTCTCAACGTCTCTGCGTGAAGTCGTCTCAGCTGGAATCAATCTATCTGATGACCTCGCGTCGGGGTAGCGAACGATCTACACGTCCTAGTCATTCACCCTCGGTGACTAGCGACCTTCTAACATCTCTTAGTACAATCTCGTACTGCCATAGCTCCAATCATCTGGGGCGATATCTCGTCGTTCGCAGCAACAACTGGCTCACTCGTCTGCTCGCTGAACCGTGCCTCAATCATCATGAACAAGCAATACACCAACGGTCATCAAAATCTGGCCGGCCTCTGTCAGCGGCTCAATCCTCTGGTGCTGATTTGCACGTCCGAGTAATCTCATACAGCGATCCATCCAACGCTCGTGGCGCAAAACACAATCAAAAGACACATCTCTACAATCGTGTGTCGCCGGGATCACGCCCTGGTCAGTCCTCATTCGTGACGAGCTCGTGCTTACCGCAACTCTAGCCGTAGCTCTCCCTGCCCGTAATCGTGGCAGCAAAACCAAACTGGTACCGATGAAGATAGATCAAAGGAAGGAATATGATATTGGACAAAGAAATGTACATCCTAAGGCTTCTTAAGTGGAGTGGCGTGTCGTAAATATACCGCGGAACATACACACGGTACGTCACTCTACCTTAGCCACCTATTCCATCAACCAAGGGTCATCCTACGCTCCGAAGGTAAAACCTAACGCTCTGATACCAACTTTGTCACGACCCGAAAGTACGGAACATGACCGGCACTTAAACTACGAAACGTCTCGAGGCGTACGTAATCTAAGTAAGCCGAAAACCCAGAAATCCAAACCAAGAAAAGTAGTGGAGTGAAGGAAAAACCAATTTAAATCAAGTAGTTTGCAACATACGCCGAAATATGCATTTTTAAAATCACAAGTCTTTTCTTAAAAATTTCGGCAGAGTTTCCTTTGTAAAAACTGACCCCAAACGGGTACAAAACCTGATAAGGCATATATAATGAAATAAGGCATCCCCAAGCGGGAGCTAGCTCTTCGTCAATCGACGGTCACAACCACGCAAGCAATATAATATACAACGCCAAGGGCGAGGATCAAAACTCAAAAGGGAACTCAAAACAGCAAGAAAAACCATAGAAATACAACGCGCGACTCTAAGGTCGAAAGAATAAACATCACTGGTCTCTATCTGAAAAATACATACATGTTTGGTAGATGGAACTTCTAGATACAACTAAATAATAATATACAAGGTAATATGATGGGTACGATACAAAAAAAAACCCACCTACTAGCTAGTCACCCGAACGAAACTGTGCCCGCAAAGCCGTAATGAAACCTGTACGGCAAACCTGCAAGAAACTTGGGCACAACGGGGGTGAGTTGCCAACTCGTGAATAGAAAAACATCTACGAACATAAATCGCATGTATGACGCAATCCTAGGTCATACGATCAATATATATCCTCAAATATATAATCTGCAGCCTATAACAATGGCTAGGGTATACCTCTAAACAACGGTAATACCAAGTGCTCGTGTCAGTGCCTCACGTAGCAATGTATCATATGGATGATGTATGAATGCAAGAACAGAATGCATGTACTGAAGAAACTGCTTTCATAAATTAGTGAGATTACTGTATTTTTAAAGCGAGGTATCATAAATGAAATCAGCATAAACAGTGTCTAGTATCGACACAAAACAAAAATGCCAATGTCTCAAAATCCCAGGCTCCGGCTATCCGGACTAGCCTGTATCATCAATTCTCAGTACCTCTATATCTCAAAATCTCAGTATCAATCTCACTATCTAGGGCGCCGTCAGTCCTGACCGGCCCCTACCATCAATCTCAAGACCACGACGGTATCCTCCGGATATCCGACGCGTCGGGAAAAATCACCGGTCGGTAGTGCTCCCCTGCCAGGCTCAACGTCAACAACACGACCTTCTCGCCCCGGGGTACCTCACCGGGCCCACCATGTACCCGAAACGGTTCATCCAACTCCTCGAATCGGGTCTCGAAATCCATCAGCAAACTCATGGTGGACGACTCATACATCATGGGAAAACCGCACTTTTTATTTTAAAGAGAGAAAAGAAGTTTATATAAGTTTTGCGGTTTTTCCCCAAATCCAGAAAATCTCATGGAAATCCGAATCCAATCCTCAATAGCATGTAAATAGTGGATATAGGCATAAAAATCCATGAATGTGGCATAACAATGAATAATAACATGCATGAAGTAACAAGTAATAACTACAATGTCTAATCTAGCATATAAGGCAAGTACACTAATATCATGTCTAAATTATTAGCTAACGACCTATGTCAATGCAATAGTATTTCTAAAGTGTACGTGGCATGGCAATTACCGATGAAAATGTGTGTGAGCCGGCAAGTAAGTGTACGTGGTACATACGCATCATCGGTAATGGTGCTGGTGTCCTAACAGCATGATATCAACAATGCAAATAGGAATCACAATATAAGTATGCGGTGCGGAGCGAACAGCAATAATGAGCGGGAGCTGAATACTAAACACAATGATAACTAATCTGCATTTAATAAAATATGAGTTCCACAGTGGTGCCATTTGAAATAACATGAATCGTGGGGTTTTGAAAATAAGGGCTACGGTGTTTTTAAGAAAAGATACGTCTTTTGAAATATCCGTAAAATCCTTTGGCCTGTCTTTTAAAATACCCATGATCCGTTAGTTTTGAAATAGGTAGGAGTCTAATCTAGTCTAACAACTACACTAAACTATACGGCTGAACTAACAAGCTGAACTACAGGTAAGGAAACCGCCTAACATCTGAGTCGATACATATACATACCTGTATATATATAGTCGGTGATCCCGCCTCAATAATATCATATCCGATACCATATCTATAATCAGACAACCCAAGTCAAGAGTGCGGATCAATCATCAATATATAGCTCGTACGTAAATCCATCGTACGGCATCCCAAATCTGGGTACGGGTCAGTATCACATTCATCATGAAGGAGGTATACATCGCCCAATACGGCCTACCATCAGCCTCCTAGCATATCGTATCTCATAACACGATCACATGTCGACCATTTTATCTATATCACCATTCACATGGTTTCATCGTCGAAGGATCCGCTAAAACATCAGGACGTATCTCAAATACGAATCCTGCCATATCACCGATCTCACGGTCTCAAATCACATCCCATCGACTCACCTCAAATCCTAAATACTATCCTCAAACCAGTATATGATCACATAGTTCCATACCCATGTGAACACATAACTATATAAAATCCCATAAACACATATGAAAGAAGAATGTATGCAAGTATGGGGGGGTGCATGTGGTGCAACCACTACTCTAGGGTTTCGCAACACTAATCCAATCCAACACACCGAATAACCATCTTTATCATCAATAATCTCCAACAATATAAATCAATATATGCGTGTATACGTATTCGTATACAAATCCCTACAAAGTGCGGGGGTGCTATACGCCATCCACCCGACTTCTCCCCGTAGATATAAATCTACTCACCTGTATCCTGCATGTCGGCGTCGATAACGCTATGCTCCGTCGCCTCGGAATCCACGTGAAGGTACCTACAATGATCAACCATAGCAATGCGTATGAAAATCAAGGCAGAAAACCGATACAGCGCACAGTGTGCTCATGGGTTGGAACCTATGGCCCAAACATGCAAATCCAACAAACAACCCCTGTTGTCGATGTACGAACACCCGACAACCAAATACAAATCCAAATATCAAGAAAGTGCATTTAAAAATACGGAAAACATCGCCTAAAACACACCAAAATTCTCCCAGATTTTCCCCAGATGACAATTAGCCAAAACTGCATATTGGAGGGGTCTAATTTAGTGCAAAATGAGCCCTGGAACAAAAATGGACCGATTCCCTTCTACTCTGGCCGCAAAATGCGGCCAGAATGATTAAATCTGCGGCCGTAGGTTTGAGTTAGGGGCTCGGGTCTTGGTGGTAGCTTCCTAGGTGCCTGCACGACTCACTGTCAGCTCAATTTTATTTTTGGTGCCCCGGGTTGCTCCAGATTCCAGAACACCTTCACAGATCACAAAAACCGACATGAAAAGTTCCGTATTTCCGTATTTTTGGGTTTCAGGTTGTGCCAGGCCAGTGTTTTGGTCAATATAGGGTCTAAGGTCACCATTAGGGTCCAATTGCACCGCCACATCTCAACTTTACCCTAACCCTCTCTAAGTTGATCCAAAATGTATAAAACCTCGACAAAACGACACTAAACTTTAAAAGAGGCTAAATCACTTGAAATACTACAATATTTGTGAAGGAATTACCTAAATAAAGACTCATGAATCTTCCTACAGCACCAAAACACAAACTTTCTTGGTTCAAAGCATTCTCCATGAGCTTGGGCACACCTTTTGTGAAATGGAAATGGTGTTTTGAGGTTGTTTTGTGTGTGATTGTGATGATTTTGTGAAGGGGGAGAGCAAGAGGGTAGTAGCAGCAGGAGATGGAGGAAGAGGGAGAGAGAAAATGAGAGGAAGAGATGAAGAGAAAGGCCAAGTCAACACCCTCACCTACCCCCTCTCTGTTACCATACCTCTTTTCTTTAATCAAAATCCTTTTCCTTTCTTTTCTTTTCCAAAACCTTCTCATTCAAATAGTAAACCTAAAGTAATAGCCATGGTAAGAAAATGTAACACAAGTGTAGGAAAAAGATATGTGTATGTTTTGCACAAAATTGCTAAAAACCCGATTAGCGATTTTTAATCGCGATTAGCACTAAATTAGCATATAATTAATCATAAAAACTTTAAAATGGCATATTCCATAAAATACCCTATTTTAGAATTTTCCATAATTTTTCCAAAATTTTTCCCATTTATCGGTATTTAATTATAAATTTAATATTAAAATAATCAATAAAATAATATTAAATTATAAAAATTCCCAAAATAATATTTTATTATTTTGAAATGTTACATTGCACTACTTAGAACGTCGTTAAACTACGGAAAAATCCAACAATTGGAAATTTCCCGGCAGGGGAAAAAGTGGGTATTTATATCCGGTCGAACTTTTTATCAGTTTCTAAAATATCCGGAAAACATAAACGAAGTTAAATTATCCGATCAAATTAACGAGTCCCCAATAAAACCCTAGAAAACTCAACACTTGAGTGGAATTAAAAAATTCCCACAAAAAATTGACAAGAAAGGACCTAAGAATAAATATATGAAATTTCAGGGACTAAGTCAAATTTTGGCTGAAGAACCGCCGCAAAACCGCTGGTTTCCCCGCGTTTCCACGGTCATTTTGAGGACTTAGTGGACCGTACTTCACGGTAATTCTTAGTTTTCCCTACTTGTTTTTTTGAGCATTTTTAATTCACAAAAATCCACTATTTTGAAAAATGTACAGAGAAGGGTTTTGTCGGGGTTTACGGGTTCGATCGGACTTCTAACTTCGTCTACACTTCGCCTAAAGCTCTAGCTAGGCTCTGATACCACTGTAGGGTTCCTAGGCACACTAATGAGGTCTCACAACAGATCAAACATGCCCAATTGAAATTTTTCATGTGCCTACAAACCCTAATACAGATCGTTAACTAGATGATAAGGCGATGCAAGCAAGTAAACGACTTTATTGCTAAAGGAAAGTGACTACAACCTTTGTAGATCCGGTCCTCCACTTCCTAGGCTCCGTGATGATGTCCCTCCACTGTACCTATCGGAATCCGGACTCTGGCGAAGGTTTCGTCCGAGAAATGATCGGGCTAGGTCGTCGACTTCGATGCCGAAGATGATCTACGTCGAGGCAACTCAAGATCAAGCTCCAACTTCACCAAGTCATGAAACTTGTGAAGAAAACACCCTATACTACTTGGCAAGTGGTAGAGGATGAAGAAATAGGAAGTGGGTTCACTTTAGAATTGGATTTCTCACTCTTTTTCTCATGTTGCCATTAATGGTAGCAAGCTTTCTTCATATTGAAGAAGAAGAAGAAGAAGAAAAATAATATATTTTAAAATAAAATCAAGTGATGGTTATCATTATGCAACCATGGTTAAGTGTAGAGAATAAACTAGGGTTAGGTGAATGGTTAGGGTTAAGGAAAGTAACAAAATGGTCAAGCTTTCAAAGCATCATGAAGCTTCAAAGAAAAGACAAAGCAAGCAACCATTTCAATTTCCTTAATAAAATGAATAAAATAAATAAAATAAATAATCAAGAGAAGATAATAAAACCCTAACCATTCACTTAAATATGGTTTAAAGCATACACATACCCAAGGTTGCATGTATCATTAAGCATGATACAAACTAGTGCACAAAACTATATCATATATACAATGTGCACTTCAAGTGAGAAAATCCATCTTAAGTGAACCAATACTAGTTAATGCAAAGTAATATATCAAATATATAATTATGCATTAAATCATTAAATCAACACTTGATTTAACGATCCGGTCAAATCGTATATGACCGACTAATATCCAATGTATCGACTTATCGAATCAATCCTTGATTCGGTAACCCGGCTATATCACATATAACCTGCCTGTTATACAAATCGCGAGAATAGAATACGGTATCACATACACGCATTATTCTCGGTCCCGCACATATCTCATATGTGCTCCTATTTCGTTTCGCTTGAGCCAGGAAACCTCTGTGTAGGACTCTAAATACTCGTCAATACGCCGGCAGCAGATGATGATCATATCAAGCACCCACAAGCCGCAAGAGGTCTGCTAAACGTAACGGCCACCCGGGTATTGATCGATCAGAATATCGACGAGCAAGCCCGCTCACACTCCTGTGAATCCAACCAGTAACACTTACCGTACAGTCCGGTCTGTTCGTCTGATATGTCGCATATCTCGCCTAGGGGTGGTAAACGTCAGACCCCAATAGCTTGATAAGTCATGCCGACGTAAGGTCCATAACAATCGTGAAACTACTGATAACTCTTACCAGTATATCACTGCAACCCTGACCAGGGATTTCCTGTTATGGCCAGTCGTGCATAGCGCAACATCAACCTCCAATACCGGGAGAGACGAATCCCCTCCTATCGCTCATTGCCTCCATGTGAATCGGGACTGTACCCAAAAACCACCTGTTTGCACGCCTCAGTAGAGCCGTGGTGGGGTGGAAATCAAAGCACAGTGGGAGACACACAAGACTCTATGACGATCTCGGGTCAACAGACTAAGCTGTACCAGTGTCACCAGAGAACTGCCATCTGACGTGTGGTATAATACCATCTGGGAGTTTTCGGCGAGTCCATTCAGTGTACCCAGTCTCCACTGAGCACCCGCATACCAACTCTGATGTCAAACACCAATGGATATGGGATCATCCATCGCCCATCACATGGGTCGAGAAGATATACGCTAGTCTGCTCTGGAATATCGATACCCCGTCTCGATATTCTCACGACTAGGAACATTGAAGGATGTACTCATGGACTACCCAGGCCCCACTAGTATGATCTACATCATAGTCCTAGAAGTCGATTACACATCCTAAGGGCTTTATCAACATGTAACAGAGAGACAGAAAGTACACATGTTAAGATAAAGAGCAACCAGATAGCGTACTATCATGTCGAGCAAGAAAGTCCTACCTATATATGTCCCAGCATCCAGTACAATATACATCCAATGTACAATAATGGCCTCTAGGGCATACATATAACTAACAAGTAGAGAACCAAGTGTTGCAAGTATCAGGATTCTTCAAGTTGATCGAAGATGTAGATACTTGAGTATGGTATTCAGTTGAAAGTAGTGATTAAGAGAAATCGCTTCTCTTCCAGGTTACTCATAATTGGAAGTATTCCTAAGTTGAGTAACGCTGATCGGCATTTTTCCATTTAGTTGACATGCACTGGAGACAGCTGCATGATTTGAATCTGGTTCAATTAAATCAGTGCCTCTGGTTCTATATTGGATATAGAACAATTCATATCTTAACGATGTTAAGGTACGGGGAGTTGTTCGGCTTATGCTTAAAACCAGACTCTGGATAACTCTAGGCACGTTTCTGTAATGGTCGTTTGTGTGTTGACCCAGGCTATGACGAGGGTTGACATTCTACCATCTGGAAGATCAATAGAGATATTGTTCTAGACTCGCCACAGTTTTTATTAAAAATGGATTTTTTCAGAAAAACAGTAGTGGGAGTATGGTAGAACTGGAAGTGATTCCAGAACCACAAACGATTACTGAAGATTTAATAGGAACCTAAAGATTCAATCTGGTTTAACATTCCATTGGCCACTCCGCAGATATGGTGGGTAACTTCAGGCACCCGAGAGGTACTCCGGTAGCCTCAAGGACGGTGATAGGAAAGTTCTTGTTTACCCATACTTTCCATTGCTGTTGATCCAGACTGTGAGACCCGGCAGGAGGATGAGTATAGCGTCGTTCTAAACTGGCTTTAGAAGTGTACGTCTATATGACTCTGCCAGAGGGTTGTCGTGGTCAGTGGGAGCAGCGAAAGCATGGTGGACAAGTGGCTTATGTCTATTTATAGACTAAAGCAGATATAGCGGAGATAGATCATCTATTTCTGATGCGACAGTCATAGGTTTGATTTCATCAGAATATAGGATGGATCTGTTGACAAGGTAGTAGGGTGTGATGTCCTGGTATTTGGATGACATACACAGAGTAGGAAGTGATATTCCTATACTACAATCGGTTATACTTTGGTCGTCATATAGTGGTTTCTCCACATAGGACTTGGACATTATATCAGACATTCTGGTTACTGGATCTATGGTTTTAGATCTAGATTTGGGTAGTTTCCCAATCAGGGTACTTAGAAAGCATTCTAGAAATGCTTTAGATTGGACGACTCCTGGCATGGTGGTGTACCTGCAGGTGATGGAGTCACCCTCTCTAAAGATGTCTTACAGACCAAAGGGGAGAGGGATGTGCATGATTGGCAGATCACTTGCTTAGGCAATTGAGCCAATCATGAGATGTCAAGTACCACACCAGATGTTGTTTCTGCACTAGATGCAATAAGTTGACATTGATCCTATCCGGGAGAAACAGTCGGAAGCAGTTTTAGAACATAAGTGGATGTTCTAGGGATATGATAACGACAGCCTCTTTTGGGAGACGGTTATCATTCCAGGCTTCCAAGGTGACCTGTATGACAGAGAGGTTGTCAGAGTTATAGTTTTCCTTCTGACGAGGGGCAGTATTTTGGACAGGTGGTCCAAGGAAATACTGAGGGAAGCATGGCGCAAGTTACTGATTAAGTTCAGTTGACGATACAGTCTAAGAAGTTTGGATTTGGAGTTCATTTATGAGCTAGGTCCCATCAGACATCCAGACACATTCTAAGACAGGTATTGCTCATTTCGGGAGATGGCTTTCTCCGCGAACTTGAGATATAGAGAGACATAAAAAGAAACATAAAAGCGATCCACTCGCTGAGGCTATTCCTCGAACGCAATAGTTTCACAAACGGGTTTTGTGAGACTGACTAGTAGAGGAGTTGGGTGTTCGGTATCACACGGGCTGTGAGTATGCGACATCGCAATAATTAGCCTTGAGTGCAAGTGGGAGATTGTTGGAGATAGTGCCATCAGAGTCAATTATTGGATCACAGGCACGTGATTGCAATGATTGAGGGAGGACCTATTCCGATAGGACAGTCTTACTCAAGATGATAGTATGCTATCTGGTTTACCTTTATCATCGTGTACTGCTTTAGGTGACCTTACAGGTCACTATTGCACGTTGAAAGAGCCCCTAGGATTCATGCTTGACTGCCAGCAGTATGAGGGCGATCATATACGTGGGAACTGGTAGTCTATAAGCACATCCTTAAAAGGTCCCTAGTCGTAGGAGTTTCGAGACAGGGCATCGATACTCCAGAGTAGACTAGCGTATACAGTCGAGACCTCGACGAGGGGCGGTGGCCGGTCTCACAAGCCACTGGTGTCAGTTGGATCACCTAAGATGTATACAGGTGCTCATTGGGTTATGAGTACACCGGACAGGACTCGCCGGGAACATGCTAGTTGGTCTTATACCTGACGTCAGATAGCAGTTCCCTGGTGACATGTGTGCAGGTTAGTTCATCGACCTGAGGATCGTCATTTGTCTCATGTGAGTTCCCACTGTACTTTGATTACTACCCTACCACGCTCAAAGGAGACGTGCAAACAGGTTTTAGTTGGGTACAGTCCCAAGCCACATGGAGGCAGTGAGCGGATCTTCAGGGGTTCGTCTCTTCCGGTATTGGGGGTGAGGTCGCGCTGTGTCTAGGAGAGCCATTACACGAAGTCCTTGGCCAAGGACGGAGATTTACTGTTAGGTATTCCAGTAGTATCTCAGGGTGTTCTGGGCTACACTCCGACATGACTTGTACCACTTTTGGGGGTCCGACTTTTACCAACCCCCTAGGCCCGCCATGCGATGCTCATAGACGAACGGACCAGACTGTACGGATATTGTCACTGACAGGCTCAGCAGGGTGTCAGGATGAGTTCGCTCATCGACGTCCCTTTTGGTCAATAGCTGGTAGCCCGTCACGTATGGCTAATACCTCTGACGTGCTAGTGGTTAAATCCACAGCCATTGTATTGACGAGTCTTTAGATTTCCACACATTCAGTTGCTCAAGTTTTCGGGCGAAACGCTGTAGAGGTCGTATGGAGTTATGGCAGGGTTCGATCAGATACGTGCGGTATTGCACGGATCAGGATCGGACGGTTAATACTAGAGGCCGTATGGATATATGGCTGGGTTCGATCAGATACGTGCGGTATTGCACGGATCAGGATCGGACGGATAATACTAGCAGGCTTTGGTTTACGCCGGATGCTAGTATTGTACAGTGTAGATTTTGTCTCATTGCATTGGTATTTCGGTCGGAATACAAATGCGGGTATGTATATACAGTAGCGGGGTTTTCCTGTAATTTATTACGGGATCAGTTTTTGGAGTTGCCAGTTTGTTTTCCGTTTCAGCCATATTTCTTTGTATCTTTCATTGGCTGAAGATTGGTGGAGGAGGGCTTATTTGCATTTGTGCAAATTAGCATTTTGGAGGGTTGTCTTTGCATTTTGTTGTGTCACGATCACTTGACTTTCTTTAGTCATCATGGCTTGACTTGTGGTGTCATGATGGTTGTTGTTGAGTGTGGTTTTAGTTAGTGATCATGATTCATCATGATAACTTTCTTCTCTCTCTCTTGCATTATGAGGTTCACTCTCTTTTTGATACATACACTTACTCCCTCATTCTCTCACCTTCTTTCCCTTCACCATGCATAGCCGGCCACATAGAGGGAGGGGGCTGCCCATATTTTTGTGGGGGGTTTTTGGTTCTCTCATGCTTGCAAAAATCCCTAAGTTCATCACAAAATTCCACAAGTTCATTTCCTCCACCAAAGGCAACTTCCAATACCCCAAATGAGACATAGCTTTCTACACTATATTCTACGGCAAACCTTGGGCACGTCGGCTCGCCAATTTCATGCCCGAGTTGCCTCGGTCCAGAGGTGGGAGCCCGTAAAAGAAGCCGACCACGTGGTGCCCTTCCGGCGAGGTGGTGAAGACCGGAGACTCCGCGGCGAGACCGGGACGACGGCGAGAAGACCGAAGGACACGGATCGCTCGGTATATCTCTCTACCCCCTTCTCTTGTTAGCTAGGACTAGATTAATGGCATGATCTGGGTTTATAGTGCGCGGTGGTGCCAGTTTAAAAGGTTAAAGATAAGCATCGCTTCCATATTCCGGCGTCGGATTGACGGCCGGGGCGCCGCCGTGCACTTACAAAGAACACTCTTGAACTCTTCTTTCGGGACACACTGGCGGATGATCTGATCAGGACAATACTTAAACAAGTATGGATCATCCCAATAAAAGTGTTTTACTTGGGATAGAAAGCGGTATTTGTCCTGTTTTGACCAATCGCTGGGTATAAGTCCCGTGACAAGATAGTTCACAATATCCCTGAACCATGGTTCATTGGATATACTCAAGAGTTGTTCGTCAGGGAACGAGTCATTGATTGGCAGGGTCACAAGGGAAGAAGAGATGCGTGAAAGATGGTCGGCTACTACGTTTTCACATCCTTTCTTATCTTTGATAACAAGATTAAATTCTTGTAACAGAAGGATCCAACGTATTAGTCGACCTTTTGCATCTTTTTTAGCCAGAAGATGTTTTAAAGCGGAATGGTCAGTATACACAACTATAGGTGAGCCAATTAAGTAAGGCCTGAATTTTTCTAATGCAAATACAACCGCTAAATGTTCTTTTTCAGTGGTTGTATAATTGATTTGCGCATCATTCAGGGTCTTACTTGCATAGTATATCACGTGTGGCATCTTTTCGATGCGATGTCCTAAGACAGCACCTACTGCAAAGTCAGATGCGTCACACATCAGCTCAAAGGGGTAGTCCCAGTTTAGCGATGATAGCACGGGGGCTGAAGTGAGTGAGTGTTTAAGTGAGTCGAAAGCTGTCTCACAGTCCAAGTCAAAATGGAAGGTCGTATCCTTGGCCAGGAGAAGAGTTAAAGCTCTAGTAATTTTGCTAAAGTCCTTAATAAATCTCCTATAAAAGCCCGCATGGCCAAGAAAAGATCGAATATCTTTGACGCTTTTGGGATGAGGGAGGTTTTGAATGACATCTATCTTAGCTCTGTCAACCTCAATGCCTTTCTGTGAAATGACATGTCCAAGAACAATTCCTTCTTGGACCATGAAATGGCATTTTTCCCAGTTCAAAGTCAAGTTCTTCTCTTTGCAACGAGTAAGAACAGCGTCAAGATTCGCTAGGCAATCGGAAAAAGAGTCTCCAAAAATCGTGAAGTCGTCCATAAAGATCTCCAGAAAATTCTCTACCATATCAGAGAATATCCCCATCATACACCGCTGAAAGGTAGCGGGAGCATTGCATAACCCAAAGGGCATGCGACTGTAAGCAAAGGTACCAAAAGGACAAGTAAAAGTGGTTTTATCTTGATCCTTTTTGGCGATGGGGACCTAATTATAGCTTGAGTATCCGTCCATAAAACAATAATACTCTTGTCCCGCTAAGCGTTCCAGCATTTGATCAATGAATGGTAGAGGAAAGTGGTCTTTCCTCATCGCAGCATTGAGTTTTCTATAATCGATACATACACGCCACCCAGTTTGGGCGCGTGTCTGAATCAACTCATTCGCCTCATTGGTTATAACAGTGATGCCGGATTTCTTAGGAACAACATGTATAAGACTCACCCATTGGCTATCGGAGATGGGGTATATAATACCATTATCTAAGCATTTGACGATCTCTTTCATTACCGCTTCCTTCATGACGGGATTCAACCGTCTCTGTGGTTCTCGGGTTGGTCTGGCATCATCCATCACATGTATATGATGTTCAACTATCAAGGGACTAATCCCTTTGATGTCCGCCATACTCCAACCAAACGCCTCTTTGTTAGATGTCAATACCGATAAAAGTGCATTCTCTTGCTCTAATGCTAGAGAAGCGGATATTATAACCGGTAAAGACTCCTTCTCACCTAAATAAGCATATTTCAGATGAGAAGGTAAAATTTTGAGATCTAATTCAGGCGGGGAAATGATAGAAGGAGGGATCATTGAGTGATTTTTGGATTTACAAATAAGCTCAGAGCCTGTGAAAGATACAGACTCGGGTGGAGAAAAGTCAGGAGTGCAGGACTCAAGTGTAGGTAAAGTGTCCTCACTAAGATCTTGTGTAAATTCAAACAGAGATGTGGTAATGTCATCGAGATCAGTAAAGCAAAGTTCCTCAGCTCCACAACTGTCGGGAGCGATCTCGTGGACAGAGCACACATCTAGAATATGAGCAGAGGGTTCTGATGGCTGACTTCCAACTTTGTAGATATTTAGTTCAATGGTCATATTTCCAAATGATAAGTTCATTGAACCGTTTCTACAGTTTATAACAGCGTTGGAAGTGGCAAGGAAAGGACGACCCAGAATCACCGGAATTTGGCCCCGGGGGTTTGCTACAGGCTGTGTGTCTAGCACAATGAAGTCTACAGGGAAATCAAATTCCCTGACCTTTATTAACACATCCTCTAGTTCACCCCTTGGTTTGGTGATTGAACGGTCTGCCATTTGGAGAGTGCAGTGAGCAGGTTTCAGCTCTCCAATCCCTAGTTGCTCATATACAGAATATGGAAGTAGGTTAACACTTGCGCCAAGGTCTAAAAGAGCACGATTTATGTTTTTACCCCCAACAGAAATCGATATTGTAGGACATCCTGGGTCCTTTCGTTTCATTGGTAGCTGGGGAATAAAAGCAGTGCTAATATTATTAGACATAAAGACCTTCTTCGGCACTTAAGTCTTCCTATTCCTAGTGCACAAGTCCTTAAGAATTTTCGCATAAGCGGGGACTTGTTGAATCGCATCTAGGAGAGGGATGTTGATGTTAACCTGTTTGAACATTTCCATAATTTTCTCCATATGAGGACTCGTTCTGTTACCTCTTAACCGATTCGGGTAAGGAGCTTTCGCAATAAGCGCTGGGTCCATCATAGGAGAAGGAAGAGGGGGTAGACGAGGTCCCAAACTAGGTGTGGGGACCGTCTGTGGAGAACTATAATGGTTGGGCTGAGGTATCGAGCCTAGTGGGAAATGGAGAATAGGCTCTCGAGAAGTTGGTGGGTTAGAAGAACAAGGATCAGAAGTAGAAGTGTGTGTGTGAGGAAAGGTCTCAGCCGGGGTGTTATTGATAGGATTTTCAATATCATCAATTCCTTCCTCGACATGATTGTTCAGCACTCTTCCCGATCTCAACGTTGTGACGGCATTTACATTGTAATGCCCAGGATTTTTTAGGGGTTGAGAGGGAAGTTTTCCTTTTTCTCTCGCACTCATCTCGGCTTTAGGTCATGCTATTTCATCTTCCATCGATCTGATACTCTCAGCTTGGGACGCTGAGTTTTTCTTTATCTCACTGACAGAAGTTCTAACCTCAGCCGAAACCTCTATGAAATTTGACAATAATGATTTCATGGTTTGAGTGAATTGAGAGAGTTCGTCAGAACCGGTCAACTGCATAGGATTAGACTGTGCAGGAGTGTTGACCTGGTTTTGGAAATTTTGTGACTGGTAGGGGTGCTGAGTGATTTGAAGTGGTTGCTGTTGTGGTGGAAGAGCCCTTTGAAATTATTTTGGCTTGGAACCGTGTTTTGAGACTGTTGTTGGTTCCAAGCAAAATTCGGGTGATTCCTCCAACCCTGATTGCACGTGGAAGAATATGGTTCGTTTCTAGGTCGTTGGAATGCGGCATTTGTATGCTCGTGATCTTGAAACGCAGAGTTTAGTGGACATTCATCCGTTAAGTGCGACGGATCAGAACAGCAGCCGCATACAGTTTTGGGGAGCGACATTGGGTTTAGGGAGGCTGCAGAAAATTTGTGTTCCGTAGCGTCGAGCTTCTTTTGCATTGCTGCCATCTCAGCTCGAACAACTATGGACACATCTATTTGGTGTACGCCACCCCAATTCAATGGTTGGGTTCCGCTCTCCCACTATAGTGATTTTTCAGCGAACTCTTCTAAAAACTTCCAAGCTTCCCCATCATCCTTGGTCATAAAAATACCTTGACACATGTTTTCAAGGTTCTGTTTAGTGTTTGAGTTAATGCCCTCATATATGATTCGGCAAAGATCCCATCTCGGGATGCCGTGATGAGGACATTGAACCAATAGATCCTTGAAACGTTCAAAGCATTTAGAGAATGGTTCAGTAGGGAGCTGGGTAAATTGATTCAGTTCGCTACGGATTCGAGCTGTCTTTTGCATTGGGTAAAATTTATTAAGGAATGCCGCGACGAATTCTTCCCAATTCGTAATAGAGTGTGCGGTAGTGTTATATAGCCACTTCTCGGCTATATCGCATAATGTAAATGGAAGAAGTCGTAGACGCATAGCATCCACTGAAAGCTGTGACGTACCCATCATTGCGCATACGTTTTCAAATTTGGTAATGAAAACGTAAGCGTCCTCAGTCTCGAGTCCGTGGAATTTGGGTAAAAGGTTGATGTATTGGGGTTTAATCTCAAAGTTATCCCCATTGGCTGGTGGAATGGATAAGCAGGTCGAAATAGGACCTCGCAGAGGATAGCACCTCTCTTGGAGAGAGATGCGGGGTGGATTCTGCGCACCAACGGACGGCGGCAGATTTGGGTTAAAGAAGTTCGATGGGGGTGGATCCATCGATGTGGGTGTGGTAGTGAGTAAAGAAGAAGTAAATGGAGAAATATCGACTTCGGAGTCGATAAAAGGTACGCGGACTAAACGGGCACTAGAATCCCGTGTCCAGCCTATCTTGTACTAAAAAGGGTTAGTACAAGTGGCAGCGTTGACTTATAATTAGGGGTAAAGAATGAATGCAGTGTTTGCTTTGAAAAAGGGACGGATTTTTGAAAAAATGATGCGACACAACAAATGCAGCAACACAAAACCCTAATTCTATGGGTCGCCTAGGTCAGATCTCTAGACCGCTCCTAACTGCCAGAAGACAAGACGCAGGATAAAATCCTCCACTGCCTCTTTGTCTCTCCTGTGGCTAGGTAAGTGGGAGGTTCTCCACTACGTAAGTTGTGGGCCTAATTAAGTAACCACTAGCCTTCGACACACTTGCCTAGACACCACAAGAGAAACGCGGATAAGCAATGAATTACCCACGGCCTTCTTCTGTCCTAAGTGAGCGCGACGGTCCTTAGAGTCATCTCTAGATCTTTTTTAGTTAATTGGGGTAAATGCGGATGCAAGTTTTGTGATTTTCGGGGCCTAGGAAAGGTAATGAACTCCCCACCTAATTTGGATTTGGCCGTGCCCCTTAATATCCGTATTATAGTGCAAACAACCAAGAAACAAAAAACACGCACAATTTAATTTTGCAATTTTTGCGCTGCGATTATTTGCAAAGAATCCTGCACAAACTGTTAATCAGAGCAGATGAGGTAAGAGATAAGAAAGCAAGAAGTTACCTGAGAAATTTTTGATGCAGAGAGGAAGCTACAGTGTCGCGGTTCCGCCGCAATTGATGCTTAATGCCGCCCTTCCGCGGTCATTTGGTAGGAACACTGCACTAAAATTTTTCAGAGAGGCTCTGTAGACTCCCTCAGCTCTCTGGTATATTCCAAAAAAATTTCCAATTTCACAGCAAGCTCCAGATCTCCTTGCAATGAACCACAACAAATCGTTTAGGGTTTTGCACGAATTTTGATCTCAAAAATAACAATGGAATAAATCTTTCAATTCAAATTTCAATATAAAACGAATTAGCGCGTAATCCCCGGCAACGGCGCCATTTGATTGTTCATTTCTTTGTGTGTGTTAAGAAAATGAATATAATTCACAATCAAAGAATTGTTTTGACCGCAATCAACTACGGTGTCAGTTATAGATCGTAAGAGAGTGCGGATCGTCCACAGGGATTATGCGATTCGTTTCTATGTTTGAATTATTTGAATTGAAAAGTTAATCGAAAAGAAAAGAAAACATGATTCAAGATTTTATCGATTGGTTCAAGTGTCACTAGTCTAATCAAGAATAAGAAAATGATAAACAATCGAGAATCGGGTTTCGATGATATTTCCAACCAAATGTCAAGAATCTAAATGTGGCTCGCAGGAATCGATCGGATCTATAGACGTGATGTAATCTCAAGATATCGTGTTCTTGTCCTTCGAAGAATTGATACTAGATCGATGATGATCGACGAGAGTTAGGGCTTTCTCGTGAAACTAGGGTTTCATCATTTAACCCTTGTTCTTTCGTCAATATCATTCACATTCTAGCCTCTAGCAAATTCAAGAAACGATCGTAACTCCCCAATTTCGAGCGATAACAATCAAGAAAGCATCGCAACGAAACTAGGTCGTCGATTCTTGAACTTGCTAGGGTTTACAAAACTCGTAGGAATCAAGAATCGTTTTAAGATATATTACGTCATCATTCTATTGATCGGCTCGACTCCTCAACGAGCGGAGTATTACTCAAACATCACAACAAGAACTACAACTACAAATTGAGATCGAGTGCAAGAATGTAAAGAAAACAAGATAAAAGAATTTCACCTTTTATTTATATCAACAATTTCATTACTGTCGCTCAAGAACTACAAGAGGAAGAACTCGATTGTTGAATTGGCTTCGCTTTTCTCCGTGAGTCGTGGATCGGCTTGGACCACTTGCTCCGTTGAAGATCGGCTCCGCTCATAAAAGGTTGAAGGGCTTCTTGCTTGATTTGGAACTCGGGATCTTGACTTTTGATTGGAATTAGGGTTAGGGTTTCACACAAGTCTTGTCACTAGACTTGTGGAAGAAGATGAAGAAAGAGGTAAAGATTAGAGATTGAATGGCTCTAGATTCTAGATTCTAGATTCTAGATTCTAGATTCAATGATGGATTTTTTTAACCCTAGGTCTAGGCTTCTATTTATAGACTTCCCAAACCCTAGGTCTAGGTTTGAAATTACAATTCTCTCCAAAAGTTTGTTGAGGAGCTTCTAGAAATAGTTTGTTAGGAGTTTAGCTTAGGCTTTAAGCTAGGATTATTTAAGCTTAGAAACCCTAGTTTGCTGATCTGGCAGAAGCTTCGAGATTCTTCTGGAACTTGAAGTGTCTTTCTGAAGTGTAGGAGCTGAAGGAGGAATTCTGCACTAAACATTTAGGGCTGACGTGGCAGCTCCGCCGCGGAACCGCGGCGCAAGCCGGCTCCGGCCGCGGTTCCGCGGCCATGTTGGCTCTTTGTGGCTTCAAAATTCCAGTGTTGCTTTGGGCTAAAATTTGGGGCTTTATCTGATGTGTTGATTCTCAAAATGCTTTCCAGATTACTTCCAGATCTTTACCCTTTGAGTTGGCGTATTTTTCAGCACTGTTTTCATAATCCTGGCTTTTGTTCCTGCAAATTCTCAAGACAAGTGTTGCGCAATATCGGGATGATGCGATATAATGAAATGCAGTCAATTTCCTTTATAGTGCCGGTTTTTGAGTCTAACACATGCAATCTGATATTTAACGACTGATTTGCTAATATGTGAAATATGAATACCGCACACTTCTAAATGAGTGCAAATGATAGGTAAATTGCCGGTTAAAGGATGCAGTATTTTCGACTGATCACTACACTCGGTCAAGCTCCTCTTATCACACAAGTTCTCCATGAAAGATCTAACTGATGCCTCCTACATCCTGGGGATATAGATCTATAGAGATAGATCTAAATGGATTTGGGAATGTCCCAATCGAGGTACATAGACACCATGGTAAAGGAGTTTAGTATGGATGATTCTAAGTGTGGTAATGTACCCACTTGTTTAGGAATCGCTCTCTCAAAAGAGATGTCTCTCCAGACTGATTTGGAGAGGGCTCGCATACAAGGGATGCCCTATGCTTTGGCAGACAGGTCAATCATGTATGCGATGTTACGTACCAGACCAGATGTAGCTTACTTACTAGGTGTAGTGAATAAGTATCGAAAAGATCTTTGTGAAAACCACTAGACAGCTGAAGAACATTCTTAAGTGCTTGAGAAGGACTAAAGAGATGTTCTTGGTGTATAGTAACGGTGAACTCCAGATGGATTCCTTTACCAATTCGAGCTTCCTGGGTGATAAGGACGACTGAATGTCAGTCTCGGGTTTTGTCTTCACCCTCAGTGGAGGGACGGTATGTTGGAAGGTTTCCAAGCTATATACCATAGCAGAGTCATTGATAGAGGATAATTACAACGCTACCAACGATGCTGCAAAAGAGATTTTCTGGATGAAAAAGTTCATATGATGAACTTGGTTCCTACCATTGGGCATCCAATACCTGTGTATTATGATGACAATGGAGCTGTGGCTTTGGCCTAGGAACCCCGGACCTGTCAGTGATCAAGACATATTCTTAGACAGTATCACCTGATCAGGGAGATAGTTAATCTCCGGGAGATCGAGGTCAGGAGAGTTGACACAGAGGATAACACAGCAGATCCACTCACCGAGGACATCCCCCAGATGCTATTCGAGAGAATTTTGGGACGTTGGGTATGAGACACTACAACAACTGGCCTTAGCGCAAGTGGGAGATTGTTAGGAATATGTATTCCCTAGAGGCCATTATAGATGATATAGTGGGTGCTTGGACATATATATATATAGGACTTTCTTGCTCGACATGATAGTATGCTATCAGGTTACCATTATCTTAACATGTAGGCTGGTATTTATACTGTCTGTCTCTTACATGTTGATAAAGCCCTTAGGATATGTACTTTGTAAGTCTACGGTAGCACCCCGGCCGTCTACAGACGCCAAATGCGGAACAAAAAACTTTTAACTGGCGCTATCGTATACTTTAACCCGGATCTGCCATTATTGCTAAACTAACAAACTGTAAAGAGTGTAGAAAGGTTATACCGAACGATCCGAGTCCTTCGTTCTTTAACCATCATCCCACGCTCCGTTGCGGCTGCTCCGATCTCTTCGATCTCCGATCTGCTCGTCCAGGTGGCACCACGTCTCTGATTCTTTAAACGGGCTCCCGCCTCTGACTCGAGGCAACTCGGTCGTCAAGTTTGCTAAAAGAGACGACCAAGAATGATGTAGAGAATGAGTAGATGACTTTGTCTCACTTCGTCCAAGTCCGTGGATGATCGGTTAATGAAGTTGCCACTCGGATTGGGTGATGGAATGAAAAGGCAATGAAATTTCCATGCACCCCTAATACTATCATAATCTTTTTTACAAAAATGAATCAACCATCAAGTGAAGTAGAGAGAGGAGGGGGCCGGCCATATTTATGATGGAGGGAGGTGAGTGTAGGAGACGGGAGAGTGACCATAAGAACAAAGCTTCTCACAAAATATCCTTAGCTAAACAAGAATCATTAAAGCTAAAGCATGACTCACTTAAACACTTCATCAAGTCATTAATGCAACCATTAATGTCAAGATGAGTCATTAGCCACCTCATCATCCTTGTCATCTAATCTAGAAACTTCTAGAAGATTCAACACTTATCTCAAGAAAAGATAAATCCTTCTTTAACCGAATGTTAAAAGACGGCTGATAGAAAACTGGAAACTGGCAACTTCCAAAAGTGATCCTGAAACGACTTTCAGGATAACCCCGAAACTGTATAAATATACCCGCATTTGTATTACGACTGAATACAAATGCAACTGAGACAAAGATATTATATCTACTCAATACAATACTCGGATCCGGCTTAAACCAAAGCCGACGAGTATCATCTGTCCGAAAACCGACACGTGCGTAAACGCACGTGCATTTTCCGAACCCTGCCATAAAACCATACGGCCTCTACAACGTTTCGTCCGAACTTGGGAAACTGTCCGTGGGGGACTCTAATGACTCGTCAGTACCCTGGCAGTGGGTTTAACCACAAACCGTCAGCGGCACTAGAAATGCGTAACGGCTGCCCATGGATTGACCTCAAGGGAGGCTGATGAGCGAACTCATCCAGAAACCCTACTGAGCCTAACAGTGACAATGTATATACAGTCCGGTCCGTTCGTCTATGAGTATCGCATATCTGCCTAGGGGGCTAGTAACGTCAGACCCCCAAGAGCAGTATAAGTCGTGTCGGAGTGAAGCCCAATAACACCCTGAGATACTACTGGAGTACCTACTAGTAAATCTCCTGCCACGGCCGTGGGCTATGTGTAATGGCTCTCCTAGACACAGCACGATCTCGCCCCCAATACCGGGAGAGACGAATCCCCTGCCAATCCGCTCACGTGCCTCCATATGGCTCGGGACTGTACCCAAAAGCTACCTGTTTGCACGACTCCTTTGAGCCGTGGTAGGGTAGAAATCAAAGCACAGTGGGAACTCACACGAGACAAATGACGACCTCAGGTCGATGAACTAACCTGTACACATGTCACCAGGGAACTGCTATCTGACGATAGATATAGTACTAACTAGCAGATTCCCAGCGAGTCCTGTCCGGTGTACTCATAACCCAATGAGCACCTGTATACATCTTAGGTGATCCAACTGACACCAGTGGCTTGTGAGACCGTCCACCGCCCCTCGTCGGGGTCTTGACTGTATACACTAGTCTACTCCGGAGTATCGATGCCCTGTCTCGAAACTCCCACGACTAGGGACCACAATTAAGGATATGCATATAAACTACCCAACTCTCACGTATATGATCGCCATCATACTGTTGGTAGTAAAGCAAGATCCTAAGGGCTCTATCAAAGTGTAACATGTAATCAGTCACCTGAACATGTACACGACTGATAAAGGCAAACCAGATAGCATACTATCATCTTGAGTAAGACTGTCCTACCGGTATAGGTCCTCCGCAATCATTGCAATCACGTACCTGCGATCCAATAATTGACTATGAGGGCACTATCTCCACCATACTTGACTACCAGGACTATGATGAGATCATACTAGTGGAGCAAGGGTGGTCCAAAAGTACATCCTTTAATCAGTTCCTAATCGAGGGAATAACGAGACAAGGGCATCGATATTCCAGAGTAGACTAGTGTGTACGTTTCTTATCCCTTAGAGGGCGATGGTTGATCCCACAACCATTGGTGTGTGACATCAGAGATTGTACACAGGTGCACATTGGAGAATGGGTACACCGAACGGACACTCCGAGCACTCCTATGTGGTAGTATACATATCGTCAGATAGCAGTCCTCTGGTGACACTGGTACAGGTTAGTCTGTAGACCCGAGATCGTCATCGAGTCTTGTGCGGCTCCCACTGTGCTTTGATTTCCTCCCTACCATGCTCAAAGGAGACGTGGAAACAGGTGGATTTTGGGTACAGTCCCGAGTCGCATGGAGGCAATGAGCGATTGGAGGGGTTTCGTCTCTCCCAGTATTGGGGGTTGATAATGCGCTATGCTCGATTGGCTATAACTGGAAGTCCCTGGCCAGGGCTGCTGCCGAGATTTATAGGAATTCCTAGCACGACAGCAAGGGTTTGGGAGGCATTGTCCATGCCACTTTCAAAAATTTTCCATGCTAAACAATCCTAACCATAGAATCTTAACTAGAAATTTAGACAATACAACATGTAAACAACTTTACAACAAAGTGAATATGGAATACAACCTTTGTAGACCGGTCCTTCACTTCAATAGCACCGTGTAGTAGTCCCTTCGCTCCAAGTAGTGATCTTCTGGACTCAAGAATGGCTCCACTAGATGAAAGGAACGAGCTTGCATGAAGTCTTTAAGGCCGAAGATGATCTACGTCGAGGAGACACTAACCCAAGCTACCTCTTCACTAATTAGGGATTAGTTAAGCTAACACCCTAAACTAAATGGCTAATCTAGTAGAGGATGATGAAGTAGGAATTTTGCTCACTTTAGAATTAATTTTCTCACACTTTTTCTTCTCCTCTCAAAAACCTAGATAGCTAAGCTCTTGATGAAGAAGAAGAAGCAAATAATGTTATGGCAACCATGGGTGAGAAAATATCTCATATAACTCATGTAAAGACTTTACCATGGGTTTAGATAATGGTTAGGTTAACAAATATCTAAGTTAAGATAAAAATAATGGACTAAGTCAATAGGTCTACAAGCTTCCGCTGCGCTTCACCCATATGGCTAATTTCCAACTGTAGGTTTACTAGGCACTCTCACAAGGGTCTATAGGGCATCAACCATGCCCGATTTAAAATTTAGACGTTCCGAACAACCCTAACCAAGATCTTTAAACTAGAGATTAGGTGAAACAAAGCATGTTAAACACTTTAACATCTAAGAGTTTGGGATTACAACCATTGTAGTCTGGTCTTTCGCTTCATAAGCTCCGTGTTGAGGTCCTTCGCTGCGATCATCGAGTATCCCGACTCTAGAGAGGCTCCACAAAGAGAAAGATGCAAATTTGCTTCCGTTCTTCGATAACTAAGATGATCTACCTTGAAGTTTCTTTAACACAAGCTCTCACTCACAAATGAAGTGAACACCCTAATCTAAATGGCTAGGATAGATTAGTATGATGATGTAGGAATTTAGCTCTCATTTATTTTCTATTTCTCACTCATTTTCATCACTTCTTAAAAAGCTAGAAAGCTTTTCAAGCAAGAACTCAAGGAAGAAGAAGAAGAAGAATCCTTTTGTGATGAATAATGAAAACCATAGTGAGGTTAGATATGCAACTATGGGTTAAGAATGAAGTCTTAACCCATGTAGAGAGTTAACTATGGTGAAGGGTTGGGTTGGGTTAAGCAAATATCTACACAAAATATCCAAAGTCAAAGTCAAACCTTCAAAAAGCTTCTTGAAAGCTTCATGAAAACTTAACCCTAATCCAAACCTTAACCACATTCAAACTCCACAAAACATGTTGCATTCATAACCATAATATGTTACAATATTATATAACACATATATAATATTTATTGTAAGAAAATAAAATAATACAATTAACATATATCGCATATATATCAATGTATTATCCGAGTGAGAAAAAGAATCTTTTAGTGATCTTATATTAGTTAATGTAATTTAATATATCAAATATATAATTATACATTAAATTATCAAATCAACACTTGACTCGATAATCCGGCTATTTCATAAATTACCGACTAATATAATCTGTATCAGTTCATCGAATCAACACTTGATCCGATGACCCGGCTATATCACATATACCCGGCCGATATCTCATATTGCGAGAATTCAATACGGTATCACATACACGTATTGTTCTCGGTCCCGCACATATCATATATGTGCTCCTACTCCGTTTTGCCTAAGCCAAGAAATCTCTGTGTAGGACTCTAAAGAATCGTCAATACGCCGGCAGCAGGTAATGATCATATCAAACACCCACAAGCTGCAAGCGGTCAGCAAAACGTAACATCCACCCAGGTATTGAGCAATCAGAAGATCAACAAGCAAGCATGTACATTCTCCTGTGAATCCAGTCAGTAACACTCCCGTACAGTCCGGTCTCTTCGTCTGATATGTCGCATATCTCGCCTAGGTGTGGTAAACGTCAGACCCCGGTAGCTTGATAAGTCATGTCGATATGAGGTCTATAACAGTTCGAGAAACTACTGATAACACTTACCAGTAAATCTCAGCAACCCTGGCTAGGGATTTTCAGTTATAGCCAATCAAACACAACGCAACATCAACTCCCTAGACCGGGAGAGACGAATCCCCTCCTTTCGCTCATTGCCTCCAAGTGATTCGGGATTGTACCCAAAAGCCACCTTTTTGCACGCCCTCTTGGACGTGGTATGATAGAAATCAAAGCACAGTGAGAATCACACAAGACACTATGATGATCTCGGGTCTACAGACTACTCTGTACCAGTGTCACTAGAGAACTGCCATCTGGCGTGAGGTATAATACCATCTGGGAGTTATCGGCGAGTCCGTCCAGTGTACCCAGTCTCCACTGAGCACCCATATACCTTCTCTGTTGTCAAACACCAATAGATATGGGATCATCCATCACCCACCATATGGGTCAAGAAGCGCATACGCTAGTCTACACTGGAGTATCGATGCCCTGTCTCGGTACTCCCATGACTAGGAACATTTGAAGGATGTACTTGGAGACTACACTGTCCCCACTAGTATGATCCACATCTTAGTCCTTGTAGTCAAGTACTCATCTTAAGGGCTTAATCAACATGTAACAAAGAGACAATCAGAGTACACGTTAAGATAAAGGGCAACCAGATAGCATACTATCATGTCGAGCAAGAAAGTCTTCCCTATATATGTCCAAGCATCCACTACAATATACATCGTATGTACAGTAATGGCCTCTATGGAATACATATAACTAACATTCTCCCATTTGCACTAGGGCCATATGTTGTGGTATCACATACCCAACAATTAGTTGTGGTTGAAGTATCTCATACTCAACCATCCCATAAAAGTCTCTACTTGGAAAGAGGCCTTTGTGAATGGATCCGCGCTGTTGTCCTTTGTGTCTACTCTCCTAACCTCAATCTCCCTAGAGATTAACCATCTCCACGATCAGGTGGTACTGCCTAAGAATTATATCTGGATTTCTGATGGGACGGGGCTTCCTTGGCATAAGCCACAACTCCATTGTCACACAATGGTAGGAACAAAGTTCATCTCATGAACTTATATTTATCCAGACTGCCTCTTTGGTAGCATCCTTGGTAACGACGTATCTTGCCTTTAATCGTCTTGTAAGTCACGGTATCCAGCTTGGAACTCTTCCAACATACCATCCCTCCACTGAGGGTAAAGATAATGCCTGCGACTGACATTCAGTCGTCCTTATCACGCTGGACCTTTTCCAGTGATTCTCCCCAGGATCGATTGATACCATCTCACTACACCTAGAGAGAATCCTAACATCCAATTAGATCTATTACATAGATCCAAAACCCAGGATTTAAGAGGTATCACTTTGATCCTATATGGGGAATCCTTGTGATAAGCGGAGATTGACCGAGCGTAGCATAGGTAACTCCTTCCCTATCAAGAGTATGTCATCCACGTACTCGATGAGGATCACCACCATACTCTCTACTACCTTTTTGTATATACAAGGTTCATCTACCATTTTGATGAAGTCAAACTCTTTGACTACCACATCAAAACAGATGTTCCAACTCCGTGATGCATGATTTATTACATAAAACATCTTGCGCACGTTTCCGCTGCTCCCACTGTCTACGAAGCCGTCTGGCTGTGTACTTATAGTTGCTCTCTTCAAAATCAATATTTAGAAAAGCAGCCATGACACCCAACTGCTAGATATCAAAGTCATGGTATGTAGCCGTGGCAAGTAGGATCTGGATGGACATAAGCATAGCTTTGATAGTATCAACTTTTCTATGTACACCAAGTAATCTTCTCAAGATATACTTGCTCCTGATGGTGATTTAACCCTTCAGATAAAGCAACCAAAGTCCATACTTTGTTGGTGTATAAGGATTGCATCTCAGATCGCTGAGCATCCAGCCATTCTTATGAAGTGCTAGCCTAGCACCTCGTCAAGGGTTCGGTAGCATCACATATGCCATAATCAAAATTTTAGAGGCGCTAAGTTAACTCGACAAGAATCGAAACTAGAAGTTTTAGGGATTCATACAAATAAGCATCACATGCAAATGTAAAACTATCACTAAGAGGAAAGATTACAACCTTTGTAGATCTCCCTCGGTGACTCCTTGGCACTATGAGAGTTTGAAACGGATCGATGGAAGCCTTCCTTGTCCACGATGATCCACCCGAAGTCCCTTTGCCCAAAGCTCCTTACCTTACTTGTTTCGCAAACGAAGTAGAGTAAACACCCTACACAAATCGGCTAGATGTGTGTAGTATGATGATGTGGTTTATGTTCTTCAATTGAAATCCTTTCCTTTGTCAATCTTCACTCAAGAGAGAAATCAAGAGAGGAAGAAGAAGATAATGGTGGCTTGGCTTTCTATCATATCACATATGATAACTTGTATTCTTCACACCCTTGCACTCAATTTTTTCTTTGTTCTTTCATTGTTGTGTGCATCTTGTTTCATATCACATATGAAGCTATTTATAGTGATGAGAAAGGAATAATCACCATTATTCCATTACCACCATAATTGTGAGTGGAAATTCTTTTCCTAAAGAATTAAGCATGGGTGGAAATTCTTTCCATTAAGTTAAGTAAAGCTTACCCACTAAAGAATAAAGGAGCATGAGTGGATATTCTTTACATTAACTTAAAATGATAAATACAAATTAAAAGCTTCAATATAAGTCTTATATTGCCACCATTCTTGTATCAACAACCATGATACTATGTATGCATGTATGTGTCCATGCACATCATCATGTGCATACATGCATGCATACAAAAGGATTTACTTAAAGAATTAATCTAAATGTAATTTGTTAAATCAACACTTGATTTAGCAAACCGGTCATATCTCATACGATCGGACAAATAGAAAATGCCCGATTAATATACGTTATCACATAACAGTATTTAATCGGGTCCCGCGCATATCTCCTATGCACACCACATCTTTTTGCCTGAGCCAGGAAACTTCATTGTGGGACTCTAAGACTCGTCAATACGCCAGCAGTAGATGATGATCATATCAAACATCTACAAGCCGCAAGAGGTCAGCTAAACATAACGGCCACCCGGGTATTGAAACGATCAGAAGAAAACCAGCGAAGCTGTAAAAACTCCCATCGAGCCAACTGGCAACACTTACCGTACAGTCCGGTCTCTTCGTCAGATATGCTGCATATCGAGTCTAGGGATGGTATCGTCGACCCCAGTAACTCAATAAGTCATGCCGGTGTATGGCTCATAACAGATTGAGAAACTACTGATAACTCTTATCAGTAAATCTCAGCAGCCCTGGCCAGGGACTTCATGTTATAGCCAATCGAGCATAGCACAACATCAACCCCCAATACCGGGAGAGACGAAACCCCTCCTATCGCTCATTGCCTCCATGCGCCTCGAGACTGTACCCAAAGACCACCTGTTTGCACGACTCAGTAGAGCCGTGGTAGGGTGGAGATCAAAGTATAGTGGGAGGACACACAAGACTCTATGACGATCTCGGGTCTACAGACTAACCTGTACCAGTGTTCCTTGAGAACTGCTATCCGACGATAGATATAATACCACATAGGAGTTCTCGGCGAGTCCGTTCAGTGTACCCAGTCTCCACTGAGCACCCGCATACAATCTTTGGTGTCTCCTCACCAGATGGATATGGGATCATCCATCGCCCATCATATGGGACAAGAATGGTATACGCTAGTCTACTCTGGAATATCGATGCCCTGTCTCGATACACCCTCGACTAGGAACAGTTCAAGGATATGCTTATAGACTACATGTGCCCCACTAGTATGATCCGCATCATAATCACAGTAGTCAAGCAAATATCCTTTGGGCTTTATCAACATGTGTAAATGATTAAATCTACATGTACAGATAAAGTAAACCAGATAGCGTACTATCATGTTGAGCAAGAAATTCATCTATCTCCATTGATAATATGTCCAAGTTTCCACAATCCATATAATGGCCTTTAGGGCATACATATTACTAACAATCTCCCACTTGCACTAAGGCCAGTTATTGGCGTATCTCATACCCAACATTTCAAACAGTCGCTCATGCTGAGGCTGTGGAAGTGCCTTGGTGAATGGATCCGCTGTGTTATCCTTTGTATCTACTCTCCGAATCTCTATCTCCTGGCGATCTACTATCTCCCGGATCAAATGATATCGCCTTAGGATGTGTCTGGATTTCTGATGGGACCTTGGTTCTTTGGCTAATGCTATAGCTCCATTATTATCACAATACAATGGTATTGGATCAACAATGGTTGGAACTACTCCTAGTTCCGCAATGAACTTCTTCATCCAGACGGCTTCCTTAGCAGCATCACTTGCAGCAATATACTCAGCTTCCATCGTGGAGTCTGCAACGGTGTCCTGTTTGGAACTCTTCCAACTAACCGCTCCTTCATTTAGGGTAAATACAAACCCTGAGATTGATTTACTGTCATCCTTGTCACTTTGGAAGCTTGAATCGGTAAAGGCCTCCATCTGGAGATCCCCATTACCATACACCAAGAACAATTCTTTAGTCCTTCGCAAGTATTTAAGAATGTTCTTCACTGCTATCCAATGTTTCTCCCCAGGGTTGGATTGATACCTGCTTACTACAGCCAGTGCATAAGCTACATCAGGGCGAGTACACAACATCGCATACATTATAGATCCCACGGCTGAAGCGTAGGGTATAACGCTCATGCGAGCTCTCTCTTCATCAGTCTTCGGACAGAAGTCCTTGGAGAGAGTGATTCCATGACTAGCAGGCAAGGCACCACGCTTGGAATCTTCCATACTAAACCTCTTTAGAATGGTGTCTATGTACTTTGATTGGGACAGTCCCAATAACCTCTTGGATCTATCTCTATAGATCCTAATGCCCAAAATGCGCGAGGCATCACCCAGGTCCTTCATGGAGAACCTTTGTGATAAGAATAGTTTGACCGATTGTAGCATAGGAACATCATTTCCTATCAGGAGAATGTCATCAACGTACAATACGAGGAATGTGACAGTACTCCCTACAATCTTCTTATAAATACATGGTTCATCTTCATTTCTGACAAAATCAAACTCTTTGATTGTATCATCAAAGCAGATGTTCCAGCTCCTTGAGGCCTGCTTTAATCCATAAATGGATTTAAGCAATCTACATGCTTTCCCGCTGCTCCCACTATCAATGAAGCCCTCTGGCTGATCCATAAAAACACATTCTTCTAAATCACCATTTAGAAATGCAGTTTTCACGTCCATCTGCCAGATTTCATAATCATAGTGAGCAGCAATAGCAAGTAGGATCCTAATGGATTTAAGCATTGCTACCGGAGAGAAAGTTTCATCATAGTCCAAGCCTGGTCTTTGACGAAAACCTTTCGCTACAAGCCTTGCTTTATAGGTCTCCACCTGTCCATCTACACCAATCTTTCTCTTAAAGATCCATTTGCACCCAACGGGTTTTATCCCAGGAGGCGCAACGTCCAAAGTCCATACTTTGTTGGTGTACATTGACTCCATTTCGGATCTCATTGCTTCCAGCCATTTCACTGAGTCACCACTCATGATAGCTTGCTGAAAACTAGTAGGGTCATCATCCTCCATGATGCAATCTTCTCTATAACCATCTATGAGAAACCCATAGTATCTCTCTGGTGGGTGAGAAGTTCTACTAGACCTCCTGAGCGGCTGAGGTTCTTGAAGTTCTACTGCAACATCAGTTTCAACCAATTCCTCCTGAGTAATTTGTGTCTCTAGAACCTCTTCTAGTTCTACCATATTGCCATTAGTACTTTCCGTAAAGAACTCATTTTCCAAAAATGTGGCATGCTGAGCAACAAACACCTTTTGTTCCTCTTTGTGGTAGAATAGATATCCATACGAATGTTTTGGATACCCCACAAATTTACACATGACCGATCGTGTCTCGAGTTTGTCTGGATTCTGCTTTTTAACAAAAGCCGGACAACCCCAAATCCTAAACCTTCTAAGAGATGGTCTCTTTCCATTCCACATCTCATATGGAGTGGTAGACACGGTCTTGGTTGGAACCCTGTTCAATAGATACATTGCTGTCTCCAATGCATGTCCCCAAAAGGAAAGTGGTAACTCAGCATCACACATCATGGATCGTACCATATCCAATAAGGTACGATTCCTCCGTTCTGACACACCATTGTGCTGCGGTGTATAAGGAGGAGTGAGCTGAGAGAGAATCCCATTCTCTTTTAAGAAGTCTAGAAACTCTGTACTTAAATACTCTCCACCTCGATCCGATCGAAGTTTCTTGATGCTCAAGCCTGTTTGCTTCTCTACTTCAAGTTTATACTCCTTGAATTTCTCAAAAACTTCAGATTTGTGCTTTATCAAAAACACGTGTCCGAATCTTGAGAAATCATCAGTAAAAGTGATGAAGTATGAAAAACCACCTCTTGCAAGTGTAGACATTGGTCCGCATACATCACTATGTATGAGGCTTAAGAGTTCACCAGCTCTCTCTCCGTGTCCACTAAACGGAGTTTTGGTCATTTTACCTTTGATACAAGACTGGCAAGTCGCATAAGATTTATATTCAAACGGTTTTAAATATCCATCTTTATGTAGCTTGTTTAGTCTTGTTTCGTTAATATGACCAAGTCTACAATGCCAAAGAAAAGCTTCATTTATATCTGAAAACATTCTTTTTCTAGTATGTTGTATATTGAAAACTGTGTGTTGGTTCAGGATGTAAATACCGTTATTTAATGTACCATGCCCAATCAACTCTTGAATCAGGTTAATGTTCATAACATTATTTTGCAATATAAAATGATATCCTTCATTGTCCAACAAAGAAACGGATATTATGTTACACAGCATACTTGGTACAAAATAACACGGGTTCAAAACCAAAATACTTCCTGAAGGCAACCCTAGATGAAACTCTCCCACGGATACAACATGTATATTGGAACCATTTCCAACCCGCAGAGTATGATCTCCTATCTTTAAAACTCTACTATTTCTCAACCCCTGCATACAATTGCAGATGTGAGAACCAGAACCGGTATCCAATACCCAGGATGCAGAGTTTAAAGAAAAACAGTTTTCAGTTACAAACACACCTGAAGTGGAAGCATCAGCATGCTTCTTTTTCTTGAGATCAGCAAGATATTCAGCACAGTTGCGTTTCCAATGTCCTGACTTTTTACAGTAAAAACATTCTCCTTTCCTGCTTCCCACAGCCCCGGCTTTGTCTTTCCCCTTCGCCTTTCTAACTCCTCCTTTCTGTGTGATAGACTTCTTCTTCTTCTTTCCCTTGGCCTTAGCTTTTGGGAATGAAGAGGAAGATGGCACAGCAAGCAGAGCGGGAGTCCTCGCCGTTTTCAATGTGTTCTCTGCACTTCTCAACATATTGAGAAGTTCAGGCAATGATTTCTCCAAACCATTCATATTGAAATTTACTATGAACGGAGCAAAGGCGGGGGGAGAGACTGTAGAACAATATCCGTATATTGCTCATTATCCATAGTCCATCCCAGTCCCTCAAGTTCTTCAATAAGACCAATCATTTTCAAAACATGGTCTCCAACTGATGCACCAGGGGCCATTCGCATCTGAAACAGCTTTCTAGATGCCTCGTATCTCAAAGTACGAGATTGCTCTTCATACAACTCCTTTGTGTGAAGAAAGATGGATTGCACATCCATATTCTCGTGTTGCTTCTGATGGACATTGTCCATAGAAGCGAGCGCGAGGCACTTGGCCGTGTTGCAGTCATTTTCCCAAGTTTTTCGGATCTCCCTATCCGAGACAGATGATTCAGATCCTGGGACGGGTGGGGCTTCGGTATTGAGGACATATGATACCTTATCATATGAAAGTGCAATATTCAAGTTCCTCAACCATTCTTTATAATTTGGTCCTGTAAGTTTATTTTTCTCAAGTAGAAGCTTAAGTCCTGACATCTGTAACTGCCATTCGGAAAGAGAAAAGGATACACTTAGCGAATTGCTCTTTCAAAGAATTAGATTGGTTATTATTTTATCTAATCGATGTCTCCCACTGCTTTTATCAAATTTTCTTTCAAAACCTGAAAAGAAAACTAGCCAGGAATAATTTTCCTGGAAGTAACACTTACTCACAGTGAGATCGAGATCCAACTATCACATAGATGGTATGCAATCTCATTGCAAATTTCAACTCTTGAAATTCCCGATATGATTTTTACCCCTAGTCACTTATGACCTTGGCTATGGTCAACATATCATAAGTGCTAGTCAAATTCTACCCGTCATTTCGTGATTAACTAGACCCACCCATATGACCCTTGACTATGATCAACATAATCACATGAATGTCCTAACTAATCGCATCATATGCTTTATAGGAAGACATCACTTAGCTACCGTACACTACGCCTTGACTGTAATCAACATACGCAGCACGAATACTAAGTACTCTGCTTCCTAAAATGACGGAGGGTTGCGGATGGTTTTTAAGAAAATCTTTAACGCTTTGAACTTGATCTCGTTGTAGAATCAAACGGTTAAGAAAAGGAGTGGCTTAAGCTCCGCATCTTCTTGAAACTTGCATTTTTCATAAAAAGCCGAGTTTGATTCAAATCCGATTCTACAACATCATTAGGTTTCTTTTCTTTACATTAATCTCATTAATGCGATCCCATCATCTAAGTTCCTAAGCCATCACAGAATAGAACGTATACTTATACCATCCGCATTCGCGACAGTGTCCCGTTATGCACCGTTAGGTTACTTAACTAACGGCATAGCGGGGCGGGACTAGCGCGGGTGTAAAATATAAGCAACGTTTATTATATATCATATATATAATAATAATCCATTCGTCTTAGATACTAAGTAATCACATTACAGAATATCAACAGCAGAAGCATATAAAAGGATATCTAGGATGTCCGTATTTTGTATCGAGCCAACAATAGAAAATACGGATTCCACGGTCGTGATGAATAGCCAAGCCCACACCCCTAGACCCCTACGAGAGCGGCAAGTGATCCCGCCAATTCTAGAGTTTAGGAGACCCGGTCTCGACTCCTCGAGATGGCCTCCCACTGAACCCTAGAACCCGGTCACTTGTGCTCCCCTCCTTGGGTCTATCCTAATGCGGAAAAGTAAATAATATACAATTGATTTATACATGAATAAAAAATAAAACTCTCATTTCACATAAAAACCCCCGGCTATTCAGTCACGACAATCCTACTCATCATATCTCAGCAACACATAATATCTCATATCATCAACGTAAGTAAGTATGCATATCCCGATTGTCGTTGACGTATAGCAACGAAAACGGCGATACACCACATACTACACTTACGGTCGCAGAAAATAAAATGAAAAACTACAACATTTGGAATCCACAATCACCTTAGACATCATAAATTCGAAATATCACATACTTCGTATTTCATGCCTAACTATCTGAATTCCACATATTGTATCACATTTCAGATAAATAGACAATGTTAAACTTTTCGATCGAATAAACAAACACCCAAGATTTCCCAAACTGCACAACACTTGAGCCGAGTTCAAAAATTTCTAGAACATGCCACAGCCCCTTATGGACCAACCGTAGAAGGGCCAAACCAACGCCTCACATGTGGCAACGCTAAACTACCACAAACCCTAAGGTTCAGTGATAGTTTTGACGGTCACATAATCGAGTTAAGGTTATGTTCTTCTAGAGTGTCCACAGATACGCTTGCATGTTTTTCGAAAGTTTCAAATTCGGGAAAAATCCAACACTTGGAATTTTTCCAATACGGGAAAAAACTGTGTTTCTAATATTCGTTCAAGCATTTTAACACGTTCTAAAAATCTGAAAATCTGAACGAAGTTAAACCTTTCCAATCGAATCACCAAAAACTTTATCTCTCCAGAACACTCAACACTTGAGTAATTTTAAAATATTCCAGAGGCATGTATATAATAAATCAGGTCCTGTGCAATAAAAAAAATTTCCTGAGCCCCCTGTACGGCCGCGGATGTGCGGCCAAAGCCATGCTTTGGCCGCCCATCCGCGGCGCTTTAGAGTGCACAGGGGAAAAATTTTATATGGTAATTTTTATAAAAGCCTGCTAATTTTTTTAAGACCTTTTAATTTTGAAAAATCCAATTTTCAAAAAATTTCCAGAGAGCGGTCCAAATTGGTGTTTCGTGGTTCGATCGAACTTTTAACATCGCCTACGTATCGCCTAAAACTCTAGCTTGGCTCTGATACCACTGAAGGGCTAGCCTAGCACCTCGTCAAGGGTTCGGTAGCATCACATATGCCACAATCAAAATTTTAGAGGTGCTAAGTTAACTCGACAAGAATCGAAATTAGAAGTTTTAGGGATTCATACCAATAAGCATCACATGCAAATGTAAAACTATCACTAAGAGGAAAGATTACAACCTTTGTAGATCTCCCTCGGTGACTCCTTGGCACTATGAGAGTTTGAAACGGATCGATGGAAGCCTTCCTTGTCCACGATGATCCACCCGAAGTCCCTTTGCCCAAAGCTCCTTACCTTACTTGTTTCGCAAACGAAGTAGAGTAAACTGTAAGTCGATGTAGTACACCCCTATACTTGTGGGGAGGCGGAATTTTCAAAAATGAACTTGTTTAGTGAACGAACATCGACTAACCGCTTGAATCGAAGCTAAACTATAAATAACCAAACACAAAGTGTTTCTTAACTATTGTGTTTAGGGATTATACCTAATGAAACCAGTCCTTCGTCTTTACGATCTCCTTGTTCTCCTCGGCCTTCTCTAGGTAGTAGACGATCCACCCGAGAGCAAAACTCCAAGCTAAACCTCTAAACTTGAGGCAACTAACCTTCTTGGATTGCTAATCAAAGAAGCTAGGATGAAATAGAGTGATGGTTATGGATTGATTAGTCTTTCTAATCCTTTGATCTCAACTCATGAGGTGTAAGGATTAGGGTTTGAAGATGAGAGCTTGAGGAGAGAGAAGATGAGAGATAATAATGAGATGAGATTGTGAGTATCATAACATATTATGAAGCATTCTCATTAAAGAATAAATGAATAAATGTGATGAATAAGCATGCTTCATAAATGTTAAGTGGTGATTCATTAAGCATGTGTCATTAATCATTTATGGTGCAATAATGACAATGATGAATCACTCTCATGACTCACAAATCTTATCCAAAGTATATGCCATCTAAACCTCCTTAGTCACTATCTTCTAGAAGCTTCTCGTACAATTACGAGAACGCCCCTCCAATCCGCAAAAATACGGAAAAACTTTAGACTGTAAAAATCCAATAACCGGATACCAGTAACTGGCTTATACCAAAGCCGACTGGTAAAAACTGTCCGAAAGTCGTACGCGCGTAAACGCACGTATGCGTCCGAACCCTTGTCGTAAAACCATACGACCTCTATATCGTTTCGCCTGGAATAGGAAACTCTCTGTGTGGGACTCTAGAGACTCGACTACTACGCTGGCAGTGGGTTTAACCACAGACCGCAAGCGGCACTAGCTGTACGTAACGGTCCCCAGGTAGTTGTCGATAAGAAGGCCGATGAGGAAACCCATCCGAACTCCTACTGAGTCTGATGTGACAATCTCCATACAGTCCGGTCCGTTCGTCCAAGACTATCGCTTATCGGGCCTAGGGGGCGGCAAGCGTCAGTCCCCTAATAGCGGTATAAGTCGTGTCGGAGGGAAGCCCATTACACCCTGAGAAACTACTGGAACCTACCAGCAAATCTCGCTTGCCCTGGCCAGGGACTTTGCGTAATGGCTCTCTGACACAGCACGATATCTACTCCCAATACCGGGAGGGACGAATCCTGTCTAACCGCCACTGCCTCCAAGTGCTCGGGACTGCACCCAACTGCTACCTGTTTGCACGACTCCTTTGAGCCGTGGTAGGGTAGCAATCTAAGAACAGTGGGACACACTCGAGGCGAAGTAGCAGTGTCAATTCTGCGGACTACGCTGTACTCATGTCACCTGGGAACTGTTCACTGACGACTGGTATAAAACCAACCAACAGTTCCCTGTGAGTCCTGTCCGGTGTACCCGTAACCTAACGAGCACCTGTATACTATCTCCAGTACGACGTACTGACGGCTGTGGGACAGACCATCTCCCCAACTGGGATGAGAAGCGTACACATTAGTCTACTCCGGAGTATCGATGCTCTGTCTCGATAATCCAACGACCAGGGACCTAAATAAGGATGTGCTTGTAGACTACCCAGCCCCCACTAGTGTGACTGCCATCACAACGCTGGTAGAAAAGCAAGATCCTAAGAGCTCTATCAATACGTACACTCACATATTAAGATAGAAAAACCAAGTAGCATACTACCATGTTTAGCAAGACTGTTATATACATGTGAATATCCCAAGCTTCCATTAAGTAATATACAAACTAGTATGATACAGTAATGGCCTTCTAGGGCATAAACACTAACAATCTCCCACTTGCACTAGGGCCATGTACTGTCATATCGTAGACCAATGATCTCGAGTAGCCTCTCGAACTGAATCTGAGGAAGGGCCTTCGTGAATGGATCAGCAATGTTCTCTTCTGAAGTAACTCTCCGAACCTCGATCTCCTGACGATCAATGATCTCCCTGATCAGGTGATACCGCCTCAAGATGTGTCTGGACTTCTGATGGGACCTTGGTTCCTTCGCTAAGGCTATAGCTCCGTTGTTGTCACAATACAGAGGTATTGGATCAACTATGGTTGGAACCACCTGAAGTTCTGTTAGGAACTTCTTCATCCAGACTGCTTCTTTTGCGGCATCGCAAGCAGCTATATACTCCGCTTCCATCGTCGAGTCAGCAACGGTGTCCTGCTTGGAGCTCTTCCAGCACACCGCCCCTCCATTGAGGGTAAAGACATAACCCGACATGGACTTGGAATCGTCCTTATCACTCTGGAAGCCGGAATCAGCAAAGGCCTCCAACCTGAGGTCTTTTCCGCCGTAAACCAAGAACATCTCCTTAGTCCTCCTCAGGTACTTGAGAATGTTCTTTACTGCTATCCAGTGTTTCTCCCCTGGGTCTGACTGATACCGGCTTACCACGCTCAGTGCGTAAGCTACATCTGGTCTGGTACACAACATCGCATACATTATAGATCCTACCGCAGAAGCGTAGGGTATAATAGACATGCGTTCCCTTTCCAAATCAGTCTTGGGAGACATCTCTTTGGAGAGGGTGATTCCGTGACAAGCCGGTAGATTACCGCGCTTAGAATCTTCCATACTGAATCTTTTCAGTACAGTGTCGATATACCTGGACTGCGAAAGTCCCAACATCCTCTTGGATCTATCACGATAGATCCGGATCTCCAGAATGTAAGAGGCATCACCCAGGTCTTTCATGGAGAACCTGTGTGACAAGAATCCTTTGACAGATTGTAGCATAAGAATGTCATTTCCTATCAATAGAATGTCATCCACGTACAAGACGAGGAATACGACACTTCTGGCTACAACTTTACTATATATGCACGGCTCATCTGGATTTTTGATAAAGTCATATTCTTTGACTGTCTCATCAAAACAGATGTTTCAACTCCGCGATGCCTGCTTTAGTCCATAAATGGACTTAAGCAGCTTGCATACTTTCCCGCTGCTCCCACTCTGATTGAAACCCTCTGGCTGATCCATATAGACGCTCTCTTCTAAATTTCCATTCAGAAAAGCCGTCTTTACGTCCATCTGCCAGATTTCATAATCATGGAAGGCAGCAATAGCAAGAAGGACCCGAATGGATTTGAGCATAGCCACTGGAGAAAAAGTTTCGTCATAGTCCAAACCAGGTCTTTGACGAAAACCCTTTGCAACAAGTCTAGCCTTGTAGGTTTCCACCTGTCCATCTACACCAATATTTTTCTTGAAGATCCATTTGCATCCTATGGGTTTTACCCTATCTGGAGCAAAGTCCAAAGTCCATACTTTGTTGGTGTACATGGACTCCATTTCGGTCCGCATTGCATCTAGCCATCGTACCGAGTCGCCACTCTGGATGGCCTGCTGGAAGTCAGTAGGTTCATCATCTTCTATGATGCAATCCTCTCTATCCCCTTCTATGAGAAAACCGTAGTATCTCTCAGGCGGATGAGACAGCCTACTACTCCTGCGGAGGGGTGCGGGAATGTCTTGTTCTTCTTGAACCTCCGGTTCTACCAAACTTTCAGTAGCAGTTTGTGGTTCTGGAATTTCTTCCAGTTCTATTTCGCTCCCACTTGATTCCTTTTCTAAAAACTGATGTTCTAGAAAATGGGCATTATGAGAAACAAACACCTTTTGTTCCTCTGCGTAATAGAATAGATATCCCCTGGAGTGCTTTGGATATCCCACAAACAAACACTTTACTGATCGTGCCTCGAGCTTGTCCACATGCTGCTTTTTAACAAAAGCTGGACATCCCCAAATCTTTATATACTGTAGATGGGGTTTCTTCCCGCTCCACATCTGATATGGAGTGGTAGGCACAGTCTTGGTAGGTACCATGTTCAAAAGATATGCCGCTGATTCTAGCGCATGACCCCAGAAAGATCGCGGTAACTCAGCATTACTCATCATGGATCGTACCATGTCCAATAGGGTTCGATTCCGTCTCTCCGATACACCGTTATGCTGTGGAGTGTACGGAGGAGTAAGCTGAGAGAGAATTCCTTTCTCTTTTAGGTAACCTAGGAACTCGGCACTCAAGTATTCACCACCTCGATCAGATCTAAGTGTCTTTATACTTTTGCCGGTTTGGTTTTCTACTTCATTCTTATACTCTTGGAATTTCTCAAAAGCCTCAGATTTATGTTTCATCAGATAAATGAATCCGTATCTTGAGTAATCATCCGTGAAAGTAATGAAGTAGGAATAACCACCTCGCGCATGTGTAGACATTGGACCACATACATCACTGTGTATGAGTCCTAAGAGCTCGCTCGCTCTTACTCCTTGTCCAGTAAATGGAGTCTTTGTCATCTTTCCTTTGAGACAAGATTGACAAGTGTCATAAGTTTGATATTCGAACGAGTCCAAATATCCTTCTCTATGCAACTTAGTCAACCTTCTCTCATTGATGTGACCCAGTCTACAATGCCATAAGAAAGCTTTATTCAAATCTGGAGACTTTCTTTTTAGTGTGTTCTGGACATTGAAAATTTGGAGTTGGTTTAAAACATATATTCCGTTATTTAGTGTACCTGACCCAATCAAACCATGATTAAGGTGGATGTTGACAACATCTCTTACAAACGTGAAATCATAACCTTTATTTGATAACAAGGAAACTGATATGATATTACACGTTAAGCTTGGTACAAAATAACAGTTATGTAAAACCAAAATGTGTCCACTCGTCAATCCTAGGTGATAGTCCCCGACGGACGCAGCTCCCATGCTAGCTCCGTTAGCAACCTTTAGGGTCATATCACCTTCCTTCAGCACTCTACGGTTTCTCAGTGCCTGCAATGAATTGCAAATATGAGATCCTGATCCGGTATCCAATACCCAGGAAGTAGAGTTGATCGACAGACAATTCTCAATTACAAACACACCTGAAGTCGAAGCCACAGCTTGCTTCGGTTCCTGGTTCTTGGCGTTCCACGCCTTGCAATCCTTCTTCCAGTGCCCTTTCCTGTGACAATGGAAGCACTCATCCTGGCCAACTATCGGTACCGCAAGCTTTTTCTTTCCCTTCCCTCTCACCATACTAACACCTCCTTTAGGTTTGGGTGCGGCCTTCTTCTTCCTTCCTTTGGCCCTAGCCTTGGACCCGGAAGAAGATGTACCACCAACAAACATAGCGGGTGTTTCCCTTGCCTTCTACAAGGTGCCATCTGCACTCCTTAACATGTTCAGGAGTTCCGCAAGTTCAACTTCTTTTCCTTGAAGATTGAAGTTGAGGATAAACTGGGCGTAGGTGGGAGGAAGGGACTGGAGAATAAGGTCTGTATAGAGCTCATTATCCAAAGTCGTCCCAAGGTCTGCGAGCTCTTCAATATAGCCGATCATCTTTAGGACATGTTCTCCTACTGATGACCCGACAGCCAACCTCGCTCGAAACAAGTTCTTAGAGGTCTCGTATCTTGCTATACGAGATTGCTCCCCATAAAGTTACTTTGTATGGAGAAATATGCCATCTAGGGTCATATCCTCGTGCCTCCTCTGATGTTCATTGTTCATCGAGGCAAGCACGATGCACTTGGCTCTCGCGCAATCTAAATCCCAGGTTTTGCGGATTTCCTTATCCGCGTTACTGGATTTGGGACCAGGGACAGCAGGTGCCGTAGCGGTGAGGACGTACCCCAGTTTGTCATAGGTCAAAGCCATTTTGACATTCCGCAGCCAATCTTTATAGTTTGGCCCCGTCAGTATATTTTTCTCTAAAAGTAACTTAAGTCCAGTCATTTTCAGGGTCGCTGCAATTAGGAGAGAGAGAAGAAAACTATTTAGCATGATGCTCTTGCAAGTTTAGAGTGGTTTTTAGTTTATCTAAACTGGATGGCTCCCACTGTTTCTCGAATCCTTCCTCAAACCATAAAAGAAGAATTAGCCAGGACTATTCTCACCGTACAATACTTGCTTAACCGTTCAGCCAGGCTGGTGTCGGTACTTCGAGGGAGGTTTTCCAACGCTTTCGCGAAGTTCCTTAATTAAATAACCTCTTTTCTCTGGGGGCGTAACCCCGCTGACACTTTTCTGGACACCTACTAGGTTTATAGCATTGATCGTTAAGTGACGAATATCCTGATAAGTATCATATACTCACAGTAGGATCGGGATCCAAATATCATCGTCTGATAATGTTGTAGGAATGCTACCAACATTCATCAAACTCAAAATGGTATGCATCTCTTTGCAAATTTCAGTTTCTTTAGAAATTCCCGATATAAGTTTTTGCCCCATGCTCTTATGACCTTGGCGTTAGGTCAAAATGTCATAAGTCACATGTCAAGTTCTACCCATCATTATCTTGTCAATTTGAACCCATCCGTATATATCCTTGACGTTCGGCCAAAATGATAATACGACTGTCCCAAACTAACTCATCAATCTATGCAACAAATGAATATCCAGCAGCTACCAAACACTGTGTCTTGGCGTTAGGTCAAAATACATAGCTTGAATACTACTGAATACCCAGATGAAATGACGGAGGGCTACGACTGGTTTTGGCAAAACCGTGAACGTAGTGAACTTGATATAACCGAAGGAACCTGATAGCTTTTAAAAGGAGTGGTTAAAGCTCCGCATTTAAAAATATCTATTTTAAAATTAACCGAGTGGTTTCTTTTAAATTGTTCCAACGATTAAAACTTTGGTTTATTTTCTTTGCATTATAGATAATGCGTCCCATCATTAACCTATCATTGCAGAAAACTACGAGAATACAACGTCCTCTTATGCCATCCGCATTCGCCACGGGGTCCCGTCATTACCCGTTAGGTTACTTAACTAACGACAGAGCGGGGGCTGGGCTAGCGCGGGTGTAAAACATAAGTGACGTCTAAATAGCTATCATATATATAGATATTTTACATTCGTCTGACGCAATGATATTCATTCCAGAACACAGATAAACAATATTGGATTTGCAAGCAATCTGTATTTCTTTTGAGCCTGCAAGAAAAGACAGATTACACAGTTGTGATGAATAGCCGATACCCCACCCTCGACCCCTACGGGTACGGCAAACTACCCACCCGGCAGTTTGTGTACCCCACCTTGGGTCAGTCCTAGGAGCAAAAACAGTAAAATGAAATAATACAACGGTGGCTACAACCGCAACCTGGATGTGCCCCGCAAAATAATATTACAACAAATTACATTTACAACAAATTAATCAAATAATAACCCATTGCAAAACCCCGGCTATACACCACAACAGTCCAATACAGTTTATATGCACAAACAGATATAACCATTTCAGAAATGTGCAACCCCCTGCCAACCGACATACTAGCAGTTAGGGGAGGTTTACGAACACATTAAACAATCACAGATATAATCCAATATGCAAATACTGTACAATTTCGATCGATTAAACATCTTTAATATTGCTCCAAAAACTGCTCTGTTAAACTGAAACCTGAGCAAAATTAAAATATTCCAGAAAATCCCAAATATTACACAGAAGCAACAGAAGAAAAATTGGTTCCTGAATTGCCAACTCGGCCGCGGAACCGCGGCGACTCAGTAGGGTGAGGCCGCGGTTCCGCGGCGCGTTAGACGATTCAGAGGACCAGTTTTCTTGGGTGTTCTTATAATGTCTTTTCAAGCTTTCTGAACGAACCTGAAAAATTTTTGGACATCGTTTTAAATTCGACAGAAACTGATATTTTTTAGGGTTTTCCGGCTTCGTTTTTCCGTTCGAAATTCGTACAAATTTGCAATTAAGTTATTTATTGTTTAGCGAGGCTCTGATACCACTGTAAGTCGATGTAGTACACCCCTATACTTGTGGGGAGGCGGAATTTTCAAAAACGAACTTGTTTAGTGAACGAACATCGACTAACCGCTTGAATCGAAGCTAAACTATAAATAACCAAACACAAAGTGTTTCTTAACTATTGTGTTTAGGGATTATACCTAATGAAACCAGTCCTTCGTCTTTACGATCTCCTTGTTCTCCTCGGCCTTCTCTAGGTAGTAGACGATCCACCCGAGAGCAAAACTCCAAGCTAAACCTCTAAACTTGAGGCAACTAACCTTCTTGGATTGCTAATCAAAGAAGCTAGGATGAAATAGAGTGATGGTTATGGATTGATTAGTCTTTCTAATCCTTTGATCTCAACTCATGAGGTGTAAGGATTAGGGTTTGAAGATGAGAGCTTGAGGAGAGAGAAGATGAGAGATAATAATGAGATGAGATTGTGAGTATCATAACATATTATGAAGCATTCTCATTAAAGAATAAATGAATAAATGTGATGAATAAGCATGCTTCATAAATGTTAAGTGGTGATTCATTAAGCATGTGTCATTAATCATTTATTGTGCAATAATGACAATGATGAATCACTCTCATGACTCACAAATCTTATCCAAAGTATATGCCATCTAAACCTCCTTAGTCACTATCTTCTAGAAGCTTCTCGTACAATTACGAGAACGCCCCTCCAATCCGCAAAAATACGGAAAAACTTTAGACTGTAAAAATCCAATAACCGGATACCAGTAACTGGCTTATACCAAAGCCGACTGGTAAAAACTGTCCGAAAGTCGTACGCGCGTAAACGCACGTATGCGTCCGAACCCTTGTCGTAAAACCATACGACCTCTATATCGTTTCGCCTGGAATAGGAAACTCTCTGTGTGGGACTCTAGAGACTCGACTACTACGCTGGCAGTGGGTTTAACCACAGACCGCAAGCGGCACTAGCTGTACGTAACGGTCCCCAGGTAGTTGTCGATAAGAAGGCCGATGAGGAAACCCATCCGAACTCCTACTGAGTCTGATGTGACAATCTCCATACAGTCCGGTCCGTTCGTCCAAGACTATCGCATATCGGGCCTAGGGGGGCGGCAAGCGTCAGTCCCCTAATAGCGGTATAAGTCGTGTCGGAGGGAAGCCCATTACACCCTGAGAAACTACTGGAACCTACCAGCAAATCTCGCTTGCCCTGGCCAGGGACTTTGCGTAATGGCTCTCTGACACAGCACGATATCTACTCCCAATACCGGGAGGGACGAATCCTGTCTAACCGCCACTGCCTCCAAGTGCTCGGGACTGCACCCAACTGCTACCTGTTTGCACGACTCCTTTGAGCCGTGGTAGGGTAGCAATCTAAGAACAGTGGGACACACTCGAGGCGAAGTAGCAGTGTCAAGTCTGCGGACTACGCTGTACTCATGTCACCTGGGAACTGTTCACTGACGACTGGTATAAAAACAACCAACAGTTCCCTGTGAGTCCTGTCCGGTGTACCCGTAACCTAACGAGCACCTGTATACTATCTCCAGTACGACGTACTGACGGCTGTGGGACAGACCATCTCCCCAACTGGGATGAGAAGCGTACACACTAGTCTACTCCGGAGTATCGATGCTCTGTCTCGATAATCCAACGACCAGGGACCTGAATAAGGATGTGCTTGTAGACTACCAACCCCCACTAGTGTGACTGCCATCACAACGCTGGTAGACAAGCAAGATCCTAAGAGCTCTATCAATACGTACACTCACATATTAAGATAGAAAAACCAAGTAGTATACTACCATGTTTAGCAAGACTGTTATATACATGTGAATATCCCAAGCTTCCATTAAGTAATATACAAACTAGTATGATACAGTAATTGCCTTCTAGGGCATAAACACTAACATAAACACCCTACACAAATCGGCTAGATGTGTGTTGTATGATGATGTGGTTTATGTTCTTCAATTGAAATCCTTTCCTTTGTCAATCTTCACTCAAGAGAGAAATCAAGAGAGGAAGAAGAAGATAATGGTGGCTTGAGCTTTCTATCATATCACATATGATAACTTGTATTCTTCACACCCTTGCACTCAATTTTTTCTTTGTTCTTTCATTGTTGTGTGCATCTTGTTTCATATCACATATGAAGCTATTTATAGTGATGAGAAAGGAATAATCACCATTATTCCATTACCACCATAATTGTGAGTGGAAATTCTTTTCCTAAAGAATTAAGCATGGGTGGAAATTCTTTTCATTAAGTTAAGTAAAGCTTACCCACTAAAGAATAAAGGAGCATGAGTGGATATTCTTTACATTAACTTAAAATGATAAATACAAATTAAAAGCTTCAATATAAGTCTTATAGTGCCACCATTCTTGTATCAACAACCATGATACTATGTATGCATGTATGTGTACATGCACATCATCATGTGCATACATGCATGCATACAAAAGGATTTACTTAAAGAATTAATCTAAATGTAATTTGTTAAATCAACACTTGATTTAGCAAACCGGTCATATCTCATACGATCGGACAAATAGAAAATGCCCGATTAATATACGTTATCACATAACCGTATTTAATCGGGTCCCGCGCATATCTCATATTCACACCACATCGTTTTGCCTGAGCCAGGAAACTTCATTGTGGGACTCTAAGACTCGTCAATACGCCAGCAGTAGATGATGATCATATCAAACATCTACAAGCCGCAAGAGGTCAGCTAAACATAACGGCCACCCGGGTATTGAAACGATCAGAAGAAAACCAGCGAAGCTGTAAAAACACCCGTCGAGCCAACTGGCAACACTTACCGTATAGTCCGGTCTCTTCGTCAGATATGCTGCATATCGAGTCTAGGAATGGTATCGTCGACCCCAGTAACTCAATAAGTCATGCCGGTGTATGGCTCATAACAGATTGAGAAACTACTGATAACTCTTATCAGTAAATCTCAGCAGCCCTGGCCAGGGACTTCATGTTATAGCCAATCGAGCATAGCACAACATCAACCCCCAATACCGGGAGAGACGAAACCCTTCCTATCGCTCATTGCCTCCATGCGCCTCGAGACTGTACCCAAAGACCACCTGTTTGCACGACTCAGTAGAGCCGTGGTAGGGTGGAGATCAAAGTATAGTGGGAGGACACACAAGACTCTATGACGATCTCGGGTCTACAGACTAACCTGTACCAGTGTTCCTTGAGAACTGCTATCCGACGATAGATATAATACCACATAGGAGTTCTCGGCGAGTCCGTTCAGTGTACCCAGTCTCCACTGAGCACCCGCATACAATCTTTGGTGTCTCCTCACCAGATGGATATGGGATCATCCATCGCCCATCATATGGGACAAGAATGGTATACGCTAGTCTACTCTGGAATATCGATGCCCTGTCTCGATACACCCTCGACTAGGAACAGTTCAAGGATATGCTTATAGACTACATGTGCCCCACTAGTATGATCCGCATCATAATCACAGTAGTCAAGCAAATATCCTTTGGGCTTTATCAACATGTGTCAATGATTAAATCTACATGTACAGATAAAGTAAACCAGATAGCGTACTATCATGTTGAGCAAGAAATTCATCTATCTCCATAGATAATATGTCCAAGTTTCCACTATCCATATAATGGCCTTTAGGGCATACATATTACTAACATCTTATAGAGTCCCACTCCTGATGGCCAGCTTGAAATAAGTCGGGTCATCATCTCATGATGCAATCCTCGCTCCCACTGTCATAGAGAAACCGAAGTATCTCTCAGGTGGGTGATGAACCCTACTAGATCAGCGGAGAGGCTGAGGTTCGTTGGAAACTATTGAATCCATCGGTTCTACCAAACCATCGGCTGTAGTTTGTATAGCTGGAACTGTTTCCAGTTCTACCTCATGACCACTAATTTCTTCACAAGAAATTCCATTTCACAAAGGTGGCATGTTGAGAAACAAAACATCTTTTGTTACTCGATTAGGTAGAAGATATTCCCTTGTGAATGCTTGGGATATCCAACAAGCTTCTACAGAACTGACTTTGCCTCGAGCTTGTCCGGATTATGCTTTTAGACATAGGCTGGACAACCCCAAATCTTAACATACTTAAGATATGGGCTCTTCCCATTCCATATCATATATGAAGTGGTAGGCAACTGATTTGATTGGAACCCTATTCAATAGGTATGCAGCTTCTCAAGTGCATAACTCCCAAAAAGAAATAGGAAACTCAGTAGTACTGATCATAGAGCACACCATATCACATAGGGTGTGATTGCTCCGCCCCGATACACCGAGGTGTTGTGGTGTATACGGAGGAGTAATGCTGAGAGAGAATCTCATTCTCCTTTAGAATAATCCAGGAATCCCGTGCTCAAGTATTCTCTTCCTTGATCTCATCAAAGGACATAATACTTATACCCGTTTTTGGTTCTCTACTTCTAACTCATATTCAGTGAATATCTCAAAAGATTCGGACTTGTGTTTCAACAGGAACATATGTCCGGATCTTGAGAGATAATCAGTGAATGTAATGAAGGACATAGAACCGGTCCTCAATGTATAGACAGGGGACCCTTCATACATCATCATGTATCAATCCCCAGAGTTCACTAACTCTTTCTCTGTTTCCAATAAACAGAGATGTGGTCATCTTATCTTTGTGACATGACCGACAAGTTTCACAAGATGTAAATTCAAACTAATTTAAATATGCAGCTAAATGTAACTTCAGCTAGTCGGGTCACATTGATATGACCTAGTCTATAATACCTCAAGAAAGATCCATTTATTTCTGAACTCTTCCACTTGTGTGTGTTCAGTACGTTAAGAACTGTGGTTTGATTTAGAACGTCTATGCTTTTAGATAACGTGCCATGAACCGATCAACTCTTAATATTGGAAATGTTCAAAACTTTATCCAACAATACAAAATTATATCCTTTCTTTACTAACAAAGAGACTGATATGATGTTGTATATCATGTTCGGTATCTAATAACATTCGTTTAGAATCAATGTATTCTAGTAATACAGGGTGATAACTGCCAACAGTCATGGCTGCAACACTTGCATCATTTCCAACCCTTGAAACTTATCACCCGTTCTCAATTCTCTACCTATCTGTAGCCCATTTAACAAATTACATTTTGCGAGATCCTGATCCAGTATCTCATACCCAGGACGTAAAGGATACCGAGAAACAGTTCTCGTTAATGAACACACCCGAAGATGATGCATCAATATGCACTTTCTTCATTTGGGCGGCACGGGAATTCTGGTAATCCCCTATTTCCTGCTCTGTCTTATAACAATTACAAGTTGGAGCGGGACCAGCGTTCCCTAGCGCAGTATGATAAATGGGTTCGGTCAATACATCCTTATTATTATCTTGATTAAGGCGTGACATGGTCTCAACCTGGAAGAGAGAGAAGAAAACACTCAGCGTGCGCTTTTACAAGATTAGATTGGTTATCAATTTATCTAATCAGGATGGCTCCCACTGTTTTAGTCAAATATTCTTTCAAACCCTAAAAGGAAAAACTAGCCGGGATTAATTACACCCTACAAGTTTGCCAATCTTTCAGCCAGGCCAGTGCCGGTACTTTGAGGGTGGTTCCCCGTGCTTTCGCACGGACCTAATTAAAGTAAACCTCGTTTTCCCAGGGGCGTAACCCCGTTGACACCTTTCTAGACATCAACTTGATCGGCTAATTTTAATGTGTAAAACTCTCCCAGGAGTAACTCTTACTCGCAGCGGGTATCGAGATCCAACTATCTCATAGAAGGTATGCAATCTCATTGCAAATTTCAACTCTTGAAATTCCCAATAATATTTTACCCCTAGCAGCTATATGACCTTAACATGGTCAACAAATCATAAGTGCTAGTCAAGTTCAACCCGTCATTTCTCGATTGAATTAAACCCATCCGCACGACCCTTAACATGGTCAACAAAGTCGCACGACTACCCTAATCCAATCACATCATATGCTTATACAGATAAGCACTAATCAGCTACCGCACACTACGCCTTAACATGGTCAACAAACGTAGCACGAATACTAACTAGTACTTATCTGAAATGACGGAGGGCTATGACAGGTTTTTAAGAAAACCCTTTGCGTAATGGACTTGATATCGTTGCAGAATCGAGTGATTTTAATTGGAATGTTTTTTAGGCCTTTTCTAGTTTTGCTAAAGTGGTCACTCCGGGTGAAGGGATCGTCGGCTCTTTCCTCATCGAATAAGGTGCAGGATATTTCACAAATATCACTATGCAAAGCAAAAACTATAAAAACAATAAAAAACAAACCGAGTTTGTAGCATCTGCTAGTTTCTCTAAAGAGGTCACTCCCGGTGAAGGGATCTCGGCTCTTTCTTTATCGAATAAGGTGCTGGATGTTCTACAAGGAACACCGCTATGCAAAGCAAGAACTAGAGCTACCAGTTTTTAAACAAGTTTCTACAACATCTTTAGGTTTCTTTTATTTCATTAATCTCATTAATGAAGTCCCATTTTATTATGCTTCACAAGCATCACATTTGAAACGAAATCTGCAATATAACATATATCTCATATATATAATATAAACATTCGCCTCAGGCAGTAATATGATCTCATTACAGAACATTGCAGCAGAAAAACATATATGAAATATTGGATATACTAGGAGGTCCGTGTTTTAATACGAGCCTGTATAAAACACGGATTCCACGGTCGCGATGAATAGCCAAACCCACATCCCTAGACCCCTATGAGAGCGGAAAGCAACACTGCCAATTCTAGGGTTAGGAGACCCGGTCTCGACTCCTCGCGATGGTCTCCCACTGGACCCTAGAACCCGGTTACTTGTGCTCCCCGCCTTGGGTCTACCTAATGGGGAAAAGTAAATAATATACAATGGTGACATTATCCTCAGCCCGAAAGTGCCCCAATAAAAGAATATTACATACAATGAATTTTACATGAATGAAAAAGAAAAACTCTCATCTCACATAAATACCCCGGCTATTCAGAACGCGACGATCCAATATAACATATCACAGCAACACATAATATCTCATATCATCAACGTAAGCAAGTATGCGTCTCCCGATTGTCGTTGATGTATAGCAACGAAGCCGGCGATACACCACATACTACGCTTACGGTCACAGAAAAGAAAGTGTAAAACTACAACAGTTGGAATCCGCAACCTCCTTAGACATCGCATGCCTAACCAAATGAATTCCTTAGACATCGCATGCCTAAAAATTATAAACCCCGCATTTTAGTCGCGATCTCGAAAACACTTTTCAATATCTAGTCGGGCAATTCAACAAGATTCCCAACATCCTGATCGAATGCTCGTCGCAAACTTTAGTAGACGGCCGCACCCCCAGATGCCGTCGACGAAGTGCACTAAGGCGGAACACCGCTGCCGCGAGCACCCGAACGGATGCTTTTGGCGACGGGGTTCTCCTACAGTCACTTAGTCAGGGCTATGGGGCATGGCTGTCTATTAAGTTTACCTGGCGAGTATCTGCGTACGCTACGTGATTGCGACGGACTTTTGATCACATCAAAATTCCGTGGCAACCGATCATCTGAGACTAAACTGCTAGATTTATAACATTCAAATTTGTTATCTCATAAATATTTGTGGATTCCAAATATTGTATCACATTCCAAATAAATAGACAATTTTAAACTTTCCCATCGAATGATCAAACACCCAAGATTTCCCTAATAATTCTCAACACTTGAAATTAGTTTAAAAACATCCATCACATGCCACAGTACCAATGGTCCAGCCGTAGAAGGGTCAAACCAACGCCTCGCATGTGGCAACGCCGTACTGCCCCAAACCCTAAGGTTTAGAGGCGGTTCAAACGATCACTTAGTCGAGTTATGGTTTGTGTTCTTCTATAGGGTCCACCGCGTTACTTGCATGACTTAGAACGTTCTTAAACTACGGAAAAATCTAACACTTGAAAATTTTCCGGCAGGGGAAAAAGTGAGTTATTGATATCCGTTCGAACTTTTTAACACGTTCTAAAAATTACCCGGACAAAATAAACGAAGTTATACTTTCCGATCGAATCAACGAGTTCCCAATACAACCCAGAAAACTCAACTCTTGAGTAAATTTAAAAATTCTCAGAAACATGCATAAGTACCTACAGATATTATTGTAGAAAACCGATCCCATAATTCTACTGTTTGGCCGCGGAACCACCGCGCAAGCAAGGGTATTGCCGCGGTTCCGCGGCGCAATAGTGGTATTTTGGGTTCATTTTGCACAGTAATCCATCAAATCGCCTGCTGAATTTTCTGAGCATTTTTAATATGAAAAATGTCAACTTTTGAAATTTTTTCCACAAACTAGGGTTTTACGGGTATTCGAAGTTCGAACGGACTTTAAACTTCGTCTAGACTTCGCCTAAAGCTCTAGCTTGGCTCTGATACCACTGTAGGGTTAGTAGGCACTCTCACAAGGGTCTATAAGGCATCAACCATGCCCGATTTAAAATTTAGACGTACCGAACAACCCTAACCAAGATCTTTAAACTAGAGATTAGGTGAAACAAAGCATGTTAAACACTTTAACATTTAAGCATTTTGGATTACAACATTTGTAGTCCGGTCCTTCGCTTCATAAGCTCTGTGTTGAGGTCCCTTCGCTGCGATCATCGAGTATCCCGACTCTAGAGAGGCTCCACGAAGAGAAAGATGCAAACTTGCTTCTGATCTTCGATAATTAAGATGATCTATCTTGAAGTTTCTTTAACACAAGCTCTCACTCACAAATGAAGTGAACACCCTGATCTAAATGGCTAGGATAGATTAGGACGACGAAGTAGGAATTTAGCTCTCATTTATTTTCTATTTCTCACTCATTTTCATCACTTCTCAAAAAGCTAGAAATCTTTTCAAGAAAGAACTCAAGGAAGAAGAAGAAGAAGAATCTTTTGTGATAAATAATGAAAACCATAGTGAGGTTAGAAATGCATCCATGGGTTAAGAATGAAGTCTTAACCCATGTAGAGAGTTAACCATGGTGAAGGGTTGGGTTGGGTTAAGCAAATATCTACACAAAATATCCAAAGTCAAAGTCAAAGCTTCAAGAAGCTTCTTGAAAGCTTCATGAAAACTTAACCCTAATCCAAACCTTAACCACATTTAAACTTCACAAAACAGGTTGCATTCATAACCATAATATGTTACAATATTATATATCACATATATAATATTATTGTAACAAAATAAAATAATACAATTAAAATATATCGTATATATATCGATGTATTACCCGAGTGAGAAAAAGAATCTTTTAGTGAGCTTATATTAGTTAATGTAATTTAATATATCAAATATATAATTATACATTAAATTATCAAATCAACACTTGACTCGATAATCCGGCTATTTTATAAATAACCGACTAATATAATCTGTATCAGTTCATCGAATCAACACTTGATCCGATGACCAGGCTATATCACATATACCCGGCCGATATCTCATATCGCGAGAATCCAATACGGTATCACATACACGTATTTTTCTCGGTCCCGCGCATATCATATATGTGCTCCTACTCCATTTTGCCTGAGCCAAGAATCCTCTGTGTAGGACTCTACAGAATCGTCAATACGCCGGCAGTAGGTGATAATCATCTCAAACACCCACAAGCTGCACGTAGTCAGCTAGACGTAACGCCACCCAGGTATTGAGCAATCAGAAGATCAACAAGAAAGCATGTACATTCTCCTGTGAATCCAGTCAGTAACACTCCTGTACAGTCCGGTCTCTTCGTCTGATATGTCGCATATCTCGCCTAGGGGTGGTAAACGTCAGACCCCAGTAGCTTGATAAGTCATGTCGATATAAGGTCTATAACAGTTCTAGAAACTACTGATAATACTTACCAGTAAATCTCAGCAACCCTTGCCAGGGATTTCTAGTTATAGGCAATCAAACACAGCGCAACATCAACTCCCTATACCAGGAGAGACGAATCCCCTCCTATCGCTCATTGCCTCCATGTGATTCGGGACTGTACCCAAAAGCCTCCTTTTTGCACGCCCTCTTGGACGTGGTATGACGGAAATCAAAGCACAGTGGGAATCACACAAGACTCTATGACGATCTTGGGTCTACAGATTACTCTGTACCAGTGTCACCAGAGAACTGCCATCTGACGTGAGGTATAATACCATCTGGGAGTTCTCGGCGAGTCCGTCCAGTGTACCCAGTCTCCACTGAGCACCCGTATACCTTCTCTGATGTCAAACACCAATAGTATGGGATCATCCATCGCCCATCATGTGGGTCAAGAGGTGCATACGCTAGTCTATACTGGAGTATCAATGCCCTGTCTCGGTACTACCACGACTGGGAACATTTGAAGGATGTACTTGGCGACTACACTGTCCCCACTAGTATGATCCACATCATAGTCCTTGCAGTCAAGTACTCATCCTAAGGGCTTTATCAACATGTAACAAAGAGACAATCAGAGTACACGTTAAGATAAAGGGCAACCAGATAGCATACTATCATGTCGAGCAAGAAAGTCCTCCCTATATATGTCTAAGCATCCACTACAATATACATCGTATGTACAGTAATGGCCTCGAGGGCATACATATAACTAACACCAACTAATTTGGATTTACCTTAAATAAATAAACCTTGCATTATCATGAGCATGGTGTGAGTCTCATACACCCATGTAGTGTGTATCATCAAGCATGACACAAAAAAAGAAAACACAAATAATATATATCACATATATATTAAGTGTGCACATGTGAGAAAAAAGAAATGCACAAGTGAGCAAATATTAGTTAATGTAAATTAATATATCAAATATATAATTATACACTAAATTGTCAAATCAACATTTGATTTAATAATCCGGCTATATCGCATATAACCGACTAATATTATATATATCATCTTATCGAATCAACACTTGATTCGATAACCCGGCTATATCACATATAACTGAACGATATCACATATCGCGAGAATAGAATATGGTATCACATACTCGTATTAATCTCGGTCCCGCACATATCACATATGTGCTCCTACTTCGTTTTGCCTGAGCCAGTAAACCTCTGTGTAGGACTCTAAAGACTCATCAATACGCCGGCAGTAGGTGATGATCATATCAAGCACCCACAAGCCGTTCGCGGTACTAGCTAGACGTAACGGCTACCCGGGTATTGAGCGATCAGAAGATCAACAAGCAAGCCCGCTCTAACTTCTGTAAAGCCTGTCAGTAACACTACCGTACTGTCCGGTCTCTTCGTCTGATATGTCGCATATCCAGTCTAGGGGTGGTAAACGTTAGACCCTAGTAACCGATAAGTCTTGCCGATGTGAGGCTCATAACGGGTCGAGAATCTACTGATAACACTTACCAGTAGATATCTGTATCAGCCCTGGCCAGGGACTTCCTGTTATAGCCAATCGAGCACAGTGCAACATCAACCACCAATACCGAGAGAGATGAATCCCCTCATATCGCTCATTGCCTCCATGTGATTCGGGACTGTACCCAAAAGCTACCATTTTGCACGTTCTCTTGAACGTAGTAAGGAGGAAATCAAAGCACAGTGGGAATCACACAAGACTCTATGAAGATCTCGGGTCTACAGACTAACCTGTACCAGTGTCACAAGAGAACTGCTATCTAGGTATAATACCAACTAGGAGTTCTCGGCGAGTCCGTTTAGTGTACCCAGTCTCCACTGAGCACCCGTATACCATCTTTGATGTCAAACACCAATTGATGTGGGATCATCCATCGCCCATCATATTGGTCAAAAGGCGTATACGCTAGTCTATTCTGGAATATCGATGCCCTGTCTCGATACACCCTCTACTAGGAACAATTATAGGATATACTTGTGGTCTACCCTGGTCCCACTAGTATGATCTCCATCATAGTCCTAGTAGTCAACTACACATCCTAAGGGCTTTATCAACATGTGAGAGCAAGACAATTTCACAATACAAGTCTACATGTTAAGACAAAGAGCAACCAGATAGCATACTATCATGTCAAGAAAAAATTCCTCTCTATATATATCCAAGCATCCACTATAGTATACATCAAATGTACAATAATAGCCTCTATGGCATACATATAACTAACAATCTCCCACTTTCACTAAGGCCAGTTGTTGTAGTATCTTATACCCAACATCTCGAAGAGTCTCTCAAATTGTATCTGGGGTATGGCCTTTGTGAGTGGATCCGCTGAGTTGTTCTTCATGTCAACTCTCCTGACCTCGATCTCCCGGCAATCAACTATCTCCCGGATCAGGTGATACCGCCTCAGAATATGCCTGGATCGCTGATGGGACCTGGGTTCCTAGGCCAAATCGACTTCTCCATTGTTATCACAATACAAAGGTATTGGATGCTCGATGGACGGAACCACTACAAGTTCAGTCATGAACTTCTTCATCAAGATAGCCTCTTTGGCAGCATCATTGGCAGCGATGTATTCAGCCTCCATCGTCGAGTCTGCCATGGTTTCCTGCTTGGAACTCTTCCAATAAACCGCCCTTCCATTGAGGGTGAAGATAAATCCCGAGACCAACTTAGAGTCGTCCTTATCACTCTGGAAGCTCGAATCGGTAAAGGACTCCACTTGGAGTTCACCGTTACTATACACCAAGAACATCTCTTTAGTCCTTCTCAAGTACTTGAGATTGTTCTTCACAGCTGTCCAGTGACTCTCACCTGGATCTTCTTGATACCTACTCACTACACTTAGTAAGTATGCTACATCGGGTCTGGTACATAGCATCGTGTACATGATAGAGCCTACTGCCGAAGCATAGGGTATCCCTTGCATGAGAGCTCTCTCCAAATCAGTCTTGGGTGACATCTCTTTCGAGAGAGTGAGTCCTGAAATCGTGGGTAAATACCCACGCTTGGAATTGTCACGACCCGAAATTAGTACGTGACGACCCTAATACTACGCAACGTCTACAGGCGTAACGCAGTAAAAGAAAGCCAAAACCCAGAAATCTAAACCATTAAAACACAAGAAAAGATAAGAAATATTGTTTAAACTTTTGAAAATCTCAAGTATAAATTTCTTAAGTCCAATTTGCTTTCTTGAAAATTTCGGCAGCACCTCCTTTGTAAAAACCAACCCCAAAAATGGGTACAACATAAATATAAAGTAAAGCATCCCCAACGGGAGCAAATCCACGCTAAAAGGCGGAAAACAACCACCACAACAAATATACGACGCCGTAGCGAAGAAATAAAAGACGATAGAAAGGAAACTTTATAAAAGACAACCAAGTCAAAAAATATACAATATCGTCCTCACCTCAAGTCTCTAAGTCAACATGAAAATAGTAGATAGAGAGTACAAGGATACAACGAATATACAATACAACAACGAATAACCACAAAACCCACATAAGCAAACTGCACACTGTGAGCTGATGCGGTATCCGCAGCAAAAGATTATAAGATAAATGAATAGCCTGCCTCGACTACTCTGGGGAACAACCTGCAAACACTGTGGCACAATGGGGGTGAGTTGCCAACTCATGAATAGTAAATAACATATGCAGGTAATCGCAAGTATGCATGTACAACGCGAATCTAACATAAGCAACTAATAGCAATAAAAGTCATATGTGTGCAATAGTCATGAAAGGTACACTAGTAGGTATCACTAATACATGAAGCAATAATATGACAATCTGAATGCAACAATCATGTAAGGTACTCTATCAGGTACAACTAATGCATGAAGCGATGATATGACAATGTATATATGCAACAGTAATGAAAGGTACTCTAGCAGATACAACTAATACATGAAGCAGTGCATAAACAATAAATGCGAAGTATGGGATGAAACATGTCATTTCCATGGAATCCTGATATCGTGGTAGGACCAAAGTCCATCTAGACAATTCAAATCCCAATTTCCTTAAATCAGCCCCCAAATTGGCTCTCATATCATGTAAGTCTCACAAATCCTTAATGTATAATATCAAATAAATCTCATATATCCTGTATCCAATATCAAGTGAATCTCATATATCCTGAATCCAATATCAAGTGAATCTCATATATCCAATATCCAGTAAGTTTCATATAAAGTGAGTATCCAACATCGATACCCAAAAATATCATGAAATAAGTGTCTAGCATCGACACAAAAATACTCATATCCATACGTTCCTCGAATCGTAAGTGACCGGTATCGACACCCGTGATCCACGTATCGGTCTTTCTCATATTCATACGTTCCTCGAATAGTAAGTGTCCGGTATCGACACTCGTGATCCACGTATCGGTATATACGTTCCTCGAATTGTAAGTGTCCGGTATCGACACCCGTGATCTACATATCGGTATAAAAGAAATCTCTGAGTAGATGCATACAAATATTAAGTAAAGAATAAGAACGCTTGCATAATTTCATGAAACCACCACGTTCCTCAAATCCAGAAAACATCAAGTAATGAATAAGTATAAATGCATGAATCAATACACATATATTAGCGTCCCATTCCAATAATATATGTGTATAGGCATATATAACAGCGTCCCATTCCACTGTTATATATATTTAGGAGTAAAAATATCAGAGAACATCATATGAAATCCATAGATGTAATATATGCAAACATGAAACAGAATATGAGCATATAAAGGAAAACTGCTATTTAACTGCAACAAGTTATTAAATATATCACGCTGGTCCTGATTTCTTCGAAATCGTATGCAACATCATATACATGTGAACATGTAGCTATAACAAGGTAAGCGTAACCATGTCGGTATAGCAAGATATGTGTGTCCATATGTAAGTATGTATGATGTAAAAGTATCTGTAGCAAGGTATGTCTCTATACCTATACATAATACCCTCCAGGTATGCGTATGTATGTATGCCAGATGCACATGTAGCTATGTCTCATATGTGTATATACCTATCACTAATGGTACACTACCCTATAGGTATATGGGTAACTAGCATGTAACCATGTCAGGGCATATGTGTAAGCATGTAGGTATACAGGTATGCTATATGTCATATGCACAATGAAAATAAGGATCGTGTCTCAATGTCCTAAGCAATCCAATATCACATATGTATAGGTGTTGTGCGTGTCATAGCAATTATTGATGGTGTGTGTGGCATACAATCAGTGCTCGTGCAACATAAGCCGTCAATAATAGTGCAGTGTCCAAAGGATACTAGTCCAAGTATAACAATTAACTAAGCAGTAGGGTGTATACGCAATTCTAAATATGAAATAGAATATGCAACAAGTCAAGTCATTTCTAGCCCAGACGCATAACGCCATGCGGGCAATTCCTCTGTAGATGTTAAATCTACTCACCAACCCTCCTGGCTAAGTGAAGCCTACCACCTGTTTTCCCTTCGTCGCAGCGTCCAAAGTCCCTGTTAGTTATATATATGCCCTAGAGGCCATTACTGTACATTGGATGTATATTGTAGTGGATGCTGGGACATATATAGGGAGGACTTTCTTGCTCGACATGATAGTATGCTATCTGGTTACTCTTGACCTTAACGTGTATACTGATTGTCTCTCTGTTACATGTTGGGAAAGCCCTTAGGATGTGTACTTGACTACCTGGAATATGATGCGGATCATACTAGTGGGGACATGGTAGTCCATAAGTACATCTTTCAAGGTCCCTAGTCGTGGGTGTATCGAGACAGGGCATCGATATACCAGAGTAGACTAGCGTATACCTTCTCGACCCATACAGATGGGCGATGGATGATCCCATATCCATTGGTGTTTGACATCAGAGATGATATACGGGTGCTCAGTAGAGACTGGGTACACTGGACGGACTCGCCGAGAACTCCCAGATGGTATTATACCTTACGTCAGATGGCAGTTCTCTGGTGACACTGGTACAGAGTAGTCTGTTGACCCGAGATCGTCATAGAGTCTTGTGTGGTTCCCACTGTGCTTTGATTTCCATCTTACCACGTCCAAGTGGGCGTGCAAAACGGTGGTTTTTGGGTACAATCCCGAATTACATGGAGGCAATAAGCGATAGGAGGGGATTCGTCTCTCCCGGTATAGGGAGTTGATGTTGCGCTGTGTTCGATTGGCTATAACCGGAAAACCCTGGCCAGGGTTGCTGAGATTTACTGGTAAGTGTTACCAGTAGTTTCTCGAACTGTTATAGACCTCATATCGACACGACTTATCGAGCTATTGGGGTCTGACGTTTACCACCCCTAGGCAAGATATGCGACATATCAGACGACGAGACCGGACAGTACAGTAGTGTTACTGGTTGGATTCACTGGAGTGTGAGCGGGCTTGCTTGTCGATCTTCTGATCGCTCAATACCCGGGTGGCCGTTACGTTTGGCAGACCGCTTGCGGCTTGTGGATGTTTGATATGATCACCATCTGCTACCGGCGTATTGACGAGTCTTTAGAGTCCTACACAGAGGTTTCCTGGCTCAAGCGAAACGAAATAGGAGCACATATGAGATATGTGCGGGACCGAGAATGATCCCAGTATGTGATACTGTATTCGATTCTCGCGATTTGTGACATTGATCAGTTATATGCGATATAGCCGGGTTATCGGATCAAGTGTTGATTCGATAAGTTGTTACTGTAGATATTAGTCGGTTATATGCGATATGACCGGATCATTAAATCAAGTGTTGATTTAATGATTTAATGCATAATTATATATTTGATATATTACTTTGCGTTAACTGGTATCGGTTCACTTAAGATGTCTTTTCTCACTCACTTATGCACATTGTATATATGATATAGTTTTGTGCATTTGATTGTACCATGTTTGATGATACATGAAAGCTAGGGTTTGTGTAAAGAATTAAACCTTGGTTAAGTAAATGGTTAGGGTTTATATTTATTCATTCATTTATCTTTTTAATTTGGATTAAAAAGAAATGGGATAAAAGAAAAACAAAATGGTTTTGTTTCTTTCTTTCATGAAGCTTGTTGAAGCTTCATGAAGCTTTGACCATTTTGTCTTCATCCTTAACCCTAACCATTCATCTAACCTTAGTCAATTCTCTACACCTAACTATAGTTAAAATTATGATAAGAATTGTTTTTTCTATTCTATTCAAAATACTTATCATAATATAATCTTCTTCTTCTTCTTCTTCAAGAAGAAAAACTAGATTCCATCAATGGTGATTGATGAAAAAGAGTGAGAAATCCAATTCTAAAGTGAACCCTCTTCCTATTTCTTCATCCTCTACCTTTTGCCAAGTAGTATAGGGTGTTTCCTTCACAAGTTTTCATGGTTTGGTGAAGGTGGAGCTTGATCTAGTGATGCCTCGACGTAGATCATCTTCGGCATCGTAGTCGATGACCTAGCCCGCTTTTTCTCCGATGAAGCCGACAATAGAGCCCGGGATCCGATGATCGCAGCGAGGAGACTTCATCGCGGAGCCATGGAGGTGGAGAAACGGATCTACAAAGGTTGTATGTTCGTTTACTTTTAGTTAAGATGTTAACTAGCTTCTTGTATCGCCTAAAATCTAGTTAACGATCCGTATTAGGGTTTCTCGGCACCCGTAGAATTTGAAATTGGCATGGTTGATGCCTTGTGAGACCTCATTAGAGTGCCTAGGAACCCTACAGTGGTATCAGAGCCTAGCTAGAGCCTTAGGCGATGCGTAGAAGAAGTTTGAAACCCGAACGAACCCGAAACCCTAAAATTTCATGCTCTCTGGACTTTTTCTAAAAACTGGGTTTTTTCCAGATTAAAAATTCGTAAAAAATTCAGCAGGAAATTATAAAAATTACGATGCAAATTTGGTCAAATGATACCTCCAACACGCGGCGGAACCGCGGCATAAGCCTAGCTTATGCGGTGGTTCCGCGGCGACATGATGACGTCAGCCCTCCATTCTTGCACAGTAATCCCTATTTAACAGTGCTGAGTTTTATGGGAATTTTTAATATTTATTCAAGAGTTGAATTTTCTGGGGTTGTTTTGGGGATTCGATTATTCGATCGGGTTATCAGACTTTGTCTATGCGGCTTTCCGGATAATTTTTGAATATGTTAAAAAGTTCGACCGGATATAAATACCCACATTTTCCCCTGTCGGGAAATTTCCAAGTGTTGGATCTTTCCGTAGTTTAACGACGTTCTAAGTAGTGCAAGTAACGCGATGGACCCTCTAGAAGACAACAAACCTTAACTCGATTATGTGACCGTCTTGAACTGCCCTTTGAACCTTCGGGTTTGGGGCAGTACGGCGTGCCACATGTGAGGCGTTGGCTTGACCCTTCTACGGCTGGACCGTTGGTACTGAGGCATGAAATGAATTTTTTTAGACTTATTTCTTGTGTTGAGCTGTATCGGGAAAACTTGGGTGTTCGACTGTTCGATCGAAAAGTTTAACATTTTCTATTTTATCCGGAATGTGATTCAATAATTGGAATTCACAACTAGTTATGAGATAACTGAATGAATGTTATAAACATAGCAGTTTAGTCTCACTTGATCGGTTGCTACGGAATTTTGATGTGATCAAAAGTCCGTCGCAATCACGTAGCGTACGCGGATACTCGCCGGGTAAACTTAATAGACAGCCTCACTCCATAGCCCCGACCAAGTTACTGTAGGAGAACCCCGTCGCCGAAAGCATCCGTTCGGGTGCTCGCGGCAGCGGTGTTCCGCCTTGGTGCACTTTGTCGACGGCGTCAGGGGTGCGGTCGCCTACTGATGTTTGCGACGAGCATTCGATCAGGATGTCGGGAATCTTGTTGAATTGCCCGACTTGATATTGAAAAGTGTTTTCGATTTTGAGACTAAAATGCGGGGTTTATAATTGTTAGGCATGCGATGTCTAAGTAATTCATTTGATTAGGCATGCGATGTCTCAAGAGATTGCGGATTCCAACTGTTGTAGTTTTACACTTTCTTTTCTGTGACCGTAAGTGTAATATGTGATATCGCCGGTTTCGTTGCTATATGTCAACGACAATTGGGATGCGCATATTTACTTACGTTGATGATATGTGATGTTATGTGTTGCTGGATATGTTATATTGGATCGTCGTGTTTGAATAGCCGGGTTTTTTTTTGTGAGATGAGTGTTTTTTCATTTTCATTCATGTAAAAAAACTTGTATGTAATATTCTTTTATTGGGGCACTTTCAGGTTGCGGAAGTTGTCACCATTTGTATATTATTTACTTTTCCGCAATAGGATAGACCCAACGAGGAGGGCACAAGTAACCGGGTTCTGGAGTCCGGTGGGAGACCAACTCGAGCAGTCGAGTCCGGGTCTCCTAACTCTAGAATTGGTAGGGTTGCTTGCCGCTCTCGTAGGGGTCTAGGGGTGTGGGTTTGGCTATTCATCGCGACCGTGGAATCCGTGTTTTATACTGGCTCGTATTGAAAACACGGACGTCCTAGTATATCCAATATTTCATATGTTTCTTCTGCTGCGATATCTGTGATGTGATCATGTGATGTGATCATGTGATGTTCTGTGAAAGATACAGTATATAGTATATATGATATATTATATAGACGTTACTTATGTTTTACACCCGTGCTAGCCCTGCCCTGCTCTGCCGTTAGTTACCTAACCTAACGGTGCACGAGGGGGCATAGAGGCGAATGCGGATGGCATAAGTGTACGTCGTATTTATCTGTGATGTTTAGGTATTTAAATGATGGGACTTCATTAATGTGATTAATGAAAGAAAAAGAAACCTAAGGTGTTGTAGAATCGAATTTCAAAAATAAAACAGGTAGCTACAGTTCTTTCTTTGCACAGCGGTATATATGATATATCCTGCACCTTATTCGATAAGGAAAGGACCGAGATCCCTTCACCGGGAGTGACTCCTTTAGCAATAACTGGCAGATGCTACACACTCGGTTTGTCTTTTGATCGCTTTTAAGAGTTCTGCTTTGCACAGTGATATATATGATATATCCCGCACCTCATTCGACGAGGAAAGGACCGACGATCCCTTCACCGGGAGTGACTCCTTTAGCAAAACTAGAAAAGCCTCAAAAGCACTCCATTTCCAAATCATTTGATTCTACAACGATATCAAGTTCATTACGCAATAGGTTTTCAGAAAAACCTATCGTAGCCCTCCGTCATTTCAGATAAGTCCTGTTTAGTATTCGTGCTGCGTTTGTTGACCTTGTCAAGGCGCAGTGTGCGGTAGCTAACCAGTATTTATCTGCTTATGCATATGATGCAGATTGGGTTAGGGTAGTCGTGCGGCCTTGTTGACCTTGTCAAGGGTCGTGCGGGTGGGTTTGATTCAATCAAGAAATGACGGGTTGAACTTGACTTGCGGTCTATGGTTTGTTGACCTTGTCAAGGTCATAGATCGTTCGGGGCAAAATATTATCGGGAATTTCAAGTGTTGAAATTTGCAATGAGATTGCATACCTTCTATGAGATAGTTGGATCCCGATACCCGCTGCGAGTAATTGTTACTCCTGGGAGAGTTTTACACATTACAATTAGCCGATCAAGTAGGTGTCTAGAAAGGTATCAACGAGGTTACGCCTCTGGGAAAATGAGGTTTACTGTAATTAGGTTCGTGCGAAAGCACGGGGGACCTCCCTCAAAGTACCGACACTGGCCTGGCTGAAAGATTGGCGAACTTGTAGTGTGTAATTAATCCCGGCTAGTCTTTCCTTTTAGGGTTTGAAGGAAGATTTGATAAAAAGCAGTGGGAGCCATCCTGATTAGATAAAATAATAACCAATCTATTCTTGAAAGAGCGCATGCTGAGTGATTTCTTCTCTCTCTCTCTAGGTAGCGACCATATCACGCCTTAATCAAGATAATAATACGGATATATTGACCGAACCCACTTGTTATACTGAGCTGGGGAACGTTGGTCCCGCTCCAACTTATAAATGTTATAAGACAGAGCATGAAATAGGGGAATACCAAGATTCCCATGCCGCCCAAACGAAGAGAGTGCATGCTGATGCATCATCTTCGGGTGTGTTCATTATACAGAACTGTTTCTCAATGTCCTTTACGTCCTGGGTATATGATACCGGATCAGGATCCCGCATATGTAATTTGTTACATGGGCTACAGACAGGTAAAGAACTGAGAACGGGTGATAAGTTTCATGAGGCAGAAAACGGGACAAGAGTTGCAGCCAAGTCTGTCGGTCACTGTCACCCTGTATTACCAATACAATGATTCTGAACGAATGTTATTAGATACCGAACCTGATATACAAAATCATATCAGTCTCTTTATTAGTAAAGAAATGATAAAATTTTGTATTGTTGGATAATGTTTTGAACATTTCCTATATCAAAAGTTGATCGGTTCAGGCACGTTATCTAAAAGCATTAATGTTCTAAATCAAACTACAGTTCTAAGTATACGGAACACACACAAGAGGAAGAGTTCAGAAATGAACGAATTCTTCTTAAGGTATTGTAGACTAGGTCATATCAATGCGACCCGACTGGCTGGAGTTACATAAAGATGCATATTTAAATTAGTTTGAATTTACATCTTATGAAACTCGCCAGTCATGTCACAAAGATAATATGACCATAGCTCTGTTTAATGGAAACAGAGAAGGAGTTAATGAACTCTTGGGATGATACATGTTGATGTATGTAGGTCCCTAGTCTACACAGGCCAAGACCTGTTCTTTGTACTTCATTACATTCTCTGATAATCTCTCGTGATTCAGACATATGTTCCTGTTGAAACACAAGTCCGAACCTTTTGAGATATTCACAGAATATAAGTTAGAAGTAGAGAACCAAAATAAGGGTATAAGTATTATGTCCTTTGATGTGATCAGGGAGGAGAATACTTGAGCACGGAAATCCTGGTCTATTCTAAAGGAGAATGAGATTCTCTCTCAGCATCACTCCTCCGTATACACCATTGCAAGATGGTATATCGGGGCGGAGCAATCACACCCTATATGATAAGGTGTGCTCTATGATGAGTACAACTGAGTTACCTATTTCCTTTTGGGAGTTATGCACTTGAGAAGTTGCATACCTACTAAATAGGGTTCAAATCAAATCAGTTGCCTATCACTCCATATAAGATATGGAATGGGAAGAGCCCATATCTTAAATTGGTTAAGATTTGGGGTTGTCCAGCCTATGTCTAAAAGCAAAATCCGGACAAGATCGAGGCAAGATCAGTTATGTAGAACTGGAAGTGTTTCAGCTATACAAACTACAGCAGATGATTTGGTAGAACCGAAGGATTCAGTAGATTCCAACGAACCTCAGCCTCTCCGCCGATCTAGTAGGGTTCCTCACCCACCTGAGAGATACTTCGGTTTCTCTATGACAGTGGGAGCGAGGATTGCATCATGAGATGATGACCCAACTAGCTTCGAGCTGGCCATCAGGAGTAAGACTCTGTAAGAATGGCTGGATGCTTATCGATCTGAGATGGAATCCTTATACACCAACAAAGTATGGACTTTGGTGGCTATATCTGAAGGGTTAAATCCCCATCAGGAGCAAGTATATCTTGAGAAGATTACTTGGTGTAGATGGAAAAGTTGAGACTTTCAAAGCTAGATTTGTTAAAGGTTTTCGTCATCAACCAGGCGTGGATAATGATGAAACCTTTTCCAGTACCTATGCTTAAGTCCATCCAGATCCTACTTGTCACGGCTGCATACCATGACTACGATATCTGGTGGTTGGGTGTCATGACTGCTTTTCTAAATGATGTTTTAGAAGAGTGCTTCTATAAGTACACAGCCAGAGGGCCTCGTAGACAGTGGGAGCAGCGGAAACGTGTGCAAGATGCTTTATAGGATAAAGCAGGCATCGCGTAGTTGGAACGTCTATTTTGATGTGTTAGTCAAAGAAGTTGACATCATCAAAATGGTAGATGAACCTTGTATAAACAAAAAGGTAGTAGGGAGTATGGTGGTGATCCTCGTAGAGTACGTGGATGACATACTTTTGATAGGGAAGGAGTTTCCTATGCTACGCTCGGTTAATCTCCGCTTATCACAAGGATTCTCCATATAGGATCAAAGTGATACCTACTAAATCCTGGATTTTGGATCTATGAGATAGATCTAAATGGATGTTAGGATACTCACTAGTGATAGTGAGATTGTATCAGTTGATCCTCTGGAAAATCACTGGAAGTGTTCCAGGGTGATAAAGATGACTGAATGTCAGTCACAGGCATTGTCTTTACCCTCAGTAAAGGGACGGTATGTTGGAAGAGTTCCAAGCGAGATACCGTGACATACTAGACGATAAAGGAAGGATACATCGCTACTTAAGATGCTACCAAAGAGGCTGTTTGGGTGTATATTGGTTCATGAGATAAACTACGTTCCTCCCATTGTGTGACAATGGAGTTGTGGCTTATGCCAAGGAACGTCCGTCCCATCAGTGATCCAGACATATTCTAAGGCAGTATTACCTGATCATGGAGATAGTTGATCTCCAGGATGATCGAGGTTAGGAGAGCAGACTCAGAGGATAACACGGCGGATCCACTCACGAAGGCCTATTCCCAGAGAGAGACTTTTATGGGATGGTTGAGTATGAGATACAACAACCACTGCTATCAGATGGCCCTAGTGCAAGTGGGAGATTGTTAGTTATATGTATGCCCTAGAGGCCATTATTGTACATTGGATGTATATTGTAGTGGATGCTGGGACATATATAGGGAGGCCTTTCTTGCTCGACATGATAGTATGCTATCTGGTTACTCTTGACCTTAACGTGTATACTGATTGTCTCTCTGTTACATGTTGGTAAAGCCCTTAGGATGTGTACTTGACTACCTGGACTATGATGCGGATCATACTAGTGGGGACATGGTAGTCCATAAGTACATCCTTCAAGGTCCCTAGTCGTGGGTGTATCGAGATAGGGAATCGATATTCCAGAGTATACTAGCGTATACCTTCTCGACCCATACAGATGGGCGATGGATGATCCAATATCCATTGGTGTTTGACATCAGAGATGATATACGGGTGCTCAGTAGAGACTGGGTACACTGGACGGACTCGCCGAGAACTCCCAGATGGTATTATACCTTACGTCAGATGGCAGTTCTCTGGTGACACTGGTACAGAGTAGTCTGTTGACCCGAGATCGTCATAGAGTCTTGTGTGGTTCCCACTGTGCTTTGATTTCCAACTTACCACGTCCAAGAGGGCGTCCAAAACGGTGGTTTTTGGGTACATCCCCGAATCACATGGAGGCAATGAGTGATAGGAGGGGATTCGTCTCTCCCGGTATAGGGAGTTGATGTTGCGCTGTGTTCGATTGGCTATAACCGGAAATCCCTGGCCAGGGTTGCTGAGATTTACTGGTAAGTGTTACCAGTAGTTTCTCGAACTGTTATAGACCTCATATCGACACGACTTATCGAGCTATTGGGGTCTGACGATTACCACCCCTAGGCAAGATATGCGACATATCAGACGACGAGACCGGACAGTACGGTAGTGTTACTGGTTGGATTCACTGGAGTGTGAGCGGGCTTGCTTGTCGATCTTCTGATCGCTCAATACCCGGGTGGCCATTACGTTTGGCAGACCGCTTGTGGCTTGTGGATGTTTGATATAATCATCAACTGCTACCGGCGTATTGACGAGTCTTTAGAGTCATACACAGAGGTTTCCTGGCTCAAGCGAAACGAAATAGGAGCACATATGAGATATGTGCGGGACCGAGAATGATACCAGTACGAGATACTGTATTCGATTCTCGCGATTTGTGACATTGATCAGTTATATGCGATATAGCCGGGTTATCGGATCAAGTGTTGATTCGATAAGTTGTTACTGTAGATATTTGTCGGTTATATGCGATATGACCAGATCATTAAATCAAGTGTTGATTTAATGATTTAATGCATAATTATATATTTGATATATTACTTTGCGTTAACTGGTATCGGTTCACTTAAGATGGCTTTTCTCACTCACTTATGCACATTGTATATATGATATAGTTTTGTGCATTTGATTGTATCATGTTTGATGATACATGAAAGCTAGGGTTTGTGTAAAGAATTAAACCTTGGTTAAGTAAATGGTTAGGGTTTATATTTATTCATTCATTTATCTTTTTAATTTGGATTAAAAAGAAATGGGATAAAAGAAAAACAAAATGGTTTTGTTTCTTTCTTTCATGAAGCGTGTTGAAGCTTCATGAAGCTTTGACCATTTTGTCTTCATCCTTAACCCTAACCATTCATCTAACCTTAGTCAATTCTCTACACCTAACTATAGTTAAAATTATGATAAGAATTGTTTTTTTTCTATTCTATTCAAAATACTTATCATAATATTATCTTCTTCTTCTTCTTCAAGAAGAAAAACTAGATTCCATCAATGGTGATTGATGAAAAAGAGTGAGAAATCCAATTCTAAAGTGAACCCACTTCCTATTTCTTCATCCTCTACCTCTTGCCAAGTAGTATAGGGTGTTTCCTTCACAAGTTTTCATGGCTTGGTGAAGGTGGAGCTTGATCTAGTGATGCCTCGACGTAGATCATCTTCGGCATCGTAGTCGATGACCTAGTCCGCTTTTTCTCCGATGAAGCCGACAATAGAGCCCGGGATCCGATGATCGCAGCGAGGAGACTTCATCGCGGAGCCATGGAGGTGGAGAAACGGATCTACAAAGGTTGTATGTTCGTTTACTTTTAGTTAAGATGTTAACTAGCTTCTTGTATCGCCTAAAATCTAGTTAACGATCCGTATTAGGGTTTCTCGGCACCCGTAGAATTTGAAATTGGCATGGTTGATGCCTTGTGAGACCTCATTAGAGTGCCTAGGAACCCTACAGTCCCCGCCTGCGAACCTAAAATTTTACAAACATAACACATAAACTAAATATCCTGAAATGACGAAAAGACAACGAAACGTAAGGATAACGCCCAGAAAAAAATGCACTGCGCACTTAGCGCATCTATCGCGCATGACATCGGCCAAAAACACTAACTAGGGTCGCTAAACTACGAAACACCATGTCTAGACTCCGATCGTCCCGATTGCGCAACACAACAAAATAAAAAACGAGGAATATAATAGATATAACCTCGCAACGACTAATTGAAACCACGTCGGAAAAACCCCGAAACCTAGCAAACAACTTATCGCAATAATTCGCACTAGAATCAAGCTAACACAAATCTAGCACTCACAAACACATTATAATAGCTTAACTAAGCTATTCAAACCATTTCTATATTTTTAACACTTGCAAAACAAGTTTTAGCAAAAACCTAGTAAGAAATATATCATAATTAAACAAAGTAGTAATTAACAATAATTAACATTTTATACAAGGTTAAGTTTTTCCTAATCATAAATTAACACTTCAATAAAATATTAAACACTTAAATCAAGCATTAACCTTAACCTGAATTTCTAAAACCATTTCTAGAATTCTGAAACATGAAATTTAAAAGCTTAAATTAACATGTAATTAAGCTAGCATAAAGATTTAAACATAACATTTAAGGATTAGGGTTGAAATTATACCTCCAAATTAGAAACAAACTCCAAAATTTAATCCTCCAAAATGATGTCTTTCTTGAATATCCGAGCATGATTAAGGTTGAAGAAAAAATGGGTATTGATTTAATTATGAATTTGTGGGATTTATTTAGGATTTTAGATCAATTTTGTGAAGCTTGAAATGGAGAAATTAGTGAATCAAATGAAGTGGGCAGCAATGGGAGGGCTCGGCCAAATCAAGAGAGGGGGGTTTTGTGTAAAAGTGTGGAGAAAGTTCTAGCTTAAAACATTAAATGCAAATGCCACCTTTCATTTTCTTTTCTTTTTCTATTAAAAATTAAATCCTTTTGCACTAAAAATCTAGTTATTTAAAAAGAAGGTTCAAAAAAATAATTGTAGTGATGATTTCTAAGAATTTTCATTAAGAAGAAATATCCTGATTTACGTGCATATTTTACCGGCTAAAATAATATTTTATTTGGGAAAAATTCTATCTGAACCAAAACCTCCCATATACCCCCAAAGTTCACGCACTAGCTTTATTTTAGCAAAACTAGGTGACGGCAAGTTTATACGGACTTTTGATCGAAATCGGGTTAAAATGGAAAATACCGACAATTTTGCCCTAAAACGGAAAAATTCGTAAAACGATTTCTGAAACGTTACAATCGTCCCCCCTTAAAGAAATTCGGTCCCCGGATTAAAATTCATCTACGCGTACCTTCAAGAAGATGAGTACCAAACTCCCAAATCTCACTCGCAGCTTGCCAAGTGATCACCTCACTATACAGCTACGCCAAAGAACCTTCACAGACGGCAAGACCCTTGACTGAAGTTCCTCCACCTGTCGATCCACTATAACTATCAGCTGCGGTGAACGAAAGATCGCGTCACAAATAATTGGTCTGGTGCTGAATCATGTGAAAAAGGTCATGAAGGTAATGGCGAAGTATCGACACAAGGAATACGGGGTGAACACTCAAAAATCTGTGCGGAAGTGCCAAATTATAGGCAACGGAACCAACTCGCTTGAGGATCTCAAAAGGACCTACAATTCTGGGATAAGCTTCGCAAAACTCAACACGTCATTCATCGGAAAAATCCGTAGGAATACATGATCTCCCACTGCGAACTCAAGTCTGCGACCACTACGGTCGGCATAAGACCTCTGTCTGCACTGGGCTACTCTCATCCAGACCTGAACCAACTGGATCATCTCCGAAGTCTCTAGACTAGCTGGGGTACAAAAATCCTACATACACAGAGTCAGAAAAAAAGAATGGCGATCGACACGACCTAACAACTAAACTTAATGGTTGCTAATTGGAGTGCCTCCTAATAACTGCTATCGAAGGAGAACCCTAAACATGGCAAGTGACGATCCCCACTGCCGACAACAAATAGTACGCACGCACAAGCATATCCTCCAGAGTCGGTATAGCCCGCTCTCACAAAACCATCATCCTGCGGATGGAAAGGCAGAGCTAAAGCACAACTAGTACCCAAGGCTTCCAGAAGCTCCTGCCCAAGACGGCAAGCGAATATGGTGCCTTATTTGGATACGACCCATGAAGGAACTCCATGCAACGCACAACTTAACAAAGGACAACTGAGCAAACTGAGCATAACCGGACAACAAACATCGAATGGAGTCACACCCTGTCTAGACCGGGGTAGACACCGCAACGAAATTCGTGGAGATCTGCTCCCATTTCCACTTCGGAACAGTTTAGGGTTGCAACTCTCCAGCCGGTCTCAAATGCTCAAACTTAGCACGCAACAAGACAAACACCCTAAAACGAAATCCGAAACTTCACTCTTCACCCCTGCCCACCCGTAACTATCTCATAAGTCACGTTACAAATTGGTGGAACTTGAATGAACACCGAAAGTTGACTGATGTGCCTGCTCTAGGATTTCGTGTCTCTGCCCATCAGCAACAGGTACACAAACGCGTCCCTAAACGTAGCACACCTTGGTCACAAATCAAGGACTCCGAATCATTACCCAGCAAAGTATGCTCAAGTATCTCTGACGAACGAGCATCGGCGGGCAGGGCCTCGCTAAAGTGATTAAGGAAAAGTGGTCGGGCGCGGACATGAGAAAGTTGTCCCCTTAGTAGAGGCGAACTTAACCTGTACTCAACGATTGAACAAGAACTGTAAATCTGCAGAAGACTATCTCAACAATCAAAATCTGCTGCAGGAAGATGTACATTAAGTTCTGGTGGTCCGTGAAAATCTGCCACGACTCTCCGGACAAGTAGTGTTTTCCAAATTTCCAACGCAAAACCACCGCGGCCATCTCCAGATCATTAGTGGGATATCCTGCTCGTACTTCCTCCAACTGTCGGGAAGTAAAAGAGATAACTCTATAGTGTCACCTCAGTACACAGTCGAGCCCCACTCGCGAAACATCACAGTTAACAACAAGGTCGTCCGAACCAGAAGCAAAGAAGGAACTGATGCAGTTGTTAAACGGGTCTTCAACTGCCGAAAACTCCGCACGCATGCTTCAGTCCAAAGAAAAAGGAACCTCCTTTCCGGTCAGTCCAGTCAACGGTGCAGCGATACACTAGTAATGATGCATGAAACGGCAGTAACAACCTGATAAGCCCAAAAATCTGCGGAACTCCGTCCATACACAAGTCTAGGCCAAACCTGTACGGCCTCGATCTTCCTCGGGACCATACAAAAACTGTCTCCCGTAACTACAAAACCTAGGAGTCAACACAAACAAGCCTGAAGGAACACTCCGAGAATCTAGCAAACAGCTGGCGCTCTCCCAATGTCTGCAAAACAAATCCTCAAGTGCTGCTCCTGTTCCTTACGACACATTGAATAGACCAGGATGTCATCAATAACACAACAATAACTGGTCGAGGAACGGCCTGAAGAAATCTAGTTCATCATACTTACGAATGCTGCTAGGGCATTGGTGAATCCAGTGACACCACCAAAACACACAAAGCCCGTAGCACGCACAAGGCAAACTTCGAAATGTCATCACTCCGAACCCGCAACAAAGATGACCTGATCCAGAACAAACTTAGAAAAAATATCTCGCACTCCGGAGCTGATCGAAGAAATCATCAATGCGAGGTAAAGAATACCTATAAGCACCGTAAGCCGGTTAAATTGACGATCAATCGATACACAACCTCAACTGTTGTCCTTCTCCTGACGAACAGAATAGGAGCTCCCCAATGGGAAACACTCAGACGCACAAGCCCCCCAACAAACAACTCTGCAGCTGATCCTTAAGCTCTCTAAGCTTCCCCGGCTTATCTGGAAAAACGTCGGAAAACTCTCGCACGAAGGAAAGCCGGTCCAACAAACTCACCATGGCTCCGGTATCATGAATGAATGCCAAGAATCCTCGACATCTTCTCCTCAAAAGCCGACTAGCGAAAAAGGCTGAACTCAAGCTGTGTGAGGCAACACCACTGCCCTCTTATGCACAAAAAGAACTGACTCGCTGGGAAAACAAACCCTGTCTGTTTTCTCACGGCAGTCCACAGACGCATAGCACATAAGTAACCAGTCCGTGCCCAGGAGAACGTCAAATCCAACATCTCTAGAAGGATCAAAACGAAGGACGAATCTCTATCTCCTATCCGATTGGCACACGACTGAATTACGTGTCGCGCAACAAAAGAATCGCTGACAGAAGTTAACACATCAAACGGCTGATCTAGCTAACCGACTCTCGTCACAACCATGGCACAAGTGTGTAAAACAAACAAGTACATCAACAGAACATACGAATTTAGAATACCTAAAAAATCTGCATTGGACGCCCGTGCATCCCGATGAGTAGAAGCAAACTCTCGTGTCTGCCCCCTACCCGCAACTGGATGAAATCCTTCTCTGCCAACCTGTCCCCTCTGAGCGAATCCTCTGGGACCACGACCTCTCTGCACATAAGCCTGACGCGGTGCTAAGGAACAATGTTTGACGAAGTGATGAAGGCTCCCGCATCGAAAACATCCACGCGATAACTGCTGACCCTCCCGGTGATGAGAGCTGAACGATTGTCCTCGTCCCAAGCCTTTGCTACTCCCGTGATGGTCACGAAATCTGTCTCGACGACTATCCTCTGTCTCTGGGCTAGTACACCGGTACGAGTCCTCCACGGTTCCGGAACTCTCAAAGTCTCTGGAATACGTGTCTCATCAACTTGGGCTGCATCCACTGGTGCTATGTAGGTGACGGAATGCTGCATGCTGATTGCAAGGAACAACTGGGTAACAGGGGTGACAACCTCCTGTCGCTGTGCTCGAACGGCCTCAACCAATGAACTCATAATCTGGCGCATGTCCTGCATCTCTGCCACAAGCTTAGCGAAACTATCTGTCGAAGGATAATCCATCTGCACCTATGCAACGAGCGTGCCATCCTGGTCAGTCCTCGTCCTACCCGAGTCAATCCTGACCTCGGCCCTCACTGCATCACTCTGAGTCACCATAGTCATCGGCGACAAAGGCTATAAATAGAAATAAGATTCGATATGAACACGGAAATCAAATCACAAGGATATGTCATCAAGGAAGGAATTTCAAGCAATTTGTACTTAGGTCACTTTAGGCGGAGTACCGCATCGTGAGTATGCCACGGACTTACACACACTACGTTACACTGCTGAATCTACCTACTCCATCACACCAAGGTCATCCTACCCTCCGAAAGGTAAAACCAAGCGCTTTGATACCAACTTTGTCACGACCCGAAATTGGCACGTGACTGCCCTAATACTACGCAACGTCTACAGGCGTAACGCACTAAAAGAAAGCCAAAACCCAGAAATCTAAACCATTAAAAGACAAGAAAAGATAGGAAACATTGTTTAAACTTTTGAAATTCTCAAGTATAAATTCCTTAAGTCCAATTTACTTTCTTGAAAATTTCGGCAGCACCTCCTCTGAAAAAACCAAACGCAAAAATGGGTACAACATAAATATAAAGTAAAGCATCCCCAACGGGTGCAAATCCACGCCAAAAGGCGGAAAACAATCACCACAACAAATATACGACGCCGTAGTGAAGAAATAAAAGACGATAGAAAGGAAACTGTATAAAAGACAACCAAGTCACAAAATATACAATATCGTCCTCACCTCAAGTCTCTAAGTCATCATGAAAATAGTAGATGGAAAGTACAAGGATACAACGAATATATAATACAACAAAGAATAACCACAAAACCCACATAAGCAAACTGCCTACTGTGAGCTGATGCGGTATCCGCAGCAAAAGATGATAAGATAGATGAATAGCCTGCCTCGACTACTCTGGGGAACAACCTACAAACACTGTGGCACAATGGGGGTGAGTTGCCAACTCGTGAATAGTAAATAACATATGCAGGTAATCGCAAGTATGCATGTACAACGCGAATCTAACATAAGCAACTAATAGCAATAAAAGTCATATGTGTGCAATAGTCATGAAAGGTACACTAGTAGGTATCACTAATACATGAAGCAATAATATGACAATCTGAATGCAACAATCATGTAAGGTACTCTATCAGGTACAACTAATGCATGAAGCGATGATACGACAATGTATATATGCAACAGTCATGAAAGGTACTCTAGCAGATACAACTAAAACATGAAGCAGTGCATAAACAAAAAATAAGAAGTATGGGATGAAACATGTCATTTCCACGGAATCCTGACATCGTGGTAGGACCAAAGTCCATCAAGACAATCCAAATCCCAATTTCCTCAAATCAGTCCCTAAATTGGCTCTCATATCATGTAAGTCTCACAAATCCTGAATGTATAATATCAAATAAATCTCATATATCCTGTATCCAATATCAAGTGAATCTCATATATCCTGAATCCAATATCAAGTGAATCTCATATATCCAATATCCAGTAAATTTCATATAAAGTGAGTGTCCAACATCGACACCCAAAAATATCATGAAACAAGTGTTTAGCATCGACACAAAAATACTCATATCCATACGTTCCTCGAATCGTAAGTGTCCGGTATCGACACCAGTGATCCACGTATCGGTCTTTCTCATATTCATACGTTCCTCGAATAGTAAGTATCCGGTATCGACACCCGTGATCCACGTATCAGTATATACGTTCCTCGAATCGTAAGTGTCCGGTATCGACACCCGTGATCCACGTATCGGTATAAAACAAATCCCTGAGTAGATGCATACAAATATTAAGTAATGAATAAGAACACTTGCATAACTTCATGAAACCACCACGATCCTCAAATCCAGAAAACATCAAGTAATGAATAAGTATAAATGCATGAATCAATACACATATATTAGCGTCCCATTCCACTAATATATGTGTATAGGCATATATAACAGCGTCCCATTCCACTGTTATAGATACTTAGGAGTAAAAATATCAGAGAACATCAGATGAAATCCATGGATGTAATATATGAAACATGAAACAGAATATTAGTATATAAAGGAAAACCGCTATTTAACCGTGTAGGGTTCCTAGGCACTCTCAAGAGGTCTCACAAGGCATCAACCATGCCAATTTTAAAATTTAACTGTGCCGAGAAAACCTAACAAGATCGTTGGCTAGATATTTAGGCGAAAAAGAAACTAGCTAACAACTTAGCTAAAGAGAAAACGGAAATACAACCTTTGTAGATCCGGTTGTCCACCTCCAAGGCTCCGCGATGAAGTCTCCTCGCTGTACAAATCGGATCTTGGGCTCTAGCGTCGGCTTTATCGGAGAAAAAGCGGGCTAGGTCATCGACGACGATGCCGAAGATGATCTACGTCGAGGCATCGCTAGATCAAGCTCCAACTTCACCAAGTCTAGAAAACTTGTGAAGGAAACACACTCTACTACTTGGCAAGAGGTAGAGGATGAAGAAATAGGAAGTGGGTTCACTTTAAATTTGGATTTCTCACTCTTTTTCATCAATCACCATTGATGAAAGCTTGGTTTCCTTCTTGAAGAAGAAGAAGAAGATGAAGATGATGATATGTATTATGATAAGTTCTTTTTCAAAAGAATAATAAAAATCATTCTTATCATAATTTAAACCATGGTTAGATGTAGAGAATTAACTAAGGTTAGAAGAATGGTTAGGGTTAGGGAAATGAAGACAAAATGGTCACTTTGGTCAAAGTGGCATGAAGCTTCAAAAAGCATCATGAATGAAAGCAACCATTATCTTTTCATTTCTCATTTCTTTTAATCCAAATTATAAAGATAAATGAATGAATAAATAAGTAATGGATAAACAAAACCCTAATCATTAATTTCACCATGGTTTATTCTTTACACTTAACCAAGTAAACATGCATCATCAAACATGATACAATCATTTGTACAAAAAGTATATCACATATACAATGTCCACAAATCAAGTGAGAAAATCCATTTAAAGTGAACCAATACTAGTTAATGCAAAGTAATATATCAAATATATAATTATACATTAAATCATTAAATCAACACTTGATTTAACGATCCGGTCATGTCAAACATAACCGACTAGTGTTCAATGTATCGACTTATCGAATCAACGCTTGAATCGATAACTAGGTTATATCGCATACAACCATTCGATACATTCATCGCGAGAATAGAATACGGTATCACATACACGCATTATTCTCGGTCCCGCACATATCTCATATGCGCTCCTATTTCGTTTCGCTTGAGCCAGGAAACCTCTATGTAGGACTCTAAAGACTCGTCAATACGCCGGCAGCAGGTGATGATCATATCAAACACCCACAAGCCGCAAGCGGTCTGCTAAACGTAACGGCCACCCGGGTATTGAGCGATCAGAATATCGACGAGCAAGCCCGCTCACACTCCTGTGAATCCAACCAGTAACACTTACCGTACAGTCCGGTCTGATCGTCTGATATGTCGCATATCTCGTCTAGGGGTGGTAAACGTCAGACCCCAATAGCTCGATAAGTCGTGTCGATATGAGGTCTATAACAATTCGAGAAACTACTGGTAACACTTACCAGTAAATCTCAGCAACCCTGGTCAGGGATTTCCGGTTATAGCCAATCGAACACAGTGCAACATCAACTCCCTATACCGGGAGAGACGAATCCCCTCCTATCGCTCATTGCCTCCATGTGACTCGGGACTGTACCCAAAAACCACCGTTTTGCACGTACTCTTGGACGTGGTAAGGTGGAAATCAAAGCACAGTGGGAACCACACAAGACTCTATGACGATCTCGGGTCAACAGACTACTCTGTACTAGTGTCACCTGAGAACTGCCATCTGGCGTAAGGTATAATACCATCTGGGAGTTCTCGGCGAGTCCGTCCAGTGTACCCAGTCTCTACTGAGCACCCGTATATCATCTCTGATGTCAAACACCAATGGATATGGGATCATCCATCGCCCATCTGTATGGGTCGAGAAGGTATACGCTAGTCTACTCTGGTATATCGATGCCCCGTCTCGATACACCCACGACTAGGGACCTTGAAGGATGTACTTATGGACTACCCGGTCCCCACTAGTATGATCCGCATCATAGTCCAGGTAGTCAAGTACACATCCTAAGGGCTTTATCAACATGTAACAGAGAGACAATCAGTATACACGTTAAGGTAAAGAGCAACCAGATAGCATACTATCATGTCGAGCAAGAAAGTCCTCCCTATATATGTCCCAGCATCCACTACAATATACATCCTATGTATAGTAATGGCCTCTAGGGCATACATATAACTAACAATCTCCCACATGCACTAGGGCCATCTGATAGCAGTGGTTGTAGTATCTCATACTCAACCATCCCATAAAAATCTCTCTCTGGGAATAGGCCTTCGTGAGTGGATCCGCCGTGTTATCCTCTGAGTCTTCTCTCCTAACCTCGATCACCCTGGAGATCAACTATCTCCATGATCAGGTGATACTGCCTAAGAATATGTCTGGATCACTGATGGGACCTGCGTTCCTTGGCATAAGCCACAACTCCATTGTCACACAATGGGAGGAACTTAGTTTATCTCATGAACCAATATACACCCAAACAGCCTCTTTGGTAGCATCTTTAGTAGCGATGTATCCAGCCTTTATCGTCTAGTATGCCACGGTATTTAGCTTGGAACTCTTCCAACATACCGTCCCTTTACTGAGGGTAAAGACAATGCCTACGACTGACATTCAGTCGTCCTTATCACCCTGGAACCTTTCCAGTGATTCTCCCCAGGATCGATTGATACCATCTCACTACAACTAGTGAGAATCCTTACATCCAATTAAATCTATCTCATAGATCCAAAATCCAGGATTTAGTAGGTATCATTTTGATCCTATATGGAGAATCCTTGTGATAAGCGGAGATTGATCGAGCGTAGCATAGGAAACTCCTTCCCTATCAAGAGTATGTCATCCACGTACTGTACGAGAATCGCCACCATACTCCCTACTACCTTTTTGTATATACAAGGTTCATCTACCATTTTGATGATGTCAAACTCTTTGACTACTCCATCAAAACAGATGTTCCAACTCCGCGATGCCTGCTTTATCCTATAAAGCATCTCGCACACGTTTCCGCTGCTCCCACTGTCTACGAGGCCCTCTGGCTGTGTACTTATAGACGCACTCTTCTAAAACATCATTTAGAAAAGCAGTCATGACACCCAACCGCCAGATATCGTAGTCATGGTATGTAGCCGTGGCAAGTAGTATCTGGATGGACTTAAGCATAGGCACTAGAAATGGTTTCATCATTATCCATGCCTGGTCGATGATGAAAACCTTTAACAAGTCTAGCTTTGAAAGTCACAACTTTTCCAAGTACACCAAGTAATCTTCTCAAGATATACTTGCTCCTGATGGGGATTTAACCCTTCAGATATAGCAACCAAAGTCCATACTTTGTTGGTGTACATGGATTCCATCTCAGACCACTAAGCATCCAGCCATTCTTACAGAGTCTCACTCCTGATGGCCAGCTCGAAACTAGTTGGGTCATCATCTCATGATGCAATCCTTGCTCCCACTGTCATAGAGAAACAGAAGTATCTCTCAGGTGGGTGAGGAACCATACTAGATCGGCGGAGAGGCTGAGGTTCGTTGGAATCTACTGAATCCTTTGGTTCTGTCAAATCATCAGCTGCAGTTTGTATAGCTGGAACATTTCCAGTTGTACATAACAGACGTTGCCTCGAGCTTGTCCGGATTTTGCTTTTAGACATTGGCCGGACAACCCCAAATCTTAACTGACTTAAGAGATGGGCTCTTCCCTTTCCATATCACATATGAAGTGGTAGGCAACTGATTTGATCGTGACCCTATTCAATAGGTATGCAACTTCATAAGTTCATAACTCCCAAAAAGGAAATAGGTAACTCAGTAGTACTCATCATAGAGCACACCATATCAAATAGGGTGTATCTGCTCCGCCCCGATATACCATCTTGCAATGGTGTATACGGAGGAGTGATGCTGAGAGAGAATCTCATTCTCCTTTAGAATAGACCAGGATTTCCGTGCGCAAGTATTCTCCTCCTTGATCTCATCAAAGGACATAATACTTTTCCCGTATTTTGGTTCTCTACTTCTCGCTTATATTCTGTGAATATCTCAAAAGGTTCGGACTCATGTTTCAACAGGAACATATGACTGAATCTTGAGAGATTATCAGAGAATATAATGAAGTATAAAGAATCAGTCCTGGCATGTGTAGACAGGAGACCTTACATACATCATCATGTATCAGTCCCAAGAGTTCATTGACTCTTTCTCTGTTTCCAATAAACAGAGCTATGGTCATTTTATCTTTGTGACATGACTGGCGAGTTTCACAAGATGTAAATTCAAACTGATTTAAATATGCATCTAAATGTAACTCCAGCTAGTCGGGTCGCATTGATATGACCTAGTCTACAATACCTCAAGAAGGATCCGTTCATTTCTGAACTCTTCCTCTTGTGTGTGTTCCGTATACTAAGAACTGTAGTTTGATTTAGAACATCAATGCTTTTAGACAACGTGCCTGAACCGATCAAATTTTGATATAGGAAATGTTCAAAACATTATCCAACAATACAAAATTATATCCTTTCTTTACTAATAAAGAGACTGATATGATTTTGTATATCAGGTTCGGTATCTAATAACATTCGTTCAGAATCAATGTATTACAATACAGGGTGACAGTGACCAACAGACTTGGCTGCAACACTTGCCCCGTTTTCTTCCTCATGAAACTAATCACCCGTTCTCAGTTTTTCTACCCTTTTGTAGCCCTATGTAACAGATTACATATCTGGGATCCTGATCCGTTATCATATACCCAGGATTCGGAGGATACTGAGAAACAGTTCTTTGTAATGAACACACCCGAAGATGATGAATCATATGCACTTTCTTCGTTTGGGCGGCACGGGAAATCTGGTATTCCCCAATTTCCTGCTCTGTCTTATAACAATTATAAGTTGGAGCGGGACCAACGTTCCCCAGTTCAGTATAACAAGCGGGTTCGGTCAATATCCGTTTTATTATCTTGATTAAGGCGTGATATGGTCGCTACCTGGAGAGAGAGAGAAGAAAACACTCAGCGTGCGCTCTTGCAAGAATAGATTGGTTATTATTTTATCTAATCAGGATGGCTCCCACTGCTTTTTATCAAATCTTCCTTCAAACCCTAAAAGGAAAGACTAGCCGGGATTAATTACACACTACAAGTTCGCCAATCTTTCAGCCAGGCCAGTGTCGGTACTTTGAGGGAGGTCCCCCGTGCTTTCGCACGAACCTAATTAATGTAAACCTCGTTTTCCCAGAGGCGTAACCCCGTTGACACCTTTCTAGACAGGTCTTGATCGGCTAATTGTAATGTGTAAAACTCTCCCAGGAGTAACAATTACTCGCAGCGGGTATCGGGATCCAACTATCTCATAGAAGGTATGCAATCTCATTGCAAATTTCAACACTTGAAATTCCCGATAATATTTTGCCCCTAGCGTCGTATGACCTTGACGGAGGCCAAACTACCCATAGTCCGCTAGTCAAGTTCAACCCGTCATTTCCTGATTGAATTAAACCCACCCGCACGACCCTTGACGGAGGCCAAACAACGCCGTACGAATACCCAAATCCAATCGCATCATATGCTAGCAGATAAGCACTAGTTAGCTACCGTACACTACGCCTTGACGGAGGCCAAACTACCGCAGCACGAATACTAACTAGTACTTATCTGAAATGACGGAGGGCTACGACAGGTTTTTCTGAAAACCTATTGCGTAATGAACTTGATATCGTTGTAGAATCAAATGATTTTAAAATGGAGTGCTTTTGAGGCTTTTCTAGTTTTGCTAAAGGAGTCACTCCCGGTGAAGGGATCGTCGGTCCTTTCCTCGTCGAATGAGGTGCTGGATATATCATATATATCACTGTGCAAAGCAAAAACACTTAAAAGCAATCAAAAGACAAACCAAGTGTGTAGCATCTGCCAGTTATTGCTAAAGGAGTCACTCCCGGTGAAGGGATCTCGGTCCTTTCCTTATCGAATAAGGTGCAGGATATATCATATATACCGCTGTGCAAAGCAAGAACTGTAGCTACCTGTTTTATTTTGAAATTCGATTCTACAACATCTTAGGTTTCTTTTATTTCATTAATCACATTAATGAAGTCCCATCATTTAAATACCTAAACATCACAGATAAATACGACGTACACTTATGCCATCCGCATTCGCCTCGATATCCCCTCATGCACCGTTAGGTTAGGTAACTAACGGCAGAGCGGGGCAGGGCTAGCGCGGGTGTAAAACATATGTAACGCCTATATAATATATCATATATACTATATATTGTATCTATCACAGAACATCACATGATCACATCACAGATATCGCAGCAGAAGAAACATATGAAATATTGGATATACTAGGACGTCCGTGTTTTCAATACGAGCCAGTATAAAACACGAATTCCACGGTCGTGATGAATAGCCAAACCCACACCCCAAGACCCCTACGAGAGCGGCAAGCAACCCTACCAATTCTGGAGTTAGGAGACCCGGACTCGACTCCTCGAGTTGGTCTCCCACTGGACTCCAGAACCCGGTTACTTGTGCCCTCCTCCTTGGGTCTGTCCTAGTGCGGAAAAGTAAATAATATACAAAGGGTGACAATCTTCCGCAACCTGGAAGTGCCCCAATAAAAGAATATTACATACAAGTTTTACATGAATGAAAATGAAAAACACTCATCTCACATAAAAAAACCCCGGCTATTCATAACGCGACGATCCAATATAACATATCCAGCAACACATAACATCATATGTCATCAACGTAAGTAAATATGCGCATCCCAATTGTCGTTGACATATATCAACGAAACCGGCGATATCACATATTACACTTACAGTCACAGAAAAGAAAGTGCAAAACTACAACAGTTGGAATCCGCAACCTCTATAGACATCGCATGCCTAATCAAATGAATTCCTTAGACATCGCATTCCTAACAATTATAAACCCCGCATTTTAGTCTCAAAATCGAAAACTCTTTTCAATATCAAGTCGGGCAATTCAACAAGATTCCCGACATCCTGATCGAATGCTCGTCGCAAACTTTAGTAGACGGCCGCACCCCCGACGCCATCGACGAAGTGCACCAAGGCGGAACACCGCCACCGCGAGCACCCGAACGGATGCTTTCGGCGACGGGGTTCTCCTACAGTCACTTGGTCGGGGCTATGGGGCGAGGCTGTCTATTAAGTTTACCCGGCGAGTATCCGCGTACGCTACGTGATTGCGACGGACTTTTGATCACATCAAAATCCCGTGGCAACCGATCAAGTGAGACTAAACTGCTATGTTTATAACATTCATTCAGTTATCTCATAACTTCTTGTGAATTCCATTTATTGTATCCCATTCCGGATAAATAGAAAATGTCAAACTTTCCGATCGAACAATCGAACACCCAAGTTTTTCCGATACAGATCAACACATGAAACAAGTCTAAAAACATTCAGTTCGTGCCTCAGTACCAACGGTCCAGCCGTAGAAGGGTCAAGCCAACGCCTCACATGTGGCACGCCGTACTGCCCCAAACCCGAAGGTTCAAAGGGCAGTTCAAGACGGTCACATAATCGAGTTAAGGTTTGTTGTCTTCTAGAGGGTCCATCGAGTTACTTGCACTACTTAGAACGTCGTTAAACTACGGAAAAATCCAACACTTGGAAATTTCCCGACAGGGGAAAATTGGGTATTTATATCCGGTCGAACTTTTTTAACATATTCTAAAATTTATCCGGAAAACCACATAGACAAAATCTGATACTCCGATCGAAACACCGTATCCCCAAAACAACCCCAGAAAATTCAACTCTTGAATAAAATTTAAAAATACCCAGAGAACTCAGCACTGAATAAAAGAAGTTACTGTGCAAAATAGGGAGTGTGACGTCACACTATTGCCGCGGAACCGTCGCATAAGCTAAGCTTATGCCGCGGTTCCGCCGCGCATTAGAGGAATCTTGAGATAATTTTTGCGCCGTAATTCGTAGAATTCCCTGCTAAGTTTTCTGCATATTTTTAATTTGGAAAAAACCCAGTTTTTAAAAAATGTACAGAGAGCCGTTTTCGGGTTAGGGTTTTGGTTCGATCGGACTTCAAACGTCGTCTGGACTTCGCCTAAGGCTCTAGCTAGGCTCTGATACCACTGTAGGGTTCCTAGGCACTCTCAAGAGGTCTCACAAGGCATCAACCATGCCAATTTTAAAATTTAACTGTGCCGAGAAAACCGAAGATCGTTGGCTAGATATTTAGGCGAAAAAGAAACTAGCTAACAACTTAGCTAAAGAGAAAACGGAAATACAACCTTTGTAGATCCGGTTGTCCACCTCTAAGGCTCCGCGATGAAGTCTCCTCGCTGTACAAATCGGATCTTGGGCTCTAGCGTCGGCTTCATCGGAGAAAAAGTGGGCTAGGTCATCGACGACGATGCCGAAGATGATCTACGTCGAGGCATCGCTAGATCAAGCTCCAACTTCACCAAGTCTAGAAAACTTGTGAAGGAAACACACTCTACTACTTGGCAAGAGATAGAGGATGAAGAAATAGGCAGTGGGTTCACTTTAAATTTGGATTTCTCACTCTTTTTCATCAATCACCATTGATGAAAGCTTGGTTTCCTTCTTGAAGAAGAAGAAGAAGATGAAGATGATGATAAGTATTATGATAAGTTCTTTTTCAAAAGAATAATAAAAATCATTCTTATCATAATTTAAACCATGGTTAGATGTAGAGAATTAACTAAGGTTATAAGAATGGTTAGGGTTAGGGAAATGAAGACAAAATGGTCACTTTGGTCAAAGTGGCATGAAGCTTCAAGAAGCATCATGAATGAAAGCAACCATTATCTTTTCATTTCTCATTTCTTTTAATCCAAATTATAAAGATAAATGAATGAATAAATAAGTAATGGATAAACAAAACCCGAATCATTAATTTAACCATGGTTTATTCTTTACACTTAACCAAGTAAACATGCATCATCAAACATGATACAATCATTTGCACAAAAAGTATATCACATATACAATGTGCACAAATCAAGTGAGAAAATCCATTTAAAGTGAACCAATACTAGTTAATGCAAAGTAATATATCAAATATATAATTATACATTAAATCATTAAATCAACACTTGATTTAACGATCCGGTCATGTCGAACATAACCGACTAGTATTCAATGTATCGACTTATCGAATCAACGCTTGAATCGATAACTAGGTTATATCGCATACAACCATTCGATACATTCATCACGAGAATAGAATACGGTATCACATACACGCATTATTCTCGGTCCCGCACATATCTCATATGCGCTCCTATTTCGTTTCGTTTGAGCCAGGAAACCTCTGTGTAGGACTCTAAAGACTCGTCAATACGCCGGCAGCAGGTGATGATCATATCAAACACCCACAAGCCGCAAGCGGTCTGCTAAACGTAACGGCCACCCGGGTATTGAGCGATCAGAAGATCGACGAGCAAGCCCGCTCACACTCCTGTGAATCCAACCAGTAACACTTACCGTACAGTCCGATCCGATCGTCTGATATGTCGCATATCTCGCCTAGGGGTGGTAAACGTCAGACCCCAATAGCTCGATAAGTCGTGCCGATATGAGGTCTATAACAATTCGAGAAACTACTGGTAACACTTACCAGTAAATTTCAGCAACCCTGACCAGGGATTTCCGGTTATAGCCAATCGAACACAGTGCAACATCAACTCCCTATACCGGGAGAGACGAATCCCCTCCTATCGCTCATTGCCTCCATGTGACTCGGGACTGTACCCAAAAACCACCGTTTTGCACGCCCTCTTGGACGTGGTAAGGTGGAAATCAAAGCACAGTGGGAACCACACAAGACTCTATGACGATCTCGGGTCAACAGACTACTCTGTACCAGTGTCACCTGAGAACTGCCATCTGACGTAAGGTATAATACCATCTGGGAGTCCTCGGCGAGTCCGTCCAGTGTACCCAGTCTCTACTGAGCACCTGTATATCATCTCTGATGTCAAACACCAATGGATATGGGATCATCCATCGCCCATCTGTATGGGTCGAGAAGGTATACGCTAGTCTACTCTGGTATATCGATGCCCCGTCTCGATACACCCACGACTAGGGACCTTGAAGGATGTACTTATGGACTACCCTGTCCCCACTAGTATGATCCGCATCATAGTCCAGGTAGTCAAGTACACATCCTAAGGGCTTTACCAACATGTAACAGAGAGACAATCAGTATACACGTTAAGGTAAAGAGCAACCAGATAGCATACTATCATGTCGAGCAAGAAAGTCCTCCCTATATATGTCCCAGCATCCACTACAATATACATCCTATGTATAGTAATGGCCTCTAGGGCATACATATAACTAACAGACTGCAACATGTTATTAAATATATCATGCAGTTCCTGATTTCTTCAAAATCAGATGCAACATCATATACAGGTGAACATGTAGCTATAAGTAGGTAAGCGTAACCATGTCGGTATAGCAAGATATGTGTGTCCATATGTAAGTATGTATGATGTAAAAGTATCTGTAGCAAGGTATGTCTCTATACCTATCCATAACACCCTCCAGGTATATGTATGTATGTATGCCAGATGTACATGTAGCTATGTCTCATATGTGTATATACCTATCACTAATGGTACATTACCCTATAGGTATATGGGTAACTAGCATGTAAGCATGTCAGGGCATATGTGTAAGCATGTAGGTATACAGGTATGCTATATGTCATATGCACAATGAAAATAAGGATCATGTCTCAATGTCCCTAAGCAATCCAATATCACATATGTATAGGTGTTGTGCATGTCATGGCAATTATTGACGGTGTGTATGGCATACAATCAGTGCTCGTGCAACATGAGCCGTCAATAATAGTGCAATGTCCTAACGATACTAGTCCAAGCATAACAATTAACTCAGAAGTAGGGTGTATACGCAATTATAAATATGAAATAGAATATGCGACAAGTCAAGTCATTTCTAGCCCAGACGCATAACGCCATGCGGGCAATTCCCCTGTAGATGTTAAATCTACTCACCAACCCTCCTGGCTAAGTGAAGCCTACCACCTGTTTTCCCTTCGTCGCATCGTCCGAAGTCCCCGCCTGCGAACCTAAAATTTCACAAACATAACACATAAGCTAAATATCCTGAAACGACGAAAAGACAACGAAACGAAAGGATAACGCCCTGGAAAAAAAATGCACTGCGCACTTAGCGCATCTATCGCGCACAACATCGGCCAAAAACACTAATTAGGGTCGCTAAACTACGAAACACCAAGTCTAGACTCCGATCGTCCCGATTGCGCAACACAACAAAATAAAATACGAGGAATATAATAGATATAACCTCGCAACGACTATTTGAAACCACGTCGGAAAAACCCCGAAACCTAGCAAACAACTTATCGCAATAATTCGCACTAGAATCAAGCTAACACAAAGCTAGCGCTCACAAACACCTTTTAATAGATTAACTAAGCTATTCAAACCATTTCTATATTTTTAACACTTGCAAAATAAGTTTTAGCAAAAACCTAGTAAGCAATATATCATAATTAAACAAAGTAGTAATTAACAATAATTAACATTTTCTACTAGGTTAAGTTTTTCCTAATCACAAATTAACACTTCAATAAAATATTAAACGCTTAAATCAAGTATTAACCTTAACCTGAATTTCTAAAACCATTTCTAGAATTCTGAAACATGAAATTTAAAAACTTAAATTAATATCTAATTAAGCTAGCATAAAGATTTAAACATAACAATTAAGGATTAGGGTTGAAATTATACCTCCAAATTAGCAACAAACTCCAAAATTTAATCCTCCAAAATGATGTCTTTCTTGAATATCCGAGCATGATTAAGGTTGAAGAAAAAATGTGTATTGATTTAATTATGAATTTGTGAGATTTATTTAGGATTTTAGATCAATTTTGTGAAGCTTGAAATGAAGAAATGAGTGAAGCAAATGAAGTGGGCAGCAATGGGGGGGCGGGGTGGGGGGTGGGGGGGGGCTCGGCCAAATCAAGAGAGGGGGGTTTTGTGCAAAAGTGTGGAGAAAGTTCTAGCTTAAAATATTAAATGCAACATTAAATGCAAATGCCACCTTTCATTTTCTTTTCTTTTTCTTTTAAAAATTAAATCCTTTTCAACTAAAAATCTAGATATTTAAAAATAACGTTCTAAAAAATAATTGTAGTGATGATTTCTAAGAATTTTCATTAAGAAGAAATTTTCCGATTTACGTGCATATTTTACCGGCTAAAATAATATTTTATTTGGGAAAAATTCTATCTGAAACAAAACCTCCCATATACCCCTAAAGTTCGCGTACTAGCTTAATTTTACCAAAAGTAGGTGCTGGAAAGATTATACGGACGTTTAATCGAAATCGGGTTAAAATCGAAAATACCGACAATTTTGCTCTAAAACGGAAAAATTCGGAAAACGATTTTTGAAACGTTACAAGACTCTTCCATACTAAACCTCTTTAGTATGGTGTCAATGTACCTGGATTGGGGCAATCCCAGTATCTGTTCAGATCTATCTCTATAGATCTTAATCCCCAAGATGTAGGAGGCATCACCTAGATATTTCATTGAGAATCTTTGTGATAAGAAAAGCTTGACCGAGTGCAGCATAGGAACATCATTTCCTATCAAGAGTATGTCATCCATGTACAATACGAGGAAGACAACCTTACTCTCTGCCACCTTCTTGTATATACAAGGTTCATCTACATTTTTGATGAAACCAAACTCTTTGACTACCACATCAAAAGAGATGTTCCAACTCAGCGATGCCTGCTTTAACCCTTAGATGGATTTAAGCAGCTTGCACACCATCCCGCTGCTCCCACTGTCTATGAAGCCCTCTGGCTGAGTCATGTACACGCTCTCTTCTAAATCACCATTTAGAAAGGTGGTCTTAACATCCATCTGCCAGATTTCGTTGTCATGGTATGCAGCGATGGCAAGTAGGATCCGGATGGACTTAAGCATAGCCACTGGAGAAAAGGTTTCTTCATAATCTACACCTGGTCGTTGACGAAAACCTTTTGCAACAGGTCTAGCTTTGAAAGTCTCAACTTTTCCATCTACACCAAATTTATTCTTGAAGATCCACTTGCTTCCGATGGGTTTTACCTCTTCAGGAGCATCCTCCAAAGTCCATACTTTGTTGGTGTACATGGATTCCATCTCAGATCGCATTGCATCCAGCCATTTCAAAGATTCTCCACTCGTGATGGCCTGCTCGAAACTAGTTAGTTCATCATCTTCCATGATGCAATCCTCGCTCCCTCCATCAATGAGAAAACCGTAGTATCTTTCAGGTGGATGAGGAACCCTACTAGATCGGCGGAGAGGCTGAGGTTCGTTGGGAACTATCGAATCCTCTAGTTCCACTAAATCTTCAGTTGTAGTTTGTGCTGCTGGAACTTCTTCCAGCTCTACCTGTTCGCCACTAATTTCTTTTGCAAGAAATTCCTTTTCTAAAAAGGTAGCATGTGGAGCAACAAACACCTTTTGTTGTTCACTATGGTAGAATAGATATCCATTTGAATGTTCAGGATATCCAACAAACTTACAAAGAACTGATCGTGCCTCGAGTTTGTCCGGATTTTGCCTTTTGAAATAGGCCGAACAACCCCATATCTTAACTCGTTTAAGACATTGTCTCTTGATTGGTAGAGTTTTTGCGTGCTAAGTTTATTACCGCAATCAAGACGGTTTCGCTTGTAGCTAGCCGGTTGAGTACGGGTCGTCCGCAGGAAGATGGGAATCTTTTCTATATGCTTTAACGAGTTAAGTCCAAATGTCCAGGTTTGTTTTTAGATTACTTATGTGCTAAAATGATATATAAAGAGAGCTTGTTAGGGTTAGGATTAGGTTAGTTTGAGTTAGGAGTCGCTCACTTCTTTCATTGCCACTCTTAATATCGGTGTTACGATAATCGGCAACAACAGGGATTAGCACGACTAGGAAGGAACTTGCGAGTATAAGTTAGGCTTTCCAACGCATAAGTTCTTCCTTTTGGTGCTTGTCCGTCCTTTCTTGGCTCTTAGCCTTAGCCTCCGGTTAATTCAACCACAACCGGTCTCACTAAGGAATCACCGCTATCATGTAGGATAGGGTGCCGTAGGGAGCGGATTGTGGTTCAATTAACGGAAGTCCGAATTAAGATGTTGGACAAGAAAAGAGTGAGAGAGATTTCCTTCTCTCAAACTTTCCTTAGCCTACCCTAACAAGTATGAAAACTACTCACCCATTATAAGGAAAATAAAATAAAACAAAGGAGGAAGATAGAAAAAAAGAGGTTAGAAGATTACAACTAGCTATTTGAGACCACACCTTGGCAAGGATCAAGCTTAAGCATCATAGTTGTTAAATGATAAAGAAAAAGAGAACAAGAAAGAAACAAAAAACAAATAACTACAACTAGATTAGCAAATGAAAATTACAAGCAATTATAATTAATCAAAAGAACAAGACAAGCATGATAACAAAGAGAACTCTTTTATTCATTCTTCACTCACAAAAGCTCACTACAAGTTTTTAATGGAGAAAAGATGAGAAGAGGAAGAACAACAACACATGTATTCTAAAATCTAAATACAAGAATGAGGACCCTTGGCTTTGACAAGTTCTGGACTATTTATAGGCAGAAAACTGGAAACATAGGGCAAAATTCTACCTCTTCATGAAAATACCAGAATACCCCTAAAAGATAACATTCTGAGGAGGCCGTACGGCCGCGGTTCCGCGACCTAAGCATGCTTATGTCACGGTTCCGCGGCCTAATAGAGGAGTTGGGCCCTCCAAATTTTTGTGCTTCTTAGTGTTGATGTTTGGATCAGTTTGGTACATTTGTTTCTCAGAATCTTTCCACATTTCTTCCAGATTTGCAGCAGGTCAAAAGGTGATTTGATGTGGATCTTTTGCCATGATTTTCTTGAGCTCAAAGTAGATTTCTTGGATTTTGTGTTGACATTGTGCTTTGTGCATGAAAATGACAATCGATTTGCCATTTTGTCCCTTAAACTGGTGTGCGGGAACATACGGATAGAGAGCGGAGACCCGTGTTTTATCTGTTGGCAGTAATCCGGAATTTGTCATGCTCTTAGGTTGATTAGATAAGGTCCATCTATTTCACTTTTCAGAGCCGAGAACCTGTATCCTGCAATTGACTAGCAAACACGGCTCAAGAGTACCTACCGATAAGCAATGTGATCAAAATTGGGCGGTATAAGAATGCAAAAATCTGATATGAACAAATACCCGCAAACTTATCATTTGCTCCTCCCGAGCAAAACCAATTTATTCACAAAAATTCCTAACCTCACTTTCGTAGGGAACGCGATTGCACTGAGTATGTGCAACAAGCCGTTAAACCTCTAGGTGTCCCTAGTAGGAGGAGTGTTGTCTCCTGAGGGTTTTCAGCGGATATTACCCACAAAATCCGGTCAAGCTAGTTTTGCAAAATTACTATGATTCAAACCCCTAAAGTTTTCTTTCAGAAAATAACAATTCTATGATCCTAAGTCTAGACTATCGAACCCTTATTTTTCACACCTCGCTTCTTATTTAACTTAAGATTTTATATGTCTTTACGTGCAGTGTAAATAGTGTCGTTAAGTTCCAGAAGGGTCGAATAAAGTCATCATGTCATACAATAAAGCCCAGATAAAAATTTTAAAAGGATCACATAAGTTTTATAAAGAGTTAAGAATTTTTCAAGTTTCGTTTTTCCAGTAAGGTTTCAACTTCAGAATTTCTATCTTCCTTAACAGGAAACTAGGTCTTATTTTTCACCCCACCTTTTTCTTGTTTTCATTTCATACACACCTCTGTGAACGTGCAATAGTCTTTATCATAGAATAAAACCTTCATATCTCCGCTAGAAATATTTTTATAAAACCTGTCTTTTGTCAAGATTATTCTCACACAAAGAACCGTTAGGAATTTTTACTCGAAGAGAACACTTGCTTGACTTTGTTTTAATCTGGACTTTCTAGGCTTCTTAACAAGCTTTGGGCCAATGCTCCTAAACCAGTTGGCTTTAGGGCATTAGGTGTAGAGACACCCCAGCGGACTTAATTACTCAAGTTACCTATGCCCAAAAACAAAAGACAATTTAGCGTGAAAATCATGATGATTCAATGCGAACGGAGATATAACCGCCAGTTCAGTTATTTTTTAGATAAAAGACGTGTTTTAGTGGGTTAGGTGTGTAATCATTCCAATCAAGTTTCAGATGGGTTATTTTTCAGAATTAGTTCCAATTAAGGCATCAATAACATTCCTTCATATTCACTTCACTTCATAAACTATTCTTGATATTACTTATTTCAGAACAAACCTATTTGATCCTCAGAAAATCATTTATCCATTTAAATGTTTTTAGACATAAAAGATTTGTCATCTAATTTCCAAAACTCACGACACGTGTAGTGTGATATAAAGACGTATATCAGCTATAGTTAATTTCAAAGGAGAGTAATCTTTCAGGTTTTCAAAATCTAAAAATAAGATTTAGTTATTCTTATCTTATCAAACAAAACCGTCGAAATGTTGAATCAGAGTTCTCCCACCAGCTAACTTGACAGAAAAGTTTTTATGTTTTTAGAAAATTTTCTGATTTTTATGGATTTTATGGATTTTAGTATGCAGATACAAAATATACATATGAATGCGAAGGTTAGAAATGCGTACCGAGCGTACCCACAAACTTAAACTGGACAGTGTCCTCACTGTCATTGCATGAAGAGATCATTTGGAGGGTCAAAATTGTCGGTTAGATATACACAATTTTTTTTATGTTTTTAAAGAGTAAAAACGGAAAAGAATATCCACAAATAAATACAAAATGGTATATACATACCCCCAAACTTATTTGGAACAGTGTCCACTGTTCTTGGCTGGATAACCGAAGTTTGGTGGTAAGCAGAGGAAGATTATGCAGGGTAAACCGGCTCCTGTAAGACCAGGAGCTCCTCTGTTGGTTCGGCGCTAAGGTACGGTTTAAGTCGGTGTCCATTTACTTTGAAAAATGAATCGTCCTTTGGATTCTCCAAATCCACAGCGCCATGCGGATACACATTTCGCACAAAATACGGCCCTTTCCAGCGAGATCTCAGCTTTCCTGGAAGGAAGTGTAGCCTGGTGTCGTAAAGCAGTACCTGTTGACCAGGTACGAAAGTTTTGCGCAAAAGGTGTTTATCGTGAAACACCTTCGTTCTGTTTTTAACGATAACCGCGTTATCGTAAGCCTCATCCCTAAGCTCTCTCAATTCGTTCAACTGCAGCTTCCGATGGCTGCTCGCATCTTCGAGAGACAGATTCAGCTCTTTTATCGCCCAAAATGCGCGATGTTCTATTTCGACAGGGAGGTGGCAAGCCTTTCCGTACACAAGCCGATAGGGAGACATGCCAAGATCGGTCTTATAAGCCGTTTGAAATGTCCAAAAGGCATCAATGAGTTTCAACGACCAATCCTTTCGGTTTTGGAAACCGTCTTCTCCAGTATCTGCTTGATTTGCCGATTTGAAACTTCGGCTTGCTCACAGGTTTGGGAATGGTAGGGCGTAGATAGGTTATGATTAATGGAATATTTCCGCATCAAGGCCTCGAAAGTCTTATTGCAGAAATGAGTTCCATTGTCGCTAATGATCGCTCGGGGATGCCTAAACCGGGAAAAAATGTTTTCTTTAAGAAACCTAACGACAACCTTGTTGTCGTTAGTCCGGCTGCGCATTGCCTCGATCCACTTAGAGACGTAATCAACAGCGAGAAGGATGTACAGGTTCCCAAAAGAGCTGGGAAACGGCCCCATGAAATCTATCCCCCAAACGTCAAAAATCTCTACAACCAAGATTGGTTGGAGCGGCATCTCGTTCCTCCGGGATATCCGGCCCAAGTGTTGGCACCGGGAGCAAGTCTTGAAATAGTCATGAGCGTCTTTGAAGAGTTGTGGAAAGTAGAAACCACATTGCAAGATCTTCTCAGCTGTCTTTCTGGGGCCAAAAGGCCCGCCACATGCTTGATCGTGGAAAAATGACAGCACACTCTTGAATTCATCGTCAGGGACACACCGATGAATAATCTGGTCGGGACAGTACTTGAACAGATAGGGTTCGTCCCAGTAAAAGTGTTTTACTTGGGATAAGAATCGAAGTCTGTCCTGACTTGACCATTCAGTCGGTAGTAGCCCTGTGGCTAAATAGTTCACAATATTTGCGAACCAGGGTTCGCGAGATACTGTCAAGAGCTGTTCATCCAGAAAAACGTCGTTGATCGGAAGTTGAGGCGACGGCAAAGAAGGAAGTCGTGAGAGATGGTCGGCGACTAAGTTTTCACATCCTCTTTTGTCCTTGATGACAAGGTTAAACACTTGAAGAAAGAGGATCCAACGTATTAGCCGAGATTTTGCATCTTTCTTCGCAAAAAGATGGCGCAGAGCAGAATGGTCTTTGTAGACAATGACTGGAGAGCCGATGAGGTAGGGCCTGAACTTTTCTAAAGAAAATACAATAGCTAAGAATTCCTTCTCAGTTGTTGTATAATTACATTGGGCGTCGTTCAGGGTTCGGCTAGCATAATAGATTACGTGAGGCATCTTGTTGATGTGTTGTCCAAGGACAGCACCAATGGCAAAGTCGGATGCATCGCATATAATCTCAAATGGGTGCGTCCAGTCAGGTGAAGAAAGAATGGGAGCAGAAGTGAGTGAGCTTTTTAATGACTCGAACACAGTCACACAGCTCGAGTTGAAGTCGAATGGCGTGTCCTTGGCCAGTAGAAGAGTCAAGGGCCTAGCAATCTTGCTAAAGTCCTTGATGAACCGTCTATAGAAACCGGCATGGCCAAGGAAGGCTCGGATGTCTCTGACGCATCTGGGAGGAGGGAGATTGGAAATGACCTCAATCTTCGCTTTGTCAACCTCTATGCCATTTTTCGAAATGATATGTCCTAAGACAATACCTTCGCGCACCATGAAGTGGCACTTCTCCCAATTCAAAGTGTGGTTCTTGTCCTTACATCGGGTAAGGACAACGTCAAGATGCAGCAAACACTCGTTAAATGAATCGCCGAAGATGGAGAAATCGTCCATGAAGATCTCCAGGTATTTCTCCACCATGTCTGAGAAGATTCCCATCATACACTGCTGGAAGGTAGCGGGCGCATTGCATAACCCAAAGGGCATGCGACGATATGCGAACGTGCCGAAAGGACAAGTGAATGTGGTCTTGTCCTGGTCTTTTTCGGTGATGGGAATCTGATTATAGACGGAGTAGCCATCAAGAAAGCAGTAGTACTCATGTCCGGCCAATCGTTTAAGCATTTGGTCAATGAAATGTAGCGGAAAGTGGTCTTTCCGCGTTGCGGCTTTGAGTTTTCTGTAATCGATGCAGACTCGCCACCCAGTTTGGGTGCGAGTAGGGATTAACTCATTCGCCTCGTTAGTAATGACCGTTATGCCTGACTTCTTGGGGACAACGTGAATGGGGCTAACCCACTGGCTATCAGAGATAGGGTAAATGATACCACTATCCAGACACTTCACGATTTCCTTTTTCACAGCCTCCTTCATGACTGGGTTGAGTCGTCTTTATGGATCCCTGGCTGGTTTGGCATCATCCATCAGATGAATGTGATGTTCAACGATCAGGGGACTAATCCCCTTGATGTCTGCCATGGACCAACCAAAAGCTTGCCTATTGCTGTGCAAGACCGCAAGAAGGGCTTTCTTTTGCTCTGGAGCTAGAGAAGCCGAGATGATAACAGGGAGGGGCTCGTTCTCACCCAAGTAAGCATACTTAAGGTGAGATGGCAAAGGCTTGAGTTCGAGCGTTGGAGGTGAAACGATTGAAGGCAAGATTGGTGAAAAGGTCTCGAACTCAAAGGATTCCAGCAAAAGTTCAAAACGAGTGTAAGCGACCGAGTTGGATGGTTCAGGTAACTCATCCGGAAATTCGAAGGATTCAAACTCGGGTGGTGAGTGGCTAAGATCGTTCGAGAAAGTGAAACACTCGTAGTCATTGTCGGGCGCAGAAACAGCAGCAGGTTCGAAGAGGAACGCACTAGCGGCGTTAAGGTTATCGTGATCGAACAAAAACTCCTCGAATTCACATTCTTCAGGGGTGATCTCCTGGATTGAGCAAACGTCTAGTATATGAGCATTAGGTTTGGAGGGCTGATTCCCCAACCTAAAAATGTTGAGTTCAATTGTCATGTTTCCAAAAGATAGGTTCATCGAACCATTGCGACAATTGATCACAACATTTGAGGTTGCAAGAAATGGACGACCGAGTATCACCGGAATTTGATTCCGGGGGTTAGCTACAGGCTGTGTGTCTAATACAATGAAGTCAACGGGGAATATGAAGTCCCCAACCTTGATTAACACATCATCTTGCTCACCCCTAGGATGGGTGATTGATCGGTCGGCCATTTGGAAAGTACAGTGTGTGGGTTTCAGCTCTCCTACACCTAATTGCTCATATACTGAGTACGGAAGCAGGTTAACAATGGCACCAAGATCTAATAGTGCGCGGTTGATGTTCTTATCCCCAATGGTAATAGAAATCGTAGGACAACCAGGGTCCTTCCGTTTTTGCGGTAAAGATTGGGTAAGAGCATCACTCACAGCACTAGCCAAGAAAACTTTCTTGGGTACCTGAGACTTCCTCTTTTTCGTGCATAAGTCCTTTAAGATTTTTGCGTAGGACGGGACTTGTTGGACAGCATCTAAAAGGGGAATGTTGATGTTAACCTGCTTAAACAACTCCAGAATCTTCTCCATTTATGGATTTTGTTTATTGGACCTCAACCGGTTTGGAAATGGAACGTTTTTAAAATTGGTTGAGTCCAATGCTTGTGGAGGAGATTGTGGAGGTGGAACGGATCCCAGAGCCGGTGCTTTCGTGGAGTGAGAAGTGGGTCCGTTCAGAGCAGAAGAAGAAGAAGAAGAGCCTTTTGGAGAATGGAGAATAGGCTCAGAAGACGACGAAGAAGAAGAAGAAGAAGAAGAAGCGGCCGGGGTGTCATTATCCTCAATTGCTGTGCCGATGTTGTTGTGCAACATCCTTCCCGATCTCAATGTAGTCGCGGCACTCACATTATGGTTCTGTTTTTCAAGAGCAACATGTACATTATGTCGGTGACTGGGATTTGGGAGTGGTTGAGATGGAAGCGTCCCCTTTCCTCGCTCGCTTAACGCCGCATTCAGCTGTGCAATCTGGGCTTCGATGGTCTTGATGCTTTGCCCGTGTGCAGCAATGTGTTGTACCAAAGACTGAATAGACGACTGGATGTTGGCGGTGGATTGTGTCGATTGTTTAACGAACGCCTCCAGACATCGTTCTAGCGAGGAAACCTTATCGTTGTTTGACGGAACAAAGTTGTTTTGTGGAAAAGAATTATTGGGTCCAAAGTTGTTCGTCTGATTTTGAAAAGGTTGGGGTTGGAAGGGCTGCTAAAACTGTTGTTGAGTTTGTTGTTGCACTTGTTGTTGCGGAGGAGGAGGCCTCTGGAAATTGTTGCCTTGGAATTGTTGTTGATTCTGATTCCAGGCGAAATTAGGGTGGTTCCTCCAACCGGGATTGTAGGTGGAAGAGTATGGATCATTCCTCGGTCTTTGCTGAAATGCAGCATTAACCTGATCCTGTCCTTGGGATGGTGGATTGTAAGGACACTCTTCGGTTAAGTGACAAGGATCGGAACAACAAGCACAAATGGTACGAAGGGGAAGAACATGGGCAGGAGCAGGAGATGAAAATTTGCTCTCTATCGCTTCAAGTTTTCTCGTTATTGCAGCCATTTCAGCTTTCATCTCAATAGAGACATCGAGTTGGTGAATTCTTACCCTAGACTGACCAGTAGAAGTGGAGGAAGAAGAAGAAGTAGTTGGTCTAGTGCTCTCCCATTGAAGAGTTTGTTCCGCAAGGTCATCGAAGAATTTCCATGCTTCCTCGTCAGATTTCGATAGGAAGTGGCCCTGACAAATGGTTTCCAACAACTGCTTGGTTGTTGGGTTCATGCCCTCGTATAAGGTTTGGCAAAGTTGCCATTTCTCGATACCATGATGAGGACACTGAACAAGAAGGTCTTTATACCGGTCAAAGCACTTCCAGAAGGGTTCAGAAGGAAGCTGAGAGAATTGATTGATTTCGTTACGGATCCTTACGGTTTTATGATTCGGATAGAATTTCTTGATAAACGCTTTCACAAACTCGTCCCAACTGGTTATGGAGTGGTAAGCGGTGCTATACAGCCATTTTTCAGTAAGATCGCATAAAGTGAACGGAATGACCCGTAGCCGTATAGCATCGTCCGACAGCTGGGTAGTTTTCATCATGGCACAAACATTTTGGAACTTGTTGATGAAGATATAGGCATCTTCAGATTCAAGCCCATGAAATTTCGGAAGCATGTTAATGAAGTGGGGCTTAATTTCAAAATTATCCTCATTGGCCGGTGGAAGAGAAAGACAGGTGGGAAGTGCAGAACGGGTGGGATAAAAGCGATCCTGGAGCGCGATTCGCTGCGGCGCTACAACAGGCGGTGGTGGTGGGTTATTTGCCTCCATAGGAGGTGGAGTCAATGAGATGTATGGATTAAATCCTGACATCGCGGAAGAAGAGGTTGGTGATGGTGAAGGTGAGGATGTATGAACAGAATTCCGGTCAACGTCAGAGTTGGCCGGCAATGGTAAGGGTGAAAGAGGCCTGGACGGAGTTTCGACATTTGAGTCGATCGCGTAGTCGGTAGCGACTAACGTAACGCGGACTAGGCGAACGCTAGTGTCCCGAGTCCAAGCGGACATACACTAAACGAGTTTAGTATAGTCAAAGAGGAGAAGGTGAGGGTAAGAAAACGTCAATGGAGAAATACGATGGGTGGTGGGTGAAAAAATGGATTCTGGCGACAAAGGGCAAGTTTTTATAAAAGTTTTTGGTTTTGTGTTTTTTTTTTGTTTTTTTTAGAAAGAGCTTTACAGAAATATGTACGGGCTTACGGCTTCAAGCAATCACAAACAAGATATGCACAATCACACCTAGATCTAGGGTCACCTAGGTCAGCTAGACAGCTCCTAACTATTCCAAAGGGCTAGAAATAGGACCTCAAACCGCCTCTTCTCCAACAATTGCGGCCAGGTAAGTGTCAGGTAAATGGGAGGCTCCCCACGACGTAAGTAGTGGTCCTAATTAAGTAACCACTTGCCTTGGACACACTTGCCTTGGACACACTTGCCTAGACACCGCAAAAGTCAGGATAGGATAAACGGCTGATGCCTGTAACTAGTCCTCTGTCCTATTGAGCGCGAAGTCCTTAGGGCTGAGTCTAGTATTTTTTTAATTAATCAATGGTCATTGCATATGCTTTTTGTGATTTCTGGGGTCCTGGGAAGGGTGATGAAATCCCCACCCAATCTGAATTGGTATCAAGCCCCTTAAAGTCCGTATTAATATATGCAAAGCAGTAACAATCAACTGCAAACATTTTTTTTATTTTAGCGCGGCGCAAAGAATCCTGCACAAAAACAAATTATTGGAAAGGGGAAGAGAGTTTGCGCAAAGAATGCTGCAGAAAACACAGTTCAGTGGAGTTCAGAGGAGTGGGGGAGAGAAGAGAAAGACTTACCCAAAATTTGGGTTCCTGAAAGCTCCAACCCGCCGCGGTTCCGCGGCCTAAGCGTGCTAATGCCGCGGTTACGCGGCTTGAAGGTGCCTTCGGAGCTTCATTTTGCTTGTGGGTGCTCACTTGGATGTCCTCTTCTTGTCTGGTTGTCCTAAATCTTGATTTGCTTACTGTATATGCTCTAGAATCTTACAGTAGACCGTCGGCTCCGTTTTGATCCGTCGCGATGTAGCCGCGAGATATGGGTCTAACTTCCCACGTCTTTGGCACTGAACTTGAACTTCGTATTATCCTGCACACTTGCACAAAAACTAATCAAAAATAACAAGATGGGTTTTTTTACAATGTATTTTTTTTGTTTTGTTTTTCGGTTTGTCGTCCGCAGGGAGATGGGAATCTTTTTCTATGTGCTTTAACGAGTTAAGTCCAAATGTCCAGGTTTGTTTTTAGATTACTTATGTGCTAAAATGATATAAGCTTGTTAGGGTTAGGATTAGGTTAGTTTGAGTTAGGAGTCGCTCACTTCTTTCATTGCCACTCTTAATATCGGTGTTACGGTAATCGGCAACAACGGGGATTAGCACGACTAGGAAGGAACTTGCGAGTATAAGCTAGGCTTTCCAACGCATAAGTTCTTCCTTTTGGTGCTTGTCCGTCCATTCTTGGCTCGTAGCCTTAACCTCCGGTTAATTCAACCACAACCGGTCTCACTAAGGAATCACCACTATGATGTAGGATAGGGTGCCGTAGGGAGCGAATTGTGGTTCAATTAACGGGAGTCCGAATTAAGAAGTTGGGCAAGAAAAGAGTGAGAGAGATTTCCTTCTCTCAAACTTTCCTTATCCTACCCTAACAAGTATGAAAACTACTCACCCATTATAAGGAAAAGAAAATAAAACAAAGGAGGAAGATAGAAAGAAAGAGGTTAGAAGATTACAACTAGCTATTTGAGACCTCACCTTGGAAATGATCAAGCTTAAGCATCATAGTTGTTAAAGGATAAAGAAAAAGAGAACAAGAAAGAAACAAACAACAAATAACAACAACTAGATTAGCAAATGAAAATTACAAGCAATTATAATTAATCAAAATAACAAGACAAGCATGATAACAAAGAGAACTCTTTTATTCATTCTTCACTCACAAAAGCTCACTACAAGTTTTTAATGGAGAAGAGATGAGAAGAGGAAGAAGAACAACACATGTATTCTAAAATCTAAATACAAGAATGAGGACCCTTGGCTTTGACAAGTTCTGGACTATTTATAGGAAGGAAACTGGAAACATAGGGCAAAATTCTGCCTCTTCATGAAAATACCAAAATACCCCTAAAAGATAACATTCTGAGGAGGCCGTACGGCCGCGGTTCCGCGGCCTAAGCATGCTTATGCCGCGGTTCCGCGGCCTAATAGAGGAGTTGGGCCCTCCAAATTTTTGTGCTTCTTAGTGTTGATGTTTGGATCAGTTTGGTACACTTTGTTTCTCAGAATCTCTCCACATTTCATCCAGATTTGCAGCAGGTCAAAAGGTGATTTGATGTGGATCTTTTACCATGATTTTCTTGAGCTCCGCGTAGATTTCTAGGATTTTGTGTTGACATTGTGCTTTGTGCATGAAAATGACAATCGATTTGCCATTTTGTCCCTTAAACTGGTGTGCGGCAACATACGAATAGAGAGCGGAGACCCGTGTTTTATCTTTTGGCAATAATCCAGAATTTGTCGTGCTTTTCCATCTATTTCACTGTTCAGAGCCGAGAACCTTTATCCTGCAATTGACTAGCAATCACGGCTCAAGAGTGCCTACCGATAAGCAATGTGATCAAAATTGGGCGGTATAAAAATGCAAAAATCTGATATGAACATCTCTTCCCACTCCATATCTCATATGGTGTGGTAGGTACATATTTAGATAGAACTTGATTCAATAGGTATGCTGCTGCCTCAAGCGCATAACCCCAAAAGGAAATAGGCAACTCAGCGGTGATCATCATAGAGCGCACCATATCCAATAGGGTGTGATTCCTCAGTTCCGATGCACCGTTGTGCTGTGGTGTATACGAAGGAGTAAGCTGAGAGAGAATCCCATTCACTTTTAGATAGTCACGGAATTCCGTGCTCAAGTATTCTCTTCCCCGATTAGATCTTAGGATTTTAATACTTTTACCCATCTAGTTCTCAACTTCATGCTTATATTCTTTGAATTTCTCAAAATCTTCAGACTTGTGTTTCAACAGGAACACATGTCCGTATCTTGAGAGATCGTCAGTGAATGCAATGAAGTTTGAGAAACCATTCCTGGAATGTGTAGGCATGGGACCGCATACATCACTATGTATGAGTCCCAAGAGTTCCGTAACTCCTTCTCCGTGTCCAGTAAACGGAATTTTGGTCATCTTTCCTTTGAGACATGACTGGCAAGTTTCATAAGATGATAATTCGAACGGATTCAAATATCCATCCTTATGTAGCTTAGCTAGTCGTGTCGCATTGATATGACCTAGTCTACAATGCCATAAGAAGGATTCGTTCATTTCTGAACTTTTCCTATTGTGTGTGTTTTGTACGTTAAGAACTGTGTTTGATTCAGAACGTATAAACCGTTACATAACGCACCAAACCCAATTAACACTTGATTTAGGTAAAAGTTCATAACATTATTCTCTACTACAAAGTTATATCCTTCTTTATCTAATAATGAAATTGATATTAAATTTCATATCATAGAGGGTACGTAATAACATTCTTTCAAGATCAAAGTATTGCCATTTGGTAATACAAGGTGATATTCACCAACTGCTTTGGCTGCAACACTTGCACCATTCCCTACTTTTAGAGAATGATCACCAATTCCCAGTTCTCTACCTTTCCTCAACCCATGTAACATATTACATATGTGGGATCCCGATCCGGTTTCTAATACCCAGGATGTAGAGTGTACTGAGAAACAGTTCTCGGTAACTAACACACCCGAAGAAGATGCATCAACATGCTTATTCTTCATTTGGGCGGCGTGGGAATCCGGATATGTCCCTATTCCCTTCTCGGACTTATAACAATTATAAGTTGGAGCGGAACCAACGTTCCCCAGCTCAGCATAACAAGCGGGTTCGGTCAATACATCCATATTATTATCTTGATTAAGTCCTGACATGGTCGCTACCTTGAGAGAGAGAGAGAAGAAAACACTTAGCGTATGCTCTTGCAAGATTAGATTGGTTATTATCTTATCTAATCAGGAAGGCTCCCACTGTTTTTATCAAATCTTCCTTCAAACCCAAAAAGGTAAGACTAGCCGGGATTAATTACACCTTACAAGTTCGCCAATCTTTCAGCCAGGTCAGTGTCGGTACTTTGAAGGAGGTTCCCCGTGCTTTCGCACGGACCTAATTAAAATAAACCTCGTTTTTCCAGGGGCTAACCCCGTTAACACCTTTCTAGACACCTACTTGATTGGCTCATTGTGATGTGTAAAACTCTCCAAGAAGTCACTCTTACTCGCAGTGGGTATCGGGATCCAACTATCTCAAAGAAGGTTTGCAATCTCATTGCAAATTTCAACACTTGAAATTCCCGATAATATTTTGCCCCAAGCGTCCTATGACCTTGACAGAGGTCACAAACCATAGTGCGCTAGTCAAGTTCAACCCGCCATTTCATGATTGAAGCAAACCCACCCGCATGACCCTTGACAGAGATCAACAAGGTCGTATGACTACCCTAATCCAATCGCATCACATGCTTTGCAGATAATCACTAATCAGCTACCGCACACAACGTCTTGACAGAGGTCAACAAACGCAGCACGAATACTAAGTGGTACTTATCTGAAATGACGGAGGGCAACGACAGGTTTTTAAGAAAACCTTTTGCGTAATGAACTTGATATCATTGTAGAAACAAGTGATTTTTAAAAATGAGTGTTTTTTAGGCTTTTTACTAGTTTTGCTAAAGAGGTCACTCCCGGTGAAGGGATCTCAGCTCTTTCCTTATCGAATAAGGAGCAGGATATTTCATAAATACCATTATGCAAAGCAAGAACTAAAAGAAGCAATCAAAAGACAAAACCGAGTGGGTTGTAGCATCTGCTAGTTTCGCTAAAGTGGTCACTCCCGATGAAGGTATCTCGGCTCTTTCCTCATCGAATGAGGTATTGGATATTCTACAAGGAATACCACTATGCAAAGTAAAAACTAGAGCTATCCTTTTTGAAAATATGATTCTACAACATCTTTTAGGTTTATTTTCTTTCATTAATCTCATTAATGAAGTCCCATCATTTATGCTTCCTAAGCAACACAGAAGAAACGAAAATACAACGTACTCTTCTGCCATCCGCATTCGCCACAGTGTCCTGTTATGCACCGTTAGATTACTTAACTAACGGCATAGTGGGGCGGGACTAGCGCGGGTGCAAAACATAAGCAACGTTTATTATATATCATATATATAATAATAAAGCATTCGTCTCACGCATATAAAGTGATCACATCACAGAATATCAGCAGCCGAAGATAACATATGAAATATTGGATATACTAGGAATTCCGTGTTTTAAATTAAGCCAGTATAAAACACGGATTCCACGGTCGCGATGAATAACCAAACCCACATCCCTAGACCCCTACGAGAGCGGTAAGCAACCCTACCAATTCTAGAGTTAGGAGACTCGAACTCAACTCCTCGAGATGGTCTCCCACTGGACTCTAGAACCCGGTTACTTGTGCTCCCCACCTTGGGTCTATCCTAATGCGGAAATGTAAATAATATACATCGATGCTGACATCATCCTCAACCCGGAAGTGCCCCAATAAAAGAATATTACATACAAGTTTTTACATGAATGAAAATTAAAAACTCTCATCTCGCATAAATACCCCCCGGCTATTCAAAAACACGGCGATCCAATATAACATATCACAGCAATACATAACATCACATGTCATCAACGTAAGTAAATATGTGTATCCCAATTGTCGTTGGCATATAGAAACGAAACCAGTGATACACCACATATTACACTTAAGGTCGCAGAAAAGAAAATGTCAAACTACAACATTTGGAATCCACAATCACCTTAAACATCATAAACCCGAAATATCACATACTTCGGTTTTCATGCCTAACAATATGAATTCCAAATATTGTATCACATTCCACAAATGGCTTAGACGATGTTAAACATTCCGATCGAATCAACAAACACCCAAAATTTCCCAAAAAGCTCAACACTTGAGCGTAATTTAAAAATACTCAGTACATGCCACAGTACCTATGGACCAACCGTAGAAGGGTCAACCCTTGCCTCACCTATGGCGCCGCGGAACTAAAGCAAACCCTAGGGTTTGGCGGCGGTTCTTACGGTCATAGAATCGAGGTAGGGTTTCGTTCTTCTAGAGGGTCCATCGCATTACTTGCATGATTTTTGAATGTTCTTTAACTTGGAAAAATCCAACTCTTGGAAAATTTTCAGCGAGGGTTAAAGTCGGTATTTGACATCCGTTCGAAATTTTTAACGCCGTCTAAATAGCCCGAAATAATGTTAGAATTACGACTACGAAACACTCCGAATTGCCTTTATAGAAAATTAACTTCTCATGCAATTTTAGAAAAAACAAGCAACACCTGAAACACCAAAACCCAGATACCGGAACACAGAACAAAAACGAACCCCGGAAGCTTTATTAGGGCCGGCCAGCTCGGATTTTTTGGCCATGTCACCTGGTCAGATCCGCCCAATTGTGTTCGTTTTTGTCCAGTGTTCATGTTACCTCTCATATAACATTCTGCAGTTGCTAAAAAATATTTCGACGACATAACCCAGATACCAGAACACAGAACAAAAACGAACCCCGGAAGCTTTATTAGGGCCGGCCAGCTCGGATTTTTTGGCCATGTCACCTGGTCAGATCCATCCAATTGTGTTCGTTTTTGTCCAGTGTTCATGTTACATCTCATATAATATTCTGCAGTTGCTAAAAAATATTTCGACGACTTAAAAATTTTGACAGAAACTGGGTTTTAGTTTCGAGTGTTTCAGAGTTGTTTCAGTTTTGTAATTCTACAAACATTGTCAAATTCTCTAGCTTCGCTCTGATACCATTATAGGTCAGGCAGCCACCCCATCCAATGGGGTCTCCATGGCACCAACGGGTCCCTCAGCAACTACTTTTTACGCATGCCCCCTCGCGAGGACTACAACCCGCCAGAACACCTTCCGGTCTCGGGACACCCTGGGAGTAAGAGTGTCACGACCCACCCCCAAACACAGATGGTATTGTCCACTCTGGCCGAAGCCGGACGGTTTTGTCCCTTTGAATGAACCCGGGGCTACTTCCCAGTAGGTCACCCATCCCAGAATTTTTCTAGGTCAAGCACGCTTAACTACGGAGTTCTTCAAACTCCGGAGTTCCGATTCATCCAAAAGGCGCCTCTATGTTATAAGAGTGGTATCATTTCATTTATAGTTCAGATCGTGCCCTCTTTCGGAATGGAGTTCGATACACCCCATTGTTCTGGTGGGTCCCGGTGTGCATCCGTATCGGTTACATCCCCACCTCGATACCGGATAACATCACACTTCTCACGGGGTAGGTGGTATTCAGCCCTAACTCCACCTGGGTTATTACATTGCCCCCCACTTAGAACAATGGTTCGTCCTCGAACCACAGACCTACTTTTTGAGGGACCGGCTCTGATACCATATTTGTCATGACCCACCCCCAAACACAGATGTTATTGTCCGCTTTGGCCGAAGCCGCACGGTTTTGTCCATTTGAATGAACCAGGGGCTATTTCCCAGTAGGTCACCCATCCCAGAATTTCTCTGGCTCAAGCACGCTTAACTACGGAGTTCTTCAAACTCCGGAGTTCCGATTCATCCAAAAGGCGCCTCTGTGTTATAAGAGTGGTATCATTTCATTTATAGTTCAGATCGTGCCCTCTTTCGGAAAGGAATTCGATACTCCTCATTGTTCTGGTGGGTCCCCGTGTGCATCCGTATCGGTTACATCCCTACCTCGATACCGGATAACATCACACTTCTCAGGGGGTAGGTGGTATTCGGCCCCAACTCCACCTGGGGTATTACATTTAGCCCTTAAACTACGCAACATTTACAGGCGTAACGCAATTTAAGTAAACCGAAAACCCAGCAATCTAAACCATCAAAAGTAGTCAGAAATAAGAACTTAGCTAAAACTTTTGAAATCTCAAACCAAATTCTTTAAAGTCCAATTTTTCTTTCTTTAAAATTTTGACAGCACCTCATTTGTAAAACAAGCCCTAAAAATGGGTACATACAAAGATAAAAGTAAAGCATCCCCCAACGGACGCAAATCCATGCCAAACGGTGGAAAACAATCACCACAAGAAAATATACGACGCTGTAGCGAAGAAAAAGGCGATAAAAATTAAAGCTGTATATAAAACATCCAAGTCACCAAAATATATACAATATCGTCCTCACATCTCGTCTCTAAGTCAATACATGATAATGGTAGAAGGAGAGTACAAGGTACAAGATAACAATAATAACAATAGATAGCCGCAAAAACCCACCTATAGCAAAACCGTGCACAGTCAGCCGAAGCGGTATCTGCAGTAAAAGATGATACGAAAGATGGAAAGCCTGCCGCGACTGCCCTGGGGAAACACCTGCAAACACTGTGGCACAACGGGGGTGAGTTTCCAACTCGTGAATAGTAAATAACATATGCAGGTAATCGCAAGTATGCATGTATAGAGCGAATCTAAGATATGCAAGCTGATAGAAATAAGATGGCAGTATGTATATACAATAGTCATGAAAAGTACTCTAGCAGGTACTACAATACATGAAGCAATGCATATAAAGTAATTGAGGAGTATGGAATAACACAGTGATAAATCACGGAATCCTGAACTCATGACAGGACCAACGTCCATCAAGGCAATCTAAATCCCCAAGTTCCTCAAATCAGCCCCCAAATTGGCTCTCATATCAAGTAAATATCGTATATCCTGTATGTACGACATCAATATATCTCACATATCCCGTATGTACAACATCAGTATATCTCACATAAGTTTCATATAAGGTGAGTGTCTAACATCGACACCCAAAAACATCATGAAACAAGTGTCTAGTATCGACACCGAAATACTGACCTCTGAGGCGCCATCACCTGGGACTGGCCCTCCAATATCATGTACGTACATCCTAATAACCTGGGTAAGCACCACCCGCAATTTGTAAGGCATGCACGTACATAACCTCGATCGATATCCCCCAGATATACGTCGAGTCCAAATACTATCACCGGATGGAAAACGCCCCTAGCCGGGCTCAACGGCATGGAAATTCGATCTTCTTGCCCCGGGGAACCAACCGGGCTCCACCATATACCCGCACACGGCCACGACTACTCCTCGCATGGGGTATATATAAGCTCAGAATCAAGAAATCTCATGGTGGAAGCTGAAATATCATATCAAGAGAAACCGGGTTATTCAAATAATGCATAATTTCATGAACCAACCACGGTCCTCAAATCCAAAAAAAACATCAAGTAATGAATAAATATAATTGCATGAATCAATACATATATATTAGCATCCCACTCCACTAATATATATATATATATATATATATATATACATATATATATATAAACATATATATATATGCATATATAACAGCGTCCCATTTCACTGTTATATATATTTAGGAGAAACAATATCAGAGAACATCATATGAAATCCAAGAATGTAACATATGCAGCATGAAACAGTAATATCAGCATATAAAGGAAAACCGCTATTTAACTGCAACAAGTTATTAAATATATATCATGTGGTTCCTGATTTCTCCGAAATCAGATGCAATATCATATACAGGTGAACATGTAGCTATAACAGGTATGTGTAACCATGTCGGTATAGCAAGAAATGTGTGTCCGTATGAAGTATGTATGATGTAAAAATATCTGTAGCAAGGTATGTCTCTATACTTATCCATAATACCCTCCAGGTATATGTATGTATATATGCCAGATGTACCTGTAGCTATGTCTCATATGTGTATATACCTATCAGTAATGGTACACTACCCTATAGGTATATGGGTAATTAGCATGTAAGCATGTCAGGGTATATGTGTAAGCATGTAGGTATATAGGTATGCTGTAAGTCATATGCATAAAGAAATATGAATCAATGTCTCAATGTCCCAATGTCCCTAACGAGACAGTATCAAATCTATCAATGTGTTGTGCGTGACATGGCAATTATTGACTGTGTGGGTGGCATACAATCAGTGCTCGTGCAACATAAGCCGTCAATAATAGTAGTCCAGGCACAACAAGTAACTAAGCAGTGTCTTAAGGATACTAGTCCAGGCACAACAAGCAACATAAGCAGTGTCTTAAGGATACTAGTCCAGGCACAACAAGTAACTAAGCAATTGGGTGTAAGCGCAACTCTATATATGCAATAGAATATGCGACAAAACAACATCACTAGCCCAGACGCATAACGCCATGCGGGCGATTCCCCTGTAGATGTTAAATCTACTCACTAACCGTCATGGCTAAGTAAAGCCAACCACCTGATTCCCCTTCTTCGCAACGTCCGAAGTCCCCGCCTGCGAACCTAAAACAACAAAGCGATAACACAAGTATATATTAGTAAACGGACAAAACCACGTACATACTACGTTTTACCGACACACCAACTCCAAACCAACTCCCAAGTGTTTGTATTGTGGCTAACGTACGTAGCGACACGACGAAACCAACCCAAGAGAAAAACCAGCATGAAGTGCACGGACCGTGTCAGATAAAGTATCGCGCGTAGTCGTAGCACAAGCAACTACCTATGTGATCCCAGATTTTTCATACAGAGAAAACTAAACAATCAAACAGAACCAAACACACCTAAACCACTACAGACACCTACCCACAAAAACCCAAACCCCAACTCCACCCTACGGCCGATGTCGCCGGAATTTCCTGGAGTGTCGTCGGCCGAGTCCGAGCTCCTTGGTTTTCTGCTCTAGGTGAGGTCCTATGGTCACAGGTACAACACAACTACATTGTTTGGTTTTCTAGTAAAATCTCGGTGTCACAACAGGTCACAGATATCACAAACGACACTAAAAATACGATATTTCGCACAAAAACTTAACTTACACTATCTAAACTGAAACTATAAGTCTACATAACACAAAAACTGAATAAAGAACAGATAGGGATATTTACCTAACCAAAAGAACACAAAGATCCTAGCTATCCAAGCTCCTATGCATCCAAGAGGCAAAATACAAGAAAAAGTGTGATTTTGGTGAAATTTTGTGAATTTTGTGAAAGTTTATGAAGTGTTCAGTTTAGAGTTGAGGGAGATAGAGAATTATGAAAGAATTAAGTGAGAAGAATGAGAGAGTGTGAGGAAAAGAGAGAGGGAGGTGAGTGTAGGGTGAAGGTGAGAGGTCAGTGTATCCTTTGCATTAATTTTCCCATTAATGCATTCATACCAAGTCACCATGCCACCTTATCACAAACAAAACCATAACAAATATCTCTCCTTCTCATTCAACAAATATCAAGGATTAATCAAGACAAAGTATTAAAGCAAAGGGTGGATTAAGATTAGGGTTAAGTGTCATGGTTGCTAATACTAGTTTAGCACAAACAAACACTCACTTTTATGTGCACACGTGCGTGCATGCCCATAACAAATAATATTAAAATAATAATTAAATGTTATAAAATGTGAGGAGTTTGAATTGGTAAACTTTTTACAGTAAACCCGCATTACCGTCTAAACTAACACTAATCGAAATCTAAGGCGTTACAAAGAGCCTATGCTTCCCCACACTATCACACAGTGAGAACCCCCCATAGGTCGACATCTAATGCCTAGTAGCTCTAATACCACTGTAGGAATGCCTAGCACGACAGCGAGGGTTCGGGAGGCATCGTCCATGCCATTTTCAAAATTTTGTCATGCTAAACAATCCTAAACCTAGAATCTTAACTAGAGATTTAGATAATACAACATGTAAACAACTTTAAAACTAAGTGAATATGGAATACAACCTTTGTAGATCGGTCTTCACTTCAATAGCTACATGTAGTAGTCCCTTCGCTCCAAGTAGTGATCTTCCGGACTCAAGAATGGTTCCACAAGATGAAAGGAACGATCTTGCATGAAGTCTTCGAGGCCGAAGATGATCTACGTCGAGGAGACACTAACCCAAGCTACCTCTTAACTAATTAGGGATTAGTGAAGCTAACACCCTAAACTAAATGGCTAATCTAGTAGAGGATGATGAAGTAAGAATTTTGCTCACTTTAGAATTAATTTTCTCACTCTTTTTCTTCTCCTCTCAAAAACCTAGTGAGTTAAGCTCTTGATGAAGAAAAAAGAAGCAGATAATGTCATGGCAACCATGGGTGAGAAAATATCTCATATAACTCATGTAGAGACTTTACTATGGGTTTATATAATGGTTAGGTAAACAAATATCTAAGGTAAGACAAAACTAGTGTACTAAGTCAATGGGTCTACAAGCTTCCGCCGCGCTTCACCCATATGACTAATTTCCAACTAATTTGGATTTACCTTAAATAAATAAACCTTGCATTATCATGATCATGGCGTGAGTCTCATACACCCATGTACTGTGTATCATCAAGCATGACAAAAAAAAAGAAAACACAAATAATATATATCACATATATATTAAGTGTGCACATGTGAGAAAAAAGCAATGCACAACTGTGCAAATATTAGTTAATGTAAATTAATATATCAAATATATAATTATACATTAAATTATCAAATCAACATTTGATTTAATAATCCGGTTATACCACATATAACCGACAAATATTATATATATCATCTTATCGAATCAACACTTGATTCGATAACCCGGCTATATCACATATAACCGACCGATATAACATATCGCGAGAATAGAATACGGTATCACATACTCGTATTAATCTTGGTCCCACACATATCACATATGTGCTCCTACTTCGTTTTTCCTGAGCCAGTAAACCTCTGTGTAGGATTCTAAAGACTCGTCAATACGCCGGCAGTAGGTGATGATCATATCAAGCACCCACAAGCCGTAAGAGGTACTAGCTGGAAGTAACGGCTACCCGGGTATTGAGCGATCAGAAGATCAACAAGCAAGCCCGCTCTAACTCCTATAAAGCCTGTTAGTAACACTACCGTACAGTCCGGTCACATCGTCTGATATGTCGCATATCCAGTCTAGGGGTGGTAAACGTCGGACCCCAGTAACCAATAAGTTGTGCCGATGTGAGGCTCATAACGGGTCGAGAAACTACTAATAACACTTACTAATAAATCTCCGTATCAGCCCAGGCCAGGGACTTACTGTTATAGCCAATCGAGCACAGTGCAACATCAACCTCCAATACCGGGAGAGACGAATCCCCTTCTATCGCTCATTGCCTCCATGTGATTCGGGACTGTACCCAAAAGCCACCGTTTTGCATGTTCTCTTGAACGTGGTAAGGTGGAAATCAAAGCACAGTGGGAATCATACAAGACACTATGACGATCTCGGGTCTGCAGACTAACCTGTACCAGTGTCACCAGAGAACTGCTATCTGACGATTGGTTTAATACCAACTAGGAGTTCTCGGCGCGTCTGTTCAGGGTACCCAGTCTCCACTGAGCACCCGTATACCATCTTTGATGTCAAACACCAATGGATGTGGGATCATCCATCGCCGATCATATGGGTCAAGAAGCATATACGCTAGTCTACTCTGGAATATCGATGCCCTGCCTCGATACACCCTCGACTAAGAACAATTATAGGATGTACTTGCTGACTACCCTTGTCCCACTAGTATGATCTCCATCATATTCCTAGTAGTCAAGTACACATCCTAAGGGCTTTATCAACGTGTGAGAGCAAGACAATATCACAATACAAGTCTACATGTTAAGACAAAGAACAACCAGATAGCATACTATCATGTCGAGCTAGAAATTCCTCTCTATATATATCCAAGCATCCATTATAATATACATCACATGTACAATAATGGCATCTAGGGCATACATATAACTAACAAGATTTACCGATAAGTGTTATCAGTAGTTTCTCGAACCGTTATTGGCCAGACATCGGTATGACTTATCACGTTACTGGGGACTGACGTTTACCACCCCTAGACATGATATGCGACATATCAGACGAAGAGACCGGACTGTACGGTAGTGTTACTGATAGGCTTTATAGAGACTATGGACTATCTGTTAGTGTATATTCCCTAGAGGCCATTACTGTATCATACTAGTTTGTATATTACTTAATGGAAGCTTGGGATATTCACCTTGTATAGACAATCTTGCTCAATATAGTAGTATGCTATTTGGTTTGTTTCTACTTCAATGTGTACATGTGTTTATTTTAGTATATCACCTATACACATTAGTGGAGCCCTTAGGATCTTTGCTTGATTACCAGCGTTGTGATGGCAGTCACACTAGTGGAGGCTGGGTAATGTATAAGCACATCCTTATGTAGGTCCCTAGTCGCAGGACTATCGAGACAGGGCATCGATACTCCGGAGTAGACTAGCGTATGCACTTCTCATCCCAGTGTGGGAGATGGTCTGTCCCACAGCCATCAGTACGTCGTACTGGAGATAGTATGCGGGTGCTCGTTTGGTTACGAGTACACTAGACAGGACTCGTCGGGAACTGTTGGTTGGTACTATACCTATCGTCAGTTATCAGTTCCCAGGTGACATGAGTATAACTTAGTCCGCTGACTTGACACTGTCACTTTGCCTCGAGTGTGTTCCCACTGTACTTAGATTACTACCCTACCACGGCTCAAAGGAGTCGTGCAAATAGGTAGTAGTTGGGTGCAGTCCCGAAGCACTTGGAGGCAGTGACGGTTAGGCAGGATTCGTCACTCCCAGTATTGGGAGTTGACATCACGCTGTGTCTAGGAGAGCCATTACACGAGTAGTCCCTGGCCAGGGCAAGCGAGATATACTGGTAGGCTTCCAGTGCTATCTCAGGGCGTTCTGGGCTTCACTCCGACACGACTTATACCGCTATTAGGGGACTGACGTTTACCGCCCCCTAGGCCCGCCATACGATGTTTTAGACGAACGGACCGGACTGTATAGAGATTGTCACATTCAGACTCAGTAGGAGTTCAGATGGGTTTCACCTCGTCCGTCTTCTTGTCGGCATCTACCTGGGGACCGTTACGCACAGCTAGTGCCGCTTGCGGTCTGTTGTTGAACCCACTGCCAGCGTAGTGTCTAGTCTTTAGAGTCCCACACAGAAAGCTATTCGCCTTTAGGCAAAAGAGTAGAGGTCGCATGGTTTTGCGACAGGTCGCATGGTTTTGCGACAGGGTTCGGTCACATCCGTGCACTTGTGCACGTACAGTGTCCGGACAGTTAACACTAGCGGGCTTTGGTTTAAGCCGGATCCTAGTATACGTTTTGGGATTGGTTTTATCTCGTTTGTATTCGTGTTTCTCGGAACGCGGATGCGGGTGTGTATGCATAGTTGACAGAGAGACAGAGGCAGAGGATTCTCATTGGGGTTATTGACTGTTGACTATTGACCATTGACTTTTGCTTAACCCTAATGAGAATAAGAAATATTATTAACATTAATATTAATTAAGTATTATAGTGACATGGTTGTTGAGGGGTTGACTTTGATAACTTGTTGACTTTGTTGACCGGTTGACTAGGTTGGACTAGTGGACCATCATCATGACAATGGCTATCATTCCATGGCAATGACTTTTGCTTGCTTGTTTATTTATGCAAAATGAGTGCATGAAATGATATAGCCATTTTGACTTAAACCATCACACAATACTTGATTACTATTTTCTGTTATGATGGCTTTTGGATTATGAGAGGTGAGAATGAGAAAAGAATGGCTCATTCTTTCATTTGCTTTCTCTCTCTTGAGCTCTCTCATTCTCAAGCTCTCCCTCTTCCTCTTTCTCTCTCTAGCTCAAGGCAAACTATTCTCATGTGTTGAGACTCATTGCCTTAGAGATAAAAAGACACCAAAACATTCCTCTACTCATTCTAGTTCACAAGGCCTAGCAAGCCAAGTGATCTAGTTTCTTCAAAGTTCGAAGAAGAAGCCAAAGGTAGAAGCTTTCGGGTGGATCCATCTTCGGCGCAAGGAGACGACGAGGTGAGGCCGATCCGTACACCGGGAGGAGTCGTAGACGAAGGAGTTCAAGAAAGGTATAGTCCCCTAACCGAGTAGGTAAACTCTTGTTAGGTTGTTAGTTAGTCGTTTAACAAAGATCCGTATTGGTAGTCCATGTTACCACCCACTTGAAAATCGTTTTTCACCACTTCCGCAACCCCGGAAGTACCGGGGAAGGGTAGCATGGACTTACAGTGGTATCAGAGCCAGGTTAAACACTATCTAACATGTTAGCAAAGTAAGTAGAAATTCGATCGGAGAAAAAGTCACGAAAAACACCCGGAAAATCATGTTTCTGTCGATTCTGTATTTTGTTCAAAAAATGATAAATCATACTCCAAAAAACCACTCAGGCTTTTTAAAAGACACTGTGGAAATTTGGTCCAGAGAACCGTTCAAAGCGCCGCTGAACCGCGGCAGGAGCACGCTACTGCCGCGGATCCGCGGCCGTGTTGAGTCGGTCGTGGGTCAAATTTCTTGCAGTGTGTTTCTGGGGATATTTTGGGATTTTTACAATATGTCTTTTCAGCCCAGATTTTCCAGAAAGAAAAATTTGTTTTTGGGGCTTCAAAATCCGTATTTTTATCGAACTTCTAAAGACTAAGGCTAAGGGGTATATATCAGTGATGTGTTATATGTATTGAACGTCCGCTAATCGCTATACGTCGATTAGTGGGGGTTATACATATCTGTGATCTGTAATGATTGATGGTATGCGTATATGAATTCTTTGGATTGTCGCGGACGAATAGCCGGGGGTTGTGAGATGAGAGTTTTTCCTTTTATCTTTCAATTCATGTAATATGTAAATTGATGTAATATTATTTTTGGCCACACAACCGGGTCGGGGTTATAGCCGTCATTGTATAATTTCTTTTTACTGTTTTTGCTCCTAGGATAGACCCAAGGTGGGGTGCACAAACTACCGGGTATCTCGATGTGCCGAGTAGCCTACTCACGTCGTTGAGGGAGGTTGCTCCACTTCGGATATTTTGCGGGTAGTTTGCCGCACCCGTAGGGGTCTAGGGTGGGGTTTTGGCTATTCATCGCGACCATGTAATCCGCTTTTCGCTACAGGCTCGTACGAATTGCGGATTCCTAGTATATCCAATGTATTCATCTGTAATCTGAAATGGCTATCATTGCAATATATCTATATATGATATTATTTAGGCGTTGCTTATGTTTTGCAGCCGCGCTAGCCCATCCCCCGCTTTGTCGTTACTTAAGCAACCTAACGGGTAATGACGGGGCCCCGTGGCGAATGCGAATGGCATAACCGTACGTCATATTTTGGTTGTTTTCTGCAATGGTAGGATTAAATGATGGGACGCATTAAAAGAACTAATGCAAGAAAAATACACATTAAAAGAACTAATGCTAGAAAAAATAAACCAAGTAAAAGTCGTTGGAACACTTTCAAAACCACTCGGTTTCTTTTCAAAATAACTTTTAAACGCGGAGCTTAAGCCACTTCTTTTAAAAGCTATCTCGTTCCATCGATTATATCAAGCTCACTACGTTCACGGTTTCGCCAAAACCATTCGTAGCCTTCCGTCGTTTCACATGGATGGTCAATAGTATTTAAGCTATGTTTGTTGGCCAAAGTCAAGGCATAGTGATTGGTAGATATTGGGTATTCATGTGCAGCATAGATAGATGTGTTGGTTTGGGGCAGTCATTCTACCTTGTTGGCCAAAGTCAAGGGTATGTGTGGGTGGGCTCAAATTAACCTGGAGAATGACGGGTAGAACTTGACATGTGACTTATGATTTGTTTTCCAAAGTCAAGGTCATAAGAGCATGGGGCAAAAATCCACATCGGGAGTTTCAAAAGAACTGAAACTTGCTAGCGCTGCATACCATTTGGAGTGCGATGATTCTGGTAGGATTCCTTCAGTTTTGTCACGCAATGATATTTGGATCCCGATCCTACTGTGAGTATATGCTACTCCTCGAGAAATTTCTCACTTAACGATCAATGCTATAAACCAAGTAGGTGTCTTGAAAGGTGTTAGCGGGGCTATGCCCCGAGGGAAAAGAGGTTCTTAAATTAAGTAACTTCATGAAAGCGTTGGAAAACCTCCCTCGAAGTACCGACACCAGCCTGGCCGAACGGTTAAGCAAGTATTGTATAGTGCGATTGATCCTGACTAATTCTTCCTTTTTGGTTTGAGGAGGGATTCGAGAGACAGTGGGAGCCATCCTGTTTAGACAAATTAAAAACCACTTTAAACTTGCAATAGCATCATGCTAAAGTGTTTCTTCTCTCTCTCCTAATTGCAGCGACCGATCATCATGACCGGACTTAAGTTATTACTAGATAAAAACATACTGACAGGGCCAAACTACAAAGATTGGCTCAGGAATGTCAAAATGGCAATCACTTATGACAAGTTGGGGTATCTCCTTACCACCAAAGCTCCCCCTGTCCCAGGACCCACCTCCAGCGTCGCGGATAAGGAAATCCGTAAGACTTGGGAGATCAATAGAGCGAAGGCCAAGTGCCTCGTGCTTGCCTCTATGGACAACGAACATCAGAGGATGCACGAGAATATGGACCTTGAATTCATATTTCTCCATACAAAAGAACTGTATGGAGAGCAATCTCGTATCGCAAGATACGAAGTGTCGAAGAAGTTATTTTCGGCAAGGTTGGTCATCGGATCATCGTTAGCGGAACACGTGCTTAAGATGATTGGCTTCATTGATGAGCTCGCAGAACATGGGACCACGTTAGAGAACGACCTCTATACGGACTTGATTCTCCAGTCCCTTCCTTCCACTTACGCCCAGTTTATCCTGAACTTCAACTTACAAGAAAAAGAAGTTGAACTTTCAAAACTCCTCAACATGCTGAGGAGTGCAGAGGGCACCCTACAGAAAGGTAGGGAAACATCCACTTTGTTTGTAGGAGGATCTTCATCTTCTAGGTCCAAAGCGAAAGACAAGGGAAAGAAGAAGAAAGCCTCCGCCAAACCAAGAGGCAGTGTGAGTAAAGTGGATACGAAGGGAAAGACAAATGCAACAAAGGTAGCGGGAAAGCTTATGGATAAGGAAGAATGCTTTTACTGTCACAAGAGTGGTCACTGGAAGAAAGATTGCAAGGCTTGGAAAGCGAGAACACAGGATCTGAAGCAAGTTGCGGCTTCAGCTTCAGGTATGTATGTTATTGAAAACTGCCTATCAATAAACTCTACTTCCTGGGTACTGGATACCGGATCAGGATCTCATATCTGTAATTCTTTGCAGGCGTTGAGAAACCGTAGGGTTTTGAAGGCAGGTGACATGACCCTCAAAGTTGCAAACGGAGCTAGCTTGGATGCTAAGGCTGTGGGGGACTATCACCTGGGGTTGTCAGATGGACACGTTTTGGTTTTGCGTAATTGCTATTTTGTACCGAATGCAACTTGTAATATCACTTCTGTATCTTTATTATCTAAAGAAGGTTATGAATTTGCATTTGTAAGTAATGTTGTAAACATTCACCTTAATCAAGTTCTGATTGGGTCAGGTACATTAAGCAATGGTATATACGTATTAAACCAACCACAGATTTTCAATGTCCAGAATACACACAAAAGAAAGTCTCCGGAAATAAATCGGACTTTCTTATGGCATTGTAGACTGGGTCACATCAATGAGAGAAGGTTGAAAAAGTTACATACAGAAGGATATTTGAATCCGTTCGAATATCAATTGTATGCCACTTGTCAATCCCGTCTCAAAGGAAAGATGACAAAGACTCCGTTCACTGGACACGGAGTAAGGGCGAGCGAGCTCTTGGGACTCGTACACAGCGACGTGTGCGGTCCAATGTCTACACATGCACGAAGCGGTTATTCTTATTTCATTACTTTTACGGATGACTTTTCAAGGTACGGTTATGTCTTCTTAATGAAACATAAGTCCGAAGCCTTTGGAAAATTCCAGGAATATAAGAATGAAGTAGAAAAACAAACCGGAAAAAGTATCAAGACACTAAGATCGGATCGAGACGGTGAATACTTGAGTGCCGAGTTCCTGGACTATTTAAAAGAGAATGGAATTCTCTCTCAGCTTACTCCTCCATACACTCCGCAACATAACGGTGTATCGGAGAGACGGAACCGGACCCTATTGGATATGGTACGGTCCATGATGAGTAACGCTGAGTTACCGCGATCATTCTGGGGATATGCGCTAGAATCAGCTGCATACCTTTTGAACCGAGTTCCAACTAAGACTGTGCCTACTACACCATATGAGATGTGGTGTGGGATTAGACCCTATCTTAATCACATTAAGACATGGGGAAGTCGAGCTTTTGTCAAAAAGCTACATGCGGACAAGCTCGAGGCACGCTCAGTACAGTGCAAGTTTGTGGGATATCCAAAGAACTCCAAGGGATATTTCTTCTATTGCGAAGAGGAACAAAAGGTTTTTGTTTCTCGGCATGCCCACTTCTTAGAAACTCAGTTTTTTGAGAATCAGATAAGTGGGAGCGCAATAGAACTAGAAGAAATTCCAAAGCCACGAGCTATTACTGAAAGCTTAGTAAAACCAGAGGGTTCGGAAGATCATGACATTCCTGCGCCGCTCCGCAGGAGTAGTAGGCAGTCTCATCCGCCCTAGAGATACTACGGTTTTCTCATAGACGGGGATAGAGAGGATTGCATCATAGATTATGATGAGCCAACTAGCTTCCAGCAGGTCGTATGAAAGACGCCTACCGGTCTGCAACGGATCTCTTTCCCATGAAGGTGGAGAGCGTTGACTCGGTAAAATGGCTGGATGCAATGCGGACCGAAATGGAGTCCATGTACACCAACAAAGTATGGACGTTGGACGTTGCTCCAGATGGGGTAAATCCCGTAGGATGCAAGTGGATCTTCAAAAAGAAGATTGGTGTAGATGGACAGGTTGAGTCCTATAAAGCTAGACTGGTTGCAAAGGGTTTTCTTCAAAGACCTGGTTTGGACTATGACGAGACCTTTTCTCCAGTAGCTATACTGAAATCCATTCGGATCCTTCTTGCCATTGCTGCCTTCCACGATTATGAGATTTGGCAGATGGACGTTAAGACCGCTTTTCTAAATGGAAATTTAGAGGAGTGTGTTTATATGGACCAGCCAGAGGGTTTCATTCAGAGTGGGAGCAGCGGAAAGGTGTGCAAGTTTCTTAAGTCCATCTACGGACTAAAGCGGGCATCACAGAGTTGGAACATCTGTTTTGATGAGACGGTCAAGGAATTTGGCTTTATCAAAAATCCAGATGAACCATGCATCTATAGTAGATTTGTAGCGAGAACTGTAGTATTCCTCGTTTTATACGTGGATGATATTCTCTTAATAGGAAATGCCATTCTTATGCTACAATCTGTCAAGGGGTTCTTGTCACACAGGTTCTCCATGAAAGACCTGGGTGATGCCTCATACATTCTGGGGATCCGGATCTATCGTGAAAGATCCAAGAGGATACTGGGACTCTCACAGTCCAGGTACATCGACACCATACTGAAAAGATTCAGTATGGAAGATTCCAAGCGCGGTAATCTACCGGCTTGTCACGGGATCACCCTCTCCAAAGAGATGTCTCCCAAGACTGATTTGGAAAGGGATCGCATGTCTATTATACCCTACGCTTCTGCGGTAGGCTCTATAATGTATGCGATATTGTGTACCAGACCAGATGTAGCTTATGCACTGAGTATGGTAAGCCGGTATCAGTCAAACCCTGGGGAGAAACACTGGATAGCGGTAAAGAACATTCTCAAGTACCTAAGAAGGTCTAAGGAGATGTTCTTGGTGTATGGCGGAAAAGACCTCCAGATCGAGGCCTTTGCTGACTCCAGCTTCCAGAGTGACAAGGATGATTCCAAGTACATGTCGGGTTATGTCTTTACCCTCAATGAAGGGGCGGTGTGTTGGAAGAGTTCCAAACAGGAAACCGTTGCTGACTCGACGATGGAAGCGGAATATATCGCTGCTGCAGATGCCGCAAAAGAAGCTGTCTAGGTATGGAAGTTCTTAACTGAATTTCAAGTGGTTCCATCCATTGTTGATCCAATACCTCTGTATTGCGACAACAATGGGGCTATAGCTTTAGCAAAGGAACCAAGGTCCTATCAGAAGTCCAGACACATCTTGAGGTGGTATCACCTGATCAGGGAGATCGTGGGTCGCCAGGAGATCGAGGTTCAGAGAGTTTCTACGGAAGATAACACTGCTGATCCACTCACAAAGGCCTTACCCCAGACTCAGTTCGAGCGGCTGATCGAGATGATAGGTCTTCGATATGCCAGTACATGGCCTTAGTGCAAGTGGGAGATTGTTAGTGTATATTCCCTAGATGCCATTACTGTATCATACTAGTTTGTATATTACTTAACGGAAGCTTGGGATATTCACCTTGTATAGACAATCTTGCTCAATATAGTAGTATGCTACTTGGTTTGTTTCTACTTCAATGTTTACATGTGTTTATTTTAGTATATCACCTATACACATTAGTGGAGCCCTTAGGATCTTTGCTTGATTACCAGCGTTGTGATGGCAGTCACACTAGTGGGGGCTGGGTAATCTATAAGCACATCCTTATGCAGGTCCCTAGTCACAGGACTATCGAGACAGGGCATCGATACTCCGGAGTAGACTAGCGTATGCGCTTCTCATCCCTGTGTGGGAGATGGTCTGTTCCACAGCCATCAGTACGTCGTACTGGAGATAGTATGCGGGTGCTCGTTGGGTTACGAGTACACTGGACAGGACTCGTCGGGAACTGTTGGTTGGTACTATACCTATAGTCAGTTATCAGTTCCCAGGTGACATGAGTACGGCTCAGTCCGCTGACTTGACACTGTCACTTCGCCTCGAGTGTGCTCCCACTGTACTTAGATTACTACCCTACCACGGCTCAAAGAAGTCGTGCAAACAGGTAGTAGTTGGGTGCAGTCCCGAAGCACTTGGAGGCAGTGGCGGTTAGACAGGATTCGTCTCTCCTGGTATTGGGAGTTGACATCGCGCTGTGTCTAGGAGAGCCATTACATGAGTAGTCCCTAGCCTGGGCAAGCAAGATATACTGGTAGGCTTCCAGTTCTATCTTAGGGTGTTCTGGGCTTCACTCCGACACGACTTGTACCGCTATTGGGGGACTGACGTTTACCGCCCCCTAGGCCCGCCATGCGATGTATCAGACGAACAGACCGGACTATATAGAGATTGTCACATTCAGACTCAGTAGGAGTTCAGATGGGTTTCACCTCGTCCGTCTTCTTGTCGGCATCTACCTGGGGACCATTACGCACAGCTAGTGCCGCTTGCGGTCTTTGGTTAAACCCACTGCCAGCGCAGTGCCGAGTCTTTAGAGTCCCACACAGAAAGCTATTCGCCTTTAGGCAAAAGAGTAGAGGTTGCATGGTTTTGCGACAGGTCGCATGGTTTTGCGACAGGGTTCGGTAACATCCGTGAACTTGTGCACGTACAGTATCCGGACAGTTAACACTAGCGGGCTTTGGTTTAAGCCAGATCCTAGTGTACGTTTTGGGATTGGTTTTATCTCGTTTGTATTCGTGTTCCTCGAAACGCGGATGCGGGTGTGTATGCACGGTTGACAGAGAGACAGGCAGAGGATTCTCATTGGGGTTATTGACTGTTGACCGTTGACCATTGACTTTTGCTTAACCCTAATGAGAATAAGAAATATTATTAACATTAATATTAATTAAGTATTATAGTGACATGGTTGTTGAGGGGTTGACTTTGTTGACTTGTTGACTTTGTTGACCGGTTGACTAGGTTGGACTAGTTGACCATCATCATGACAATGGCTATCATTCCATGGCAAAGACATTTGCTTGCTTGTTTATTTATGCAAAATGAGTGCATGAAATGATATAGCCATTTTGACTTAAACCATCACACAATACTTGATTACTATTTTTTGTTATGATGGCTTTTGGATTATGAGAGATGGGAATGAGAAAAGAATGGCTCATTCTTTCATTTGCTTTCTCTCTCTTGAGCTCTCTCATTCTCAAGCTCTCCCTCTTCCTCTTGCTCTCTCTATCTCAAGGCAAACCATTCTCATGTGTTGAGACTCATTGCCTTAGAGATAAAAAGACACTAAAACATTCCTCTACTCATTCTAGTTCATAAGGCCTAGCAAGCTAAATGATCTAGTTTCTTCAAAGTTCGAAGGAGAAGCCAAAGGTAGAAGCTTTCGGGTGGATCCATCTTCGGCGTAAGGAGACGACGAGGTGAGGCCGATCCGTACACCGGGAGGAGTCGAAGATGAAAGAGTTCAAGAAAGGTATAACCCCCTAACCGAGTAGGTAAACTCTTGTTAGGTTGTTAGTTAGTCGTTTAACAAAGATCCGTATTGGTAGTCCATGTTACCACCCACTTGAAAATCGTTTTTCACCACTTCCGCAACCCCGTAAGTGCCGGGGAAGGGTAGCATGGACTTACACTATCTTGCTTGTTGATCTTCATATCGCTCAGTACCCGGGTAGCCATTACGTCCAGCTAGTACCGCTGACGGCTTGTAGGTGACTGATGTGATCATCACCTACTGCTGGCGTATTGACGAGTCTTTAGAGTCTCACACAGAAGTTCCCTGGTTCAAACGAAACGAAGTATGACACATATGTGATATGTGTGTGTGCCTGATTAAATACGTGTATGTGATACCGTATTGTAATCTGGCAGTTATCTGTTATCGGTTCGGTTATATGTGATATAACCAGATTGTCGAATCAAGTGTTGATTTGATAATGTGATATACAGATAAATGATATTAGTTGGTCATATGTGATATAACCTGATTATTAAATCAAGTGTTGATTTAATAATGTGATATATATTATATGTTATATAATTATATATTAACTAATATCATTAGCTCACTAATTATTCTTCATTATATATATATATATATATATATATATATATATATATTAATATATATGATATATATATAATAATGAAGCATGGATTGATTTTCAATTTTTGAGAAAAATAGAAATGAGGTGTAAATTGAGAGCATGGTTGCAAGCATGGGAGTTATATTTGTTTATTCATCTTGACTCACTATTCAAGTTTGGTTGCAATTTTATATTGCAAAATTCCATGATTGAATGAGTGGGGGTCAAGAGTTGCCATTCATTCTTTGCTCATTCTCAACACTTAGCCATTTTCTTGAGATGCTCCCATGGTTGCTCTCTAGCTTCTTCTTCTTCCTCAATTGCTATAGTTCAACCTTCAACCCTCACATGTGATGTGAACCATGAAGCTTGAACACAAACTTGTGAGCTTTTAACATCCCCTACTTCACCATGCTACACTTGACTAGCGATCGAGTGTAGCGTGTTTACTATGCTAAATAGTTTAGTGTAGAGGTAGCTTGATGTGGAGGGACTTCGCGTGGATCATCTTCGGCACGAAGGTCATTGGAGGAAGCTCGTCCAAAGCCTCAAGTAGAGCCTAGCGGAGTCGCGGGACTACTACACGTGCACGGAGCATGTGAAGTGAAGGACTCGAACTACAAATATTGTATGCTCTTTTCTTCTCTTTAGTTCATCACATCACAAAGGAAAACCCTAATAATCTAGTAAAGATCTTGTTTGTCTAACTTAGCACCTAATAAAATTTAAAATTTGGCATGCTTGATGCCTCTAGAACCTCATGGTGGTGCTTGGGTCGACTTTCAAACACGCTACACTCGATCGCTAGTCAAGTGTAGGATGGTGAAGTAGGGGATGTTAAAAGCTCACAAGTTTGTGTTCAAGCTTCATGGTTTACATCACATGTGAGGGTTGAAGCTGAACTATTGCAATTGAGGAAAAAGAAGAAGCTAGAGAGAAACCATGGGAGCAAATCAAGAAATGGCTAAGTGTTGAGAATGAGCTTAGAATGAATGTCAACCCTTGACCCCCACTCATTCAAGCATGGAATTTTGCAACATAAAATTACAACCATGCTTGAATAGTGAGTCAAGATGAATAAACAAATATAAATCTCATGCTTGCAACCATGCTCTCATTTTCCACCTCATTTCTATTTTTCTCAAAAACAGAAATTCAAGCCATGCTTCATTATATATATATAAATCATATATATTAATATATATATATATATATATTATGAAGAATAATTAGTGAGCTAATGATATTAGTTAAGATATAATTATATCACATATAATATATATATCACATTATTAAATTAACATTTGATTTAATAATCCGGTTATATCACATATGACCGACTAATATCTTTTATCTGTATATTACATTATCAAATCAACACTTGATTCGACAATCTGGTTATATCACATATAACCGAACCGATAACAGATAACTGCCAGATTACAATACGGTATCACATACACGCATTTAATCAGACCCACACACATATCACATATGTCTCCTATTTCATTTCGCTTGAACAAGGGAACTTCTGTGTGGGACTCTAAAGACTTGTCAATATGCCAGCAGTAGGTGATGATCACATCAGTCACCCACAAGCTTTCAGCGGTACTAGCTAGACGTAACGGCTACCCGGGTATTGAGCGATATGAAGATCAACAAGCAAGCTTGACCATAGTCTCCATGAAGCCTATCAGAAACACTACCGTACAGTCTGGTCTCTTCGTCTGATATGTTGCATATCATGTCTAGGGGTGGTAAATGTCAGACCCCAGAAACATGATAAGTCATGCCGATGGCTGGCCTATAACGGTTCAAGAAACTAATGATAACTCTTATCAGTAAATCTCAGCAGCAGCCCTGACCAGGGACTTCCAGTTATTTCCAATCGAGCATAGCGCAACATCAACCCCCAATACCGGGAGAGACGAAACCACTCCTATCGCTCATTGCCTCCATGTGACTCGGGACTGTACCCAAAATCCACCTGTTTGCACGACTCCTTTGAGCCGTGGTAGGGAGGAAATCAAAGCACGGCGGGAGTCACAAAAGACTCTTTGACGATCTCGGGTTTACAGAATAACCTGTACCAGTTTCACCCGAGGACTTCTATCTGACGATAGGTATATTGCCACCTAGGAGTCCTCGGCGAGTCCTGTTCGGTGTACCTATTCTCCAATGCGCACCAGTGTACAATCTTTGATGTCACACACAAATGGTTGTGGGATCAACCATCGCCCTCTAAGGGACAAGAAACGTACACACTAGTCTACTCTGGAATATCGATGCCCTAGTCTCGATATTCCCTCGACTAGGAACTGATTAAAGGATGTACTTTTGGACCACCCTGGCACCACTAGTATGATCTCATCATAGTCCTGGTAGTCAAGTACATATCCTAAGGGCTTTATCAACATGTAAGAGACAGACAGTATAAATACCAGTCTACATGTTAAGATAAAGATAACCTGATAGTATACTATCATGTCGAGCAAGAATGCCTTCTATATATATGTCGAAGCATCCACTATATCATCAATAATGGCGTCTAGGGCATACATATTCCTAACAATATACTATCCTCATCACACGTGTATATGTATATATATATATATATATATATATATATATATATATAAACATACACACACACATATATATATACACATATACACATAAAAATCAAGTGTGTGTGTGCGCGCGTGCGTGCGTGTGTGAGACTATATATAACCTGCGATTCGCCACAAAGGTAAACATCCAATGGATATGTCTTCCTAGATCAACCTAATCTAACCTAAGGTCTTCTAAATACCCTATTTGCTAAGTATCCAAATATCGCATCCAAACTTACTAATATAGTAATGCCCTCTTCTAAGGTTGTGGGGGTGCTATACGCCATCCACCCGACTTCCCCTGTAGATATACATCTACTTACCTTGATCCTCTCTTGCCGGTGTAAATGACGCCATGCTCTCCCTTGTCGTCTCGAAGTCCACGCGGAGGTACCTACATATCACAACATATCGTAACGCATCAATTATTCGATTCAAAAGCCGACACGACACGCGAGGTGTAAGAATGTTAAGCACGATGGCAAGGTTTGGGGAGGTATCGTCCATGCCATTTTCAAAATTTTGCCATGCTAAACAATCCTAACCCTAGAATCTTAACTAGAGATTTAGACAATACAAAGTGTAAACTACTTTACAACTAAGTGAACAAGGAATACAACCTTTGTAGACCAGTCTTTCACTTCAATAGCTCCGTGTAGTAGTCCCCTTGCTCCAAGTAGTGATATTCCGGACTCTAGAATGGCTCTACAAGATGAAAGGAATGAGCTTGCATAAAGTCTTCGAGGCCGAAGATGACCTATGTCGAGGAGATACTAAACCAAGCTACCTCTTCACTAAAGTGGGATTAGTGATGCTAACAGCCTAAACTAAATGGAAAATCTAGTAGAGGATGATGAAGTAGGATTTTTGCTCACTTTAGAATTAATATTCCCTTTAATTTTATTCTCCTCTCAAAAACCTAGAGACCTCCCTCATGAGCAAGATGAAGATGAAGCAAATAATGGATGAGAGAGTAAATGACAACCATGGGTGAGAAATATCTTATATAACTCATATAGAGACTTAACCATGAGTTTAGATAATGGTTGGGTTAATAAATATCTTAAGTAAAACAAAATTAGTGGACTAAGTCAAAGCATCTACAAGCTTCCATAAGCTTCATGCCATGTGACAAATTTCCATCTAATTTGTATTTACTTTAAATAAATATACCTCACATTATCATGAGCATGGTGTGAGTCTCATACACCCAAGTTGCATTTGGCATCAAGCATGACACAATAAGAAATACAATTAATATATATCACATATATATTAAATGCATAAGTGAGAAAAAAAATGCTTAAGTGAGCTAATATTAGTTAATGTAAATTAATATATCAAATATATAATTATACATTAAATCATTAAATCAACACTTGATTTAATAATCTGGTTATATCTCATATGACCGACTAATATTATTTGTATCAACTTATCGAATCAACACTTGAGTCGATTACCCGGCTATATCTCATATAACTGACCGATATCATAAATCGCGAGAATAGAATACGGTATCACATACACGTATTAATCTCGGTCCTGCACATATCACATATGTGCTCCTTCTTCGTTTTGCCTGACCCAGTAAAACCTTTGTGTAGGACTCTAAAGACTCTTCAATACGCAGGCAGTAGGAGTTGATCATATCAGGTACCCACAAGACGTCAGCGGTACTAGCTGGACGTAACGGCTACCCGAGTATTGAGTGATCAGAAGATCAACAAGCAAGCCCGCTCTTACTCCTGAAAAGCCTGTCATTAAAACTACCGTACAGTCCGGTCTTTTCGTCTGATATGTCGAATATCTAGTCTAGGGGTGGCAAACGTCAGACCCCAGTAACTGATAAGTCGTGCCGATGTGAGGCTCATAACGGGTCGAGAAACTACTGATAACACTTATCAGTAAATCTTCGTATCAGCCCTGGCCAGGGACTTCCTGTTATGGCCAATCGAACACAGCGCAATATCAACCCCCAATACCGGGATAGATGAATCCCCTCCAATCGCTCATTGCATCCTTGTGATACGGGATTGTACCCAAAAGACACCGTTTTTCACGTTCTCTTGAACGTGGTAAGGTGGAAATCAAAGTACAGTGGGAATCATGTAGGGTTCCTAGGCACTCTTGTGAAGGTTCATAAGGCATCAAACATGCCCGAATAAAATTTTAGACGTGCCGAACAACCCAAAGCAGGGATCTTTGATAGATTATTAGGGTTTAACATCCAAGTAAACATCTTTACCACTAAGTGTCAAGGATTACAACCTTTGTAGTCCGCTCCTTCGCTTCATAAGCTCCGAGTAGAAGTCCCTTCGCCGCGATCCACCATCTCCCGGACTCAAGAGAAGCTCCACGACTCGAACGATCCATGCTAGCTTGTAGTGTTCCGCTTCTCCGATGATCTACGTCGAAGTTGCTATAACCCAAGCTCTCTCACTCTAATGAAGTGAACACCCTAATCTAATAGGCTAGATTAGATAAGGATGATGGAGTAATATTTATGCTATCTTTTTATATCAAATTCTCACATGAAAACATCACCAAAGGAAAATCTAGTGAGCCCTTTCAAAAACTCAAGAGAGAAGAAGATGAAGAATAATGAAATAATCCTTTTGTGATGAATAGTAGATAAGAGTATATCAATAATAATGCAACCATGGTTAATGATGACAAGGATAACCCTTGTAGAGAGTTAACTAAGGCTAGGGTTTGGTTGGGTTAAGAAATGAGTCATAAGAAAATATCTATCATAATATCTTCTTCATGACAAAAGGAACGCTTCTAGATGGTGCAAGAAGAAGCTAACCCTAATCAAACCCTAATCTCTTTTTATCATCACCAAACTTGTTTCATTATTAATCATATCATGTTACTATAATATATATCACATATATATTATATATTTGTAACAAAAGAAAATAATACTATTAATATATATCGCATATATATCAATGTATTATCCGGTGAGAAAATGAACTAATAAAGCGAGCCAATATTAGATAATGTAATACAATATATCATATATATTATTATACATTAAATCATCGAATCAACACTTGATCCGACAATCCGGCTATATCGAATATAACCGACTAATATATTATGTACCGATTCATCGAATCAACACTTGATCCGATGACCCGGTTCATATCTAAATATCACGAGAATATAATACGGTATCTCATATCGCATTATCCTCGGTCCTGCACATATCACATATGTGCCTCTACTCCGTTTTGCCTGAGCCAAGAAACCTCTGTGTAGGACTCTAAAGAATCGTCAATACGCTGGTAGTAGGTGATGATCATATCAAACACTCACAAGCTGCAAGCGGTCAGCTAAACGTAACGGCCAACCAGGTATTGAGCGATCAGAAGATCAACAAGCTAGCTTGTACGTTCTCCTGTGAATCCAATCAGTAACACTCCCGTACAGTCCGGTCTCTTCGTCTGATATGTCGCATATCAAGTCTAGGGGTGGTATACGTCAGACCCCAGTAACCGATAAGTCGTGTCGATGTGAGGCTCAGAAAAGGTCGAGAAACTACGGATAACACTTACCAGTAAATCTCTATATCAGCACTGGCCAGAGACTTCCATTTATAGCCAATCGAACACAGCACAACATCAACTCCCTATACCGGGAGAGACGAATCCCCTCCTATCGCTCATTGCCTCCATGTGATTCGGGACTGCTCCCAAAAGCCACCGTTTTGCACGCCCTCTTGGACGTGGTAAGGTGGAAATCAAAGCACAGTGGGAATCACACAAGACTCTATGACAATCTCGGGTTTACAGACTACCCTGTACTAGTGTCACCGGAGAACTGCCATCTGACGTTTGGTATATCACCATCTGGGAGTTCTCAGCGAGTCCGTCCAGTGTACCCAGTCACCACTGAGCACCCGTACACCATCCTTGATGTCAAATACCGATGGATATGGGATCATCCATCGCCCATCATATGGGTCAAGATGCGTATACGCTAGTCTACTCTGGTGTATCGATACCCTGTCTCGATATACCCTCGACTAGGAACAATTATAGGATGTACTCATCGACTACCATAGCCCCACTAGTATGATCTCATCATAGTCCCAGCAGTCGAGTACAGATCCTAAGGTCTTTATCAATATGTGAGAGTAAGACAGTAAACCAGTACAAGTCAACATGTTAAGATAAAGTGAAACCAAATAGCATACTATCATGACGAGCAAGAAAGTCCTCTCTATATATATCCAAGCATCCATCATAATATACATCATATGTACAACAATGGCCTCTAGGGCATATACATAACTAACAATCTCCCACTTGCACTAAGGCCAGCTGCTGTAATATCTCATACCCAGCATCCCGAATAATCTCTCAAATTGTATCTGGGGAATGGCCTTCATGAGTGGATCCGCAGTGTTGTCCTTCGTATCTACTCTCCTGACCTCGATCTCCCGGCGATCAACAATCTCCCTGATCAGGTGATACCGCCTCAGAATATGTCTGGACTTCTGATGGGACCTGGGTTCCTTGGCCAAAGCCACAGCTCCATTGTTATCGCAATACAGAGGTATTGGATGCTCAATGGATGGAACCACTGTAAGTCCATGCTACCTCTCCCGGTACTTTCGGGCATGCGGAATTTGATGAAAAACAATTTTCTAGAGGCGGTAACATGGACTCAAAACCGGATCTTTGTTAAACATAGCTACCTAACAACCTAACTAAGAATTGTTAACTACTCGGTTAGGGGGTTATAACTTTCTTTCTTGAACTCCTTCGTCTTCTACACTTGATGGTTGTCCGGATCGGCTTCACCCCGTCGTCTCCTTGCGCCGAAGATCGATCCACCCGAAAGCTTCTATCTTTGGCTTCTTCTTCGAGCTTTGAAGAAACTAGTTCACTCGGTTTGCTAAACCTTGGGAACTAGAGTGACTAGAGGAGAGTGTGTTGGGATTTTTCTCTATGGTTCTTGGTTCTGAACACATGAGACAAGTGAACCATAGACTAAAGAGAGGGAGAGCAAGAGGAAGAGGATGAGAGCTCAAGAACACAAGAGAGAGAAAGGAAAATGAAAATAATGAGAAAGACTTTTCTCTCTTGGCTCCCATAATCCAAAGCCATCATCACAAATCATAGCAATCAAGTATTATGTGATGGTTTAAGCTACAATAGCCATATCATTTCATGCACTCATTTTTCACAAGAGAACAAGCAAGCAAAAAGTCTTTTCCATGAAATGATAGCCATTGTCATCATGATGGTCAACTAGTCCAACCTAGTCAACCGGTCAATAAAGTCAACAAGTCAACAAAGTCAACCCCTCAACAACTATGTCACCATAATACTTAATTAATATTATTGTTAATCATATATCATATTCGGGTTGAGCAAAAAGTCAACAGTCAACAGTCAACAACCCTAATGAGAATCCTCTGCCTCTGTCTCTCCGTCAACTGTGCATACACACCCGCATCCGCGTTCCGAGGAACACGAATACATACTGGATAAAAGCAATCCCAAAACGTACACTAGGATCTGGCTTAAACTAAAGCCCGCTAGTGTTAACTGTCCGGACACTGTACGTGCATAAGTGCACGGATGTGACCGAACCCTGTCGCAAAACCATGTGACCTGTCGCAAAACCATGCGACCTCTACTCTTTTGCCTAAAGGCGAATAGCTTTCTGTGTGGGACTCTAAAGACTCGACACTACGCTGGCAGTGGGTTTAACCACAGACCGCAAGCGGCACTAGCTGTGCATAACGGTCCCCAGGTAGATGCCGACAAGAAGACTGACGAGGTGAAACCCATCTGAACTCCTACTGAGCCTGAATGTGACAGTCTCCGTACAGTCCGGTCTGTTCTTCTGATACATCGCATGACGGGCCTAGGGGGGCGGTAAACGTCAGTCCCCTAATAGCGGTACAAGTCGTGTCGGAGTGAAGCCCAAAACACCCTGAGATAACACTGGAAGCCTACCAGTATATCTCGCTTGCCCTGGCCAGGGACTACTCGTGTAATGGCTCTCCTAGACACAGCGCGATGTCAACCCCTAATACTGGGAGAGATGAATCTTGTCTAACCGTCACTGCCTTCAAGTGCTTCGGGACTGCACCCAACTACTACCTGTGTGCACGACTCCTTTGAGTCGTGGTAGGGTAGTAATCAAAGTACAGTGGGAACACACTCGAGGCGAAGTGACAGTGTCAAGTCAGCGGACTAAGCTGTACTCATGTCACCTGGGAACTGATAACTGACGATAGTTATAATTCCAACCGGTCAGTTCCCGACGAGTCCTGTCCAGTGTACTCGTAACCTAACGAGCACCCGCATACTATCTCCAGTACGACGTACTGATGGCTGTGGGACAGACCATCTCCCACTCTGGGATGAGAAGAGCATACGCTAGTCTACTCCGGAGTATCGATGCCCTATCTCGATAGTCCTGCGACTAGGGACCTGCATAAGGATGTGCTTATAGATTACCCAGCCCCCACTAGTGTGACTGCCATCACAACGCTGGTAATCAAGCAAAGATCCTAAGGGCTCCACTAATGTGTATAGGTGATATACTAAAATAAACACATGTACACATTGAAGTAGAAACAAACCAAGTAGCATACTACTATTTTGAGCAAGATTGTATATACAAGGTGAATATCCCAAGCTTCCATTACGTAATATACAAACTAGTATGATACAGTAATGGCCTCTAGGGCATATACACTAACAATCTCCCACTTGCACTAAGGCCATGTACTGGCGTATCGAAGACCTATCATCTCGATAGGCCGCTCGAACTGAGTCTGGGGCAAGGCCTTGGTGAATGGATCTGCAATGTTATCTTCTGAAGCAACCCTCCGAACCTCGATCTCCTGGCGATCCACGATCTCCCTGATCAGGTGATACCACCTCAAGATGTGTTTGGATCTCTGATGGGACCTGGGTTCCTTCGCTAAAGCTATAGCCCCGTTGTTGTCGCAATACAGAGGTATTGGATCAACAATGGACGGAACCACCTGAAGTTCTTTCAAGAACATCCTTATCCAGACAGCTTCTTTTGCGGCATCAGATACGGCAATGTATTCCGCTTCCATCGTCGAGTCTGCAACAGTTTCCTGTTTGGAACTCTTCCAACACACCGCCCCTCCATTGAGGGTAAAGACAAAACCCGACATGGACTTGGAATCATCCTTGTCACTCTGGAAGCTGGAGTCAGCAAAGGCCTCGATCTGGAGGTCTTTTCCACCATACACCAAGAACATCTCCTTAGTCCTTCTCAGGTACTTGAGAATGTTCTTTACCGCTATCCAGTGTTTCTCCCCAGGGTTTGGCTGATACCGGCTTACCACACTCAGTGCATAAGCTACATCCGGTCTGGTACACAACATCGCATACATTATAGAGCCTACCGCAGAAGCGTAGAGTATAATAGACCTGTGATCCCTCTCCAAATCAGTCTTGGGTGACATCTCTTTAGAGAGGGTGATCCCGTGACAAGCCAGTAGATTACCGCGCTTGGAATCTTCCATACTGAATCTTTTCAGTATGGTGTCGAGGTACCTAGACTGTGAAAGTCCTAATATCCTCTTGGATCTATCACGATGGATCCGGATCCCCAGGATGTATGAGGCATCACCCAGGTCTTTCATGGAGAACCTGTGTGACAAGAACCCCTTGACAGATTGTAGCATAGGAATGTCATTTCCTATTAAGAGAATGTCGTCCACATATAAAACGAGGAATACTACAGTTCTCGCTACAAATCTACTATAGATGCATGGTTCATCTGGATTTTTGATGAAGCCAAATTCCTTGACCGTCTCATCAAAACAGATGTTCCAACTCCGCGATTCCTGCTTTAGTCCATAGATGGACTTAAGCAACTTGCACACCTTTCCGCTGCTCCCACTCTGAATGAAACCCTCTGGCTGGTCCATATAGACACACTCCTCTAAATTTCCATTTAGAAAAGCGGTCTTTACGTCCATCTGCCAAATCTCATAATCGTGGAAGGCAGCAATGGCAAGAAGGATCCGAATGTATTTCAGCATAGCTACTGGAGAAAAGGTCTCGTCATAGTCCAAACCAGGTCTTTGACGAAAACCCTTTGCAACCAGTCTAGCTTTATAGGTCTCAACCTGTCCATCTACACCAATCATCCTTTTGAAGATCCACTTGCATCCTACGGGTTTTACCCCATCTGGAGCAATGTCCAACGTCCATACTTTGTTGGTGTACATGGACTCCATTTCGGTCCGCATTGCATCCAGCCATTTTACCGAGTCAACGCTCTGAACGGCCTGCTGGAAGCTAGTTGGCTCATCATAATCAATGATGCAATCCTCTCTATCCCCGTCTATGAGAAAACCGTAGTATCTCTCGGGCGGATAAGACTGCCTACTTCTCCTGCGGAGCGGCGTAGGAATGTCCTGTTCTTTTGAACCCTCTGGTTCTACTAAGCTTTCAGTAATAGTCTGTGGTTCTGGAATTTCTTTCAGTTCTATTTCTCTCCCACTTGTTTCCTTTTCTAAGAACTGGTGTTCCAGAAAATGGGCATTACGAGAAACAATGATCTTTTGTTCCTCTGCGTAATAGAAGAGATACCCCCTGGAGTTCTTTGGGTATCCCACAAACTTGCACAGTACTGAGCGTGCCTCGAGTTTGTCCGCATGCTGCTTTTTGACAAAAGCCGGACATCCCCAGATCTTCAGTTATTGAAGATAGGGTTTCTTACCACTCCATATCTCATATGGTGTGGTAGGCACAGTCTTAGTCGGAACTCGGTTCAAAAGGTATGCAGCTGATTCTAGCGCATACCCCCAGAATGATCGCGGTAACTCAGTGTTACTCATCATGGACCGTACCATATCCAATATGGTTCGGTTCCGTCTCTCCGATACACCGTTATGTTGCGGAGTGTATGGAGGAGTAAGCTGAGAGAGAATTCCGTTCTCTTTTAAATAGACCAGGAACTCGGCACTCAAGTATTCACCACCTCGATCCGATCTTAGAATCTTGATACTTTTGCCGGTTTGTTTTTCTACTTCATTCTTATATTCCTGGAATTTTCCAAAGGCTTCGGACTTATGTTTCATTAAGAAGACATAACCGTACCTTGAAAAGTCATCCGTAAAAGTAATGAAGTAAGAATAACCGCTTCGCGCATGTGTAGACATTGGACCGCACACGTCGCTGTGTACCAGTCCCAAGAGCTCGCTCGCTCTTACTCCGTGTCCAGTGAACGGAGTCTTTGTCATCTTTCCTTTGAGACAGGATTGACAAGTGGCATATGATTGATATTCGAACGGATTCAAATATCCTTCTGTATGTAACTTCGTCAACCTTCTCTCATTGATGTGACCCAGTCTACAATGCCATAAGAAAGTCTGATTTATTTCCGTAGACTTTCTTTTGTGTGTATTCTGGACATTGAAAATCTGTGGTTGGTTTAATACGTATATACCATTGCTTAATGTACCTGACCCAATCAGAACATGATTAAGGTGAATGTTCACAACATTACTTACAAATGCAAATTCATAACCTTCTTTAGATAATAAAGATACAGAAATGATATTACAAGTTGCATTGGGTACAAAATAGCAATTACGCAAAACCAAAACATGTCCATCTGACAAGCCCAGGTGATAGTCCCCCACGGACTCAGCATCGATGCCAGCTCCGTTTGCAACTCTGAGGGTCATATCACCTGCCTTCAAAACCCTACGCTTTCTCAGTGCCTGCAAAGAATTACAGATATGAGATCCTGATCCGGTATCCAATACCCAGGAAGTAGAGTTTATTGAAAGACAGTTTTCAATAACATACACACCTGAAGCTGAAGCCGCAACCTGCTTCAGTTCCTGTGTTCTGGCCTTCCAAGCCCTGCAATCTTTCTTCCAGTGTCCCTTCTTATGACAATAGAAGCATTCTTCTTTATCCACAAGCTGCCCCGCTTTCTTTGTTGCTTTTGCTTTTGCTTTTTCCTTCGTATCCACTTTACTAACACCGCCCCTTGGTTTGGCGGGGGCTTTCTTCTTCTTTCCCTTGGCTTTCGCCTTGGACCTAGAAGAGGAAGATCCTCCTACAAACAAAGTGGATGTTTCCCTACCTTTCTGTAGGGTGCCCTCTGCGCTCCTCAGCATGTTGAGGAGTTCTGAAAGTTCAACTTCCTTTTCTTGTAAGTTGAAGTTCAGGATAAACTGGGCGTAAGTGGAAGGAAGGGACTGGAGAATCAAGTCCGTATAGAGCTCATTCTCCAACGTGGTCCCAAGGTCCGCGAGCTCCTTTATGTAGCCAATCATCTTAAGCACGTGTTCCGCTACCGATGATCCGACGGCCAACCTCGCCGAAAATAATTTCTTCGACACTTCGTATCTTGCGATACGAGACTGCTCTCCATACAGTTCTTTTGTATGGAGAAATATGGATTCGAGGTCCATATTCTCGTGCCTCCTCTGATGTTCGTTGTCCATAGAGGCAAGCACGAGGCACTTGGCCTTCGCGCAATCGATTTCCCAGGTCTTACGGATTTCCTAATCTGCGACGCTGGTTTTGGGACCTGGGACAGGGGGAGCTTTGGTGGTAAGAAGATACCCCAGCTTGTCGTAAGTGATTGCCATTTTGACATTCCTGAGCCAATCTTTGTAGTTTGGCCCTGTCAGTATGTTTTTATCTAGAAGTAACTTAAGTCCAGTCATGTCGATTGGTCGCTGCAATTAGGAGAGAGAGAAGAAACACTCGGCATGATGCTCTTGCAAGTTTAGAGTGGTTTTTAGTTTGTCTAAACAGGATGGCTCCCACTGTTTCTCGAATCCCTCTTCAAACCAAAAAGAAAGAATTAGTCAGGATCAATCTCACCGTACAATTCTTGCTTAACCGTTCAGCCAGGCTAGTGTCGGTACTTCGAGGGAGGTTTTCCAACGCTTTCGCGAAGTTCCTTAATTTAAGAACCTCATTTCCCTGGGGGCGTAGCCCCGCTAACACCTTTCTAGACACCTACTTGGTTTATAGCATTGATCGTTAAGTGAGAAATTTCCCGAGGAGTAGCATATACTCACAGTAGGATCGGGATCCAAATATCATCGCGTGACGAAACTGAAGGAATCCTACCAGAATCATCACACTCCAAATGGTATGCAACACTAGCAAGTTTCAGTTCATTTGAAACTCCCGATGTGGATTTTTGCCCCATGCTCTTATGACCTTGACTTTGGCCAACAAATCATAAGTCACATGTCAAGTTCTACACGTCGTTCTCCAGGTTAATTTGAATCCACCCGTACCTACACTTGACTTTGGCCAACAAGGCAGTACGACTGTTCCAAACCAACACATCTATCTATGCTGCACATAAATACCCAATAGCTACCAATCACTATGCCTTGACTTTGGCCAACAAACATAGCTTGAATACTATTGACTATTCATGTGAAACGACGGAGGGCTACGAATGGTTTTGGCGAAACCGTGAACGTAGTGAACTTGATATAATCGATGGAACGAGATAGCTTTTAAAAGGAGTGGCTCAAGCTCCGCATTTAAAAGTTGGTTTTGAAAAGAACCGAGTGGTTTTTCGAAAGTGTTCCAACGACTTTTACTTGGTTTATTTTTCTTCCATTAGTTCTTTTAATGCGTGATATTCTTGCATTAGTTCTTTTAATGCGTCCCATCATTTAATCCTACCATTGCAGAAAACAACCAAAATATGACGTACGCTTATGCCATTCGCATTCGCCACGGGGCCCCGTCATTACCCGTTAGGTTACTTAACTAACGACAGAGCGGGGGCTGGGCTAGCGCGGCTGTAAAACATAAGCAACGCCTAAATAATATCATATATAGATATATATTGCAATGATAGCCATTTCAGATCACAGATGAACACATTGGATATACTAGGAACCCGCAATTCGTACGAGCCTGTAACGAAAAGCAGATTACACGGTCGCGGTGAATAGCCAATACCCCACCCAAGACCCCTACGGGTGCGGCAAACTACCCGCCAAGTACCCGAAGCGAAGCAACCTCCCTCAACCCCGTGAGTAGGCCACTCGGCACTTCGGGATACCCAGTAGTTTGTGCACCCCCTCCATGGGTCTATCCACGGAGCAAAAACAGTAAAAAGAAATTATACAATGACGGCTACAACCCCGATCCGGTTGTGCGGCCATACAAATAATTATTACATCAATTTACAAATTTACATGAATTGAAAGAAAAGAAAACTCTCGTCTCACAACCCCCGGCTATTCACCCGCGACAATCCAATGAATTCATATACACATACCAGCAACATTACAGATCACAGATTTGTATAACCCCCACTAATCGACATATAGCGATTAGCATACGTTCAATACAAATATCACATCACAGATAAATACCCGTCAGCTTAAGTCTTTAGAAACTCGATCAAAATACGGTTTTTAAAGCCCCAAAAACAAATTTTTCTTTCTGGAAAATCTGGGCTGAAAAAACATATACCAAAATTCCCAAAATACCCCACTGAACAAACTGCAACCAAAATTTCCGACGGCCGAGTCAACTCGGCCGCGGAACCGCGGCGCTTTGATCGGATCAGTGGATGAAATTTTTGCAGTTTGCTATAAAAACCCTGAGCCAAAATTTAAAGTATGATTTATCAATTTTGGAACAGAGGAAAAATTCGACAGCAAGCTTGAATTCCGGGTTCATTTCGGGACTTTTTCTCCGATCGAATTTCTAGTTACTATGCTAACATGTTAGGTAGTGTTTAACTAGGCTCTGATACCACTGTAAGTCCATGCTACCTCTCCCGGTACTTTCGGGCATGCGGAATTCGATGAAAAACAATTTTCTTGAGGCGGTAACATGGACTCAAAACCGGATCTTTGTTAAACATAGCTACCTAACAACCTAACTAAGAGTTGTTAACTGCTCGGTTAGGGGGTTATACCTTTCTTTCTTGAACTCCTTCGTCTTCTACACTTGATGGTTGTCCGGATCGGCTTCACCCCGTCGTCTCCTTGTGCCGAAGATCGATCCACCCGAAAGCTTCTACCTCTGGATTCTTCTTCGAGCTTTGAAGAAACTAGTTCACTCGGTTTGCTAAACCTTGTGAACTAGAGTGAGTAGAGGAGAGTGTGTTGGGATTTTTCTCTATGGTTCTTGGTTCTCAACACATGAGACAAGTGAACCATAGACTAAAGAGAGGGAGAGCAAGAGGAAGAGGATGAGAGCTCAAGAACACAAGAGAGAGAAAGGAAAATGAAAAGAATGAGAAAGACTTTTCTCTCTTGGCTCTCATAATCCAAAGCCATCATCACAAATCATAGCAATCAAGTATTATGTGATGGTTTAAGCTACAATAGCCATATCATTTCATGCACTCATTTTTCACAAGAGAACAAGCAAGCAAAAAGTCTTTGCCATGAAATGATAGCCATTGTCATCATGATGGTCAACTAGTCCAACCTAGTCAACCGGTCCACAAAGTCAACAAGTCAACAAGTCAACAAAGTCAACCCCTCAACAACCATGTCACCATAATACTTAATTAATATTATTGTTAATCATATATCATATTCTCATTAGGGTTGAGCAAAAAGTCAATAGTCAACAGTCAACAGTCAACAACCCTAATGAGAATCCTTTGCCTCTGTCTCTCCGTCAACTGTGCATACACACCCGCATCCGCGTTCCGAGGAACACGAATACATACTGGATAAAACCAATCCCAAAACGTACACTAGGATCTTGCTTAAACCAAAGCCCGCTAGTGTTAACTGTCCGGACACTGTACGTGCACAAGTGCACGGATGTGACCGAACCCTGTCGCAAAACCATGCGACCTGTCGCAAAACCATGCGACCTCTACTCTTTTGCCTAAAGGCGAATAGCTTTCTGTATGGGACTCTAAAGACTCGACACTACGCTGGCAGTGGGTTTAACCACAGACCGCAAGCGGCACTAGCTGTGCATAACGGTCCCCAGGTAGATGCCGACAAGAAGACTGACGAGGTGAAACCCATCTGAACTCCTACTGAGCCTGAATGTGACAGTCTCCGTACAGTCCGGTCTCTTCGTCTGATACATCGCATGGCGGGCGTAGGGGGGCGGTAAACGTCAGTCCCCTAATAGCGGTACAAGTCGTGTCGGAGTGAAGCCCAAAACACCCTGAGATAACACTGGAAGCCTACCAGTATATCTCGCTTGCCCTGGCCAGGGACTACTCGTGTAATGGCTCTCCTAGACACAACGCGATGTCAACCCCCAATACCGGGAGAGACGAATCCTGTCTAACCGTCACTGCCTCCAAGTGCTTCGGGACTGCACCCAACTACCACCTGTTTGCACGACTCCTTTGAGCCGTGGTAGGGTAGTAATCAAAGTACAATGGGAACACACTCGAGGCGAAGTGACAGCGTCAAGTCAGCGGACTAAGCTGTACTCATGTCACCTGGGAACTGATAACTGACGATAGGTATAATTCCAACCGGTCAGTTCCCGACGAGTCCTGTCCAGTGTACTCGTAACCTAACGAGCACCGGCATACTATCTCCAGTACGACGTACTGATGGTTATGGGACAGACCATCTCCCACTCTGGGATGAGAAGCGCATACGCTAGTCTACTCCGGAGTATCGATGCCCTGTCTCGATAGTTCTGCGACTAGGGACCTGCATATGGATGTGCTTATAGATTACCCAGCCCCCACTAGTGTGACTGCCATCACAACGCTGGTAATCAAGCAAAGATCCTAAGGGCTCCACTAATGTGTATAGGTGATATACTAAAATAAACACATGTACACATTGAAGTAGAAACAAACCAAGTAGCATACTACTATTTTGAGCAAGATTGTATATACAAGGTGAATATCCTAAGCTTCCATTAAGTAATATACAAACTAGTATGATACAGTAATGGCCTCTAGGGCATATACACTAACAACCACAACAAGTTCTCTTATGAACTTCTTTATCCAGACAGCCACTTTAGCAGCATCGTTGGCAGCGATGTATTCAGCCTCCATCGTCGAGTCTGCAACGGTATCCTGTTTGGAACTCTTCCAACATACCGCTTCTCCATTGAGGGTAAAGACAAATCCCTAGTGCGACTTAGAGTCGTCCTTATCACTTTGGAAGCTGGAATCGGTAAAGGACTCCACCCGGAGTTCTCCGTTACCATACACCAAGAACATGTCTCTAGTCCTTCGCAAGTACTTGAGAATGTTCTTCACAGCTTTCCAGTGACTCTCTCCAGGATCTGCTTGATACCGACTCACTACACTTAGTGAGTATGCTACTTTGGGTCTGGTACATAGCATCGCATACATGATAGAGCCTACTGCCGAAGCATAGGGTATCCCTTGCATGCGAGCTCTCTCCAAATTAGTCTTGGGAGACATCTCTTTGGAGAGAGTGAGTCCAGAGATCGTGGGTTGGTTCCCACGCTTGGATTCTTCCATACTAAACCTCTTTAGTATGGTGTCAATATACCTGGATTGGGACAATTCCAGTATCAGTTTAGATCTATTTCTATAGATCATGATTCCCAATATGCAGGAGGCATCACCTAGATCTTTCATTGAGAATCTTTGTGATAAGAAGAGCTTGACTGATTGCAGCATAGGAATGTCATTTCCTATCAAGAGTATGTCATCCACGTACAATACGAGGAAGACGACCTTACTCTCTGCTACCTTCTTATAGATACAAGGTTCATCTATATTTTTGATGAAGTCAAACTCTTTGACTACAACATCAAAACAGATGTTCCAACTCCGCGATGCTTGCTTCAACCCATAAATGGATTTAAGCAGCTTGCACACCTTTCCGCAGCTCCCACTATCTACGAAGCCCTCCGGCTGAGTCATGTACACGCACTCTTCTAAATCACCGTTTAGAAAGGCGGTCTTAACATCCATTTGCCAGATTTCGTAGTCATGGTATGCAGCAATGGAAAGTAAGATCCGGATGGACTTAAGCATAGCCACTGGAGAAAAGGTTTCGTCATAATCCACACCTGGTCGTTGACGAAAACCCTTTGCTACAAGTCTAGCTTTGAAAGTCTCAACTTTTCCATCTACACCAAATTTCTTTTTAAAGATCCACTTGCTCCCAATGGGTTTTACCCCTTCAGGAGCAATTTCCAAAGTCCATACTTTGTTGGTGTACATGGATTCCATCTCAGATCGCATTGCATCCAGCCATTTCACAGAGTCACCACTCGTGATGGCCTGCTCGAAACTAGTTGGGTCATCATCTTCCATGATGCAATCCTAACTTCCACCATCAATGAGAAAACCGTAGTATCTCTCAGGTGGATGAGAAACCCTGCTAGATCGGCGGAGAGGCTGGGGTTCGTTGGGTACTACTGAATCCTCTGGTTCCAACAAATCATCAGTTGTAGTTTGTGCTGGAACCTCTTTCAGCTCTACCTCTTCGCCACTAATTTCTTTTGTAAGAAATTCCTTTTCTAAAAAGGTGGCATACTGAGAAATAAACACTTTTTGTTCCTCACCGTGGTAGAAGATATATCCATAGGAATCTTTTGGATATCCTACAAACTTACATAGACTTGATCTTGCCTCGAGTTTGTCCGGATTTTGTTTTTAACATAGGCCGGACAACCCCATATCTTAACTCGTTTAAGAGATGGTCTCTTCCCATTCCATATCTCATATGGAGTGGTAGGCACCGATTTAGTTGGAACTCTATTCAATAGATATTCGACTGTCTCCAGGGCATAACCCCAAAAGGAGATAGTTAACTCAGCAGTGCTCATCATAGAGCGCACCATATCTAATAGGGTGCGATTCCTCCGCTCCGATACACCGTTGTGCTGTGGTGTATAAGGAGGAGTAAGCTGAGAGAGAATCCCATTCTCTTTTAGATAATCCCGGAACTCATTGCTCAAGTATTCTCCTCCTCGATCAGATCGAAGGATTTTAATACTTTTGGCTGTTTGGTTCTCTACTTCTTGCTTATATTCTCTGAATTTCTCAAAAGCTTCAGACTTGTGTTTCATCAGGAACACATGTCCGAATCTTGAGAGATTGTCAGTGAATGTAATAAAGTAGGAAGAACCGTTCTTGGCATGCGTAGACATGGGACCGCATACATCATTATGTACCAGTACTAAGAGTTCTGTAACTCTTTCTCCGTGTCCACTAAACGGAGCTTTGGTCATTTTTCCTTTGAGACATGAATGGCAAGCATCATAAGATGATAATTCGAACGGATTCAAATATCCATCCTTATGTAACTTAGCCAGTCGTGTCGCATTGATATGACCAAGTCTACAATGCCACAAGAAGGATTCGTTCATTTCTGAACTTTTCCTCTTGTGTGTGTTTTGTATATTGAGGACTGTATTTTGATTGAGAATGAATATGCCATTATGTAACGAGCCTGATGCAATCAACTTTTGATCTAGGAATATGTTCATAACATTATCCTGTACTACAAAATTATATCCTTCTTTACTTAATAAATAAACTGATATAATGTTGCACATCTTGTTCGGTATATAATAGCACTCATTCAGAATCAGTGTATTATGACTTGATAATACAAGGTGATATTCGCCAACTGCTTTGGCTACAATACTTGCACCGTTCCCTACTTGAACGGAATGATCACTTTTTCCTAGTTCTCTACCTTTCCGTAGCCCATGTAACAATTTACATATGTGGGATCCTGATCCGGTATCTAATACCCAGGACGTAGGGTGAACTGAGAAACAGTTCTCAATAACTAACACACCCGAAGAAGGTACATCAACATGCATGTTCTTAGTTTGGGCGGCGTGAGAATCCAGATATTATATTATTCCCTGTTCAGTATTATAACTCTTATAAGAAAGAACCGGACCAACGTTCCCCTGCTCAGTATAATAAGCCGGTTCAGTTAATACATCCATATTATTATCTTGATATGGCCTGACATGGTCGCTACCTGGAGAGAGTGAGAAGAAAACACTTTAGCGAATGCCCTTGCAAGATTAGATTGGTTATTATCTTATCTAATCAGGATATCTCCCACTGTTTTTATCAAATCTTCCTTCAAACCCTAAAAGGTATGATTAGCCGGGATTAATTACACCCTACAATTTCGTCAATCTTTCAGCCAGATCAGTGTCGATACTTGAGGGAGGTTCCCCGAGCTTTCGCACGGACCTAATTAAAGTAAACCTCGTTTTCCCAGAGGCGTAACCCCGTTAACACTTTTCTAGACACCTACTTGATCGGCTAATTGTCCTGTGTAAAACTATCCCAGGAGTAACTCTTACTCGCAGTGAGTATCGGGATCCAACTATCTCATAGGGGGTATGCAATCTCATTGCAAATTTCAACACTTGAAATTCCCGATAATGCTTTTACCCCTAGTGACTTATGACCTTAACTATGGTCAACAAATCATAAGCACTAGTCAAGTTCTATCCGTCATTTATTGATTAATTTAGACCCACCCACATGACCCACAACTATGGTTAACAAAGTCATATGACTGTCCTAATTAATCACATCTTATGTTATATAGGAAAACATTACTTAGCTACCGTACACTACGCCTTAACTATGGTCAACAAACGCAGCACGAATACTAAGTACTCTATTTTCCTAAAATGACAGAGGGTTACGCAGGTTTTTCAGAAAACCTCGAGCGTAATGAACTTGATATCATCGAAGAGTCGAGTGTTTTTGAAAAAGGAGTGTTTTTGAGGCTTTTCTAGTTTTGCTAAAGAGGCCACTCCCGTTGAAGGGATTTCGGCTCTTTCCCCATCGAATAAGGTGCAGTATATATCATATATACCGCTGTGCAAAGCAAGAACTATACAAGCTGTCAAAAACTAAACCGCGAGTTTGTAGCATCTGCCAGTTTCGCTAAAGAGGTCACTCCCGGTGAAGGGATCTCGGCTATTTCCTCATCGAATAAGGTGCAGGGTATATCATATATACCGCTATGCAAAGCAAAACTGTAGTTACCCTTTTAATAAAGTTTTGATTCTACAACATCTTAGGTTTCTTTTCTTTTTATTAATCTCATTAATAAAATCCCATCAGTTTATGCTTCCTAAGCATCACAGAAGAAACGAAAGCAGTAATATTTATATATCAGCATATATAGAGAGTATAAGCATTCGTCTCAGGCAGTAATATGATCTCATCACAGAACATTGCAGCAGAAGAACATATATGAAATATTGGATATACTAGGATGTCCGTGTTTTCAATACGAGCCTGTTGGAGATAGTGCCCTCAGAGTCAATTATTGGATCACAGGCACGTGATTGCAATGATTGAGGGAGGACCTGTCCCAGTAGGACAGTCTTACTCGAGATGATAGTATGCTATCTGGTTTACCTTTATCATCGTGTACTGTTTTAGGTGACCTGACAAGTTGCTATTACACGTTGATAGAGCCCCTAGGATTCGTGCTTGACCACCAGCAGTATGAGGGCGATCATATAAGTGGGAGCTGGGGTCTATAAGCATATCCTTAGATGGTCCCTAGTCGTGTGAGTTTCGAGACAGGGCATCGATACTCCATAGTAGACTAGTGTATACAGTCGAGACCCCGACGAGGGGCGGTGGCCGGTCTCACAAGCCATTGGTGTCAGTTGGATCACCTAAGATGTATACAGGTGCTCATTAGGTTATGAGTACACCGGACAGGACTCGCCGGGAACATGCCAGTTGGTCACATACCAGACGTCAGATGGCAGTTCCCTGGTGACATGTGTGCAGGTTAGTTCATTGACCTGGGGATCGTCATTTGTCTCGTGTGAGTCCCCATTGTACTTTGATTACTACCCTACCACGGCTCAAAGGAGTCGTGCAAACAGGTTTTAGTTGGGTGCAGTCCCGAGCCACATGGAGGCAGTGAGCGTATCTTCAGGGGTTCGTCTCTCCCGGTATTGGGGGTGAGGTCGTGCTGTGTCTAGGAGAGCCATTACACGAAGTCCTTGGCCAAGGCAAGGAGATTTACTGGTAGGTATTCCAGTAGTATCTCAGGGTGTTCTGGGCTACACTCCGACACGACTTGTACCGCTTTTGGGGGTCTGACTTTTACCAACCCCCTAGGCCCGCCATGCGATGCTCATAGACGAACGGACCGGACTGTACGGATATTGTCACTGACAGGCTCAGTAGGGTTGTCATGCTGAGTTCACTCACAGACATCCCTTTTAGTCAGTACCTGGTAGCCCGTTACGTATTGGCTTATACCTCTGACGTGCTAGTGGTTAAATCCACAACCAAGGTGTTGACGAGTCTTTAGAGTCCCCCACATTCAGTTACTCAGCTTTCGGGCGAAAGGTTGTAGAGGCCGTATGGAGATATGGCAAGGTACGATCAGACGTGCGGTATTGCACGCATCAGGATCGGACAGTTTGTACTATAGGCCGTATGGTTATATGGCAGGGTTCGATCAGATACGTGCGGTATTGCACGGATCAGGATCGAACAGATATTACTAGCCGGTTTTGGTATAAGCCGGATCCTAGTATAGTACAGTGGAGATTTTGTCTCATTGCATCTGTATTTCGGTCGAAATACAGATGCGGGTGTGTATGCACTGTATTGGGGTTTTCCTGTAATTTATTACGGGACCAGTTTTCTAGAGTTGCCAGTTTGCATTCCGTTTCGGCCGATTTCCATTGTTCCGTTCATTGGCCGAAGATTCGTGGAGGAGGGTTTATTTGCATTGTTGCAAATAAGCATTTGTGGAGGGGTCTTTGCATATTATCATGTCATGATACTTGTCCCATCATTTGACTTCATATCTTCTTGATGGCTTGACTTTTAGTAACCATCATGGTTGTTGATTACTTGTTTTGGAGTGTGGGTTATGGTTGTGATCATTGGATTCTTTCATCATCACTTGCTTGCATCATTGCATTCCACCCACCCCCTTGACCTTACTTTTTCTCTCTCCAATCTCACATGGAAGGGGGGGCGGCCATTCCTATGAAGGGGATGGAAAGGGGATTCATTTCATGAGTTGAGTAAAGAAAATATGATACATTCATTCTTTTGTATGCTACATTTTTCCCACCTCTCTCCAAGTTCTTTTTCCTCCACCACAAAAGGCAATTCCATGAACCCCAAAAATGAGACTTCTTTTCTAGATATTCTACAGCATATCTTGGGCACGTCGAGTAGCCGGCTTCGTGCCCGAGTTGCCTCGGCATTGAGGTGGGAGCCCGTAAACGATGTAGGCGATGTGGTGCACTTCCGGAGACGAGGAGGAGACGGGACATTCAGCAGGAGATCGGGACGATGACGAGAAGACCGGAGGACTCGGATCTGTCGGTATACTTCTCTTCCCTATCTTGTTAGTAGCTTAGACTTGTTAATGGTTACGATCCGGATGTTTAGTGCGCGGTGGTGCCGGTTTGCTAAGTCCGCAAAATTAAAGTTTATCACCGCTTCCGCATTCCGGCGTCGGATTGACGGCCGGGGCGACGCCGTGCACTTACAGTGGTATCAGAGCCTCGCCATTAACTTAGTCTAGCTTTGTGTAATGTGTTTGCATTTCCGATCGATCAAAAAGTTCCAAAACCCGTATTTTGATCACATCAGTTTTCTGTTGGAAATTTTTGGTGTCGAAAAATTTTTCAGGTTGTATAAAATTGATGTGCAGGAAATTATAAGGTTACTGGAAAAGTTCGACACAGTGACTCATTACCTGGAGCGCGGAACCGCGGCCAAACCCCCCCTTGGGCCGCGGTTCCGCCGCACAATTGTATCCTCACTGTATCATATTTTTCTAGTGGGCTTCTGGGCTTATTTTGGAGGTTTTGGAATATTAAATTTGGGCCAAGTATTTCTGTGTGTGCTGCAGTATTGTTTTGGGGCCCACTTGTTAATTTTTGATCAATCGGAAAATTTTAAACACATTTTTCACAGTATTTACATTATATCTGCGACCGTGAATGTCACTTGATCGGTAAATCCGGTCTAACTGCTATAGCCCGGTTAGACGGATTTGCGAACGTGATTTTCACGTTGATGTTCTGTTTTTGCTGTGATGTTGCGGATCGGTCGTGGGGGATAGCCTGGATGCAATGCTAGTACAGTTGTGGATGTATTATGTACATTTGATATTGCGGGGCGAGCGTCCGACATGTGGACTGCCGTCACTGCCAGTTTGTATTATGATTTTGGGGCACGACCTGGTTGCGGTCGATGTACCCGTTGTATGTATATTTTACTTTCTGTACTAGGATTACCCCGCGGTGGGGTGCACGGATAGCCGGGTTCTGGAGGGCAACAAGCCCGCATCTCATGGCATTGAGACGGAGGGGGCTTCACTCTAGGATTGGCGGGCTATTCGCCGCACTCGTAGGGGGTACAGGTTGACCCAGGAGGGGTGCCCAAGTTACCGGATTCCGTGAAGTGCTGGGTGGTCCATTCACGGTACTGAAGGGGGCTGCCTCGCTTCAGGTTTTGGCGGGTAACTTGCCGCGCCCGTAGGGGTCTAGGATTTCATTGCACAGGCTATCCACACGACCAGGGGAACGTCGGGTTTCAGCAGTGGCTCTGTGAAACCCGGGGATCCCAGATATCTGTATTGTTTCTGTGATGCTGTTCATTCTCTGTGATGTTGCATTTCTTCCACGCCTTGAGTGAATATAATATATTGGTATATATATTAGTAGATGTTGTATATGTTTTGCATCCGCGCTAGTCCAGTCCCCGCTCTGTCGTTAGTTACCTAACCTAACGGGTAATGACGGGACCCAGTGGCGAATGCGGATGGCATATACGTACATCAGTATATTTTCGTTCTTTGTGGTGTGATCAATTGATGGGACTGCGTTGATTCGGATCAATGCAAGTTAAAAACAAACCTAATCTGATGTTGTTGGAACACTTTTCAAAAAGCTGTTATTGCAAGGACGTTCACTTTTGTTTTGCATCGCGATATTCAGTTGGAATATCCTGCTCCTCAGTCGACAAGGCAAGGGCCGAGATCCCTTCACCGGGAGTGACCCCTTGGACAAAAGTTTGCGTCAGGGCATTAACTTCACTATAGCCGATTACTTTTGCTTTGCATCGCGGTATTCATTTGGAATATCCTGCACCCCATTCTACGGGGAAAGAGCCGAGATCCCTTCACCGGGAGTGACCTCTTTAGAAACGGTTTTCGTCACTATATTTTTAAAAGCTATCAGTTCCTTCAACGATATCAAGTTCGTTACGTTAAAGGTTTTCGCCAGAAACCATTCGTAGCCCTCCGTCGTTTCATATGGGTAGTCAATAGTATTCAAGCTGTGTTTGTTGGCCAAAGTCAAGGCACAGTGTTTGGTAGCTGTTGGTTATTCATATGCAGCATAGATAGATGCGTTGGTTTGGGACAGTCGTATAGCCTTGTTGGCCAAAGTCAAGGGCTTGTGCGGGTGGATTCGAATCAACCTGGAGAATGACGGGTAGAACTTGACATGTGACTTATGATTTGTTGGCCAAAGTCAAGGTCATAAGAGCATGGGGCAGAAATCACATCGGGAGTTTCAAAAGTACTGAAACTTGCCAGATATGCGCATACCTTCTGAAGTGTGATACTGTGAGCGGATTCTGTCATGTTGTCATGCGATGATAGTTGGATCCCGATTCCCACTGATGAGTTGGTTTACTCCTCGGGTGATCCCGACTAATTCTTCTTTCAGGTTTGGAGGAGAATTTGACGGTACAGTGGGAGGTTTCCAGATTAGATAAATTGGTAACCATTCTGATCTAGGTTAGAGTGCACGCTGAGTGTTTCTTTTCTCTCTCTCTTTGGCAGCGACCATTGACCCGACCCTAAGACAATGACTCAGTGACCAAGTTGACCGAACCTTCTTAAACACTGGCTTTTGGATTGTCAGAGTTGCAAGCCTCATTGCCACTCCTACTTTTACCCTTTTCTCCAGGACACCCCGTATTACTACGAACGTCCACTTCCATTGGACAAAACCATCGTATGGTTAGATACGAACTCGAAAGAATTTATTCGAGGATGGTTTCCGGTTCTGAAGAAAACGGATAGGACTATTCAGTTGTCTTTTCTTTTCACCCTCTCTCAGGTTGCGAGTACTCCTTGGTTTAGGAGTAGTACACCTATTACGCAAATTGGATAGTCTTCTTCCAAACCATAGGCTGGTGCCGACCGGTAGGGAAGGAAGAAAGCCAATTAGCCTAAACGGTGTACAGAAGGTATTAAGTTAAGACAAAGCAAGGGATTAGTGAGAGGGCAAAGTAAATTGCAACAGATATTCACGACCAAACCGAGTATTCCTTCGCCAATCCTAAATCACCTTTGTATTTCTCCAGAACACTCCGTATCACTACGAAGATCCACAGTTTATTGGATACTCCATCGTATGGTTATATACGAACTCGAAAGGAACTTGTTCCAGTTCGGGGATGGATTCTGGTTCAGGAGAATTAGGAATAAGATTTATTCAGGTGTCTTTTATCTTCACCTTCTCTCGCATTGCGAGTGTTCCTAGGATTGGGACAGTACACCCATTATGCTTATTGGATAGTCTTCTTCCAAACCATAGGCTGGTGCCGAACGGTAGGGAAGGAAGAAAACCATTTGGCCTAAAGGGGTGTGCAGAAGGTAATGACTAAAGACATATGAAGGGATTTGGAGAGGTGGCAAAGAATTATACGGTTACAGTCGTGAATATGGAAAAGGCATTACTAGGAATACCAGGATACCCCTACGAAACATTTCAATGTTTCAGTCTCACTGTGTACTGTTAAAGGAAAGCTGATTTCCCGACTAGATACTTACTCCAGGGTATGTATTTACCAGGTATGATTCTCACATCTGTATGGTTTTACAGATGATGAGTGGGAGTAAGTTATTGGGAATTAGGTGATCATCCTCATTATATCGGGATTCGTTGTAATCGGTGATATTTGAGGAAATCACCTGGGCTGTTTGCCGGTCGGCAAATATTTGGTTTTGAATATCCGTTGTTATGCACCAATTTCAAATCGATATATCTGTACGTCTATTTTCATAGAGTGAGATATACCCTTTTGAAATTATGTCTATGACATTTACCTATATCAGTGGATGGTTAGGTAAGGAGCATTGAACAGCGGTGTAATTCTTCATAACCAAAAGTACAGTTTTCAACCTACGACACACAGTGAATGAGTTATCAGACTCAAGGGACTTATACAGAATATTGTATGTTGTCCAGGGTCGATCAGGACAAAGGGGTAGGTCCTCGTACTATATTCGGTTTACTTATGACTTCTCTAGTTTTTAGACAGGTGTTTCGTGGAAACACAGGGTCCGAATTTTGAGAAGTTATAGGTATTTGAATAGAGTAGAGAACCAGATGTAGCAAGTATCGGGATTCTTCAAAGAGATCGAAGATGTAGATACTTGTGTATGGTATTCAGTTGATAGTAATGATTAAAGAGATCTTGCTTCTCTTTCAGGTTATTCATAATTGGAAGCATTCCTAAGTTGAGTAACGCTGATCGGCCTCCTTCCTTTTAGTTGACATGCACTGGAGACAGCTGCATGATTTGAATCTGGTTCAATTAAATCAGTGCCTCTGGTTCTATATTTGATATAGAACAGTTCATATCTTAACGATGTTAAGGTACGGGGAGTTGTCCGGCTTATGATTAAAACCAGACACTAGACAACTCAAGGCACGTTTCTGTAATGGCTGTTTGTGGGTTGACCCAGGCTATGACGAGGGTTGACTTTCTACCATCTGGATGAACAATAGCGATATTGTTCTAGACTCCCCACAGTTTTATTAAAAATGGATTTTTTCAGAAAACAGTAGTGGGAGTATGGTAGAACTGGAAGTGGTTCCAGAACCACAAACGATTACTGAAGATTTGATAGGAACCTAAAGATTCAATCTGGCTTGACATTCCATTGGCCACTCCGCAGATTTGGTGGGTAACTTCAGGCACCTGAGAGGTACTCCGGTAGCCTCAAGGACGGTGACAGGGAAGTTCTTGTTTACCCACAATTACCATTGCTGTTGTTCCAGGCTGCGAGACCCGGCGGGAGGATGAGTATAGCGTCGTTCTGAACTCGCTTCAGAAGTGTACGTGTATATGACTCTGCCAGAGGGTTGTCGTAGTCAGTGGGAGCAGCGGAAGCATTGGTGGACAGGTAGCTTATGTCTATTTATAAACTAAAGCAGTTTTATCGGAGATAGATCATCTATTTCTGACGTGACAGTCATGGGTTTGACTTCATCAGGATAGGGGATGGATCTGTTGAGAAGGTAGTAGGGTGTGATGTCATAGTATTTGGATGACATACACAGAGTAGGAAAGGAAACTCCTATACTACGATCGGTCATACTTTGGTCGTCACACAGTGTTTTCTTCATATGGGAAATGGATTTTGTATCAAACATACTGGTTACTAGATCTATGGTTTTAGATCTAGATTTGGGTGGTTTCCCAATCAGGGTACTTTGACAGCATTCTAAGAGTATTTAGAATGGACGACTCCTGGCACGGTAGTGTACCTGCAGGTAATGGAGTCACCCTCTCTAAAGGTGTCTTACAGACTAAAGGGGAGAGGGACGTGCATGATTGGCAGATCACTTGCTTAGGCAATTGAGTCAATCATGAGATGTCAAGTACCACACCAGATGTTATTCTTGCAGTAGGTGCAATAAGTTGACATTAATCCAATCCTGGAGAAACAGTCGGAAGCAGTTCTAGAACATAAGTCGATGTTCTAGGGATATGATAACGACAGCCTCATTCGGGAAACAGTTATCATTCCAGGCTTCCAAGGTGACATGGATGACAAGGAGGTTGTCAGAGCTATAGTTTTTCCTTCTGACGAGGGGCAGTATTTTGGACAGGTGGTCCAAGGCAATACTGAGGGAGGCATGGCGCAGGATACTGATTGAGTTCAGTTGACGATACAGTCTAAGAAGTTTGGATTTGGAGTTCATTTATGAGCTATGTCCCATCAGACATCCAGACACATTCTAAGACAGGTATTGCTCATTTCGGAAGATGGGTTTCTCCGCGAACTTGAGATTTAGAGAGACATAGAAAGAAACAACAAGGCGGATCCACTCACTAAGGCTATTCCTCGAACGCAATAGTTTCGCAAGCGAGCTTTGTGAGACTGACTAGTAGAGGAGTTGGGTGTTCGGTATCACACGGGCTGTGAGTATGCGACATCGCAATAATTAGCCTTGAGTGCAAGTGGGAGATTGTTGGAGATAGTGCCCACAGAGTCAATTATTGGATCACAGGCACGTGATTGCAATGATTGAGGGAGGACCTGTCCCAGTAGGACAGTTTTACTCGAGATGATAGTATGCTATCTGGTTTACCTTTATCATCGTGTACTGTTTTAGGTGACCTGACAAGTTGCTATTACACGTTGATAGAGCCCCTAGGATTCGTGCTTGACCACCAGCAGTATGAGGGCGATCATATAAGTGGGAGCTGGGGTCTATAAGCATATCCTTAGATGGTCCCTAGTCGTGTGAGTTTCGAGACAGGGCATCGATACTCCATAGTAGACTAGTGTATACAGTCGAGACCCCGACGAGGGGCGGTGGCCGGTCTCACAAGCCATTGGTGTCAGTTGGATCACCTAAGATGTATACAGGTGCTCATTAGGTTATGAGTACACCGGACAGGACTCGCCGGGAACATGCCAGTTGGTCATATACCAGACGTCAGATGGCAGTTCCCTGGTGACATGTGTGCAGGTTAGTTCATTGACCTGGGGATCGTCATTTGTCTCGTGTGAGTTCCCATTGTACTTTGATTACTACCCTACCACGGCTCAAAGGAGTCGTGCAAACAGGTTTTAGTTGGGTGCAGTCCCGAGCTACATGGAGGCAGTGAGCGTATCTTCAGGGGTTCGTCTCTCCCGGTATTGGGGGTGAGGTCGTGCTGTGTCTAGGAGAGCCATTACACGAAGTCCTTGGCCAAGACAAGGAGATTTACTGGTAGGTATTCCAGTAGTATCTCAGGGTGTTCTGGGCTACACTCCGACACGACTTGTACCGCTTTTGGGGGTCTGACTTTTACCAACCCCCTAGGCCCGCCATGCGATGCTCATAGACGAACGGACCGGACTGTACGGATATTGTCACTGACAGGCTCAGTAGGGTTGTCAGGCTGAGTTCACTCACAGACATCCCTTTTAGTCAGTACCTGGTAGCCCGTTACGTATTGGCTTATACCTCTGACGTGCTAGTGGTTAAATCCACAACCAAGGTGTTGACGAGTCTTTAGAGTCCCCCACATTCAGTTACTCAGCTTTCGGGCGAAAGGTTGTAGAGGCCGTATGGAGATATGGCAAGGTACGATCAGACGTGCGGTATTGCACGCATCAGGATCGGACAGTTTGTACTATAGGCTGTATGGTTATATGGCAGGGTTCGATCAGATACGTGCGGTATTGCACGGATCGGGATTGAACAGATATTACTAGCCGGTTTTGGTATAAGCCGGATCCTAGTATAGTACAGTGGAGATTTTGTCTCATTGCATTTGTATTTCGGTTGAAATACAGATGCGGGTGTGTATGCACTGTATTGGGGTTTTCCTGTAATTTATTACGGGACCAGTTTTCTGGAGTTGCCAGTTTGCTTTCCGTTTCGGCCGATTTCCATTGTTCCGTTCATTGGCCGAAGATTGGTGGAGGATGGTTTATTTGCATTGTTGCAAATAAGCATTTGTGGAGGGGGTCTTTGCATATTATCATGTCATGATACTTGTCCCATCATTTGACTTCATATCTTCTTGATGGCTTGACTTTTAGTAACCATCATGGTTGTTGATTACTTGTTTTGGAGTGTGGGTTATGGTTGTGATCATTGGATTCTTTCATCATCACTTGCTTGCATCATTGCATTCCACCCACCCCCTTGACCTTACTTTTTCTCTCTCCAATCTCACATGGAAGGGGGGGGCCGGCCATTCCTATGAAGGGGATGGAAAGGGGATTCATTTCATGAGTTGAGTAAAGAAAATATGATACATTCATTCTTTTGTATGCTACATTTTTCCCACCTCTCTCCAAGTTCTTTTTCCTCCACCACAAAAGGCAATTCCATGAACCCCAAAAATGAGACTTCTTTTCTAGATATTCTACAGCATATCTTGGGCACGTCGAGTAGCCGGCTTCGTGCCCGAGTTGCCTCGGCATTGAGGTGGGAGCCCGTAAACGATGTAGGCGATGTGGTGCACTTCCGGAGACGAGGAGGAGACGGGACATTCAGCAGGAGATCGGGACGATGACGAGAAGACCGGAGGACTCGGATCTGTCGGTATACTTCTCTTCCCTATCTTGTTAGTAGCTTAGACTTGTTAATGGTTACGATCCGGATGTTTAGTGCGCGGTGGTGCCGGTTTGCTAAGTCCGCAAAATTAAAGTTTATCACCGCTTCCGCATTCCGGCGTCGGATTGACGGCCGGGGCGCCGCCGTGCACTTACAGAGCCTGTATAAAACACGGATTCCACGGTCGCGACGAATAGCCAAATCCACATCCCAAGACCCCTACGAGAGCGGCAAGTAACACTGCCAATTCTAGGGTTAGGAGACCCGGTCTCGACTCCTCGAGATGGCCTTCCACTGGACCCTAGAACCCGGTTACTTGTGCTCCCCTCCTTGGGTCTACCTAATGCGGAAAAGTAAATAATATACACTGGTGACATCAACCTCATCCCGGAAGTGCCCCAATAAAAGAATATTACATACAAATGAATTTTACATGAATGAAAATAAAAACCCTCATCTCACATAAAACCTCCGGCTATTCAGAACACGACGATCCAATATAACATATCACAGCAACACATAATATCTCATATCATCAACGTAAGTAAGTATGTATACACCGATCGTCGTAGATGTATAGCAACGAAGACCGGCAATACAACTACATACTTCACTTACGGTCACAGAAAATAAATTGTAAAACTACAATATTTGGAATCCACAATCACTTTAGACATCGTAAATCCGAAATATCACATACTTCGCATTTCATGCCTAACTCTATGAATTCCATATATTGTATCACATTCCAGATAAATAGACAATATTAAAGTTTCCGAACAAATAATCAAATATTCAAAATTTCCTAAATTGCTCAACACTTGAGCGGAGTTCAAATAATCCCAGAAAATGTCACAGTACCGGTGGTCCAGCCGTAGATGGGTCAAGCCAACGCCTCACATGTGACACGCCGTACTGCCCCAAACCCTAAGGTTTAGAGGCAGTTCAAGGCGGTCACATAATCGAGTTAAGGTTTGTTGTCTTCTATAGGGTCCACCGTGTTACTTGCACATTTTTCCGAAAGATTTAAACCCGATAAAAATTCAACACTTGAAAGTTTTTCGTGCCGGGAAAAAGTGAGTTAATGATATCCGCTCGAACATTTTAACAGTTTCTAAATGTCCGGAAAACACTAAACAAAGTTAAATTATCCGATCGAATCAACGAGTCCCCAATACAACCCTAGAAAACTCAACACTTGAGTGGAATTAAAAAATTCCCAGAAAAAATAACAAGAAAGGACCTAAGGATAATTATATATGAAATACAAGGGACCAAATCATAATTTTGGTCGCGGAACCGCCGCCAAACCCTTGGTTTGGCCGCTGGTCCGCAGTCATTTGAGCGCATTAATGGTCTGTACTTCACAATAATTCTTCGTTTTTCCTGCTTAATTTTCTGAGCATTTTTAATTCAGAAAAAATCAACATTTTAAAAAATATCCAGAGAGGGGTCCGTGTCGGGGTTTCGGGGTTCGATCGGACTTTAAACTTCGTTTAGACATCGCATAATGCTCTAGCTAGGCTCTGATACCACTGTAGGGTTCCTAGGCACTCTTGTGAAGGTTCATAAGGCATCAAACATGCCCGAACAAAATTTTAGACGTGCCGAACAACCCAAAGCCGGGATCTTTGCAAGATTATTAGGGTTTAACAAGCATGTAAACATCTTTACCACTAAGTGTGAGGGATTACAACCTTTGTAGTCCGCTCCTTCGCTTCATAAGCTTCGAGTAGAAGTCCCATTCGCCGCGATCCATGATCTCCCGGACTCAAGAGAGGCTCCACGACTCGAACGATCCATGCTAGCTTGTATTGTTCCGCTTCTCCTATGATCTACGTCGAAGTTGCTATAACCCAAACTCTCTCACTCTAGTGTAGTGAACACCCTAATCTAATGGGCTAGATTAGATGAGGATGATGGAGTAATATTTATGCTATCTTTTTATATCAAATTCTCACATGAAAACATCACCAAAGGAAAATCTAGTGAGCTCTTTCAAAAACTCAAGAGAGAAGAAAATGAAGAATAATGAGATAATCCTTTTGTGATGAATAGTATATAAGAGTATATCAATAATAATGAAACCATGGTTAATGATGACAAGGATAACTCTTGTAGAGAGTTAACTAAGGCTAGGGTTTGGTTTGGTTAAGAAATGAGTCATAAGAAAATATCTATCATAATATCTTCTTCATGACAAATGGAATGCTTCTAGATGGTGCAAGAAGAAGCTAACCCTAATCAAACCCTAATCTGTTTTTATCATCACCAAACATGTTTCATTATTAATCATATCATGTTACTATAATATATATCACATATATATTATATATTTGTAACAAAAGAAAATAATACTATTAATATATATCGCATATATATCAATGTATTATCCGGTGAGAAAATGAAATAATAAAGCGAGCCAATATTAGATAATGTAATACAATATATCATATATATTATTATACATTAAATCATCGAATCAACACTTGATCCGACAATCCGGCTATATCGAATATAACCGACTAATATATCATGTACCGATTCATCGAATCAACACTTGATCCGATGACCCGGTTCATATCTAAATATCGCGAGAATATAATACGGTATCTCATATCGCATTATCCTCGGTCCTGCACATATCACATATGTGCCTCTACTGCGTTTTGCATGAGCCAAGAAACCTCTGTGTAGGACTCTAAAGAATCGTCAATACGCCGGTAGCAGATGATGATCATATCAAACACCCACAAGCTGCAAGCGGTCAGCTAAACGTAACAGCCACCCAGGTATTGAGCGATCAGAAGATCAACAAGCTAGCCTGTACGTTCTCTTGTGAATCCAATCAGTAACACTCCCGTACAATCCGGTCTCTTTGTCTGATATGTCGCATATCAAGTCTAGGGGTGGTATACGTCAGAACCCAGTAACCGATAATTCGTGTCGATGTGAGGCTCATAACAGATCGAGAAACTACTGATAACACCTACCAGTAAATCTCTATATCATCCTTGGCCAGGGACTTCCAGTTATAGCCAATCGAACACAGCACAACATCAACTCCCTATACCGGGAGAGACGAATCCCCTCCTATCGCTCATTGCCTCCATGTGATTCGGGACTGCACCCAAAAGCCACCCTTTTGCATGCCCTCTTGGACGTGGTAAGGTGGAAATCAAAGCACAGTGGGAATCATACTAGACTCTATGACGATCTCGGGTCTACAGACTACCCTGTACCAGTGTCACCGGAGAACTGCCATCTGACGTATGGTATATCACCATCTGGGAGTTCTCGGCGAGTCCGTCCAGTGTACCCAGTCACCACTGAGCACCCGTACACCATCCTTGATGTCAAACGCTGATGGATATGGGATCATCCTGTTGGAGATAGTGCCCTCATAGTCAATTATTGGATCACAGGTACGTGATTGCAATGATTGCGGAGGACCTATACCGGTAGGACAGTCTTACTCGAGATGATAGTATGCTATCTGGTTTGCCTTTATCAGTCGTGTACATGATCAGGTGACTGATTACATGTTACACTTTGATAGAGCCCTTAGGATCTTGCTTTACTACCAACAGTATGATGGCGATCATATACGTGAGAGGTGGGTAGTTTATACGCATATCCTTAATTGTGGTCCCTAGTCGTGGGAGTTTCGAGACAGGGCATCGATACTCCGGAGTAGACTAGTGTGTACAGTCGAGACCCCGACGAGGGGCGGTGGCCGGTCTCACAAGCCACTGGTGTCAGTTAGATGACCTAAGATGTATACAGGTGCTCATTGGGTTATGAGTACACCGGACAGGACTCGCCGGGAATCTGCTAGTTAGTATTATATCTATCGTCAGATAGCAGTTCCCTGGTGACATGTGTACAGGTTAGTTCATCGACCTGAGGTCGTCATTTGTCTCGTGTGAGTTCCCACTGTGCTTTGATTTCTACCCTACCACGGCTCAAAGGAGTCGTGCAAACAGGTAGCTTTTGGGTACAGTCCCGAGCCATATAGAAGCACGTGAGCGGATCGGCAGGGGATTCGTCTCTCCCGGTATTGGGGGCGAGATCGTGCTGTGTCTAGGAGAGCCATTACACAAAGCCCACGGCCGTGGCAGGAGATTTAGTGGTAGGTACTCCAGTAGTATCTCAGGGTTTTATTGGGCTTCACTCCGAAACGACTTATACTGCTATTGGGGGTCTGACGTTACTAGCCCCCTAGGCAGATATGCGATACTCATAGACGAACGGACCGGACTGTATATACATTGTCATTGTTAGGCTCAGTAGGGTTTTCCGGATGAGTTCGCTCATCAGCCTCCCTTGAGGTCAGTCCATGGGCAGCCGTTATGCATTGCTAGTGCCGCTGACGGTTTGTGGTTAAACCCACTGCCAGGGTACTGACGAGTCATTAGAGTCCCCCACAGACAGTTTCCCAAGTTCGGGCGAAACGTTGTAGAGGCCGTATGGTTTTATGGCAGGGTTCGGAAAATGCACGTGCGTTTACGCACGTGTTATTTTTCGGGCAGATGATACTGGTCGACTTTGGTTTAAGCCGGATCCGAGTATTATATTGAGTAGGTATAATATCTTTGTCTCAGTTGCATTTGTATTCGGTCATAATACAAATGCGGGTATATTTATACAGTTTCGGGGTTATCCTGAAAGTCGTTTCAGGATCACTTTTGGAAGTTGCCAGTTTCCAGTTTTCTATCAGCCGTCTTTTAACATTCGGTTAAAGACGGATTTGTCTTTTCTTGAGATGAGTGTGGTTCTAGAAGGTTCTAGATGAGGTGACTAGGATTAATTGGTGTTGAGTTTTCATTGGATGCTTTTAATGGTTCATTAATGCATGATGACTAGGTTTGTGAGTCATGCTTTAGCTTTAATGAGTTTTGTTAAGCTTAAGATATTTTGTGAGAAGCTTCATGTCTTATGGTCACCCTCTTTCTCCTACGGTCACCTCCCTCCTTCTATAAAGTGGCCGGCCCTCTCTCTCCTCCTCACTTCACTTGGTTGATTTCATTTTAGAGAGAAAAGATTATGATAGTATTTGGGGTGTATGGAATTTCACAGTTCATTTCATTCCATCACCCAATTCCCACGGTAACTTCATTAACCAATCGTCCACGGATTTGGAAGAAGTGAGACAAAGTCATCTACTCATTCTCTACATCATTCTTGGTCGTCTCTTTTAGCAAACTTGACGATCGAGTTGCCTCAAGTCAGAGGCGGGAGCCCGTTTAAAGAATCGATGATGTGGTGCCACCTCGACGAGGAGATCGGAGATCGACGAGATCGGAGCAGCCGCAACGGAGCGTGGGATGATGGTTAAAGAACGAAGGACTCGGATCGTTCGGTATAACCTTTCTACACTCTTTACAGTTTGTTAGTTTAGCAATAATGGCAGATCCGGGTTAAAGTATACGATAGCGCCAGTAAAAAGTTTTTTGTTCCGCATTTGGCGTCTGTAGACGGCCGGGGCGCTAGCGTAGACTTAAAGTGGTATCAGAGCCTCACCATTTTGCTATGCTAACTTGTGCTAACGCGTTTAAAACAACGATCGAACCGGAAATCAAAAATTGCATTTTTCCAACTTGACAGTTTCTGTTGATTTTAAATGGCCTCCTAAAATTTTTCTACATGTCTCAGAAAACTGTGCAGGAGTTTCTAAGAACCACGACAAAATTTGGGGACATGACTCCACCAAACAGCCGCGGAAACACGGCCAAACCCATGGTTTGGCCGCGCATCCGCGGCCACTTGGTGAGCTCATGCTCCCAAATTTGTACAGTGGGTTCTCTGTTGGATTTTGTGGTTTTTGGTAAATATCGTTTTGGCCCAGATTTTGTTACTGTTCACCAGTAAGTCGTGGGACCCACTTTTTGATATTTGGTCGATCGAAATTTGAACACGTTAGTTTACAGTGCTTACATTATATCTCCGACCGGGAATGTCATTTGATCGGTAAACCGCGTTTGATTGCTATAGTTCTTTTAGACGGGTTTGCGAACGTGACATTCGCGTTGATGTTTTGTTTTATGATGTGTTGTTGCGGATTTGTCGTGGTGGATAGCAGTGTGCAATGATAGTACAGTTTGTGTTTATTTGTACATTTGATATTGCGGGGCGAGCGTCCAACTTGTGGACTGCCGTCACTGCCTGTTGTATAATATTCTTTTGGGGCACGACCAGGTTGCGGTCGATGTACCTATTGTACTATTTTTCATTACTGTACTAGGTTTTGCCCCGAGACGGAGTGCACGGATAGCCGGGTTCTGAGAAGCAACGGGTCCGCATCTCATGGCTTTGAGAGGCAGATGGGCCCCACTCTAGAATTGGCAGACTATTCCCCGCACTCGTAGGGGGTACAGGTTGACCCAAGGAGGGGTGCCCAAGATTACCGGATTCCGTGAAGTGCAGGGTGGTCCATTCACTATGCTGTAGGGGGCTGCCTCGCTTCAGGTTTTGGCGGGTAACTTGCCGCACCCGTAGGGGTCTGGTTTCATTGCACAGGCTATCCACACGACAGGGGAACGTCGGGTTTCAGCAGCGGCTCTGTGAAACCCGGGGATCCCAGATTATCTGTATTGTTCTGTGATGCTTATTACTTTTCTGTAATGTTGCATATTATCACGCCTGGAGCGATTATTGTATATTGTTTTATATACTATTAGATGTTGTATATGTTTTACACCCGCGCTAGTCCAGTCCCCGCTCTGTCGTTAGTTAAGTAACCTAACGGGTGATGACGGGACCCAGTGACGAATGCGGATGGCATATACGTACATTTTATTTTCGTTCTTTTCTGGTGTGATTAAATGATGGGACTGCGTTGATTCTGATCAATGCAAAGTAAAACAAACCTGTTTGATGTTGTTGGAACAAATTTAAAATGTGTTATTGCAAAGACGTTTCCTTTTGTTTTGCATAGCGGTATTCAGTAGAATATCCTGCACCTCATTCGACGGGGCATGGGCTGATATCCCTTCACCGGGACTGATCCCTTGGGCAGAAGTTTGCGGCAGGGTAATAACTTCACTATAGTCGATTACATGTTGCTTTGCATAGCGATATTCAGTGGAATATCCTGCACCTCATTCCACGAGGAAAGAGCCGAGATCCCTTTACCGGGAGTGACCTCTTTAGCAAAAGGTTTTCGCCACTATATTTTATAAAAAGCTATCAGGTTCCTTCAACGAGATCAAGTTCATTACGTTAAAGGTTTTTCGCCAAAAACCAGCCGTAGCCCTCCGTCGTTTCTTATGGATGGTCAGTAATATTCAAGCTATGTTTGTTGGCTTTCGTCAAGGCATAGTGTTTGGTAGTTGCTGGGGTATTCATTTGTTGCATAGATAGATGTGTTGGTTTGGGACAGTCGTATTACCTTGTTGGCTTTCGTCAAGGGTATGTACGGGTGGGTTCAAATTAACAAGATAATGACGGGCAGAACTTGACATGTGACTTATGATTTGTTGACATTCGCCAAGGTCATAAGAACATGGGGTAAAAATCATATCGGGAGTTTCTAAAGAAACTGAAACTTGCCAGGCATGCGCATACCTTCTGGAGTGTGATAACGCGAGTGGATTCCGTCACGTTATCATGCGATGAGAGTTGGATCCCGATTCCCACTGATGAGTTGGTTTACTCTTCGGGTGATTCCGATTGATTCTTCTTTAGGTTTGGAGGAGAATTTGACAGGACAGTGGGAGGTTTCCGGATTAGATAAAGTGATGACCATTCTGATCTAGGTTAGAGTGCCCGCAGAGTGTTTCTTTTCTCTCTCTCTTTGGCAGCGACCTTTGACCGACCCTAGACTATGACTCAGTGACCAGGTTGACCGAACCTTCTTAAAATACTGGCTTTTGGATTGTCTGAGTTGCATAAGTCATTGCCACTCCTTCTTTTACCCTTTGCATTTCTCAGAACACCCGTATTACTACGGATATCCACTTCCATTGGATAGATCCATCGTATGGTTATATACGAACTCGAAGGGACTTCTTCGAGGATGGATCCAGGTTCAGGAGAAATAGAATTGGTTTATTCAGTTGTCTTTTATTATCACCTTCTCTCAGGTTGCGAGAGCTCCTTGGTTTAGGAGAGTACACCTATTACGCTTATTGGATAGTCTTATTCCAAACCATAGGCTGGTGCCGAAAGGTAGGGAATGAAGAAAACCAATTAGCCTAAGTAGGGTGTGCAGAAGGTAATATGTAAAGACAAAATAAAGGGATTAGAAAGAGGGCAAAGTAAATTGCGACTGATATCATTCACGACCAAAACCGCGTACTTCATCGCCACTCCTATTTCACCTTTAAAAGAATAAGGTATTATTCAGTTGTCTTTTATCATCACCTTCTCTCAGTTGCGTGTACTCCTTGGTTTAGGAGGGTACACCTATTATGCTTACTGGATAGTCTTCTTCCAAACCATAGGCTGGTGCCGAACGGTAGGGAAGGAAGAAAACCATTTAGCCTAATGATGGTGTACAGAAGGTAACGACTAAAGACAAATAAAGGGATTTGGAGAGATGGCAATAAAATATACGGTTGAAGTCATGAATTGGATTATGGAAGAGGCATTACTATGAATACCAGGATACCCCTACGAAACATTTTCATGTTTCAGTGCATTGTTAAAGAAAAACTGTTTTCCCGATTAGACACTTACTCCAAGGGTATGTATTTACCAGGTTTCATTCTCATATCTGTATGGTTTTACAGATGATGAGTGGGAGTAAGATATTGGGAATTAGGTGATCATCCTCATTATATCGGAATTCGTTGTAATTGGTGATATTTGAGGAAATCGCCAGGGTACAGTTTTCAACCTACGACGCACAGGTTTTGAGTTGTTTAACTCAGCGGACTTATACAGAGTATTGTATGTTGTCCAAGTGTCCTTCAGGACAAAGGGGTAGGTCCTCGTACTATGTTCCGTTTACTTATAACTTCTCTAGTATTTAGACGAGTGTTTCGTAGAAATACAAGGTCTAAGTTTTGAGAAGTTGTGGGTATAAGAATAAAGTAGAGAACCAGGTATCACAAGTATCGGGATTCTTCAAAGAGATCGAAGATGTAGATTCTTGTGATTGGTATTCAGATGATAGTGATGGTTTTGAGAAACGTGTTTCTCTTTCAGGTTACTCATAATTGGATGGATTCCTAAGTTGAGTAATGCTGATTAGACTCTTTCCATTAAGTTGATATGCACTGAAGACAGCTGCATGGTTTGAATATGGTTCCAATTAAATTAGTGCCAAAGTTTCTATATTGGATATAGAATAGTTCGTACCTTAAAAGATATTAAGGTACGGGGAGCTGTCCAGCTTATGCTTAAAACCAGACTCTGGATAACTCAGGGCACGTTTCTGTAATGGTTGTTTGTGGGTTGACCCTGGCTATGACGAGGGTTGATATACTACCATTAAGAAGATCAATAGTGATATTGTTCTTGACTCGCCACAGTTTTACTAAAATGGATCTTTTTCAGAAAACAGTAGTGGGAGTATGGTAGAACTGGAAGTGATTCCAGAACCGCGAACGATTACGGAAAATTTAATAGGACCTATATATTCAATCAGGTTTGACATTCCAATAGCCACTCCGCAGATATGGTAGGTAACCTCAAACACCCGAGAGGTACTTCGGTAGGCTCAAGGACGGTGACAGGGAGGTTCTTATCTACCAAGACTTGACACTACTGTTGTTCCAGGCTATGAGACCCGGTAGGAGGGTTGTCGTAGTCAGTGGGAGCATCGGAAGCATAGTGGGCAAGTAGCTTATATCTATTTATAGACTTGAGCAGTTATAGCGGAGATAGATCATCTAATTTTGATATGACAGTCATGGTTTTTGACTTCAATCAGGATAGGGGATGGATCAGTTAAGAAGGTGGTAGGGTGTGATGTCATGGTATCTGGATGACATACACAGAGTAGGAAGTAAAATTCCTATACTACGATCGGTTGTACTGTGGTCGTCACACAGTTGTTTCTCCAGACAGGATATGGATATAATATTTGACATTCTGGTTTCTAGATCTATGGTTTTAGATCTGGATTTGGGTAGTTTCCCAATGTGGGTACTTTGACAGATATTCTAATGGTTTTGGAATAGTTGACTCCTAGCATGGTGGTGTACCTGCAGGTGATGGAGTCACCCTCTCTAAAGGTGTCTTACAGACTAAAGGGGAGAGGGATGTGCATGATTGGCAGATCACTTACTTAGGCAATTGAGTCAATCATGAGATGTCAAGTACCACACCAAATGTTGGTTTTGCACTAGATGCAATAAGTTTGTATTAATCCAATCCTGGAGAAACATAAGGAAGCAGTTTTAGAACATAAGTACATGTTCTACGGATTTGATGACGACAGCCTCCTTCGGGAGACGGTTATCATTCCAGGCTTCAAAGGTGACATAGATGACAGAGTGATTGTCAGAGTTATAGTTTTCCCTCTGACGAAGAGGGACAGTATTATGGACAGGTGGTCCAAGAGGATATTGTGGGTGGCCTGGTGCCGGATACTGATTAGGTTCAGTGTCGATACAGTCTAAGAAGTTTGGATTTGGAGTTCATTTATGAACTAGGTCCCATCAGATATCCAGACATATTCTAAGACTGATATTACTCGATTCGGGAGATGGCTTTATCCGCGAACTTGAGATTTAGAGAGATATAGAAAGAAACTTCTAGGCGGATCCACTCACTAAGGCTATTTCTCGAACACAATAGTTTTACAAACGGGCTTTGTGATACTGATTAGTAGAGGAGTTGGATGTTCGGTTTCACACAGGCTGTGAGTAGTCGACATTGCAATAATTAGCCTTGAGTGCAAGTGGGAGATTGTTGGAGATAGTGCCATCATAGTCAATTATTGGATCACAGGTACGTGATTGCAATGATTGCGGAGGACCTATACCGGTAGGACAGTCTTACTCGAGATGATAGTATGCTATCTGGTTTACCTTTATCAATCGTGTACATGATCAGGTGATTGATTACATGTTACACTTTGATAGAGCCGTTAGGATCTTGCTTTACTACCAACAGTATGATGGCGATCATATACGTGAGAGTTGGGTAGTTTATACGCATATCCTTAATTGTGGTCCCTAGTCGTGAGAGTTTCGAGACAGGGCATCGATACTCCGGAGTAGACTAGTGTGTACAGTCGAGACCCCGACGAGGGGCGGTGGCCAGTCTCACAAGCCACTGGTGTCAGTTGGATCACCTAAGATGTATACAGGTGCTCATTGGGTTATGAGTACACCGGACAGGACTCGCCGGGAATCTGCTAGTTAGTATTATATCTATCGTCAGATAGCAGTTCCCTGGTGACATGTGTACAGGTTAGTTCATCGACCTGAGGTCGTCATTTGTCTCGTGTGAGTTCCCACTGTGCTTTGATTTCTACCCTACCACGGCTCAAAGGAGTCGTGCAAACAGGTAGCTTTTGGGTACAGTCCCGAGCCATATGGAGGCACGTGAGCGGATCGGCAGGGGATTCGTCTCTCCCGGTATTGGGGGCGAGATCGTGCTGTGTCTAGGAGAGCCATTACACAAAGCCCACGGCCGTGGCAGGAGATTTACTGGTAGGTACTCCAGTAGTATCTCAGGGTGTTATTGGGCTTCACTCAGACACGACTTATACTGCTATTGGGGGTCTGACGTTACTAGCCCCCTAGGCAGATATGCGATACTCATAGACGAACGGACCGGACTGTATATACATTGTCACTGTTAGGCTCAGTTGGGTTTTCCGGATGAGTTCGCTCATCAGTTTCCCTTGAGGTCAGTCCATGGGCAGCCGTTATGCATTGCTAGTGCCGCTGACGGTTTGTGGTTAAACCCACTGCCAGGGTACTGACGAGTCATTAGAGTCCCCCACAGACAGTTTCCCAAGTTCGGGCGAAACGTTGTAGAGGCCGTATGGTTTTATGGCAGGGTTCGGAAAATGCACGTGCGTTTACGCACGTGTTATTTTTCGGGCAGATGATACTGGTCGGCTTTGGTTTAAGCCAGATCCGAGTATTATATTGAGTAGGTATAATATCTTTGTCTCAGTTGCATTTGTATTCGGTCGTAATACAAATGCGGGTATATTTATACAGTTTCGGGGTTATCCTGAAAGTCGTTTCAGGATCACTTTTGGAAGTTGCCAGTTTCCAGTTTTCTATCAGCCGTCTTTTAACATTCGGTTAAAGACGGATTTGTCTTTTCTTGAGATGAGTGTGGATTCTTCTAGAAGGTTCTAGATGAGGTGACTAGGATTAATTGGTGTTGAGTTTTCATTGGATGCTTTTAATGGTTCATTACTGCATGATGACTAGGTTTGTGAGTCATGCTTTAGCTTTAATGAGTTTTGTTAAGCTTAAGATATTTTGTGAGAAGCTTCATGTCTTATGGTCACCCTCTTTCTCCTCCGGTCACCTCCCTCCTTCTATAAAGTGGCCGGCCCTCTCTCTCCTCCTCACTTCACTTGGTTGATTTCATTTTAGAGAGAAAAGATTATGATAGTATTTGGGGTGTATGGAATTTCACAGTTCATTTCATTCCATCACCCAATTCCCACTGCAACTTCATTAACCAATCGTCCACGGATTTGGACGAAGTGAGACAAAGTCATCTACTCATTCTCTACATCATTCTTGGTTGTCTCTTTTAGCAAACTTGACGATCGAGTTGCCTCAAGTCAGAGGCGGGAGCCCGTTTAAAGAATCGATGATGTTGTGCCACCTGGACGAGGAGATCGGAGATCGACGAGATCGGAGCAGCCGCAACGGAGCGTGGGATGATGGTTAAAGAACGAAGGACTCGGATCGTTCGGTATAACCTTTCTACACTCTTTACAGTTTGTTAGTTTAGCAATAATGGCAGATCCGGGTTAAAGTATATGATAGCGCCAGTAAAAAGTTTTTTGTTCCGCATTTGGCGTCTGTAGACGGCCGGGGCGCTAGCGTAGACTTAAACATCCATCGCCCATCATATGGGTCAAGATGCGTATACGCTAGTCTACTATGGTGTATCGATGCCCTGCCTCGATATACCCTCGACTAGGAACAGTTATAGGATGTACTCATCGACTACCATGGCCCCACTTGTATAATCTCATCATAGTCCCAACAGTCGAGTACAGATCCTAACGGCTTTATCAACATGTGAGAGCAAGACAGTAAACCAGTACAAGTCAATATGTTAAGATAAAGTGAAACCAAATAGCATACTATCATGATGAGCAAGAAAGTCCTCTCTATATATATCCAAGCTGTAAGTCCACGTTGCCCAGCCCGGTGCTTACGGGGAGGCGGGAAACATAATAAAAAACGGATTTTTATAGACTTAGGCAACATGGACCAAGCTTGTGAGGATCTTTGCTAAACAAAAACTAGCTAACCCTAACTAGTAACTAGCTAAGTGATGGAAAGGTTATACCTTGAGCTCAAAGTCCTTCTCTCCTTGGTCCTTGGAATGGTAGAAAGAGCTCACCTTGCTTGTCTTCTTCCGTCAAAGAAGGATCCACCCGAAAGCCTCGACCTTTAGCTTCAACTCCAAGCTAGGAGTAACTAGAGTGCAAGAATTGCTAAGACTTGAACCCTAGAAGAGAGTAGAGAAGATCAAGTTTTTCTCAAGCTTTTTGTTTCTCAACACATGAGAGGGAGAGAGCTTGAGGGAGAGGATGAGCAAGAGAGAGAAATGATATGAGAGAATGAATAATTAGTGAGCCATTCTCACTAATATGTGTGTAATATATTAATTAATTAATTAGCTAGAAAATTGTCATGGTTTAATCAAGATATGACCATTATCATTTCAATATTAATGCAAATTGCAAGGATCAAAGAGCATCTTCCAAATGAAATGATCATGGTCAAATTGTCAACTCGGTCAACAAGTCAATGAAGTCAAATAGTCAACAACAACAACCATGCACAATTATTAAGCTAATTATCAATTAACTATAATACACACAAAAGCAATAGGGTTAATAAAATGACAATAGTCATTAACCCTAAACAAGGTCCTCTCCCTCAATCTCAAGCAACTGTGCATACGCACCCGCATTCGTGATCCGAGGAACACGAACACTATGAGAAAAACCAATCTCAAACCATATACTAGGATCCGGCTTAAACCAAAGCCCGCTAGTATAAACTGTCCGGACAGCAAACGTGCACAAGTGCGCGGATGCGAACGAACCCTGTCGCAAAACCATGCGACCTCTACTCATTTTGCCTAAAGGCGAATAGCTCTCTGTGTGGGACTCTAAAGACTCGACACTACGCTGGCAGTGGGTTTAACCACAGACCGCAAGCGGCACTAGCTGTACGTAACGGTCCCCAGGTAGATGTAGATAAGAAGACTGACGAGGTGAACCCCATCTGCTCTCCTACTGAGCCTGTATGTGACAGTCTCCGTACAGTCCGGTCTGTTCGTCTGATACATCGCATGTCGGGCCTAGAGGGCGATAAAACGTCAGTCCCCTAATAGCGGTACAAGTCGTGTCGGAGTGAAGCCCAAAACACCCTGAGATAACACTGGAAGCCTACCAGTATATCTCGCTTGCCCTGGCCAGGGACTACTCGTGTAATGGCTCTCCTTGACACAGCGCGATGTCAACCCCCAATACCGGGAGAGACGAATCCTGTCTAACCGTCACTGCCTCCAAGTGCTTCGGGACTGCACCCAACCACCACCTGTTTGCACGACTCCTTTGAGCCGTGGTAGGGTAGTGATCAAAGTACAGTGGGAACACACTCGAGGCGAATTGACAGTGTCAAGTCAACGGACTAAGCTGTACTCATGTCACCTGGGAACTGATAACTGACGATAGGTATAATACCAACCTGTCAGTTCCCGACGAGTCCTGTCCAGTGTACTCGTAACCCAACGAGCACCCGTATACTATCTCCAGTACGACGTACTGATGGCTGTGGGACAGACCATCTCCCACACTGGGATGAGAAGCGCATACGCTAGTCTACTCCGGAGTATCGATGCCCTGTCTCGATAGTCCTGCCACTAGGGACCTGTATAAGGATGTGCTTATAGATTACCCAGCCCCCACTAGTGTGACTGCCATCACAACGCTGGTAATCAAGCAAAGATCCTAAGGGCTCCACTAATGCGTATAAGTGATATACTAAAATAAACACAAGTACACATTGAAGTAGAAACAAACCAAGTAGCATACTACTATATTGAGCAAGATTGTTTATACAAGGTGAATATCCCAAGCTTCCATTAAGTAATATACAAACTAGTATGATACAGTAATGGCCTCTAGGGCATATACACTAACAATCTCCCACTTGCACTAAGGCCATGTACTGGCGTATCGAAGACCTATCATCTCGATCAGCCGCTCGAACTGAGTCTGGGGTAGGGCCTTGGTGAATGGATCTGCAGTGTTCTCTTCTGAAGCAACCCTCCGAACCTCGATCTCCTTGCGATCCACGATCTCCCAGATCAGGTGATACCGCCTCAAGATGTGCCTGGATCTCTGATGGGACCTGGGTTCCTTCGCTAAAGCTATAGGCCCGATGTTGTCGCAATACAGAGGTATTGGGTCAACAATGGACAGAACCACCTGAAGTTCTTTCAAGAACTTCCTCATCCAGACAGCTTCTTTTGCGGCATCAGATGCAGCGATATATTCCGCTTCCATAGTCGAGTCTGCAACGGTTTCCTGTTTGGAGCTCTTCCAACACACCGCCACTCCATTGAGGGTAAAGACAAAACCCGACATGGACTTGGAATCATCCTTGTCACTCTGGAAGCTGGAGTCAGCAAAGGCCTCGATCTGGAGGTCATTTCCTCCATACACCAAGAACATCTCCTTAGTCCTTCTCAGGTACTTGAGAATGTTCTTTACCGCTATCCAGTGTTTCTCCCCAGGGTTTGACTGATACCGGCTTACTACACTCAGTGCATAAGCTACATCCGGTCTGGTACACAACATCGCATACATTATAGAGCCTACCGCAGAAGCGTAGGGTATAATAGACATGCGATCCCTCTCCAAATCAGTCTTGGGAGACATCTCTTTAGAGAGGGTGATCCCATGACAAGCCGGTAGGTTACCGCGCTTGGAATCTTCCATACTGAATCTTTTCACTATGGTGTCGATGTACCTGGACTGAGAAAGTCCTAATATCTTCTTGGATCTATCACGATGGATCCGGATCCCCAGGATGTATGGGCATCATCCAGGTCTTTCATGGAGAACCTGTGCGACAAGAACCCCTTGACAGATTGTAGCATAGGAATGTCATTTCCTATTAAGAGAATGTCATCCACGTATAAAACGAGGAATACTACAGTTCTCGCTACAAATCTACTATAGATGCATGGTTTATCTGGATTTTTGATAAAGCCAAATTCCTTGACCGTCTCATCAAAACAGATGTTCCAACTCTGCGATGCCTGCTTTAGTCCATAAATGGACTTAAGCAACTTGCACACCTTTCCGCTGCTCCCACTCTGAATGAAACCCTCTGGCTGATCCATATAGACACACTCCTCGAAATTTCCATTTAGAAAAGCGGTCTTTACGTCTATCTGCCAAATCTCATAATCGTGGAAGGCAGCAATGGCAAGAAGGATCCGAATGGATTTCAGCATAGCCACTGGAGAAAAGGTTTCGTCATAGTCCAAGTCAGGTCTTTGACGGAAACCCTTTGCTACAAGTCTAGCTTTATAGGTCTCAACCTGTCCATCTACACCATTCTTCCTTTTGAAGATCCACTTGCATCCTACGGGTTTTACCCCGTCTGGAGCAATGTCCAACGTCCATACTTTGTTGGTGTACATGGACTCCATTTCGGTCCGCATTGCATCCAGCCATTTTACCGAGTCAACGCTCTGAACGGCCTGCTGGAAGCTAGTAGGCTCATCATAATCTATGATGCAATCCTCTCTATCCCCGTCTATGAGAAAACCGTAGTATCTTTCGGGCGGATGAGACTGCCTACTACTCCTGCGGAGCGGCGTAGGAATGTCCTGTTCTTTCGAACCCTCTGGTTCCTCTAAGATTTCAGTAATGGTTTGTGGTTCTGGAACTTCTTCCAGTTCTACTGCGCTCCCACTTATCTGATTTTCCAAAAACTCAGTTTCCAAGAAGCGGGCATGACGAGAAACAAGGACCTTTTGCTCCTCTGCGTAATAGAAAAGATACCCCTTGGAGTTCTTTGGGTATCCCACAAACTTGCACTGTACTGAGCGTGCCTCGAGCTTGTCCGCATGCTGCTTTTTTACAAAAGCCGGACATCCCCATATCTTAAAGGATTTAAGACAGGGTTTCTTCCCACTCCACATCTGATATGGTGTGGTAGGCACTGTCTTAGTAGGAACTTGGTTCAAGAGATGTGCAGCTGTTTCCGGTGCATAACCCCAGAAAGATCGCGGTAACTCAGCCTTACTCATCATGGACCGTACCATATCCAATAGGGTTCGGTTCCGTCTCTCCGATACACCGTTGTGTTGCGGAGTGTATGGAGGAGTAAGCTGAGAGAGAATTCCGTTCTCTTTTAAATAATTCAGGAACTCGGCACTTAAGTATTCTCCACCTCGATCCGATCTTAGAATCTTGATACTTTTGCCGGTCTGTTTCTCTACTTCATTCTTATATTCGTGGAACTTTTCAAAGGCTTCGGACTTATGTTTCATTAAGAAGACATAACCGTACCTTGAAAAATCATCCGTAAAAGTAATGAAGTAAGAGTAACCGCTTCGCGCATGTGCAGACATTGGACCGCACACGTCGCTGTGTACGAGTCCCAAGAGCTCGCTCGCTCTTTCTCCGTGTCCAGTGAACGGAGTCTTTGTCATCTTTCCCATGAGACAAGATTCACAAGTGGCATAAGACTGATACTCGAACGGATCCAAGTATCCTTCTTTATGTAACTTAGTCAACCGTGTCTCATTGATGTGACCCAGTCTACAATGCCATAAGAAAGCCTGATTAATATCTGGAGACTTTCTTTTGTGTGTATTCTGGACATTGAAAATCTGTGGTTGGTTTAACACGTATATACCATTGCTCAGTGTACCTGACCCAATCAGAACTTGATTAAGGTGAATGTTTACAACATTACTTACAAACGCAAATTCATAACCTTCTTTAGAAACCAAAGATACAGAAATGATATTACAAGTTGCGTTGGATACAAAAAAGCAATTACGCAAAACCAAAACATGCCCATCTGACATTCCCAGGTGATAGTCCCCCACGGCTTCAGCATCCATGCTAGCTTCGTTCACAACTCTGAGGGTCATGTCACCTGCCTTCAAAACCCTACGGTTTCTCAACGCCTGCAAAGAATTACAGATATGAGATCCTGATCCGGTATCCAATACCCATGAAGTAGAGTTTATAGAAAGACAGTTTTCAATAACATACACACCTGAAGCTGAAGCCGCAACCTGCTTCAGTTCCTGTGTCCTGGCCATCCAAGCCCTGCAATCTTTCTTCCAGTGTCCACTCTTATGACAATAGAAGCATTCCTCTTTCCCTATAAGCTTCCCCGCTACCTTTGTTGCCTTTTCCTTTCCCTTCGTACCCACTTTACTAACACCGCCCCTTGGTTTGGCGGGGGCTTTCTTCCTCTTTCCCTTGGCTTTCGCCTTGGACCTAGAGGAAGAAGATCCTCCTACAAACAAAGCGGGTGTTTCCCTACCTTTCTGTAGGGTGCCCTCTGCGCTCCTCAGCAGGTTGAGGAGTTCTGAAAGTTCAACTTCCTTTTCTTGTAAGTTGAAGTTCAGTATAAACTGGGCGTAAGTGGATGGAAGGGACTGGGAATTAAATCCGTATAGAGTTCACTTTCCAACGTGGTCCCAAGTTCCGCGAGCTCCTCAATGTAGCCAATCATCTTAAGCACGTGGTCCGCTACCGATGATCCGACGGCCAACTTTGCCGAAAATAACTTCTTCGACACTTCGTATCTTGTGATACGAGACCGCTCTCCATACAGTTCTTTTGTATGAAGAAATATGGATTCCAAATCCATATTCTCGTGCCTCCTCTGATGTTCGTTATCCATAGAGGCAAGCACGAGGCACCTGGCCTTCGCGCAATCAATCTCCCAAGTCTTACGGATTTCCTTATCCGCGACGCTGGAGGTGGGACCTGGGACGGGGGGAGCTTTGGTGGTAAGAAGATACCCCAGCTTGTTGTAAGTGATTGCCATTTTGACATTCTTGAGCCAATCTTTGTAGTTTGGCCCTGTCAGTATATTTTTATCTAGAAGTAACTTAAGTCCAGTCATGTTGATTGGTCGCTGCAATTAGGGGAGAGAGAAGAAACACTTTAGCACGATGCTCTTGCAAGTTTAGAATGGTTTTTAGTTTTTCTAAACAGGATGGCTCCCACTGTCTCTCGAATCCCTCCTCAAACCATAAAGGAAGAATTAGTCGGGATCTTTCTTACCGTACAATACTTGCTTAACCGTTCAGCCAGGCCAGTGTTGGTACTTCGAGGGAGGTATTCCAACACTTTCGCGAAGTTCCTTAATTAAGTAACCTCTTTTCCCTGTGGGCGTAGCCCCGCTAACACCTTTCTAGACACCTACTTGGTTTATAGCATTGATCGTTAAGTGAGAAAGTCCCCGAGGAGTAGCATATACTCACAGTAGGATCGGAATCCAAATATCATTGCGTGATAAAACCGAAGGAATCCTACCAGAATCATCACACTCCAAATGATATGCAAAGCTAGCAAGTTTCAGTACTTATGAAACTCCCGATGTGGATTTTTGCCCCATGCTCTTATGACCTTGACTAAGGCCAACAAATCATAAGTCACATGTCAAGTTCTACCCATCGTTATCCAGGTTAATTTGAACCCACCCGTATATACCCTTGACTATGGCCAACAAAGCAATACGACTGTCCCAAACCAACGCATTCTATCTATGCAACATATGAACACCCACCAGCTACCAAACACTGTGCCTTGACTAAGGCCAACAAACACAGCTTGAATACTGTCGAATATTCATATGAAACGACGGAGGGCTACGAATGGTTTTGGCGAAACCGTGAACGTAGTGAACTTGATATAATCGATGGAACGAGATAGCTTTTAAAAGGAGTGGTTCAAGCTCCGCGTTTAAAAGTTTGTTTTGAAAAGAACCGAGTGGTTTTTCGAAAGTGTTCCAACGATTTTAACTTGGTTCATTATCTTGCATTAGTTCTTTTAATGCGTGATATTCTTGCATTAGTTCTTTTAATGCGTCCCATCATTTAATCCTACCATTGCAGAAAACAACCAAAATATGACGTAGGCTTATGCCATTCGCATTCGCCACGGGGCCCCGTCATCACCCGTTAGGTTACTTAACTAACGACAGAGCGGGGGCTGGGCTAGCGCGGCTGTAAAACATAAGCAACGCCTAAATAGAAAGCAATGATAGACATTACAGATCACAGATGAATACATTGGATATACTAGGAATCCGCAATCCGTTCGAGCTTGTAACGAAAAGCGGATTACACGGTCGCGGTGAATAGCCAATACCCCACCCAAGACCCCTACGGGTGCGGCAAACTACCCGCCAAGCACCCGAAGCGAAGCAACCTCCCTCACCACCGTGAGTAGGCCACTCGGCACTTCGAGATACCCGGTAGTTTGTGCACCCCCTCCATGGGTCTATCCTAGGAGCAAAAACAGTAAAAAGAATTATACAATGACGGCTACAACCCCGACCCGGTTGTGCGGCCATACAAATAATAATATTACATCAATTTACATGTTACAAATGAATGAAAGAAAAATAACGCTCATCTCACATCCACCCCGGCAATTCACCCGCGACAATCCAATCCATTGATATCCACAAACCAATAACAATCACAGATCACAGAGATGTATAACCCCGACTAATCGACTTATAGCGATTAGCCGACGTTCAATACATACAAGCATCACAGATATAACCGATATAGTTAAAATGTAGTGAAGTTCCGAAAAAATACGGATTTATAGGCCCCCAAAAGTAAATTTTAGTTCTGGAAAATCTGGGCACATATAACATATCCTAAAAATCCCAAAACCAACACAGAAACACTCTGCACCAAAATCGAAGCAGAGAGGGGACCAGACGGCCGCGCTTCCGCGGCAAGAGCTTCCTCATGCCGCGGATCCGCGCTCCTCTGATCGCCTCTCTGGTCCGAATTTGGTGGTTTTCTATACAAAAGCCTGAGATAATTTTTGGTGTATAACAAATGTCATTTTGACCAGAAAAAAAATTAACAGAAACTAGGGTTTTGCAAAGTTTGGTTTTTGGATTTTCCGGTTTCGAAACTTCGTTACACTTCACTACCTAGCTAGTTTAAGTTTAGTTAGGCTCTGATACCACTGTAAGTCCACGTTGCCCACCCCGGTGCTTACGGGGAGGCGGAAAACATAATAAAAAACGGATTTTTATAGACTTAGGCAACATGGACCAAGCTTGTGAGGATCTTTGCTAAACAAAAACTAGCTAACCCTAACTAGTAACTAGCTAAGTGATGGAAAGGTTATACCTTGAGCTCAAAGTCCTTCTCTCCTTGCTCCTTGGAATGGTATAAAGAGCTCACCTTGCTTGTCTTCTTCCGTCAAAGAAGGATCCACCTGAAAGCCTCGACCTTTAGCTTCAACTCCAAGCTAGGAGTAACTAGAGTGCAAAAATTGCTAAGACTTGAACCCTAGAAGAGAGTAGAGAAGATCAAGTGAAGGTTTTTCTCAAGCTTTTTGTTTCTCAACACATGAGAGGGAGAGAGCTTGAGGGAGAGGATGAGCAAGAGAGAGAAATGATATGAGAGAATGAATAATTAGTGAGCCATTCTCACTAATATGTGTGTAATATATTAATTAATTAATTAGCTAGAAAATTGTCATGATTTAATCAAGATATGACCATTATCATTTCAATATTAATGCAAATTGCAAGGATCAAAGAGCATCTTCCAAATGAAATGATCATGGTCAAATTGTCAACTAGGTCAACAAGTCAATGAAGTCAAATAGTCAACAACAACAACCATGCACAATTATTAAGCTAATTATCAATTAACTATAATACACACAAAAGCAATAGGGTTAATAAAATGACAATAGTCATTAACCCTAAACAAGGTCCTCTCCCTCAATCTCAAGCAACTGTGCATACGCACCCGCATTCGTGATCCGAGGAACACGAACACTATGAGAAAAACCAATCTCAAACCATATACTAGGATCCGGCTTAAACCAAAGCCCGCTAGTATAAACTGTCCGGACAGCAAACGTGCACAAGTGCGCGGATGCGAACGAACCCTGTCGCAAAACCATGCGACCTCTACTCATTTTGCCTAAAGGCGAATAGCTCTCTGTGTGGGACTCTAAAGACTCGACACTACGCTGGCAGTGGGTTTAACCACAGACCGCAAGCGGCACTAGCTGTAAGTAACGGTCCCCAGGTAGATGTCGATAAGAAGACTGACGAGGTGAACCCCATCTGCTCTCCTACTGAGCCTGTATGTGACAGTCTCCGTACAGTCCGGTCTGTTCGTCTGATACATCGCATGTCGGGCCTAGAGGGCGGTAAAACGTCAGTCCCCTAATAGCGGTACAAGTCGTGTCGGAGTGAAGCCCAAAACACCCTGAGATAACACTGGGAGCCTACCAGTATATCTCGCTTGCCCTGGCCAGGGACTACTCGTGTAATGGCTCTCCTTGACACAGCGCGATGTCAACCCCCAATACCGGGAGAGACGAATCCTGTCTAACCGTCACTGCCTCCAAGTGCTTCGGGACTGCACCCAACCACCACCTGTTTGCACGACTCCTTTGAGCCGTGGTAGGGTAGTGATCAAAGTGCAGTGGGAACACACTCGAGGCGAAGTGACAGTGTCAAGTCAACGGACTAAGCTGTACTCATGTCACCTGGGAACTGATAACTGACGATAGGTATAATACCAACCTGTCAGTTCCCGACGAGTCCTGTCCAGTGTACTCGTAACCCAACGAGCACCCGTATACTATCTCCAGTACGACGTACTGATGGCTGTGGGACAGACCATCTCCCACACTGGGATGAGAAGCGCATACGCTAGTCTACTCCGGAGTATCGATGCCCTGTCTCGATAGTACTGCGACTATGGACCTGTATAAGGATGTGCTTATAGATTACCCAGCCCCCACTAGTGTGACTGCCATCACAACGCTGGTAATCAAGCAAAGATCCTAAGGGCTCCACTAATGCGTATAAGTGATATACTAAAATAAACACAAGTACACATTGAAGTAGAAACAAACCAAGTAGCATACTACTATATTGAGCAAGATTGTTTATACAAGGTGAATATCCCAAGCTTCCATTAAGTAATATACAAACTAGTATGATACAGTAATGGCCTCTAGGGCATATACACTAACACAAGCATCCATCATAATATACATCATATGTACAACAATGGCCTCTAGGGCATATACATAACTAACAAATCACACAAGACACTATGACGATCCCGGGTCTACAGACTAACCTGTACCAGTGTCAGCAGAGAACTGCTATCTGACGATAGGTATAATACCAACTAGGAGTTCTCGGCGAGTCCGTTCGGTGTACCCAGTCTCCACTGAGCACCCGTATACCATCTTTGATGTTAAACACCAATGGATGTGGATCATCCTGTAGGGTTCCTAGGCACGCTAATGAGGTCTCACAAGGCATCAACCATGCCAATTTTAGAGTTAACGGGTGCCGAGAAACCCTAATACGGATCGTTGGCTAGAATTCTAGACGACAAAACAAACTAGTTAACTACTTTAACTATGAGAACGAAAAAACAACCTTTGTAGATCCGGTCCTCCACCTCCATAGCTCCGCAATGAAGTCTCCTTGCTGTCCAAATCGAAATCCGGGCTCTTGCGTCGGCTTCATCGGAGAAATGGGCGGGCAAGGTCGTCGGCTTCGTGCCGAAGATGATCTACGTCGAGGCATCGCTAGATCAAGCTCCAACTTCACCAAGTCTAGAAAACTTGTGAAGGAAACACGCTCTACTACTTGTCAAGAGGTAGAGGATGAAGAAATAGGAAGTGTGTTCACTTTAGATTTGGATTTCTCACTCTTTTTCATCAATCACCATTGATGAAAGCTTGGTTTCCTTCTTGAAGAAGAAGAAGAAGATGAAGAAGATGATAAGTATTATGATAAGTTATGATCAAAAGAATAATAAAAATCATTCTTATCATAAATTAAACCATGGTTAGATGTAGAGAATTAACTAAGGTTAGAAGAATGGTTAGGGTTTTGGAAATGAAGACAAAATGGTCACTTTGGTCAAAGTGGCATGAAGCTTCATGAAGCATCATGAATGAAAGCAACCATTATCTTTTCGTTTCTCATTTCTTTTTAATCCAAATTATAAAGATAAATGAATGAATAAATAAGTAATGGATAAACAAAACCCTAATCATTAATTTAACCATGGTTTATTCTTTACACTTAACCAAGTAGACATGCATCATCAAACATGGTACAATCATTTTCACAAAAAGTATATCACATATACAACTTGTACATCCAAGTGAGAAAATCCAATTTAAATGAACCAATACTAATTAATGCAAAGTAATATATCAAATATATAATTATGCATTAAATCATTAAATCAACATTTGATTTAACGATCCGGTCATATCGCATATGACCGACTAATATCCAATGTATCGATTTATCGAATCAATCCTCGATTCGATAACTAGGTTATATCGCATACAACCATTCGATACATTCATCGCGAGAATGGAATACGGTATCACATACACGCATTATTCTCCGTCCCGCACATATCTCATATGCGCTCCTATTTCGTTTCGCTTGAGCCAGGAAACCTCTGTGTAGGACTCTAAAGACTCGTCAATATGCCGGCAGCAGATGATGATCATATCAAGCACCCACAAGCCGCAAGCGGTCTGCTAAACGTAACGGCCACCCGGGTATTGAGCGATCAGAAGATCGATGAGCAAGCCCGCTCACACTCCAGTGAATCCAACCAGTAACACTTACCGTACAGTCCGGTCTCGTCGTCTGATATGTCGCATATCTTGCCTAGGGGTGGTAAACGTCAGACCCCAATAGCTCGATAAGACGTGTCGATATGAGGTCTATAACAGTTCGAGAAACTACTGGTAACACTTACCAGTAAATCTCAGCAACCCTGGCCAAGGATTTCCGGTTATAGCCAATCGAACACAGCGCAACATCAACTCCCTATACCGGGAGAGACGAATCCCCTCCTATCGCTCTTTGCCTCAATGTGATTCGGGACTGTACCCAAAAACCACCGTTTTGCACGCCCTCTTGGACGTGGTAAGGTGGAAATCAAAGCACAGTGGGAACCACACAAGACTCTATGACGATCTCGGGTCGACAGACTACTCTGTACCAGTGTCACCTGAGAACTGCCATCTGACGTAAGGTATAATACCATCTGGGAGTTCTCGGCGAGTCCGTCCAGTGTACCCAGTCTCTACTGAGCACCCGTATATCATCTCTGATGTCAAACACCAATGGATATGGGATCATCCATCGCCCATCTGTCTGGGTCGAGAAGGTATACGCTAGTCTACTCTGGTATATCGATGCCCCGTCTCGATACACCCACGACTAGGGACCTTGAAGGATGAACTTATAGACTACCATGTCCCCACTAGTATGATCCGCATCACAGTCCAGGTAGTCAAGTACACATCCTAAGGGCTTTACCAACATGTAACAGAGAGACAAACAGTATACACGTTAAGGTAAAGTGTAACCAGATAGCATACTATCATGTCGAGCAAGAAAGTCCTCCCTATATATGTCCCAGCATCCACTACAATATACATCATATGTACAGTAATGGCCTTTAGGGCATACATATAACTAACACATCCATCGCCCATCATATGGGTCAATAAGCGTATATGCTAGTCTACTCTGGAATATCGATGCCCTGTCTCGATACACCCTCGACTAGGAACAATTATAGTATGTACTTATAGACTACCCTTGGCCCCCACTAGTATGGTCTACCTCATAGTCCTGGTAGTCAAGTACACGTCCAAATGGCTTTATCAACATGTGAGAGCAAGAAAGTATCACAATACAAGTCTACATGTTTTGACAAAGAACAACAAGATAGCATACTATCATGTCAAGCAAGAAAGTCCTCTCTCTATATATCCAAGCATCCACTATAATATACATCACATGTACAGTAATGGCCTCTAGGGCATACATATAAGTAACAATCTCCCACTTGCACTAAGGCCAGTTGTTATAGTATCTCATACCTAACATCCCGAAGAGTCTCTCAAATTGTATCTGGGGTATGGCCTTTGTGAGTGGATCCTGTAAGTCGATGTAGTACACCCCAGTACTTGTGGGGAGGCGGAAATTACAAAAACGATCAAGTTTAAGGAACGAACATCGACTAACCGCTTAAATCGAAGCTAAACTATAAATAACCGTACACAAAGATTTTCTTATCACTTGTGATTAGGGATTATACCTTTCGAAACTAGTCCTTCGTCTTTACGATCTCCTTGTTCTCCTCGGCCTTCTCTAGGTAGTAGACGATCCACCCGAGAGCAAAACTCCAAGCTAAACCTCTAAACTTGAGGCAACTAACCTTCTTGGATTGCTAATCAAAGAAGTTAGGATGAGATAGAGTGATGGTTATGGATTGTTTTAGTCTAACTAATCCTTTGATCTCAACTCATGAGGTGTAAGGATTAGGGTTTGAAGATGAGAGCTTGAGGAGAGAGAATGTGAGATAAGATAATGAGAAGAGAGAGAGTGTATCATAATATATTATGAAGCATTCTCATTTATCAACAAAAGAAAATGAGTGATGAATAAGCATGCTTCACAAATATCTAATGGTGATTCATTAAGCATGTGTCATTATCATTTATGGTGCAATTAATGATAATGATGAATCACCTCATGACTCACAATCTCATCCAAAGTAACCTCCTTAGTCACATCTTCTAGAAGCTTCTCGAACATTTACGAGAACGCCCTCCGATCCGTAAAAATACGGAAAAACTTTAGACTGTAAAAATCCAATAACCGGATACCAGTAACTGGCTTAAACCAAAGCCGACTGGTAAAAACTGTCCGAAAGTCGTACGCGCGTAAACGCACGTATGCGTCCGAACCCTTTGTCGCAAAACCATGCAACCTCTATATCGTTTCGCCTGGAGTAGGAAACTCTCTGTGTGGGACTCTAGAGACTCGACTACTACGCTGGCAGTGGGTTTAACCACAGACCGCAAGCGGCACTAGCTGTACGTAACGGTCCCCAGGTAGTTGTCGATAAGAAGGCCGATGAGAAAACCCATCCGAACTCCTACTGAGTCTGATGTGACAATCTCCATACAGTCCGGTCCGTTCGTCCAAGACTATCGCATATCGGGCCTAGGGGGCGGCAAGCGTCAGTCCCCTAAAAGCGGTATAAGTCGTGTCGGAGGGAAGCCCATTACACCCTGAGAAACTACTGGAACCTACCAGCAAATCTCGCTTGCCCTGGCCAGGGACTTTGCGTAATGGCTCTCTGACACAGCACGATATCTACTCCCAATACCGGGAGGGACGAATCCTGTCTAACCGCCACTGCCTCCAAGTGCTCGGGACTGCACCCAACTGCTACCTGTTTGCACGACTCCTTTGAGCCGTGGTAGGGTAGCAATCTAAGAACAGTGGGACACACTCGAGGCGAAGTAGCAGTGTCAAGTCTGCGGACTACGCTGTACTCATGTCACCTGGGAACTGTTCACTGACGACTGGTATCAAACCAACCAACAGTTCCCTGTGAGTCCTGTCCGGTGTACCCGTAACCTAACGAGCACCTGCATACTATCTCCAGTACGACGTACTGACGGCTGTGGGACAGACCATCTCCCCAACTGGGATGAGAAGCGTACACACTAGTCTACTCCGGAGTATCGATGCTCTGTCTCGATAATCCAACGACCAGGGACCTGAATGAGGATGTGCTTGTAGACTACCCAGCCCCCACTAGTGTGACTGCCATCACAACGCTGGTAGACAAGCAAGATCCTAAGAGCTCTATCAATACGTACACTCACATATTAAGATAGAAAAACCAAGTAGCATACTACCATGTTTAGCAAGACTGTTATATACATGTGAATATCCCAAGCTTCCATTAAGTAATATACAAGCTAGTATGATACAGTAATGGCCTTCTAGGGCATAAACACTAACAATCTCCCACTTGCACTAGGGCCATGTACTGGCGTATCGAAGACCGATGATCTCGAGTAGCCGCTCGAACTGAATCTGAGGAAGGGCCTTTGTGAATGGATCAGCAATGTTCTCTTCTGAAGCAACTCTCCGAACCTCGATCTCCTGACGATCAATGATCTCCCTGATCAGGTGATACCGCCTCAAGATGTGTCTGGACTTCTGATGGGACCTTGGTTCCTTCGCTAAAGCTATAGCTCCGTTGTTGTCGCAATACAGAGGTATTGGATCAACTATGGTAGGAACCACCTGAAGTTCTGTTAGGAACTTCTTCATCCGACTGCTTCTTTTGCGGCATCGCAAGCAGCTATATACTCCGCTTCCATCGTCGAGTCAGCAACGGTGTCCTGCTTGGAGCTCTTCCAGCACACCGCCCCTCCATTGAGGGTAAAGACATAACCCGACATGGACTTGGAATCGTCCTTATCACTCTGGAAGCCGGAATCAGCAAAGGCCTCCAACCTGAGGTCTTTTCCGCCGTAAACCAAGAACATCTCCTTAGTCCTCCTCAGGTACTTGAGAATGTTCTTTACTGCTATCCAGTGTTTCTCCCCTGGGTCTGACTGATACCGGCTTACCACGCTTTGTGCGTAAGCTACATCTGGTCTGGTACACAACATCGCATACATTATAGAGCCTACCGCAGAAGCGTAGGGTATAATAGACATGCGTTCCCTTTCCAAATCAGTCTTGGGAGACATCTCTTTGGAGAGGATGATTCCGTGACAAGCCGGTAGATTACCGCGCTTAGAATCTTCCATACTGAATCTTTTCAGTATAGTGTCGATATACCTGGACTGCGAAAGTCCCAACATCCTCTTGGATCTATCACGATAGATCCGGATCCCCAGAATGTAAGAGGCATCACCCAGGTCTTTCATGGAGAACCTGTGTGACAAGAATCCTTTGACAGATTGTAGCATAGGAATGTCATTTCCTATCAATAGAATGTCATCCACGTACAAGACGAGGAATACGACACTTCTGGCCACAACTTTACTATATATGCACGGTTCATCTGGATTTTTGATAAAGTCATATTCTTTGACTGTCTCATCAAAACAGATGTTCCAACTCCGCGATGCCTGCTTTAGTCCGTAAATGGACTTAAGCAGCTTGCATACTTTCCCGCTGCTCCCACTCTGATTGAAACCCTCTGGTTGATCCATATAGACGCTCTCTTCTAAATTTCCATTCAGAAAAGCCGTCTTTACGTCCATCTGCCAGATTTCATAATCATGGAAGGCAGCAATAGCAAGAAGGACCCGAATGGATTTGAGCATAGCCACTGGAGAAAAGGTTTCGTCATAGTCCAAACCAGGTCTTTGACGAAAACCCTTTGCAACAAGTCTAGCCTTATAGGTTTCCACCTGTCCATCTACACCAATCTTTTTCTTGAAGATCCATTTGCATCCTATGGGTTTTACCCCATCTGGAGCAAAGTCCAAAGTCCATACTTTGTTGGTGTACATGGACTCCATCTCGGTCCGCATTGCATCTAGCCATCGTACCGAGTCGCCGCTCTGGATGGCCTGCTGGAAGTCAGTAGGTTCATCATCATCTATGATGCAATCCTCTCTATCCCCGTCTATGAGAAAACCGTAGTATCTCTCAGGCGGATGAGACGGCCTACTACTCCTGCGGAGGGGTGCGGGAATGTTCTGTTCTTCTTGAACCTCTGGTTCTACCAAACTTTCAGTAGCAGTTTGTGGTTCTGGAATTTCTTCCAGTTCTATTTCGCTCCCACTCTTCTGATTTTCCAAAAATTCAGTTTCTAAGAAGCGGGCATGACGAGAAACAAAAACCTTTTGTTCCTCTGCGTAATAGAAGCAATATCCTGTAGAGTTCTTTGGATATCCCACAAACTTACACTCTACTGAGCGTGCCTCGAGCTTGTCCGGACGCTGCTTTTTTACAAAAGCTGGACATCCCCACGTCTTCAGGTACTGAAGATAGGGTTTCTTCCCACTCCACATCTGATATGGTGTGGTAGGCACAGTTTTGGTTGGAACTCTGTTCAAAAGATGTATCGCTGATTCTAGCGCATACCCCCAGAAAGATCGCGGTAACTCAGCATTACTCATCATGGATCGTACCATATCCAATAGGGTTCGATTCCGTCTCTCCGATACACCGTTGTGCTGTGGAGTGTATGGAGGAGTAAGCTGAGAGAGAATTCCTTTCTCTTTTAGGTAACCTAGGAACTCGGCACTTAAGTATTCTCCACCTCGATCAGATCTTAGTGTCTTAATACTTTTGCCTGTTTGGTTTTCCGCTTCACTCTTGTATTCCAGGAATTTCTCAAAGGCTTCGGATTTATGCTTCATCAAGAAGACATGTCCAAACCTAGAGAAATCATCTGTAAAAGTAATGAAGTAGGAATAACCACCTCTCGCATGTGTAGACATTGGACCGCATACATCGCTGTGTATGAGTCCTAAGAGCTCGCTCGCTCTTACTCCTTGTCCAGTGAATGGAGTCTTTGTCATCTTTCCTTTGAGACAAGATTGACAAGTGTCATATGATTGATATTTGAACGAGTCCAAATATCCTTCTCTATGCAACTTAGTCAATCTTCTCTCATTGATGTGACCCAGTCTACAATGCCATAAGAAAGCTTTATTTAAATCTGGAGACTTTCTTTTTAGTGTGTTCTGGACATTGAAAATTTGGAGTTGGTTTAAAACATATATGCCGTTATTTAGAGTACCGGACCCAATCAAACCATGATTAAGGTGGATGTTGACAACATCTCTTACAAACGTGAAATCATAACCTTTATTTGATAACAAGGAAACTGATATGATATTACACGTTAAGCTGGGTACAAAATAACAGTTATGTAAAACCAAAATGTGTCCACTCGTCAATCCTAGGCGATAATCCCCAATGGACACAGCTCCCACGCTAGCTCCGTTAGCAACCCTGAGGATCATATCACCTTCCTTCAGCACTCTACGGTTTCTCAGTGCCTGCAATGAATTGCAAATATGAGATCCTGATCCGGTATCCAATACCCAGGAAGTAGAGTTGATCGACAGACAATTCTCAATTACAAACACACCTGAAGTCGAAGCCACAGCTTGCTTCGGTTCCTGGTTCTTGGCGTTCCATGCCTTGCAATCCTTCTTCCAGTGTCCTTTCCTGTGACAATGGAAGCACTCATCCTGGCCAACTATCGGTACTGCTTTCTTTTTCTTTCCCTTCCCTCCCACCTTACTAACACCTCCTCTAGGTCTGGGTGCGGCCTTCTTCTTCCTTCCTTTGGCCCTAGCCTTGGACCCGGAAGAAGATGAACCGCCAACAAACATAGCGGGTGTTTCCCTTGATGTCTTCAAGGTGCCCTCTGCACTCCTTAACATGTTCAGGAGTTCCGGAAGTTCAACTTCTTTTCTTTGAAGGTTGAAGTTCAGGATAAACTGGGCGTAGGTGTGAGGAAGGGACTGGAGAATAAGGTCTGTATAGAGCTCATTATCCAAAGTCGTCCCAAGGTCTGCGAGCTCTTCAATATAGCTGATCATCTGTAGGACATGTTCACCTACCGATGACCCGGCAGCCAACCTCGCTCGAAACAAGTTCTTAGAGGTCTCGTATCTTGCTATACGAGATTGCTCTCCATAAAGTTCCTTTGTATGGAGAAATATGCCATCTAGGGACATATCCTCGTGCCTCCTCTGATGTTCATTGTTCATCGAGGCAAGCACGATGCACTTGGCTCTCGCGCAATCTAAATCTCAGGTTTTGCGGATTTCCTTATCCGCATTGCTGGATTTGGGACCAGGGACAGCAGGTGCCGTAGCGGTGAGGACGTACCCCAGTTTGTCATAGGTCAAAGCCATTTTGACATTCCGCAGCCAATCTTTATAGTTTGGCCCCGTCAGTATATTTTTCTCTAAAAGTAACTTAAGTCCAGTCATTTTCAGGGTCGCTGCAATTAGGAGAGAGAGAAGAAAACTCTTTAGCATGATACTCTTGCAAGTTTAGAGTGGTTTTTAGTTTATCTAAACTGGATGGCTCCCACTGTTTCTCGAATCCTTCCTCAAACCATAAAAGAAGAATTAGCCAAGACTATTCTCACCGTACAATACTTGCTTAACCGTTCAGCCAGGCCGGTGTCGATACTTCGAGGGAGGTTTTCCAACGCTTTCGCGAAGTTCCTTAATTAAATAACCTCTTTTCTCTGGGGGCGTAACCCCGCTGACACTTTTCTGGACACCTACTAGGTTTATAGCATTGATCGTTAAGTGACGAATATCCTGATAAGTATCATATACTCACAGTAGGATCGGGATCTAAATATCATCGTATGATAATGTTGAAGGAATCCTACCAACATTCATCAAACTCCAAATGGTATGCATCTCTTTGCAAATTTCAGTTTCTTTAGAAATTCCCGATATAAGTTTTTGCCCCATGCTCTTATGACCTTGACGTATGCCAACAAATCATAAGTCACATGTCAAGTTCTGCCCATCATTATCTTGTTAATTTGAACCCACCCGTATATACCCTTGACGTATGCCAACAAGGTAATGCGACTGTCCCAAACCAACACATCTATCTATGTAACAAATGAATACCCCAGCAGCTACCAAACACTATGCCTTGACGTATGCCAACAAGCATAGCTTGAATACTACTGACCATCCATAAGAAATGACGGAGGGCTACGACTGGTTTTGGCGAAACCATGAACGTAGTGAACTTGATATAACCGAAGGAACCTGATAGCTTTTAAAAGGAGTGGTTAAATCTCCGCATTTAAAATTACCTGTTTTTAAAATTAACCGAGTGGTTTCTTTTAAATTGTTCCAACGATTTAAAACTTTGGTTTATTTACTTTGCATTATAGATAATGCGTCCCATCATTAACCTATCATTGCAGAAAACAACGAAAATACAACGTCCTCTTATGCCATCCGCATTCGCCACTGGGTCCCGTCATCACCCGTTAGGTTACTTAACTAACGACAGAGCGGGGGCTGGGCTAGCGCGGGTGTAAAACATAAGTGGCGTCTAAATAGCTATCATAAATATAGATATTTTACATTCGTCTGACGCAATGATATTCATTCCAGAACACAGATAAACAATATTGGATTTGCAAGCAATCTGTATTTCTTTTGAGCCTGCAAGAAAAGACAGATTACACAGTTGTGATGAATAGCCGTTACCCCACCCTCGACCCCTACGGGTACGGCAAACTACCCACCCGGCAGTCTGTGTACCCCACCTTGGGTCAGTCCTAGGAGCAAAAACAGTAAAATGAAATAATACAACGGTGGCTACGACCGCAACCTGGAAGTGCCCCGCAAAAATAATATTACAACAAATTACATTTACAACAAATGAATTAAACAATAACCCATTGCTAACCCCGGCTATACACCACAACAGTCCAATACAGTTTATATGCACAAACAGATATAACCATTTCAGAAATGTGCAACCCCCTGCCAACCGACATACTAGCAGTTGGGGGAGGTTTACGAACACATTAAACAATCACAGATATAATCCAATGTGCAAATACTGTAAAATTTCGATCGACTAAACAACATCAATATTGCTCCAAAATCTGCTCTGTTAAACAGTAACCTGAGCAAATATTAAATATTCCAGAAAACCCCAAATTTCACAGAGAAGCAACAGAAGAAAAATCGGCCCCTGACTCGTCAACTCGGCGGCGGAAGCGCGGCGACTCAGTAGGCTGAGGTCGCGGTTCCGCGGCGAGTTGGTCGATTCAGTCGACTGTTTTTCTTGGGTGTTCTACTGGTGTCATGTCAAGCACTCTGAGCTCACCTGAAAAATTTTCTGACATCGTTTTAAATTCGACAGAAACTTGCATTTTTTAGTCCGGCTTCGTTTTTCCGTTCGAAATTCGTACAAATTTGCGATTAAGTTATTTAGTGTTTAGCGAGGCTCTGATACCACTGTAAGTCGATGTAGTACACCCCAGTACTTGTGGGGAGGCGGAAATTACAAAAACGATCAAGTTTAAGGAACGAACATCGACTAACCGCTTAAATCGAAGCTAAACTATAAATAACCGTACACAAAGATTTTCTTATCACTTGTGATTAGGGATTATACCTTTCGAAACTAGTCCTTCGTCTTTACGATCTCCTTGTTCTCCTCGGCCTTCTCTAGGTAGTAGACGATCCACCCGAGAGCAAAACTCCAAGCTAAACCTCTAAACTTGAGGCAACTAACCTTCTTGGATTGCTAATCAAAGAAGTTAGGATGAGATAGAGTGATGGTTATGGATTGTTTTAGTCTAACTAATCCTTTGATCTCAACTCATGAGGTGTAAGGATTAGGGTTTGAAGATGAGAGCTTGAGGAGAGAGAATGTGAGATAAGATAATGAGAAGAGAGAGAGTGTATCATAATATATTATGAAGCATTCTCATTTATCAACAAAAGAAAATGAGTGATGAATAAGCATGCTTCACAAATATCTAATGGTGATTCATTAAGCATGTGTCATTATCATTTATGGTGCAATTAATGATAATGATGAATCACCTCGTGACTCACAATCTCATCCAAAGTAACCTCCTTTGTCACATCTTCTAGAAGCTTCTCGAACAATTACGAGAACGCCCTCCGATCCGTAAAAATACGGAAAAACTTTAGACTGTAAAAATCCAATAACCGGATACCAGTAACTGGCTTAAACCAAAGCCGACTGGTAAAAACTGTCCGAAAGTCGTACGCGCGTAAACGCACGTATGCGTCCGAACCCTTTGTCGCAAAACCATGCAACCTCTATATCGTTTCGCCTGGAGTAGGAAACTCTCTGTGTGGGACTCTAGAGACTCGACTACTACGCTGGCAGTGGGTTTAACCACAGACCGCAAGCGGCACTAGCTGTACGTAACGGTCCCCAGGTAGTTGTCGATAAGAAGGCCGATGAGAAAACCCATCCGAACTCCTACTGAGTCTGATGTGACAATCTCCATACAGTCCGGTCCGTTCGTCCAAGACTATCGCATATCGGGCCTAGGGGGCGGCAAGCGTCAGTCCCCTAAAAGCGGTATAAGTCGTGTCGGAGGGAAGCCCATTACACCCTGAGAAACTACTGGAACCTACCAGCAAATCTCGGTTGCCCTGGCCAGGGACTTTGCGTAATGGCTCTCTGACACAGCACGATATCTACTCCCAATACCGGGAGGGACGAATCCTGTCTAACCGCCACTGCCTCCAAGTGCTCGGGACTGCACCCAACTGCTACCTGTTTGCACGACTCCTTTGAGCCGTGGTAGGGTAGCAATCTAAGAACAGTGGGACACACTCGAGGCGAAGTAGCAGTGTCAAGTCTGCGGACTACGCTGTACTCATGTCACCTGGGAACTGTTCACTGACGACTGGTATCAAACCAACCAACAGTTCCCTGTGAGTCCTGTCCGGTGTACCCGTAACCTAACGAGCACCTGCATACTATCTCCAGTACGACGTACTGACGGCTGTGGGACAGACCATCTCCCCAACTGGGATGAGAAGCGTACACACTAGTCTACTCCGGAGTATCGATGCTCTGTCTCGATAATCCAACGACCAGGGACCTGAATGAGGATGTGCTTGTAGACTACCCAGCCCCCACTAGTGTGACTGCCATCACAACGCTGGTAGACAAGCAAGATCCTAAGAGCTCTATCAATACGTACACTCACATATTAAGATAGAAAAACCAAGTAGCATACTACCATGTTTAGCAAGACTGTTATATACATGTGAATATCCCAAGCTTCCATTAAGTAATATACAAGCTAGTATGATACAGTAATGGCCCTCTAGGGCATAAACACTAACAGATCCACTGTGTTGTCCTTCGTACCAACTCTCCTGACCTTGATCTCCCGGCGATCAACTATCTCCCGGATCAAGTGATACCGCATCAGAATATGTCTGGATCGCTGATGGGACCTGGGTTCTTTGGAAAAGTCCACTGCTCTATTGTTATCGCAATACAAAGGTATTGGATGCTCAATGGATGGAACCACACCAAGTTCAGTTAAGAACATCTTCATCCAGACAGCCTCTTCGGCAGCATCGTTGGCAGCGATGTATTCAGCCTCCATCGTCGAGTCTGCCACGGTTTCCTACTTGGAACACTTCCAACAAACCGCCCCTCCATTGAGGGTAAAGATAAATCCCGAGACCGACTTAGAGTCGTCCTTATCACTCTGGAAGCTCGAATCGGTAAAGGACTCCACTTGGAGTTCACCATTACCATACACCAAGAACATCTCTTTAGTCCTTCTCAAGTACTTGAGAATGTTCTTCACAGCTGTCCAGTGACTCTCTCCTGGATCTTCTTGATACCTACTTACTACACTTAGTAATTATGCTACATCAGGTCTGGTACATAACATCGCGTACATGATAGAGCCTACTGCTGAAGCATAGGGTATCCCTTACATGCGAGCTCTTTCCAAATCAGTCTTGGGAGACATCTCTTCGGAGAGAGTGAGTCCTGTAATCGTAGGTAAATTCCCATGCTTTGATTTTTCCATACTAAACCACTTTAGTATGGTGTCAATGTACCTCGATTAGGACAATCCCAGTATCCGTTTAGACCTATCTCTATAGATCTTAATTCCAAAGATGTATGAGGCATCACCTAGATCTTTCATTGAGAATCTTTGTGATAAGAAGAGCTTGACCGAGTGCAGCATAGGAACATCATTTCCTATCAAGTGTATGGCATCCACGTACAATACAAGGAAGAAAACCTTACTCTCTGCCACCTTCTTGTATATACAAGGCTCTTCAACGTTTTTTATGAAGTCAAACTCTTTGACTACCACATCAAAACTGATGTTCCAACTTCGCGATGCTTACTTTTACCCGTAGATGGATTTAAGCAGTTTGCACACCTTTCTGCTGCTCCCACTGTCCACGAAGCCCTCCGGCTGAGTCATGTACACGCACTCTTCTAAATCATCATTTAGAAAGGTGGTCTTAACATCCATTTGACAGATTTCGTAGTCATGGTATGCAGCGATGGCAAGTAGGATCCGGATGGACTTAAGCATAGCCACTGGAGAAAAGGTTTCATCATAATCCACACCTGGTCGTTGACGAAAACCTTTTGCAAGAAGTCTAGCTTTGAATGTCTCAACTTTTCCATCTACACCAAGTTTCTTCTTAAAGATTCATTTGCTCCCAATGGGTTTTACCCCTTCAGAAGCAACTTCCAAAGTCCATACTTTGTTGGTGTAAATGGATTCCATCTCAGATCACATTTCATCCAGCCATTTCACAGAGTCCCTACTCGTGATGGCCTACTCGAAGCTATTTGGGTCATCATCTTCCATGATGCAATCCTCGCTCCCACCATCTACGAGAAAACCGTAGTATCTCTGAGGTGGATGAGGAACCCTACTAGATCGGCAGAGAGGCTAAGGTTCGTTTGGAGCTATCAAATCCTTTGGTTCTACCAAATCGTCAGTTGTAGTCTGTGCTGCTGGAACTTCATCCAGTTCTACCTCATTGCCACTAATTTCTTTCATAAGAAAACTCTTTTCTAAAAAGGTGGCGTGTCGAGAAACAAACACCTTTTGTTCCTCAGAGAGTAAGAAGATATACCCTCGCGAATATTTAGGATATCCTATAAAATTGCACAGAACTGACCTTGCCTCGAGCTTGTCCGAATTTTGTGTTTTCACATATGCCGGACAACCCCATATCTTAACATAATTAAGATATGGTCTCATTCCTTTCCATATCTCATATGGAGTGGTTGCCAAAGATTTGGTGGGAACCATATTCAATAGGTATGCAGCTGTCTCCAGTGCATAACCCCAAAAGGAAATAGGTAACTCAGCATTGCTCTTCATAGACGCACCATATCTAATAGGATGCGATTCCTCCGATCCGATACACCGTTGTGCTGTGGTCTATATGGAAGAGTAAGCTGAGAGAGAATCACATTCTCTTTTAGATAGTCACGGAATTCCGTGCTCAAGTATTCTCCTCCCCGATCAGATCGCAGGATTTTAATACTTTTACCCGTCTGGTTTTCAACTTCATGCTTATATTCTTCGAATTTCTCAAAATCTTCAGACTTGTGTTTCAGCAAAAACACATGTCCGTATCTTAAGAGATCGTCAGTGAATGTAATGAAGTATGAGAAACCATTCCTGGCATGTATACACATGGGACCACATACATCACTATATATCAGTCCCAAGAGTTCCGTGTAGGGTTACCTAGCGCGGCAGCAAGGTTTCGGGAGGCATCGTCCATGCCGTTTTCAAATTTTTCCCGTACTAAAGAACCCTAACCCTAGAATCTTAACTAGAGATTTAAACAATACAACATGCAAACAACTTTGCATACTATGTGAATGAGGAATACAACCTTTGTTGACCGGTCCTTCACTTCTAAAGCTCCGTATAGTAGTCCCTTCGTAACATGTAGTGAACACCCGAACTCTGGTTAGGGTTCACATGAAGAAATGAACAAGCTTGCTCGATGTCTTCGAGGCCGAAAATGATCTATGTCGAGGAGACTCAAGCTCATGCTACCTCTTCACTAATGGTAGATTAGTGAAACAAATACCCTAAACTAAATGGCTAATATAGTAGAGGATGATGAAGTAGGAAATGAGCTAACTTTAGATTTAATTTTCTCACAATATTTTCTCACTTAGAAAAAAGCTAGCAAGCTTTTTCTCAATGAAGAAGAAGATTAAGTGATGAAGAGAATGAACTCATGAGGTGAGAATAGCAACCATGGGTTAGTTAGTATCATACACTAACTCATGTAGAGAATGAACCGTGGCTAAGGTATAATGGTTAGGTTAACAAATATCTACAAGTGAAACAAAACTAGTGGACTTTGTCAATGGTTCTACAAGCTTCTCCAAGCTTCAACCATTAAACCGATTTCCACCAATTTTGAATTACTTTGATAAATAAAAACCCCACATTATATCAAGCATGGTGTGAGTCTCATACACCCATGTAGCATGTGGCATCAAGCATGACATAAATAAAATGTACATTAATATATCACATATATACTAAATGCACACAAGTGAGAAAAAGAAATGTTTAAGTGAGCTAATATTAGTTAATGTAATTCAATATATCACATATATAATTATACATTAAATTATTAAATATACACTTGATTTAATAATCCGGCTATATCACATACAACCGACTAATATCATATGAATCAATCTATCAAATCAACACTTGATCCGATAACCCGGCTATATCACATATAACCGACCTATATCACATAATGCGATAATAAAATGCGGTATCACATACGCGCATTAATCTCTGTCCCGCACATATCACATATGTGCTCCTACTTCGTTTCGCATGAACCAGGAAACCTCTGTGTAGGACTCTAAAGACTAGTCAATATGCCGGCAGTAGGTGATGATCATATCAAACACCCATAAGCCGCAAGCGGTCTGCTAAACGTAATGGCCACCCGGCTATTGAGCGATCAGAAGATCAACAAGCAAGCCTGCTCATACTCCTGCGAATCCTATCAGTAACACTACCGTACAGTCCGGTCTCTTCATCAGATATGTCGCATATCTCAGCCTGGGGGTGGTAAACGTCAGGACCTAATAGCCTGATAAGTCATGCCGATGCAAGGTCCATAACGGTTTGAGAAACTACTGATAACATATACCGGTAGATCTCAGCAACCCTAGCCAGGGATTTCCTGTTATGGCCAATCGAGCATAGCGCAACATCAACACCCAATACCAGGAGAGACGAATTCCCTCCTATCGCTAATTGCCTCCATGTGACTCGGGACTGTACCCAAAAACCACCTTTTTGCACGATCTCTTGACCGTAGTATAGTGGAAATCAAAGCACAGTGGGAATCACACAAGACTATGACAATCTCGGGTCGACCGACTAACCAGTACCAGTGTCACCAGAGAACTGCTATGTGACGATAGGTATAATACCAGCTAGGAGTTCTCGGCGAGTCCATTTAGTGTGCCCAGTCTCCACTGAGCACCTGTATACCTTCTATGATGTCAAACACCAATTGATGTGGGATCATCCATCGCCCATCATATGGGTCGAGAAGCGTATACGCTTGTCTACTCTGGAGTATCGATGCCCTGTCTCGATACTTCCACGACTAGGAACAATCTAAGGATGTACTTACCGACTACCTCTGCCCCACTAGTATGATCTGCATCATATTCCTGGTAGTCAAGTACTCATCCTAAGGACTTTATCAACATGTAATAGAGAGATAATAAGTGTACTTGTTAAGATAAAGTGCAACCAGATAGCATACTATCATGTCGAGCAAGAAAGTCCTCCCTATATATGTCCAAGCATCCATTACAATATACATCACATGTACAGTAATAGCCTCTAGGGCATACATAACATTGCGTAACTCTTTCTCCGTTTCCAGTAAACGGAGTTTTGGTCATCTTTCCTTTGAGACATGACTGGCAAGTTTCATAAGATGATAATTCGAGCGGATTCAAATATCCATCCTTATGTAACTTTGCTAGTCGTGTCGCATTGATATGACCTAGTCTACAATGCCACAAGAAGGATTCGTTCATTTCTGAACTCTTCCTCTTGTGTGTGTTTTGTATGTTAGGAACCTTGTTTTGATTCAGAACGTATAACCCGTTACATAACGCACCAAACCCAATCAACACTTTATTTAGGTAAATGTTCATAACATTATTCTCTACTACAAAGTTATATCCTTCTTTATCTAATAAAGAAACTGATATTAAATTGCATATCATAGAGAGCACGTAATAACATTCGTTCAAGATCAAAGTATTGCCATTTGGTAATACAAGGTGATATTCACCAATTTCTTTGGCTGCAACATTCGCACCATTCCCTACTTTTAGAGAATGATAACCTATTCCCAGTTTTCTACCTTTTCCTAGCCCAAGTAACATATTACATGTGTGGGATCCTGATCCGGTATCTAATAACTAGGACGTAGAGTGTACTGAGAAACAGTTCTTGGTAACTAACACACCCGAAGAAGATGCATCAACATGCTCATTCTTCGTTTGGGTGGCGTGGAAATCCGGATATTTTCCTATTTCCTACTCGGACTTATAACAATTATAAGTTGGAGCGGAACCAACCTTCCCCTGCTCAGCATAACAAGCGGGTTCGGTCAATACATCCATATTATTATATTGATTAAGGCCTGACATGGTCGCAACTTGGAGAGAGAGAGAAGAAAAACACTTAGCGTATGCTCTTGCAAGATTAGATTGGTTATTATCTTATCTAATTAGGATGGCTCCCACTGTTTTTATCAAATCTTTCTTCAAACCTTAAAAGGTAAGACTAGTCGGGATTAATTACACTTTACATGTTCGCCAATCTTTCGGCCAGGCCAGTGATGGTACTTTGAGGGAGGTTCCCCGTGCTTTCGCACGGACCTAATTAAAATAAACCTCATTTTCCCAGTGTCGTAACCCCGTTTACACTTTTCTAGACACCTACTTGATCGGCTAATTGTGATGTGTAAAACTCTCCCAGGAGTAACTCTTACTCGTAGTGGGTATCGGGATCCAACAATCTCATAGAAGGTATGCAATCTCATTGCAAATTTCAACACTTGAAATTTCCGATAATACTTTTTCCCCTAGCGTCCTATAACCTTGACCCAGGCCAAACAACCAATAGTTCGCTAGTCAAGATCAACCCGTACATTTCCTGATTGAATTAAACCCACCCGCACAACCCTTGACGCAGGATAAACAACGCCGTACGAATACCGTAATCCAATCGCATCTCATGCTGCAGTTAAGTACTAATCAGCTACCGTACACTACGCCTTGACGCAGGCCAAACTACCGTAGCGTGAATACTAAAATAGCACTTATCTGAAATGACGGAGGGCTACGCAGGTTTTTAAGAAACCCATGAGCGTAATGAACTTGATATCGTTGTAGAAATAAGTGATTTTTGAAAAAGGAATGTTTTTGAGGCTTTTACTAGTTTCGCTAAAGAGGACACTCCCGGTGAAGGGATCTCGGCTCTTTCCTTATCGAATAAGGTGCAGGATATTTCACAAATACAACTATGCAAAGCAAGAACTATAGAAGCAATCAAAAACAAAACCGAGTGGGTTGTAGAATCTGCTAGCTTTCGCTAAAGAGGTCACTCCCGGTGAAGGGATCTCGGCTCTTTCCTCATCGAATGAGGTGCTGGATATTCTACACGGAATACCGCTATGCAAAGCAAAAGCTAGAGCTACCCTTTTTGAAAATATGATTCTACAACATCTTTTAGGTTTCTTTCTTTTTCATTAATCTCATTAATGAAGTCCCATTAATTATGCTTCCTAAGCATCACAGAAGAAACGAAAATACAACGTACGCTTATGCCATCCGTATTCGCCACAGTGTCCCGTTATGCACCGTTAGGTTACTTAACTAACGGCATAGTGGGACGGGACTAGCGTGGGTGCAAAACATAAGCAACATTTATTATATATCATATATACAATAATAAAGCATTCGTCTCACGCATATAAAGTGATCACATCATAGAATATCAGCAGCAGAAGATAACATTTGAAATATTGGATATACTAGGAATTCTGTGTTTTAAATTAAGCCAGAATAAAACACGGATTCCACGGTCGCGATGAGTAGCCAAACCCACATCCCCAGACCCCTACGAGAGCGGCAAGCAACCCTACCAATTCTAGAGTTAGGAGACCCGGTCTCGACTCCTCGAGATGGTGTCCCACTGGACCCTAGAACCCGGTTACTTGTGCTCCCCCTTTGGGTCTATCCTAATGCGGAAAAGTAAATAATATACAACAAAGGTGAAAACATCCTCAACCCGGAAGTGCCCCATTAAAAGAATATTACTTACAATGAATTTTACATGAATGTAAATAAAAACTCTCATCTCACATAAAACCCCCGGCTATTCAAAACACGACGATCCAATAGAACATATCACAGCAACACATAAAATCACATGTCATCAACGTAAGTAAATATGCGTATCACAATTGTCTTTGACATATAGCAACGAAAACGGCGATACACCACATATTACACTTACGGTCGCAGAAAAATAAAATGTCAAACTACAACATTTGGAATCCACAATCACCATAGACATCATAAACCAGAAATATTACATACTTCGGATTTCATGCCTAACTATATGAATTCCACATATTGTATCACATTCCACAAATAGCTCGACGATGTTAACCATTTCGATGGAATCAAAAAATACCCAAAATTTCCCAAAGAGCTCAACACTTGAGCGTAGTTTAAAACTACCCATCACATGCCACAGTACTTATGGACCAGCCGTAGAAGGGTCAACCTTTGTCTCACCTATGGCGCCGTAGAACTACCCCAAACCCTAGGGTTTGGCGGCGGTTCTTACGGTCACAGAATCGAGTTAGGGTTTCGTTCTTCTAGAGGGTCCATCGAATCACTTGCATGATATTTGAATGTTTCAAACTTGGAAAAATCCAACTCTTGGAAAATTTCCTGCGAGGGTTAAAGTGGGTATTTGATATTTGTTCGAACTTTTTAACGCCGTCTAAATAACCCGGAATAATGTTAAAATTACGACTACGAAACACTCCGAATTGCCTTTATAGAAAATTAACATCTCATGCAATTTTAGAAAAAAACAAGCAACACCTGAAACACCAAAACCCAGAAACCAGAACACAGGACAAAAACGAATCCCAGCAGCTTACTTAGGGCCAGCAAGCTCGAATTTTGGGGCCATGTCACCGGGTCAAATCCGCCCAATTGAGTTTGTATTTGTTCAGTGTTCATGTTACATCTCATATAATATTCTGCGGTTGCTTAAAAAAATTTTCGACGACTTAAAAATATTGACAGAAACTGGGTTTTAGTTTCGAGTGTTCCGGAGTTGTTTCGGTTTTATAATTCTACAAACATCGTCTAAATCTCTAGCTTATCTCTGATACCACTGTAGGAATGTTAAGCATGACAGCAAGGTTTCGGGAGGTATCGTCCATGCCATTTTCAAAATTTTGCCATGCTAAACAATCCTAACCCTAGAATCTTAACTAGAGATTTAGACAATACAAAGTGTAAACTACTTTACAACTAAGTGAACAAGGAATACAACCTTTGTATACCGGTCCTTCTATAACGTTTTGAAAATCGTTTCGGTGAAATTTCGGAAAATCGGTAATATAAGGGGGTTTTCTGTAAAAAGTCAAAATACAAATATCTTTATTATAAAATTAAATATACATATTCTAGCTATGTAATTGCTAGTATTTGGTGTTTATTGAGCCACTGGTGAAATTTAAAATTTTCTGAAAATTTTCCGAAATTAATTATTTTAATATTATTTTAAGTTGTCACTAATACATTTAATTAGGGAAAATTACAAATTAGAATGGGTTGATACAAATTTTATAATTCATGACACACTAAACTGACATGTAAAATATTGTTTTTGAAACGAAATGGTTTGCCAAAACGGTTTGGAAAATATCGAAGAAAAAGGGCTTAATTAGCGAAATTAGTGTTAATGGGAATTGGGGTAATACATTTATCTTTCTCCCTAACTCACACACCCACACCTCACCCTCTCTCCCTCTCCCCATGTGGCCGTCCCCACTTGGACAGGCCCTCCCCCCAATCTCCAATCACCTCACTTTCAAAAGAAAAGAAAAGAAAAGAAAAGAAAGTGAAAGAAAGTCAAAAGGGGGAGTGGACTTTTCCTTTTTCTCCCCACTTTCTCCACCTCACTCTCTCTCCTCCCCCACTCCCCAACCTGGCCGAACCCCCCTGCTGCAACAGCCCCTCTTTTCCCCCAAAATTCCATCTCTTTTGCTTCAAAAAATACCCTTCAAAAAAATCCCAAAATCTAAATTCAACTCCTGCCCATTTCTCATTTGCCTTTCTAGCTTGGATTTAGGAGCATGGAAGCTACTTTTGGATGCTAGGATTTGCATGGGAGATATCTATTTGTGAGGTATAAATTTGTGCCCCATGGTTTGTTTGTTGATTAGTTGCTTATATAATTTTGTTTATAAGGGTTAATTTGGTTGTTGTTGATTGTGTGTTTGAAAGATCAAGAGAGTGGATTGTGATCAAGTTAGGGATTGTATTATTTGATCATGGTTGTAATGGGTAGCTTACCATCTTAGGATTTGTAGAAAGTAAACTAGTAGTCAGATTGCAAATTGTTGCATTGAAATGTTTAAATTAAGTTATTTTGCCAACTAGAGTTTTTGGAAAATTATTAAATGCTTTAGATTAAAATATAATTATGATTTCATGTCATTATTAATATTATAATGAGTGGTTTAATGCCTTTAGTTCATGAAAATCCAAGCTAAATTGTTGTTGTGCATTTTTACTATAAAATTGTTAAAATTGGGTATATTGTAAACTAGAATTTTGGGGTTAAGGAAATTTAATGAGATTAAATTGTGGAAATTGTTTTTATAACTTATTTAAGATATTTAATAAGTATTATGACCGCTAAATTTGTTTAAACGTCGAGTTTTGTAGTAAAACGGGTAATTTTTGCTTGCTAGATTTTCGGAAAAATGGCTTTTAAAGTTAATTTGGGGTTTTTGTGAATGTTAACCAATTTTATATTATAATTAGTGTTCGTGAATGCGCAAATGAGTGAGTTTGGGTTTTTCTCGATGGTTTGACATTTGTACATCGACATCGAGGGTTGGACTGGCTATTCTTGCATGCGTAGGCGCTAGGTTTTGACCTATGCGTGATACGCGTGCCGATTTGCTTTTCGTATGCCGTTTCGATTTCGAATTTGGTTTTAATGCGATACGATGCGTTATGATATGTAGGTACCCCATGTGGACGTCGAGACGACAAGAAAGCGCGTGGCGGCGGCGGCACCGGCGAGCGAGGACCATATGAGTAGATTTATATCTACGGGGAGAAGTCGGGTGGATGGCGTATAGCACCCCCGCAGTTCGTGGTGATGTATACGAATACGTATACACACATATATATATATTGATTATATTGTTAAGATTTTTGATGATAAAGATAGATTTTAGGTGTGATTGGATCGGTTTAGTGTTGCGAGACCCTAGAGTAGAGGTTGCACCACATTCACACACACACACACACACCCATACTTGTATACATTCTTCTTTCATATGTGCTTATATGGGGTTATATTATTATGTGTTCACATGTGTATGGGACTATGTGTTCACATACTGGATTTGAGGATAGTATTGGGATTTGAGATGAGTCGATAAGATTTGATTGAGACCAAGAGAACGGTGATATGGCAGGATTCGTACTTGAGATACGTCCTGATATTATAGCGGATCTTGGGACGACGATACATGTGAATAGTGTTATACATTGAATGGTTGACATGTGATCGTGATATGAGATAAGATATGTAAAGATATTTATAAGAGGTCGCATTAGGCGATGTATACCTCTTTATGACGATATACGATGATGATATCGGTTTGTATGAGGCTGTAGATCAGCAGTCAGATCATGACTATATTGATGATATTAGTATCGTACTAGACGTAGATCAGTACCCAGATTATGGTATTGGATAAAGAGGATATCAGATGAATAATGTGATATTGACCCGTACCCAGATGTGGGGATGCCGTACGACGAATTTACGTACGAGCTATATATTAATGATTGATCCGCACTCTTGACTTGGGATGTCTGATTATAGATATGGTGTCGGATATGATATTATTGAGGCGGGATCACCGACTATACATATACAACTATGTATATGTATCGACTCAGATGTTAGGCGGTTTCCTTACTTGTAGTCCAGCTTGTTAGTTCAGCCGTATAGTTTAGTATAGTTGTTAGACTAGATTAGACTCCTACCTATTTCAAAACTAACGGATTGTGGGTATTTTAAAAGACAGGTCAAGGGATTCTACGGATATTTCAAAAGTCGTATCTTTTCTTAAAAACACCGTAACCTTATTTCCAAAACCCCACGATTTGTGTTATTTCAAATGGCACCATAGTATGACGTATGTATATTTTAAATGCAGATTAGTTACCGTTATGTCTAGTATTTAGCTCTCGCTCATTATTGTTGTTCGCCCCGCATCGCATACTTGCATTGCTAGTTCATATTGCATTGTTGATATTACGCTGTTAGGACACCAGCACCATTACCGATGATGCGTATGTACCACGTACACTTACTTGCCGGCTCACACACATCTTCATCGGTAATTGCCATGTCACGTACACCTTAGAAAATAATATTGCTTGATTTAGCTTGTTAGTTAGTAGTTTGACATGATATTAGTGTACCTGCCTTATATGCCAGTTTAGACATTGTAGTTACTACTTGTCACTTCATGCATACTGGTATTCTTTGTTATGCCGCATTCATGGATTCTCATGCATATATTCACTATTTTACGTGCTATTGAGGTTTTGGATTCGGATTTCAATGAGATTTTCTGGATTTGGGGGAAAACCGCAAAACTTATACAAACTTCTTCTTCTCTCTCTTTTTAAATGAAAAGCACGGTTTTCCCATGATGTATGAGTCGTCCACAATGAGTTTGCTGATGGATTTCGAGACCCGAGTTTGAGGAGTGGAGGAACCGTTTCGGGTACATGGTGGACCCGGTGTGGTACCCCGGGGCAAGAGGATCGCAGATGATGGCGTTGAGCCGGGCAGGAGAGCACTACCGACCGGTGATTTTACTCGACGTGTCGGATATCCGGAGGATACCGTCGTAGTCTTGAGATGGATAGTAGGGGCCGGTCTGGACTGACGGCGCCCTAGATATTGAGATTGAGACATTGAGATTTCTAGATATTGAGGTACTAAGATTTGATGATACTGGCCAGTCCGGATAGCCGGAGCCTGAGATTTTGAGACATTGAGATTTATGTTTTGTGTCGATGCTAGACACTGTTTATGCTGATTTCATTTATGATACCTCTTTTAAAAAGATACAAAAATCTCACTAAGTTATGAAAGCTGTTTTCTCCAGTACATGCATTCTGTTTCATGCATTCATACATCATCCATATGATACATTGCTACTGAGGCACAGACACGAGCACTTGGTAATACCGTTGTTTAGAGGTATACCCTAGCCATTGTTATAGGCTGCTGGTTATATATTTGAGGATATATTATGATTGTATGACTTAGGATTGCTTTGTTCATGCGATTTCTGTTCGTAGATGTTTCTATTCACGAGTTGACAACTCACCCCCGTTGTGCCACAGTTTCTTGCAGGTTTTGCCGTACAGGTTTCTTTATGGCTTTGCTGGCACTACTTCCATTTCTGGGTGATTTGCTAGTAGGTGGGTTTATTGTATCGTACCCATCAGTATACTTGGTATATATTATTATTCAGTTGTATCTAGATGTTCCATCAACCAAACATGTATTTATTTTGTGATAGAGACCAGTGATGTTATTCTTTCGACCTTAGAGCCGCACGCTATATTTCTTATGGTTTTGAGTTTCCTTTTGAGTTTTGATCCTCGCCCTTGGCGTTGTATATTATATTGCTTGTGTGGTTGTGACCGTCGATTGACGAAGAGCTAGCTCCCGCTTGGGGATGCCTTTTATTGATTTTGTATACTATTCATGTTGTATCCCGTTTGGGGGCCAGTATATATAAAGGAGACTCTGCCGAAATTTTCAGGAAATATTCGATGTTTTAAAAACGCATAATTCGGCTTATGCTATTAAAACTACTTGATTTAAATTGGTTTCCTTCACTCTACTACTTTTCTTGGTTTGGATTTGTGGGTTTTCGGCTTACTTAGATTACGTACGCCTCGAGACGTTTTGTAGTCTAAGTGCCGGTCATGTTCCGTACTTTCGGGTCGTGACAAAGTTGGTATCAAAGTGTTAGGTTTTACTTTCGGAGCGTAGGATGACCCTTGGTTGATGGAATAAGTGACTAAAGTAGAGTGACGTACCGTGGGTATGTTCCACGGTAAACTTACGATACGCTACTTCACTTAAGAAGCCTTAGGATGTACATTTATTTATTCAGTATTATATTCATTCCTGATCTAGCCTCATGGGTACCAGTTATGGTTTGTTGCCACGATTACGGGCAGGGAGAGCTACGGCTAGAGTTGCGGTCAGCACGAGCTCGTCATGAACGAGGACTGACCAGGGCGTGATTCCAGGGTCATACGATTGCATTGAGAGGCGTCGTCTGATTGTGTTTTCACGCCATGAGCGTTTGACAAGTCGCTTTTACGAGATTTCTCGGATGTGCCGATCAATACCAAAGGATCGAACCAATGATAGAGGCCAGCCAGATTTTAATGATCGTTGGCGTATTGCTTACTCCTGATGATTGAGGCACTGTTCAGCGTGCAGACGAGTGAGCCAGTCATTGCTGCGAACGACGAGATATCGCCCCAGATGTTGGAGCTATTGCAATATGAGTTGTACTAAGGGAGGATAGAAGGTCGCTAGTCACCGAGGATGAATGACTAGGACATGTGGTTCGTTCGCTACCCCGATGCGAGGTCATCAGATAGATTGATTCCAGCTAGAGACGACTTCACGCGGAGACGTTGAGAGTCGACAGAGACGATAGAATGTCAGAAACCTATTATTCCAAGTTTAAAGTATTCGGAAATACATGCAGGCAATTCTATGGACCCTCTAGAAGAATGAAACCCTAACTCGACTTAATGACCGTGTGAAAGCCTTTGATCCTTAGGGTTTGCGGCAGTTCCGCGGCGCCATTAGTGAGGCTTGGGTTTGCCCTTCTACGGCTGGACCATCGATGTTGTGGTACGTACTCGATACTGTTAAATTGTACCTAAGATGTTGAGCTCTTGGGGGATTATGAGGTTTTGACAAATCGATCGGATGGTTCGACTTCATTCGGATGCCAGGTGGTGAGATGCATTTCTTGGGAGACTCCAGATACGAGGATAGCCGTAGGAGCTCAGTCCTTGCAGCCGTTCCGGGACGAGAACAGCTCTAGTAAGGGACGATGACTTCCGGACAGTTTGGCAGAGACGAGATTTGGGAGAGATCTCGACAGGACCTTTCTTGAATGAATTACAAGAAGACTTGGACCCAGGAGTGGTCATGTTACGCACACCGGCAGGCCAGAGTTCAGGATCGTCGACGAGACATGCTATGAGTGACCACGACAGTTGGCCAGAGGTTCTTAGAGGAAGTGCTTGAGCGGGACTATTCCGCCATACTTGATTTTGGTATTTTGAGCGATCTATTTGCATGATTGGTTTTGATGATTGAGTTTCATGATATCATTTTCAGGCACCATGGTTGCACCTATTGAGTATTTACGATTTTTGCACAGTTGTTGCACTTGAGATAGTTTTCGTGCCTTGGTTTCTCATGCTTGTGATTATATGGATTTCATATAGTTGAGTTGATTTGTGCGTATATACGCATACGATTTGGTTTTTGCACTCGGTATAGTTCACATATGCTTGCAGTGCAGTGATACGCATTTTGTGCACTTAGATGCACTGGACTTCGATTTCGATTGTGTTTCTCGATATTGATTTTGTGCACCTTGTGACCTGATTGGATTTTGCGCATGTTCGGTGCTTGATATTGGATTTCATGATTTCGTGCATGATTGATGCACCTTCCTTGGATTTTCGCGCATGTTGAGCGCATGTTTTGAGATGCGATTTTGGTGCACACCAAATACACTAAATCGAGATTTTTCGTGCATGTCAGATGCACTTGATTTTGCTGTCAGGCACACACGTTGCCTATGACAGATGCTTCCTGCACACCCAATGCACTTAAGTCTTGTTTCTATGCACTTGTATGGCACGTATATGGATTTTGATTTCCGTGCGCACCAGACGCACATAGTATTCATATGCGTATTTTGGGATTGATTTCTTATAGAGAAGTATTTTTTTATGCTATTTGCTATGTGTTTTCGTACTGAGCAGGACTTGTCTAAGGATGGTACCTGAATGTATTTTGCATGCATTGATAGCTATCGAAGGGAATTCCAAAAAAAAAAACGAGCTATAGTCTCAGTATTTACCTACGTGTCTGCTATGACACGAAACGTTTAAAACAAGAAAACCCTTCCAAATTGTTTCCCAAAACGGCGGAACGTACATTTCAAACAAAAGGTATATATGTATATGGTTATTTTCTTATGATAGACGTCCGCCACTATGCAGTGTTATGCGCATTGCACAGCGACTTTAAGAGATTTGGCATGCATTTTCTTCAGATATTTACATATATTGATTTGAATTAACGTGTATAGTTTCGAGTTATATCATATTGGTTTTGTATTGGATTTGAAATTTATGTATTTACCATGACTCCGATGATTGCGAGATGCTTGATGGAGTTTTGATATTGAGTTATATGCTCATTTTTCATGCGCATGCGCTGCGCTATGACTTGTTTTATGTATTTACGATTTCGGAGCCCCGACGACTTGATGGTTTTTGCTTAGATGTTTTAGTATTTGGGGGGAGTTTTAATTTAAATTCGGGGACCGAATTTCTTTAAGGGGGAAGATTGTAACGTTTTGAAAATCATTTCGGTGAAATTTCGGAAAATCGGTAAAATAAAGGGGTTTTCTGTAAAAAGTCAAAATACAAATATCTTTATTACAAAATTAAATATACATATTATAGCTATGTAATTGCTAGTATTTGGTGTTTCTTGAGCCACTGGTGAAATTTTAAATTTTCTGAAAATTTTCCAAAATTAATTATTTTATTATTATTTTAAGCCGTCAATAATACATTTAATTAGGGAAAATTACAAATTGGAATGGGTTGATAAAAATTTTATAATTCATGACACACTAAACTGACATGTAAAATATTGTTTTTGAATCGAAATGGTTTGCCAAAACGGTTTGGAAAATATCGAAGAAAAAGGGCTTAATTAGCGAGATTAGTGTTAATGGGAATTAGGGTAATACATTTATCTTTTTCCCTAACCCACACACCCACACCTCACCTTGTCTCCCTCTTCCCATGTGGCCGACCCCACTTGGACAGCCCCTCCCCGCCTCTCTCTCTCTCCAATCACCTCACTTTCAAAAGAAAAGAAAGTGAAAGTTAAAGAAAGTCAAAAGGGGGTGTGGACTTTGCCTTTTTCTCCCCACTTTCTCCACATCACTCTCTCTCCTCCCCCACTCCCCCAACCTGGCCAAAACCCCCCTGATGCAACAACCCCTCTTTTCCCCCAAAATTCCATCTCTTTAGCTTCAAAAATTCATAAAATACCCTTCAAAAAAATCCCAAAATCTAAATCCAACTCCTACCCATTTCTCATTTGCCTTTCTAGCATGGATTTAGGAGCATGGAAGCTACTTTTGGAAGCTAGGATTTTCATGGTATATCTCTATTTGTGAGGTATAAATTTGTGCACCATGGTTTGTTTGTTGATTAGTTGCTTATATAATTTTGTTTATAAGGGTTAATTTGGTTGTTGTTGATTGTGTGTTTGAAAGTTCAAGAGAGTGGATTGTGATTAAGTTAGGGATTGTATTGTTTGATCATGGTTGTAAAGGGCAGCTTACCATCTTAGGATTTGTAGAAAGTAAACTAGTAGTCAGATTGCAAATTGTTGCATGGAAATGTCTAAATTAAGTTATATTGCTAGCTAGGGTTTTTGGAAAATTATTAAATGCTTTAGATTAAAATATAATTATGGTTTCATGTCATTATTAATATTATAATGAGTGGTTTAATGCCTTTAGTTCATGAGAATCCAAGCAAAATTGTTGTTGTGCATTTTTGCTATAAAATTGTTAAAATTGGGTATATTGTAAACTAGAATTTTGGGGTTAATGAAATTTAATGAGAATAAATTGTGGAAATTGTTTTTTATAACTTATTTAAGATATTTAATAAGTATTATGGCCGCTAGATTTCTTTAAACGTCGAGTTTTTTACTAAAACGGGTAATTTTTGCTTGCTATATTTTCGGAAAAATGGCTTTTAAAGTGAATTTGGGGTTTTTGTGAATGTTAACCTATTTTATATTATAATTAGTGTTCGCGAATGCGCAAATGAGTGCATTTGAGTTTTTCTCGATGGTTTGACGTTTGTACATCGACATCGAGAGTCGGACTGGCTATTTTGCATGCGTAGGTAATAGGTTTTGACCTATGCGTGATATGCGTGCCGATTTGACTTTCGTATGCCGTTTCGATTTCGAATTTGGTTTTAATGCGATAAGGTGTGTTATGATATGTAGGTACCCCATGTGGACGTCGAGACGACAAGCAAGCGCGTGGCGGCGTCGGCACCGGCGAGCGAGGACCAGGTGAGTAGATTTATATCTACGGGAAGAAGTCGGGTGGATGGCGTATAGCACCCCCGCAGTTCGTGGTGATGTATACGAATACGTATACACACATAGATATATATTGATTATATTGTTGAGTTTGTTGATAATAAAGATAGATTTTAGGTATGATTGGATGGGTTTAGTGTTGCGAGACCCTAGAGTAGAGGTTGCACCACATTCACACACACACACCCATACTTGTATACATTCTTCTTTCATATGTGCTTATATGGGGTTATATTGTTATGTGTTCACATGGGTATGGGACTATGTGTTCACATACTGGATTTGAGGATAATATTGGGATTTGAGATGAATCGATAAGATTTGATTGAGACCGCGAGAACGGTCATATGGCAGGATTCGTACTTGAGATGCGTCCTAATATTATAGCGGATCTTGGGACGACGATACATGTGAATAGCGTTATACATTGAATGGTTGACATGTGATCGTGATATGATATAATATATGTTAAGATATTTATAATAGGTCGCATTAGGCGATGTAGGGTTCCTAGGCACACACATGAGGTTCTACAACTGATCAACCATGCCAAAATCAAATTTTAAACATGTGCCAAGAAACCCTAAGCAAGATCGTTACTGAAGGTAAAGTGAAACTAAGCAAGTCAACAACTTTAACTAAATGTGAAAGTGACTACAACCTTTGTAGATCCGGTCCTCCACCTCTTTAGCTCCGTGATGATGTCCCTCCGCTGCGATCATCGAGATCCCGGACTCTAGCGATGGTTTCGTCGGAGAAATGATCGGGCTAGGTCGTTGACTTCGATGCCGAAGATGATCTACGTCGAGGCAACTCAAACTCAAGCTCCATCTTCACTAAGTCATGAAACTTATGAAGAAAACACCCTATACAACATGGCAAGTGGTAGAGGATGAAGAAATAGGAAGTGGGTTCACTTTGGATTTGGATTTCTCACTTGGATTCATCACTTGGAATTTTCTACCAATGGTTTTCTTCTCTTCATGAAGAAGAAGAAGAAGAAAGAAAAGAATGAATAATAATAAAAACTAGAAAATCAAGTAATGCTTATCATTTAGCAACCATGGGTGAGGTAACTATTGTAGAGAATAAACTAGGGTTTAGGTAAATGGTTAGGTTAAGGAAAAAACAAAATGGTTGAAGCTTCATGAAACTTCAAGAATAAAAAAAAGAAAGCCACCATATTTGTTTTTGCCAAAAATAAATGAATAAAATAAATGAATAAGCTAAAACCCTAACCATTAACCTAAACATGGTTTAAAGCATACACACACCCAAGTTTGCATGTACCATCAAACATGATACAAACTAGTGCACAAACATATATCATATATACAATGTGCACAATCAAGTGAGAAAAATAATCTTAAGTGAACCAATACTAGTTAATGTAAAGTAATATATCAAATATATATAATTATACATTAAATCATTAAATCAACACTTGATTTAATGATCCGATCATACTGCATATAACCGACTAATATCAAGTGTATCAATGTATCGAATCAACATTTGATTCGGTAACCCGGCTATATCTTATAAAACCGTCCGATGATACAAATCGCGAGAATAGAATTCAGTATCACATACTGATATTATTCTCGGTCCCGCACATATCTCATATGCGCTCCTATTTCGTTTTGCATGAGCCAGGAAACCTCTGTCTAGGACTCTAAAGACTCGTCAATACGCCGGCAGTAGGTGATGATCATATCAAACACCCATAAGCCGCAAGCGGTCTGCTAAACGTAACGGCCACCCGGGTATTGAGCGATCAGAAGATCAACGAGCAAGCCCGATCACACTCCTGTGAATCCAACCAGTAACACTTACCGTACGGTCCGGTCTGTTCGTCTGATATGTCGCATATCTCGTCTAAGGGTGGTAAACGTCAGACCCCAGTAGCTTGATAAGTCATGCCGATGTAAGGTACATAACATAGCATGAAACTACTGATAACACTTACCAGTAGATCACTACAACCCTGGCCAGGGATTTCCAGTTATGGCCAGTCGAGCATAGCGCAACATCAACCCCCAATACCGGGAGAGACGAATCCCCTCCTATCGCTCATTGCCTCCATGTGAATCGGGACTGTACCCAAAAACCACCTGTTTGCACGACTCAGTAGAGCCGTGGTAGGGTGGAAATCAAAGCAAAGTGGGAGACACACAAGACTCTATGACGATCTCGGGTCAACAGACTAAGCTGTACCAGTGTCACCAGAGAACTGCCATCTGACGTGAGGTATAATACCATCTGGGAGTTCTCGGCGAGTCCGTTCAGTGTACCCAGTCATCTATGAGCACCCGCATACCATCTCTGATGTCAAACACCAATGGATATGGGATCATCCATCGCCCATCACATGGGTCAAGAAGATATACGATATTCTACTCTGGAATATCTATGCCCCGTCTCGATATTCCTACGACTAGGAACATTGAAGGATGTACTCATGGACTACCCAGGCCCCACTAGTATGATCTACATCATAGTCCTGGAAGTCGAGTACACATCTTAAGGGCTTTTTCAACATGTAACAGAGAGAATGAAAGTATACATGTTAAGATAAAGAGCAACCAGATAGCGTACTATCATGTCGAGCAAGAAAGTCCTACCTATATATGTCCCAGCATCCACTACAATATACATCCTATGTACAGTAATGGCCTCTAGGGCATACATATAACTAAAAATCTCCCACTTGCACTAGGGCCATCTGTAGCAGTGGTTGCAGTATCTTATACTCAACCATCCCATAAAAGACTCTCTTTGGGAAAATGCCTCTGTGAGTGGATTCGCCGTGTTGTCCTCTGAGTCTACTCTCCTAACCTCGATCACCCTAGAGATCAACTATCTCCATGATCAGGTGATGCTGCCTCAGAATATGTCTGGGTCACTGATGGGACTGGGGTTCCTGGGCCAAAGCCACACTTCCATTGTCACACAATGGTAGGAACCTAGTTCATCTCATGAACTTATAAACACCCAAACTGCCTCTTTGGTAGTATCTTTAATAGCGATGTTACCGGCCTTTATCGTCTAGTTTGCCACGGTATCTAGCTTGGAACTCTTCCAACATACCGTCCCTTTACTGAAGGTAAAGACAATGCCTGCGACTTGACATTCAGTCGTCCTTATCACCCTGGAACATTTCCAGTGATTCACCCCAGGATCGATTGATACCATCTCACTAAACATAGTGAGAACCCTAACATCCATTTAGATCTAATTCACAGATCTAAAACCCAGGATTTAGGAGATATCATCTTTATCCTATTTGGAGAATCCTTGTGATAATTGGAGATTGACCGTGTGTAGTATAGGAAACTCTTTTCCTATCAAGAGTATGTTATCCACGTACTCTACGAGGATCACCACCTTAATCTCTACTACCTTTTTGTATATACAAGGTTCATATACCATTTTGATGAAGTTAAACTTTTTGACTACCACATCAAAACAGATGTTCCAACTCCGTGATGCCTGCTTTATTCTGTAAAGCAACTTGCACACGTTTCCGCTGCTCCCACTGTTTACGAAGCCTTCTGGCTGTGTTCTTATAGACGATCTCTTCTAAATCATTATTTAGAAAAGCAGTCATGGCACCCAACCACCAGATATCGTAGTCATGGTATGTAGCAATGGCAAGTAGGATCCGGATGGACCTAAGCTTAGGTACTGGAAAAGGTTTCATCATTATCCACGCCTGGTCGATGACGAAAACCTTTAATAAGTCTAGCTTTGAAAGTCTCAACTTTTCCATCTACACCAAGTAAGCTTCTCAAGATATACTTGCTCCTGATGGGAATTTAACCCTTCAGATATAGCAACCAAATTCCATACTTTGTTGGTGTACATGGATTCCGTCTCAGATCGCTAAGCATCCAGCCATTCTTACAGAGTCCCTACTCTCGATGGCCAGCTCGAAACTAGTTGGGTCATCATCTTATGATGCATTCCTCGCTCCCACTGTCATCGAGAAACCGAAGTGTCTCTCAGGCGGATGAGGAACCCTACCAGATCGGCGGAGAGGCTGAGGTTCGTCGGGGACTATTGAATCCTTTGGTTCTGTCAAATCATCAGCTGCAGTTTTGTATAGCTGGAACCTTTCCAGTTCTACAAAACTGACCTTGCCTCGATCTTGTCTGGATTTTGCTTTTGACATAGGCCGGACATTCCCAAATCTTAACTTACTTAAGAGATGGGCTCTTCCCATACCATATCTTATATGGAGTGGTAGGCATTGATTTGATTCGAACCTAATTCAATAGGTATGCAGCTTCTTAAGTGCATATCCCCCAAAAAGAAATAGGTAACTTAGTAGTACTCATCATAGAGCGCACCATATCATATAGGGTGTGATTGCTCCGCCCCGATACACCGTTGTGCTGTGGTGTAATCAGAGGAGTAATACTGAGAGAGAATCTCATTCTCCTTTAGAATAGTCTAGGAATTCCATGCACTAGTATTCTCCTCCCTGATCTCATCATAGGACATTATACTTATACCTGTATTGGTTCTCTACTTCTGACTTATATTCTTTGAATTTCTCAAAAGCTTCAGACATGTGTTTCAACAGGAACTTGTGTCCGAATCTTAAGAGATCATCAGTGAATGTAAGGAAGTACAACGAACCAGTCTTGGCATATGTAGACTGGGGACCTTTATACATCACTATGTATTAGTCCCAGGAGTTCACTAACTCTTTCTCTGTTTCGAGTAAACAGAGCTATGGTCATTTAATCTTTGTGACATGACTGGCAAGTTTCACAAGATGTAAATTCAAAATGATTTAAATATGCATCTAAAATGTAACTTAAGCTAGTCGGGTCGCATTGATATGACCTAGTCTACAATGCCTCAAGAAGAATTCGTTCATTTCTGAACTTTTCCTCTTGTGTGTTTTCTGCATACTAGGAACTGTAGTTTGATTTAGAACGTCAATGTTTTTAGATAACGTGCCTGAACCGATCAACTTTTGAAATGTTCAAAACAATATTCAACAATACAAAATCGTATCCTTCTTTAAAAAATAAAGAGATTGATATGATTTTGTTTATCAGGTTCGGTATCTAATAGCATTTGTTCAGAATTAATGTATTGGTAATACAGGGTGACAGTGACCAACAGACTTGGCTGCAACACTTGCACCGTTTTCTGTCTCATGAAACTTATCACCCGTTCTCAGTTCTCTACCTTTCTGTAGCCCATGTAATGGATTTACATTTGCGGGATCCTGATCCGGTATCAAATACCTAGGACGTAGAAGACAGTAAGAAACAGTTCTTTATAATGAACACACCCGAAGGAGATGCATCTTATGCACTTTCTTCGTTTGGGCGGCATGGGAATCCTGGTATTCCCCTATTTCCTGCTCGGTCTTATAACAATTATAAGTTGAAGCGGGACCAACGTTCCCCAGCTCAGTATAACAAGCGGGTTCGGTCAATACATCCATATTATTATCTTGATTAAGGCGTGATATGGTCGCTACCTGGAGAGAGAGAGAAGAAAACACTCTGCGTGCGCTCTTGCAAGATTAGATTGGTTATTTATTTTATCTAATCAAGATGGCTCCCACTGTTTTTATCAAATCTTCCTTCAAACCTTAAAAGGAAAGACTAGCCGGGATTAATTACACACTACAAGTTCGCCAATCTTTCAGCTAGGCCAGTGTCGGCACTTTGAGGGAGGTTCCCTATGCTTTCGCACGGACCTAATTAAAGTAAACCTCGTTTTCCCAGAGGCGTAACCCCGTTGACACCTTTCTATACACCTACTTGATCGGCTAATTGCAAAGTGCAAAACTCTCCCAGGAGTAACAATTACTCGCAGTGGGTATCAGGATCCAACTATCATATAGAAGGTATGCAATCTCATTGCAAATTTCAACACTTGAAACTCCCGATAATGATTTTTACCCCTAGCACCTATGACCTTGGCTAAGGTCAACAAATCATAAGCACTAGTCAAGTTCTACCCGTCATTTCATGATTAATTAGACCCACCCACATGACCCTTAGCTAAGGTCAACAAAGCCACATGACTGTCCTAACTAATCACATCATATGCGGTGTAGGAAGACATCACATAGCTACCGTGCACTGTGCCTTGACTATGGTCAACAAACACAGCACGAATACTAAGTACTCTACTTCCTAAAATGACGGAGGGTTGCGGATGGTTTTTAAGAAAAACCTTTAACGCTTTGAACTTGATCTCGTTGCGGAATCAAATGGTTTTTAAAATGGAGTGTTTTTTAGGCTTTTCTAGTTTTGCTAAAGGGGTCACTCCCGGTGAAGGGATCGTCGGCCCTTTCCTCATCGAATAAGGTGCAGGATATATCATATAGAAGCAATCAAAAGACAAACCGAGGGTTTTTACATCTGCCAGTTATTGCTAAAGGGGTCACTCCTGGTGAAGGGATCTCGCCCCTTTCCTCATCGAATAAGGTGCAGGATGTTCTACAAGGAACACCGTGATGCAAAGCAAGAACCGTAGCTATCTATTTTTATTTTTGAAATTTGATTCCACAACATCTTTTAGGTTTATTTCTTTCATTAATCTCATTAATGAATGTCCCATCATTTAAGTCCACCTAAACATCACAGATAAATATAACGTATGCTGATACCATCCGCATTCGCCTCGATGTCCCGTCTGCACCATTAGGTTAGGTAACTAACGCCAGAGCGAGGCAGGGCTAGCACGGGTGTAAAACATAAGCAACGTCTATATAATATATCATATATACTATATACAATATCTATCTGAACATATCACATGATCACATCACAGATAACGCAGCAGAAAAAATCAAATGAAATATTGGATATACTAGGACGTCCGTGTTTTATATTGATCCTGTATAAAACACGGATTCCACGGTCGTGATGAATAGCCAATCCCACACCCTTAGACCCTTACGAGAGCGGCAAGCAACCCGACCAATTCTAGAGTTAGGAGACCCGGACTCGACTCCTCGAGATGGTCTCCCACTGGACCCTACAACCCGGTTACTTGTGCTCCCCTCCTTGGGTCTATCCTAATGCGGAAAAGTAAATAATATACATCAACGGTGACATCTTCCGCAACCTGGAAGTGCCCCAATAAAAGAATATTACATACAAGTTTTTACATGAATGAAAATGAAAAACACTCATCTCACATAAAAAAACCGGCTATTCAAACACGACGATCCAATATAACATATCCATCAACACATAACATCACATGTCATCAACATAAGTAAATATGTGCATCCCAATTATCGTTGACATATAGCAACGAAACCGGCGATATCACATATTACACTTACGGTCGCAGAAAAGAAAGTGTAAAACTACAACAGTTGGAATACGCAAACTCTTTAGACATCGCATGCCTAAACAAATGAATTCCTTAGACATCGCATGCCTAACAATTATAAACCCTGTGTCTTAGTCTCAATTATCGAAAACACTTTTCAATATCAAGTCGGGTAATTCAACAAGATTCCCGACATCAAGAACGAATGATCGCCGCAAACTTTAGTGGACGGCCGCACCCTTGATACCGTCGACAAATTGCAGTAAGGCGGAACACCGCTGCCGCGAGCACCCGAACGGATGCTTTCGGCGACGGGGTTCTCCTACAGTCACTTGGTCGGGGCTATGGGGTGTAGCTGTCTATTGAGTTTACCCGGCGAGTATCCGCGTACGCTACGTGATTGCGACGTATTTTTGATCGCATCAAAATTCCATGGCAACCGATCAAGTGAGACTAAACTGCTATGTTTATAATATTCAAATCAGTTATCTCATAACTAATTGTGGATTCCAAATATTGTATCAAATTCCAGATAAATAGAAAATGTTAAACTTTTCGATCGAACAATCAAACACCCAACTTTTCCCGAAACAGCTCAACACATGAAATAAGTTTAAAAACATCCACTCCATGCCACAGTACCAACGGTCCAGCCGTAGAAGGGTCAAGCCAACACCTCACATGTGTCACGTCGTACTGCCCCAAACCCTAAGGTTCAAAGGGCAGTTCAAGACGGTCACATAATCGAGTTAAGGTTTGTTGTCTTCTAGAGGGACCATCGCGTTACTTTCACTACTTAGAACGTTATTAAACTACGAAAAAATCCAACAATTGGAAATTTCCCGGCAGGGGAAAAAGTGGGTATTTATATCCGGTCGGACTTTTTAACATATTCTAAATTACCCGGAAAAACACATAGACGAAATTTGACTTCCCGATCGAAACACCGAGTCCCCAATACAACCCAGAAAACTCAACTCTTGAGTAAAATTTAAAAATGTCCAGAAAACATAGCAATTCCAGAAATAAATTACTGTGCAAACCACGTGGCCTAACTCACCAATATGGCCGCGGAACTGCCGCACAAGCCAGGGTGGGGCCGCGGTTCCGCGGCGCATTAGTTGAGTTGGGGTCACGTGCTGCACAGTAACTCCTAAAATTCCTTGCTGAATTTTTTTGATATTTTTAATTCACAAAAAACTACAGTTTCAGAAAATGTAAAGAAAGGGGTATCGATTAGGGTTTCGGGGTTCGATCGGGTTTCTAACATCGTCTAAACATCGCCTAAAACTCTAGCTAGGCTCTGATACCACTGTAGGGTTCCTAGGCACACACATGAGGTTCTACAACTGATCAACCATGCCAAAATCAAATTTTTAACATGTGCCAAGAACCCTAAGCAAGATCGTTACTAGAGGTAAAGCGAAACTAAGCAAGTTAACAACTTTAACTAAAAGTGAAAGTGACTACAACCTTTGTAGATCCGGTCCTCCACCTCTTTAGCTCCGTGATGACGTCCCTCCGCTGCGATCATGGGGATCCCGGACTCTAGCGATGGTTTCGTCGGAAAAATGATCGGGCTAGGTCGTTGACTTCGATGCCGAAGATGATCTACGTCGAGGCAACTCAAGCTCCATCTTCACTAAGTCATGAAACTTATGAAGAAAACACCCTATACAACATGGCAAGTGGTAGAGAATGAAGAAATAGGAAGCGGGTTCACATTGGATTTGGATTTCTCACTTGGATTCATCACTCGGAATTTTCTAGCAATGGTTTTCTTCTCTTCATGAAGAAGAAGAAGAAGAAAGAAAAGAATGAATAATAATCAAAAATAGAAAATCAAGTGATGCTTATCATTTAGCAACCATGGGTGAGGTAATTATTGTAGAGAATAAACTAGGGTTTAGGTAAATGGTTAGGTTAAGGAAAAAACAAAATGGTTGAAGCTTCATGAAACTTCAAGAATAAAACAAAAAAAGCCACCATATTTGTTTTTACCAAAAATAAATGAATAAAATAAATGAATAAGCTAAAACCCTAACCATTAACCAAAACATGGTTTATATCATACACACACCCAAGTTTGCATGTACCATCAAACGTGATACAAACTAGTGCACAAACATATATCATATATACAATGTGCACAATCAAGTGAGAAAAATAATCTTAAGTGAACCAATACTAGTTAATGTAAAGTAATATATCAAATATATATAATTATACATTAAATCATTAAATCAACACTTTATTTAATGATACGGTCATACTGCATATAACCGACTAATATTAAGTGTATCGATGTATCGAATCAACATTTGATTCGGTAACCCGGCTATATCTTATATAACCGTCTGATGATAAAAATCGCGAGAATAGAATTCAGTATCACATACTGATATTATTCTCGGTCCCGCACATATCTCATATGCGCTCCTATTTCGTTTCGCTTGAGCCAGGAAACCTCTGTGTAGGACTATAAAGACTCGTCAATACGCCGGCAGTAGGTGATGATCATATCAAACACCCACAAGCCGCAAGCGGTCTGCTAAACGTAACGGCCACCCGGGTATTGAGCGATCAGAAGATCAACGAGCAAGCCCGATCACACTCCTGTGAATCCAACCAGTAACACTTACCGTACAGTCCGGTCTGTTCGTCTGATATGTCGCATATCTCGTCTACGGGTGGTAAACGTCAGACCCCAGTAGCTTGATAAGTCATGCCGATGCAAGGTCCATAACATAGCATGAAACTACCGATAGCACTTACCAGTAGATCTCTGCAACCCTAGCCAGGGATTTCCAGTTATGGCCAGTCGAGCATAGCGCAACATCAACCCCCAATACCGGGAGAGACGAATCCCCTCCTATCGCTCATTGCCTCCATATGAATCGGGACTGTACCCAAAAACCACCTGTTTGCACGCCTCGGTAGAGCCGTGGTAGGGTGGAAATCAAAGCACAGTGGGAGACACACAAGACTCTATGACGATCTCGGGTCAACAGACTAAGCTGTACCAGTGTCACCAGAGAACTGCCATCTGACATGAGGTATAATACCATCTGGGAGTTCTCGGCGAGTCCGTTCAGTGTACCCAGTCATCACTGAGCACCCGCATACCATCTCTGATCTCAAACACCAATGGATATGGGATCATCCATCGCCCATCACATGGGTCGAGAAGATATACGCTAGTCTACTCTGGAAAATCGATGCCCCGTCTCGATATTCCCACGACTAGGAACATTGAAGTATGTACTCATGGACTACCCAGGCCCCACTAGTATGATCTACATCATAGTCCTGGAAGTCGAGTACACATCCTAAGGGCTTTATCAACATGTAACAGAGAGACTGAAAGTATACATGTTAAGATAAAGAGCAACCAGATAGCGTACTATCATGTCGAGCAAGAAAGTCCTACCTATATATATCCCAGCATCCACTACAATATACATCCTATGTACAGTAATGGCCTCTAGGGCATACATATAACTAACAGGCGATGTATACCTCTTTATGACGATATATGATGATGATATCGGTTTGTATGAGGCTGTAGATCAGCAGTCAGATCATGACTATATTGATGATATTAGTATCGTACTAGACGTAGATCAGTACCCAAATTATGGTCTTGGATAAAGAGAATACCAGATGAATAATGTGATATTGACCCGTACCCAGATTTGGGGATGCCGTATGACGGATTTACGTACGAGCTATATATTAATAATTGATCCGCACTCTTGACTTGGGATGTCTGATTATAGATATGGTATCGGATATGATAATATTGAGGCGGGATCACCGACTATACATATACAAGTATGTATATGTATCGACGCAGATGTTAGGCGGTTTCCTTACCTGTAGTTCAGCTTGTTAGTTCAGTCGTATAGTTTAGTATAGTTGTTAGACAAGATTAGACTCCCACCTATTTCAAAACTAACGGATCGTTGGTATTTTAAAAGACAGGTTAAGGGATTCTATGGATATTTCAAGAGGAGTATCTTTTCTTAAAAACACTGTATCCCTGATTTCCAGAACCCCACGATTTGTGTTATTTCAAATGGCACCATAGTATGACGTATGTATATTTTAAATGCAGATTAGTTACCGTTGTGTCTAGTATTTAGCTCCCGCTCTTTATTGCTGTTCTCCCCGCATCGCATACTTACATTGCTATTTCATATTGCATTGTTGATATTATGCTGTTAGGACACCAGCACCATTACCGATGATGCGTATGTACCACGTACACTTACTTGCCGGCTCATACACATCTTCATCGGTAATTGCCCTGTCACGTACACCTTAGAAAATATTATTGCTTGATTTAGCTTGTTAGTTAGTAGTTTGACATGATATCAGTTTACTTGCCTTATATGCCAGTTTAGACATTGTAGTTATTACTTGTCACTTCATGCATACTGGTATTCCTTGTTATGCCGCATTCATGGATTCTCATGCATATATTCACTATTTTACATGCTATTGAGGTTTTGGATTCGGATTTCCATGAGATTTTCTGGATTTGGGGGAAAACAGCAAAACGTATACAAACTTCTTCTTATCTCTCTTTTTAAATGAAAAGCACGGTTTTCCCATGATGTATGAGTCGTCCACCATGAGTTTGCTGATGGATTTCGAGACCCGAGATCGAGGAGTGGAGGAACCGTTTCGGGTACATGGTGGACCCGGTGCGGTACCCCGGGGCAAGAGGATCGCAGATGATGGCGTTGAGCCTGGCAGGGGAGCACTACCGACCGATCATTTTACCCGACGCGTCGGATATCCGGAGGATACCATCGTAGTCTTGAGATGGATGGTAAGGGCCGGTCTGGACTGACGGCGCCCTTGACATTGAGATCGAGACATTGAGATTTCGAGATATTGAGGTACTAAGATTTGATGATACTGGCCAGTCCGGATAGCCGAAGCCTGAGATTTTGAGATATATGTTTTGTGTCGATGCTAGACACTGTTTATGCTGATTTCATTTATGATACCTCTTTTAAAAAGATACAGAAATCTCACTAAGTTATGAAAGCAGTTTTCTCCAGTACATGCATTCTGTTTCATGCATTCATACATCATCCATATGATACATTGCTACTTGAGGCACTGACACGAGCACTTGGTATTACCGTTGTTTAGAGGTATACCCTAGCCATTGTTATAGGCTGCTGGTTATATATTTGAGGATATATTATGATTGTATGACTTAGGATTGCGTTGTTCATGCGATTTCTGTTCGTAGATGTTTCTATTCACGAGTTGGCAACTCACCCCCGTTGTGCCACAGTTTCTTGCAGGTTTTGCCGTACTGGTTTCTTTACGGCTTTGCAGGCACTACTTCCATTTCCGGGTGATTTTCTAGTAGGTGGGTTTATTGTATCGTACCCATCAGTATACTTGGTATATATTATTATTCAGTTGTATCTAGAAGTTTCATCAACCAAACATGTATTTATTTTGAGATAGAGACCAGTGATATTATTCTTTCGACCTTAGAGTCGCGCGCTATATTTCTTGTGGTTTTGAGTTTCCTTTTGAGTTTTGATCCTCGCCGTTGGCGTTGTATTTCATATTGCTTGTGTGGTTGTGACCGTCGATTGACGAAGAGCTAGCTCCCGCTTGGGGATGCCTTTTATTGATTTTGTATACTATTCATGTTGTATCCCGTTTGGGGGCCAGTATTTACAAAGGAGACTATGCCGAAATTTTCAGGAAATATTCGATGTTTTAAAAACGCATAATTCGGCTTATGCTATTAAAACTACTTGATTTAAATTGGTTTCCTTCACTCCACTACTTTTCTTGGTTTGGATTTATGGGTTTTCGGCTTACTTAGATTACGTACGCCTCGAGACGTTTCGTAGTCTAAGTGCCGGTCATGTTCCGTACTTTCGGGTCGTGACACCTTCACTTCAATAGCTCCGTGTAGTAGTCCCCTTGCTCCAAGTATTGATCTTCCGGACACTAGAATGGCTCCACAAGATGAAAGAAACGAGCTTGCAAGGAGTCTTCGAGGCCGAAGATGATCTACGTCGAGGAGACACTAACCCAAGCTAGCTCTTCACTAATGTGGGATTAGTGAAGCTAACACCCTAAACTAAATGGTTAATCTAGTAGAGAATGATGAAGTAGGATTTTTGCTCTATTTAGAATTAATATTCTCACTAATTTTATTCTCCTCTGAAAAACCTAGAAAGCTCTCTCATGAGCAAGATGAAGATGAAGAAAATAATGGATGAGAGAGTGAATGGCAACCATGGGTGAGAAATATCTCATATAACTCATGTAGAGACTTATAACTCATGTAGAGACTTAACCATGAGTTTAGATAATGGTTGGGTTAATAAATATAAGTAAAACAAAATTAGTGGACTAAGTCAATGCATCTACAAGCTTCCACAAGCTTCATGCCATGTGACTAATTTCCATCTAATTTGGATTTTATTTAAATAAATAAACCTCACATTATCATAAGCATGGTGTGAGTCTCATACACCCATGTTGCATGTGGCATCAAGAACGACACAATAAGAAATACAATTAATATATATCACATATATATTAAATGCATAAGTGAGAAAAGAAATGCTTAAGTGAGCTAATATTAGTTAATGTAAATTAATATATCAAATATATAATTATACATTAAATCATTAAATCAACACTTGATTTAATAATCCGGTTATATCTCATATGACCGACTAATATTATTTGTATCAACTTATCGAATCAACACTTGATTCGATAACCCGGCTATATCTCATATAACCGACCGATATCATAAATCGCGAGAATAGAATACGGTATCACATACTCGTATTAATCTCGATCCCGCACATATCACATATGTGCACCTTCTTCGTTTTGCCTGAGCCAGTATGTAACAGTTCACAAAATATAAAATATTATTTTTGGGATTTAATATTAAAATAATATATTTGCGAAAACTACCCGATTTGCAAATTTGGGGTTTTCGTAAAATGGTATAAATATATACCTATATTTGTGAAATAATTGGAGATTAAAATTATTTATTCATTTAAATATATATTTATCGGATATGGCATTTTTATAATTAATTATATACAGTTTAAATAAAAATTGATTAGTGCACTACTAATCGCGATTAGGCCAAATCCGTGTTTCCACATTTTTCCATGGTTGGTGCACCATGACATGTTGCATTTGGTTGCATGTTGTTTCATTGGTATTTGTTGATATTTGGCTTTTAGAGAAAAGAAAAAGAGAAAAGGGAAAAAGAGTAAATTATTGGGGAGAGAGAGAGAGTGAGGCATGGGTTGTGAGAAGGTGAGAATTAGAAAGAGAGAGAGGGGGGGCTGCCTTCATTTCCCCTCCCCATTATTTTCTTCAACTCCTTCTTCTTCAAGCTCCCCCTCACTTCTACCTTCATGATTCATCACAAAGTCTTCACCAAAACCATATACTCCCTTCATTAAAGATGATTCCCACCTCATCCTCAACACTTTGGACCTTTCAAAGTTGGATTTTGAAGACATTGAGGGACTCAAGAAAATTCTTGAGTTGCCAAATGAGGTATATCTCCTTTCATTTTGTTTAGCTCTATGTTCCCTAGCATCCTACTTTAGTTTAGAGTTAAACTTGGTTAGATTAGTGATGGTTGGAAAATCCCAAGAGAGGGTTTGGGTGATTGTGTGGATTTATGATGTTTAGGGGATGTAACAAGACCTTACAGTTGATTTTACTGGCCAAGACCCGAGATTAAAACCAAAATACAGACTTAGGATATTCCCCATGTCAGTTTTGTGAAGTTTTGTTGGCCTACAGGGAATCTGGAGCAACCTGGGAAGTTTCTGAGAAAATCTAGCAACTCCATTGACCTAGATTGTGCACTAGAAGACCACCCTGAGAAGCCGAACCTAAACTGAGCCTTGTTCATACCATAATATTGCATTATTATATTCCCCATTCTTATTCGTTTTATAAATAAACAGGTGCTTTTGACGCATGTCTGCTACATATTACAGGTTACAGGTTCTTGGAGTGAAAACAGTGAAAAAGATAGAAGACGATGCAAAAGTGAGACTTTGACCAATAAACAGAAGACTATTGATCAAGCCTACATAAAGATCAGTTCGCAAAGCAAGGTTCAAGACGTTGACACAAAGCGAACGGTTAAAGTTCACTACAATTATTCACTGGAAAATCTGGAAGAGAACCAGAAGCTATTTTAAAGAAAGAACCAGAGAATTAGGAATACAAAAATGACCAGAGCCAGCACAGGAAAGCAGATGACCTAATCCTACGGTTTGGCCGCGGAACCTCGGCCAAACCATGCCTCGGGCCACGGTTCCGCGGCAATATTGAGCAGAAAGAGAAAAAATATTTTTTCCATAATTTGTTGCGGCGCTGACTAAGTCAACCTAGGGCTATTTTGGTAAATGTGGACATGCCGATCAATTGTAACCTAGGGTTTCCTATCCTCTATAAATAGGAACTCTAAATCAGTGTATTTGCTATGCCTCCCTATGCCTCCCTCATGCCTCTTTTTATGAATAAAATTCAGAATTCTTTTGGAGAGCATCGATGCCTCTTTTCATATCATCTATTCAGATCTGACAACCCTGTGTAAATGTTTGGAGAGAGCCATCTGTAAAGTATGTAGGTAATTTCAATTCTTGCCCTAGGTAATTTTTCATTCTCTGCGCTAGATAAATGTTTTAAAATTCCATAATGAGCGAGTAGTCTCCTCGCTTGTTAGGGTTAGATTTGGGGAAGGTTTGAGAGATGAAGATCTCTCACCCCTTTCTTGCCCGTCATATATTTTCATAGGACTTCATGCATACATGCACATACCGCTCCCTACGGCACCCTATCCCTCGCGGTAGCTGTGATACCGTAGTATAAAGGCCCGGTTGTGATTGTTTTCTATGGAGGTTAGGGTAAGGATTGATAAAGGAAGGACAAGAACCTAGAGGAAGAAACATCTTTCTAAATGATTCTAATCACCTTTATTAATAATTACCATAACTCCTAATAAGATCTTAATATGGGTATAGAAAGCGGTAAGATTCATAGACTTTCCAAACTTAACCTAGACCTAACCCTAGCAAGATTTAGATCTAGATTAATTCGGTTTTTAGATTAAATCAATCCGACGCCCATCGCAATTAACTCGTAAGAGCGATTAAAAAATTCACAACATCCCTGTGGACCGACCCGTACTCACCGGCTAGCTACCAAGCGACGCCGTTCTTGATTGCGGTAATTATATTTTTAAGATCAATCAAGCCTCTAGGGCCGGTCAGGCAGGAAATTTTGCCTATGTCGCCGGGTCAATGGTGGGTATTGGTGTTGGATTTGGTTCTGTAGCTCACGTACCCAATATACTACCAACTGCACTGCTTGTTTATGCCCATTTTACCTGATACTAAATCTGGAACCATTTTCTTGAGTTGCTGAATATGGTATTTGATATTGTATTGGGTCGTTTGATGTTTGTACGTCAACGACGAGGGTTGCTTGGTGGTTTTTGCATGTGTAGGCTATAGGTTCTAACCTATTAGCGCACCGTGTGTCGTATTGGTTTTCCGGACTTGATTTTAATAGCATTGCGACTGTGTATTTATTGTAGGTACCTTCGCTTGGATTCCGAGAGGACGAAGAGATATGATAACTTGGTTGATATGTCGTTGTACGGATGCGAGTCGATATGAGATAATTGATACCTTTGTCGGTCCCACGATATGAGAATGATACGGATGAGACCTGGGAAATAGGTAAATATATATATATATATATATATATATATATATATATATATATATATATATATATATAATGTTTTGAATCATGAGTGATATGCCATACGAGACGCTACGTCCATACCCTCATTGTCATATAGGTTGATAGAATCCCTAATTGATTAATGCCGCCGTACGATGAATTACCGTATGTGATGAGTTTTATCTGGTGATTGATCCATACCTTTGACTAGAGGATGCCGTATGATGGATTATACCGTACGTGGTGTTGTGAGGATGGATGCCGATTGATAGATTCACCGACTCGGATATATTGCAGATACGTATACCTGATAGCATTTCGCGTACGATGTACTTTATGCTACATTCATGTTATTCTCATTGCATTACATATACCTGTGCTGGTACACCTACACAATTATCGATGATGCGTATGTTACACTTACACAGATTGCCGGCTCACACACTTTCATCATCGATAATTGATATGTCACTTAAACAGTAGAATTGCCACATCATTATGATATGTTGCATGATATACTGATATGGTCAAATCACTATTATATTTTTCATGATATATTGATATGCTCACATTTCTGTTATATGTTGCATACATCATGCTTTATGACTATACGCATTGAGATGTTGTTTTCATGAGATTTTGGATTTGAGAACCGTGGTTATATTTCAAAGAAAATTATGTATTGTTTTAAAAACCCGGTTTCTCTTGATATGATATTTCGAGACGTCCACCATGTGTTTTCTCGGTTATGAGTTATGTGATACCCGATTCGAGGAGCTGGATGAGACCGTTTGCGGGTACATGGTGGACCCGGTATGGTACCCCGGGCAAGAAAGGTATGTTGTGCAGTAGACGATGAGCCTGGCAGAGGGACTACTACCTACCGCTGATAGTATTTGGACTCGGCGGTTATCCGGAGGATACCGACCGGAGTCGATAGATGATATGGGCCGATCCGGACTCACGGAGCCCGTGGGCCGATTCGGACTGACGAAGCCCGAGATATGAGGATTTACGTGTCGATGTTGGACACGGGTTTCATGATGTTTCAAGTGTCGATGTTGGACACTAAGGTTCCATGATTTTGATGTGTCGTTGATGGACACACATTGATTAATATCCTCATATTTACATGCATATGCTTTCATGAAATTTACATGCATACAGGCGTTGATTATATTGTTGGCATATATACAGATACGGTCACCCTAGATATCATAGCATTACCTTTATGATATAGTTGACCTAGGAATCGTTATTTTATTCGATTTCTACCTGATGATGTTTTCTACTCACGAGTTAGCAACTCACTCCCGTTGTGCCACAGTTCTTGCAGGTTGACCACATGGATCAGTAGTGGCATCGCTGGCACACAACTTGCATTCGGGTGATTTGCTTTGGTAGGTGGTGCAAGTTGGATCGTTCCACTCTTGTATTTACTATTCCGTTGTATCTAGTTAACTCCATCAATCAGAAACTAGTATTTGTATAAGTAGTAAGACTTAGCAAGATTTGTGGTTGCGAGACTTAGAGCGATGGGTTATATGTTCGCTTGGTGGGTTGATGTCTTGCTTATTTTCATCATCCTTTGTGTTGATCTTCGCTGTTGGGAGTCGTATACATATATTATGACTTGTGTGGTTGTGATTCCGCCGATTGGCGAAGAGCTAGCTCCCGCTTGGGGATGCCTTTTATATTATGATGTATATGTGGTTTTGGATCAAAATATACAAGGGAGGTGCTACCCAAATTTTAAAAAGACGAAACATGTTTTTTCAACTAGTAAAATCCACATGCATTTTCATGATTTCATTATCTATGCATTTAAGAAAACATTTGATTTCATCATACCTTTATTTCAAAACTTCACCTCTTTTATTTCTTAAAAAGGTTTAGATTTCTGAGCTTCGGCTTACTTAAGTTACGTCACGTCTTTAGACGTTGCTTGATTTAAGTGCCATTCATGAACAAAATTTCGGGTCGTGACAAAGTTGGTATCGGAGCGCTAGGTTTAACCTTGGTTCAAGTCTAGGTTTGACTATGTGGAGTCTGGGGCGTAAGTTATTTCGGAACCTAGGCTTGACCTTACGGAACTTAGACTTGAACATGGGGGTATTAGACCCGAAATTTCGTTACATAGGCTAACCCTGATTGATGAAGTAGGTAGCTTGAGTAGAGTGACGTACCGTACGTATGGTCCGCGGTATATTTACGATACAATACTCCACTTAAGAAACCTTAGGATGTACATATCTTGAGATCTATGATTCTCTTCGTCCCTATGATTATATATCCATTTGAGATCCTTGATTCTATTCGTTCCAATGATCATACTCTCATTGATTCTGTTCCTCCTTATGATCATATATCCATTCTGGATCTGTTGATTCCTTTCATTCCTTTGATCTATCTTCATTGATACACACTTAAGGTTCCTGTCGCCATGGTTTGAGCACAAATCGAGCTGCTTCTAGTGATGCGGTCAGGGCGAGCTCGTCATGGATGATGACTGACCATCGTGTTTTCTGGTGACATGGGAACATATCGATCTAGTGTTTGTTTTGTGACCTCTCGTTTGAGCCGAGTGTTCGGGTTTGCACCGGATGATCGGGCCATTGTTAGAGGCTGCCGGTTGTGAGAGGACTGTTGATGTACAGTCTACCTCAAAGATTGTGATGTCGTCTACCTTGCAGACAGATGACCCAGCTGTTGCTGAGATTGATAGGATTTCGCTTCCAGAGCTTACGAGCTGAGATCGCTGGAGCTTTCAGGCAGAGATGCGACAGGTGATAGCTAGTCTATCGTGAGTTGAGAGACGAAGGTGATTCGTCAGATTTGATGCACCGACGCAGGCTCAGTTGAGTTGAAGATTTCTAGTGTGGAGAATCTTGCTCAGATATAGAGTAGACTGATCCAGAGATGACGTTGTTCGTTGGATGATCTGATAGGAGACCAGTATGTTGACCAGCTACGGATAGAGGACCTCACCCAGATGTGTTGTGAGTTGATCGAGAACGAACGAATATAGAGTATTCCTCCAATGGTTGGGACGAGTTCCCGAGGACGTGTTTGGCTAGATATCTTCTACACAGTGATGAAGATATCGAGTTCGTAACATCGAGTCCGTGTGAGAGACTCCGGATTGAATGTAGCCGAGAACAATTGTAGTAAACAGATAGCATGACGTGACGTCGAAGTGTACGATAATAAAGACGAGTGGAATAAGTGGTTCGTGCGAGATGTTAATGAGCTGTTGTTACTCCCCGTTGAGATTAGAGATCGGATATGTATACAGAGGCGTTGGGTTACGGCCAGTTCCCGAAGAAATGATGTGCTGAGAATGCAGATGTCCAGAAAATGAGAAATGATTATGTAAGAGTACCAGCTTCCGTATAATTCGGCATAGGCGAGACCGGAAGAGACATTGAGCAGGTTCCTTCCAGGACACTGCTGCGATAAGATTTGCACCGAGGCTCAGTTGTTTCACGTGTATCAGAGGGCCAGAGGCCGACGCCAGTGACGTGCTTCTTTACGAGTGGTCATGCTAATTGGCCGAGAGATGACCAGAGGAGTTTCAGAGAGGAATCGTTTCCGTTAGTACACCTGACCGGGGCGACGAGCCGATGGATTGCGAGATTGGTAATCCACAGAGAAAATGAGGACCCAGAGACAGAGGATGCCAGACCGTAAGCAGGAGGCAAGCGGATGTTCTTGCTCTGCCAGTTTTGGGCGCACCGACATTTTTCGACATTGTAGGAGGTGTACCTCAATGTCATTTGTTGCTATTTGCATTTGTGATCCGAGTATCACGCTTATATCGCTTGGATTTGGGTTTTGATGATTGAGTTTCATGATATTGTTTTCGTGCACCATGGCTGCACCTACTGGGTATTAATATTTTTGTGCCTTGTTATTGCACTTGATATATATTTTACACACCGTTGTGTTGGTTTATGATTAGTGCATATTTATTGCACATGATGTCGATTTTGTGCCTTGGCTGCACGTGTTTATGATTTCGTGGATTTCATATGGTTGATTTGATTTTGTGCATGTGGTACGCACTCGATTTGATTTATGTACTCGGTATAGCTTGCATGTGCTTGAAGTGCATTGATACGTGTTTTGTGCACGCAGTGCACACGTTTATGATTTTATACACCTTGGTACACTCGGTGTTGCTTTTTATACGCATCTGAATTATTGATGAGTTTTCGTGCATTTGTTGCCCTAGATTGATATTTCGTGCACTTGATGCACCAGATTTGTGTTTCGTGCATTTGTTGCACTAGATTTTCATTGCGTGGATTTGTTGCACTAGATTTTCATTTCGTGCATTTGTTGCACCAGATTGATATTTCGTGCATTGGTTGCACTAGATTTATACTCCATACATTGGTTGCACCCGATTTATGTCTTTAAGCATTCGTTTTGCCAGATTTAAGTTTCTGTGCACGTTTGCACTTGATATTCGTTTCCGTGCATGCTACTGCACTAGATGTTTTATACGGACCTGACGCGCTTTGGTTGGATTTTTGCTCATATTAGGCGCTTGGTTTTGGATTTCGTGCGCATCGGATGCACTTGAGTTAGATTTTATTCGTGCATGTTGGACGCACTTGATTTAGATTTTATTCGTGCATGTTGGATGCACTTGATTTAGATTTCATTCGTGAATGACGGATGCGCTTGATTGGATTTTCGAGCATGTTGGGTGCATGATATGAGATGTGATATTGTGCATACCGGATGCACTCGATTGGATTTTCATTCGTGCATGTTAGTTGCACTGGGTTGAGATTTTCGTGCACTCTAGATGCACTTGATATTGTTGTCGTGCACATCCGTTGCACTGGACAGTTGCTTTCATGCACACCAGTTGCACTTATTTTGGTTTTGTGCACATTTGTAGCACTTGTATTTGGCTTTGGTGTCCGTGCGCACCAGACGCACGTGATTGTTGGATACGCCTCTTGAAGTTGATTTTGCTCTTGAGCACTTTGTTTTCATGTTGGGCACTATATTTTGTAGTAGCCGAACAGGACTGATCTAAGGACAGTACCTGAGTACTTTACATGCATTAAAATTTTAACAAGAGGTTTTCAAAAAGCAGCTATAGTCTCGTTATTTCCTACGTGTCCGCGAGCGACACGAACGTTTACACAGGAAAACCTTTTGGAATATTTCAAAAAAAATACGGCGGAACGTATATTTGAGCAAAACAAATATGAACGTATATTTATTACTTTACAAATGAGCGTCCGTCACTTGTGCCGTGAGTTAAGCATCACACGGCGATTCAGAAAAGATTTTGCATGTGTTTTATTCAGTTTTTAGAAGATATTTCAAGGATGCGTACTATATACATATTATAGTATTTGACTAGTGTATATTGGATTTCAGTAGTGGATTTCGAGATCTGTAACTCCGATGATTTGAGAGCAAATCAAATGATTTGCGTGCAAATCAAATGATTTGCGTGATGCTTGACGGAGTTCAATTTTGAGTTTCGTGCTCGTTTTCAGGCGCACACGATGCGCTATGGTATTTCTATATCTACCGTGATTTCAGAGCCCCGTGATTTGAACTGATTATAGAAATGTTTTAGTATTTGGGGGTTTAAATTTAAATTCGGGGACCGCATTTATTTAAGGGAGGCAGATTGTAACAGTTTATAAAATATAAAATATTATTTTTGGAATTTAATATTAAAATAATATATTTCGCGAAAACTACCCGATTTGCAAATTTGTGGTTTTCGTAAAATGGTATAAATATATACCAATAATTGTGAAATAATTGGATATTAAAATGATTTATTCATTTAAATATATATTTATCGGATTTGGCATTTTTATAATTAATTATATGTAGTTTAAATAAAATTTGATTAGTGCACTACTAATCGCGATTAGGCCAAATCTGTGTTTCGACATTTTTCCATGGTTAGTGCACCATGACATGTTGCATTTGGTTGCATATTGTTTTATTGGTATTTGTTGATATTTGGCTTTTAGAGAAAAGAAAACGAGAAAAGGGAAAAAGAGTGAATTATTGGAGAGAGAGAGAGTGAAGCATGAGTTGTGAGAGGGTGAGAATAAGAAAGAGAGAGAGAGAGAAATGGCTGCCTTCATTTCCCTTCCACATTATTTTCTTGAACTCCTTCTTCTTCAAGCTCCCCCTCACTTCTACCCTCATGATTCATCACAAAATCTTCACCAAAACCCTATAATCCCTTCATTAAAGATGATCCCCACCTCATCCTCAACACTTTGGACCTTTCAAAGTTGGATTTTGAAGACATTGAGCGACTCAAGAAAATTCTTGAGTTTCCAAATGAGGTATATCTCCTTTCATTTAGTTTAGCTTTAAGTTCTATAGCATCCTAGTTTAGTTTAGAGTTAAACTTGTTTAGATTAGTGATGGTTGGAAAATCCCAAGAGAGGGTTATGGTGATTGTGTGGATTTGTGATGTTTAGGGGCTGTTACAAGACCTTAGTGTTGATTTTACTGGCCAAGACCCGAGATTAAAACCAAAGTACGGACTTAGGATAATCCCCATATCGGTTTTGTGATGTTGTGTTGACCTACAAGGAATCTGGAGCAACCTGGGAAGTTTCTGAGAAAATCTAGCAACTTCATTGACCTAGATTGTGCACTAGAAGACCACCCTGAGAAGACGAACCTAAACTGAGCCTCTAGGGCCAGCCAGGCCGGAAATTCTACCTATGTCGCCGGGTCAATGGTGGGTATTGGTGATGGAATTGGTTTTATAGCTCACGTACCCCATATACTACCCCACTGCACTGCTTGTTTATGCCCATTTTACCTGATACTAAATCTGGAACCATTTTCTTGAGTTGCTGAATATGGTATTTGTGATTTATGAAATTGGAATTTGGTATTTGATAATGTATTGGGTCGTTTGATGTTTGTACGTCAACGAGGAGGATTGCTTGGTGGTTTTTGCATGCGTAGGCTATAGGTTCTAACCTATGAGCGCACCGTATGCCGTATTGGTTTTCCGGACTTGATTTTAATAGCATTGCGACTGTGTATTTATTGTAGGTACCTTCGCGTGGATTCCGAGACGACAAAGTATATCGACTACGGCTGAACGATGAGTTCCGCAGGTGAGTAGATTTATATCTACGGGGGAAGTCTGGTGGATGGCGTATAGCACCCCCGCAATTAATAAATGGAAACCGATATTTAGAATATAGTCGAAGAAACCTATATTAGGAACCCACGGATGTGATTAAAGGTTTAGTTTGAAATGATATGATTGATAAGGATGTCTCGAAGTGATATATAAGGTTGTGAAGCGTAAATGTGAACCACGATATATAAATATATGTAGTTGCACGGGAATAAGTATGAGATTTAGAGAAGCATGACATGAGATTCATAAGATAGAATGTATTTGTAAAATGACCTAATGTGAGATATTGATGTGATGAAAAGAGTATACGATGAGATATGATGACTTGGTTGATATGTAGTTATACGGATGCGATTCGATATGAGATAATTGATACCTTTGTCGGTCCCACGATATGAGATTGATACGGATGTGACCTGGGATATAGGTATATAAATATATATAATGTTGTGAATCATGAGTGATATGCAGTACAAGACGTTAGGTCCGTACCCTCATTGTCATATAGGTTGATAGAATCCCTAATTGATTAATGCCGCCGTATGATGAATTACCGTACGTGATGAGTTTTATCTGGTGATCGATCCATACCCTTGACTAGAGGATGTCGTACGATGGATTATACCGTACGTGGTGTTGTGAGGCTGGATGTCGATTGATAGATTCACCGACTCGGATATATTGTAGATATGTATACCTGATAGCATTCCACGTACGATGTACTTTATGCTACGTTCATGTTATTCTCATTGCATTACATATATCTGTGCTGGTACACCTACAAAATTATCGATGATGCGTATGTTACACTTAAACAGATTGCCGGCTCATACACATTCATCATCGATAATTGCTATGTCACTTACACAGTAGAATTGCCACATCATTATGATATGTTGCATGATATACTGATATGGTCACATCACTGTTATATGTTGCATGATATATTGATATGCTAACATTTCTGTTCTATGTTGCATACATCATTCTTTATGATTATACGCATTGAGATGTTGTTTTCATGAGATTTTGGATTTGAGAACCGTTGTTATATTTCAAAGGAAATTATGTATTGTTTTAAAAACCCGGTTTCTCTTGATATGATTTTTCGAGACGTCCACCATGAGTTTTCTCGGTTATGAGTTATGTGATACTTGATTCAAGGAGCTGGATGAGGCCGTTTGCGGGTACATGGTGGACCCGGTATGGTACTCCGGGGGAAGAAAGGTATGTTGTGCAGTAGACGATGAGCCTGGCAGAGGGACTACTACCTACCGATGATAGTATTTGCACTCGGCGGTTATCTGGAGGATACCGACCGGAGTCGAGAGATGATATGGGCCGATCCGGACTGACGGAGCCCGTGGGCCCATCCGGACTGACGGAGCCCGTGATTTGAGGATTTACGTGTCTATGTTGGACACGGGTTTCATGATGTTTCGAGTGTCGATGTTGGACACTCAGGTTCCATGATTTGATGTGTCGTTGATGGACACACGTTGATTAATATCCTCATATTTACATGTATATGCTTTCATGATATTTACATGCATACAGGCGTTGATTATATTGTTGGCATTTATGAAGATACGGTCATCCTAGATATCATAGTATTACCTTTATGATATAGTTGACCTAGGAATCGTTGTTTTATTCGATTTCTACCTGATGATGTTTTCTACTCACGAGTTGGCAACTTACCCCCGTTGTGCCACAGTTCTTGTAGGTTGACCACAAGGATCAGTAGCGGCATCGCTGGCATACATCTTGCATTCGGTTGATTTGCATTGATAGGTGGTACATGTTGAATCGTACCACTCTTGTATTTACTATTCCGTTGTATCTAGTTTACTCCATCAATCAAAAACTAGTATTTGTATATGTAGTAAGACTTAGCAAGACTTGTCGTTGCGAGACTAAGAGCGATGGGTTATATTTAAGTCGGTCAATCGATCAAACGGGCAGCCGGGCCGTTCGCTTGGTGGGTTGATGTCTTTCTTATTTTCATTATCCTTTGTGTTGATCTTCGCCGTTGGGCGTCGTATACATATATTATGACTTGCGTGGTTATGATTCCGCCGATTGGCGAAGATCTAGCTCCCGCTTGGGGATGCCTTTTATATTATCATGTATATGTGGTTTTGGATCAAAATATACAGGGGAGGTGCAGCTCGAATTTTAAAAAGACGAAACATTTTTTTTCTAGTAGTAAAATCCACTTGCATTTTCATGATTTCATTATCTATGCATTTAAGAAAACATTTGATTTCATCATACCTTTATTTCAAAACTTCACATCTTTTATTTCTTAAAAAGGTTTAGATTTCTGGGCTTCGGCTTACTTAAGTTCCGTCACGCAATTAGACGTTGCGTGATTTAAGTGCCGTTCACGAAAAAAAATTTGGGTCGTGGCACAGTAAAACCTCTGTGTAGGACTCTAAAGATTCGTCAATACGCTGGCAGTAGGTGATGATCATATCAGGCACCCACAAGCCGTCAGCGGTACTAGCTGGACTTAACGACTGCCCAGGTATTGAGCGATCAGAAGATCAACAAGCAAGCCTTCTCTTACTCCTGAAAAGCCTGTCAGTAACACTACTGTACAGTCTGATCTTTTCGTCTGATATGTCGCATATCTAGTCCAGGGGTGGTAAACGTCAGACCCCAGTAACCGATAAGTCGTGCCGATGTGAGGCTCATAACGGTTCAAGAAACTACTGATAACAATTATCAGTAAATCTCCGTATCAGCCCTGGCCAGGGACTTCCTGTTATGTCCAATCGAACACAGCGCAACATCAACCCCTAATACCGGGAGAGACGAATCCCCTCCTATTGTTCATTGCCTCTATGTGATTCGAGACTGTACCCAAAAGACACCGTTTTGCACGTTTTCTTGAATGTGGTAAGGTGGAAATCAAAGCACAGTGGGAATCATACAAGATTCTATGACGATCTCGGGTCTACATACTAACCAATAACAGTGTTACCAGAGAACTTCTATCTGACGATAGGTATAATACCAACTAGGAGTTCTCGGCGAGTCCGTTCAGTGTACCCAGTCTCCACTGAGCACTCGTATACCATCTTTGATGTCAAACACCAATGGATGTTGGATCATCCATCGCCCATCATGTGGGTCAAGAAGCGTATACGCTAGTCTACTCTGGAATATCGATGCCCTTTCTCGATACATCCTCGACTAGGAACAATTATAGGATGTACTTGTGGACTACCCTTGGCTCCCACTAGTATGATCTACTTCATAGTCCTGGTAGTCAAGTACATGTCCTAATGGCTTTATCAACATGTGAGAGCAAGACAGTATCACAATACAAGTTTACATATTAAGACAAAGAGCAACCAGATAGCATACTATCATGTCGAGCAAGAAAGTCCTCTCTATATATATCCAGCATCCACTATAATATACATCAAATGTATAATAATGGCATCTAGGGCATACATATAACTAACATGAGGTGCCTATATGTTAGAACCAATATGCAAAAGACCCCCTCCACAATTGCCTATTTGCAACAATGCAAATAAGCCCTCCTCCACCAATCTTCGGCCAATGAACGATACAAAGGAAATTGGCCGAAACGGAAAGCAAACTGGCAACTCCAGAAAACTGGTCCCGTAATAAATTACAGGAAAACCCCGATACTGTGCATACACACCCGCATCTGTATTTCGACCGAAATACAAATGCAATGAGACAAAATCTCCACTGTACTATACTAGAATCCGGCTTATACTAAAACCGGGTAGTAATATCTGTTCGATCCTGATCCGTGCAATACCGCACGTATCTGATCGAACCCTGCCATATACCCATACGGTCTATAGTACAAACTGTCCGATCCTGATCCGTGCAATATCGCACGTATCTGATCGGACCTTGCCATATCTCCATACGGCCTCTACAACCTTTCGCCCGAAAGCTGAGTAACTGAATGTGGGGGACTCTAAAGACTCGTCAACACCTTGGTTGTGGATTTAACCACTAGCACGTCAGAGGTATAAGCCAATACGTAACGGGCTACCAGGTATTGACTAAAAGGGATGTCTGTGAGTGAACTCAGCCTGACAACCCTACTGAGCCTGTCAGTGACAATATCCGTACAGTCCGGTCCGTTCGTCTATGAGCATCGCATGGCGGGCCTAGGGGGTTGGTAAAAGTCAGACCCCCAAAAGCGGTACAAGTCGTGTCGGAGTGTAGCCCAGAACACCCTGAGATACTACTGGAATACCTACCAGTAAATCTCCTTGCCTCGGCCGAGGGCTTCGTGTAATGGCTCTCCTAGACACAGCACGACCTCACCCCCAATACCGGGAGAGACGAACCCCTGAAGATACGCTCACTGCCTCCATGTGGCTCGGGACTGTACCCAACTAAAACCTGTTTGCACGACTCCTTTGAGCCGTGGTAGGGTAGTAATCAAAGTACAGTGGGAACTCATACAAGACAAATGACGATCCCCAGGTCGATGAACTAACCTGCACACATGTCACCAGGGAACTGCCATCTGACGTCTGGTATATGACCAACTGGCATGTTCCCGGCGAGTCCTGTCCGGTGTACTCATAACCCAATGAGCACCTGTATACATCTTAGGTGATCCAACTGACACCAGTGGCTTGTGAGACCGGCCACCGCCCCTCGTCGGGGTCTCGACTGTATACACTAGTCTACTCTGGAGTATCGATGCCCTGTCTCGAAACTCACACGACTAGGGACCATTTAAGGATATGCTTATAGACTCCAGCTCCCACTTATATGATCGCCCTCATACTGCTGGTGGTCAAGCACGAATCCTAGGGGCTCTATCAACGTGTAATAGCAACTTGTCAGGTCACCTAAAACAGTACACGATGATAAAGGTAAACCAGATAGCATACTATCATCTCGAGTAAGACTGTCCTACCGGGATAGGTCCTCCCTCAATCACCGCAATCACGTGCCTGTGATCCAATAATTGACTCTGAGGGCATTATCTCCAACAATCTCCCACTTGCACTCAAGGCTAATTATTGCGATGTCGCATACTCACAGCCCGTGTGATACCGAACACCCAACTCCTCTACTAGTCAGTCTCACAAAGCTCGTTTGCGAAACTATTGCATTCGAGGAATAGCCTCAGTGAGTGGATCCGCCTTGACGTCTCTTTCTACGTCTCTCTATATCTCAAGTTCGTGGAGAAACCCATCTCCCGAAATGAGGAATACCTGTCTTAGAATATGTCTGGATGTCTGATTGGACATAGCTCATAAATGAACTCCAAATCCAAACTTCTTAGACTGTATCGTCAACTGAACTTAATCAGTATCCTGCGCCATGCCACCCTCAGTATTGCCTTGGACCACCTGTCCAAAATACTGCCCCTCATCAGAAGGAGAACTATAACTCTGAAAACCTCCTTGTCGTCCATGTCACCTTGGAAGCCTGGAATGATAACTGTCTCCCGAATAAGGCTGTCGCTATCATATCCCTAGAACATCCACTTATGTTCTAAAACTGCTTCCGATTGTTTCTCCAGGATTGGATCAATATCAACTTATTGCATCTAGTGCAAGAACAACATCTGGTGTGGTACTTGACATCTCATGATTGACTCAATTGCCTGAGAAAGTGATCTGCCAATCATGCACGTCCCTCTCCCCTTTAGTCTGTAAGACACCTTTAGAGAGGGTGACTCCATTACCTGCAGGTACACTACCGTGCCAGGAGTCGGCCATTCTAAATACTCTTAGAATGCTGTCAAGTACCCTGATTGGGAAACCACCCAAATCTAGATCTAAAACCATAGATCTAGTAACCAGTATGTCTGATATAAAATCCATTTCCTTTGTGGAGAAACCACTGTGTGACGACCAAAGTATAACCGACTGTAGTATAGGAGTTTCTTTTCCTACTCTGTGTATGTCATCCAAATACCAGGATATCACACCTTACTACCTTCTCAACAGATCCATCTTCTATTCTGATGAAGTCAAACCTATGACTGTCACGTCAGAAATAGATGATCTATCTCCGCTATTCTTGCTTTAGTCTATAAATAGACATAAGCTACCTGTCCACCAATGCTTCCGCTGCTCCCACTGACTACGACAACCCTCTGGCAGAGTCATATAGACGTACACTTCTAAAATTAGTTTAGAACGACGCTATACTCATCCTCCTGCCGGGTCTCACAGTCTGGAACAACAGCAATGGTAAGTGTGGGTAAACAAGAACTTCCCTGTCACCGTCCTTGAGGCTACCGTAGTACCTCTCGGGTGCCTGAAGTTACCCACCTTATCTGCGGAGTGGCCAATGGAATGTCAATCCAGATTGAATCTTTAGGTTCCTTATCAAATCTTCAGTAATCGTTTGTGGTTCTGGAATCACTTCCAGTTCTACCATACTCCCACTACTGTTTTCTGAAAAAATCCATTTTTGATAAAACTGTGGCGAGTCTAGAACAATATTGCTATTGTTCATCCAGATGGTAGAAAGTCAACCCTCGTCATAGCCTGGGTCAACCCACAAACAGCCATTACAGAAACGTGCCTTGAGTTATCCAGAGTCTGGTTTTAATCATAAGCTGGACAACTCCCCGTACCTTAACAACGTCAAGATACGAACTGTTCTATATCCCATATAGGACCAGAGGCACTGATTTAACTGAACCAGATCCAAATCATGCAACTGTCTCCAGTGCATGTCAACTAAATGGAAGGAGGCCGATCAGCGTTACTCAACTTAGGAATGCTTCCAATTATGAATAACCTGAAAGAGAAGCAAGATCTCTTTATCATTACTATCAACTGAATACCATACACAAGTATCTACATCTTCGATCTCTTTGAAGAATCCCGATACTTGCTACACCTGGTTCTCTACTCTATTCAAATACTTATAACTTCTCAAAATTCGGACCCTGTGTTTCCACGAAACACCTGTCTAAAAACTAGAGAAGTCATAAGTAAACCGAATATAGTACGAGGACCAACCCCTCTGTCCTGATGGACCCTGGACAACATACAATACTCTGTATAAGTCCCTTGAGTCTGAAAACTCATTCACTGTGTGTCGTAGGTTGAAAACTGTACTTATGGTTAAGAAGAATTACACCGCTGTTTAATGCTCCTTACCTAACCATCCACTGATATAGGTAAATGTCGTAGACATAATTTCAGAAAGGTATATCTCACTCTATGAAAATAGACGTACAGATATATCAATTTGAAATTGGTGCAAAAAAGCGGATATTCAAAACCAAATATTTGCCGACCGGCAAACAGCCCTGGTGATTTCCTCAAATATCACTGATTACAACGAATCCCGATGAGGATGATCACCCAATTCCCAATAACCTACTCCCACTCATCATCTGTAAAACCATACAGATGTGAGAATCATACTTGGTAAATACATACCCTGGAGTAAGTATCTAATCGGGAAATCAGTTTTCTTTTAACATTACACAGTGAAAATGAAACATCGAAATGTTTCGATGGGGTATCCTGGTATTCCTAGTAATGCCTCTTCCAGATTCACGTCTGTAACCTTGTAATTCTTTGCCACCTCTCCAAATCCCTTCATTTGTCTTTAGTCTTTACCTTCTGCACACCCCTTTAGGCCAAATGGTTTTCTTCCTTCCCTACCGTTCGGCACCAGCCTATGGTTTGGAAGAAGACTATCCAATAAGCAAAATGGGTGTACTGTCCCAATCCCAGGAACACTCGCAATGTGAGAGAAGGTGAAGATAAAAGACACCTGAATAACTCTTATTCCTATTTCTCCTGAACCAGAATCCATCCCCGAACTGGAACAAGTTCCTTTCGAGTTCGTATATAACCATACGATGGAGTATCCAATAAACTGTGGATCTTCGTAGTGATACGGAGTGTCCTGGAGAAATACAAAGGTGATTTTAGGATTGGCGAAGAAATACCTGGTTTGGTCATGAATATCAGTTGCAATTTACTTTGCCCTCTTACTAATCCCTTGCTTTGTCTTAACTTAATACCTTCTGCACACCATCGTTATGCTAATTGGTTTTCTTCATTCCCTACCGGTCGGCACCTGCCTATGGTTTGGAAGAAGACAATCCAATTTGCGTAATAGGTGTACTACCCCTAAACCAAGGAGTACTCGTAACCTGAGAGAGGGTAAAAAGAAAGGACAACTGAATAATCCTATCCGTTTTCTCCAGAACCGGAAACCATCCTCGAATAAATTCTTTCGAGTTCGTATCTAACCATACGATGGTTTTGTCCAATGGAAGTGGACGTTCGTAGTAATACGGGGTGTCCTGGAGAAAAGGGTAAAAGTAGGAGTGGCAATGAGGTTTGCAACTCTGACAATCCAAAAGCCAGTGTTAAGAAGGTTCGGTCAACTTGGTCACTGAGTCATAGTCTTAGGGTCGGGTCAATGGTCGCTGCCAAAGAGAGAGAGAAAAGAAACACTCAGCGTGCACTCTAACCTAGATCAGAATGGTTACCAATTTATCTAATCTGGAAACCTCCCACTGTACCGTCAAATTCTCCTCCAAACCTGAAAGAAGAATTAGTCTGGGATACCCGAGGAGTAAACCAACTCATCAGTGGGAATCGGGATCCAACTATCATCGCATGATAACGTGACGGAATCCGCTCACGGCATCACACTCCAGAAGGTATGCGCATATCTGGCAAGTTTCAGTTCTTTTGAAACTCCCGATGTGATTTCTGCCCCATGCTCTTATGACCTTGGCGTGAGGTCAAAATATCATAAGTCACATGTCAAGTTCTACCCATCATTATCCAGGTTAATTTGAATCCACCCGTACATACCCTTGACGTAGGCCAAAATAGTAGTACGACTGTCCCAAACCAACGCATCTATCTATGCAACAGATAAATACCCGGCAGCTACCAATCACTATGCCTTGGCGTGAGGTCAAAATACATAGCTTGAATACTACCGAATATTTAACTGAAATGATGGAGGGCTACGAATGGTTTCTGGCGAAAACCTTTAACGTAAAGAACTTAATATCGTCGAAGGAACGGATAGCTTTTAAAAATATAGTGACGAAAACCGTTGCTAAAGAGGTCACTCCCGGTGAAGGGATCTCGGCTCTTTCCCCGTAGAATGGGGTGCAGGATATTCCAAATGAATACCGCGATGCAAAACAAAAGTAATCGGCTATAGTGAAGTTAATGCCCTGACGCAAACTTTTTGTCCAAGGGGTCACTCCCGGTGAAGGGATCTCGGCCCTTGCCTCGTCGACTGAGGAGCAGGATATTCCAACTGAATATCTCGATGCAAAACAAAAGTGAACGTCCTTGCAATAACAGTTTTTTTTGAAAAAGTGTTCCAACAACATCAGATTAGGTTTGTTTTTAACTTGCATTGATCCGAATCAATGCAGTCCCATCAATTGATCACACCACAAAGAACGAAAATATACTGATGTACGTATATGCCATCCGCATTCGCCACTGGGTCCCGTCATTACCCGTTAGGTTAGCTAACTAACGACAGAGCGGGGACTGGACTAGCGCGGATGAAAAACATATACAACATCTACTAATATATATACCAATATATTATATATCGCTCAAGGCGTGAAAGAAATGCAACATCACAGAGAATGAACAGCATCACAGAAACAATACAGATATCTGGGATCCTCGGGTTTCACAGAGCCACTACTAAAACCCGACGTTCCCCTGGTCGTGTGGATAGCCTGTGCAATGAAATCCTAGACCCCTACGGGCGCGGCAAGTCACCCGCCAAAACCTGAAGCGAGGCAGCCCCCTTCAGTACCGTGAATGGACCACCCAGCACTTCACGGAATCCGGCAACTTGGGCACCCCTCCTGGGTCAACCTGTACCCCCTACGAGTGCGGCGAATAGCCCGCCAATCCTAGAGTGAAGCCCCCTCCGTCTCAATGCCATGAGATGCGGGCTTGTTGCCCTCTAGAACCCGGCTATCCGTGCACCCCTCCGTGGGGTAATCCTAGTACAGAAAGTAAAATATACATACAACGGGTGCATCGACCGCAACCTGGCCGTGCCCCAAAATAATAACACAATCAGGCAGTGACGGCAGTCCACATGTCGGACGCTCGCCCCGCAATAACAAATGTACATAATATAACACAACTGTATTGGCATTGCATCCAGGCTATCCCCCACAACCGATCCGCAACATCACAACATAAACATATAACATCAACGTGAAAGTCACGTTCGCAAATCCGTCTAACCGGGCTATAGCAGTTAGACGGGATTTACCGATCGAGTGACATTCACGGTCACAGATATAATGTAAATACTGTGAAATAATGTGTTTAAAATATCCGATCAATCAAACTTTAACAAGTGGGCCCCCAAGTATTACTGTAGCAGATAAAGAAATTCTGGGCCCAATGTTATTATTCCAAAACCCCACTTTTCACCCCAGAAAGCCTCTGTAAAAAATTGGTGCAGTGATCCCCATAGTGTGCGGCGGAAGGGCGGCGGGAAGGGGGTTACCGGGAGAGACGAACCCCTGAAGATACGCTCACTGCCTCCATGTGGCTCGGGACTGTACCCAACTAAAACCTGTTTGCACGACTCCTTTGAGCCGTGGTAGGGTAGTAATCAAAGTACAGTGGGAACTCACACAAGACAAATGACGATCCCCAGGTCGATGAACTAACCTGCACACATGTCACCAGGGAACTGCCATCTGACGTCTGGTATATGACCAACTGGCATGTTCCCGGCGAGTCCTGTCCGGTGTACTCATAACCCAATGAGCACCTGTATACATCTTAGGTGATCTAACTGACACCAGTGGCTTGTGAGACCGGCCACCGCCCCTCGTCGGGGTCTCGACTGTATACACTAGTCTACTCTGGAGTATCGATGCCCTGTCTCGAAACTCACACGACTAGGGACCATTTAAGGATATGCTTATAGAATCCAGCTCCCACTTATATGATCTCCCTCATACTGCTGGTGGTCAAGCACGAATCCTAGGGGCTCTATCAACGTGTAATAGCAACTTGTCAGGTCACCTAAAACAGTACACGATGATAAAGGTAAACCAGATAGCATACTATCATCTCGAGTAAGACTGTCCTACCGGGATAGGTCCTCCCTCAATCACCGCAATCACGTGCCTGTGATCCAATAATTGACTCTGAGGGCATTATCTCCAACAACTACACAGTAGGATTGCTGCATCATGATATGAGTCATCGCATAACATGCTTGCGTACATACACAATGTATATCCATATTGGTGCACATATACATTGATACATCCATACATGCGCATATACACGTTTTTATATCCATATTGGTAAACAAATATACATATTGGTACCTCTAAATAACTGGTTTTATTAGGAAATTGGGAACCGCGTGTTTTATTTTAAAAACCGGAATCATTTAAAAGAGCGGTTTTCCCTTAATATGTCATATCACTATTCCATGTTGCATGATATACGGATATGCTTACATTTCTATCATATGTCGCATACATCATGCTTTATGATTTTACGCATTGAGATATGCTGTTTTCATGAGATTTCTGGATTTGAGAACCGTGGCTATTTCAAAAGAAAGCATGTACTGTTTTAAAAACCCGGTTTCTCTTGATTTGATATTTCAGTGCGTCCACCATGCGTTTTCTCGGTTCTGCGATGTGTGATTTGTGAAACCCGATTTGAGGAGGTGGATGATTCCGTTTGCGGGTACATGGTGGACCCGGAATGGTATCTCGGGGCGAGAGAGTGATTTCGTGTGGATGACGATGAGCCTGGAAGAGAGACTACTACCTACCGGTGATTGGTTGGGCTCGGCGGATATCCGGAGGATACCGACCGCAGTCGAGAGATGATGTGGGCCGATCCGGACTGACGGAGCCCGTGGGTCGATCCGGACTGACGGAGCCCGAGATATGAGAATTTACGTGTCGATGCTAGACACGGGTTTCATGATGTTTTCGAGTGTCGATATTAAACACCCAGTTCCATGATTTTTATGTGTCGCAAGGGACACCCGTTGATTTATATCCTCATACTTGTAGGGTTCCTAGGAACTCTTACAAGGTTCAAGAAGGCATCAACCATGCCCGAATAAAATTTTAGACGTGCCGAACTGTTGGAGATAGTGCCCTCAGAGTCAATTATTAGGTCACAGGTACGTGATTGCAATGATTGATGGAGGACCTATCCCGGTAGGACAGTCTTACTCGAGATGATAGTATGCTATCTGGTTTACCTTTATCATCGTGTACTGTTTCAGGTGACCTGACACGTCGCTATTACACGTTGATAGAGCCCCTAGGATTCTTGCTTGACCACCAGCAGTATGAGGGGGATCATATACGTGGGAGCTGGCAGTCTATAAGCATATCCTTAAATGGTCCCTAGTCGTGTGAGTATCGAGACAGGGCATCGATACTCCATAGTAGACTAGTGTATACAGTCGAGACCCCGACGAGGGGCGGTGGCCGGTCTCACAAGCCACTGGTGTCAGTTGGATCACCTAAGATGTATACAGGTGCTCATTGGGTTATGAGTACACCGGACAGGACTCGCCGGGAACATGCTAGTTGGTCATATACCAGACGTCAGATGGCAGTTCCCTGGTGACATGTGTGCAGGTTAGTTCATCGACCTGGGGATCGTCATTTGTCTCGTGTGAGTTCCTACTGTACTTTGATTACTACCCTACCACGGCTCGAAGGAGTCGTGCAAACAGGTTTTAGTTAGGTACAGTCCCGAGCCACATGGAGGCAGTGAGCGCATCTTCAGGGGTTCGTCTCTCCCGGTATTGGGGGTGAGGTCGTGCTGTGTCTAGGAGAGCCATTACACGAAGCCCTCGGCCGAGGCAAGGAGATTTACTGGTAGGTATTCCAGTAGTATCTCAGGGTGTTCTGGGCTACACTCCGACACGACTTGTACCGCTTTTGGGGGTCTGAATTTTACCAACCCCCTAGGCCCGCCATGCGATGCTCATAGACGAACGGACCGGACTGTACGGATATTGTCACTGACAGGCTCAGTAGGGTTGTCAGGCTGAGTTCACTCACAGACATCCCTTTTAGTCAATACCTGGTAGCCCGTTACGTATTGGCTTATACCTCTGACGTGCTAGTGGTTAAATCCACAACCAAGGTGTTGACGAGTCTTTAGAGTCCCCCACATTCAGTTACTCAGCTTTCGGGCGAAAGGTTGTAGAGGCCGTATGGAGATATGGCAAGGTCCGATCAGATACGTGCGGTATTGCACGGATCAGGATCGGACAGTTTGTACTTTAGGCCGTATGGTTATATGGCTGGGTTCGATCAGATACGTGCGGTATTGCACGGATCAGGATCGAACAGATATTACTAGCCGGTTTTGGTATAAGCCGGATCCTAGTATAGTACAGTGTAGATTTTGTCTCATTGCATTTGTATTTCGGTCGAAATACAAATGCGGGTGTGTATGCACAGTATCGGGGTTTTACTGTAATTTATTACGGGACCAGCTTTATGGAGTTGCCAGTTTGCTTTCCGTTTCGGCCGATTTCCATTGTTCCGTTCATTGGCCGAAGATTGGTGGAGGAGGGCTTATTTGCATTGTTGCAAATAAGCATTTGTGGAGGGGGTCTTTGCATATTATCATGTCATGATACTTGTCCCATCATTTGACTTCATAAACTCATGATTGCTTGACTTTGTATATCATCATGGTTGTTGATGATGAGGTTGGTGGTAGGTGGTTGAGTGTGAGTTTTGATTTGGTGATCATTTCCTTTTGCATGATAGCCATCTCTCTCTCTCCATTTGTATGAGGGGATGGCTTTTTCATTCACTCTCTCTTCCCCCTCATTCTCACTCTCCTCTCTCTTGATGGCCGGCCAAGCATGGAGGAGGGGTGGCCCATTTTTGTAGTGGGGATTTTTTGCTCTCTAGTTGCTAGAAAAATCCCCAAGTTCCTCCACAAAGTTCTTGTATCATTCCTCCACCACAAAGGCAATTCCATGAACCCCAAATGAGACACAAGTTCTACTATACATTCTACAGCAAATCTTGGGCACGTCGAGTAGCCGGCTTCGTGCCCGAGTTGCCTCGGCATTGAGGTGGGAGCCCGTAAAAGAAGTAGGCGATGTGGTGCACTTCCGGCGACGAGGAGGAGACGGAACATTCCGCAAGAGATCGGGACGATGACGAGAAGACCGGAGGACTCGGATCTGTCGGTATACTTCTCTTCCCTATCTTGTTTGTAGCTTAGACTTGTTAATGGTTACGATCCGGATGTTTAGTGCGCGGTGGTGCCGGTTTGCTAAGTCCGCAAAATTAAAGTTTATCACCGCTTCCGCATTCCGGCGTCGGATCGACGGCCGGGGCGCCGCCGTGCACTTACAGTGGTATCAGAGCCTCGCCATTAACTTATTCTAGCTTTGTGTAATGTGTTTGCATTTCCGATCGATCAAAAAGTTCCAAAACCGTGTTTTTCAAAGTGACAGTTTTCTGTTGAAATTTTTTTGTCTCGAAAAATTTTTCAAGTTGTAAAATGTTGATGTACTGGAAAATCTAAGAGCTCTGTAAAAATTCGATGAAGTGAATCCACAGTTGGAGCGCGGAACCGCCGCGAATCCCCCCTTCCCGCCGCTGATCCGCCGCGCACTGTGGAGATCACTGCACCAAATTTCTACAGTGTTTTTCTGGGCTTAAAACATGGGTTTTGGAATATTAATATTGGGCCCAGAATTTCCTGATCTGCTACAGTAATGCTTGGGGGCCCACCTGTTAAAATTTGATTGATCGGATATTTTAAACACATTATTTCACAGTATTTACATTATATCTGCGACCGTGAATGTCACTCGATCGGTAAATCCAGTCTAACTGCTATAGCCCGGTTAGACGGATTTGCGAACGTGACTTTCACGTTGATGTTTTGTTTTTGCTGTGATGTTGCGGATTGGTCGTGGGGGATAGCCTGGGTGCAATGCTAGTACAGTTGTGGTTGTATTATGTACATTTGATATTGCGGGGCGAGCGTCTGACATGTGGACTGCCGTCACTGCCTGATTGTATTATTATTTTGGGGCACGGCCAGGTTGCGGTCGTTGTACCCGGTGTATGTATATTTTACTTTCTGTACTAGGATTACCCCAAGGTGGGGTGCACGGATAGCCGGGTTCTGGAGGGCAACAAGCCCGCATCTCATGGCATTGAGACGGAGGGGGCTTCACTCTAGGATTGGCGGGCTATTCGCTGCACTCGTAGGGGGTACAGGTTGACCCAGGAGGGGTGCCCAAGTTGCCGGATTCCGTGAAGTGCTGGGTGGTCCATTCACGGTACTGAAAGGGGCTGCTTCGCTTCAGGTTTTGGCGGGTAACTTGCCGCGCCCGTAGGGGTCTAGGATTTCATTGCACAGGCTATCCACACGACCAGGGGAACGTCGGTTTTCAGCGGCTCTGTGAAACCCGGGGATCCCAGATATCTGTATTGTTTCTGTGATGCTGTTCATTCTCTGTGATGTTGCATTTCTTTTCACGCCTTGAGCGAAATATAATATATTGGTATATATATTAGTAGATGTTGTATATGTTTTACATCCGCGCTAGTCCAGTCCCCGCTCTGTCGTTAGTTAGCTAACCTAACGGGTAATGACGGGACCCAGTGGCGAATGCGGATGGCATATACGTACATCAGTATATTTTCGTTCTTTTTGGTGTGATCAATTGATGGGACTGCATTGATTCGGATCAATGCAAGTTAAAAACAAACCTAATCTGATGTTGTTGGAACATTTTTTCAAAAAAAAGCTATTATTGCAAGGACGTTCACTTTTGTTTTGCATCGAGATATTTAGTTGGAATATCCTGCTCCTCAGTCGACGAGGCAAGGGCCGAGATCCCTTCACCGGGAGTGACCCCTTGGACAAAAAGTTTGCGTCAGGGCATTAACTTCACTATAGCCGATTACTTTTGCTTTGCACCGTGGTATTCAGTTGGAATATCCTGCACCCCATTCTATGGGGAAAGAGCCGAGATCCCTTCACCGGGAGTGACCTCTTTAGCGAAGGTTTTCGTCACTATATTTTAAAAAGCTATCCGTTCCTTCGATGATATCGAGTTCTTTACGTTAAAGGTTTTCGCCAGAAACCATTCGTAGCCCTCCGTCGTTTCATATGGGTAGTCAATAGTATTCAAGCTGTGTTTGTTGGCCAAAGTCAAGGCACAGTGTTTGGTAGCTGTTGGTTATTCATATGCAGCATAGATAGATGCGTTGGTTTGGGACAGTCGTATAGCCTTGTTGGCCAAAGTCAAGGGCTTGTGCGGGTGGATTCGAATCAACCTGGAGAATGACGGGTAGAACTTGACATGTGACTTATGATTTGTTGGCCAAAGTCAAGGTCATAAGAGCATGGGGCAGAAATCACATCGAGAGTTTCAAAAGAACTGAAACTTGCCAGATATGCGCATACCTTCTGGAGTGTGATACCGTGAGCGGATTCCGTCACGTCATCATGCGATGATAGTTGGATCCCGATTCCCACTGATGAGTTAGTTTACTCCTCGGGTGACCCCGACTAATTCTTCTTTCAGGTTTGGAGGAGAATTTGACGGTACAGTGGGAGGATTCCAGGTTAGATAAATTGGTAACCATTCTGATCTAGGTTAGAGTGCACGCTGAGTGTTTCTTTTCTCTCTCTCTTTGGCAGCGACCATTGGCCCGACCCTATGACTATGACTCAGTGACCAAGTTGACCGAACCTTCTTAACACTGGTTTTTGGATTGTCAGAGTTGCGAACCTCATTGCCACTCCTACTTTTACCCTTTTCTCCAGGACACCCCGTATTACTACGAACGTCCACTTCCATTGGACAAAACCATCGTATGGTTAGATACGAACTCGAAGGAATTCATTCGAGGATGGTTTCAGGTTCTGGAGAAAACGGATAGGACTATTCAGTTGTCTTTTCTTTTCAGCCTCTCTCAGGTTGCGAGTACTCCTTGGTTTAGGAGTAGTACACCTGTTACGCAAATTGGATAGTCTTCTTCCAAACCTTAGGCTGGTGCCGACCGGTAGGGAATGAAGAAAACCAATTAGCATAACGATGGTGTGCAGAAGGTATTAAGTTAAAACAAAGCAAGGGATTAGTAAGAGGGCAAAGTAAATTGCAACAGATATTCATGACCAAACCAGGTATTTCTTCGCCAATCCTAAAATCACCTTTGAATTTCTCCAGGACACTCCGTATCACTACGAAGATCCACAGTTTATTGGATACTCCATCGTATGGTTATATACGAACTCGAAAGGAACTTGTTCCAGTTCGGGGATGGATTCTGGTTCAGGAGAAATAGGAATAAGATTTATTCAGGTGTCTTTTATCTTCACCTTCTCTCGCATTGCGAGTGTTCCTAGGATTAGGACAGTACACCCATTATGCTTATTGGATAGTCTTCTTCCAAACCATAGGCTGGTACCGAACGGTAGGGAAGGAAGAAAACCATTTGGCCTAAAGGGGTGTGCAGAAGGTAATGACTAAAGACATATGAAGGGATTTGGAGAGGTGGCAAAGGATTATACGGTTACAGTCGTGAATCTGGAAGAGGCATTACTAGGAATACCGGGATACCCCATCGAAACATTTCAATGTTTCAGTCTCACTGTGTACTGTTAAAAGAAAACTGATTTCCCGATTAGATACTACTCCAGGGTATGTAATTACCAGGTATGATTCTCACATCTGTATGGTTTTACAGATGATGAGTGGAAGTAAGTAATTGGGAATTGGGTGATCATCCTCATTATATCGGGATTCGTTGTAATCGGTGATATTTGAGGAAATCACCTGGGCTGTTTGCCGGTCGGCAAATATTTGGTTTTGAATATCCGCTTTTATGCACCAATTTCAAATTGATATATCTGTACGTCTGTACGTCTATTTTCATAGAGTGAGATATACCTTTCTGAAATTATGTCTATGACATTTACCTATATCAGTGGATGGTTAGGTAAGGAGCATTAAACAGCGGTGTAATTCTTCTTAACCATAAGTACAGTTTTCAACCTACGACACACAGTGAATGAGTTTTCAGACTCAAGGGACTTATACAGAGTATTGTATGTTGTCCAGGGTCCATCAGGACAGAGGGGTTGGTCCTCGTACTATATTCGGTTTACTTATGACTTCTCTAGTTTTTAGACAGGTGTTTCGTGGAAACACAGGGTCCGAATTTTGAGAAGTTATAAGTATTTGAATAGAGTAAAGAACCAGGTGTAGCAAGTATCGGGATTCTTCAAAGAGATCGAAGATGTAGATACTTGTGTATGGTATTCAGTTGATAGTAATGATAAAGAGATCTTGCTTCTCTTTCAGGTTATTCATAATTGGAAGCATTCCTAAGTTGAGTAACGCTGATCGGCCTCCTTCCATTTAGTTGACATGCACTGGAGACAGCTGCATGATTTGAATCTGGTTCAATTAAATCAGTGCCTCTGGTTCTATATTGGATATAGAACAGTTCATATCTTAACGATGTTAAGGTACGGGGAGTTGTCCGGCTTATGATTAAAACCAGACACTGGACAACTCAAGGCACGTTTCTGTAATGGCTGTTTGTGGGTTGACCTAGGCTATGACGAGGGTTGACTTTCTACCATTTGGGTGAACAATAGAGATATTGTTCTAGACTCGCCACAGTTTTATTAAAAATGGATTTTTTCAGAAAACAGTAGTGGGAGTATGGTAGAACTGGAAGTGATTCCAGAACCACAAACGATTACAAAAGATTTGATAAGGAACCTAAAGATTCAATCTGGATTGACATTCCATTGACCACTCCGCAGATGAGGTGGGTAACTTCAGGCACCCGAGAGATACTACGGTAGCCTCAAGGACGGTGACAGGGAAGTTCTTGTTTACCCACAATTACCATTGCTGTTGTTCCAGGCTGCGAGACCCGGCGGGAGGATGAGTATAGCGTCGTTCTGAACTCGCTTCAGAAGTGTACGTGTATATGACTCTGCCAGAGGGTTGTCGTAGACAGTGGGAGCAGCGGAAGCATTGGTGGACAGGTAGCTTATGTCTATTTATAGACTAAAGCAGATGTAGGGGAGATAGATCATCTATTTCTGACGTGACAGTCATGGGTTTGACTTCATCAGAATAGGGGATGGATCTGTTGAGGAGGTACTAGGGTGTGATGTCATGGTATTTGGATGACATACACAGAGTAGGAAGTGATATTCCTACACTACAATCGGTTATACTTTGGTCGTCACACAGTGTTTTCTCCACAAAAGAAATGGATTTTATGTCAGACATACTGGTTACTAGATCTATGGTTTTAGATCTAGATTTGGGTGGTTTCCCAATCAGGGTACTTAGACAGCATTCTAAGAGTATTTAGAATGGACGACTCCTGGCACGGTAGTGCACCTGCAGGTGATGGAGTCACCCTCTCTAAAGGAGTCTTACAGACTAAAGTAGAGAGGGACGTGCGTGATTGGCAGATCACTTGCTCAGGCAATTGAGTCAATCATGAGATGTCAAGTACGACACCAGATGTTGTTCTTGCAGTAGGTGCAATAAGTTGACATTAATCCAATCCTGGAGAAACAGTCGGAAGCAGTTTTAGAACATAAGTGAATGTTCTAGGGATATGATAACGACAGCCTCATTCGTGAGACAGTTATCATTCCAGGCTTCCAAGGTGACATGGACGACAAGGAGGTTGTCAGAGTTATAGTTTTCCCTCTGACGAGGGGCAGTATTTTGGACAGGTGGTCCAAGGCAATACCGAGGGAGGCATGGCGCAGGATACTGATTAAGTTTTGTTGACGATACAGTCTAAGAAGTTTGGATTTGGAGTTCATTTATGAGCTATGTCCCATCAGATATCCAGACACATTCTAAGACAGGTATTGCTCATTTCGGGAGATGGCTTTCTCCGTGAACTTGAGATATAGAGAGACATAGAAAGAGACATCAAAGCGGATCCACTCACTAAGGCTATTCCTCGAACGCAATAGTTTTGCAAACGAGATTTGTGAGACTGACTAGTAGAGGAGTTGGGTGTTCGGTATCACACGGGCTGTGAGTATGCGACATCGCAATAATTAGCCTTGAGTGCAAGTGGGAGATTGTTGGAGATAGTGCCCTCAGAGTCAATTATTAGGTCACAGGTACGTGATTGCAATGATTGATGGAGGACCTATCCCGGTAGGACAGTCTTACTCGAGATGATAGTATGCTATCTGGTTTACCTTTATCATCGTGTACTGTTTCAGGTGACCTGACACGTCGCTATTACACGTTGAAAGAGCCCCTAGGATTCTTGCTTGACCACCAGCAGTATGAGGGCGATCATATACGTGGGAGCTGGCAGTCTATAAGCATATCCTTAAATGGTCCCTAGTCGTGTGAGTTTCGAGACAGGGCATCGATACTCCATAGTAGACTAGTGTATACAGTCGAGACCCCGACGAGGGGCGGTGGCCGGTCTCACAAGCCACTGGTGTCAGTTGGATCACCTAAGATGTATACAGGTGCTCATTGGGTTATGAGTACACCGGACAGGACTCGCCGGGAACATGCTAGTTGGTCATATACCAGACGTCAGATGGCAGTTCCCCTGGTGACATGTGTGCAGGTTAGTTCATCGACCTGGGGATCGTCATTTGTCTCGTGTGAGTTCCTACTGTACTTTGATTACTACCCTACCACGGCTCAAAGGAGTCGTGCAAACAGGTTTTAGTTGGGTACAGTCCCGAGCCACATGGAGGCAGTGAGCGCATCTTCAGGGGTTCGTCTCTCCCGGTATTGGGGGTGAGGTCGTGCTGTGTCTAGGAGAGCCATTACACGAAGCCCTCGGCCGAGGCAAGGAGATTTACTGGTAGGTATTCCAGTAGTATCTCAGGGTGTTCTGGGCTACACTCGACACGACTTGTACCGCTTTTGGGGGTCTGACTTTTACCAACCCCCTAGGCCCGCCATGCGATGCTCATAGACGAACGGACCGGACTGTACGGATATTGTCACTGACAGGCTCAGTAGGGTTGTCAGGCTGAGTTCACTCACAGACATCCCTTTTAGTCAATACCTGGTAGCCCGTTACGTATTGGCTTATACCTCTGACGTGCTAGTGGTTAAATCCACAACCAAGGTGTTGACGAGTCTTTAGAGTCCCCCACATTCAGTTACTCAGCTTTCGGGCGAAAGGTTGTAGAGGCCGTATGGAGATATGGCAAGGTCCGATCAGATACGTGCGGTATTGCACGGATCAGGATCGGACAGTTTGTACTTTAGGCCGTATGGTTATATGGCTGGGTTCGATCAGATACGTGCGGTATTGCACGGATCAGGATCGAACAGATATTACAAGCCGGTTTTGGTATAAGCCGGATCCTAGTATAGTACAGTGTAGATTTTGTCTCATTGCATTTGTATTTCGGTCGAAATACAGATGCGGGTATGTATGCACAGTATCGGGGTTTTACTGTAATTTATTACGGGACCGAGCAGTTATGGAGTTGCCAGTTTGCTTTCCGTTTCGGCCGATTTCCATTGTTCCGTTCATTGGCCGAAGATTGGTGGAGGAGGGCTTATTTGCATTGTTGCAAATAAGCATTTGTGGAGGGGGTCTTTGCATATTATCATGTCATGATACTTGTCCATCATTTGACTTCATAAACTCATGATTGCTTGACTTTGTATATCATCATGGTTGTTGATGATGAGGTTGGTGGTAGGTGGTTGAGTGTGAGTTTTGATTTGGTGATCATTTCCTTTTGCATGATAGCCATCTCTCTCTCTCCATTTGTATGAGGGGATGGCTTTTTCATCACTCTCTTCCCCCTCATTCTCACTCTCCTCTCTCTTGATGGCCGGCCAAGCATGGAGGAGGGGTGGCCCATTTTTGTAGTGGGGATTTTTGCTCTCTAGTTGCTAGAAAAATCCCCAAGTTCCTCCACAAAGTTCTTGTATCATTCCTCCACCACAAAGGCAATTCCATGAACCCCAAATGAGACACAAGTTCTACTATACATTCTACAGCAAATCTTGGGCACGTCGAGTAGCCGGCTTCGTGCCCGAGTTGCCTCGGCATTGAGGTGGGAGCCCGTAAAAGAAGTAGGCGATGTGGTGCACTTCCGGCGACGAGGAGGAGACGGAACATTCCGCAAGAGATCGGGACGACGACGAGAAGACCGGAGGACTCGGATCTGTCGGTATACTTCTCTTCCCTATCTTGTTTGTAGCTTAGACTTGTTAATGGTTACGATCCGGATGTTTAGTGCGCGGTGGTGCCGGTTTGCTAAGTCCGCAAAATTAAAGTTTATCACCGCTTCCGCATTCCGGCGTCGGATCGACGGCCGGGGCGCCGCCGTGCACTTACACGAACAACCCAAAGCCGGGATCTTTGCTAGATTATTAGGGTTTCACATGCAAGTAAACATCTTTACAACTAAGTGTGAGGGATTACAACCTTTGTAGTCCGCTCCTTCACTTCATAAGCTCCGTGTTGAGGTCCATTCGCTGCGGTCATCAAGAACTCTGACTCTCGTGAGGCTCCAAGAGGTGAACGATGCATCTTGCTTGAAGTCTTCATGATCTAAGATGATCTACCTTGAAGAATCTCTAACCCAAACTTACACTTCACTAAACGACTTATTAGAGAAGTGAACACCCTAATCTAAGTGGCTAGAATAGATGAGAATGATGAAGTAGGAATTTTGCTCTCTTTTGTTTTCTCTTTCTCACACTTATTCAACACAAACACAAAAGCCAGTGAAGGTTTTTCAAGAGCTAGAAGAAGAAGAAGATGAAGCTAATCCTTTGTGATGAATAATGAAATATTGTAGTGGTTACAAATCAAACCATGAGTTAAGAAAGATAGAGTTAACTCATGTAGAGAATTAACTATAGGTTGAGGTTTGGATTGGGTTAAATGATATCTTCACAAAATATCAAGCTTAAGGATAAAGTCAAAGCTTCATGAAGCTTCATGGAAGCTTCATGCAAAAGCTAACCCTAATCCAAACCCTAACCATGTTTAAACCTTAAACCATTGTTAAATTTGTAACCCTAAGATGTTACAATATTATATATCACATATACAATATATTTTGTAAGAAAAGAAAATAATACAATTCACATATATCGCATATATATATCAATGTATTATCCCGTGAGAAAATGAATCAATAAAGCGAGCCTATATTAGTTAACGTAATGTAATATATCACATATATAATTATACATTAAATTATCGAATCAACACTTGATCCGACAATCCGGCTATATTACATATAACCGACTAATATAACATGTACCAATTCATCGAATCAACACTTGATCCGATGACCCGGCTATACCACATATACCCGGCCGATATCACATATCGCGAGAATAGAAAACGGTATCTCATATCGTATTATTCTCGGTCCCGCACATATCACATATGTGCTCCAACTCCGTTTTTCCTGAGCCAGGAAACCTCTGTGTAGGACTCTAAAGAATCATCAATATGCCGGCAGTAGGTGATGATCATATCAAACACCTACAAGCTGCAAGCGGTCAGCTAAATGTAACAGCCACCTAGGTATTGAGCGATCAGAAGATCAACAAGCAAGCATGTACATTCTCCTGTGAATCCAATCAGTAACACTCCCGTACAGTCCGGTCTCTTCGTCTTGTATGTTGCATATCTAGTCTAGGGGTGGTATACGTCAGACCCCAGTAACCGATAAGTCTTGTCGATATAAGGCTCATAACGTGTCGAGAAACTACTGATAACTCTTACCAGCAGCACTCCATATCAGCCCTGGCCAGGGACTTCCAGTTATAGCCAATCGAACACAGCACAACATCAACTCCCAATACCGGGAGAGACGAAACCCCTCCTATCGCTCATTGCCTCCATGTGATTCGGGACTGTACCCAAAAGCCACCGTTTTGCACGCCCTTTTGGACGTGGTAAGGTGGAAATCAAAGCACAGTTAGAATCACACAAGACTTTATGACGATCTCGGGTCTACAGACTAACCTGTACCAGTGTCATCGGAGAACTGCTATCTGACGATAGGTATAATACCATCTAGGAGTTCTCGGCTAGTCCGTTCAGTGTACCCAGTCTCCACTTAGCACCCGTACACCATCTTTGATGTCAAACACCGATGGATATGGGATCATCCATCTCCCATCATATGGATTAAGATGCGTATACGCTAGTCTACTCTTGTGTATCGATGCCCTGTCTCGACACACCCTCGATTAGGAACAATTATAGGATGTACTCTTTTACTACCCTGGCCCTACTAGTGTGATCTCACACAGTCCCAGTAGTTGAGTACATATCCTAAGGGCTTTATCAATATGTGAGAGCAAGACAGTAAACTAATACAAGTCAACATGTTAAGACAAAGTGAAACCAAATAGCATACTATCATGATGAGCAAGAAAGTCCTCTCTATATATATCCAAACATCCATTATAATATACATCATATGTACAACAATGGCATCTAGGGCATATATATAACTAACAATCTACCACTTGCACTAGGGCCAGGTGTTGTAGTATCTCATACCCAACATCCCGAATAATCTCTCAAACTGTATCTGGGGTATGGCCTTCATGAGTGGATCCGCAGTGTTGTCCTTCGTGTCAACTCTCCTGACCTCGATCTCGCGGCGATCAACTATCTCCCGGATCAGGTGATACCGCCTAAGAATATGTCTGGATTTCTGATGCGACCTGGGTTCCTTGGCCAAAGCCACAGCTCCGTTGTTATCACAATACAAAGGTATTGGATGCTCAATGGAAGGAACCACACCAAGTTCAGTGATGAACTTCTTCATCCAGACAGCCTCTTTGGCAGCATCGTTGACAGCGATGTATTCAGCCTCCATCGTCGAGTCTGCCACGGTTTCTTGCATGGAACTCTTCCAACAAACCGCCCCTCCATTTAGGGTAAAGACAAATCCCGATTGCGACTTAGAGTTGTCCTTATCACTTTGGAAGCTTGAATTGGTAAAGGACTCCATCTGGAGTTCTCCGTTACCATACACAAAGAACATCTCCTTAGTTCTTCTCAAGTACTTGAGAATGTTCTTCACAACTGTCCAGTGATTCTCTCCTAGATCTGCTTGATACCTACTCACTACACTTAGTGAGTATGCCACATCGGGTCTGGTACATAGCATCGCGTATATGATAGAGCCTACTGCCGAAGCATAGGGTATCCCTTGCATGCGAGCTCTCTCCAAATCAGTCTTAGTAGACATCTCTTTGGAGAGAGTGAGTCCAGAGATCGTGGGTTGGTTCCCACGCTTGGATTCTTCCATACTAAACCTCTTTAGTATGGTGTCAATGTACCTGGATTGGGACAATCCCAGTATCCTCTTGGATCTATCTCTATAGATCCTTATCCCCAAAATGCAGGAGGCATCACCTAGATCTTTCATTGAGAATCTATGTGATGAGAAGAGCTTGACCGAGTGCAGCATAGGAACATCGTTTCCTATCAAGAGTATGTCATCCACGTACAATACGAGGAAGACAACCTTACTCTCTGCAATCTTCTTGTAAATACAAGGTTCATCTATGTTCTTGATGAAGTCAAACTCTTTGACAAGAACATCAAAACAGATGTTCCAACTCCGTGATGCCTGCTTTAACCCGTAGATGGATTTAAGAAGCTTGCACACCTTTCCGCTACTCCCACTATCTATGAAGCCCTCTGGCTGAGTCATGTACACACACTCCTCTAAATCACCATTTAGAAAGGCGGTCTTAACATACATTTTCCAGATTTCGTAGTCATGGTATGCAGCAATGGCAAGTAAGATCCGGATGGACTTAAGCATATCCACTGGAGAAAAGGTTTCGTTATAATCCACACCTGGTCGTTGACGAAAACCCTTTGCAACAAGTCTAGCTTTGAAAGTCTCCACTTTTCCATCTACACCAAGTTTCATCTTAAAGATCCACTTGCTCCCAATGGGTTTTACCCCTTCAGGAGCAACTTCCAAAGCCCATACTTTGTTGGTGTACATCGATTCCATCTCAGATTGCATTGCATCCAGCCATTTCACTGAGTCCCCACTTGTGATGGCCTGCTCGAAACTAGTTGGGTCATTATCTTCCATGATGCAATCCTCACTTCCACCATCAATGAGAAAACCGTAGTATCTCTCAGGTGGATGAGAAACCCTACTAGATCGGCGGAGAGGCTGGGGTTCGTTGGGTACTACTGAATCCTCTGGTTCCACTAAATCTTCAGCTGCAGTTTGTGTTGCTGGAACCTCATCCAGCTCTACCTCTTTGCCACTAACTTCTTTTGCAAGAAATTACTTTTCTAAAAAGGTGGCATGTCGAGAAACAAACACCTTTTGTTCTTCGTTGTGGTAGAATAGATATCCATGTGAATGTTTAGGATATCCTACAAACTTACAAAGAACTGACCGTGCCTCGAGTTTGTCCGGATTTTGCTTTTTAACATAGGCTGGACAACCCCATATCTTAACTCGTTTAAGAAATGGTCTCTTCCCACTCCATATCTCATATGGTGTGGTAGTTACAGATTTAGATGGAACTTGATTCAATAGGTATCCAGCTGTCTCCAGTGCATGTTCCTAAAAGAAAATAGGTAACTCAGCAGTGCTCATCATATAGCGCACCATATCTAATAGGGTGCGATTCCTCCGTTCCGATACACCGTTGTGCTGTGGTGTATAAGGAGGAGTAAGCAGAGAGAGAATCCCATTCTCTTTTAGAGAGTCCAGAAACTCATTGCTCAAGTATTCTCCCCCTCGATCAGATCGTAGGATCTTAATACTTTTACCCATTTGGTTCTCTACTTCGTGCTTATATTCTCTGAATTTCTCAAAAGCTTCAGACTTATGTTTCATCAGGAACACATGTTCGTATCTAGAGAGATCGTCAGTGAATGTAATAAAGTAGGAAGAGTCGTTCCTGGCATTCATAGACATGGGACCGCATACATCACTATGTACCAGTCCTAAGAGTTCCATAACTCTTTCTCCGTGTCCATTAAACGGAGTCTTGGTCATTTTCCCTTTGAGACATGAATGGCATGTATCATAAGATGATAATTCGAACGAATTAAAATATCCATCCTTATGTAACTTAACTAGCCGTGTCGCATTGATATGACCAAGTCTACAATGCCACAAGAAGGATTCGTTCATTTCTGAACTCTTCCTCTTGTGTGTATTTTGTACATTAAGGACTGTATTTTGATTGAGAATGAATATGCCATTATGTAACGAGCCTGATCCAATCAACTTTTGATCTAGGAAGATGTTCATAACATTATCCTTTACTACAAAATTAAATCCTTCTTTACTTAATAAAGAAACTGATATAATGTTGCACATCATGTTCGGTATATAATAGCACTCATTCAGAATCAGTGTATTACTACTTGGTAATACAAGGTGATATTCGCCAACTGCTTTGGCTGCAATACTTGCACCATTCCCTACTTGTACGGAATGATCACCCTTTCCCAGTTCTCTACATTTACGTAGCCCATGTAACAATTTACATATGTGGGATCTCGATCCGGTATCTAATACCCAGGACGTAGGGTGAACTAAGAAACAGTTCTCAATAACTAACACACCCGAAGAAGATGCATCAGCATGTATGTTCTTAGTTTCGGCGGCAGGAGAATTCAGATATTCTCATGTTTCTTGTTCAGTCTTATTACTTTTATAAGAAAGAACGGGACCAACGATCCCCTGCTCAGTATAATAAGCGGGTTCAGTCAGTACATCCATATTATTATCTTGATTATGGCCTGACATGGTCGCTACCTGGAGAGAGAGAGAAGAAAACACTTTAGCGTATGCTCTTGCAAGATTAGATTGGTAATTATCTTATCTAATCAGGATGTCTCCCACTTTTTTTATCAAATCTTCCTTCAAACCTTAAAAGGTAAGATTAGCCAGGATTAATTACACCCTACAATTTCGTCAATCTTTCAGCCAGATCAGTGTCGGTACTTGAGGGAGGTTCCCCGTGCTTTCGCACGGACCTAATTAAAATAAACCTCGTTTTCCCAGAGGCATAACCCCGTTAACACCTTTCTAGACACCTACTTGATCGACTAATTGTCCTGTATAAAACTCTCCCAGGAGTAACTCTTACTCGCAGTGGGTATTGGGATCCAACTATCTCATAGGAGGTATGCAATGTCATTGCAAATTTCAACACTTGAAATTCCCAATAATACTTTTACCCCTAACCCCCTATGACCTTGACAAAGGCCAACAAACTATAGGAAGCTAGTCAAGTTCAACCCGTCATTTCCTGATTGAAATAAACCTACCCGCACGACCCTTGACAAAGGCCAATAAGGTCGTACGACTACCCTAATCCAATCGCATCACATGCATAAGCAGATAAGTACAAGTCAGCTACCGCACACTACGCCTTGACAAAGGCCAACAAACGCAGCACGAATACTAAATAGTCTTTATCTGAAATGACGGAGGGCTACGCAGGTTTTTCAGAAAACCATGAGCGTAATGAACTTGAAATCGTTGTAGAAACAAGTGATTTTGAAAAGGAGTGTTTTTTAGGCTTTTCTAGTTTTGCTAAAGAGGTTACTCCCGGTGAAGGGATCTTGGCTCTTTCCCCATCGAATAAGGTGCAGGGTATATCATATATACCGCTGTGCAAAGCAATAACTATATAAGCTGTCAAAAACTAAACCGTGAGTTTGTAGCATCTGCCAGTTTAGCTAAAGAGGTCACTCCCGGTGAAGGGATCTCGGCTCTTCCCTCATCGAATAAGGTGCAGGGTATATTACATATACCGCTATGCAAAGCAAAATTGTATCTACCCTTTTTATAAAGTTTTGATTCTACAACATCTTTTAGGTTTCTTTTCTTTTTACTAATCTCATTAATATATCCCATCGGCTTATTCTTCCTAAGCATCACAGAAGAAACGAAAGCAGTAATATTTATATATCAACATATATATATAGTATAAGCATTCGTCTCAGGCAGTAATATGATCTCATCACAGAACATTGCAGCAGAAGAACATATATGAAATATTGGATATACTAGGATGTCCGTGTTTTTAATACGAGCCGGTATAAAACACGGATTCCACGGTCACGATGAATAGCCAAACCCACATCCTTAGACCCCTACGAGAGCGGCAAGTAACACTGCCAATTCTAGGGTTAGGAGACCCGGTCTCGACTCCTCGAGATGGCCTCCCACTGGACCCTAGAACCCGGTTACTTGTGCTCTCCTTCTTGGGTCTACCTAATGCGGAAAAGTAAATAATATACAATGGTGACCTCAACCTCATCCCGGAAGTGCCCCAATAAAAGAATATTACATACAAATGAATTTTACATGAATGAAAATAAAAACTCTCATCTCACATAAAACCCCATGCTATTCAGAACACGACGATCCAATATAACATATCACAGCAACACATAATATCTCATATCATCAACGTAAGCAAGTATGCGTATCCCGATTGTCGTTGATGTATAGCAACGAAGCCGGCGATACCCCACATACTACGCTTACGGTCACAGAAAAGAATGTGTAAAACTACAACATTTGGAATCCACAATCACTTTAGACATCGCTAATCCGAAATATCACATACTTCGCATTTCATGCATAACTATATGAATTCCACATATTGTATCACATTCCAGATAAATAGACAATATTAAACTTTCCGATCGAATAATCAAACACCCAAGATTTCCAAAATAGCTCAACACTTGAGCGGAGTTCAAGTAATCCCAGAAAATGTCACAGTAGCAATGGTCCAGCCGTAGAAGGGTCAAGCCAACGCCTCACATGTGGCACGCCGTACTGCCCTAAACCCTAAGGTTTAGAGGCAGTTCAGACGGTCACATAATCGAGTTAAGGTTTGTGTTCTTCTAGAGGGTCCACCGCATTACATGCACATTTTTCCGAAAGATTTAAACTCAAGAAAAAATTCAACACTTGAAAGTTTTTCGTGCCGGGAAAAAATCAGTTAATGATATCCATTCGAACATTTTAACAGTTTCTAAATATCCGGAAAACAGAACGAAATTAAATTTTCCGATCAAATCAACGAATTCAAAATAATCCCCAGAACACTCAACACTTGAGTCAGATTAAAAATACCCATAAATAAACAGGATCAGCTACGGTCATTACTGTATAAAACACTGTCCACAATGCACTGTTGCCACCGCAGAACCGCCACTAAAAGTAGCTTCTTGTCGCGGTTCCGCGGCTATATGAGAGCTTTGGGGGCACGTTTTTTCATGGTAACTCTTACAATTCCCTGCTGATTTTTTAAAGTATTTTTAATGCAGAAAAAATCACATTTTAACAAAATTTCCAGAGAGGGGGTCTAGTTTGATGTATCGGGGTTCGATCGGAGTTTTAACTTCGTAAACACGTCGCCTAATGCTCTATCTTGGCTCTGATACAACTGTAGAGTTCCTAGGCACTCTTACAAGGTTCAAGAAGGCATCAACCATGCCCGAATAAAATTTTAGACGTGCCGAACAACCCAAAGCCGGGATCTTTGCTAGATTATTTGGGTTTCACATGCAAGTAAATATATTTACAACTAAGTGTGAGGGAATACATCCTTTGTAGTCCGCTCTTTCACATCATAAGCTCCGTGTTGAGATCCCTTCGCTGCGATCATCAAGAACTCTGACTCTCGTGAGGCTCCAAGAGGTGAATGATGCATCTTGCATGAAGTCTTCATGATCTAAGATGATCTACCTTGAAGAATCTCTAACCCAAGCTTACACTTCACTAAACAACTTATTAGAGAAGTGAACACCCTAATCTAAGTGGCTAGAATAGATGAGGATGATGAAGTAGGAATTTCTCTCTCTTTTGTTTTCTATTTCTCACACTTATTCATCACAAACACAAAAGCTAGTGAAGGTTTTTCAAGAGCTAGAAGAAGAAGAAGATGAAGCTAATCCTTTTGTGATGAATAATGAATTATTGTAGTCGTTACAAATCTAACCATGAGTTAAGCATGATAGAGTTAACTCATGTAGAGAATTAACTAGAGGTTGAGGTTTGGATTGGGTTAAATGATATCTTCACAAAATATCAGGCTTAAGGATAAAGTCAAAGCTTCATGAAGCTTCATGGAAGCTTCATGCAAAAGCTAACCCTAATCCAAACCCTAACAAAGTTTAAACCCTAAACCATTGTTAAATTTGGAACCCTAACATGTTACAATATTATATATCACATATACAATATATTTTGTAACAAAAGAAAATAATATAATTAACATATATCGCATATATATCAATGTATTATCCCGTGAGAAAATGAATCAATAAAGCGATCTTATATTAGTTAACGTAACGTAATATATCACATATATAATTATACATTAAATTATCGAATCAACACTTGATCCGACAATCCGGCTATATTACATATAACCGACAAATATAACATGTACCAATTCATCGAATCAACACTTGATCCGATGACCCGGCTATATCACAAATACCCGACCGATATCACATATCGCGAGAATAGAATACGGTATCTCATATCGTATTATTCTCGATCCCGCACATATCGCATATGTGCTCCTACTCCGTTTTGCCTGAGCAAGGAAACCTCCGTGTAGGACTCTAAAGAATCGTCAATACGCCGGCAGAAGGTGATGATCATATCAAACACCCACAAGCTGCAAGCGGTCAGCTAAACATAACAGCCACCCAGGTATTGAGCGATCAGAAGATCAACAAGCAAGCCTGTACATTTTCCTGTGAATCCAATCAGTAATACTCACTTACAGTCCGGTGTCTTCGTCTGATATGTTGCATATCTAGTCTAGGGGTGGTATACGTCAGACCGCAGTAACCGATAAGTCGTGTCGATATAAGCTCATAATGGGTCGAGAAACTACAGATTACTCTTACCAGCAGCATTCCATATCAGCCCTGGCCAGGGACTTCCAGCTATAGCCAATCGAACACAACACGACATCAACTCCCAATACCGGGAGAGAGGAAACCCCTCCTATCGCTCATTGCCTCCATGTGATTCGGGACTGTACCTAAAATCCACCGTTTTGCACGCCCTTTTGAACGTGGTAAGGTGGAAATCAAAGCACAGTGGGAATCACACAAGACTCTATGACGATCTCGGGTCTACAGACTAACCTGTACCAGTGTCAGTATCCGACGATAGGTATAATACCATCTAGGAGTTCTCGGCGAGTCCGTTCATTGTATCCAGTCTCCACTGAGCACCCGTACACCATCTTTGATGTCAAACGCCGATGGATATGGGATCATCCATCGCCCATCATATGGATCAAGATGTGTATATGCTAGTCTACTCTGGTTTATCGATGCCCTGTCTCGACACACCCTCGACTACGAACAATTATAGGATGTACTTTTTCACTACCCTAGCCTCACTAGTGTGATCTCATCACAGTCCTAGTAGTCTAGTACATATCCTAAGGGCTTTATCAACATGTGAGAGCAAGACAGTAAACTAATACAAGTCAACATGTTAAGACAAAGTGAAACCAAATAACATACTATCATGACGAGCAAGAAAGTCCTCTCTATATATCCAAGCATCCATTATAATATACATCATATGTACAACAATGGCCTCTAGGGCATATATATAACTAACAATACTTTCATGCAAACTCTTTTATGATATTTACATGCATGATTTTGTTGTGTCATGGGTAGACACGTGGACGGGATCCACATGCATACATATATTGATTATATGGTTGGATGAGATCCACATGCATACTTACATTGATTATATGGTTGGACGAGATCCACATGCATACAGGCATTGGTTTTATTGTTGGATTATATCCGCATACATATAGATATTGATTACATTGTTGTCACACATGATGACCCGGTCACCCTAGATATCATAGTTTTACCTTTATGATATAGTTGACCTAGGAGTCGTTGTTTATTCGATTTCTACTTGTAAATATTTTTCTACTCACGGGTTGGAAACTCACCCCCGTTGTGCCACATTTCTTGCAGGTAGTCCGCATGGATCAGTAACGGCTTCGCTGGCACACAGTTGCTTTCGAGGGATTGCTTGGTAGGTGGGACATTTGTATCATACCCACTCTTGTATTTACTCTTTCATATTGTATCTAGTCAAATCCATCAAATCAAATTTAGTAATTGTATAAGTAATGAGGCTTAGTGAGATTTGTGGTTGCGAGACTTAGAGCGAGGGGTTTTTCGCTACTTGTGGTTTTGATGTCTTACTTTTCTTTATCTTTGTGGTGATCTTTTGTCGTTGGGCGTCGTATACATTTATATATTGTCTTGCGTGGTTGTGATCCGTCGTTTGGCGAAGAGCTAGCTTCCGCTTAGGGATGCCTTTATCATTATCTTGTATATGTGGTTTTGGATCAAAATATAAAAGGAGGTGCTGCCCAAATTTTCAAAAGACGAAACATGTTTTCAAATTAGTAAATTTCACTTGCATTATTCATGTTCCTTTTCTATGCATTTAAGAAAATTTGATTTCATTATACCTTTATTTCTAAACTTTACCTCCTTTGTTTTCTTAAAAGGGTTTAGATTTCTGGGTTTCAGCTTACTTGAATTACGCTACGCTTTTAGACGTTGCGTGATTTAAGTACTGGTCACGAGCTAATATTTCGAGTCGTGACAAAGTTGGTATCAGAGCCAGGTTTCACCTTGGTTCGAGTCTATGTTTGACTTTGCAGAGTTTAGGGCGGGTATGTATTTCGGAACCTAGGCTTGACCTTATGGAACGTAGACTTGAACGGGGGGGGGGGGGGTATTAGACCCGAACTTTCGTTTCATAGGCTGACCCTGATTTGATGGAGTAGGTAGCTGGAGTAGAGTGACGTACCGTACGTATGTTCCGCGGCATATTTACGATACGATACTCCACTTAAGAAACCTTAGGATGTATATATTTTGAGATCAGTGATTCTCTTCGTATCCATGATTATACATCCATTTGAGATCCTTGATTCTATTCGTTTCCATGATCATAGTTACATTGATTCTGTTCCTACTTATGATCATGTATCCATTATGGATCTGTCGTTTCCTTTAATGCCTTTGATCTGTTTTCTTCGATACTCGATTGAGGTTCTTATCACCATGGTTTGAGCGCAGATGAGCTACTGCTAGTGATACGGTCAGGGCGAGCTCGTCATGGACGATGACCGACCATCGTGTTTTCTGGTGACACGGGAACGTATCGAGCTAGTAATTATGTTGTGATCTCTCGGACGATCTCGGATGAGGCGGGTGTTTGGTTTTGCACCGGATGATCGGGCCATTGATAGTGGTGCCAGTTACTAGAGGACTGATGACGTACAACATACCTTAGAGTTTGTGATGCCATCTACCGTGCAGACAGATGACCCAGATGTTGCTGAGATTAATAGGATGTCGCTTCCAGAGCTTACGAGCTGAGATCGCCGGAGCTTCCTAGAAGAGATGCGACAGATGATAGCTAGTCTACCCCGATTTGAGAGACGAAGGAGACTCGTCAGATTGATGCGCCGATGCAGGCCCAGTTGAGTTGAAGATATTTAGTGTGGAGAGTCTTACTCAGATCTAGAGCAAACCGATCCAGAGATGACCGTGATGCACCGTCTTTCCTGGAAGATTGAGGCATTCTTTATCGTGCAGATGAAGGGTATTCACATGTCGGCTAGGCGAAGCTAAAAAGTTCGAGCGAGTGTCAGAAACCCATTTTCCCCAAGTTTAAAGTGTTCGGAGGAACATGCAAGTGATTCTGTGGACCCTCTAGAAGAATGAAACCCTAACTTGACATGATGACCATGGAACCACTTTCGAACCTTAGGGTTTGCGGCAGTTTAGCGGTGCCATCAGTGAGGCTTGGGTTTGCCCCTCTACGGCTGGTCCATAGGTACTGTGGTATGTACCAGATATTTTTAGACTGTGCTCAGGTGTTGAGCTTTGGGAAATTTTGGGACCTCGATGACTCGATCGAAAAGTTTTGACGTCGTCCAGATATCATGTGATAAGAGATCAACAAGCTGACCAGCTTCGGATTGAGGACCTCACCCAGATGCGTTGTGAGTTGATCAAGGACGGACGAGTATTGAGTGTTCCTCCGACGGTTAGGACGAGTTCCCGAGGACGTGTTGGGACATATATCTTCTACAGAGTGATGAAGATACCGAGTTCGTAACTTCAAGTCCGTGTGAGAGTCTCCGGATTGATCGTGGCCGAGAACAGTTGCAGTGCGCATGTAGCATGACGTGACGTCAAAGTGGACGATGATACAGACGAATGGAACCAGAGGTTCATGCGAGATGCTGACGAGCTGTTGTTACTCCCTGTTGATGCCAGAGGTTCTGATATGTATACCGAGGCGTTGGGATACGGCCAGTTCCCATGGAAATATGTGCGGAACACGCAGATGTCTAGAAAATGAGAAAAGATTATGTAAGAGTACCAGCCTCTGTACAGTTCGGCATAGGCGAGATCGGAAGAGACCTTGAGCAGGATTCCTTCCAGAACACTGCTGCAATGAGATTAGCACCCAGGATCAGCTGTGTCACGTGTATTCAGAGGACCGGAGGCCGACGCCAGTAACGTGCTGCTTTACGAGTGGTCGGGATGATTGGCCGAGAGAAGTGCTAGAGCGGAATCGTTCCCGTTAGCACACCTGACCGGGCCGATGAGCCGATGGATTGAGAGATTGGTAAATCTGCAGAGAAGATAAGGACCCAGAGACAGAAGACGCCAGACCGTGAGCAAGAGGAAAACGGATGTTCTTGCTCTGCCAGTTGTAGGCGCACCGATATTTTTCGACATTGTAGGAGGTGTACCTCAATGTCATTTGCTGCGATTTGCGTTGTGATCCGAGTATCACGCTTATATCGCTTGGATTTGAGTTTTGATGATGAGTTTCATGATGTTGATTTCGTGCACCATGGCTGAACCTACTGGGTATTTACATGTTTGTGCATAGTTATTGTACATGATATATATTTTATTCACCGTAGTGTTGATTTGCGATTTGTCATATCTATTACACATGAGATTCGGTTTGTTCCTTGGCTGCACGTATTTATGATTTCGTGGATTTCATACGGTTGATTTGATTTTGTGCGTGTGG